>JAUJYP020000784.1:1286387-2572775 GCA_030674075.2 Linum usitatissimum
CGTGAATTTCAGAGGTGGTTGATGAGAGTGTATTGGAGTAGTTTTTTAAAAGGAGTGATGTAACACCTAAAGCAAATCCCACATCGATAAAGCATGTTAGAGATCAATGGGCTAGAAGTAAGAATCCGTCCATAACTGACAAGACGCGTTTTTAGGATGAAATAGAGGAGGTTTTTCTAATATCTTCGAAGTTAAATTGTGCCTAAGTGGGAGAAGTGCAAAAATAGGTGACCTCATGGGAAGTCACCGTTCTACATCTAAAACAAATCCGTGAGGGATTAGTTAGGCCCAAAAGGAGAACAATATCTTATCGGAAAAAGTCAGGGGTATTACAAGTGACGTAATGCCGTTGCCGTTACCAGACGGTGCGTCAAGTTGGTTTACTCGGTTGGTTTGTCGTGGTTCATAACCACGAGAACTGTTTTAAGAGTTGTCAGTTCTTGCGGTTAGAACGAACATAGGACCCGGATTTTGGGTTATAGGATCTCGCTTTTATGGGAGAACCAACATGAACCATTTCTGGGCATTAGCCTTTTTATGGTAATACGTTCATCAAATGACACATGTTTTCGTAGCTAACAACATTAATACGAACATTTACACCAAAAAGACAAGCTTCTTAACAAATATATAATAATTATTGTTTTGCTATCAAATCATAACCCTAATGTGCACATTTTCAACTTCAAACAAACAACCTGTTTTGAAATTCAACTTCCTACAAGTCTTAGAAACAAATAAGAAACTATCTACGAATGTTCAAAAACTTATTAAACTTCCTACAAGTCTTTAGAAGAACATATCCAACTTTATACAAGTCTTTAGACTTGCACTTTAATCAGATTCATCCTACTCATAACCGCGAGAACGTGAGCACATTTCCGCATCCGTTCTCCCGGTTTTCTAACCGCGATAATAGCAGCCAATTTTAGCAGTGTTGGAGAATAATAGTTACAAAATATGGGGACTTTCACAATTGCTTTAATAGTGATGAGCTCAATTGCCCCAACCCGCTCTTTCAACCCTTTCTATGATGATGCGAACATGTGCATCTGAGGATGCGTTTCGCAAATTACCAGGGATCTGTCCTCTCTTAAAGTGTGTCGTGTCGTCCATTCACCAATTGATTCTTTGGCCCTTTAAATATACTTCCCTTCAAGAATTGGGTTTATAAGGTGTTACTAGCCGAGGGTTGTATTTTGACCTGTTTTCGTATTCTACTATTTCTTCCCTTTCTCCATTTCGTTTCGTTCCATATGTATTTTTTAAAAAATATTTTCCCATACATTCGCATGGACTAGATCAAACAACAAGAAGTAAATAAGCATTTATTAATAATGGATCCTTCGTACATGTCTCATTTCAAGTTTATGGACATGCAAAACAAAATTTTTGAGTACAACTCAAATATGAAAATTATCCACATTTTCTCATAAGCAAGTCTTCCCAACCCTTTCCGCTCAACTAGAACAATAAAATGTTTTGCATCAAACGTAGTATTATTTAACCGAATCGGAGTTGATGGGATTTGGGAGCTCATTACCATCCATATTCATTAGAATTAATGCCCCTCCAGAAAATCCCTTTTTCACCACATATGGACCCTCATAATTGGAGATCCATTTGCCTCTCGGATCTCCGTGTCATGAAAATACTTTTATCACCAATTCACCCTCTTGAAAAAATCTAGGTTTAACTTTTTTCTCAAATGCACTTATTAACCGCCTTTGGCATAGGTGACGATGATCAATAGCCGCTAACCTTTTCTCGTCAATCATATTTAGTTGGTCATACCTAGTATTCACCCACTCAGCTACTTCTAGTTTAGCCTTTACTGGAAGTACAGCCTCGATCACATATACTAGTTGGTATGGTGTAGTTCCAATTGATATCTTGATTGAGGTTCGATAGCCATGAAGTGAACAAGGTAGCATCTCATACCAGTCACGATATATAAACCACTAATTTTGCCACAATTTTCTTAGTATTTTTATTGGCTGCTTCTACAGCACCATTCATCTTATGTCGGTAGGGTACTAAGTTGTGGTGTTTGATCTTGAATTGATTGCATAGCTTGTTCATCATCTTGTTGTTGAGGTTCTTGGCATTATCGATGATCAATCGTTCCGGTAATCCATATCGACATATAATCTCCTTTTTAATGAACTGAACCAGAACGCTCTGTGTTATGCTAACATATGATTAATCGTTCCGGTAATCGGTATCGACATATTTCGTCTATACCCCAAACCGCAAAAGGTCATGCAGAGGTCATTACATGAATGAGAACATCTGGTGACCCGTGATGTTATCAACGAGTACATCGATGTGGGATAGTGGGAAATTATGGTTAGGTATTACTCTATTGAAGTCTTGATAATCAACACACATTTGTACCTTTCCATTCTTCTTTGGAATGGGCACTATATTTGCTACCCTTTCAAGATAACAAGATACCTGTAGGAAACCTGCATCATATTTTTTTATACGTCTTCCTTAATCTTGATCAACCATTCACCCTTCATCCTTTATAACTTCCGTTTCACGGGTTTGTATTCTTTAATTGTGGGTAGGCGATAAGTAACTATCCTTCCAACGAGTCCTAGCATATCCTAGTAAGACCAAGCAAACACTTTTCGAACCGTGGAATTAAGTTTCTATTACACTATATTTGTAATAAGAATTTTGATGTACATATTTCAGATGCATGAAATAATCAAATGTTTGAGTTATATATTTTGATATTAATCTATTAGTGATTTATAAACTTTTAAGTGTTTCAAAAGTGATAGAGTATCTTGATTTTTCTAATTTCAATTTCAATTTTTTGCATTGATTTTTAATTAATTAGTTTGCTTTTAAGACTTTTTATCGATTTTACAATGGTTTGGGTCCGAGTGGTTGATATTCATTTTTCATCATTATAGTTTCAGGTTTATATAATAATCGCCTTAAAGAGCATTTTAGGCAATAAATTGGTTTGTTCTTTCATTTAATTAGTTTGCTTTGAAGCCTTTTATGTAAGTTTGCCAACTACTCTGTTCGAGCTCGGATAGTTGATATCTATCCCAACCTATTATAGTTTGATTTTGGGTAATAAGACTTTTTGTAGATATAGCAATGGTGGGGTTTGAGTACGAATGATTGACATTCATTCTCCACTCATTGTAGTTTCCTGTTCGGGTACTAACCATTCTAAATAACCTTTTGATAGTAAATTAGTTGGTTTTTCATGTAATTAGTTTGTTGTAAAGACTTTTTTTTGTAGGTTTAGCACATATTTGGTACGCATACAGATAGTTGAAATCCATTCCTCACTCATTGCAGTTTTAATTCGGGTAAAAATCGCACTAAATAGTCTTTCTGGTGATAAATTAGTTTAATTAATTCGCTTTTAAGAATTTTTATAGCCTTGGCAATCGTTCATTAAGGTTCGAATAGTTAATATTCGTTGACGACCATTGTAAAGTCGAGTTCGGGTAATGTGTGCCCTAGATAGCCTTTCAGATAATAAATTTCATATTGTATCCATAGCCATAAGTTCTAGGATGGTTTTCGGTTATAACTGCAAACCAAAGAACGTTGAAATATAACTCAACAAATCAACAAAATATATCATGTTTCAAACACTTAAGCATTGCTAGTTACTAATTAACCATTATCAACTTAACTAAAATATTTTGTTATTTCATACATTTTAGCTATAAAAAAGCAATTATTTTATACATAAAAGGAATTTAATCCAACTGATCGACAATTCAAATACTTCGATATTCGTACCTTATTTGGACATGTAAATTACGATTTTCGGGTTTACACATTTTCCCTACAAATATCCGGTAAATTTAGAATGTACTCTATTGGACCATATTGGATTCAGTTATGGACACGAATATGAAGAATAGGGGATGTTGATTACTTTCACACATCTGACCCGTTAGAAATGATATGCCTGTTATCCAACACATGAAACTCATATCCAACTAAGGTACACTATGTAGATGATGTTTCTTGTCACTATGTCTGCCGATCTAAGCGAAAACTCAACACTACCTTTTATGCATAATCATGTTTGCAAATACTAGGATCAAACATTATTTCCCCAAACAATCTAGTTGAAGATAATAAAAGCACACATCAATTACACTATTCATTAATGGGAATACTATCATGTAGCCTATCCTATTATTGCATTGTGCACCTACATCTTCTAAATGTGATATTATTTTTTTAATAAAATTGATGATAATAAAAGCACACATCAATTACACTATTCATTAATGGGAATACTATCATGTAGACTATCCTATTATTGCATTGTGCACCTACATCTTCTAAATGTGATATTATTTTTTTAATAAAATTCTATTTAATTTCTTTTGTGTTTGTTTTTTAAAACTTTTGTGCTTAGGTTTGGCAGTCGAGTTTATATTCGGATATTTGATATATGTGTCCATCCTTTGTGGTTTTGCGTTCAGGTAATACTTGACCCGCCTTATATAACCTTTCCAGTAGTAAATGTCATACCATATTCATACCCGTCGGTTTTGGTGATTTTTCTATGTGCTCACCCGTTTTATTTTCAGGTTGGGGTAATCTTATATAAAATTTCAGATAGTAAATGTCATAACGTATTTATACCCTTCAGTTTTTGTAATTTTTTATTCCAATAGTTGATATATGTGCCCACCTATTGTAGTTTCGGGTTTGAGTAATACACGCTCTATATAACTTTCCGAATAATAAATGTAATACCGTATACATATCTATTGATTTTTGGGTTATCTTTTGTTATACCTGTAATCGAAAACATTGAAATTTAAAGCAAAAAATGAAGAAACTACATCATTTTTGAAACACTTAAAATTTATAAATGCTTTTTAATAATTAATTCCAAGACAACAGGGCATGGCGCGCGTTGGAATCTCTCAACTTGAGTTGTGTTTCATTGTTGCTTTGATAGGCGGCTTCTCAGCAATTCCCTCTATGTGTGACCTACGTTGGGCTCGCTTAGTTGTCATTGATCGCCGACGGATCTCTGATCTCAGCCTCTTTCCACCGGTCTTGGTTGTTCCCCCATGCATCGCGCTTTGCTAACTGCCGTGGCTTCCTCTTTTGTGAACCCTGTTTCACTCCCAGAAACATGGGCTTATGTTGTCTCTGATTCTAAGCATGACCTTTGATTCAGTCAATGGTTGATGGACTCCTGGTCATCCCTACAGCGGTTATGGATCTAGGCAAAAAGCTCTTGCAATCGGCTCTCGTTGGTCAATTCCTGGGAGATATACCACTGATTAGGGTCCTCACAGGAATGGCTCGAAGACTATGGGGGTATGAAGGCTCAGTCATTGTTTCTCAACTTGATGATAATTTTTTCCTCTTTGAGTTTAACCTAGTTAATCTCAGCGAATGGGTTTTAGAAAGTACTGGCATATCTATAACTCTACTATCTTTTTTGTTGCTGGAAGATTGACATCGCGCATGTTCCGATTGCCCGTGATGTTAAGCCTATTTGGGCGACCTTCTCTAATGCTCATCCGACGTTGCTTTCCAACACTGGAATCGGTTAAAAATGCCATGTTTGATTTCAGATGGGTTTAATGCGTATTTCTTTCAAAAATCTTAGGCTAGAGATGGTGAGCTTGTCACGTTTGCTGTCCAAGAGTTCTTTCTCACTAAGATGTTTTCCCATCAAGTGAATGCTACTTTCCTTGCCCTTATTCCTAAGACCCTTGGTGGTTGCTGTCTTAATGACTTCCGATCGATCTCTTGTTGCAACACTACTTATAAGTGCATTATTATAATTCTTGCGACTCGTCTCTCTGTTGTTCTGCCTTTACTCATTAGCCCTAGTCAAACAGCATTCATTTTGGGCCGAAATATTTCAGACAACATTTTAATGGCTTGAGCGCTTCTGCACTCTTATCGAGCACGTAAAACTATGGCTATCTTCACTGTCATGTTTCTCTCTAAAATTATGTCTGATAATCTTCCACATGTACTTCGCTTAAATTTGTTTTAAATGTACTTCTTTGTTCTATGTTGTAATCAATATTGAATGATCTATGTAAACTAATATGGTTTGATGTTTTTGGTCATATATGATTGTTTTTGCTTAAAACTCTCTGTAATGATATATGCACAGATGAGTAAACACATATCACAAATAAACTAACAGGTAAGCAGCATCGCACATTACAAAAAACTAACATATATATAATGCTCCGAAATTCTCTATGCTTCTTCAGGTTCTTTTCAGGGGTTCTGAGAAGTATGGTGAGGTAATGAAGCACTTTGACGCAGTTTTTGGTGTGCCTAACAGCCATACTAAGTTGTATGTTATATTCATGAAAAGAATTTTGAGAGAACTAGAGGAAGAAGGGTCAACCAAGAATTTGAGGTTTAACTTGGTTTATGTAGTTGGATTGTCAGAATTTGTTTTGGAATTTGATTGAGGTTTTTCCTCTTCAGTCTTGACCCACTGTTTCAACATAGTTTTCCACTCCATTTGACTGCATCTATTACTTTCATCTCCTTTTTTTTGGTGTTTCGCTTTTATCTTACTTATTTTAGTTGTTCTTTCTGTTTAATTTTGTTAGTTATTTGTTGCTTTCCTCCAAAACTTCAATTGCAAATATTGCCCGTTTAAAATGGATAATTGTAGACAATGAAGCTTTTAAAGAATTTTTATATGATATTTTATACAACTGGTACACTTTTTTAATTTAAATCAACATTTATGAAAAAAACTCGGTTTTTGTAGTAATTTTTAATAGTAAGAGCAACTCGAAGCTCAAATACAGTCGAGAACAATTTCGAACTCTTTCACTATTAAATAAGTAGACTGTTGTTGCATTATTCAGAACAACAATACACTTGTTGAGTGTTGACGAACTAAGTATGTATAAAGTTAAAATGCCATACTTTGGATGTTGGTACTCATTTTTTCTCCATTTCTCATAGAACACTTAATTAGTTACTGGCTCTGGTATGATGTTATCGGTGTCAGTCTGCCTAGACTAATTGTTTGTAAATTCTTACTTGATTGCGATAAGGAATTAATAAAGATCGGTTTGGAAGTGGGAAGAGATAAAGCGTCTTGATTTATCATTTGCCGGTTAACCAACGTAGCTAGCGTTTGCACTACTCTCGATCCCATCCCATCATACTACGTGCATGCGCCAAACTCCCATAATCCATCCTAGGAGACATTTTTAGTTATACGAAGACTTTTTACACACTTTTTAAGTAAAATCCTTTGGATTATTTGTCGCCTACCCCCACACCTCAATGCACCACAATCGGCCATAGGATTTTTTTTAGCCCACTCTTTAGTATTATTTTGTTATTCCTCAATCCTTTATAATATTTTATAATTGTTTTCGAAATTTTAAACATTTCATTATGTTGAATAACATATAAAACTACGATTCTATTAATGTCATACTATACATGCACTATATTTTTATTAACTAACTGGAAAAATAGAATTATAACGGTGGCCAAGGAGCCCCTATTAACCTAACAACAGTAACTTTCCCGATGTTAGTATTTTACAATCTTAACATCAGACGGTTGGGCGATATTAAGTTTTAAAATCTTAACATCGGATAAATCGGCGGGGCCCATTCCACTGTTACGCGTATTTAGCAGTGGAGGACATAACAACGACCCGTTGTTACATAGTTTTTGCTAATTTTAGGTGTGCACTGTTTTGCAGTGTGAAGTTAAAGGACGGTAAAGAATTTAATTTAAGAGTGAAGATTAAACGAGGATATTTTAGTAATTTTAGATATATGCAGTTTTATCTCCAACTTCCTTATTTAATTCACATTTTTTACAAACTAACTCGCATTTAAATAATTTTTGCACAAAAAGACTTAATTTTTCAAAAATGATTAAATCAAAATAGAACTTGATAGGATTTCAACAAACAATTTTTTCTGAGTTCAAATACGTGGGCTGACTACCTTAAAAATGGTTTTCGTGTTTTTGAATAACAAAAACTAGTTATTAGTCAGTAACAACTTAGATATATGTATGATCGATAAAAATTTAAAGTAGATATAAAAAGAAAACACACATTATGTATGCATGCCTACATGAAACATAGTTATTGAGAAACTAGAAATTTAGATATTTTTACGCCTAATGTAATTATTAACGACTCAAATATATATATACGATCGATGGAAACGTAAGAGGGAAATATTAACAACTTATGTACACCTACCTCAAAGGTAGTTATTGAGAAACTAAAAAAATGTATGTGTTCCTACGTAAGTGTAGTTATTAGCAGAAGCTTAAACATATGAATTCCTCGCTTTGAGGTTTTGACAATTGATTGGGTTAAATGTTTTGGCTGTATTTACACTTGAATTTATTTATTTATTTGTTTCAATCAATTAACTTCTTTCCACACTTGTACCTCAGAGAAGTGACTAATGATTAAACTAAGCACTAGCTAGTTGACTAGAACTTGTGAAAGCTAGATTAAACCAAGGAAGATCCCTGGAAATCTGGAGCAATTGCATGCCACCGAGCAATGTTATAATTTCAGGTGCTGACTGACCGACTCATTAGTTGTCACTGCTGCCAGATACCTGCGACATAGTAAATAACAGAAAAATAATACGGAGGAGACAGAAAGAGATAAAAAATAATGGCAGGCTTCAAAGTCCAACTAAGCTAGCACCAAGTTCAAAATATAAATTGTAGTCCGAGGTTGTGGGACTTGCAAATCTTGTCTCATTCAGTCACCCATCCTTTTGTACCACCAGTGCAAGCTACCAAAAACCTTACTCAAAACTTCATACTACTGCAATGGACGATGTATTAACTATGCTGCTGTTAGCTGCTGCGTTAATGCTCTCTTCTGTCGCCCCATCTACAGTTGTTGACACGATTGGTCCAGGCCAGTCTATCAAGGACGGAGAAACCTTGGTTTCCAGTGGCGAGTCTTTCGAGCTAGGCTTCTTCAGTCCTGGAACTTCAACATCCCGCTACTTGGGCATCTGGTACAAGAAAATCGCCACTGGAACTGTTGTGTGGGTAGCTAACAGAGAAACTCCAATCCTGGATGCCTCCGGAGTCCTCAAACTCACTCCACAAGGACTTCTTTACCTCATCCAGACCACCACCAATCGCACCGTCTGGTCATCAAATCTGGACAAATTAGTAGCAAACAGTCATGATCAGCCGGCTGCCCAGCTCTTGGATTCAGGAAATTTCGTCGTCATATCAAACTCAGAAGATGCTTATAATAGTTATTTGTATCAGAGCTTCGATTACCCGACTGACACCGTCTTGCCTGGAATGAGACTGGGGAAAAACCTCCTCACAGGGTTAGATTGGTCAATAACGTCATGGAAATCGTTAAACGATCCAGCAAAAGGAGAATACTCTTTGGGAATCGATCCCACTGGGTATCCGCAGATGGTGGTGAGGCAGGGGAATGATACAATCTTCAGGGTAGGATCCTGGAACGGGATCCGGTTCACTGGAACTCGGAGGCAGCAACAGAATTCTATATGGGAATACAAATTCGTGTTCAACGAGCGAGAGGTTTCGTTACAGACATCCCTTGTGAACAAGTCTGTGCCGTCCAGATTGGTAGTGAACGCATCCGGAGCGACTGGGAGGCTGTACTGTAAAGACGAGAAGCAAGGTTGGGTAGTTTACTACATGTTGGGTGCGGACCAGTGTGACCAGTATTCCAAATGTGGTGTCAATGCGAGGTGTGACATTGACGGCACTAGATATTGTAAATGCTTAGATGGGTTTCGACCCAAATCGCCCACCGATTGGGCGGTTCAGGACTGGTCGAGCGGGTGTGTAGCGGCTAGTCCTTTGAGTTGCAGGAAAGGTGAAGGGTTCGTTCGACTCGAGCAAATGAAGCTGCCTGACACTTCACGATCATGGTTCAACCATACGATGACCCTCCATGATTGTAAGAAGGAGTGTCTGAGAAACTGTTCGTGTACGGCTTACGCGAGTTTGGATGTGTCGGGTGGTGGGAGTGGATGCTTGATTTGGTTTGGTGATATGGTTGACCTGAGAGGGTTTCCTGAAACCGGCCAAGATCTCTATGTCAGAGTTCCTGCCTCCTACTTAGGTACCAACTTTATTTAGTTTCCTTTCTGTTTGTTCAGATTTACTGTATATAGAAGGGTCCCTCTCTGGTTTTATGGATTTGTTTTGATGTTATTGTTAAGGTGCCATGAAGAGGAAAACGAGAAAGGAACAAGGGAAGAGGATTGGGCTAATGGTATGTTCATTAGCAATTATGGTGACGGTTGTAGTATTGGGATGGAGCCTTTGTTTCAGGGGAATTAAACGAAGATTTCACGGTGAGTCTTACAATTTCTTTTGCGGTATACAAAATCTCTGTATCTGAACTGTTACATTACTGATCTATCTCTGTATTTCTGACGTCAATTCTGCAGGGAAAAAGAAGTCCTCCATGGGAAAGGGTTACAATAATGATGACTTGGAGCTGCCGATATTTGATTTTAACACGATTATGAATGCCACCGGTAATTTTTCCGCTGATAACAAGCTTGGCGAAGGAGGATTTGGACCTGTTTACAAGGTAAATCACATTCTTTTGTGTGGAAAATATATTAGTAAGTGCATGTTGAACATTGGTAAGAAATGATCACTTGTCGGAGAAAAACAACAGAGTTTAATTGGTGAAGAATTTATGGTGACTATCAGGGAATATTGTTTGACGGGCAAGAGATAGCCGTGAAACGGCTATCAATGAGCTCTGGACAAGGTCTGGAAGAGTTCAAGAATGAAGTCGTTCTAATATCAAAACTTCAGCACAGGAATCTAGTAAGACTGCATGGTTGCTGCATTGAAGGGGAGGAAAAAATGTTGATCTATGAGTACATGCCCAATAAAAGTTTGGACTACTTCATCTTTGGTATTGTTTCTATCCTCATTTTGACATTACATAATCGATCGAATCCTAAACATAATATTGGCAACTGTAATTACATTGGTTTCGACAGATGAATCGAGAAGGCTAGTGTTGGACTGGTCTAGGCGAATTAGCATTATAGAGGGAATTGCGAGAGGGCTTTTGTATCTCCATCAGGATTCTAGGCTGAGAATCATCCATAGGGATTTGAAAGCTAGTAATGTTCTTCTAGACAATGACCTGAACCCAAAAATTTCTGATTTTGGAATGGCAAGAATGTTTGGCGGAGATCAAACTGAAGATAGTACAAATCGGGTCGTGGGAACATTGTAAGTAAAATTTTCTCTCTGTCATGTCTACCTGTCCTTTTTTAGGATCAACAATTGTATGTGTTGTTATAATTGTAGCGGGTATATGGCACCGGAATACGCGATTGATGGGCTCTTCTCGATGAAATCGGACATCTTCAGCTTTGGAGTATTGGTGTTGGAAGTATTGACAGGAAAGAAAAACAGAGGATTTTTTACCATGGATCATGGTCTCAATCTTCTTGGACACGTAAGAGTTAATTTATCGCTTTTGCTTTTGTTCCAAGGAGTTGGTTTCTGCAACTACGTACATATATTTAGGGGTTGGTTGATGTTTTCTTTAATTTTAGGCATGGAAGCTGTGGATGGAAGAGAAGCCATTGGAAGTGGTTCGAGAGGAGTATCGGGCCGGGACGATAGGGATCGTTGATGTAGTGAAGAGACACATTCAAGTGGGATTGTTGTGCGTTCAGCAAGAGCCTGAAGATCGGCCCACCATGTCGTCGGTGGTGCTGATGTTGGGGGGTGACAGCGTGCTACCTGAACCTAAGCAGCCTGGGTTCTTCTCTGAAAGAAGGTTGCCAGAGATGTATGAATGTTGTTCAATCCGGTGCTCGAATTGCAAATCTCGTTCTATCAGTGAAATCACCGCCACCGAGTTACTTCCTCGCTAGCTCAATATGACAATGAATGGAAAACGAGTTCTTCAGATTTAGTGTGTTGCCATGATTTTAATGATATCAATAAAATGAAAAATGACGATTATTATTAGTTGTCATTTCCTTTGGCTTCCAATCCTGCTATGACAACAAGACATTTTGTTGTTACATGACAACATTTTAATTAACCATTCATTTTTTATTAAGATTTAATGGTCATAAATGATTGAATATTTTAGTTTTATTTCTTCAATTCTGTTTCATAAACATATCTTAATTTTTATGGGAAAGAATCTCCTATCGTAATTCAACTTTCACTTTAATTAATCTATTCATTTAACAAGTTATTTTTTCCTTAACTGCTTCCTTTCATTACTGGATTTTTTTATTCTCACGTGCTACGTACTTTTCTCAAATAATCAACATTATTTTGGCGGCATCCACCGATTAGCCTGTGTTTATATCTCTTTCTCCATAATTCTTTTTATGTTTTTGTTCATCTCCTACCATCTTCTTCTTTCGTTTTACGTTTCTTGGTTCTTTCCAATTTCAGCAGGCTATGGATTCTCAAGAGTTTCACCCTCCAGCCTCATTAATAGATGTAGTTGTGGATATGGTGGAATCCCAAATTTGTCTATCTGGTATGTTCCCCAAAATTTGTACCATGAGACCATTGACAGTACCCATATTGTCACAAAATTGGTACCGTGAAACCCGCTATCCATACGAGGCTGTACCTAACCACAATATCGGGTACTGAAACAAGTTCAATTACAGTAGACATCCAATTCTGATTATCAACCACCAAGCTCCCGAAAGACAACAACAAAAAACTAGGTTTCTACCCTTGTTGACGAGGCTGGAAGTTCTTTTTCAACAAACGTTGAACCTCTAGTGGTTAATCTGTTTACATCTCTATGTACCTCATCAACGGATGAATCTCCCCAACCTGATGGCATGGTATCGAGAATACTCTTGAGATCTTGACTACGGGACCCCTCATTGCGCCAAACGTTCCCTTCCTTAGTCTTCAGATCATTGAAGACTGCTAGAAACTTGGTCTTATCCCAACTCTGGCATGTAGGATTAGGCTTGCAGTAGTGCATTCCCAAACCTATCATAAATACATACCAATGGATTTAAATTAGTAAGGTTTTTGGATCGCAGTCTAAATCAAAAGTACTTTGCTTACCATTAGAAGATGCACGCCAGCCTTGATGTATAAGTTCAAAATATCAGACCCCTTTGACTTTGTTGGTTCTCTGAATCTTTAATTCAAGTAGTCTGCCACACATTTACAACAATTGTATGAATCCTAACTAGACTACATCTTATTCGTACTGCGATTACTTCCCCCAAATACCAGCCTCTTCCTGCATACAATCAAGCACATTTCAACGAAAGGCTACATCTTAGTTTGTTAGCAATTAACACATTTGTCTAAGACTATTAAGTAAACCAGAATATGGAGACAAAGGTAAAGGAGGAAACAATATAACCAGTTCTCAAAATCTAGGAATGAAGAGGTACACGTTTTTCAGGTACCACAATCAGTTACATGTTGAGGCACAGAATTCAGAAACAGAGCAGATTCTGTGGTACAAAACTCAGTTCAACAACTCCATACGAGAGCAAATTAACAAGGAAACGAATATAGTACCATAACCTTTTCTTAAGTACAGGACTCAGTACCTGCGCAAACACTCTGATACAAAACTTGTACCAGGGAACCAGAGCATATTATGTGGTACAAAACTCAGTTCAAAAACTCAATACCAGAGCAAATTAACACGGAACCGAACATAGCACCGGAGCTTTTTCTCAGGTACAAGATTCAGTACCAGCCCAAACACTCTGGTACAAAACTCGGTGCCAGGAATCATTCAATAGTACTGAGTTAGACGGAATATCAAACATAAATCGGTACAAACCCTTAAAAAAACCTCCGCAAGGACTAAATATGGAAGAAATTGTGTGGTACCTACTGTTTCTGGCCTTGCATGTCGTCTGGTGGATTCTTTCATTTCTCCTTTCCAGTCTTCTTGATTCCTCACTAGTAGAGATGCCCAAGTATTTCTTCCTCCGGGACGATTGGATCGTTTTCATCGCCTTCGATATCTAGATTCGGCTTCTCGGCCATGGAGGCAGGTGGTAATCGACTTCGGAGAGACCGACAGACAAAACCGAGAGCGGGTTGCTGGTCTTCTCATCGGAGGGAGGAGGAAAATCGGAAAGGGCAGAAGGATGATAGACGGAAGGGACCAGCAGTTTGATGGTAAGGCGGAAGGGAGCGGCAGTTTTGGAAGGAACAAAAGAAATCTGATTCGGGGTAGTTTTACAAGGATAATAATATTTTTGCCTTCTTTATTTTACCACGTTAACAATAGGATCTCTATTATTAAATATAATTTTTACCTCTTTTACTATATCAACTTGTTAAATATTTCTTTTTGTTACTTTATCAATTATTTTATCATTATTTTTTGTTTAATCAGCATTGTCACGTCATTCAGAATGACAAAGTGACTTTTTAGTATGATAATTATACTTTATTTAATTTTATTTCTTACAATAATTTTTAGTGGACAAGATTTACCCGAAAAAACATCTTTCTCTTTCATCTTTGGGCAATTCATCTTTCTGCTTAAATTACAGTCGCAACCGCAACCACAACCCCTCAGCTCAAGACTGGGGAGGCGGCGACTTTTCATCCAGTTGAATCATATTCCTTGTCCACTAGTTCCTTTTTCATCTAGTTTAATATAAGCATCTTCTTCCTTCAAGTTGAATATAATTATCTTCCCCCTTCATACCAGTAGAATTAGTTATTTCGTCAACCATCAATCAGTTTGATTCTACACACCTTCAACATTAATGCACTCGCCGCCCTCCACAAAAGCCATGCTCTATTTCAAAAATCGACTCAAAATAGATTTGTTGACTCCAATCTTTGGACCTACCCAATTAATCAAATGGTGAACCCTTTGTGCAGCTTTCCCTCCATGAACGATTGTTACCATAAGGGGTTAACTATTACGGTTTCTTTGTGTGGGGAGATTTCTCCGATTCGACCAAAATCTTGGAAAGGTTAGGAATAAGTGGAAGATGAAAACGAATATGGAGCTCTCAAAAATTTGGAAAGGTTATAGATTTGATTGCATGAGGATAGATGATAGAGAATGAGTGGGATAGAGTGTAGAAGGATGATTCCAAAGTAAAATGAAGCCGGAGGCAGGCGGGAGGTGAAACTCAGACGGTGAGAATGAGATACAGAAAGGGAGAGAATGGTACCTAATCTGATAAGGTAATTTTACATTAGGGTTAAAATAGTAATGGCCGCAAAAATAAATTTTTGATTAAAAATTAAAAATTAAAAATCAACAAGGTTAATTATCACACTCATTAGACATGTGTCATCAGTATGATGTGTGGCAATGCTTATTTCACGAGAAATAACGGTAAGACAACAGATGAAGTAACAGAAAGAGATGTTTAGTAAGTTAGTAAAGTAGGAAGGGGTAAAAACAGTTTTTAATAGTAGAAGAGCCTCTTTGTTAAGTTGGTAAAGTAGAAGAGTAGAAATACTATAATCCCGATTCTACAAAAAATAATAATAGCTAATAGCCGCATAATCACACATCGTAACCTAATTATGAGTTATGACACTTGATAACATGATCATTAGCTAGGAAAACAAATTGATGATAATTTTTTGAAAAACATGAGTGACATATCGGAAAAGTATGCATTTTAATAACTTTTCTACTATTATTAAGATTGGTATTGTTAGATTCTAACTTTGGAAAACTGAGTATTTTCCCCACCTCATCCTCAACACCAAGGCCGCAACCCATCCTGAATCCTTATCGTTGTCGCACACCCCACTGATCCCATCACACTATATCACCACCAATCCACCCCCCCCCCCCACACCAACACCAGCCACCAAGAAGTCGAACGCACACAGACTCGCATCTCATATGCGACTAGATTGCGACCAGACACCATCGCTGTTGTCGCCGTTGCCGTCATCGTCCCGGAGGTCGCGACCTTGGCCCTCGCCGACTAAGGATATGAAACGGATATGATCCTAGCCTCCCTTAACAGTTCGATTCATGATGGTGTTGCTCGCATTCAAGGTTGCTAGGTTTTATTTCTTTTGTAGTTTTATTTTAGTTTCTAACGTTTCTTTGTCATTTTGGCTTGTTTTTGTTTTGCTTTATTTGGTTTGTTAGTAGTTTCAATTTCAGTTTTTCCTTGCCAAATAATCTTAATGGAGAGAAATGATTCCGATAGTTTTTGTTTTACGAAGTGTTCATGATCCATATAATCTTGTTTGTGCGGTTTTATATCTCTTATTAGACCCAATGTATGATAGTTGTCAAAGCCGTTAATCACAATTAATGAGAAGTACTGGTGAAAATGTTTTTGTCAAAATAAAAACACTCAAGATATTCTCCCAACCTACCGTCTCCGGCCTAATGTGCAATGAGATTCCTTGCTGTGTTATAAATATGAGGCTTTTGTGCCTTTTCGTAAAATATTTGTTTGAAAATGACGTGACTGATTAATGTATCGGGTTTATATAACATGACAGTGATCACAGACGACCCTTTGACCACCAATCTAGAGTGGGAATTGCGCTTGATTTTATTGACCCCCGACTTTTACCAAAACAAAAAATTCAACTAATTATTCTTCACCACAACTCTGAAAGTCGGTATAACCTTTTTCAAAATTCCTTGCAATTAAATGTCCACTACAAAACCAAAGATGCATCATTAATCAGCAATTACCAACCCATTTTCCCACGCGGTCGTTGAAGAATCTCAAGTTCCCCTTACGGCTCATACGTTCATCCCTTCTCCGCCAATCCCAATTCTCATTCCGTTGACCCAGCTAAATAATCTAATTGTGGGCCAACTCCAATTCTGAGTTAGAGACATTGCTTCTTGGATTCAATCCAGAAGCAATCTGGGCTCTTGGATCTCCTTATGATCTAAGGGCCAACACTAATTAGGAGGGGCAATATGGTCATATTTTTTTGTTGGACCACAACCCAACCATCTTCGGTCTCCGGAAATTTTTTTGATCAATTTTCCGCTGATTCGTACTTCCTTTGACGAAATTTTTTGCACTCTCGTGATTCATCGTCGTCGGCTCTACGTTTTTGGAAATGTTTAATTTGTCTAGAAATATTTTCTGACGACCGGTCTTACAAGTTTGTGCGGAAAGTTGTACAGATCATATAAATGTGTCTAAGTTTGTTAAATATGTCCAAAAATATATATACATTTATATGACTTTTTGTACAATATGTACTAAGTTTCATACTTAATGTACACATTTGATATGTCAATTTTACCCTTATATTTTTAGCTGTTAGATCTGAAGCACGATTTTGAACGACTAAAATTTGTACCGATTTTATGCATTGGATCTGGAAGCCATTTATCTGGCTCATATTCGGACTCCTACGCTACTTGCTTATTGTCTTATTATTTTGACGACTCTGATTATTTAACCAGCAACCAACTCCTCTCAGTTGCCTTTTGTCATTCCTTAGAAAATTAACAAAAAAGAAAGCAGTTACAAGCTGACAATGGCAAGATTCGGATTGCCTTTGTTGTCTCTTCTGTGTTTGTTAACGTTTTCCATGGGACAGTTGCAGGAGGACACTCTTGTTCCAGGCCAATCTCTAAGCGACGGTCAATCCATCATTTCAGCCAGAGGCAGCTTCCAACTGGGTTTCTACAGGCCTGAAAATTCCAGCAGTCATTACTTGGGGATTTGGTACGGCGTTAGAGTACCAAGGCAAACTATCGTATGGGTAGCAAATAGAGGAGCTCCCATATCCGACACTCGTGGAGTCCTCAACTTCACCAGGGATGGTGTCCTCGTCCTGTCCGATGGCGGCCGAAACAACCTTGCAGTCTGGTCGTCTAACGTCACCAGACCTCCTAGTAGCTCCAACTCTAACCCGGTTGCTCAGCTTCTCGAATCGGGAAATCTGGTTGTCAGAGATGCGAACGACCAGAACCCGGATAACTTCCTTTGGCAGAGTTTCGACTATATTTCCGACACGTTACTCCCGGGTATGAAACTTGGGAGGAACCTGGTCACGGGTCTCAACTGGAAAATGACGTCATGGAAAAGTGACGAGGATCCCGCAGAAGGCCAATTCTCAGTCCTCATGGAAACGATTGGATATCCCCAGCTTGTAGTTCGGAGGGATAATTCCACGATCCAGTTCCGAGCTGGATCATGGAACGGACTCAGATTCACGGGAGTGCCAGCGCTCAAACCGAGTCCAACATTTTCCTTCGACTACCAATATAATAACCAAGAGGTTTTCTTTAGGTTCGAGGTGCCGAACAATTCGGTAGTGTCCAGGTACGGAATTTCCCCGTCAGGGTCGCTCCAGCTCCAGACGTGGATCAACAGGACGGGAGGCTGGCTAACTATAGCCACAGGGCAAGGAGATCGGTGCGACGCTTACGGTTTATGTGGCACGTACGCTAGTTGTTATATCTACTCGTCACCGGCTTGTCAGTGTATGAATGGGTTCACTCCCACCAACCCGAGTGACTGGAACAGATCAGAATGGGGTGAAGGGTGCGTCAGGAGAACCACCCTGGCTTGTAATTCCAGTGATGGATTCGTTACGCTTTCGGGGATTAAGTTGCCGGACACTTCCATGACTTGGTATGATGAGACGATTGGGCTGGAGGAATGTGGAAGGTTGTGCTTAAGCAACTGTTCTTGTACCGGGTATTCTAGTTTGGATATTAGTAATGGCGACAGTGGCTGCTTGATGTGGTTGGATGATTTCATCGATATTCGAGCCTTGTCGGATGGTGGGCAGGATTTGTATGTCAAGATGGCCGGTTCAGAAATAGGTACATAATGCCAGCTTATATATACCGTTGGTCTAATTTTGGATACTTACTTGTTATGGTTATCAAAGTGTTGCTAACAATGTGCGACTGATCTAGCGCAGTGGCTCGAGGGCAGAGGAGATCTAACAATACCAGGAAGAAAGCCATTGTCGTGATCAGTGTTGTGATTTCGTCTGTAGCTCTGATGACATTGGTGGTGATTTGTCTTTATGTCAGGAAAAGAAATGTGAGACTAGTTAGGCAAAGAGGTACATACCATTGATGATATCTTAATTTCATTTTTGTCACCAACTTATTTATTCGAACAAAAAATTGTCTCAATTGTTGCCAATTTATATAGAAGCGGCGCAGACACTAGCAGTTCCAAGGACAAAGACACAGAAAGAGAGGAATGAAGAGATGGAGTTGCCCACATTTGATTTGATCACAATAGTGAATGCCACTAACAACTTTGCCAATAGCAACAAGCTTGGAGAAGGCGGATTTGGACCGGTGTACATGGTAATTAGTAGTTCATTTTATTGTTATCAGTCCAGTTAGGCAGGCGTACATGTGCCGATCTTTCTTTCTGCTGACCTGAAATTGGTTGCAGGGGAAGCTAGGCAAAGGGGAAGAGATAGCGGTGAAGAGGCTGTCGAAGAGCTCAGGACAAGGTCTCGACGAGTTCAAGAATGAAGTCATTTTATTCTCCAAACTCCAGCACAGGAACCTTGTCCGCCTGCTCGGTTGTTGCATTCATGACGATGAAAAGATGCTCATCTACGAGTACATGCCCAACAAAAGCCTCGACTTCTTCATCTTCAGTGAGTACAATTAAGCTGTTCCCAAGTAGTTTAAGTTAAACTTAATATGGACTTGATTAATTGAATCGTTGTCATGTATACTGATTATTAGACGAGACGCAAAGGAAACAATTGGATTGGAGAAAACGGACTACAATCATAGATGGGATTGCTCGTGGCCTGCTCTATCTTCACCAAGACTCGAGACTGAGGATCATCCATAGGGATTTGAAAGCCAGCAACATCTTACTTGACAATCAGATGAGACCCAAAATCTCCGACTTTGGTCTTGCAAGGTCATTTGGAGGAGATCAAACTGAGGGCAACACAAATAAAGTGGTCGGGACATTGTAAGTAGATATATACACTCTTCAAAATTCAGTACATCATTTCATATAGTAAGATCACGAATGTAATTATTGACATCGTGGGTTTGTCACCGAAGTGGCTACATGTCTCCGGAGTATGCGGTGGATGGCCTCTTCTCGATAAAGTCGGATGTATTTAGTTTCGGAGTGCTAGTACTTGAGATAGTGAGCGGAAGTCGAAACAGAGGATTCTACCACACTGATCATGACCTCAATCTTGTAGGCCATGTAAGTCATTATCCACTATGTTTCATAGTTTTAATTATTGAGCAACTGATAGAATGAACGAATGGTGGGTACTTGCATGATCATGATGCAGGCATGGACGCTGTGGAATGAAGGAGCAGTGCTGGAGGTGATAGATAAAACAGTCAATAAAGAGAGTTGCAACCAGTCAGAAGCGTTGAGATGCATACATGTGGCATTGCTGTGCGTGCAGCAAAGCCCAGAGGACAGGCCAAACATGTCAGCAGTGGTGCTGATGATGGGGAGCGAGAATCCGCTACCTCAACCAAAGCAGCCTGGATTTTACCTAAGAAGGAATCCACCTGAGACTGATACGAGTTCCTCTACAAACAATCATGATTCTTGCTCCGTTAACCAAGTTTCCCACACTGTATTGCATCCTCGCTAACCTTCTACACTTTGGCATCGATACTTGTTGATGATGCTGGCCGTATCGTACTTGTGAACAAGACATCTATCTATTCTTTGACCATTACAAACTAATACCTTGACAGCTTCTCCAGAGAAAAAAGTATTAGGGGTCGTCCATATTGACTCTCCATGTTCAAATTGGTTAGGGATAAAGTATTAATTGGGGCCGGATTCGAGTGAAACACTAATGGTTTTAGAATCTCAAATCTCAACCATTGAATCTAGCTTTAATCATTTGACTGATCCAATGGTTTAGATTGGCCAGGTAGTCAGGTCGTTTAATAAATAAATTTATTTGTTCTCTATGTTTCACAACATCCAACCACCAACACGACCACCTCTGGTGTCCGTCAATGAGACTCTAGTGACAGTCTGATGAACTTTCGACAATCTTTCCATAACTAGTTATAGTCACCAATAATAAGTTACAAGTGTATGTAACTGCTGGTCACATGCACTCTAATTACTTACTAGATAGTGTTTCGGCCGGTTAGCCAATTTCAAATTTTCTTTTCTGACTTTACTATTGACAATCTAAATGTGAAACCCCAACCTAGGAGTCCCGACGGAACCACTGGTTCAACCGTAGAGTCCCATTCGGGTTTCAACCTGAACCATCACTCAACTGAAATACTTTATTAAACTGACCAACACGGATCCCAGATCCCAATTCACAATTAAAACAAAGGAGATGCAACTCCAGTCTGCAAAGACATCAAAATGATATCACGAGACATCAAAATCCCGACCAGCTATTTCTCCACCATCAGATTTAGTACCTGTGACTAAACACATAGATACACCAAGGAAAACATACATCTGACGGGGTCAGTGATAAGCACTGAGTGGCTAACTGTACTCGCGTAGAACTAAGACTGAACTGAGAGTCTACTGTAGATGAAACCAAGGATGAGGATATAATAAGAAATTCATCCTAGTCACTACTCTAATAAAGTGACCATGTGGTCTCGTAGGCATCATCATATCATTAGTCACCCTTAGCTAGAGTTGACAACCTCATGGTGGATCAAACGATGTAAACTATCCTTTAGACCGTAGAGATCATGTGAGCAGCATCTGTAGGCATACTCTACACATCGTTCCATAGCCATAGAAACATCTTGGGAGCTGGTCCTCTAAAAAAGAACCAAACAAACTTGATCGACTAAGAAAAGGGACTAATCCCAAATTCAAGGTCTCAAGTGTCGACTTTCACGAGGAACGGATCACCAAACCTATATTCAACTATTAAAGACACGGTTTAAACTCACAAAGGTTCAAAATGCTAGTTCTCTAGGTTAACTACTAAATTACTTATCATTCACAAGAGTAATTCGAACTAATTTAAGCTAACGAACAAGCAAACAAGAGAGTGAAGAGGGTGAACACAAGGAGAAGAGGATTGCTAGACTTCAAGTTTTGTTTTTGCACTCAAATCCGATTCACAAGAAAGATTGGACACATTGGACAAAGGTTATAGTTTGATCATCCTCTAAACATTCATAAGAGTCCAATTCAAGGTCTTAAATTGGACTACCACTACCAATTGGCAAGTGATCAAGCCAATTGGTAGTGAACACCAAGTGTTGGACGAAACGCTTAGGTGCTAAAAGACTCTTAATGACATCGAAAACACTTTACAAGGGTGCTAAGTCACTATTTGACACTCTCGAGCATTCCAATCACCTAAATTGTCACTACGTAAGTGATTACCTGAATGAACTCAAGGTGTTCGATAAGATTCCACTAAGAGAATCCTCACCTTGCTCTTCTCTAGCTCCCAAGCTTCTTCAAGGTCTTCAATTGATCTTCTAGGGCTTTAAATTTGGGGAAAATGGAGAGAGGAGTCGGGTCTCGACAGTTGTTATGACTGTACTGTGAATTTTACCTCCTCTCTCCTCCAAAAATGCTTTAAATGGGCATAACTACAGGGACCACTCACCGTCTGGACCCACACGGGCTCCACACACCGCGTGACCTCACTTCCAGCCTGGGACATCAATCTTCGATCGCACATATCTCCTCGTCCGAACTCTGTTGAGCTCCAGTTGGTCTCGTTAGAATTGTCTCGTCGTCCTCTATCCATCATATACCTGAAACCTCACATATATAATGAGAAAGCAAGTCGTACGAACCAAAATGGCTCGTTCAAGAAAACAAAACAAGAAACCCTTGTTTCTTCCAACCAATCGCAAAGAAGGGCCAAAACTAGGTCAAAGAAAGTCAACAAGAATTCAAGATGTGGTCAAATCGGCGACGAATAAACGTGCTATCAGAAGCTAATCTAGCTAAACCTGAATCCAGTCCTAATCATGAACTGTGAATCACAATTCAAACGCCATGAGCTTATGCTCGAATACAATCACCAATACAGTAGAACAGGCTACTATACGGCCCTAGAGCCCTGCTCTATAATCACCAAAATTGTACAGGAGATCGCATGCTACTGCCCAGTCCAAGGAGCCCGGCTCCGAAGACACAACATCACTATAGTGGATTGCACGCCACTGTACCATCCTAAGAATCCATTCATCGAATTCCTGACAACCCAATTTACAGTTCTACACTTTTAAAGAAGAAAAGTAATCTAAACCCCCACCTCTAATGAACAGCTGATATCTCTGATTCTGACTTGACATAAATCAACTCGCTGCCACGCATCCGTAGCTTCTGACCTTGCATCGTTTGGAGCTCAAACGACGGAGTTATGCTCCATTTACTTCTTTCCAATAATTTGAAACTCTCTAGTCCTCTAACTACTTTCGTTACTCTAACTGATCCAGAACTTCTAGCCATTGACAAAACATACCCAAATCCTTAACTATAAGCCTCCAACTCTTTCGAAAACGTCGCCAAACTCGCTGGCTGGCCTCTCCCTTTGTTATCCGGAAACCGTTCGCTGCAGCTGCACGTCCCAAACGCCGGAAATCCCCCGATTGTCGGCGCCTTCCACCAAGTGCGGTCATCGCTCCTTCATTTCCCGTGTACCAGCACCACCGCAAGGCCCAACCATCACCGAGGCCTCGGATCTCCACTCCGAGCCCTCTCCTCTAACAAAACGACCACCGTCACCCTTCACCGTCGCCCTTCAGGATCGTCGGAGGTCCCTGCCGCCATCATCATCCCTCATCCATATCATTCTTGAATAAAGGGAGATATGTTTCGGGGAAAGCAACCCATCGCAACGCTTGAATAGTCTTCTTTGGTAATGGGAGCTCATCACACTGTTAGGCCCATCTACGTTACCATCACCATATTTGGGCTCAAGGCCCACACTATAGTCCTCCATTTAAATGGTAGTTCATCACCATATGATTAATCTAACGGTCCAGACTCCTCCAAGCCCACAACTATCAAATTAAGAGACTTAACTTCTCTCTGATTGACTTGGGCAAACCAAAACTATTCCGAGTCTTGAAAACCATTAGTACTAGGTCAACTGCTGAGTCAACTCCCCAAATTAATTCGGTTTTCCAACTCCCGACTTCTACTTATTGAGTAAGATTTTAATCAAACCGAACCAGACTTCGGGGTGTCACAACTCTCCCCTCCTATAAAAGGTTTCGTCCTGAAATCTGAACCTCACCCCACTAAGTAGGAAAGATTTGGTGCAACAGAGTTCAACCCTGGCGCATGCACCCCTACTTGGTAGCAAACAGTCATGACTTGTCGTCTTATCGAGGACTCAACCAGTCCACTCCTTGGAAATGACCCAAGGTCAAATCACAACCTAACCACAACCTTGTCCTAGAAGACTAATAGTGGTGCACACTTCAGCTCACCTGACCCTATCTCGACCACCCGAGCGGAACTTGGGGCTCATATCTTGCCCTTACCAAACTCATCCAAGCTCGACTCTCTGAAACCGCTCCTGACCGAGCTGACTTTCCCAAGCTAAGTTAGGTACACTTTGCCAACTTAAACTTCCCCCTCTCGCCTTAGAGCATGGTAGGCCATGCTCAACACAAAGCCAACCCCTCAAGCTTGCTACCCATCGAGCACTATTACCTCGAAGCCTCCTCAAAAGTTACTAATCAACCCAAGGTCAAACCCTTTCACTGGTCTAGGTCTGACTTACCTCTAATTCGTCCCAAGATGAACAATGTACATCCTCTAGCAGTCTGCATGAGACCGAGTCTCCAATAAGGATTACACCTTACCTGCATGCCTAATCATGTGCTCTATTAAGCCCACTGCATCACTGTCCACATGTGTAGCCCCTCGGCACACCACACCCATGACTAATAGGTTCGCCATGCATGTGGCTAGCACTCTCAACGCTCGTGGCTAGCATAGCACCACGTCTGCGACCTTTCCAGCCAACCATGATATGTCTGGCACACATATAATGTTGTCTCCATTTCCCATTGACAATCTAGTCTCGTGCTCCCCATGATCTGTAACGTTAGTAACTACCACGCCCCTGGATTCCTCATGCGTCATGCTCATAATCTGCTAGATCATGCCAATGCTAGTTCTCTTGCCACGCCCATGGCTTACACTACCGCACACGGGTTACATACCAACCATTGGAGTGCCCCTCCCCACCATGCCGTGATCTACTAATTACCTCTCCCATGAACAATAGAGTACCACGCTCATGGATTACCAAGTATCCTCGACCATTGTCCCTCAGGCAACGCCTGTTGCCTCCACTTTCTTTCATCTCTGTTGTCAATACCACTTTGTTCATCCTTACTATTTACTAACAACGGATTCGAGAACCCAGATACTGTTGTCACTTCACTCACTCCAAGTTATCCACTTCTCCTTGGATGAGCTTCAACTTGTCCCTGAACATCGTCTTATAATGTTAAGACACTTTTAAATCTTACCTAATGTTAAATGTTTCACTTAACTTACCAGAAGCCGACAACCAAAAAGAGTGCAGGGATCCATCAGCCTTCCAAGGGTAGCGCCTTGAAAGCTAATATTCAACTTGTGGACTATGCGCAAAGTCCTATAGACCTTCCTTTAAGTTCCACTTTTTGTTTCCTTAACACTTCTTCTTTTTGAGATCATCTGAGCCTTTCACCTCGCTCATGACCTCTTAACACTATGTTGCTCCATCCTTACTGTTTTCATTTGAATTCTGAATACACCCTGCCCTTCCAAGATGATGTCAGCCCCTTAGTAGTCACTATATGGTAGAGGAACTTCCCCTGACCTGCCAAGCGTCAGCTTCGCACTTTCAGCACCTTTACGGACTCTTTGTCCTCTAAGCATTGTTTCTAACTCATCAACCACACTACCATGTCGCAGACATGGAAGTACAGAGTCCATTCGTTGCAGTCTGCTTCGAAGATGCAGCTAGTCACACGGCTAGTTCATGTTCCCACCGGCTGGTAATACTAGTCACATAGTACTTACTACCAAGACCTTAGCCAACTCCTAAGTCTCAAGTTATCCCTTGCTATGATGACGGTTCCGAAAAGCCTGATTACTTTACTCCACTGAGCCTATGCCTTTATAGCACTTATTTTCCTTAACCTCTTTCTGATCAGGAGCTCTTTCCTAGCTCTTTGCTTGAGACATGCTATACTCGTGAAAGACCTTTTTCACGCCTATGACAAGCCTGAATACGCTCGCGACTGTTGGGCAAACACGCATCTGGTATTCTGCTCACCACCCCTATGGTCTTCTCACCCGTATGGTCAATTGTCAAACATGGTCGTTGCCTCATGCCTTTCAAGGTGGTTGCCTCCTCTCAATCACGGTCGTGGTTTGCAAACCACCATGCCCGTGACTATCACTCAACTATGCCCGTGGTTGCCTCATCATCATGTCGTGGCCTCATCCTTATGCCAGGGGTAGCATTATCATCATGCATATGGCTAGTTAATCACCATGACCGTGGTCACTGCACAATCACGCCCATGATGGACTAGTCATCATGCCCGTGACCAACTATCACCCACGGTTGTGACTACTTTTTCTTCAGGCACGTGATTAACCACCCATCACGCTCGTGGCCAACTCTTTGCCACGCCCGTGGCTAGCCTTCACACCACAACCGTGGTCACACTACCATCACGCTTGTGGCTTACTTCCTGTCACGCCCCTTATGCACCATTTCCCACACATGTTGCCTTCTCATTGCCACGCCAGTGGCTGTACTCCATCACGCCCGTTGATCATGTACCCATAATTTAGGTGACCATTTTCATATTTTTTCAAGACTTGTGCAAACATCAATTTTTGTAAAATAATTGATTGAATGATATAAATTTTAAAACAATATATGATTAAGAAGCAATTAGGTGTACCTATAATTTCATTTCCCTAGTATTTCCCATTCTTATTCCATGTCATCACACAAAATACTAATTGTAGTAATAGATATAGTCAAAATTAAGTTATAACTTGAAATTGTAACAATTAATATGTATTATGTAACTTCAATTGTGCATTAAAAATTATTGAAATAAGGATCATGTTGAGTTATGCTTGGGTTTGATTGATACGTCTCATTCAAACCCACTCTACTCTATTAGTATTCTGAATTATTGTTGTTAAAAGAATATTGAAAGAACGAACATGTTATATGGACCGTGTTTAGGTTTGATAGGTATGTTTAATTCAAACTAACTTAAACCAATGGAGTTTCGGAATGGGCCCAAAACCCTCAAATTAACAAAATGTAAGCCTAGTTGTGGTGTTACAAATGAAAGACAATTGATTGAGGGTGATTTTATATAATTTATAAATGAGCAGCATATTAGCCTTGTTTAGTGTGATGTGAGTGAACAATATGATTGAATATACATGAAAATGTTGAGTGTGATATGCATGTTGGTTATCTTCCCCATAACGACATAACCTTCAATATTAGATGAATTGTTTTCCTAAAAAAATTAGTTAAATTAACAAAATTGATGTCATTGGACTCAAGACAATGTAGCAAACAACAGTTGTGAAGGCCAAATTTTTTTTTGAGTAACATATAAAATGCTATGGAAGAAAAACTAATTTTTTCCGAAAAGGTTGCTGAAATATTATTAGTGCGTTAAATCGACGCAAATATTGTGTACTAATGAATCACACCAATTAGAAGGTGTCATGCCAAGGCGTGTAGACACAAGATGGTTAGAGCAACGGGCTAACTCGTGCGCTAACTCATTTCTATTTCTCCTAATCCAACTTACTCTGTAAAGAGTTTATTCCCGCAACAGCCGTTGACAGGCTGCAATGATGGTACAAAATTCTGAACAATCCTCCTCGCTTCCCCTGATTGCCAAAGCTACATATTGATTGTTAGTCTCAAAAGAACATTGCCTGTACCGCATATCTCAAACCCAGCCAATGGCCATCAACATCGCCATGGCCTCCGCCTCTCACGGATCAATACAACCTCGAAGATTTTGCATTAGGTACTGCAACACAACACCATTACCATCTCGAATGACCAAGCCAATTCCAAAACTGGCAGCCATTACGGCAATGTTGATATTACATTTGATTTGACCAGTTGGCCGAGGATGCGAACATGGGCAGTAATTTGACCGCTACTCCCGTGGTGTTGTAGTCTTCCTTCCAGTCGTGCAGCTTCTCAAAACAGCGACGAACTACAGTCTCCAAGGGGATGCTGTACATTTGAAACTTCTCTCATTTTGCTCCTGCCATATCCCCCAAATGATCCCCAACGTCTGTTGAATCCTTTAATCCACCCCAGAAGATAGCACACCAAAAACCCAAACTCGGAAGTCCTCGCCAAAGCTAGCGATGCTCTCTACCCACAGCTCCAAGCCCCGATCCGCCAAGAATCTCTCGCCACTTTAATGTTCAGGAAAAGATGGGTTGCCATTTTCTCAGAATGCATACAACATCCACACTCGTCCACCAGGTCGACACCTCTCCATTGTAGTGAATGTCGTGTACCACCACTTCCCTAGTTATTCGCCACACTAAGTGTTTAGTCTTTTGTTGCACTCCCGCTTATCATAGCTTCATCCATGCACCCTCCTCTTATAACAACACCGGTGGTGGGTCTGTATCCATAGCAATCTTGTACGCCGACCGCATGGAATACCACCTATTCTTCTCATGCTTCCAAAAGATCTCGTCTGTCTCCTCCTCTTGCGGCGGTATGAATTTATGAATCTCATGTATGTCACGCGAGCAAAAAAAGCAAATGGAGTAATGTCTCATACTACAACTGAAGGTGAGGGATGATCAAGTCATTTATCGTTAATTAATTCGGTCTCAAATATGATACTGTCAATTCATAAAGTTGCATACTCGGGACCGACTCCAAAATAAGAATTTGAAATATCACGAAGCCTCTGTTCCCTCCATATATTGATATGACTTCCATCTCCAACCCTCCACCTATACCCTTCTCGAATCACACCCTAAGTTGCAATTATACTTTGCCAAATATAGCTTGGTCGATAACCCAACTTAGCTGAAAGAAACCACCCTCGGGGAAAATATTTAGCTTTGAACACACGGGAAACCAAAGTATCAGGTTCAGTCATAAAATTCCAACCCTGCTTGCCCAGCAACACGAGATTGAACCTTCCCCTTCCCTATTTGAGCTCCACCAGAAACTGTTAAGCATCCGCTCAAGTTCCTCCGCCATCATCGGAGGAATGAGAATCACCCCCATACAGTACGTTGGGACTGCTGCGCCACCATTTTGATAAGTATCTCTTTGCCATTGGTTGCCTCTCTACCCTGGTCGCCAAGAGAATGTGGGCCAAGAAAGAAAAACTAATTAAAATGAGAAAAAAATAGAAGTTCAAAACAATTAATGAGTTTTTTTTGCAATAAAAGTGGTTTGTGTGTAAAAAACGTTGTTCCAAATAAAAAAAACTCCTCCTAAACTTAAGGAGAAGTCTCCAAAGACTTATATGGCAAACTCAATTTTTTATTTTTCTACATATAGTTGTAGAGATATACACTTGAAACTTGTTACGCTACTTGGTGACTAGCTATGATCGTCGGTGAGAGGTCACCAAAGGCCCAACCTTTTTTTTACCAAAGATAGAACTGATTAAAGATCGCAACTGTCAAAAGATACAAGCTAGTCAAAGAAATTAAAGGCCCCAAAAAAGGGGTACATGGAGAGAGCTTTTTCAGCCACAAGTTTGGCAGCTCTATTAAAATCCCTAGGAACATAGGAGAATCTAAAAAAACAGAAAACCTCAAAAAGCATGAAGATCTCTCAAAAAATTGCACCATGAGACGCATGCAAAAGATTTCAATCTCTCAGGTTATTAATGATAGACAGCGAATCCCCCTCAAAGATGTTACGGCTAAATTGTCTATTCTAAGCTAACTAGATCGCGTCACGAATCCCAAGAAGCTCCAGGGGCTCCACATTGTTCAAAAGCGGGAAATTCTTGGACCACACTGGATGATAGTGTCAGAGTGACTCTAGCAACCCAACCTATAACCCCCCTATTTTGGACAAAAACTAACTTGCGTCAACTTTGATCTTAAAAAAATCCATTAGAGGCGGGCACTACCTGGGAAGACGGTTATGGATTAGGTCTGGGACCTGGGGGGGGGGGCACTAAAGAATCACTGTCGCGAGACTCCAGACATTCCTGGAGTTGAAGTTGAAACTGTCGGTGAAGGACAAGAGTGGTCCACTGAAAATGATAAAAAAACACCAAATTTCGTGACTTCCACAAACGCCATAAGAAAAACGCAAGGTTGATTAAAATATCCAAGTGGTTAGGAATGTTAAGGATCTCACGCCACAAGATAAAAATGTTTGAATGCCCTGGACAACGAAAGTCATTAAACTCAAACTCACATTTACGCACAAAAGGATATTCCAAGAATAGATGTTCTACTATCTCAACTTCCTCAAGGCACACGAGATAAAGAGGAGAAAATGAAGAAATTGTAGAATTAAGAACACCATCGATCGAAAGGCAACCTCTGAAAATTTTCCAAAGGAAGAATATGAGTTTTCCCTATAACCGGAAGATGCCAAATTGACTTCCAAAAGAAAGCATCATGGAGGTGGGGGCCAAAGGAGGGCCCGAGATCAATGAGTCGACCATTTTGAAGATTGAGAGAGAGAAAATATGCAGACTTAATAATGAACTCCCCAGACGGGTTAAAGTGCCAAACAAGCTTATCAGGAAGACAAATTAGAGGCAGAGGAATCTTAAGAATTGAGGTGATAATGCATGTGGCAAAGTACTCCCGAAGTCGATGAGGAATCCATGAAGTTTCATTACCGAAAAATTGAAATTCAGAAAGAGGGTGAACCGTATATGGAGACAGGAGAGGATGACAAGGGAGGGATGATGGAACCTAATTGAATATGAGTTTTGGAGATATCCACCAAGGGCCCAACCACTTATGCATATATAGTTAAAAGTAACGAGTCAAACTTAAGAATAATATAATTCGGTTCACCTTAGTTTGGTGGGTCAATTGCCCAAATTAATAACTTCCTAAATACAATTATATTTTTAATTAGTAATACCATCAAATAAACAACGTTGGTGAATTTGGAGCCCGAGAAATAGCTTACGGATCTGATTCAGAAAGCCCGTACAAATTTTAACCATCTAAAAATCATGCCTTAGATCTAACGATTGAAAACACAAAGGCATAATTGACATTCCACAGCCATACAAATGCGTATACTATGTCCTGTAAGTAGTATGGTACTTAGTATAGGACTTAGTATTAGATTTTGTACAAAAGCCATACAAATGTGTATACACTTTTGTATCGTTTTATAAAAACCTATATACGTTTATAAGATCCATACAACTCTCCATACAAAGTTGTACGGTCGGCCGTCGAAAAATATTTCCGATAACGTAGACCCTATGACGGTGATCACATGGGTGCAAAAAAATATCGTCAACGAAAGTTGAAAAATTGATTAGGAAACTTTCCAGTGACCGGAAAAGGTGGTCCGGCTAACGAGGATGGTTGGGTTTTAGTACAACCGAATATTTTAAAAATCATATGACCATATTGCCCCTAGTTAAGATTAACCTTCGATCATGTGGAGATCCAATGGTCCAAATTACTCTGGATTGAATCCAAGAAGTAATGTCCTTGGCTCCGGAATCGGCCCCTCATATACCGACTGCGTGAACCAAAAAAAAGTTGTAACTACAATCATTTTATCTTTGCATATATAAATTCAGAACCACGTGCATCTTAAGTGACTTATACGTACACAGATAAATATTGTTGTACGCAAAACTCTCAAAAGTAATCAACAGTGAAAAATCAGTGCACGTACACGATACAAATTTGCTGAAGAGAAGTCATTCTCGGTATCTTGGATTGGCATATATAGTCTCGCTATATTGTCAACTCATGGCAATCGGTGTGGCCCCATTTGAATGAAAGAAAAAGGTGCATTTAATTCCATTTTAATGAAACAGACGAAGATGGATATATCTGTCAATCCATTTGCTTGCGTCGAGTCCCTCAACCATATAGGTGAATTTTATGCAGGGTCCAGCTGCCCTTATTAATTCTTGTGTGTAGTAGCAACAACCTAAACACATTTATGAATCCCAGCAACCAACTTTCCACCTCCTTATCTCCTCTCTTACAAGGGAATGAATTCCAATCCCATTGTTTCTTGTAACTTCAGAAAACCCAAATCCAGAAACATGAAGGACGAGGCTGTAGACATCAGAAAATGGTGGGTTACTACTGTTTACATTTGCTATTTTTGGTTAACTCGGATTTCTGCTTCTATTAGTTCCTTTAGGATTTTAGCAAATGGCTCAACGTTTTCATTAATGGTTCAATTGTTCATATGCAAAAATGAGAGGGACTAAGCGAAAAGCTGCACAGCTGGTTTACTGGCTGAAAGAGAGAGAGCTTGAAGCTCTTAACAGAATTTGCAGAAAGAACAGAGAAAGGACGATGAGCTGTTTGATGTAAGGTACAACGGTGACGTTTCACTCTTATCTTTGTTGATGATAGAACGCTCCGTTTCACTTGACTTGTTGGTGCAGAGAGGAAGAACGCACCGTTTCACTTAAGCGTTAAAGTGGAGGGATTTTGGCAGGAAATGAAAATCATTTCATCATCTAATAACCCCCCCCCCCTCTCAAGCTGGGGGGGGCACAGGTTGTGCAGACCAAGCTTGGAGATTAGGTAGCTGAAAGGTGCTGGTGATAGTGCCTTTGTGAGAACATCAGCGACCTGAAGGCTGGTGGGAACATGGATGAGCTTCACTAGCTTGTGTTGGACCTTCTCTCGAACAAAATGACAGTCAAGCTCAATGTGCTTGGTTCTTTCATGAAAACAGCATTCTCTGCTACATGGATTGCTGACTGGTTGTCACAGAAGATTGTTGCTGCTTGGTGGTGCTGAGCCTGGAATTCTGAGAGTAGATAGAGCAACCATTACAGTTCACTGGCTGTGTGAGCAAGTGCACGATATTCTGCTTCACATGAACTTCTGGAAATGGTGGTCTGTTTCTTGCTTTTCCAGGAGATTGGTGAATTTCCCAGAAACACACAATATCCTGTTACTGATCTTCTTGTATCTGGACATGCTGCCCAGTCTGAATCACTGTAGGCTTGTAATTGAAGGCTTGAGGTGGAAGACAGTAGAATTCCAGTTGCAGGAACTCCTTTCAAGTATCTTAGAATTCTTGTAACAGCTTTGTAATGAACATTTAAGGGTCTGGACATGAATTGGCTGACCTGTTGAGTAGGAAAGCTTATGTCTAGTCTTGTGTTGTTTAAGTAGATAAGCTTTCCTACTATCCTTCTGTATAATTCCAGATTGTGGAATTCATCATCACCAGTTGAGGACAGGTGTGTCTTGTAATCCATTGGGGTAGCAACTGGTTTGCTTTCAAGCATATCTGCTTCCTCTAGTAGTTCCAACATGTATTTTCTTTGAGAAAGATGTATTCCTGAGACACTTCTTGTAACTTCCAATCCCAGAAAGTATCGTAGTTCACCCAAATCCTTGATTTTGAAGGCATTGTGTAATTCTTCTTTCGGTTTTAAAATTTCTGTGAAGTCGTTTCCTCCCACAATCAAGTCATCAACGTAAACCAGAATGGCTGTGAATGACATACCTGAACTTTTTAGGAAGAGTGAATGATCAAACTTGCTTTGAGTGTAGCCTAGGTGCTGCAATTTGTCTGAAAGCTTGCAATACCACTGCCTGGATGCTTGCTTCAGACCATACAGTGACTTGAGTAACCTGCACACTGGTCTTTTCAGTGTACTGGTGACCTTTAGCCCTTGAGGAAGCTTCATGTAAACTTCTTCATGCATGTCACCATGAAGAAAAGCGTTGTTTACATCCAATTGGTGCACAAACCAGTCTCTTGAGGCAGCCAATGCAAGGAAGGTCCTTATGGTAGTCATTTTGACTACTGGTGAGAACGTTTCTTGATAATCAACTCCTCCTCTTGTGTGAATCCTTTGGCTACAGTCCTTGCTTTGAACCTTTCAACAGAGCCATCAGACTTATACTTGATCATGTAAACCCATTTTCTACCAACTTCCTTCTTTCCTTCAGGCAGGTCAACTATCTCCTATGTTTTGTTGGCTTCTAAGGCCTTCGTTTCCCGATTCATTGCCTCGGTCCATCTAGGATCCCTGGCAGCCTCTGCATAAGATCTTGGTTCCTTTTCTGCTGTTATACTTAGAGCGAAATGTTTATGTTCACAATCCAGATCATCATAAGACAAGACAGTATTGAGAGGATGAGCCATCTTTCCTGCTCTATGTGTTTTGGGACATACCTTTGGAACAACATGGTTGGTCTTGCTTTGCTGCACAAGGAGCTGACAGTGAAAGTCCTGCAGATAGGAGGGTGGCTTGTGAGGTCTGGTGCTTTTTCTGTGGTGTGGAGAGCTTGAGTTTTGAGGGTCAGGTGATTGTGGTGGTGCATGCTGGCTAGTGTCACTGTCACTATCACTACCAGGAATGTAGTCATCCTCCTTGTGAGTGACTGGATGTGGTTCAGGTTCTGGTGTGGAAGGGACAGAAGGGTTAACAGGATAAGTAGGACTTGGTGGATCAGTGAAATCCATCTCAACGGAGGGTAGTGTATCAGCGGAAGATATAGCTTGATCAGAAGAAGGGGACTGATCCTTTTCAATATCATTGTGATCAGTGTGAAAGGGGAAGATACTTTCATAGAAGCGCACATCTCTAGAGACAAAGGTTTGGTGTGAGTCTAGGTCATAGATTCTGTACCCTTTAATGCCAAGCAAAAAACCTTGAAGATTTCCTTCCTAGCTCGTTTTTCGAATTTGGTTCTGTGTCTAGCAAGAGTGCTAGCATAACACAAGCTTCCAAAGACCCTTAATTCTTCCAGTTTAGGTTTAGAATGGTGAAAAGCTTCATAGGGAGTTTTGTTGTCAAGTAGGTGACTAGGAATTCGATTCATCAAAAATACAGAATGCTTAACACAATCAGACCAGAAGGTTAAAGGCAAGTTGGCTTGAAATTTAAGGGCTCTAGCAATGTTTAAGATTTGCTGGTGTTTTCTTTCAACTTTACTGTTTTGCTGTGGTGTTTCAACACACGACATTTCATGGAGGATTCCATTTTCTTGATAGAAGATGGGCATGGAAAATTCCCTCCCCTGATCACTACGTATACGTTTGATACTGGTTTTGTATTGGTTGGAAACGTGGGAACAGAAATTTTGCCGAGATGATCTAGCTTCTGATTTTAATTTTAACATCATGATCCATGTCATGCGTGTGAAATCATCAACAATGGTTAGAAATTAGAGGTAACCATCGTATGAGGGGCAAGCATTTGGACCCCAGAGGTCTACATGAATTAAATCAAAGGGAGCTTTAGTGCTGGAAACACTGTGAGGAAAAGATAAATGTTTTTGACGAGCAAAATGACAGACATCACAAGGAGCTAAGTGGAATGTTTCTATACTAGAATGGAGCTGCTTAAGGAAAGGGGTTCTATGATGGGAAACGTGTCCTAGACGGTAATGCCATAAATCAAAGGGCTTATTTCTTTGAGTGGAAGCGATGTGACTAACTGGTTTGCAGGCTATCAGCTTGTAGAGGCCCTTGTGCAGTTCAGCTAAACCAATCGTGGTGTTCCTCGATAGGTCCTGCAACACACAGTGGGTGGAAGAAAAGGTTAGTCTCAATGGTTGTTGAGCTGTCAGTCTGCTAATTGAGATTAAATTGAATGCAAAATCAGGAACATATAGGACATTTTCCAGTGACAAAGTGTCATTGATCAACACTGTTCCAATGTGAGTAGCTTTCACTTGCTGTCCAGTAGGCAGTGTGATCATTAAGGCATCAATCTGTTTACTTGATGTCATTAGGTTCAGTGAGCTAACGACATGGTCTGAGGCACCTATGTCTACAATCCAAACAACTTTATTTGGTGGTGAATGCACAAAACTACCACAATAAAACTTGCCTGCTGAGTACATCAGTGTAGTTGGCTTATGAGCACTTGGTGTTTGAGAGGTAGCTGATTGGACTGTTGTATCCTTGAGCGTGACAGCGTTCATGAGTTGAGAGAACTGATCTTGTGTGAGTTGGATGGTGCTTCCTTCACCAGACTGCGTGGCTGCATGAATCTGTGGCTTGTAAGCCACATGATTTGGATTGAAAGGAGGTCTGGAAACAGTCCGTGGCCTTGGTCCTGGCTGTGGCATGGGCCTAGGTGTGACCCCTGGAGGGAAGCCGTTCTTGAAGAAGCACCTTTCCACTGTGTGGTTTTGCATTTTACAAAAGGTGCAGAATAGTGTCCTTCCTTTCTGAGGTCCTTATCGAAAACCTCCTTGTTGATTAGTCTGCTGACCTACATAGTTGATGCTGGATGATGGAGCCAGCATGGTCATGGATTCATTGGTGCTTTTGAGCTATGTTCCATACAGCTGTCTCTCGTGTTGTATTATGCGTTGAACAACCTTATCAATGTTTGGAAGTTCATCACCAAACAGAACTTGTGTGCAAGGGCCAGCAAAATTCTCATTGAGCCCTCTCAAGAAATGTATGACATTGTTGGTGTCTTCATACACATACACTTTTCTCATTGCTAGGCAATCAAGGTGACTGGTTGCAGTACAGTCACAGTTGAACAATGGTTGGTAGTTTCTCAGCTCATCCCTGAGTATGATGATAGATCCATAATACTCAGTCACAGTTTGGTTACCTTGTTTCAGATTTGAAAGTTGTTCCAGATGTTCTGCAATCCCGATGACATCTGCTTGATCATAACGAGCTTTCAAGATTTCCCAGGCATCTTATGCACTCTTCAGCCCCATGATCGTCTTCCTGATGCCTGGCTCGGCTGATTGTTGCAACCAGCTCAAAACCATGATGTTGCAGCGATTCCAGAGCCAGAACATTGGATTCATGACCTCTGGTTCCTCTATGCTTCCATCGATGAATCCAACTTTATTTTTGGCTCCAAGCGCATTGTGTATCGCTCTGCTCCAATCAGTATAGTTGCTCGTGGTGAGCTTTTTAGTGACAAGTGATTGTCCTGACTGCTCACTGCCATGGAGGTAGTAAGGATCAGCCAGAGGGTATTCAGCTGCTGCCATGGTTACTCTCAACCTCGCTCTGATACCATATTAGTTCCTTTAGGATTTTAGCAAATGGCTCAACATTTTCATTAATGGTTCAATTATTCATATACAGAAATGAGAGGGACTAAGCGACAAGCTGCACAGCTGGTTTACTGGCTGAAAGAGAGAGAGCTTGAAGCTCTTAACAGAATTTGCAGAAAGAACAGAGAAAGGACGATGAGCTGTTTGATGCAAGGTACAACGGTGATGTTTCACTCTTATCTTCGTTGATGATGGAACGCTCCGTTTCACTTGACTTGTTGGTGCAGAGAGGAAGAACGCACCGTTTCACTTAAGCGTTGAAGTGAAGGGATTTTGGCGGGAAATGAAAATCATTTCATCATCTAATAGCTTCCTCGAATGCGGTTCTCTCCCCAGGTCATTCCCTCAAAGATGCTGACAACCAGACTTTGGTTTCAGCTGATGGGACATTCCAGCTTGGATTTTTCAGCCCAGGTAGCTCCACGAATCGGTACTTGGGAATATGGTATCAAAAAGTTCCCGGAAGGACAGTGGTCTGGGTTGCTAATCGGAAATCTTCACTTCCTGATACTTCTGGAGCTCTCATTCTTACTCCCCAGGGACTTTTGGTCCTTTTGAATGGTGATACCACAATGATTTGGTCTTCCAACGTTACTAGAAAACCAGTCGTGAGTCTATCCCTTGAGCTTCTGGATTCTGGGAATTTGGTGGTTAAGGTAACAGCATGGTTTCAGACAACTTTCTGTGGCAGAGCTTTGACTACCCTTGTGATACTATGCTTGCCGGAATGAAGATTGGGAAGAATTTTGTGACTGGGAAAGACACAATTTTAAAGTCTTGGAAGAGTGATGATGATCCTCAAGAAGGTCAGTTTTCGTTACTTATCGATCCCCGTGGCTTCCCGCAATTTGTTGTAAAAAAACAGGGAGTGAATCACTTCAGGTTGGGATCCTGGAATGGCTTTCAGTTCACTGGAACTCAGCTTCGGCATAGCCCATTCTTGAAATACGAGTTTGTGCTAAATGCGGTTGAGGTTTACTACATGTTTGAGATTAATTCTTCTTCACTGTTGTCGAGCTTGTTGATGAATCAATCAGGGTTTGTAGAGCGTTACGCGGGTTTACGTGACGGAAGCATGTGGAGGATGGTGTTCTCAGCGCCGTTAGATTATTGTGATAATTATGCACATTGTGGACCTCATAAGACCTGCAATTTAGTGGCTGATTCCCCAACTTGTGTTTGCCTGGATGGGTTCGAGTCGAAATCTCCTGAAAACCGTAGCAGTGAATGTGTGAGAAAGGTTCCATTGGAATTGGATTGCAAGAATGACCATTTTCAGACTTACACGGGACTTAAGTTGCCAGACACTTCTTTTTCCTTGTTTAATACAAGCACAAGCCTTGAGGATTGTAGAGAAATTTGCTCGAAAAATTGCTCATGCATGGCATATGCGGATTCTGATATAACCAAATCTGATGTGGATGTTTGATGTGGTTTGGCGAGCTAGCAGACATGAGGAAGTACGATAATGGAGGTCAAGACCTTTTCGTACGAATGTCTTCACCAATAATTAAGAAACCAACATCAAGTAATCCTTCTGCTCTTCCTTTGGATTTTTATAAACTGACTGTTTACCTTCAGTAACATTAGCATGAACTCAATCCGTTTCTTACCAACTTATTTACATCCGCTGATTAATCTTGATGTTCAGATCCTCGCCGCAAGAACTTCGTAGCCATCATAGCCTGATCATTTGTTTGTACTGGAAACGTAAAATCCAAGGTTGACCCCCACGCTGTTAATTATAGGTGTTGTTATGTTGTCTATTTTACGTTTTCGTGACGTAATTCTACAATGCAGGAACTAGGGAAAGTGTTTTCAAAACAAATGATCAAAAGAAACAAGGAGATGGCGATATGGACTTGCAAACTTTTGACCGAGCTACAATAGTGGATGCTACAAATCATTTCTCATTGGACAACAAATTATGACAAGGTGGATTTGGACCTGTTTATAAGGTAGTTTCAAATACCATGCTTACATCTTCAGCAAGTAATTATGTCTGATCATGACCTCATTTGACATAAATTTTTATTTGTAGGGCACATTGATAGACGGAAATGAAATAGCAGTAAAAATTCTGTCAAAAAGTTCAGGGGAAGGAACAATTGAGTTCAAGAATGAAGTTATTTTGACTGCAAAGCTTCAGCATCGAAATCTCATAAAACTCCTTGGTTGCTACATTGAAGGAGATGAAAAGATGCTGATCTATGAATATATGCCTAACAAAAGTTTGGACTTCTTCATTTTTGGTACGGATTCTCTGAACTTGAGTTCATCTTTGTGCAATAGTATCTCGTATACTACCAATGATATGCACAACATATGTAAGAGTTTAATCAAGAGAACAATTAATATCTATGAAACGTTCTATCAGATGAAATAAAGAACCAATGGCTTGATTTTATTACAAGAATTGCCATTGGGATCGCAAAAGGTTTTTTATATCTTCATGAAGATTCAAGATTGAGGATCATTCACAGAGATCTAAAAGCCAGTAATGTGCTGTTGGATAAGGATATGAACCCAAAAATTTCAGACTTTGGAATGGCTAGAATATTTGGAGGAGACCAAATCGAAACAAACACAAATAAAGTAGTTGGAACCTATCTTGTGTAAGTCAGTTTCTGTCCTCGTTGTATGTTATCTCAACCGTCTTTTTCTCTGCAGCGGCTACATGTCTCCTGAGTATGCCATTGATGGTCTTTTTTCAATGAAATCCGATGTGTATAGTTTTGGGGTTTTGACGCTTGAAATCATTAGTGGGAAGAAGAATAGAGGATTCAGCCACAAAGATCACAACCTTAACCTTCTTGGTCATGTAAGAAATGTTTGGGGCCATGAGAATTTAATTGACCAAATAGATTTCATGATTCTACTTCTCCGATGTTTTCAGGGATGGAGGTTATCGATGGAAGGCAGGCCAATTGAGCTAGCCAGCAATGGTAGGGATGAACCCTCCATTATGATTGAAGTACTAAGATGCATTCATGTGGGTCTCCTATGCGTTCAACAAAAACCAGATGACAGGCCAAGCATGTCATCCGTGGTTGTGATGTTAAGCAGTGATATTCTGCTCCCTCCGCCAAAGCAACCTGGTTTTTTCACAGAGCGGAATGCGCCTGCCACCAAGTTCTCCTCGGATAAGATTTCTACCTCATCGGTGAACGAAGTTACTATGACACTTCTAGATGCGAGGTAGGCAATAGAGCATCAATGTTCGTGCATGGATAATGCTGCATAAGAATATACATATTAGTCCTACTTCAATTATTTGCAACTCTACCAACTAGTAGATATTTGATATTTGTGTACCACCTGGCATTGCCATCTATTTCAAGCCAGTACACGAGAAGCTATTATATAAAAAAAATATCAAATGGACCACTGAACTGCAGACTTGATAGCAGCAAGCAAGTAGCAAAAAAGTAAAGAGAACCTCAACCTATGCGCTTGGATCTGCTGAGCAAACAGACAAGGAATATGGCAGGCCTAGTAGTGATTGCATGCTCCTTAATATTCTGCTTCTCAAGAGCTTGCATCGCTCAAGATACCAGGAATCTAGACCAGCCCCTAAGAGATGGAGATAGTCTAATATCTTGGTTCAACTGTAATAATATTAGCATGAAAAATAAAATAACAGTTTCATTTTATTTAGAAACATAATATTGCTTATTTCATATCATAATATTAAATGGAAGAGTAAGAACCTATTATAAAATTAGGACAACAAAAAACTTGGCCTATTTCTCTGGGCCTTGACAGCACATTTAAACTTCAACCATGACCAGCACTGTTATACCAAACACGTCATTGTCTCATTGAAAATTCTAGCATGGAAGGTAAACTAAGATAAGCTTTAAATGGGAAACTGCCAGGAAATTTGTTTGTTGCCTTACAAATTATTTTAGCAGATTGGTCAACTTTGGCTTCTGCATGTTGACAAATCACCACTTCGGAGGACCCCGCTTCATTTCTCACTTTATAATTTCCCTCTTTCTTCGCATACATATTATCGTTCTTATGCATTTGAATCGGTTGAATCACATAGAAGGCTTATGGCAGGGATAACAGTGCTTGTATGCGCCTTCATATTCCACTTCTCAACAACTTGTAGTGCTCAGGATACCCTTAAACCAGGAGAGACCCTGATAGATGGTGAGATTCTAGCTTCAGCAGGAGGAAGATTTGAGTTGGGATTTTTTAGCCCGCTGAGATCAAGAAACCGGTTCCTGGGAATATGGTATAAGAATATCACTCCTCAGACCGTTGTGTGGGTAGCCAATAGAGAAGCACCAATAGCAGAGAGGGTTGGAGTTGCAAATATCACCAGCCAAGGAAAACTTACTCTCCTTGATGCAACAACGCAGACTCTTGTCTGGTCTTCGAGTTCATCAAGATCTCCGCAATCTCCTGTTGTAGAACTCCTAGACTCGGGGAATCTGATTGTAAAAGATAGGAATGCCGATAATCCTGACAACTTTATTTGGCAGAGTTTCGATCACCCTTGTGATACATTGCTCCCAGGAATGAAGATGGGCAAAGTAAATGGCCTGGACAAGCCTTTAATATCTTGGAAGAGCACTGAAGATCCAGCCAAGGGGGAATACTCTCTGGAAATCGATGCTCGAGGATACCCACAAGGATATCTGAAGAAGGGAAATAGAATTATGTTCAGAAAAGTCCATTCGTGGGGCGACCTGTTTACTAGAACTTCTGTGCTGCAGCAAAGTCCAACAGTAACATATGAGTTTGTGTTCGACAAAAATGAGGCGTATTTCAAGTTTGAAACCACAGGCGCCTCAGCGATTTCAAGATATACAATATATCCATCAGGCCTCCTTCAACGCTACTCCTGGAATGATGAAACAAATAGCTGGATGGTTTTGTCCACAGGTCAGGTAGATAAGTGTGAGAATTATGCTCTTTGTGGTGCATATGGCACTTGTTATATACACAATTCTCCGCCATGTTCATGCTTGGATGGTTTTAGGCCAAAGTCTCCAGCAGATTGGAACTTGACAAAGTGGTCTGCTGGCTGCGTTCGAAAGACACCACTCAGTTGCAACAGGAATGATGGATTTCTTAAGTATGGCGGAATGAAAGTACCAGACACATCTTCTAGTTTGTACATCAGGAGTATTCATCTATCAGAATGTGAAGGTTTGTGCTTGAATAACTGTTCTTGCACTGCATATGCAAGTTCGGATATCAGCAACGGTGGGAGTGGTTGCCTGCTATGGTTCAGTGATCTAACTGATATAAGAGGATCAGCCGATAGTGGACAAAACCTCTATGTGAAGGTAGCAGCACCAGAGTCTGGTATGTTGCTTCATTTCTCTCCGTGCAACATATATATATAATATAATAGAGAAAATTTTGTTAGGGATCATAGAAAGTGAAGACTTACATACAGGATCAGGATAAAAATATAAATGCATGGCAAGAAAGCTATAAATCAAACAGGAAAGGCAGTGGAGTTATTGATTCAGAATAGCTTCCAGTTTCTTAATCATTTGATGTTCACAATAGTTCTGTTCTTTCTATCAAGATCAATTCGGAGAGACACGGACTTCCAACGAGAAAAAGAGGGCAATAATAATTGCTACCGTTGTGACGGTGCTATTTCTGAGCCTCGTGGCATTAGGAATAGGCTGCTACATCAAAAGGAGAAGAAAACTCAGGATGACAGGTAATTTTGAGGAAATATTATTGATAAATTTAAGGTAATCTCAAACTATTTAAGTAAGTCTCCAAGTCCAAGGTTCAGTTATGCACGCTGACAATCACCTATTATTTCAGGAAAAGCAGAGGGGTTACCAATATTTGATTTAAATACAGTAGCAGCAGCCACAAATAACTTTTCGAGCAGCAATAAACTTGGAGAAGGTGGATTTGGACCTGTCTACAGGGTAACATTATATTCTGCAACAATTGCAAGTAGTAGTAGTAAAAGAAGTTGAAAAGCAAACTGAGTAATACAGAAAATGATGATATATACAGGGTAGATTACCAGAAGGGCAAGAAATAGCAGTAAAGAGGCTCTCCAAGAGCTCCGGACAAGGACTGAACGAGTTCAAAAACGAAGTCGTACTTTTTTCCAAACTGCAGCATCGTAACCTAGTGAAGCTTCTTGGCTGTTGCATTTGTGAAGATGAGATGATGTTGATCTATGAATACATGCCAAACAAATGTCTAGCCTCTTCAATATTTGGTATGAGAATACATGAATGCACTTTGTCTGTCTGAATATGGTTTTCCTTCTTCCGACTGAATCATGTTACTGCAGATAAATCGAGACGCAAGAAACTAGACTGGTGTAAGCGAATGCAAATCATAGATGGAGTAGCGCGAGGGCTTCTCTATCTTCATCAAGACTCAAGACTCAGGATCATCCACAGAGATCTCAAAGCCAGCAACATTTTACTGGACAATGACATGAAACCAAAAATATCAGACTTTGGCCTTGCAAAAACATTTGGAGTGGATCAAACTGAGGCCAAAACAACTCGCGTAGTTGGGACACAGTAAGTATGATCCAGTTTTGCCAACTTAAGTATCCTTTCAAAGCTAATCTAAAGCTCAAACTCCACAAACCACATTTGAATTTTGCAGTGGATACATGTCCCCAGAGTATGTTGCGGATGGGAAATACTCCATGAAATCCGACATCTTTAGCTTTGGCGTGCTGGTTCTGGAGATAGTAAGCGGGAAACGAAACAGGGGATTCCATCATACTTCCAATGACTTTAACCTTCTTGGCCATGTGAGTACTCCTACCACTTAAATGTTTAACACCTATTTGATCATGTACAGACAGTAATTAGATGGATTTTCCCCCAGGCATGGACACTATGGATGGAAGGATCCGTACTAGAAACAGTCGACGAATGTCTGATAGAATCCTGCAATGCTTCCCCATCAATATTATTAAGATACATTCAAGTAGCTTTGATGTGCGTGCAACAACGACCAGAGGACAGGCCAAACATGTCATCAGTGGTTCTGATGTTAGGCAGTGTGGATCCCCTGCCACAACCTAAACAGCCCGGTTTTTTTATAGCAAGGAATCCAATGGATGTAAGGGACGATTTATCAACCAAGAATGAGTCGCAGTCAGTAAATGAAGTCACAGTGACTGTGTTGGAAGCGAGGTGATCCTGATCCATCCTTCTCGATTAGCTAACAATGGAATGGAAGTTCATGCTCTTTGTAAGTAACAAAAGCCAATTTGAGTGAGATTAACTACAGAAAAAGAACTTACACTGTGAAGAACAGAACAGAACAGAACAGAACACCACGGCCTTCTTCTTTCCATTTATACATACTAGGGTGTCTTCAAATAGAATATAACTATTCTGTACTCAGGGAATTGAATAGCAGTTGTTCGATGCTTATAGCTTTTCTTCCCGTCGGGTATTGCATTTGCATCCGACATCAATGAGAATAAGAAATTCCGAGTTGCCGTTCTTGCTTCCTTTATGACCACAAAGTGCTCCAAATAAATCCCACACTCAAACAGGATCGATTTCCTTCAATTAGTCAAATGCTGTAAAATAATATCAAACCTGCTCATGAATCTCAATTATTCAGAAACCATTAAGATAACCCGGAAATTATCATCCAGAAAAGGAAAAGATCAACTGAAAATCGAACTCAGAGATAATCAGAGAAAAAGGATGCACTCAGCAGCTCTCCATCTTTGCCTTCGTGCTCCTGCGCTACTCTCCACACAGCAAGTCAGCAACACATAACGGGGTCAAGTCTTAGTTTTTGTCATTAATAATGGGCGTTATGGGTTCAGCCTCACTCTTGGCCTGAATAATAATGGGCTTTTATCGGTCCAGATTGATGATCACTAGTGAACAAATATTGGGGCTTTCAGTGTTTATGTGATTGTCTTATGTGTAGAGAACACTAATAAGAAGATTAAGAATTCAATTTTACGAAAATGCCAACTGCTGTCGCCATTAAATTAAATAAAGAGGCTAATTATCATAACCTTTGGTTCGTGATCTTAATGGTCAACCATGATCTCCCTCGCCATCACCTAGAAAGTCAAATGATTGACTTTCCATGAAGAATCAAGTATGAATCCACTGAACAGACACGGATTACTTGATTCACCCACCCCCAAGATCTTCCATATTGCGCTGCATTCTTTCTTTAATCCTTAAAATTTCTACACACATCAAACTTCTTAAGGAAGAAAAAAGACAAGAAATGGGTAGCTAATTTTTAACATGAGCTGCGCAAGCATGAACGGGCAATCATCCACAGCGTTTGGTGTTGTCGCCATCCTGTTGTCTCTTCTTCTATTCACCTCCTCCCCAGTTGCTGCTGCTGCAGTGGATTCCATCAATGCAACTGAATCGTTACTAGTCGGGTCCACACTAACTTCTTCAGGCGGAAGCTTTGAGCTTGGTTTCTTCTCTCCACCAAATACCCAAAACCGCTACTTGGGAATATGGTACAAGAAAATGATCTCAAGCTTCACCGTCGTCTGGGTCGCCAACAGAAATTCCCCTTTGAACAATTCTTCCCCTGTAGGCATCCTCACATTCATAGACAGAAACAATCTCGCCGTTATCGATAACGGTAATGGCAGCAGAAGTAGTAGTAGTAGAAGTATTCTATGGTCAACCAATTCGTCAGGACCAGCATCGGCAATCAGCCCAATTGCACAGCTTCTTGAAACCGGAAACTTCGTCATCCGAGATGGAAGCAACCCTGAAAAGTTCCTGTGGCAGAGTTTTGATTTTCCTGGCGACACATTCTTGCCAGGGATGAAGTACGGGATAGACTTGAGGACAGGGCTCAATCGGGCCTTGACCTCCTGGAAAACTCCCACTGATCCAGGAGTTGGCAGCTATGCCAACACAATGGATCCAAGCGGGGTTCCGCAGTTCTTTTTGACCCGCGGGTCATTTGTAGATTTCAGGTCAGGTTCATGGAACGGGAAGCAGTTCGGTGGGATGATCAATCTGAAACCTAACCCTATTTACACGTATGAGTTTGTTTCCAACGCAGACGAGATATATTACCGTTATGAGCTGATAAACAGGTCGGTGGTGTCAAGGATGGTATTGACCTCTGAAGGAAATTTGCAACGATTCACTTGGGTTGAAAGAACCCAAGAGTGGAACCTCTACCTTACGGCACACACTGATAACTGCGACAGGTATGAACTGTGTGGTCCGAATGGCATCTGTAACATCAACAACTCCCCTGCCTGTGCATGTCTCACCAGGTTTGTCCCCAAGTTTGCCAACGAATGGAACACTGCTGATTGGTCTAATGGGTGTGGTCGAGCCGTCCCATTGGATTGCAGCCCTGGTGAGGGCTTTGTTATGTATTCTGGAATCAAGATTCCAGATACGAGGCAGTCATGGTATAACACTACGATGGAGCTCAATGAGTGTGAGAGGAGATGCAGGGACAACTGTTCTTGCACAGCTTATGCAAATATGGATGTTAGGAATGGAGGAAATGGCTGCATCTTGTGGTTTGGTGACCTCCTGGATATTAGACAGTACAATGACAACAATGGGCAGGACGTTTACATCAGATTGGCTGCCTCTGAAATGGGTAATGTGTCACTGAAACTTTTTCCTATACTTTGAAATAATTTGTGAATGGAAGTTTTTCCTTATGTGAAGTTGTGCACTGCAGAAAAATATAGAAGATCCAATGGGAAGAAACGAGTTAAGATCATAGTAATCCCTGTATCAGTAGTTGGATTCATTCTTTTATTTCTTTGTGTTATCTTGAGAATCCAAAGGAGGAGGAGACAGCTTAGAATACAAGGTAATTAACCAGTTTAAGAAATTAGCCCTTCTTTTTCCACTTGCCTGGCAAGGAATCATAGGTCTTCACAACATTCTGGTTCTTACTATGCAGCAAGTATGGCACCAAGTCCAGAAGAAACAGAAGAAGATGACGACGAGGAGGAAGATGAGGAGGAGCACATGAATGGACACAGCAATAGGGATTTAGAGCTACCGTTATTCCAATTCGCTACCATAGCTGATGCTACCAATAACTTCTCGTCAAACAATAAGCTTGGCCAAGGTGGTTACGGACCGGTTTACAAGGTATATGTAGAAACTAACTGGTGGTTTTGATTAACATTTTGCACTTGATATTATGAACAACATGACTTATGCTTGTGAATTTAGGGAATCCTGAAAAACGGAAGGACTATAGCAGTGAAGAGGTTGTCCAAGAGGTCGAGACAAGGAACCCATGAGTTCAAGAATGAAGTTGTTTGCATTGCCAAACTACAGCACAGGAATCTTGTGAAGCTTTTAGGATGCTGCATTCAATCGGATGAAAGGATGCTGATCTATGAATACATGCCCAACAAAAGCTTAAACTTCTTTATTTTCGGTTCGTAAAAATATATTTTCTTTCTCTTGACCAATTCAATCCCTTCTAGATAGATTACCAAGTCAACTTTCTAGATTACAGTAGTCCTCTCCGTGTGTCTTTTTCAACAAATACTGCTGTAATGTCTTGCCTGCAAAGTCAATATGTCAATCTATCAATGATTAGGAAATAATCAGGACTTTAGATGGTTTGTGGACGACATAATTAGATTGACTTGTGTTTACAATATGACTTTTGCAGATAAAAGACGAAGCGTGTTACTGGATTGGCGTAAGCGACTCCACATCATCAACGGCATCGCCAGAGGACTTCTTTACCTTCATCAAGATTCAAGGCTGAGAATAATCCACAGAGACATGAAAGCAAGCAATGTGTTGCTTGACGATGAGATGAACCCCAAAATTTCAGACTTTGGTATGGCGAGGAGCTTTGCAGGAGATGAAAGTAGTGCAAACACTAACAGAATAGTTGGAACATAGTAAATATGGCCGAACCTTTGCTCCATTTCTTTGCACCTTCCCTATTGAATAGCTTGACTAATAATTAACTTCTTGATCAAACCATTTGATGCAGTGGTTACATGTCTCCGGAGTATGCCATCGATGGTCTCTTCTCCGTAAAATCAGACGTGTTCAGCTTTGGAGTCTTGGTACTGGAGATAATAAGTGGAAGGAAGAATAGAGGGTTCTCTCACACAGACCACAAGCTAAATCTTCTTGGCCATGTAAAAACCCTTACTATAACTTGCTATTTAGAAATTGTTTTTTTATGGTGAAAGGGTGTGGTGACAGCTTCATTGTGCTGGTTTATGCAGGCATGGATGCTTCACAAAGAAGGTAGATCACATGATCTGGCTGATGAATGCATAAGGAGCACCTGTAGCGATTTAGCAGAGGTGGAGCGAGCGGTCCACATAGGATTGATGTGTGTGCAGCAGAGTCCAGAAGATAGGCCAAACATGTCAAGCCTAGTTGTGATGTTGAGCAGTGAGATTGAACTAGCTCAACCAAAAGAGCCTGGCTTCTTCACTGAAAGGGATATCCTTGAAGCAACTTCTTCAATGAGCAAGCATGAATACTCTTCTTCCAACAAGCTGTCTGAAACCCTCATAGATGCTCGATGAAACCCTCTGTGTATTTTATTTTTCATTCTTTCCGTTTTTTACATTTTTTCCTGCTAAACAAACTTTTCTAATTTTTTTTATACATACACATGCCAACACAACCTCTCTATTGTACACACTAGGTTTTGTGGCCGCGGATACCGCGAGGATTAAATGGGAGTTGATATGACGCTACTCACATGTGCGTGAACACAAATACCTAAATAATTACGAAAGTAACGTGATGAATAATTGGTAGAATGGCCAAACAGATTGTTGTCGAGTGGTTGTAACTTCTGCCCTTGTTCCTAGAGATTTTGAGTTAAAAAATTGGAATGCGCAATTATTTTGGCCCATGTAATGACATCACCCATCTCACCTGGGCTGAAGATTGGCAGGCCCAGGGTTTGCCTAATGTTTGGATCACTAAATGTGGTTCCCGTCGAAATTATATAACTAATAAACCAACGTCAAATTATACAACTCAAATATTTAAAATTAACTATTATATACATAAAAACATATCATTACAAAAAAAAAGACTAATAAAAACTTAATCAACCGAATCAGGCTCGGCTCGAATGCTTGAATATTCATACTTTACACATACCCACGCGTAACAAATTTTTAGGCTGCGGACCAGTAATCGAGTGGAAGTTATATGAATTCATTAATTGAACTTTATGTATTTCTTTGATCGAGAGATTTCAATCAATCCAAACAATTAATTAGGGGGAACAGTTTTACGAACACAAGGTTGCATCAGTAAAACAAATTGGCTGTTTAACGACAAAAATTTAACAGCGACCATGCTTCCATCCGAGTTTATCTTTTCATGTGAAGTTTTTTTTAATCTTCATTTCATCATTTGGCATATACATGGTTTAGACATATGACATAAATCATTGATTGTCGTTAATGCATCAATAGGGTCGAAGCAACTTAATCTGAGTCGTGTTAGCTTTTAACTGAAAGGAAATTTACAGTTTAATACCTAGATTTCTTTTTCAGTGTACTATCTAACTTTACAGATAACACTACCAAAACTTCCTTACCAAGCAATCAGGTAAATGTCTAGGAAAGATGGCGAATAGAAAAAAACGAAGAATTTACAAACACACATTTTTATTATGAAAATGAAAATGAAAAGAAATCATTAAGGCTATCGAGCAGTCAGTAATGTGATTGTGATTTCATTTGCAGAACAGGTATCAACATTGCTGGATGAACATTCTTGCTCGAACACTTTCCTTTCTGTGAAGAACCCAGGCTCTTTTGGTTCAGGAAGCAGAATGTCGCTGCTTAACATCAAAACCGCATTTGACATATTAGGCCTATCTTCAGGAGCTTGCTGAACACACAACAACGCCACATGGATGCACCTTACTACGTCTGATAACACACATGTATCTCTCAAAGTTTCATCCAGAACTTCTGATGGTTTTCCTTCAGTATACAGTCTCCATGCCTAGAAAAATCAAAATAAAAAGAAAGGATCAGAGCGGTGAAACATTCTTGTTAGAGAAATGAGAATCTGATTTGACAGATAGCTTGCTTACATGGCCGAGAAGGTTGTGTTTGTGATCCAGATGATGAAAGCCTCTATTTCTCTTCCCACTTACTACCTCTAGAACCAGGACTCCAAAGCTGAAAACGTCTGACTTGATGGAGAACAACCCATCAATGGCGTATTCTGGAGAGATATATCCACTGCACACAAAGAAACCACAAGTAAGAAAGGAAGTAGCAGCCTGAAGATTGGAACTTTTGCAGTCTCTAAAGATATTTGCTTACTAAGTTCCAACCACCCTTTTTGTGTTGCCTTGGGTTTCATTAGCACCGAAAATCCTGGCCATGCCAAAATCGGAAATCTTTGGATTCATCTCATAGTCCAACAGTACATTGCTCGCCTTGAGGTCTCTGTGAATGATTCTGAGCCTGGAATCTTGATGCAAGTACAGCAATCCCCTAGCTATCCCGTTTATAATGTGGAACCTCATTGGCCAATCCAGTAGTATCCTCTGCTTTTGATCTGTCAACAATAGGATGTATAAGAATGCAGTACTAATATCAACGGTCACAGTCATAATGCCAAAGAAACAACGATTTTTGACACGATGGCACGTTATACATACCAAAGATGAAAGCATCAAGACCTTTGTTGGGCATGTACTCATAGACCAGCACTTTCTCATCTTTTTCAATGCAACAGCCTAGGAGCTTCACAAGGTTTCTATGTTGGAGTTTTGCAATGCACATCACTTCATTCTTGAACTCATCAACCCCTTGCGTTGAATCCTTGGACAGCCGCTTCACAGCTATCTCTTGACCATCTTTCAGCACACCCTGGAAGCACCCTTACAAGCCCTTTATTACCATTTTCCCTTCCTCAAAAATATAGGGTTCCTCAAAAGTCAATAATCATACCTTATAAACAGGTCCAAAACCGCCTTCGCCAAGCTTTTTGGTTGAAGAAAAAAAATCTGTCGCATTGGTGATGGTTGAGAAATCAAATAGCGGCAGTTCTAGTTCGTGCTCTCCGGTCTCCTCTCCAGTGTAGTCTCTTTCTTGTGATGAGCGGCCTTGACGTGTACCTGTGGCTTCAAGTCTTTTCCTTCTCAAGTGAAAGATGAAGAATACGCTTAAAGCAGCAATTCCTGCTGCAAGTACACAGATAGCTATGATCCATAATCTGGTCTTCCTCTTGGAGCCCCCACCTGGCACTGTCACATTCAAATTCCAATCACATATTGCCGAAATTGGAGCTATACATCATGCAAACTTAGTGAAATACGTTTACTGCCAAGCCAAAACAATCCAAAAATTTACAGTGTCAATTCAAGCAACTACCCATCTTACTACAAGCATAAGGAGTATGTACCGAGATCAGAAGCAGCAAGGCGGATGAAGAAATCCTGACCATACTCGGTATATTCCCTGATAACGACAAGCTCGCCAAACCAAATCAAGCACGCACTCCCATCCGTAATATTGAGAGTGGAGTAAGCTGTGCACGAACAATCACTTAAGCAAACCCTCTTGCATTCACCCAAATCCATACTCCTGTTGAACAATGACTTACTGGTATCCGGGAGCTTCACACCCGCTACCTTCTGAAAACCTACATCACTCCCACACACCGAATGGTTCCTCCTCACACACCCACCCGTCCATTCCCCGGATTCCCAGTCTTGCTCCGACTTGGGTTCGAACCCGGTCAGGCACCCGCACGGTGGTGAATTGTTTATATTGCAGCTCCCGTACGGCCCGCAAAGCCCGTAACGGTCGCAGTTATCCATCTGTGCCGTCAGGTACAGGTTCCATGTCTTCGTGCTCGTTGTCCAAGTGAACCGCTGCAGAATCCCTTGATTGTCCAGCACCAGTCTCGAAATTACGGATTTGTCTGTGAGGTCGTAGCGGTAATAGATTCCCTTGTCGTTGTAGATGAATTCGTAGGTGTAGATTGGGTTCGGCTTCAAATTGGGCATCCCGCTGAACCGGACACCGTTCCATGGTCCGGACCGGAACACGATGCTTTCCCCTCTCCGGATGAATATTTGCGGGTACCTGTTTGGGTCTAGTCGGGTCGTACAGTCCCCTACGGATGGGTCGTCCGCGGATTTCCAGGAGGTTAGGTAACTGTCTCGGCCGGTTTCAAGGTTCCGGCCGAATTCCAGACCGGGAAGAATCGTGTCGCTCAAGTAATCGAAGCTCTGCCAGAGGTAGTTGTTGTTGTTGTTTTCGTTCCTGGACTCTGTGACGATGAGGTTACCGGAATCGAGAAGTTGGGCAACCGGATTTTGAAGGGGTTTTCTAGTTGTTATTGTTGTGTTGGTGGACCAAACGACGGCGTTTGAGGAGTTGAGGAGGAGGAGAGTCCCGTTGGAGGTGAGCCTGAGAAAGCCGGAGGAATCACTGAGCGGGGAATCGCGATTGGCAACCCAGATGACTGATTGCTTGGAAAAGTTATACCAGATTCCCAAGTAGCGGAGAGTTGACGAAGAAGAAGAGGAGGAACTGGTTGGGGTGAAGAATCCCAGTTGAAAGCTTCCGCCGCTGGAGACGATTGTTTGGCTCTGGGCGTCGGCGATGGATTGGTTGACGGTGATTGTGTCCGCCGCGGCAGAGGAAGGTGTGGAGAAGAGGATGAAGAAGAGGAAGAAAGTGGTGAGCTTGGAAAGTTTCATTGATGAATGATGAAAGCAAAAGAAAGTTTCATCGTCTGTGGGAGTTACATTTGGTAGGAAGACCAACCTGAGTATGATTGTTGTCAAGTAGTAAAGAAAAATGGGGAAAGGAATGAGCCAGTCTGATGAAAATAAAAAAATTGAAAATTGATTTGTTTAATATCAGAATCTGTCTACAAATGAAATTTGATGAACAATTAGTCAAAAGGCAGATTGAAATTAAATTAGTAGAATTGTTTAAAGTCGGAAGAAATAGCTGAGCCAATCACTGTTATTAATTCTGGGGAAGACGAAGGTGGGTTTGCTTTATTATGATAGAAGGACAAGCTTTCGAAATTTCAAAGAAGCTCATTACTCTAGAAGTTTTTTGACTCAGTATTTTCTTGGCGGGATGATCATTGACTTAAGGAGGACCACGGGAATCGGGTCAATGCAGTCCTCCTCCTATGTTCGCGCCATCATATGCGTCATATAATTGTCTTTTTGAGCCATTTAACTTTCATTTCATAAGAATCGAATGCAACTACATTAATGATGGAGAGCCGAAAAATAGGGATGGAATGATCTTGAGTCGATTTCGCAACTCAATCCGTAATATGATTCTTTTTTATCAAGGGTTAAACCAATCTGAATCTATGGGCAGTCATTGAGCAAAAGAAATGTAGATTCCAAGATCACAAGGCTTTTCTATATGTTTTCTGGTAAAAATGCTTAAGATTAAATACGTTTTTTATTGTTATAAATAAGGATTAAATGTACGATTCAAACTCCTTTGAACAATATTCAAATAAGGGTGTTTGATTTCTATGAGTACAAATTAAATTAGATTATTCATACTTCTATAAAGATTTAGTGAAAATTTCAAGATCTAAAATTATGTTATGATAATTTATAAAATAAATAAATAACTTTATAAGTGGTGTTAGAGTTGTGATTTTTGTGACCACCCTATTTTTATGGGCTTTAAGACATTTTACAAAAAATAGATTATTTATATAAAAAAACACTTCCTTCAAAGATAAATACTCATTACCATGTTTAGTAAGGATATTAACTCTCTTTTTTCTAATACGATTCTATCATCCAATTCTTTTCATTAACCAAATACAATTTTTTTTTTATCTCACCCCATCCTATGAATAGGGACTCACATCCTTCTCATTCTTCACAACTCATATAATCACCAAAGCTCTCAAAATTTTCTCCCCTCTACTTTTGGCCGCCACTTTACTTCTCTCCTTGCGTAACCATAGGAGGGAGTGTTAGACTCATATAGTCCAATCATCATACCTACAGACAGATATAAACTGTTGTGGTGCCACAGAAAAATCATCTTCACTCTTTAAATTCAGCAAAGGTGAGAACACTTGGGTTTGTCCATCACAATTTGAAATGAAGCGTCAAATGTAATTAACCATGTCTAAAAACCTGTGTAGCTCCTTCCTATTATTCAGTGGCATGGCCTCTATTATGGCCTTGGTTTTACTTTGTTCAACCTCAATGCCATGTTGAATTACAAGGTATCCTAAAAAGATACCGGCAAATACACAAAATGCACACTTAAGTGGGTTCAATTTCAAATTGTGGACCCTCATTCAAAAGAAAGCCATATGTAAATGAGAGAGATGATCATTAGTTACCTTAGACTTGACTACTATATCATCCACATATACTTCCACCAACTCGCCAATCAAGTCATGAAAGATAGTATTCATGGCTCTTTGGTAAGTGGTGCCTACACACTTCATGCCAAAGGGCATGACCACCCATTCATAGCAGCCAATAGCCCCTAGACACCAAAATGCAGTCTTGTGGATGTCTTGCTCGGCCAAGTGAATTTTATTATAGCCTAAGTAACAATCCATAAAAGAGAAAGTTTTATGCCTTGTCACATCATCAAACAATATGTCAGCTACTGACATAGGGTATTCATCATTAGGAGTGGCTAGATTCAATACCCACAACTTGCTATTTTATTTCCTAACTGGCACCAAGTTTGATAACCATTCTACATACCTAGCTGGCCTGATAAACTTAGCCTTTAACAAGCATTCAATTTCCTTTTCAATCTCATACAATACCTCATAAGAAAAACGTCTAGGTGATTGTTTAAATGGTCTAAAGCTAGGAGTAATTGGCAACCTATGTTCTACCAACTTTCTATCTAAACCAGGCATTTCATGATAATCCCAAGAAAAATTGTGAAATCCGACCCTAGTCGACTCGATTGAACCACACGGTTCGATCCATGCAAAACTCGCGGGTTCACTCCATCACATGATAACTCAAGATACACATGAAAACACTGTATTGAAAGGCCTCATAACATAAGTAAAACTGCTGAAAATTAAACCGAGATTCTATGGCTTAAATCTAGTATCAAAATATAAGCAAACATCTCAACATCCAGAGATAAGTCTGATAAAACAACTGAAATGTCTGAAAACACGGAAACATATGAAAACATGAAAATGGTGAAAGGGATAATTGAGGTCCTCCAAGATACCTCCCTCTACGACTCCCAGAGTCACTCCATCGAGGAGTCACTACTCGTGGCTCTCTCTTAGGTAACATTTGATCCTGAAGTCCCAAGCTTGATCATACACAAAGAAACGAGACGGGGGTCAGTGATAAGCACTGATTAATTAAGCCCGAACCTGAAGAACTAGACTAGTATCTTGTAAAGGGAACATGTGGTCCTATAGGCATCATCCTAACGTCAGCCACCCCTAGTTAAGAGCGGACAACCTCATGGTGGATCAGACCATGAAACCACCCTGAAAATTTGTGAGAGCAACACTGAAGGTTAACTCATCACGTCATGACTGAACCTGAATGAATCATGGGGTATTGTGCAATCCAAAGGGTGGGCTATGACCATATAACGGGAGCTAATCTAACTAGTCCTAATTCATATCCTAAACATGAATAGTGAATCACACGCACAGTTCATCGTTGTGAGCTTATGCTTGAAAATAGCAACTATCTGTGTAGTAGATCACACGCTAATGAACAATCTCAAATACTCAACTTGAAATCACAACCACTTGTATAGTAGATCGCATGCTACTATACCATCAAGAAAATCCAAGCAAGGATTCCTAACAACTAATTAGAATTCTTTGCATAAAGCAGAAAAGTAATCCTAAACCCTACCTGGTAAAAGTTTTCTTCTGAAGAATCTGATCTAAATTCGTCTCCATAAAGCTCGATTTGATCCGAATGACCAGTTGAGATCAAACATAGGATTGAAATCCCAAAATCCCAAAATCCGAACTTGACAGGATTTTCCTATGTAAGATTCAAACCAAAGGATTGAGAAAGGAGGAAGAAGATAGATTACCTTCTGAAGCTTCCTTAATGATCTCTAAGCCTCTCCTACCGGTCTGGGATCGATCAACAAGGTCCTCCCCTCTACCTGGAGTCAATCGTCGTTTGTTAATGATATTCCAAAACTAGGTTTCTGTAATTCTGAGTTCTGGAAATCGCGACTCTGTTTTTATAAACAGTCCACCACGCCTGTGGTGGCATGACAACCATGCTCGTTGCCTAATAATGGTCACGATCATAATTCTTCTATCAGCCATGATCGTGACTGTTACTAACCACGACTGTGATGTACTTGATGATCACACCCATGGCAGGCTGTCGGTCACTCCCATGATGGTCCATCTAATAGCCGGTTCTTAGAGACACACAGAAACCAAACTAAAATATAGAGTCAAACATTAACCCAAAATTGGGTTGTTACAAAAAAAGTTCTTAAACTCTTTCAACAAATTAATCAAAACATACCTATCAGCTTCTGAAAGTATGAAACTTATGATGGTAGGACGTGGGTGGCCCTCAGTACCAAGGTTGATCTCCTCCAATGCATTATGAGGTTCCATATGTTTTTTGGCTTCTCCAAATAACCACCCTCACCTTCTTCATGCAATTCATCATCAGGTACACAGTCAGCCATCAACACTGGCTCTTCTTGAACTAGCCTTCGCTCACATTCCTAGATGGCCAACCTCTCAATCAAGGCCGTACTTTCAGCCTTGCCTGCCACCTTCTCTTGGGGTGGCTTAATCATCATCAACATGCTTCTCAGACTCCGACAGACCATCTAAAGACAATATTGATGGTCTCGCAATCTCTGAAAAGAGGTCTAAACAAGCCTTTCTCAACACCTTAACGCTAGAAATCACCATGGTGCATTCCCCCCATCCATACTCCTAATCTCAAAAGGGCCAAAGTCCCCATCGTATAATGCAGCTTCAGCTACATTTGCGCTAATATCAAAAGGTCTAGTGTCTACTTGGACCACCTCCACTATGCCCCCTTATTCCAAACCATAAAGCATTGGTTCAAGGACGATGGGACACACTTGTTAGCATGGATCCAGTCCCTTTCTACCAAAGCGTTATAGCTCATTGGTCCATCCACCAAAAAGAAGGCAGACATATTCTCCAGACTGCCAACTCTCACTATTCTTTGGGAGAATCTCTCTGGCTGAAGTTGATACCCCGTATGAAGCTCGTGACAATAATGTTATTGGGGACCAAATCACTAATATTCTTTCCAAGTTTACTAAGCATTCTTGTATACAAACATTGACGGCAACACCATTGTCAACTAGGATTTTAGACATTGGGACACCATCCATCCTAGCCTTGATATATAAAGGCCTTAAATGTCATAACATACTCGGGTCAGGCTCCTTGAAGACCACCATGTGGTCAAGCTCGACACTAGCATCCCTCAAACGAAAGGGCATGATTTTCTCACCCTTTAAAGTGGTTTGTGTCATTGCAGCCTCCTCTTCTTTGGTTAAAGAATGACCTGGCTCTCCATCAAAATCACGATCCCAAGAAGGATTGTCAGTCAGAAGGGATGATGATGGTCCAGGACCTTGGTATAACAAGTAGTAAGGGAATCTACCACTATCCTCTCCAAGAAAACCCACGCTCTTATGTCCAGCTTCATGAAGTTCTCTTAAAATTTGTTGAGAACTCTTGCCTTGTCTTGCCACCTCAGTGGCTAGATCAATCCAACCCCCCCCAAACGAGCCATCCTAGTCGTCCAAGGCTCGTCACTGGTCTCCAAACTAGCAAAGGCCTCTTCCAACTCCTTAGACGATTCATTTTCGTCTTCCATCGACTCTAAACTTTCCATATTTTCCTCTTGATCTTCCTTAGAGAAGTTGAAAACCATGGGCAATATGTAATTTGCAACTACCACGTGTGGAAACTCCCAAAGTGGACATTTGTGGCAGCCCCTTGATCATCCTCATCTTCATCCCTCTTATCCATATTGAACTTGGGATTAGGGTTCTGATCCTCTAGCATATCTTCTTCTATGTAATCTTCCATTACTGCATCATAGCCTTCAATTTCCTCCAAAAGGCTATCCATGAGTACATCATCTTCTCCTTCTAAGAGAACATCTAACAGATTTTCACCCAACCCTTCTTGGACTGCATTACCACTAGGGGTGTGGACATGTTTTCCTTTATCTAACAATGGCACCTTGAGACCAGTGAACATGAAGTTTTCCACTTTGATATTAGTTTGAGGGTCATTGTTTCTTCGTGATGTCCCCCACCACCTTGCCATAGGCCAACACGTAATGGCCTTGGCGGGTCTGGGCATTTACAAGATTTTTTCTCTTTCGAATTTTGTGGGGGTGGTATGTTATGCCCCCCAGACAACTCGACCTGGCCATCTTAGAAACATGAAAAGAATATGAAAAGAATATTTTGTGGCTGGATGGGCGCATGGTTGGGCTTCCCCTTGGGTATCATGCTCAACCTTGGCCAAGGAAGCACACATGTATGGCTTTCTAGGGGATAACTCAGCCAAATCTACCTCCACCTCTATGGTTTTTTTAATAATGTGATTAATGGGGTAGTTAAGCTGGGGAAGATATGGTCCCCTTGAGGCACTCCTCCTATTCTCCTCTTCCCGGAGAATGGATTCATACCTCATAGCACAAGATATGAGTTGGAAAAAGTTAGAGAACTCTCTATCCTGAAATTTCTTCCTTAACTCAAACATTAAACCCACTATGCTAACTTGATGAACTCTATCTCTGTCAAGTTAACAAAGCAACGGTCACGAGCGTTCTTGGAATTGGTCAAGAAATGCTCCACCGACTCACCTGGTTGTTGGTGCATATGTGCCAAGTCATCCATGGAGACGTCATGTTCAGATCTATAGAACTAAGCAAAAAATATTTGCTCCATTTGATGCCAGGTTTGTATAAAATTAGGTGGCAAATCGACAAACCAAGCAAAGGATGGTCCAGTCAACGAGTTGCCAAATGTTCCTAATTTCACAAAATCCCCAACATCACCACATTGGACAGTGAAACGTTCAACATGTTCCACAGCGGATTGGTCACCCATCCCAATGAAGGTGGCAAAGTGAGGTACCCTGAAACCTCTCCCTCTCGGGAATGGGTAAAGCCTATCTACCCATTTAGGATAAGGTTTTTGATAAACAGATGGCATGGTGGTCCTAACTCCCAAACCAAACTGCTCAGTGAGAATTTGGGCCACATGTTCCCTTAGAGCATTGGTGTCAAGACCATGCCTCCCTTTATTCCCCCTGGCGGCATGAATCACACGACTTCCATGCCATGCCCATTGAATTGGGGTGGCACACGTCTCAGGTAAGAAAGTGGTGGAATGTGGTCTCCACAACCAAAACCAGCTCCTCCTCCCATGTTGGCTGGTGCCACATACGACCTTGCCATTGGTATTGGGGGAGGGAGGTTGACCAACTCTTTTTGAGGGAGTTTGGTCGAATGGAACATTGAAAATGGGAGGAGGATATTCACAACGAGGTGGTAGTTCTCCCATTCCCACAATATTAGAACCCTCCACTTGTGTAGTGGAAGTAATGTCACCACGATTTACGCGATCCGGAGGTGGGATGTTATTTGGTTGGTTATTTATCGGAGGTGAAAATTTTCTTGCCATGGCTGGCCACTATAGCTAGCAGTAGGAGGAATGTTCATATTTCGATTAAAGTTATTAATTGTTGGATTGACATTATCTAAAGATCGATTTCTTCTTTGTGCTACAGAAGATGTCCAAATATTTCTAAATTCATCAAAATCATTTTTATTTTTGTTAGACTCATAAGGCTCGAATATTTCTAGAATTGTCAGAGTCATAAGGCTCTTCAAGAGATATTAACTGAAGAGTTACATGTTGGTGATTTCGGCCAAGCCTAGCCAGGCAGCCGTCAAATGACTGACGATTCTCTTCCATCAGCTTACGGGTCTCCCCCATCATTTGGAGGAGGGATGCCACAACAACTCCAAGGTCTACACCTGTTGCCGACTAGGGTGACACCTCTTCACTAGCAAGGTTGTTAGAACTTCCTCCATGGCCAACATCACCGCCATACACTAGCTCCTCTTCCACAAAAGGTTTTGGAAGGTCACCTTCATGATTCCTTCTCCCTGGTTCTATCAAATCAATACAATTGTCCAATCGAGCGTGCCAATTTGTTTTCTGGTGAGAAACCCTGAGTTAACTTGAATTGAATGCGCTTTTGACTTCTATGAACAAGGATTAAAAAGTACAGCTCAAACCTCTTTGAACAATGTTCAAGCAAGGGTGTTTGATTTATGGCAGTACAAACTAAATTAGATTATCCTTAGATATCAGTGGTTTTGATGCCTGCCTGTGGTTTTGATGTCTGCTAGTGGTTTTGATGTCGGGCAATCACTTGGATTTCTTGAAGTGATTTTGATGTCTGGCCGAGATTTTGATGTTTTCCAGTCACTTGGATGTCTGGCAATGGTTTAGATGTCTACCCGTCACTTGGATGTCGGCCATTGATTTTGATGTCTGCTAGTCACTTGGATGTCTGACAGTGGTTTAGATGTCTGCCAGTCACTTGGAATGATAATGGTCCAAGAGGAAAAACCCACAGCCTACTTTAAGTTCAATTTAATTACTATACTTTGAATTAGTGGTTTAAAAACTTTGAATTTAGTGGTATTAAGACTTGGTGTAAACACCATGGGAAATGGGTAACGATCGATTGTTGATGACGTTGACCAATGTGATGCAATCGAAGAAAATGACAGTATCATCTGAAGAGGAGGTCACACATTTATAAGGTTCAAAGATAGCTCTTCCTTCCACTATGATTGAGGATGAGAAGAAAAAACACCATTCCCACCGTCATAGATTTGCCGTTGAGGATTCATGAGAATAACCACAAAAGCCACCACCTGGGAATTGGTAATAAACGATCCATCGCAGTAGATACTCCAGTCGGGTATACTTGGCAGATAATAATTCATATTCTGGTGGATGAAATGGAGCCCATGGGGGGGGGGGGGGGGGTTCTCCAACTGTTGATATCATGATGGATACCATTGTTAGTAATGTTGATGAGAGGGGGAGCACTCCTAAACAGTTTCTCATTCATAGCTTTCCATACGTTTTAGCAGATAATAGAGGCTTTGACCATCACATTCACTTAAATATGATTTGTACCCTAAAAAGCAAAGAACCAATCCTCAAAAGAATCAGTTTCCATCGGTATCACCAAATCAGGGAAAAATTGGGTCCAAGTAAGCTTGGCATGATGACAACAAAAAATACAACGAATGGTAGATTTTACACTTACCTGACAAACTGGGCACGTGTCATCATTCACACATTGTCGCCTATGAAGGGCCTCCTTTGTAGCAATGGCATTTTTAGAGCATCTCCATATGAAGAACTTGATTTTTTTTGGAGTTGACAAGCTCCAGAGCCACTTCCATCGTTTGCTCTCCACTTGGTTCACACCATTAGAAACCGAGGGGTTCGACAAGCCATGAACAATGTAGAAAGTCAATTTCATCGTCTCTTCAACAAGATGGTGGTTAGATTTTTTTTTGATTTTTCTTTTTCTATAGTCAACCGAGTTTCTTGGTTGGGATGTAGGATTTGAGCCATGATACTCTCCCTAAAAGTATAGGGTCGACGATTGTTGGATATTTGAAATTGAATGAAAGATTGCTTTGATTGTTGGTTTCTAACCTTGTTCTTGTTATTACTTGAATTAGGTCAAATCTATGAAATCCTCTATTTGATCGACTTAAGAATTCATATGATTAACAATCTAAGATAGAAGAAAGCTATCGATGGAGTAAGCCATTAGCTCGATTCTACCTTTCGTGCTTCTTTTGGTTTTAAGAATTGTTCATCAGGTAATTGGTGGGCCCTCTAATTTGCACCTGATGGGCCAAGTTGATTGTGAGGAGATGGATTAGATATAATCAATGAACGTATTTAAAAGATTAAGGATAGTGTTGTTTATTTGACTGCAACTCCAAGAAGGGTTGAATTTTTTGAGGAGACTTCCAATCAAAAGAATGTTACTATTAGCATAAAATTTGCACTTGATTCCCTAGCTAGATGGAATTTAGAGTTAAGTTGAGGATTTGATAGGAGGAAAGAAGATCGTCTACTAATGCTGTTATGATCATCATCATCTTCTAGCTTGCTCTTCAACTTTGCTATTTATAGGGATTTTCAAACTTCTTCGATTTGGTTTGGTTTTTAAAATCATCAATCATATGGTGATTTATGAGTTTGGTGGGATTTGAAATTCCCTATGGCATTACATTACAGATTGCTCTGCTGACTACAGCTTTACGATTGCTGTAATGCCAACCTCACCTGCAAGACACTGAGTGCACCTCCAAAAGAGCCGAGAGAGCCTTTTGTCGTGAACGTTTCCGTCTGCGGCGCCAATGGCTCGATGGTTTGGAGTCGCCACCAATCTTTAGGAGCGGATTGGAAGCTTTCGACATAACCCAGGTCCTTTTGGACATGGGTTAGATCAGGCCTGCAGAACGGAGATCTTGGGTTCGGGAGACGGTTACGTGCGGAAAGGATTAGCACCCCCGCGGCGCCCGTTAAGGCGGTACTACGAAACTCGATAAGTTATGTTTTGTATTCTTTGTATTAGTGGCTTAACTATATTTGGTTTTGAAGGCGGAAGTTCATTCATTTTAGGAGAAGACTTTTATTTGATTAGAAATCTTTACGAATTCTCAATCTTGTGAGAATTCCATCATATGTTAATGAGTACTTTTAGCTGGATGTTCTTTATTTAATTGTTTGAACTTACGAATTTTCACTTTTGTGGAAATTTCGTTTTACATTGATAGACACCCTTGGTTGGATATATATATATATATATATTATTTAATTGTTCGATTTTCGAATTCCCACTTTTGTGGAAATTCCGTTTTATGGCAAATACCTTTAATTGAGTACTTTCTATTTAGTTATTCGGGCTATCGAATTCCCATTATTGTGGAAATTTCATTTTTATATCGATAAATAGATAAATATTTTTAATTGAATATATTATTTGGATTTTTAAATTGCAACTTTGTGGAAATTTCATTTTTTAGTTAATAAATATCTTTTATTCAATATTTTCTTATTTAATTGTTTGAACTTTGTTTTATATCGATAAGTAAATTTGATTGAATATAGAATTTCCATTTTGGCGGGAATTCCATTCTATGGTGATAAATATTTTGAATTGAATATTCTTTGTTCAGTCGTTTTGATTTTTGAGTTCCTAGTTTTGCGGGAATTTCGTTTTATGTCGATAAATATTTTTTATTCAACATTGAATTCCCACTTTTGCGCGAATTTCGTTTTATGTCGATAAATATTTTTTATTCAATATTGAATTCCCACTTTTGCGGAAATTTCGTTTTATGTCGATAAATTTTTTATAAATTAAATATTTTTTATTTAGTTGTTTGGACTCGAGTCTTAAGACTGCCTACGTACCCAATCTTTTGGGATCAAAGTCCACGCATTTCGCTATGTTAAGAAGTTGATCGGAAGAGTTTGCATAATCTATATTATTGAAAAAATTACACTCATTTCTATTAAATGATATTTATTTAATGGTTTTGATGGCAAAAATTTTAAAACGAAAACCCTCGTGCTTGGGTATTCCGAAAGCGAAGGTGCTGACACGCTAAGGAGAAACGCACATTTTAATATATTTACTTACGAATCTCTTGATTCGTAATTGGCTTATTATTATTTATAAATTTTAGAGGAGCAATAAAGATTTATAACGACTTATACCTTGGACACTTATTCATTTTACTTTGACTAATTTTTAGATACACTTGTCGCTAGTATGAAGTTCATAAAAACGTTGCCATAATATCTTTATAGGATTATTTTTAAGAAATTTTCACACTATTTGCCAAATCAAAAATTAAATAATTTACATTAACTCGATTTGACTTAATTGGAAAAAAACACAGTGCAAGACGGGAAATGAACCATTATTTAAATAAACATGTCACAAATATTTTTGGCGATTTCGTAGTTCTATTGTCGTTATATTAATATTAATTAAAGTACTACATTGATTCTCATAAATGTAAAGTTTTGAATTTTTTTCTCTTAGTTCGCAACACTGACTTAACAACACCGAATAAGATTAAGGAACTTAGCGTCTTTATTAGGCTTTATTCCACTCTTATTTTGATTTTAATAGGGCCTTAATGAAACATAAATAACTAAAAAAAAGCCTAGCCTTTTTGAATTCATTGGCCCAAACTTAAGCTTGGCCCAATCAAGTGACGGCCCAATCCAGAGGGCAAGGGCGGGCAGCCTGCGCGTTCGACCGGTCGAACCGGTTAAGCGCGGTTCTGCCAGAAAAGCAAAAAGACGGAATTGCCCCTGCCATACGTGCGCTGAAGGAGGGTCAGGGGTAATTTCGTCATTTTTCTCAAACCCTAATCAGCCGTATAAAAGGATCATTTTGGACAAAAATTGGTCATTTTGCACCCACACACTCCCTCTCCTCTCTTCTCTCTTCTCTATTTTCTCTGCCTTCTCTCTAAAATTCCTTCTTCTCTCTAACTCTCCTGCTCTCTTCTCTCCTTCTTCCTCTCCGCCGCCGCCGCCGTCATCGTCGCTGTCGCCGTCGCAGCCGCAGTAGCCGCCGCCGCCATCGCGACTCTTCCCCTTCCTTTTTTACTTTTTTTCTCTTCTCGACCTCCTCTTCCCCTCCACCTTTTTAATTTCCAGCGACGACGGCCGCTGCTGCTGCCTATGTCTCACCTCTCCTCTCCCGGTCACCACCACGAAAAGAAAGAAGAGGTAAAAGATCTCTGAGCCCTCTTTTCAGCTTTTCTGATTTCATCAAGTTCCAGACTTGCATGTCATTGGAGGAGGCTCCGGCAAGTCCTCCGGTGACATGCATGTTATGTTCCGTAGATCTAAGTTTGAAGCCCCTTTTTCTTATTTTGCGAGTTCTATTGGTTTTGTTGTTTTTATTTTTTGGTTAGATGCAGAAATCAACGGCAGCAGCAGATAGAGAGGAAACAGCTTGGTAAAAAAAGGTTTAGGATATTTTTTTAGCTAATTTCTATTTCGTTGGCCAAGTTTCGTTACCGGGGTTGTGGTAATAATCTAAATGTTCAAATTAGGTTTTATTTTTTGAAAAAATTGTTTTTTGCTAATGTTAAAAGAAATTTCAGCAACTTCAGTTGAGTTTTGAATCTTATTATAAGGGTTTTCTAGCGTATTTACCAGCATGAAACGTTCACTCGATTAGTCATAATGAATATTAGAACCGAGGATGGTTTTTAAGAGAGTATAAGTGCAACAAGATGTATGTATGAATTTTGTGTGAATGCTTTTGAATAGGAATGTTTGAATGATTACCTGTAAATCGAATCTTCTTGTTTTTTGTCGTATTTCAGGTGGCGACCCTTTTGCGAGTGACGACGAAGCGAATGACGACATATATTTTTTAGTGTTTAGTCTTAATGTATTATGCTGTAATAACTTCTTTCTTTTTTTTGGACTGTGTTTTTTAGGGGATTATGGGGGTCACGTTATTGGAGAAACAACTCCTTCTCCAAACCCCCTTCTTGGATGTCCTTTTAAATAAAAAAATGAGGCTGCCACCTCCCCTTTTCTCCAACCACAATTTGTGACGTTTTTTGACAACACATGAGAGGTGATAGCCTCTTAATTAATAATAGTAACGGGTCCGAAATTGGGCACCATGATCGGGCCTGAAATCGGGCCCGAAAAGCATTAACACTAAAACTCGAAAGCCTTGACAAATTTGGTTACTATACCTTTGATTATGATATTGATGTTATCCAGAATTATGATGTGTTTTTGCTAAAACCGAGATTTCAATTTGTTCTTGCTTGATCACCTTGACTGATTTTTTCATTGATTTATGGGGCCGAGAAGAACATAGATTAATAGGACTCTTAGGAAGAACCCTAGATTCTCCGTTAGCCAGAGACATGAATGGTTTGTCTAGGCCTTGACATCGCCTTCAATGTCAACCTACCAGACACCATGTTGAAAGCACCAGGCACACGCGACACGAACGGCCAGGAGCTTTAGCACATAAGTATCAAGGAACCCTAGATACGTCCGCCCAATTCCCTACAAAATCGCTTCGAAGGCATTTCGGACCACCAGACCCACCGCGCCACCGGTAGTGTCTGCCACTATGTCATCCACATTAATCATAATGCCGGGGGGGGGGGGGGGGGGGGGGGCGGGGGGGGAACCTAGGAGGCTTGAATAGCTGTCATGAGGAAACTTCTATTGAAGTAGTCGACTAAGGAAGAAGTGAGAGCTCGGCTGACTGGTTGAGAAGTAGCAGGAGAAGAACCTCCGGCAGGAGTTGTTTCTTCTCGAAAACCACCAAGTTACGCCCTTTTTGTAACCACCACCACATGAGTGTGTAAATCGGGCTAAGAAGCCGGTGTGAGAGCACATGAGGTCTTACCAAACAGTGGATGTGCGTAGTGTGACCGAACGAAGAATATGTAGACCAGCCAAAGACAAAGACCAAAGGAAGGAAACAATAGTTAAAATCTGATAACGAGAGGGACGACATGATTACTTTTGATACGAGGATGATTTTCTGATTCGGTCTAAACCTAGGGGACGATTTTGGCCCATGGAATATATCTTTGAACTTAATAACATTATGGTGAGAGAAAAAAACTCACATATATGTGAAAATCAACTATATAAATATGCCACTAAGATCACCCACAGACATTGCAACAAACCCAAATCTCCCACACTACTCTCAAAACAAAAATAAGCAAATATATCTCAAACATTCAAAAAAATTAACAATGGTTCTCTTTAAGATTCATGGGGTAATGTTGTGCCTAAGTGCATAATCAACCATGCCACTACCATCTATGAACCCAGAAAGAAGATCAAAGTTCAAATCTGTGTTGAAGTGTACCGGCAAAATCTCTCGTACCGGGATACTCTGATTGAGAATGATTCGACCCTATGGTCCTACCGGATGAGCAGAGATCACCCACACGTGAATCTCACGCTTAGGTGGAGGGTCGATAAATGGAATGTCGTGTGCTTGTCAAATACACATCAGCTAATGGAAAGAAGAGAGACGAGGACTTGAGGGTTATTAGGTCGTTTACGGTGGATATGTTGAGGAGGCTGGTGGTTTTGATGGCCTATACAACTATAATTTGATTGAGAACTCCACTATCAAGGCTACGGATGGCACTAGGTGGGTTATGCATCAGTTTCAATAGATAATGAAGACAAAGGCCATACAAACTCATGAAAAGAAAAGAAGACCTCTATTGAAGATTGCATATTTTGAGCCCTAACTCTCGTGGTAAGTATTTACTCACTCTTCATTATCCATGAAAAAATATTATTAGACGATACCTCATATTTCAATTTCAATAGATACCTAAAAAGACCCTACAAATTCATGAAAAGAAATTATTATATGAGGAGGCCTCATGTTTCAATTTCAATAGATAAGGAAAAACAAGGTTCTACAAACACGTGAAAAGAAAAGAAGACCTCTATTGAAGATCGTATAATTTTGAGTTCTAACTTTCGTGGTAAGTATTTACTGACTGTTCATTATCCATGAAAAAAATTATTAAAAGATACTTCATGTTTCAATTTCAATAGATACCGAAAAGAACCTACAAATTCATAAAAGGAAAAGAAAATCTTTTTTGAAGATCGCATAATCTCCCACACTACTCTCAAAACCAAAACAAGCCAAAATATCTCACACATTCCGAAAAATTAACAATGGTTCTCTTTAAGATTCCTAGGGTAAGGTTGTGCCTAAGTGCATAATTGACCCTGCCTCTACTATTTATGAACCCAAAAAGAAGATCAAAGCTCAAATCAGTGTTGAAGTGTACCGCCAAACTCTCTCGTACCGGGATACTCTTATTGAGAATTTTTCGACCCTATCGTCGTACTGGATGAGCAGAGATTGCCCACACATGAAACTCACGCTTGAGGTGGTGGGTCAAGAAAAAGAATGTAATGTGCTTATCAAACACACATCAACTGATGGAAAGAAGAGAGAGGACTTGAGGGTCGTTAGAAGGTTTACGGTGGATATGTTGAGGAGGCTGGTTTTTGATGGCCTATACAACTATAATGTGATTGAGGAATCCACGATCAAGGCTACGGATGGCACTAGATGGGTTAGGCATCAATTTCAATAGCTAATGAAGAAGGCCCTATAAACTCATGAAAAGAAAAGAAGACCTCTATTGAAGATTGCATAATTTTGAGCCCTAACTCTCGTGCTAAGTATTTACTCACTCTTCATTATCCATGAAAAAACTTTATTTTCAATTTCAATAGATACCTAGAAAGACCCTACAAATTCATGAAAAGAAATTATGATATGAGGCCTCATGTTTCAATTTCCATAGATAACGATGAACAAGGTTCTACAAACTCATGAAAAGAAAAGAAGACCTCTATTGAAGATCATATAATTTTGAGTTCTGACTTTCGTGGTAAGTATTTACTGACTGTTCATTATCCATGAAAGAAATTATCAAAAGATACTTCATGTTTCAATTTCAATAGATACCGAAAAGAACCTACAAATTCATAAAAGGAAAAGAAAATCTTTTTTGAAGATCGCATAATCTCCCACACTACTATCAAAACCAAAACAAGCCAAAATATCTCACACATTCCGAAAAATTAACAATGGTTCTCTTTAAGATTCATGGGGTAAGGTTGTGCCTAAGTGCATAATCGACCCTGCCTCTACTATTTATGAACCCAAAAAGAAGATCAAAGCTCAAATCAGTGTTGAAGTGTACCGCCAAACTCTCTCGTATCGGGATACTCTGATTAAGAATTTTGCGACCCTATGGTCCTACAGGATGAGCAGAGATTTCCCACACATGAAACTCACGCTTGAGGTGGTGGGTCAAGAAAAAGAATGTCATGTGCTTGTCAAATACACATTAGCTGATGGAAAGAAGAGAGAGGACTTGAGGGTCGTTAGAAGGTTTACGGTGGATATGTTGAGGAGGCTGGTTTTTGATGGCCTATACAACTATAATGTGATTGAGGAATCCACGATCAAGGCTACGGATGGCACTAGATGGGTTAGGCATCAATTTCAATAGCTAATTAAGAAGGCCCTATAAACTCATGAAAAGAAAAGAAGACCTCTATTGAAGATTGCGTAATTTTGAGCCCTAACTCTCGTGGTAAGTATTTACTCACTCTTCATTATCCATGAAAAAACTTTATTTCCAATTTCAATAGATACCTAAAAAGACCCTACAAATTCATGAAATGAAATTATTATATGAGGCCTCATGTTTCAATTTCAATAGATAACGAAGAACAAGGTTCTACAAACGCATGAAAAGAAAAGAAGACCTCTATTGAAGATCGTATTATTTTGAGTTCTAACTTTCGGGGTTAGTATTTACTAACTCTTCATTCTCCATGAAAGAAATTATTAAAAGATACTTTCATGTTTCAATTTCAATGGATACCGAAAAGAACCTACAAATTCATAAAAGGAAAAGAAAATCTTTTTTGAAGATCGCATAATCTCCACACTACTCTCAAAACCAAAACAAGCCAAAATATCTCACACATTCCGAAAAATTAACAATGGTTCTCTTTAAGATTCATGGGGTAAGGTTGTGCCTAAGTGCATAATCGACCTTGCCTCTACTATTTATGAACCCAAAAAGAAGATCAAAGCTCAAATCAGTGTTGAAGTGTACCGCCAAACTCTCTCGTGCCGGGATACTCTGATTGGGAATTATGCGACCCTATGGTCCTACAGGATGAGCAGAGATCACCCACACATGAATCTCACGCTTGTGGTGGAGGGTCGAGAAACAGAATGTCGTGTGCTTGTCAAATACATATCAGCTGATGGAAAGAAGAGAGAGGACTTGAGGGTCGTTAGGTCGTTTACGGTGGATATGTTGAGGAGGCTGGTGTTTGATGGCCTATACAACTATAATGTGATTGAAGACTCCACTATCAAGGCTACGGATGGCACTAGGTGGGTTATGCATCAATTTCAATAGCTAATGAAGAAGGCCCTATAAACTCATGAAAATAAAAGAAGACCTCTATTGAAGATTGCATAATTTTGAGCCCTAACTCTCGTGGTAAGTATTTACTCAGTCTTCATTTTCCATGAAAAAATATTATTAGACGATACGTCATATTTGAATTTCAATAGATACCTAAAAAGACCCTACAAATTCATGAAAAGAGATTATGATATGAAGCCTCTTGTTTCAATTTCAATAGATAACGAAGAACAAGGTTCTACAAACTCATGAAAAGAGAAGAAGACCTCTATTGAAGATCGTATAATTTTTAGTTCTAACTTTCGTGGTAAGTATTTACTGACTCTTCATTATCCATGAAAGAAATTATTAAAAGATACTTCATGTTTCAATTTCAATGGATACCGAAAAGAACCTACAAATTCATAAAAGGAAAAGAAAATCTTTTTTGAAGATCGCATAATCTCCCACACTACTATCAAAACCAAAACAAGCCAAAATATCTTACACATTCCGAAAAATTAACAATGGTTCTCTTTAAGATTCATGGGGTAAGGTTGTGCCTAAGTGCATAATCGACCCTGCCTCTACTATTTATGAACCCAAAAAGAAGATCAAAGCTCAAATCAGTGTTGAAGTGTACCGCCAAACTCTCTCGTATCGGGATACTCTGATTAAGAATTTTGCGACCCTATGGTCCTACAGAATGAGCAGAGATTGCCCACACATGAAACTCACGCTTGAGGTGGTGGGTCAAGAAAAAGAATGTCATGTGCTTGTCAAATACACATTAGCTGATGGAAAGAAGAGAGAGGACTTGAGGGTCGTTAGAAGGTTTACGGTGGATATGTTGAGGAGGCTGGTTTTTTATGGCCTATACAACTATAATGTGATTGAGGAATCCACGATCAAGGCTACAGATGGCACTAGATGGGTTAGGCATCAATTTCAATAGCTAATTAAGAAGGCCCTATAAACTCATGAAAAGAAAAGAAGACCTCTATTGAAGATTGCGTAATTTTGAGCCCTAACTCTCGTGGTAAGTATTTACTCACTCTTCATTATCCATGAAAAAACTTTATTTCCAATTTCAATAGATACCTAAAAAGACCCTACAAATTCATGAAATGAAATTATTATATGAGGCCTCATGTTTCAATTTCAATAGATAACGAAGAACAAGGTTCTACAAACGCATGAAAAGAAAAGAAGACCTCTATTGAAGATCGTATTATTTTGAGTTCTAACTTTTGGGGTTAGTATTTACTAACTCTTCATTCTCCATGAAAGAAATTATTAAAAGATACTTTCATGTTTCAATTTCAATGGATACCGAAAAGAACCTACAAATTCATAAAAGGAAAAGAAAATCTTTTTTGAAGATCGCATAATCTCCACACTACTCTCAAAACCAAAACAAGCCAAAATATCTCACACATTCCGAAAAATTAACAATGGTTCTCTTTAAGATTCATGGGGTAAGGTTGTGCCTAAGTGCATAATCGACCCTGCCTCTACTATTTATGAACCCAAAAAGAAGATCAAAGCTCAAATCAGTGTTGAAGTGTACCGCCAAACTCTCTTGTGCCTGGATACTCTCATTGGGAATTATGCGACCCTATGGTCCTACAGGATGAGCAGAGATCACCCACACATGAATCTCACGCTTGAGGTGGAGGGTCGAGAAACAGAATGTCGTGTGCTTGTCAAATACATATCAGCTGATGGAAAGAAGAGAGAGGACTTGAGGGTCGTTAGGTCGTTTACGGTGGATATGTTGAGGAGGCTGGTGTTTGATGGCCTATACAACTATAATGTGATTGAAGACTCCACTATCAAGGCTACGGATGGCACTAGGTGGGTTATGCATCAATTTCAATAGCTAATGAAGAAGGCCCTATAAACTCATGAAAAGAAAAGAAGACCTCTATTGAAGATTGCATAATTTTGAGCCCTAACTCTCGTTGTAAGTATTTACTCAGTCTTCATTTTCCATGACAAAATATTATTAGACGATACGTCATATTTGAATTTCAATAGATACCTAAAAAGACCCTACAAATTCATGAAAAGAGATTATGATATGAAGCCTCTTGTTTCAATTTCAATAGATAACGAAGAACAAGGTTCTACAAACTCATGAAAAGAGAAGAAGACCTCTATTGAAGATCGTATAATTTTTAGTTCTAACTTTCGTAGTAAGTATTTACTGACTCTTCATTATCCATGAAAGAAATTATTAAAAGATACGTCATGTTTCAATTTCAATGGATACCAAAAAGAACCTACAAATTCATAAAAGGAAAAGAAAATCTTTTTTGAAGATCGCATAATCTCCACACTACTCTCAAAACCAAAACAAGCCAAAATATCTCACACATTCCGAAAAATTAACAATGGTTCTCTTTAAGATTCATGGGGTAAGGTTGTGCCTAAGTGCATAATCGACCCTGCCTCTATTATTTATGAACCAAAAAAGAAGATCAAAGCTCAAATCAGTGTTGAAGTGTACCGCCAAACTCTCTCGTGCCGGGATACTCTGATTGAGAATTATGCGACCCTATGGTCCTACAGGATGAGCAGAGATCACCCACACATGAATCTCACGCTTGAGGTGGAGGGTCGAGAAACAGAATGTCGTGTGCTTGTCAAATACATATCAGCTGATGGAAAGAAGAGAGAGGACTTGAGGGTCGTTAGGTCGTTTACGGTGGATATGTTGAGGAGGCTGGTGTTTGATGGCCTATACAACTATAATGTGATTGAAGACTCCACTATCAAGGCTACGGATGGCACTAGGTGGGTTATGCATCAATTTCAATAGCTAATGAAGAAGGCCCTATAAACTCATGAAAAGAAAAGAAGACCTCTATTGAAGATTGCATAATTTTGAGCCCTAACTCTCGTGGTAAGTATTTACTCAGTCTTCATTTTCCATGAAAAAATATTATTAGACGATACGTCATATTTGAATGTCAATAGATACCTAAAAAGACCCTACAAATTCATGAAAAGAGATTATGATATGAAGCCTCTTGTTTCAATTTCAATAGATAACGAAGAACAAGGCCCTATAAACTCATGAAAAGAGAAGAAGACCTCTATTGAAGATCGTATAATTTTGAGTTCTAACTTTCGTGGTAAGTATTTACTGACTGTTCATTATCCATGAAAGAAATTATTAAAAGATACTTCATGTTTCAATTTCAATAGATACCGAAAAGAACCTACAAATTCATAAAAGGAAAAGAAAATCTTTTTTAAAGATCGCATAATCTCCCACACTACTCTCAAAACCAAAACAAGCCAAAATATCTCACACATTCCGAAAAAGTAACAATGGTTCTCTTTAAGATTCATGGGGTAAGGTTGTGCCTAAGTTTATAATCGACCCTACCTCTACTATTTATGAACCCAAAAAGAAGATCAAAACTCAAATCAGTGTTGAAGTGTACCACCAAACTCTCTCTTGTCGGGATACTCTGATTGAGAATTATGCGACCCTATGGTCCTACAGGATGAGTAGAGATCGCCCAAACATGAATCTCACGCTTGAGGTGGAGGGTAAAAAAACAGAATGTTGTGTGCTTGTCAAATACACGTCAGTTGATGGAAAGAAGAGAGAGGACTTGAGGGTCGTTAGGTCGTTTACGGTGGATATGTTGAGGAGGCTGGTTTTTGATTGCCTAAATAACTATAATATGATTGAGGACTCCACTATCAAGGCTACGGATGGCACTAGCTGGGTTATGCATCAATTTCAATAGCTAATGAAGAAGGCCCTATAAACTCATGAAAAGAAAAGAAGACCTCTATTGAAGATTGCATAAATTTGAGCCCTAACTCTCGTGGTAAGTATTTACTCACTGTTCATGATCCATGAAAAAACTTTATTTTCAATTTCAATAGATACCTAAAAAGACCCTACAAATTCATAAAAGGAAAAGATAATCTTTTTTGAAGATCGCATAATCTCCCACACTACTCTCAAAATCAAAACTAACCAAAATATCTCACACATTCCGAGAAATTAACAATGGTTTTTTTTAAGATTCATGGGGTAAGGTTGTTCCTAAGTGCATAATCGACCATGCCTCTATTATTTATGAACCCAAAAAGAAGATCAAAGCTCAAATCAGTGTTTAAGTTTACCACCAAATTCTCTCGTACCGGGATACTCTGATTGAGAATTATGCGACCCTATGGTCCTACAAGATGAGCAGAGATCGCCCACACATGAATCTCACGCTTGAGGTGGAGGGTCGAGAAACAGAATGTCGTGTTCTTGTCAAATACACATCAGCTGATGTAAAGAAGAGAGAGGACTTGAGGGTCGTTAGGTCGTTTACGGTGGATATGTTGAGGAGGCTGGTTTTTGATGTCCTATACAACTATAATGTGATTGAGGACTCTACTATCAAGGCTACAGATGGCACTAGGTGGGTTATGCATCAATTTCAAAAAGCTAATGAAAACGAAGGCCATACAAACTCATTAAAAGAAAAGAAGACCTCTATTGAAGATTGCATAATTTTGAGCCCTAACTCCCGTGGTAAGTATTTACTCACTCTTCATTATCCATGACAAAATATTATGAGACGATACCTCATATTTGAATTTCATTAGATACCTAAAAATACCCTACAAATTCATGAAAAGAAATTATGATATGAGGCCTCATGTTTTAATTTCAATAGATAACGAAGAACAAGCTTCTAGAAACTCATGAAAAGAAAAGAAGACCTCTATTGAAGATCGTATAATTTTGAGTTCCAACTTTCGTGGTAAGTATTTACTGACTGTTCATTATCCATGAAAGAAATTATTAAAAGATACTTCATGTTTCAATTTCAATAGATACCGAAAAGAACCTACAAATTCATAAAAGGAAAAGAAAATCTTTTTTGAAGATCGCATAATCTCCCACACTACTCTCAAACCCAAAACAAGCCAAAATATCTCACACATTCCGAAAAATTAACAATGGTTCTCTTGAAGATTCATGGGGTAAGGTTGTGCCTAAGTGCAAAATCGACCCTGCCTCTACTATTTATGAACCCAAAAAGAAGATCAAACCTCAAATCAGTGTTGAAGTGTACCGCCAAACTCTCTCGTACCGGGATACTCTGATTGAGAACTTTGCGACCCTATGGTCCTACAGGATGAGCAGAGATCGCACACACATGAATCTCACGCTTGAGGTGGAGGGTCGAGAAACAAAATGTCGTGTGCTTGTCAAATACACATCAGCTGATGGAAAGAAGAGAGAGGACTTGAGGGTCGTTAGGTCGTTTACGGTGGATATGTTGAGGAGGCTGGTTTTTTATGACCTATACAACTATAATGTGATTGAGGACTCCACGATCAAGGCTACGGATGGCACTAGGAGGGTTATGCATCAATTTCAATAGCTAATGAAGAAGGACCTATAAATTCATGAAAATAAAAGAAGACCTCTACTGAAGATTGCATAAATTTGAGCCCTAACTCTCGTGTTAAGTCTTTACTCACTCTTCATTATCCATGAAAAAACATTATTTTCAATTTCAGTAGATACCTAAAAAGACCCTACAAATTCATGGAAAGAAATTATTATATGAGACCTCATGTTTCAATTTCAATAGATAGCGAAGAACAAGGTTCTACAAAGTCATGAAAAGAAAAGAAGACCTCTATTGAAGATCGTATAATTTTGAGTTCTATCTTTCGTGGTAAGTATTTACTGACTCTTCATTATCCATGAAAGAAATTATTAAAAGATACTTCATGTTTCAATTTCAATAGATACCGAATAAACCATACGAATTCATAAAAGGAAAAGAAAAACCATCTTAGTCGTCATCTCATATGTTGGTTTATTTTTGTCCGGGCATGCGAGTGGTAGAATGTCTGTGGCTAATGTGTTAGCTGTGTTTGGTTTGTTTTCTATTAGATTGATTTGTTACAAAGTGTTTACAGGTGGATGATATGATCTCAAGGTTGCAGATTGGTAATGACAAAATGCTCTGCAAACTACCTAGTTGGAGGCTATTTGTTTCTTGCTTGAATTTTTATTGAGTTTCTGATAAGCAAACAGCTATCCAACCCCGACAAAGCCTCTTTGTGCGCATTCACCTCCTGTTCTGTTATTCTCCTTGCTCAGGATATTCAAGCCAACTATTGATCTTGCACTCATCACCATCTCCATGAGTTATTCCCTTTCACTTTTACCGGAGTACTCTCCCCTTTACCCATGCTTTAAGGATCGTTTTCTTGTTGGCCCTTATTACCGTCAGCTTTTTTGGCCGTTCTTTAAGGTTTTAAAGTTGCCGGTTAATTTCCATTTCGTGTTACCTTGGATTATTACTAGTTACTACAGTGTTCTTGAATTCAGATTTCTAAACCCAGCAGTAACTTGTTCTTGCTACTATTTTTAGAGTTCTTAATTGTGTTAATCGAGTAGGTTGTATAGTCTTCTAATAGTATGCTTCTGGATTTAACTCTTCCGTTACAACTGAATTTGCTTGCATAAATTCGAGTTCTGGCTCAATACATTATATAGTTTCAGTTCTGGATTGCTCCTCCCTTGGAAACCTGTTGTTATTAAGTATAAGTTATAGTTTGTTTACTAGTTGCAACGGTTAGCTTAATAACTGGTCTCTACTCAACGGATTTTTTATCTAATCAAGAGGGATTAGATACAACAAGAGGTACACTGTGCGGCCTCCATTGGACTGGTTTCGGCTCCGCGATAGCCTGGAGATCTAGGCGTCGAGCTCGGCTATGGAGTGCGAGAAGCCTATCGAACATGGCGCATAGCTCTTTGTTAACATAGGAGTGAACTCCTGAAGTTGTATGAGGTATTGTAGGCAGGTTCCGATGAGAAAAAGTAGGCTCCATGATGGAGGTAGGCAGAGAAGCCAAAGGCTTCTGGAAAGGAAGAGCTGCAGGCTCTTTGAAGAGATAAGTGAGAACAAACTCTCTCGCATCTATTACTCCCAAGTGCTCATTAGTTTTTTTTTCAGTTTCTCCTTCCTTCCTTTAGCCAATCCTGTTGCTGGTTATATTTATTAATTGTTTATTTGCACTATCTAAGATATATAATAAGCTTTGCCCTCGTTTGGTATGGGTGATATCTAATATGATATCATCCAACATCATGGTTTTCGAGATATCTCCGTGTTTCGGACCGCGAATACCACCATATTTGAAGATATCAACATAAAAAGCGTTATTCAATACCCTCCGAAAAAGAGGGTATTCAATATCATTTCTAAAAATAATTTCGGTGGTCGAATTTATCACTGAAGTTTGTAATAATTACGTGCCACGTCAGCCAATTTTAAGCCCTCATGTCAGCCCTCTCTTTCAATTCACATCTTCTCTCTTCTCTGTTATAATCAACGAAAGATCAAGTCTGCTCCTCCTCTTCTCTCTCTACTCACCGCCGACAATAACGATTCCACATCGGCTTTCTCTTGCAATCAAAGGCAGAAAACCAATCATCTCTACCCACAGTTCTCTCTCCCCCCTAGTTCGTGTTCTTCCTTCCCGATCTTTGATCGACGGAATTCCAATTTTTTCCCTCTACATCAATCCCAATTTCAGAATTTCATTGCCCTAGTTTTTCCTGGTCAAGATAAGGTTTTCGAATGACTATAAGTTGGAGGTGACTAAAGGTAGTGAGAAGAGACATGCGACGATGTTGCCTCCTCTACGATGACTCTGGTATTCTCCAACACTGGAGTGTTGTTGGCTGCTTGCAGGTCTTCCTCCATGGTCAAAGTATGTTCTTCTTTCATCGTTGAAACATAATTTGAATATGGATTTGGGACAATGAATTTGTTCGAACTTGTTTTGTTTTTGAATTGGTTGCTCAGTTTAGGGTTTGGTTCAGGGTTGAATATGGTGTATGTTATTAAGAAATTGGAGTTTGTGGCTTATTTGGGATGCATATTTTCATGTCTGATTTCAATGTGCAATGAAAGAGAGGTGTGTGTCTAATTCCATGTCTGATTGCACTGAAAGAGAGGTTGATTAAGGAGAACTTGCTTTCTATGCAGTAGGATGTGAATCTGTGCTTCCATTTCGAGGTGGAGCAAGAGGTGAATCCATCTATTTTCTATTACAGAGTTCTGGATTTCCTTTGTTTGGCAGGTTTGGGGCAGCCTCCCTCACTTTGTTCTGCTACTACCTGTTTAGTTGTTTTTGCATTGTACTCTTTCTTTTTTCTTTTATGTTGTCGTCATATGCTTTGTTTTGCTTCTAACTTTACCTCTTTGTACAGCCTTTTTCTTTGGAACTTAGGTATCATATATGCATGTTGTTATAGATAGGTGGTATATGTGAATTGTTGTTATAGTTTTCAGTTTTGGTGTAGTTGTATGGCATGGTTTGCATTATTTATGGGTCAACGATTACTTGTGATATGTTGCCATTGCTTTTATCTCTAAGCTAAGGAATTGATGATCCAAAAATAATGGAGTTCTTGGTGAAAGAGATTGACCATATATGGAAGAATGCTTTGACAACACCATATTTGTAATATTAGAGGAAAATAGTTGTAAACGGTAAACTTAGATTTGATGGCTTCATTTATAAATGGAGGGTAAATATGTAATAGACAAATTCCACTAAATATTTCATACCAAATAAATTTTTTGTCAAAATCTCGTTCAATATCAATACCTTCCAATATCACGATAGTATTCAAAATATCACATATCAAATGACATCTTTTATATTTTCTTCCGGCGTTTTCATTCTCCACTTTAATGGTTGGCAATTTCTATTTAATTTTTATTTCTTTTTTTTTTAAAACCAACTTCCTCGGAATAATTTTGTCACCAAATTTTTTTTTGTCTCGGCCAACGTTTTAAAAATTCAACTTTTTTTGGGTGTGAAATAGAATACCAAATAACTTCTCTACATGTTACATGAATTTGGGCCCACTTCAGAGTTATTGTGTTAATTTGATATTTCAGTGATAAATCATTTGAGCTTCATACGTACTTTTACCAAGTTTGCAATAATTATATATTTTATCTACTTTTTCTTTCTCAACTAAAATCGTCCGACTGCATTTATATAAATATATATTATTTTCCAACCAAAATAATTAGTATTGTAGTTTCTAAATGTAGTACTACTGACGTGTTCTTCAATAGTTATTTTCATGATTAATTCATTAAAATCATACTGTATATAATGGATTTATATAATTAAAAACTACAGGTAATTAAGTTGAGCATACAAATCGATTTTTTTGTACAAATAAGATTACTGGGTTCAAGCCTGTCTTTTCGAATAAAAAATATTATTGGGTCTAAATGATATATTAATTTAGTACTTACTTTTTATATTTAAGCTGAACCGGTCTAAGTACTACGAAATATTTAATATTTAAATGTTATGTACATGAATGAAAGTTTAGTTGATTCATAAATTTATTTATTTTACTATTATTTAATGTTAAATATTTTTTGTATCCCTCCTGATTTAACGATAGCAGTGACATATCAAAAATCATAGCACATCGGATTTCATTTATGAACAACAAAAGTACAATGACGTCACTGGTAGCAATGCATGAAATAAAATTTAGTACAGTTTATATTTTTTTTCTCATTTACAAAATAATTATCTATTGAACCAACTATAACTTATATTTTTGTTATATTTTTAGATCTATTTTGCACCACTTGCATTGCAGTTCTCTTTTTATTTTTAAGATTATATTCTCTTTTGATAATTTTTAAATTAAATTTTTAAATTTATTTATTAATCATTCAAACTAGATAATAACCAATTAAAAAAATATAACATTAAATAGATTAATAAAAAACTGATCAATGAGCAAATGGTTAATCTAAATTTATACCTTCTTTTCAAATGGACTCGATTCAGTACATATACATTCATATTTCACACTCATCATATATCATTTAGAGCATAGGTAAATATATTTATAATTTATAATCCACAATTACTATAAGCACTTAATTATATATAAAATTCTTCTATAACTATGATTCATATATGTTCAATTTAACAATCAAAATTATATTAGTACTTTAATGAGTGTAATGTCTTAGTTGCTTTTGAGACTCTTCACTACATGATGATAGTTCATAATGCAAAAATGGACATCAAGATTGATATATCTAAAATTTATGATCGTATTAAGTGGAGATATATACCAAATGAGGAGGGTGGATGATGATGTGTGTACAATTGGTTAAATACCAAATGCTGATAATGGAGAGCTAAGCGGAATGTTTGGATCGAGTAAAGGGCTACGACATGAATGACCTTTATCACCCTTTTTCTTTTTGTTATGAACCATTGTGAAGATGTCAACCATTTATGTTATGATTGTAGACGATGACTCCAATATCTTTTTGCGGCAAAAGAAATGGGTTGCAGATGAATCCAATATCAGCTGGGTTACACCAGGATGAACTGTATTGCCTCATGACACCATCATGAAGATGTTGTTTAATTTCTTTGTGGAAAGGTTGCTTCAGATGTTTTAATGACAGGATTATATATTGTCCAGTTAAGTAGTTGTGTCGGTTGGCCAGGTGCTCTAATAATGACGTAGTTTTATCTCGATTGTGTTGTTATGATGGTATCATTAAATACTGAATTACTAAGCTTACTCATATAAAGTTTCAGTACATTACCCGACCCGGATCTTCATAAGTTCAAGGTTGGATAATGGGAGGCCACTGAATTCTCATTTTCACTGATAACCAGTGTTATAGCAGTATTATGTGGCTGTTTTATCTCCGCCTTCTCATGCTGCGCGGCGCGCATTCACTCTCGAAACCTCATCATGCATTGCAATGGATGACTGACTGACAGCCTGTGGAAATATTGCATCTTTCCCTTAATTGGTACATCGTCAATTGTTCCCTTATTACATCTCGCGTGACGGGAGCTGAAATTGGAATCCGAAAAGTGATTATATATGGATTCCATTTGAAGGTGGAAATACAGCAATTTGTTAATTCCAGAATGCATGGTGGATGAACTTCTACAGGAACTGCTGCTTCTAATCAAAGACATTGGTTTTTTAGCTGGAGCATACCAACATTGGAATATGATAGTTCAAGTGCCGGAGTAAAAGTAGGATGCCTGAAATAGTGAAACTGGTTTGGAATTGTGAACTGCCCTATGAATGTCTGGCCTAAATGGAAGAAAAAGCTATGAAATGCAGAAGTTGGTGAAAGGTTTAATGACCAGGAAAAACCTTTGTCATTGTTGTTGGAATCCTACATATGATCTTCAAGCCATCTCTGGCATCAATGTTTCCGTAACTGATAATATTATCGAGATAAATGTGGGTAGGCTTCGTTACGTATGGCCAGAAAAGCGCAACATTTGGTTACATGATGATGCCACATGGAACCATGGAAGAAAAAGTATATAAGCCACAATTAAGGGATTGATAATGATGCATTGATTTTGTTCAACATTCAAAGAAAGGTTGGCCAACTTTACAAACGGAACATGTTATGAAAGAAGGGCTCATTGTAGGGTGACTGTGGTGATAGGCAACAAGTACAAAGGATCATTAAAAGCCTCTTTGAATTTAGAGAACCCGAACAAGTTGAATGAAAATGGCGAAGAGGGCACAAGTGGATTTCTAGGGAGCTCCCTCGCTCAGTGAAGCATAGGGCGTCACTTCTTAATAGGATCTGTCCTTCTGACAAAGTTATGGAAACCATCATCCATGTGATAAAGTTATGGATTGCCAAGTACCCTGATCAGGAGACATGGTATCAAGGAAAAGATGTAATGTTCTCCTTGTTGAGTTAGATATCTAATTAGCTGTTAAGATCGAGTTCTAGGGTAGTCATTCAATAATATTCTCAATCCTTCTCAAATACATATCCAAGTCAATCAAACAATGGTCAATTGTTTGAAATCGAGATGAAGCTCCATGACTTGTGCCAAAGGGATATGTATGTACCACAGTGTTATGACAACTGTCAAAATACTGCTACAACAAAAGATTCTACCCGGTATCAAGGGATTCTGGAGCAATGATGATGTCTGTCAGATCAAGACTCAGCTGGAATGACAAGCTTTTATAGTTCAAGATTCAGGTGTTGTGGCCCTAGCTACTCACTCAATGGGAGAATTCAAAACAAAAAGGAAGAAGACAACAACCCGATTTCGTAACTGAGTCAGCTATAAGAGATAACTCTATCTCCAGCGTTGTCCTAACTCTGAAACTGGAGCAAATTTGCACAAACAACCTTATCAAGTAAAAAGTAGGATGCCCCTACAACAGTAGTCGGTAGCGCGCACACACACACACAAACCCACACAAGTCTTGCATCGTCTAAGTTGACTCTTGCCCCGACAGAAGAAGGTATGACCACTTTGCCTGTTAAGCAAGATGTTCCTATTGTACCAAACACCCTATTCAATGGTGGGTATCATACAGAAAACTCCTAGGCAGGAAATCCTAATGAGAAGGTTTATATGAAGATTCCTACTAAATGTATGGCATTCAAAACTCAAGAAGAAATGATGTGTAAACTGAGAAAAAATCCCCTCGAGCTTGGTTCGAGGTTTACAAAAGCAGTCAAAGCTTATGATTACTTCAAATGCCAAAATGCCCATACCATGTTCAGTAAGCATGGTTCAAATGGAAAGATGGAAATTTAGTTGCAGAAGCTAGCAAAGGTGAGATCAAAGACCTAGGAAATCTAAAGTATTATTTATGGATGGAGCCTGGAGGTGGCCAGATCAAATAAAGGGTTATTTTAACTCAAAATAATATATTGGACTTACTTCCTGAAATAGGTATTCTGAAATGCAACAGATCGAGAAGATAGCCCCGACAATTGATGTTCGGTATATGAGAATATTCAACAAAAAGTGGGAGATAAACAAAGTTAGTGGGACACTGTACACTCATCTACATAGCTTAAATCCATCCTTACATTGTTTAACCAGTAAGCATTGTGAGTCCTCACTTGCATAATAGAAATGAAGAAAGCATTGGGGCCAGTTCTTAGAATCCTACTGTACTTGAAAAAAGAAACTTAAGAACTAGGATTGTACACCAGATAGCAATAATAGAGCAATTCATGTATATGCAGAGAAGTTGGCCTAGAGTTAAGTGACAGAAGGTCCACTATACGTTATCGCACTAATATATGGGGGAATCTAGTCTATTGAAGAAGTAAAAAGCAGGTCGGTTGTCTCAAATAACAGTGTACATAATACCTGTGTCAGGAAGCAAGTCCAAAATGAAGTACACGTAACAACGATGGTTTCGTGAGAATGTTGTGTGTCAACCAACAATCAACACTGTCAAATATCCAACTCACCATGATTGTATAAATCACATGGAACTCGACTGACTTCATTAGTGAAATATACAACAGCGGAGCAATAACACTGGTGTCCAAGCTTTCCCTCCTACATGTAAGTTATGATTCTATAAACGAGTATGGCTACCTACGATTTGAGGGAAGAGCGTATAATTATTCGTATATGATTACATGTAAATAGCCGTATAGTTCTCCTAGTTAGATTGGATATCTAATTATCTACTACGGTTAGAGTTCTAGTATAGTTATGAGTTAGGACTTGCACGAACTAGTTATCCATTATGTGTCAGGACTCCGACTATTTTCCTACTTAATAATTCAAAAAGAGCAGCTAGAGATGTTAAAACAAGCCAACAACAAGAGGTGTTAAGACTTGCTCTTTTCGAACTAGTGTCATTTGTCTAATTGAAGAGCATCGCACCCTATTATAATAAGGAAGCAATCATGTGGAGCATTAATGAACAAGCAATCCCATCAACTGACAGTCTGACACGTAAACATTGATCCTGATTCTGCACTTGCCTAACACCACCATTGCCCGAATTTGATAATCTAAAGCTACAACAACAGAGACGTGAACCCCTGAACAAAAATCCTAAAACTGAATTCTTTATTTTGGTGTAGGAATACTGGGCTGGCTACCTCAAAATATTAAGCCAAGGACCATGAAAACGAATTCCAGTAAATACCAACCCACACCAGCCTAAATATCAACCCCAAAATTTCAAACCAATAGGCATATGTTCATCAAGTACTGACCTACGATTCAGATAACATTATCATATTCTTCAACTACTCACCTATGATTCAGACTAGAGGAATCAGTTCAAATATTCAGATTTAGAAAACATAACACTTTTCTGAAATGGTCCTTCCAGATACATCACTCCCATAGTATGATATAGCATGTTAGTGGACACTTGGGATATATCATGTTAGTGGACACTAGGGATATCGAGACTTGTAGTCTTCAAACCACAAGCAGACGACTAACTTATAAAGAGTGTTTGATGGTGCGCATACCTTAGCTACTGATATGGTTCGTATTATATATGATTGTGTAAGAGCAAGAGTGAATTCAAGGATTAAAGAAAAAAAGCTTCAGAATTACTTACCTGATTGTTTGGTAGTCTTTTTGCTTTGGTGTTTGTGTTGAGAGTTAGAAATTGTTTCTTGTATTTTGTTTCTCGATGATGTTTGGAATGTCGGATGTTTCTCGTTGATTCTTGTGGATAGAGCCATGATAGATTGATTATTGGTAGCCATGTTGGCCCTAACTTGACTAGTTTTTGCTCTGGTTTCGATGATATTTGATGGTTATAAGGCACAGTTTGATCATTAGTGCATTTCATGCTTGTTTCTTCTTGAACAGACCATTTCAGTCCGCTTCAGTTGTTTCTTGGAGTTTCTTCCTTGATTATAGGTATCCATTGGATAAAGAGTACGAATACGAAGCCGATGGTACCTTGCGGAGCGAAATCGGAGTCAGAATGAAGAAGTTATGGCCGAAAGAAGTTGGTTAATGCTGTTGTTGACCAGTCAGGCCATGACACAAACTGTCACAGCCGTGATAGTTGCCACGGCCGTGATGGGTAATCTGTCATGGTGTGATGCCTAGTCTGTGCAGCAACATTAATTCAGCGCCAGACGCGATTTCAGAAGGGGAGACGACAGAAAATGACGACCTAAAAAAATTGACGAAGGACGAAATGCTTAGGAGCCTGTGCACACAGTGGGAATAAAGATATGAAGCCAAATAGTCGAGGAATCGAAGCGCAACGGAGGATCTACCTTCTTATTCGATGGATTGGCGGTTTGAAGCTTTGTTTACATCCTCCGTGGAGAAATAGGTTTTCTTCTTGTTTGGGTTTTGAGAATTTCTTTGGATTTTTGAGATTGTTCTCGTGTGTAGTGATAAGATTATGGATTCATTTTGATTGATGATGTGTTTTGTTATCATGTTATCTCGATTGCCTATTTGAGCGCATAATTGTGGGTGTTGCAAGTGGTTTTCGGTCGTTGAGTTCATAGACCCAAAATATATCATTATCTGTGTTCCTATTTATTTTGATGTTGAACAGTTTCCCATAATCCTTAGAATGATTCAAAACCCGAACAAGGCCTTTCCCCACAATCGTTCTCACCTTAACTTTATCTGTATCCGTTCAGTGATATATTTGCATTTTTAGTTTCTATTTCCTTTAGTAGTTGTTCTGTTTTCATTTTATAGTTTATGATAACCCGGTTTGCAAACTTTGATCGACTAACTAGTGAACCAAATCTGAGTAGTGAAGGCCAAGTTACCTGAGAGAATTTGACTCTGAGGTATCTCAGGATCATTTGATTGTTCAGGCTTGAAAACCCCAACTTCAAGTTGGCGCCGTTGCCGGAGACATACTTGACTTCACGAATGGTGTAGGATTACTCGCTTAGTCTTTTTTTTTGTTTCACCCCTCCTGTATTTGATGTTTTGGATAGTTCAGCTTTGTTTGCAGGACGAAGTATGGATAACCATGCACAAACGCAGTTTGGCCCTCCCAATCAAGGCTTTCCACCGGTTCATTATGGATACCAAAAACGAGTATGATTGTGGTTATGGTGATTTCACTAGTAGGAGTTCAAATGATCAGGGCTATTCAAATTGGCAAGACCAATCTAGGTTTCATAGTGATTCTCAATTTCATGACTCAATGAATGGGAATTATGGTCCCTCCACTTCCAATGAAGATATTGTCTAGCTAATCCAAGAGATTGAAGCTCGCTATTGTGCTGATATAGCTATTCAAGAGGCTCACAATGCGAGGATTAAAGCATCTTTGGGAGAGCGTCAAGAGTCCATCAATGTCATTGCTTCCCAACTCAAAGAAGAAATAAATAGTCACCGAGCATCTCAACAATAAACTAGCTCTTCATGCCCTATTATGGAAACAACAAGTGTTGAGAAGTTGTTAAGTGATTTTACAAGACAACTTGGGGCTAGATTGGTAAAGCAAGAAGACAAGATTAATCGCTTGTCAAGTAAAATGGAAATCTTCCAAGATGTTTACTTTTGAATTGGAACACAAGACTCGAGCTTGGCATACCGACATTGGAGAAAGAGTTAAAGTGGCAGGACAAATTGAAGATGTTGGTGCGATCAAGGAGGAGTCTAAAGACAAGAAGGTTTTTTGGCTAGGCTGAGACAGTGCGACATTGAAGAATTTCTGTTCTACTTCTCCGATGAAGAAGAGGGGAATTCTTATATGGCTAAGTTGAGAAAGGGTACAATTCCTAGTCCTCCTCTTTTGGTTGAAGACATTGACAATCCATCCTACTTTCTTGGAAGTGTAGAGGATGAGGAGCTTTATGGAGTTCACAATGTTAGCACCACTCCCTTGTTCATAGATGCCATGATGCGCCCGAAGAGCCTAAGGTCTTAGAAAAGCCAACCACTTCAAATGGTGACTCTACCTCCTCTCCAACTGAAACATCAACGGATTCTCCGAACCTACTACTAGGGCAACCAAAAGAAAGCGCCTAAGTAGAAGGAAAAGGAAGAGGCACCACAAAGAATTGATGATGGTTGAGCAAGCCCAGAGCAAGGAGGATGTGCCTTTACTTATTCCTTTGATGAAGATTGATACCACTCCTACCGGTTGTGTTGAGTTTACTCATCCGCAATGGGGAAACATTCAACTTACTTTACCTAACCATATGTACTCAAAGACCAACGATGACATGAACTACAAGGAACTTCTTGGATGGGATGGTGATTGCTAGTCTACCTTCGGTTCGCCATGTCAAGCTAATGACGTTAACTAAGCGCTCCCGGGAGGCAACTCGAGTTTCTATCCTTTTCTTTTAATTCATGTGCATGATCGTTCTCTAGCTGTCTTGAGTGTCAAACTTCTTTTATGGTTGGTATGCCATGTCAATTTGGGGTATTGTCGGTTTTGATTTGAGTGAATTTGGTGAATGTTTGGTTTTTAGTTGGGTGAAGGATGTTTTGCATCTGCTCTGGAAATATACTGAGTTATTGCTGTCTGAAAGCTCATCACGGCCGTGACTCCTTTCGTGTCACGGCCGTGATGCATCTTGTCAAAACTCACTGTTTCAATTAAAATCAGAGCGTGGGATTGGGAGTTTGAAACCCATCACGGCCGTGATGCTCAGCTTATCACGACCGTGACGCCTAAGGTGTCCAGCAACCTCTTCCCCCTTTCAGAAATAGAAAATCCCCAAAACTCAACCCATTCGAGTGACTCTAGTTTGACTCTTCAGGACATTTAGTGTTTGATCTTTTTTTTTCTTTTTCTTTCATTTGAATTTTGTGATATACTCTATTGTGATGTTGTGGATTTGTTTTCACCCCGTTAAGCACTTGTGCTTATGGTGGTTGATGTATGTACTCTGCTCTTTTCTTCTTTTCTTATGTTTGTTTCAGGTTTCCAAAATTCCTCTCATCATCGACTTGGATTATTCTATTTTGTCATATTTTTGGGAGTTGTTTGGAGCTGAATTTCACACTTCATCCTTTGTGCTTGTTCTTGACGGTACACTTTCTCCTAATCTATTATATTTTAGTCTCATTGAGGATAATGTGATGTTTAAGTGTGGGGGAAATTGTGAAAGTGTACCATGCTTGTTATTGTTGGATGTTTAGGGTGCTAGTTCATGTTGGCCTCTTATTTTGATTGATGCATATTGTGGCTTAGTCTTGCTTTTCGAAACTCCCTCTCGAATTTGAATATGTGGATGTCTTTGGATACATTCTTAGTATTTTCATACTGCTCGAGGATGAATAGGTTGTTAAGTAGATCATTTGTGGACCACCTCCCATTTTTCTGAAATTAGTTTGCTTCGAACTTGTGCATATGGAAGTCATGAGTTTTCCCCTATACTTGTTTGATATGTATGATAGATTCTCCTTATTGAGCTTGTTTGTAGTGTTTGAATAAAATGGACGAGATGGATCGGAATGAGGGTGCTTGAATAAAAATGCCTTTGAGTTTGGTTACAACCTAAACACGTGTGGCGACCCTTGAGGTCCGCCTTCTTCCCAACCTTTATGAGGTTTGGGGCGTGGGACGGAGATTGGTTACTTCCGAGTTCGGTCATGGTTGTAACAGTTCTTTTTGAAAAAAAACATAAAGAAAAGAGAGGAAGAAGAGTTAATTGAAAACAAATACAAAAGAAAGAAAAGCAGAATAAAAGAAGAGGGAGGTGCAAGTATTTTTGGTGATAGTTGTGTTACGAATACCCAACCAGGACCGTCCGTCCGTCCATTTCTTTCGCTAGTACCACAAGACATAAGTGCAATGGAGAAACTCTTGTATATTCGCTTGTATAGGTGTTTAGCATAATCTCTATATGTTTGAGTTTGGTATGAACTTTTCTAAGGAATTCGATGTCTTGTACATAATTGAGTGGTTTGGTGATCGGCTTGCAATTTTGGCATCGTGAAGTATGCTTGAAATGCTAGGTTGTGTCTTTCCTTTCACCATGATTCGAGTTCTCTTTGGGTGTAATTAGTAGATTTGCTTGAGGACAAGCAATGTTCAAGTGTGGGGGGGATTTGATAGCTTGATTATTGGTAGCCATGTTGACCCTAACTTGACTAGTTTTTGCTCTAGTTTTGATGATATTTGATGGTTATAAGTGCCTGGTTTGATCATTAGTGCATTTCGTGCTCGTTTCTTCTCGAACAGACCATTTCGGTCCGTTTCACTTGTTTATTCGAGCTTCTTCCTTGATTTCAGGTATCCGTTGGATAGAGGGTTCGAATACAAAGCCGATGGTACCTTCCGGAGCGAAATCGGAGTTCGAATGAAGAAGTTATGGTCGAATGAAGTCGGTCAATGTTGTTGTTGACCAGTCAAGGCCATGACACAAACTGTCAAGGCCGTGATAGGTATCACGGCCGTGATGGGAAATCCGTCATGGCGGTGACGCCTAGTATGGTCCGCAACATTAATTCAGCACCATACGAGATTTCAGAAGGGGAGACCATAGAAAATGATGACCTAAGAAAATTGACAAAGGGGGGAAGTGCTTAGGAGCCTGTGCACACAATGGGAATGAAGATTTGAGAGAATTCGACTCTGAGGTATTTCAGGATCATTTGATTGTTTGGGCTTGAAAACCCCGACGTCAAACTATACAATGCTTTGATTGATTTTGATGGAATAAAACTAATTATTCATAAAAAAAAGTGGGAGTTTTTTTTTCTTTTTAGAATTAAGGAGAATTAAGGAAAGCAATTTTTAATGATCAGACACGTAATAAATTATGAACTGTTCAGATCTAATCCAAAATATAAACAAATTAGATAAGTTTACATAATCAGGAGTATGTAATATTCTGCCGGAAGTATCATAGTCATTTCCTAAAATGATGATAATTGGGTTTTGTAGTTGGTAAATTGAAGACATGAACCAATATTACACATTGTTTTCACTCTTGCTTCAATCAAGTCAAAACGAAAACAAGATGATTCACAAGTTACGTCATCACAATCCTATCTTTCAAGTGGTTCAAATACGGTTTAGTTAACTTCCCTTCATTTTCCAATAGATGCTCTAAATTGTGACCATTAGATCAACCCCACCATCCACGCACATAATAAACCAACATTAATTCATCTGTTTTATTTATATAAATATGATTTTGTTGTTTTCAACAAATACTACCATTGACCACATATATTCATATCAACGGGTCGAGCTTATGTATGTTTAAGAAATATATTTTCTGCGTTACTCAGTCAATCATCAAAAATCTTAAATAATCTCGGAAACATTAGTCAAGAAATTCGCTAAACAAATTTACTCAAATTAAATCTTTTGATCAAACTATTAATATCATACCTGTTTCAGCCGAACAAAATAACCATTAATAAGATAAGATAAACCACTAAACTAAACCAATTAGTGAGGAAACAAAAATATATGTTATAATAAGATAAACCACTGGTTCAGATGAATGAATGATGAGGAATGAAAAAGGAGGGGAATTTGTGGGGGCAGGCTCTGACTTCCACTAGCACTAGCAATATTATTCCAAACAGAAAAACAAATGAAAAGTGAGAATTCCAATCAAATAGATGACATATCCCCTTATTCTGCAATGAATAATTCCCCCTTTCGTTTCTCTCCTCCCACTCCCCTCCCTTTTATCATCTTTAACTTACTTCTCTCTTCCCTTCACTAAAAGCTTCCCCCTTTCCCTTTCTCTCTAGTTAAAGTCTCTACTAGTCACAAAGATTCCTATTACCCAAGTACACTACAGTTGCCAATCACATGATGTTAGGACACAACATATTGCTAGCTGATATGCGAATTCTTAACCTGAAAATGGCCATTGGGCGCGCACATGAATAATATATATACATACATCTACTTGCTGCTGCAACTGTCATTATCTTTGCTCCCATCGTCATCATGATTTCATTCCCCTCCACTCAACAAAAAATAAAATAAAACAGAGCACTGCTCTCTCTCGATCGCTATGTGGGGCAAGCTACCTAGCTCTTGCTTTTGGTCGTCTCTGGCCATGCTTCTATCTTCTGTGTTACTTGTTTACTTTGCTTTCCAAATTTAGTCTTTCACAACTTCACCTGATCTTCTGTGTTACTTGTTTACTTTCCTTTCCGAATTTAGTCTCTGGCCGTGCATCATCTTCTATGTGTATATGCAGAGTATATATTGCATCCATTAATTATTATTATCTGAATGTTCCTCCGAATGTCGGGGTCCAAAAATCGACGGTAGTCTCGTGAGTGACTGGAAAAGTGCTCGAAACCGGAACCAGACAGAGTCCTCTGCTCCGAAGGTCCTTTTGTGCTTCTGCTGTGTCCTTTGATTTCTGATGATGATGATCACAACTCTGCGTCTACCATCCAACTTCAGTTTATTTAATTTCTGCTAATATATATATATATATAGATACTAGGTCTCAATTATTGTGATCAATAATTTAGTTAATGTACGTATATACCTGCTGTTGATGGTGTATGGGAACTCCACTTTTCATGTATGGGGTGCTCAATACCTGAAATAAAGAAGAACAAAAGTAATGAAAAACTGGGAATTATTTAATTTATTTTAAATATAAAATAAAAGTTGTAGTAGAGACGGAGGAGAGAATTAAGTAACCTACATTGATTTGGTCATGTAGGAATTTGATGTATTCGATTGCTTCAGATAGCACTGAAGCTGTATCTGTCTGTTATCATTGGTACAACAAATAATGAGTCATAATTAGCTCATATATATGTAGCTCGAATGAATGCAATGAAAATGATTAACTGATAATTAATCACCATCAATCATGAATATAGTTCTAATATATTGATGTAGTTATGAATTAGGATGAAAGGGAAGATATAAACATAATTATATGATCCATCTCTAATCAGGGTTATACTGTTACCTTTCCAAAAGGTGAAACCAATTGTTGAAGTGCAGTGATTCTGTCCCCCATCTTCTCTTTCCTCACCTACACATTCATTTGTACATATTTTTCATTAATTAACGATCAGTACGATTGTATTTTATGTCAAGGTTAGCAGCAATTAAGAGCTATGACCAATCATCAGCTGTAACTTTTTTCTTATGGTAAAGAACAATGGAAGATGGTAAAAGTATATGTTAATAATTGGTAACGGCAAACTTTTATCATCTTTGACAGTTTCGTTCGGTTAAATTTCAATTCTGTATAAGAATATATCTTATTCCTACACAGGATGGTTGACCATTTTTTTGCGTAAACAACCTACTACCATATATATTCAAGTTCCGGTTTGATAGTTTTGTCTAGATCCGTCACAAGATAAGTTTGACACTTATCAGGCCCTAAGTCAAATCCTTACTTGCGGGAAGCAAGGAGCCATTTTTAACGTTGGTCGCAAATTTTATTCTTCACTTTTTTCTTTCTTCAAGGAAAAGTTAACATTTGAACTCAAAACCCTTAATTTTCCGCAACTACATTAATCAACAACGTGTTAACTGAATGAACTACGAGCTAGCATCTGGAGGGTATTAGCAAGTTTTCATGGTATGTGTATAGTGTGTACCTTAAAGGCTGGTAAAGTAGATGCTGCAGTTTCATTCCTACTTCTTTTATTGGTTCCTCCTCCTCCTTCACTTTTCTTTACCACCACCAATGCGCTTGAATTCCTTTCCTCCCCTATATTCTGCATTTTTTCAATATTAAAATAATGAATAATAATTAGCCACTTCATTAAATTCCATCCAATCGACATATATATGTTAATTAATTGATGACAAACCTTTGGTGGTTTATCATCAAAAGTTGAGGCTGCAGCCGGAAAGTGGTGATGCTGTTGGGGAGATGACTGCGGGAAGAAGCCGCCGCCCGGTGGCCGGACATCAGTAGTCATGGCACCCGATGCATTCCAGAAGGGAGCATTATTTGAAAAGTGTAGTTGGCTGTGTTTTGGCGGCGGCGAATTACTTCTCAGAAACTGAGGGACTTTATTATTATTACTAGACCAATTCACGGACGACAAGTCGTTACTACCAGTACCAACAATGCCGAAATTGGCGGCAGTGGCCGTACTAGTACTAGTACCTCCTCCTCCACCGTATGACGGCGGCGGGTAGTTCCCCATCAACGAAGCATGCTGGTTGGGTTCGGATCCCAACAGTACTTCTCCTCCTCCCTCAAACATAACACCGCCGCCGCCAGAACCCAATTGGAAACCTGTGGCTGACGTGTCAGGTGGGTTGAGGTGGCAGAAATCGTGTACAGCAGTTGGTTGGTCTAAGGAGAATCCTCTAGCGATTTGCTTGAACTCATTATTCATGGAGTTGGAGTTTTCCGAGCTGTAAACTGATGACGTGGACCTCTCTCTCCACAACCCTCCTCCTGCTCCGCCTCCGCCGCCGCCCGGTTCGTTATAAATGGGTGGGGTTGAATTTAGATTCTCAATCTGTAACATTGACCGGAAGCTACTCTGGTGTTGGTGGTGGTGATGATCTGTCCCTTTCTCCCCCCGGCTGAAAATATTGAGCCCCAATTTTACTCACATATGTAATTAAAAAGGGATTAATTAAATGAAGTATAATGAAACTCACAGTAATGCTTGGTTCCAGTCCATGGCATGGGAGGAAAGGCCTAACCCCATCATATGGATATGATCGGCTGATGAATTGTCAGCTGTCGTTGATACTGAGACCGAATCCAAAGATGACCTACCACCTCCGCTGCCGCCACCTGACTTGACAGCATCCGACATGTCAGGTGTTGATGCCCAACTGAAGCATCCGCCACCTCCTCCTCCTGAAGAAGAGGAGGCTGCTGCTGCTCCTCCTCCTCCGTCGGTTCTTGAAGTAGAATCCCACCAGTTGATGCTACTGGTGTTGAACTCATCTGCCATGCCTAGCTGTCTGAATTGCTGCTTCGTGAGCTATATATGAAAGTAGTAGTAGTAAAGTGAAGTGAAGGGGGTTGGTTACATAAAATGATAGAGAGAGAAGTCGAGTGGCTGCATCTGCCCCCAGTATTTATAATAAAGGGTGATTAGATGATCATATCTCTCTCTCTCTCTCTCTCTCTCTCTCTCTCTCTCTCTCTCTCTCTCTCTCTCTCTCTCTCTCTCTCTCTCTCTCTCTCTTTGTGTGTGTCTGTGTGTAAGTTTGTGAGTGTTTGTGCCAAGTTAATAATAATGAATTCGATGACCATTGGCAAAAGCAAGAAACCACAATTGCCCTTTACCTTTCTCTCTCTCTCTCTCACTCGCGTGGAATTATTTTTATATTTTTTACCAACTTCTTGGTGGTTGACAATTTCATTTACGTTTTTTTTATACTTATCTCTCCACAGACCACAAGTGTCTTCTCTTATTCATGTTATTAGTGATTCAGTTGCATACATCTATGCAAAAATGCGTGTTTGAGTTAATGAGAAGTTATATGTCAAATAACGACGATGTTAAAAAAAGGTTCGTAAAATTATTTCATGTACCGCTAAATTATTAAAAGAAGGTATCTAAAAAAATGACACGATAAAAAACAATAATTTAACCAAACTCTATAAAGTCATGTATACAACTTGCGCACAATCACTGCTGAACCATCTTAAAAAATTACGTCTAAATAACTATTACGAAATGCCTAAATCATTACCTCAAATAGCATCATGGTCTCGCCCTCACAAACCTTAAGAATTTCACATTTTGATTTTTCAAACCTGACTAAAGGGTCCATCATGGTGAACCTCTTGTTTTTTCTTTCCCTCTACAAATGCTTATTCTCTAAGTTCTGCTTTTTTTTAGTTAAATATTCTCTGGTATACATAGTTTTTCATGAGCATTTATATCCTTCAACTTCAGTAATTGTTAAAGTAAAATACAGAGTAAAGTGTCACCCAATTAAAAATTATTAAGGATAAATAAAAATTAAATTAGTAATTTTTTTAATTTCGAAAGTTAATTTATAATGTCACACAAATAAATATTTATGTATGGTTAATTAATGAATTAAATTTTCCATAAAAAATTATAGTGTTAAAAAATTAATATATTATAATCTCATCATTAGAACTTGCTAAAATATTTTAGCAATGGAAATGACTTAAAATTATCATATGAGATAATTTCTAAACTTGGTTATATGGTTATAATGTTCATAGTATAAATTGCTAAATGTCGAAAGGGTTATTCACATATATAAAACATATTTAAACTATTTTTGGAATGGAGGCAGTGTATGGTTTTTGTCATATTTTTATTTTTGGAAAAATGTTTCATTTATTTTTTCTGTCGATTTTCCTTATAAATTTAAAGCTTTTGAAATTTTTCATTTTCACAGAAAAGGCCAAAGGGACAAAACTTAACTAATTTCACGTCACCTTGAATGCAACAATGACGTAATATTGTCGTCTAAGAGAACAAAACTACAATAAACACCTATCTAACCACATTCTTAAAAGGGAAAAATTAAGCCCAAATAAAAAATTATTTACACTCTAAACCCGGTACAAATATCATTATTACACTATATAAGGCGGGATTAGGAGACAGGTTATCATCAATACAAATGGCTCTGTTATTCAGCCAGATAGTGATGAAGCACCTGATGGGATTATTCGCAATAGTCAAGGGGAGGTTCTTGCTGCTTTGCAGCCAATATAGGTCGTTGCATTGAGTTACATGGAGTGATTTTCGGACTACGACTTGCTTGGGAGTGGGGTTTTCGAAAGGTTAACCTGCAACTGGATACTCAGTGTGCTCTCTCAGGTATTCTTGGTGATCCTCCCGACGACTTTTGACATCTCTGGTGCATTTTGGATGCGCAGCAACTCCTCTAGAGAGGTTGGGTTGTGCACATTACGCATACTTAGCTTATCGTGAAGGCAACAACGTTGTGGATGCTCTCTCCCATTTTGGCCACTCGCTTTCGTTTGGTTTTCATCCTATAAAGACTCTTCCTCTTGCAGTTATTGATTGTATTCTCGCGAATTGTTTGGGTGTTGCGCTCTCTCATTTTATTACTACTAATGATTAGGATCTAACGTCCATCTCTTTTACCAAAAATGTTGCCAGTTCTATACAAATTGTAATTAGTGCCTAAATTAAGTCTAAGAGAAATTGTATATATTTTACACAATTATGTAAAAATCTTATATATCTTATAGAGTGTCCTCATATGGAGTATATATGTATACAAATCTGTTCAACCTAAAATCGTCTGAGATGGACAATAGTTGGTGCTAGGCATTGGATCGCCTGAGCTTTAGCCTGATCGTCGGGTCCAACACTTGAACAATACCTCACAAGTAAGATAAGGTGGTAGCAAGTTCAGGGGTGACAGCCTAATGTGAGATAAGAGAGAGGAATGAATGTTCTTTATATATGCACCAAAAGGAATGATCCTTTTGATTTCCTTTGTTCAGCCTGCCAAGGTTGCAAGCCTCTTATTTTATAGTGTTGTCATGGGTTGTGGTTGTGATGAGCTTGATTAGTAGCACATTTATTTCCTCTATAAACGACATTTTTGGATGCTTGGATATCTCATTTTGATTGTATTTGGGATATTTCATGCGTATTCTGTTACCATTGGCCCATTAGGCCATGTGATGTTGTTTTCAACGTTTTTGGTGTGTTTGAGGTGTCATACAATATTAAAGGATGACCCAAAGCACGTTCTGGAAGTGGGAGAAGTCAATGAGATTGAGATTGCTAACGGAGGGCTAACACATGTCGTGTAATAGCAACACACGCCGTGTGTTAAGACATCTGAGAGCGTTGTGTTAGCAACACACGCCGTGTATTATCTTTGGCATACTGTTTTTCAGCCCCATCCTTTTTGGATTTGGAAGACACCATATAAATACTTAGATGCCCATTTTGACGAGAGACATTATTCCAGACAGAATTTCAAGCTTTTAGAGAGAGAAGGATTTCTAGAGAGTTACTGAAGCAAGAGTTCATCAATGATTGCAGACGGATTGAAGATTGGGGATAAGATGGAGATTCCTCAACGAAAGATGTCTTGTTCTCAGGTTATTTTCATTTCTTCTTGATTTCTTGTTTCCCGAACAATGAGTAGCTAAACTCTTCGTGTTGTTTGGACTAGATAAAGCTTTAGACTAGATTTTGTATGGATGATAGGGTTTTAACCCTTTGATTTTATTATCGAGGTTATTCAGAATTATGATGTGTTCTTGCTAAAACCTAATTTTAGACTCTTTCTCATCTGGCTATTTTGATTGAATCGTGGTAATTGATATGTGGGTCCGTAAGGAACGTAGATCAATAGGACGCTTAGGAAGAACTCTAGATTTTCTGTTAGCTCGAGAGAGGAGCGGTTCGTCTAGGCTTTTTGCATCATTTATCATTGTGGCATTTTATCGAACATTTTTAGTGTGTTCAGCTTGGGTGTAGATTAGCTTGAGAGAGGAGTCTACGGTCAAGCAAATGATCGCCAAAATAACTTCACAATTATCTCAACAACACAAGTGTCGTTTATGTCTAAAGGTTCCTCTCGTCATGCTTGTACTCAAACTTAGCTATACGGTTTAGACTAAAATAATTGAGATTGGTTTCCCATTATACTACTAATTCAACTAACACTAGCAATGAAAACTAAGAGTTAAGGTTGAACTGAAGGAGAAGGCAAGTTCTTGGAAGGGATGATTCATCAAGCTCAACTTCCTAATAGTAGTCGGATCAAGTAAACGTTGGACAAGGATTGAATAATATAATTCATCTTATCACTCGTATGAATCTGCGGCACGATCATGCATGCGGATTACCACTACTAGCTTCCCAGTCAAGGTTGGAATCCCCTCAACTAGGCTAACCAGTAATGAACACACTGAGAAGTTCTACAAAGTGATAAGGTGTTCTTTTTGAATTAAAAGAACTCACAAGAAATTGGAATTAGTGTTAACTTGGTCCATCAATAGTTAAGTGACTGATAACTATAGTCAACTTGATCCATTAGGTGCAAACTATAGCACCCGCCAATTACCCGATGAACAACCGTTAAAACAGAAAGAACATAAAAGGTAGAATCGAGCTATTGGCTTACTCCACCTATACCTTTCTTCTATCTTAGATTGTTAATCATATGAATTCCTATGTCCATCAAACAAAGGGTTTTATAGATTTGACCTAATTCAAGTTGAAACAAGAACGAGGTTGAAAACCATCAATCAAAGCAATCTTTCATTCAAATTCAAATATCCAACAATCGTCAAACCTATAATTTTAGGGACAGTATCATAGCTCAATTCATTACATCCCAACCAAAAATGCTAAAGATTTAGTTACTAATATCTCAAAAAGAAGAAAAATCAGAACAAGACTTAACCACCATCTTGATGAAGAGATGATGAATCGATCTCGCTCTAATTTTCGCTTTTAGCCTTATAGCTTCAATGCTAGTTTCAATCTTCAATGGGGACTCCTTTGGATCTTCAATCGGACTTCTAGGGATGAATAGATGATGTTTTTTCTAGGAGAACTTGGAGAACATTGAGAAAAATTGTTGAAGAAGACTTGTTCTCTCTTTCCTTAAAATCGGTCCTTTTATATGGTAGCTGCTGGAATAGGGAGGTGCACGCCATGCACCCCTCTCAGCTATGAGGCTAATTAAGAATTTAGGGACTGCACGACATGCAACCCTTTTTCTTCACCAATTCTTGCACCGTCTTTCCGTTCGAGCTCCATCGATGCTCTATTCCATGTACCCATAGCCAGACCACATGTCTCTGAAGTACACGTGGATAACAAATACTACAAAGAAACACATCAAATGGACCAAAACGGTCCTTGTGAACGGGTCTAGGCATACAATGCCAAGACGCAAAACCACACGGAACTGAAGCACAAACAAGCTAATATTCACTTAAAAAGCATGCAGCGAAGGATAGATAGTCACTACAAATCCTAACACTATCAAATCTCCCCACACTTGAACATTGCTTGTCCTTAAGCAACTCTACTATTAGCACTCGAAGCAAATTCGAAACATGGTGAAAGAAGAATAACATGATTAGCAGTTCAAGCCTACTTCACGATGCCACGAATACAATTTAGATCACTAAACCACACAGTTACATTTATGATGAACATTTTTAGGCGTTATCAAAATAAACCGGTTAATAAATTAACCGAGTCGAATCTCCCTATGGTCTCGTTTAGTATCTTACTCAAAGGTTAAATTAATATCAATTCAGGTATCAATGAATGTGCTTTAGGTGCCATGAGGATCAATCAAACAGTCAAAATGAAAAATGAAAATTTTTTAAAGTACAAGGGGTTGCAAGACTACATGATATAAGGTTGTAGACAAACATAGACAAAATTGCTTGGATGTCGAATTCTCCTAGACAATGCTAATTCACAAACGACAGACAAATTCGACGATTTAAACGAAACAGGATAGATGCATTACACTGTCGCAATTCTTCTCTAATCATATCACGCCCTTTCGAGTCCGCTAATTTGCTACCTATCTAGTATTCTAGTATGCTCTTTCAAGACAAAGATCTAAAACCCGCTAGGCGATTTACCGATTTAGAATTGCTCACACGACAGACTAGTTCATTCACTCTCGGATGAAGGTTAACGCCTAACCTAGCTATTTGATTTTGGTGTTCTAGATATTGAAACTGTCGCGATTCTAAGACAAATCTAATAGAGATTCATTCAAGTTGATAAGGCAAGAACGAATCAAAAACATAATCAAATATGCAATGAGATCCATCCAAAGAGCATAAATCATCAAAAGTATCAAATCTAGGGTTCCTCTAATCTATGCAAGAGAAGTTTAGCTGCCATAATCTTGAGAGACAAATCAAAATCAGAAGAGGAAGACACTGAATATAGGTTTACACATAGAATTATGAAAAACCTATTTCGTCGATCTTCCTGAGAACTTGAGTCGCCGTCTTCATTACTTGGCCGATTCCGAGATCCTTGAAGTTTGCTTCTCGTTGCTGTCAAATCTCTCACTAAAACTCTCAATTTCTTCCCAGGAAGTCTATCTTCGAATGAGAGAGAATCGGGGTTTAAATAGAAGTTCCCAAAAATCCTTTTTACTTCCGTATTGTCAACATTGCTGCTATGGTTATGCGTAAAAATTTCCGCTATGTACATAGCGGCAAGTTTGGCAATTCATAGCGTCAATATTGATAAAGTTGTTAGAATGGATTTTCAATCTTGACGCTATGGATATGTCAAACTTGCAGCAATAGACATAGCGGAAAATTTGACAATTTATAGCGGCAATATTGACAACGTGCAACCTTTTGTGATTTCTTCACTTCTCGACCCGTCCTAGCTCATCCATGCATGTCTGTATCGCTCCAAATAGTGCCTCAACATCGATCATGTACTTGAAATGTTACAAAAACACTCCAAAACAATATCAAAAGGACCCTGAACGGGTCCGAGACACTAAATCAAGATAGAAACTAGAAATGCGCAAAACACCCTAAACTTTTACCCTAAACTATATAGATAAGCATGAAATGCTGCTTAAATAAGGGCGCTGAACACGAAAAATTGAGTGTCATCAATTTACCTAGTCTTTTAATCTAAATAAAGAACAAACTTATGCATATAGTTAATACCAGTCAATACCTACCGAAAAAGACATTCCCCTTATCACTTATGCTCCAAACAGATGGTCCTGGGGGTATTTTTCCCGTCCTATGGAAGTGAGTGATTACTTCAATAATGTATCCAATTCAGAGCACTCCCTTCTTGTTGTAAAATTTTGCTATACATGACACGCTAAACACTTTGGGTAATTGAATTACTCAATACTTGCAAACCCATTTTTTCAACAAGTTGTATAGCTTTTGGGGGCATCTTTCCAAATGGGGGTAGTTGAGACCCTGATCGGGCTAAGACTCTCATCCACATAGATAGAGTTTACCCAAAAAACCTTGATCCACAACTAGGAAGAGGTGATAAGAGAAGCCTGAAGGAACGAGCTTACAGGCGGCGAACTCAAGTTTCCATGTGTGTTGAATAGTAACCAAACCCACCATGAAAATTTGGGCACATTGGCCTCTTTTGCACCTTATTCGGACCATCTAGTCACATATCAATTTAAACAACTAGAGCAAACTCAATAGGGGACTCAATTGTTCATAAAGTCGGTAAGCATCAAAACCGAGTAACCAAGTGCATAAATCTCTTATAAACTCGTTTCAAGAAAAATGGTAGGCGGTCCCAAAATGATCTATCATGCATCCTATTCACCCTTAGGTAGCAATACTACGCTAAATATGCATCCACGTCATCCACAATTTCAAGTTTAAGAGGGAATCCCGAATGTTAAGCGACAAGGGTTCAATTAAAGCAATCAAGTGAGTTAACTACCACCCTAATTCATCCAAGGAAATCATATCATTACCCCCAAGGAGGTCACATAAGAGAGGAGAAAATTTGATACCAAAGCGAGTTGATGAAATGGAGTTTGATGGTGGGATGTGATAGAAGAACCGTTTTTTAGACCTACCAACTGTAACACAAACAACGTACTAGTGATAGATGTAACAAGTGTTATCATCCATTATACAGACAGAAAAATCAAGAAAAAGAATAACCACAAAGTCTCAAATAGAAAAATAAAACACAAAAGTCCGAGTTACTGATACGTCTCGAATGATCATTGATCTGGTGGAGGATATGGGTACCCCGGGAACTGAGGGTATGGGTCGTACTCTGGCCACTACGGTGCTTACATATATACTGGCCACGGAGGAGGATAAGATTCTCCAGTAAAGTAGTTGTCCTGGTAGTAGGCCATGTGGCCTTTCTGCTACTGCTGCTGCTGATGAATGTAGGTATTTTGCTGACCCTGCTTATGTATCCACTGACCGTGCTGAGCCTGATCCTGACGGCCCCAAGTGTCTCTACTCTCAGTGGCGTACTTCTGAAATTCATGTCGAAGTCCTCGCTCCTAAGGCTTTACGGACTGCACGACGTGCAACCCTTCTTCTTTACCAATTCTTACACTGTCCTTCCGTTTGAGCTCCAACTGTGCTCTATTCTGCGTCCATAGCCTCATAGCCATATCACATGTCTCTAAAGTATATGTGGATGACAAATACTACAAAGAAACACATCAAATGGACCCGGTCCAAGTGAACGGGTCTAGGCATACAATGCCAAGATGCAAAACCACATGCAATTGAAGCACAAACGAGCTAATATTCACGTAAAAAGCATGCAGATAAGGATAGATAATCACTAAAAATCCTAGCACTACCATAGTGTAGATCCTTAGAGTCACAAGAGAAATCTAAGACTATCATAGGAAATTCCCAAGCCATTGTAACCTGAATAGTTGAGATTGCATATCGTTCATCCATGCATTGCTATCTTTAGTGATTTCGAGGCCGAACAACCTTCCATCCCTTATTTGAAACTCGATCAATTACATTTTCTTTCTTTTACATTGAATTTTTAGTTGATAATTGGATACACGAACACTCAAAACAAACAAACCTTCACTGTTACTTGGTATAGTTAGCATATTGGAATTGAGTAATAGCGTTAGAAAAATCCTAGAGAAAATACGATTCCATTAGTTTATTCTAGTCTATATCTAAAAGGCGGGGTAAAATCCGCTCATCAGATTGCAGCATATGGGCAATTAAATATGTCTAGACGATATAACATATCAAACTAAACGGTTCGTCAGGATGTTCCCAAGTAAGCCCTCTAATGCAAGGACCTAATTAGGGTGAGGGTCACCCAGCTGCTGTGCCTGGACGACATATGTTTGAGATGCAGACATTTTGGCACTTGGGCCGTCAATATAACGGTATCCTTGTTGAACGTTAGTGTTGTTGACTAGAGGCTGGCGGTTGACGTCCTATCTTAGGCTTTCGCCAAGGGACCATCAATTGCCCTCTCTCTGTCGGCCAAGAAGATAGAGAAGTTTTATTTTTCCTACAATGTCCTTCTGTAGGCTCTTCGAATTCCTACTCCTTGCTGACACCTTCCCCCGGTCTATAATCATATTGCCCAATCAATCAATGGCCCTCACCTTCTCCACTTCTCCCCATAAAATTGTTTGCGTTTCTCCTCTTTGCATATATAGATACTCCCTTCTCCAAAGCTCATCACCTCTTGCTGCTTTTTAATCTATTCTACGTTCTTCCTTAATCCATTGCCTTCTTATCCAATTGGACTTTCCAACAACTTCTCACAGTCTTTCTTTAACAATTTTCAAAAGGAAACTTCCTTCCATGACTATGAAGAGTTCCCTGGTAAGTGATCCTAAATTCCTATTTTCCTCATTCCTTACTAGTTTCTCGAATTCTTTGACTTTCTCCGTAAGATTACTTATTACCTTTTCTAGCAACATCCAAATCAATCATACTCATTGTCTCTTGCCCTCTTAGATTTAGGGGCTTCCTCATTTTCTTCCACTCTTTTTTTCCCAAAGTTATGCCATTCATTCTATCTTCCATCCGAAAACCCTCCATCATCTAGGTCTCCCTACCATCCTTGTGGTTCTGCCCCCATCCCCTCCGTTGAGGAAAAGCCCCACTCGAACAATGGGGAGACAACCAAAGAGATTTTACTCAAGAGAACAATGGTTTCTTTCTAGACTAGCCTATCTTAGTGTTGTATGCCAGTTACAAAGTTATAAGTCGGCTCGATATGTGGGAATCTTTGAAAGTGACCAATCCTGATATGTGAGAAACTTACACGTAGATATTAGTCATATCAAGAGTATGAAAAATCAAACTTGTAATGAAGACATTATGCTCGAAATAAAGTGAATTTTTTTTTAAGTTTTCAAAATAAAATCATATTTATCATTGAAAGACGAGTAGTATGTTAGTTTTAAAAATAATTTTTCATTTTTTTAAATACCTAATTTGTCAACTTAAATTTGGACATTTAGATTAAAAGGGCTGAAAATATAGATGATGTATAGATCTGGATTGAATTTAGCAAGGTGTTGAATGTTTTTTTCAGGCATATCATAGCTTTTCTATGGATAATGATTTCACTTAACATAATGAATAATAGGACCGATTAAGATGGTCTCCATGGCATATTTTTTAGCCATTTCTAATTGTATTTAAAATTTCATATTGATAACTTTAGCAATTAATGCATTTAATAATTTCTAACCACCTACATCCCAACAAGTCTATAGCAATTTTTATTCATCAGTTATATTTTCTTAAAAGTATTTTTAAACCAAGGCAAAATCATTAAATATGATTTATCTTCAATTTATTTCCTACTCATGAATACATTTCTTAAAACGTGAACCAATTTGTCTATGTGACATTGCTAATTGACTTTCTAAATTAGCAATCTTGCTAATTATAGAAATCACATCTACTTCTCTAGCAATTGCCAACGGATTGCCACCTCACTTTAACGATTACTAAAATTTGGTGATGGAGACGCTTTTTAGGTTTTTTTTATATTTTTTATTTTGGTGGAAAACCTTAGGGTGCAGCACACCAAACTTTCATTCAAAATCATTTTGTTCTCTGAAACACCAAGTACAACGGCATCAATAGGCCAAAACATGATATGAATAATAGAAATATAATAAACAGCCAAATGCATCTCGTGCCCAATGCTAGTAAGATAATCAGCTGCATATTGTCTCCACTATAAACATGAATGAACTCGAGCTTCCACGCCCTCCTCGTCAACTCCTTAATCTGATTTGCAATAATAAAGTGCTGGTGAATCTCCCCTGACACCTGGCGTATCAACTGCAATGAGAACGGGAGTCGAGTTGCACATGTACTCTCCGGTAACCTCTCTCCCAAGTTATATTAAGACCAGTCACAACAACCCTTAACTTAGTTCGGGTAATCAAACACATACCTAAGCTAACGCTAGAACACGACTAGATGAATCTCGAATCAAGCCTCTTACGGTTACTTTTTTGGGTTTGTTTCCTACTTAATGATAAAATCATTTTAACCTGGTGAGCTCTAATCGAGGCAGATCGAGCGGCCAGTGACGGAGCTGCATGCAAAGGAGGGGGTGTATGCAGCCCCCTTGAGTTTCAAGTCAAAAACTTTTCCTCATATTTGTGAGGATTGGACAATAGAACTGATTATTATAATACCTTAATTTTACCATCTCACTTTGGGTAAATATTTTTCAAAAGTATCATGTTGTTTTTATTTACATAGCTAAATTAGAATCTTAAGTAAGTCATATTTTCACAAGTTGCAACTCCCATGAGTAGTATATTTAGGTATGCGACAAGTGGATGAGACTCCTTTACGAGATATAAACTATTCACTTGTGTGTAAATTTTAATTTATTAGTTGAATGATTACGATAATTTACCTCTTAATTATTAGTAAGTATAAACCATGCCAATTGTCCACAACCATGAAAATTTGATAAATAATCGCTGGTGGCATATTCACATTTATTTTCAGTAAGAAAATAGCCTATTCAAATCTATTCGATTAAAAAATAGATAATTATTAGATTGGTTAAATATTTTACTTGGTATTAAGTATAATCGTTTCGATTTAAAGTTCGATGCCCTACACCTTTTCAATCATATATGAATATGTTTTCATATCTCTACATTGGTTTTTTGTATGATTAACACACCCGCTTGGTCAATTTTTTGGCTATGCCGCTACGAGTGGCTATTTAGAATTTACCTCAATAGATCATTCACTTATATAACATTAATCACAACATACCTATCGGTATTTTGCCCTAATTAACCAAACAAGATCCACAATACTTCTCTCTTTTCATGTCTCCTGATCACACAAAATTTCCCTAAAATCCTAAAACTCACTATTCCTTTCGTATCTTGTGAGGTTCTCCCTCTGATCTGTCTGCTTAACAACTTGAGGAGTCTAGGGAGTCACCAAAACGAGTCCAAATTATCTGATTCTCCATCCAAAATCACTTAGTACTCCACCCGAATCAACCGAACTAGTATAAGCAAAAATTAATAATTCATGTTAGAAATACAACATATGTTGGTGTTGTGTGTGAAAGAAATTAAGTTCAACAAGAATTCGATGTCAACGTTTGAATTTGGTTTCCACAAACTTAGAGCTAAACATAAGTCAAGTTTGACTTTTTGGATGGACTAATGTACTTCCATTATGTTTAGTTTCAGAAGAGAACAAACTAGTGATTAACAAGAAAATTGAAACGTCAATCTTTTTTTTTATGCTGTGTCTGGAATCTAAATAGTGATTTTAGAGACTAAAACCAAAATCTGAATCCTCAAATTAACTTATGTATGCATGAAGTCATTAACCATAGTACAGCTAGAGTGGTAGTTGACTTGTTTTGCCGAACTCGTTGGTGGAAAAATGAGTTATTTAGTTTGGAGGGATCGTATTGGTTGAGTAGAATAGTGAACCCTCTTCAATGAACGTCCAGGAATCTTCGTGGGAAATTCCTCACAATGTGTATTAGAGAGAGTAGTAAGAAAGGATTGGGGGTAGTAATGTGTATGAGTATTTTTTTGAGACAAATGAATACAATAAATGTGGTTGAAGGTGTATGAGTGACCATAGGCGTATAGTTAGTTGGGATTAATGTATAGTCACAAATATAGTGGTCATTTAAGCCTTGCATATCTGTATAGTCACAGATATGGGTCGGTTTGTCACATGATATAAGATCATTAATTGGTTATTGTCTTTAGGTAAGATTTTAGTTGTTGGTGATTAAAGGTCGAGATGGAGCTAATCATGTTATTGACGAGGTGGGACAGTCAGTGACGGAATTCTGATTGGGCAAATATGTTTGCCGTTTATAATGAAAAATAAATAAATTAAAGGATAGGCTCTGAAAAACAAAATTTAGTTATATAATACCTAAAATTTATACGGTACTCGAAAATATAGTCAATACACAGTTTCTACAATGATGAAACCTCAAATGATTGAGTCCATTACCACTGGTTTGGCTGACATTCATTCACTGATTTCTTTGCATTACAATCTTCAATCGTGAAAAAATTAAAATGATCAATTTTAAACCCAATAAAAATGACAAATGTTAAGCTCTAAATCGCAAAACCATGAAGCCAAATATCACAACTCTAAAATTATAAACCTCCGAACCTTAAATCTAAAGCGATGAATCCAAAATTCAAAACCTAAAATTTTTAAAATGAAATTATTATAGTATACGCGGGAGTATTATAGTCAATTTTCTATACGCACACAATTAATATATGAAATAACAAAAGGAAAATGTACGACAAGATAGGATAATATATGAAATAACCAAGAATTGACCCGATGACGATTATGAAACGATGTAATTACCAGGAAGAAGAAGAAAAATAGAAGAACACCAAAGGAGATAAAGAATCAAAATATCAACGTTAGTGGGGTTGACACTGCTCTGCCTCTGGTATACATGTTGCTATCAGACAATGACGGCCACTTGATAACTTTTCGTGAGTCTGTATTTTATTTATTTATTTTATAAAATCGCGTTCGTTCCAAATTAATGTAACTTATTAGTAAGAAGAAGAAATGAAGCTGAGGAGAAATTGTTTGACTTTTGTTTGATAGAAAATGGGGGTTGACTCGGACCGATGAGGCGGCATACTCACTCACTCTAAGCCATCAAATTGTGAAAAAAATCAAATATATAAAAATGGGAGAGCCGTGAGATTGGGAGTGGGTCTGTGTGCGAGTGTATTGACTTTGTGGTAGAAAGTCGTAGCTAGTGCTTGCGGGTTCCACAAATAGGTAGCACGCGTGCGTCCAAATTCAACGCAATACCAGATTACCGGTCACCTCCGTTTGGTTTCTTTATCCAAGTCACATCCCCTCCTATTTTTAGGATTAGCACCCTGCTATCACAGGGTGGTTATATGAGTACGCATTTCAAATTTCGAATTTAAGATTTTTGAACATGAAGTTAAGTGTTACTGTCTACAATTATTCGATTACAACTCGTTTGGCTACGGTTGGTAAATTTAACAACTACGGCTTTGCTCCCGAAACCACTCTTGTTACAGTTTCTTTTTTGTTTCCAATAGTGCCCTCCCAGCATTGAGCCTGTTAGGTTGTGGCATCATCGTAAATGCCATCAACTTTGATTAACATCCTAGGATCCGTGGCCTCATCGAAGCATTAGAGTTATTGGTTTCGAAGGGAGTTGTGGCCACGATTCAGGACACGTCGGAGAGAATCAGAGGGAGCCTGAAGCGGAGACGATGCGATCGGTTATGTTGTCAATAGATTTTTCTTATATACAAAGAACCCTTTCAACAGACACCACATTGAATGATACCGCGTCAGGTATAATTTCATGGCTGTCAGCCGCATGCTTGTGAGATTGGTGCCATCACAAGGGCGTTGAAATAATGGCGCATTTAGAATTTCAAGCTCAAAATTTATAAGAACAAAGTCTGATGTTGCAATCATTTCACTACAACCTATTTGATAGGTTCTGAATAGTTATGTGTGTAACTTCTTGATAAATATGTGAGGCGGATTGGACACTTTATCGAGGAAATTTACAAGTACCTTTCCTGGATGGATTTTTGTTATTTGTTAAGATGATGGATGGAAGTGACCAGATGCGGAGTTACGTTGTTGTTGGTATCATTAGATTCTAACCATGAACATACAAATATCTGGACAATAGTATGTCAACCACTATAATCATGGAGGTTGACTTATTTTCAACTGGTTGACTTTACATATTCTTATTTTCTTTTGTTTAATCGGGTAATTTGATTGGAATGCTATCATTTCACTTGAAGGTTTGAAAATGCCTGATTGCAAAAACTTGAAAATATCAACGGCTACAAGTTTCACCTACCCGCGTGGGATCGAATTGTAATTGCACGTTTATTTTAAATAGAGCTGCTCACGAATCGAATCGAGTCGAGTTCTGTGTAGTTTGTGACTTTATATCCTGGCTCAAGCTTAAACAAACGAGCTCGAGCTCTGCTCGATGCAAATTATGTGAGCTCGAGTTCGATTTGTTTAGGCCACTTATCGAGCTCAAGCTTGGCTGGATAAAGCTCATCAGAAGCTCGAGTCATAATGCAGCCTAAACGAGCTCAAGCTAGGATTGTCAGATCCTCGACTTGCAAGGTACACGTTCGAAGCTCGAGCTTTAAAATGAGATAAAATACTAACATGTAAGTAAGTTAAATTAATTAATTAGTTTACAATGAAGCGAGATAAAATTTCATATTCCATAAGTCATAGATAACAATACAAAACTAATTAATTTTAGATTCACTGTAATTCTAATTGTTAATTTTAATAAGAACCATGTTGTTTTAAATAAACATATATGCTTATTTTAACAATAACTAAGGAATCATTTGTAGTCTAGCTGTTAAGCACTTGGGATAAGAAGTGTGAGGTATTGTGTTCGATCCCTCCTCATTACATATATTGATCAATTTTTTCACTCGGAAACAAGTGACGTGCTCCTTCTCCGAGCCTACAAAACTCGGCACGCAAGCTACGCTCTGCGAGCTATCAAATCGAACTAGTTCGTGAACACATCGAATCGAGCCGGATGAAGTTAGAGCTCGATTCGCTAAATTTTGAACCGGCTAACAAGCTAACTCGGTTTGTGTCGAGCCAAATTCCAAACGAAATTTTCCCGAACCGAACGTCAAGCTGAGAACAGCTTGGTTCATCAACATCTAAGTGTATTTCGATTTCTACATTTTATTGAAAATATATAAAATTGAGTGGGGTTTTATTATTTAATAAGGGTTCTTATAGTTAATTTTTAAGATTTTTTCAACTTTAACAGTTTACTTTTTCAATCAATTTAGTTTATTACTTTCATTATTTTTTTTATTAGTTTACTTTGTTAGATAGAGTAGTCTATGTTTTGGATGATGAGATATGTTTAAGAGTGGGAATCAAATTGGGTTTCAACAAGGCTTAGCCTGGATCGGTCAGCCGAATTTCAAATAACCTTTAAAAACCTGAACTAAACAGGATATGACCGAATTCAGGTCTAAATGATATGCGTAAAAAGTTGTTCATAATGTGGAATGATGAGAAGACCTAAGGTTTGAAATCGGGTCGGATCTATTTGACGTCTTCATTTTCGAATTATATGACGCCCTAACTTTCGAATTATATGACGTCCTAAACTTCGTAAAAACGAAACTATCCAAATTTACTCATTCGAAAAACTTTGTACCGACGAACTGTCAAAATTTCTAATTCGAAAACCTCTCTCACGGTACACGTTTCCTTACAATTCGGTGAACACAAATTGGCCTGGATCGAAAAAATCGGCCGAAAGGCATCCTGGCCAGCGGCGGCTTTCGGCCGGAGGCAGCCCCGGTCGGGACGCCTTTCAGCCGATTTTTTCGAGGCCACCAGGTGGTCCTCTGTCCGAACTTTCGTTCCGGCCGAAATTTTTTCGAAATTTCTAACCATATCCTGTAATAATTTTTTCAAATAATCACATTCTTCACACCGTATTAACGTTCCTTGGATACAATAACTCGACATGAGCAATTCGGTAAGTGGTCGATAATGATGTGATTGGAAATTTTGAAGTAATACGAAATTGTGTAGATAATAAAAAGTTGAAGCGTATGTTTTGTGTGTTTATAATGTAAGGATATTCATCGGTGAGTAAGGGTGACGACATCAATTACACCGAACACTTTTTATCCGATAATGTTTACGATACTGTCGTGGAAGCTTGTGAAGCCGCCAAACGAATTGCCCAGGCATTTAATTTCAAGTTGACTAAAGGATCCAACAAATTAAATAAGGCAGAGCGAGAGTACCGTGTATATCTCTATTGCCCTTAGGGACGTGCTCATAAATCCTTATGTTCCGACCCGTCGAAACGAATTACGAAGACAAAGAAGTGTGACTGACCCTTCAAACTAGCAGTGAGGTGTCGGGTCGTATGTGGCGAGTGGAAGTTCTTTATTGATGGTGTATCCCACACCAACAATCATATAGTTCGACCGTTTCGGTAGTACATCCCAACTGGGTTGCACGCTGAGCTAAGTGGCGTGTTCAACGTTTCGGGAGGCACTGGGGCCAGTTGTCCCCAGTGCGGCCGGAAGATCGTTTAGGCCGGCCCTAGTGCCTCCCAAAACGTCGTTCTGGTAGGCCTAGTACCTCCCGAAATGACTGGCTATCCGGGCCCGACCGACCCTAATGACTTTGGATTCTTGACTTTTTTTCGAGGTTACAGGTGTGATTAATTGAATTGTAACACTATTAATGGGAGAAGATGACATAGTAACACATAAATAATCCAAAGTCATAGTTAATGGGTACGAGTGTAGTAAACATAAGTACGATAATGCAAAAACAACACTCAGCTATAACGTCTGAGGAAAGGAAAGTACAACAACCAGAGTCTCTAATCTCGAAGACCTTCTCTCTGGCTTCGATAGCCCATGTAGAGGTCCTCAAACAGTTGGTGCATCCCCTCCATATGGTCGTAGTACTCCTGAAGCGAGTCCACGTGTTGTCGTCGCAATATCCCATCGAAATAAGAGGCCATACCATCGAACACTCGCTGACTAATCTGTGCACAAGCAAAAAAAAGAGTTAGTGAAACAACATTTACATACTCTAAACCCATCAAATGTGAAGGTGAAATCGAACTTACAATCTCAGGAGGGACGCCTCCATCGAAATCGACCGGTGCAACTATGCGCGGGTGACTGTGCTCGAGAGACCAGGCCATGTACCCCGACGCAACATCCTCCCCGACAACTGCCCTCTGGAACATAAGGTGGAGGCGGTGAATTCTGATGATCTCCTGATCCGACCAAGTCCTATCATCTGACAGGGCCACTGGACCGCATAGTTCCGAATCGCGGGGGCCTATTCTCCCGCAACGGCACATCAATCGAGGGAGGGACAACCTGTGTGTACCCGAACTGTAGGAGCACCCGATAGGAACTGTAGTACTCACCTATGGCTGCGCGGTGAATGAGTCCACGGAAAGTCGACTTGGAAACCTCAACATCGAGGTGAGGCCCAAATGGAAGGCAAATCACATCACGGGGGGTCCATTTATGGAGGAGGCGTCGGCAGTAGTCCAACCTCTCTCGTAGGACTCTGCCACCCCGACTAGGTGTCTCAGCACTGTCCCACCGGCCAGCTAACACATCTATTGCCCTACGTTCCCGTCGAACCATCATGGGAGGCCGCACACTGGGGAAGTACTCGTAAATCCAAGACTGTAGCAACGTAACACAGCCTGACATCGCCTTCGCATCCGCACGGCTAGTCTTCTTAGCTCACGATACAACCAAGCTAACGCACCAGCACCCCAAGCGTGCTCTGGTACATCACTCATCGAACCCTTGAAGTACTCCCAACCTAAAAGGTGTGATCGATCTGCAGATCTATCCTGAAATAGAGTACCTCCAAGAAGACAAAACAAGAATACCTTATATGCAGTCTCATCTCCCATATGTTTATCGAGCGAGATCATGTCCCTCTCGTGCATGGCATCGTGATCATACAGCGATGGGCCAACAGTCTCACCCCTAACCGGGTACTCCAACGTAGCAGCGGAGCTAAACCCAAGCGACTCCGCTACACCCATCCTCAAATCGACAAGAGCTCGGGGTTTATGAAGAGGTCATCTAGACACCGGGACCAGGAGAATGTGAAAGACGTCGTGCAAGTGATCGTCATCCCCCCCACGCCATGTGAAAGGTGTTAGTATCCGACTGCCACCTCTCAACAAATATCTCCAGAAGAGGCTCATCAAAGTGGGTCGACATGCACTGCCTCAAGTGAAGAAGTCTCGGCTCCTGCATGATCGGCCAAATGGTCTTCATCTAGATGTCAAACTCGCTCACCGTGTCTCATTGCTTAGTGCGCTTCAGGAACTTGAAGACCTTTAGATCCCGGTATCCCTCCCCAGACTACCACAAGTAGTGCGCAATGTGACCTCCAAAGCTGGGGCTCACTATCGGCATCCTCAGTCCAGCATCTGGAAGCCCCGCAGTAAGCTCCCAAGTACGACTGAGTCCCGTTTAGTCCACTCCACTACCAGCCTCCTCTTCCCGGACCCACGCAAGTCGGCTAGGTTTCCCTCCTCTAAAGCCAACACTCACGGAGGCATGTGCCGAGCTTGTAGAGGCGAGGTGCGGAGAAGCCGTGTGCGGAGAAGCCATGTGCGGGGAATTCTGTGTGTCATCGTACTCAAACCCCGGCGGTGGACCCTCATCCTCGTCATCATCTTCCGGAAACGACCTAACCGGGTACGTAACAGGAGGGTACCTGTCAGGGGAGCCGTAGATTTTCAACTTCTTGTTCTTCTTCGCTGCCTCTTTCTCTTTCCGTCTCAAAGTGGTATTCACTCACTCTTTCATCTAATCTAAAATGCATTCTTGTTTTCCTTTCCTTCTCATTTTCTGGATCCCATCAGTTTCTCCTTCTAACAGATCATGACTGTGCGATTTACCTCCCCCTTTGTCTTTGCCATATTTTTCACCAAACTGCATTTAAACAAATGAACATTTCTAATAAAATTCGCATTATGCTAAACTAGGTTCACTTACTATTCCTAACAAAATCCTATACGCTAACTAACAATTATCTAAGTACACTAATCACCCACTAAAAATTATCTAATTATTCTAAATATTCACTAACATTCTCTAATTACACTAATCACTCACTAACAATTCTCTAATTATCATAATTACACTAATTAAATTAATTAACTTTAAAAAAACCAGTCGGGGCCCTTCTCGGCCGAAACAAGCGACCAGTCGGGGCCTGCGAGGCACTTTTTTCAATTTCATACCTGAAACAGTCGCTTCCAATCTTCGATTTCTTCTTCTGATCAACGTTTGAGAGTGTTTGATTGTGTTTGAGTTAGTCAATATACAGAACTTCTTATATGGATTTTGATTTTACGAAAGTATAATATTGCCATTTACTCAAGTTAGGGTGTCGTTTAATTTGAATGTTAGGGTGTCAAATAGAGATTCATAACTTGCAAGTTATTCCAATTATACCCCTAATATATATTACACTATTGAACCAATCACTCTACACAACCATGTAATTTCTAGATGTTACATATTTTTTATTTTTAGATCCTGTCCATGTATATATTTTTACATATAGAAATTTTACTCTATTTGTAAAATCAAACATATTGTTATTTACATTTCAACCATTCAAGGTGATTAGAATTAATTATCAACCATGTCCAATCAACTTTGTTCGTTATATTAATTTTTCATATAAATTATCTGGTGTAAGTGTTACATCAGCTAAATGTTTTATTCTTAGTTTGTATGTATCATATTTGTGGGAGAGTAAAAAAGTATAGATTAATATAAGAATAACCAAGCTATATGGATTTAATATCAACTATGTCCAATCACTTTTATTTTTTCACATCTATATGCTTATCGGGTTACATGTGTTACATATATATATATATATACATATATATATATATATATATATATATATATATATGCTTATCGGGTCTATGTGTTACATATATATATGCTTATCAGGTCTATATATTACATATACATGTTTATCAGGTCTATGTGTTACATATATATGCTTACTTGGTCTATGTGTTACATATATATACTTATCGGGTCTAAGTGCTAAATAATTGAACGCTTAATATTATGATACTAGATATATATCAACTAAATGTTCAATATTTTCAAAAACTTACTATTTCTATTTTTAATGATAGGAATGTCCTATCAAAAATTATAACTCATCGAGATCCATTTACGAACAATAAAAATACATCATGTTAGCAATAGCAAGCGCATGATATAAAGTTTATCAAAATTTATATATAATATTTTATCATATATTATAAATATTTGACAAATCAAAAGTGACACATCAACTATTACTACAATTTGGTCTTGCCCAACTGAAACTAAGTAAATTAAAATATATTATTATAAATATTGTAATATTAAATTAGGTGATTTATTATAAACACTTATGTTCCCTTAGTTTATTAAGAATTGAACTTCATAACTAAATTTTAAGAAAATATAAATCATAGATGCCGGCTAAGCCGGATAAGATGCTAATATGATATTATTCGCTTTAAATCAAATATGAACAATTTTTTTTACTTCCTTTCCACAATGTTACATATAAATACTTATGATTCAGAGAAATCTTCTACCATTTATCAATGTATGCTTAGATTGTATTACGACTCTAAAGTTTTCCTAACAACAATTTTCTTCACAAAATTTATCCCAAAAGATAAAAGGGTTTCGTCATGGAAACTTGAAATAATTAAGATGATGTATATCTTAACGTTTAAAAAAATATAATTAATCTATTAAGAATTGTTGTTAAATTAGCCATATCGCATTATCGCTATCCTGGAAGACCAACAATGAATTCCACTTGGCTTAATATAGTCTTTCTTAAGTAAGGAAAATAATGGCCAACAAACTGTTTGCATTCATAAAAAAGTTGCGTACCCAAATCGACAATAAAGGATAGTCAATACTGTGCTAATAAGATATCATTGTTAATAAGAATGGTGGATTTAAGAGATCTTTCAGACTACAGTACACTCTAATTTATTTTGAGATTCGGAACTTTGTTGATTTATGATATTTATGAAATTTTGCAGATTACTTTCAAAGTATTACATATTCTCATGGATTTATTTGATTCATTTATTTTTTGATAAAATTTGAACGATTCAAAATTTATTACAGACATGAATATTAAAATAGTATTCCTTATTTCTCTTTAATTCTAGTAAAGAAGAAATACTTTCATTTCGATTCCCCCTCTCACCCGTGTAAATAAAATTTTTCTTTCTTTTTTAATTAAAATTTTTCTTGATATTTTAAATTGGAAGATAGTCACTATTTAATTTTGTTTTTACTATTTTCACTTTTATAACATTTTATGTGTTACTTCAAACATATTATTTTCTTAATAAATATTATTTATTATAATTTTTCTTATATAATTTTATCAGATCTAAATACTACATCAACTGTGCGTTTGAATTTTTATGATTGATATGATAGTTGTTGCACAATAAAATAATTATAGTACTCATACCAAACAAGGTCTAAGTTAATTTGGTAATGGTAAATTTCTATATGACAATATTATCATTTTTTACACAATTATCAAAATATAAATTAAATGGGGTAATCTTTATGTTATTTGAAAAAAAAAATTTAATTTTAAAATAAAATAATTATTGAATGTTAAAATCTGATTCTCAAAATAAATTGTTAAGACTAATTCATATAAGTAGGAGTATAAGATACTCCGGAAGTATAGTAATCTATATATATGCCTCAATATATTTTAAATTTTAACAATCTTGTTTATTCATATTAAATCTTTTTGAATCAGTCACTAATAACATTTCCAAATTTCAACAAAAGCCCATTGAGCTCGTGCTCATATGGTTTGTAGTTTAGGATTTTGTTTTTGGGTCGCATCAACTCCACATGGAGTGATAACATCATGAACTAAAAAAATGACTAAAAAGAGAAAAAAAAGACAGGGTGGGATGGGGAGAGCTAATCTAAGGACATAAGAAAGATTGCTAAATTGGTTAAGTTCAATAAGGTAGAAAATAAAGGTAAGAATGTGTTCACACCAAAAATTAATATTTATACCACATGTCGAATTTCAATGTTTTAAATCACTTTATTAAATTCAAATTAAGTATATTAATTAACTTGAAGTTAAAGTGGGCCATGTATTTGGTTTTTTGGGCCGAATCTAAAAGGTCACTAATAACCCTCATTCTAATAAACGGTGCAGACTTTACCACAAAAAAAGTAGACAGCGCAGACATCACATCCAAATTATTGGCAAGTATCCAACTTATAGTCATACATCATCCAAGTCACTAGCAGATATTCAAATTACTTACTAGTGGACAACCTCCTAAGTCACTGGCGGACATCCAAATCACTAGCGGACATCAACCCAACTCACACTCGTATATTCTACCCACGATCATCAAGTTCATTAAGTCACCTTCTCATCGGGTGGGTCACCCTCATGAATACCTCACCAATGCAATTAACAAGGAACCACCCATGTTGCTAGAAAGTTTTTTTTATCATTATAAGCAATTTTTCTTTTTTCTTCAACGTCATATATAACCGTAGTTCTTAAAGGTCTCATTGAATCTCCATAGAAGTAGGGGTAACTGTTTAATTTGTTTTGTGAAAATCAAACACCCTTATTTGAATTTTGTTCACAGAGGATTTGAACTTTAAATTTAATCATTGTCCATAGAAATCAAACGCACATTTATTCAAGTCAACTTAAGTTTTCCCACCGGAAAATAAAATCACACGTTCGATGGAACTTGTGTTGAATTGATAGCATCGAGGAGAAGGAACAAGGAAGGTGATTTTCCACAACCTTTTCTCGAGGAGGAGCAAGTGGCTGGCAGTTACGTTGGCCATTGTGGAAGTTCTAATAACCTATTTAGAGAAGACATGTCATCCCAGTCGACATCAAGTGCAGATCTAGGAGATGCAGTGGCATCCCTCCTCCAAATAATGGAGAGTAACCGTAAGTTTATGGTGGAGAACAGCCAGATGATGGAAGAAAAACGTCAGTCAGAATCTGCAACAGGTAGTTCTTAAGTTAACATCACTCGATCAATATTATGAGTCTTATAGTTCTAGGGTGGATAGGCATTTTAGTCAAATTATTGACGTTGTTAATAAAAATAAAAATTATTTTGATGAGTTTAGAAACTTTTTGACATTTTCTGTAATACAAACAAGAACTCGATCCTTAGATGATGTCAATCCAACAACCAATAACATTGTTTCTTTTGCCGGTGGCCATAATGACCAACCACGAAAAGAGAGTTTTCACCTTTGGTGAATAACCAATCAAATAACCAACCACCCTCCTCACCGCGTGAATCACAGTGACATTCCTGCCACTATACAAGTGGAGGGTTCTAATGATTTGGAAATTGAAGAATTTTCACCAGTGGGGAAAATCCTGCCCCCACATTCAGTATTCCAGTTGACCAACCTTCGCGAAGGGTTGATCAACCTTCTCTCATATCAATGACAAGCCCATACATGGCATCTGCCAACATGGGAGGAGCAAGAGGTTTAGGTGGTGGAGATCATATTTTACCACGTGCTTACTCAAGATCTATTCCACCCTAATTTAATGGGTAAGGCATGGACCCCAAGGGGTTCATGCAACCAGTGGCATCAATGGGGGGCATGGGCATGACGCCAATGCCCTAAGGGAATAGGTAGCCCAACTTCTCATTGAGTAGTTTGGTTTGGGAGTTAAGACCACCAAGTAGGCTTGACAATATTATTTTTACCCATGGCTATTCGACCCTATTCGATTCGATCAGAGCGGGGATGAGTTACGGGGCGGGTACGAGAAATACCTGCAAAAAACGAACGGGGATGGGTCGAGATGTGTTTAGGTACCCCGCCCCATAGTCATACCCATACCCTACCCAATATGTAAAAATACCTTTAAGTTTTTACATATTTATCATACATAACCTTCAATAAATATTAGACATAATTAACTTATTTGTGATATTATTTTGTTATGTTTCATAGTAAAATGATGTTTTATGTTTTAAGTCTTTTGGATTTAAATAGTGTGTTAGTCTTATTTTGTAAAATTTTAGTTAAATTGTGCATGAATGGGGATACTCGTGGGTATTCAAAACTTAGGAGTATGCGGACGGGTATGAATATTGGTATTTGAATGGGGGATGGGGATGAATTTTAAGAATGGGTATGGGGATGGGTATAGGTACACCCACCCCAAACTCAACCCATTGCTAAGCCTACCACCATGCCATCTATGTATCATAAACCTTATCATGAGTAGATAGATAGACTCTATTCATTCCTAAGGAGATTTAGGTTACCTGACTTTACCACCTTTACTAGAATGGGCGACCAATCCATTGTGAAGCACATTGGACGTTTAATTTCTAATGTGGTGACGTTGGGGATTTTTTGAAATTAAGAAATTTTGGCAACTCGTTGAGTAGGCTAGCTTTTGTTTGGTATGTCAACTTGTCGTCTAATTTTGTGCAAACCTAGCCACAAATGCAGCAAATCTTTCATTCTCAATTCTAAAGATCTAAGCCTGAAATTTTCAAGACTTACTGGGCACACGTGCGCCAACAACCAGGTGAGTATGTGGAGCATTTCTTGACCAACTTCAAGAATGCTCGTAACCAGTGCTTTGTTAACTTGACAGAGAGAGAGAAAAAGAGAAAGAGAGAGAGTTTGTCAAGTTGGCACAAGAGAGTTTAGCTTTTGAGTTAACAAAGAAGTTCTAGAAATAGAGTTATGTGACTTGTTCCAACTCATTTCTTGTGCCGTAAGGTATGAATCTCTTCACCAAGAGGAGGAAAATAGGAGAAATGGATCAAGGGGATCATACTTTGTAACACCCTAACCTTGTTCCGACAATATATTGTCCGCTTTAGGCTAGCTAATACCTTACGGATTTTATTTCGGTTGCATAACAATAACTTCCTAGAAGGTCATCCATTTCTACACTGCTCTCACCTGAACACGATTAACAACTGAGTTCTTAGCAGAACTCATCCATCTCAACCCGAAAATGCATTTTGTTAGTTATGGAGCAGTGTAGAAATGGATCTCTTCAAGAGGGATGAGGAGAAGTTTTATCGATGTGAGATTTGTCTAAAGTGTTGTATTACACTCCCTTAAGACTCAACCTCCTCTTTGATGTTTTTCCCACCATCATTCAAGAGGGATACAGAGAGGCTTTGAAATCACTTATAACACCCATGCCTTTTTTAACAAGATATTATCTGCTTTGAGTATAGCTAATCCCTCACAGATTTGATTTCTGGTGCAGAACAGTCACTTCCGAGGAGGTCATCCATTTCTAAACTGCTCCCATCTGAACACGATTAACTTCAGATTTTTTAGTAGAACTCCTCCATCTCACCCTGAAAACGCGTCTTGTCAGTTAGGGACAGATTCTTACTTATAGATCATGGATCTCTTTCGTGCTTTGTAGATGTGAGATTTTCCTAAGGTGTTACATTATACCCCCTGGGACTCAACGTCCTTTTTATATTTTCCCACGAACGGACTCACCACCATACTAGTGCTCCCTGACAACCACACACGTGACCTACTGATGGTCACAACTGTGATCTCCTGATGGTCACTTCCGAGACAGACTTTGGACCACAACCGTGGTCTATCTGACAACCACGTCCGTAACAGAGCTACGGTCACGTCCGTGATGGTCCATCCATCAGCCAATTTTCAGAATTCAAAAAAAAAACAAAACATCCAAAATCGACAATCCACCTTAAATTGAGGTTTCACAACACTCTCCTTCTATAAAAGGTTTCGTCCCAAAACCTGAATGTGAAACCTTAGTAAAGAAAAAAAAATTACCTACTAGGGAATTCTCCACGAGCTCTGGGTAGCGCTCCAGCCTGCTAGACTCGGTCTCGCATGTCGCAACATCAACATCATGACTTCTCCATATCACCTTAAGCATAAGCGTCTCCTTATTCCTCAGGGTGTGTACGTTCCTATCCACGATCCGAGTTGGTTGCTCCACGAAGGTCAGGTCTCTCTCCAACTGAACCTCATCTGGGTGGATCACCTGATTCGGCCTACCAATGTAAGCCCAAAGCATACTCACATGGAATACATTATGTATTCGGTCCAACTCAACCAGCAAAGCCAGCTCGTAAGCGACTGGTCCTATCCTCCGAACGATATTATAAGGACCAATGAACAGAGGAGCCAACTTCCCTTTCCTGCCAAACCGCATCACTACTTTCCAATGTGATACGTGAACGAAGACCTTATCCCCTTCCCGAAGCTAACCTCTCTAGTCTTCCTGTCCGCATACTGCTTCTGCCGATTCTGAGCCATACCCAGCTGGGATCAAATCACTCGAACTCTAGAAGCCATTTCCTGAACCATTTTTGGTTCAGTCAACAACTTCTCCCCCTTGCTATCCCATAAGAGAGGGGTCCTACACTTCTTGCCGTACAGGGCGTTGAATGGAGCTACCCGATGATAGAAGTTGTTATAAGCGAACTCCACCATCGGTAAGACCTTCAACCAAGGTTCATCAAACTCAAGTACACATGAGCGAAGCATCTCCTCCAAGGTCAGAATGATCCACTCTAACTGTCTATCTGTTTGTGAGTGATAAATTGTAGGAAAATTTAACTTCGTCCCTAAAGCTGCATGTCAGCCCTTCCAAAAATTATAAGTGAACTAATGACCCAATCTAATACAATCGTCTTAGACACTTCATACAACCTCACAATATGCTATTTACAATTTATATTATAAAAACACTTAAAAAGTATTAAAACATAAAAAGTTGGAGTGTGCACTGTTCATTACTATTCTTTATTAACAGTGCATATACCCATCTTTACTTTTTTCATGAACAGTGCTCACCTCATCTTTTTATATTTTAAAGTGTCTGGGGCTGGAAACAAATCAGTGAGAGTGGGCGGTCAATGGTGTAATGAAATGATGTCATATCTTGTGGATGCATTTAAACAATGCAAGGAACAGTTGTGGGCTCGTACCAGAATTTTGAGTTTGCGACAATGGGCATGGGCCTTTCGAGGCAACGCCGGTAGCTTTTTTTTTCCCACGGGCGTGGTGTGCATTATATCACAGTCATGGTGTTAGTTAGGATACGGATGTGGTCTATATTATGTGGGGCTTTCAGTATAAATTGTTTAATAGAATTCTTAGTCGGCAGCAGAATATTAGAAGTCTCCAAATCAATTCTCTATTTTATATGATGAGCGCGATTTTGAAAAAGGAAGATTCATTTTTTAAGGTCCAAAAGATGTCTGATCGCTACGAGTTTAATCTAGGATCTAGGTCTGCTTCGAATACTAGTTCAATGGTTTTTTATATCGTGACTGCTGGCACCGACAATTTGCTGGAGAGCTTGGTTTAAGCTACTCTTCATTGAGTTCTTCCTCGGGCTTTAAACTTGGCATTTGCTCATTTGTATACCTCTAGTATTGAATCTCAATGATTTCCCAATTCAATTTATTTAATCACTTGACCATTGGATTGTCTAATACTTTTTATGTTTCCACATCTCATTTTGTCTTGTCTAATACTTTTTATGTTCTCAATCTTTTTTTTTCAAGGTTTTCCGTAACCTTCTTTTTATTTTATACGAGTTTGTGTTGGTTAATTAACAGAGAATGAATGGCTGGTCAATTTTGGTGGAGATGGTTGCATTGTGCATGATCTTTAAACCAAGAGGACGATTGAAATAACAAGTAAACGAGGATGCACTTTCATTTTAGATCACTTGGCACCAGTTAGTTCCTCTTTCGTGGGTTCTTGTTCGACGGGTTTGGTCAACTTGGTCTTGGTTGATCTACATTATGTTGATTCTTCTTATTCAATTAATTGTAGTTATAATAATGTATGGAGATCGTGAAATGTTTTTTTGGTTCATCCCCACTATGTTATCCTTATGGATATGTTCCATAAACAGAAGTTATTAATTGCATTTAATACAAATGATTTTGTTATTATCAAGGACATCGAGGCAAAGTTTACGACATAGCCAAAACCGTTTAATTTATTTAATGGCAAAGTTTACGACATTGCCAAAACCGTTTAATTTCTTTAATGTCTTGACTAGGGAGAGCGAGTTTAGGTCCTTTGTTGCTTCTGCTCGAGGCAGAGGAGACTTTAAAAACTTCTTAATTGGACGCTTTGAACCTTCCTTCCTCAACTCTCTCCCTGACCAAAAAAAGTCATGATAAATGGGTGGGTCTTAAGAATGTTGAAAAATTCGTCTACAGCCAAAAGTCAAGAGATAATTGACTCAAATTTGGCGACTCTAATATTTCTTTTCTTATCGCTCAATCAAAATCTGACAAGCTTACAACCAGATTGTTCACTTAAAACATGAGGATGGACATTTGGTTTCTCATCTTGATGGTGTCAAGAGTTTTATTCTAGATTATTATCAAGGTCTACTTGGGGAGGCCAAACCCCCCCCCCCCGGGCGACCAAGCTGTCGCACTTTGTGTTATTGTTACATTATATTGGATGAAGTGAGTTGCGATGTTTTCGATCCCAAATGACAAAAGTTCACGACCGGATGGCTACACCTCTTGCTTCTTCAAAGAAGCATGGGAGACCGTTGGGGTGGATGTGTTTACTAATGTCCATCATTTCTTCTCCTCGGGTAATCTCTCAAAAATCATAAACTCCACCCTTCTTACCTTGCTTTCTAAGAAGGCAAATGTCACTAAACTTTCATACCATTGCTTATTGCAACGTCTTATACAAGTGTGTTAAAAAAATCTTGTAGATTGCCTGTTGATGACGTTTAATTTATCATGTTTATCATCACCATTTAACCGATGTTTCTTGCATAATTTTGATAGAAGTTTAGGATTTGTTATGCATTTTATTATAATATCTCGATTTAGTACCTCAGACCCCTTCGAGGTCCATTTGATGTCATGTTAGAGTGTTTCTTATAGATTCAGGTACATAACAACATCGGGGTATTAATCAGAGTGATACGCCGTGCATTGATGATTTAGGACAAACAAAAAGAAGCATTTTGACATCTCAAGAAGCCCGCAAAATCTCAACTTAAAAAGAAAATGAAAGTTTAGTATTTTGGGTATAAGTCCTTGCTCAGAAGTCCGATTGATGCAAGACCCATGACATTGGAAAGCTAGTTCAATTTCCTACAACTTTCATAAAATTAACTTTGGCTAGAACTGTCCAGATGTGGGCCTGAAACTGTCGACAGCAGATCAGTGTGACGGTCAACAATTTAGGAGAAAAAAGTCAAACTCCTTGCCCAACAAAGAACTTTTTTCCTATTTAAGGACCGGTCTTTTCATTCTTTGAGGGAGGGAGCCTTTTGAACGAAAATCAGAGAGAAGTTGAGAGAATTCGTAGCAACCATAAGACATCGAATTCAAGGAGCTCGAATCGGCATCGATGAATCAAGATCGCCGAATCAAGTTCTTCGGCGAGAATCGGCGAAATTAGGTTTTTTATAGATCTTTTTGTAAACCTAGAATCAATATATTTCCTTGTTGAATTTTTTTTTTCTTCGAGATGATGAGTAGCTAAACTTCTTGTACTTAGATTAGATGAACCCTAGGTGATTTCCTTATGAATGATTTATGCGAGTTCGGTGGCGTTTGGTTTATGATTAATTTGGATTTCATTTCTGTTCTTGCCTGATCAACTTGAATAGAACCTTATTAGATTTGTCTTCGTCCTGAAAGAGCATGCATATCTAGAACACTGAAATTAAGCAACTAGTTTAGGCGTTAACCCTCATCTGGGAGCGAATAAACTAGTACGTCGTGTGAGCAGTTCTCGTTTGTTTTGTCGTCTAGCGGATTTCAGATCTTTGTCTCGACAGAGCTGACTAAGATAGTAGATAGGTAGCAGATTAGCAGACCCGAAAGTGCATGATTTGATTAGGGAAGAACTGCGACGATGAATTGAATCTATCTTGTTTTCCATAAATTGCTAAAGTTGTGTGTCATTTGTGAATTTGGATAGCCTAGAGGGATTCAAAGTCTAAGTCATTTTCTCCTATTTGGTCAAACCTTCTATAATGATTTTACTTTTCCAACTTGATTTTACTTTTCCCTGTCATTTGCATACTTATAATAATTGATAATTTTAGTAATCGTGGAACCTACACCATACAATTTGATAAAACCGATTAGCACTTTTTATAACTTTGAGTAGAATAGCTAAAGAGGCCATAGGGAGATTCGATCCTGATTACTTCAGTAATTAGGTATTTTTTAGACGCGTAAAATCGTTATCAAATTTGGTGATAATTTATGTTGCTTCTGTAACTGGTTAGTTCATTGTTGATGTAACGGTTTATTTCTGTTTAATCAGTGACTTGATAAATTCTGTTGTTTCTGTAACTAGTTAGTTTAGTGTTGATGTAAATGTTTATTTCTTTCGCATCATCATTATTTATGTTTACAAAATAACTGAGAAAATATAATACTAAAATAAACATGGAATAACTCATACATAATCAAAATCCACCAATCCGTCAACACCATCCACAACACATGTCTCGTAGATAAAAACAACAGGTACATAAATATGCGATAAGCTAGAATTTGTAGCAATTATCTATCCTTTTATGCATGGTTTTTGAGTGATTATTAGTATGTTCGGGCTTCATTCCCATATGATTTCGTGTTTTGGTATAATGTGTCAAGATCCGTTCACTTGGACCATTTCGGTCCATTTGATGTTTTCTTTGTATTATTTGTGACCTACAGGTACTATGGAGATAGGTGATCTGACTATGAAGCCAAGGACGTGGTGCCTAGCATGATTGGAGTTCGAATGGAAAGTCGATAAAGAAAATGGAGCAGCAGAGGGGCTGCACGTTGTGCAGCCCTGACACTTGTCAAAATGTTCCGCCTCAAACCAAGGGAACGACATGCACCCCTGCACGCCGTTCCAACCGTTTAGCTACGTGGGACACTGGAGAAAAGATGAAGCACAGCGTGCACCCTTGCATACCGTTCCCATCTTTGTGCTACACGGAACGTTGAAGATAGGAAGGTGCACGACGTGCGCCCCTGCACGGTGTGCACCCTCCAATTTCGGCTTCTCCCTATAAGAGGGCAGATTTTGAGGAAAGAGAACTTTCTTCCCCAACTTCGTTTTTCCCCAATTTTCCCCGAGTTTTCTCTGCAAAAACCAGCACCAAACCTCCTTTATAAGCTCCATTGAAGATCCAAAAGAGTTCCTATCAAGAATTGAAGCTAGGATTGAAGATAGAAGACCAAAAGCAATGATTGAAAGAAGAACAAGCCGCTATCTCTCCAACAAGATGATGGTCAGGGTTTCTTTTGATTTGTTTTCTTCTAGCATTATGAGTAGCTAAATCCGTAGAGATTCTTGGTTGAGATGTAGGATTTGAGCCATGATACCTATCCTGAATGTTTAAGAACGACGATTGTGGATGTTTGGATTGTAATGAAGGATTGCCTCGTTTGTTTGGCTTTCAACATAATTCTTGTTACGGCTAGAATTAGGTCAAATTTATGAAATACTTTGTTCATGACAGACTTAGGAATTTGTAAGATTAACATTCGAGAATAGAATTAAGTTATCGGTGGGGTAAGCCGATAACCTAATTCTACCTTTCATGTTTCTTCCAGTTTTAAAAGTTATTTATCTTGTAATTGGCGGGCGCTCTAATTTGCACCCCATGGACCAAGTTGGGTGTAGTTATCAGTAGTTTAGGCGTTGGTGGACCAAGTTAACCCTGTTTCCAATTACTCGTGATTTCTTTTAATTCCAGAACAACACCTTATCACTTGGTAGAACTTCTCGGTGTTCATTGTCGACTAGCCTGATTAATGTTATTTCTGCCTTAGTTGGGAAGCCAGTAATGGTAATCCGTGTGAATATTGTGTCATGGATTCATACGAGTGGTAGGAGGATTCGTTTTATTCAATTCAAGTCCACATTTGTTCGTTTTGAATGCATTTAAGAAGTTGAGCTTGATGACTCATCTCTTCCAAGAACTCGATGTCTCCCATTCAACCTAAGAACTTCTAGTTTTAGGTAACCTTAGAATCTTTAACAACCAAAATCAATTCTGTTAGTCTAAGCCGTGTTGGCAAGTTTGAGTACAAGTTTAACGAGAGGAACCCTTGGACACAAATGACACTTCAGTCGACGATCAATATGTCCATAAAACGGAATACCAAATGAACAACATCCAAAACATGTACATAACAACACAATGGTCTACTTCCTATACTCCCTAAACAAGCCTTCCATGGATTTAACCAAACCAAAATACTCGTCTCCTCTATCCAGAAAAGCCTCTACAATGTCGGCTACCCAAAGAGGCACCAAGCCATCAACTATACAGTCGGTAATGGGTTGTGGCAGCTGCAAAAGGAGTAGAATGAATTAGTCACAGTAATAGTGTACATGACACATGCGCAAAAAATATAACAAGAAAGAGTAAGTTATACGCACCATCTCGATAACTGAGGGATCATTTGTCAAGGGTGACGGGGTAGTGTATGGATGTGTACGGTCGAGATATCATGCCATTTCGTACGGAAGCACACTTCCGTCTAGTGCATGGGGTACACTCGGTGTGCTGATCAGGGGGTCCCACCTCCTAGCAAGAGCCTCGTTGGTGCTGCACTGGCTCGGGAACTATGAACTGCACAAATACGGAAAACACTCGTAGATCCAAGACTATAACAAAGTCAGACACCCGCATAGTAACATCAAACCTGCTTGACTAGCTATCCTGATCTACTTATAGAGAAAGGCAAGTGCATCACCTCTATAACTGTAATAGCTCACTCAGGAAATGTCACTAATACCCTCGAGGATGCTAACATGACCGAGGCCACCACTGTGGTCCACAAACAGTATAGACGCGAGCAGACTAAACAAGTAGCATTCAGCTGTGTCGGGGGCTTTAAGTTCACCCCCCCGTGCGTAATGAAAGAACTCTATCCACATGCAACCCACCTCGTGTAATGTAGATCTGCTTTAACTCATTCTCATGGAATTGAAGCATTTATGTAGCCATTCCATTGTAGTTCTTGCCTCTCACATCACTAAGTCATAACCCGGCAATCAGAATTTGTAGTATGTAAAACATAGCATGCACCATGATCATCATCTCTCCCAACGGCATGTGAAAGGTGTTAGTGTCTGGCTGTAACCTTTCCACAAACGCATGGAGTACACTATCTAAGTGGGACGACGTAATGTTGGCAAGGTGGGACAACCCAGATGCCAAGACCATTTCTCGTGCTCCCTCCATCTTCCACTCTAATATTTGTATGGCTTTCACTAACTTCTTCGCAGTGTGGAGCTTGAATTTGGATGCGAGTTGGAAATCCGAACCCTTTGCCCACAGCCTGTTCGCTATGTGACCGTCGAAACTAGGGATCAGTTCGATGATGTTAGGCCCACCCGATGTCGAAGCCTGAAGCAACCATGTCCCATCAATGCTTGACTCGACTCCAAAATAACGACCACATCTGCCATGTTTAGGCCCAGTAGAAGAAGAGCCCTAAGATGACTTGCTACCTCCTGTCGTTGGATCGTGCCTCATCCGCATGAGGGGGGTTGAGTTGGGGGAGAATCAATTAACAAGGCTGGGTGAAATGAAGGATCACGCTCATCCTCATCACATTGGCCTCCAACCGAGCTCTCAGTGTCATCTTGAATATCATCTATGCTTGTAATGATCCTAGTGAGATGCTATCTAAAAGCTTCTCATCTTTCTGCTGTGTCCCAGTTCCAGCCACAAACCCGAAGTCATACACGAGACCAGGAATGTGAAACTGAGTCTACACTTGGCTCACCATCATCCACACGACCTAGTTTTCTCTTATTAGGTTGCAGTTTCCACGTCGAAGCATAAATGGGACGGTTGAGAAAATAAATACTTGCTTCTACTACTTCTACTCGACATCTTGATAAACTATGTATAAAATTTAAATCATAAACGCTACTAATTAGTATAACGATTTTTGTAATCATAATAACTACTAACTCACATATTACACTAATTATCATTATCAGTTCACAATTAATGTAATATTAGTATACACTTAAGAGTCGTTTGGGTAGATGATTTGAAATATATGAGATTTGAAATAGCTATAGATTTGAAATGGAAGATATTTGAATGGAGATTTTATGATCAATTACCAAAATAAATAATGGGTATTTTTGTTAAAATTCTCAAATCTCCCCTCTCTCCTCCGAAATCTCTACCTCTCATACGTGATTTGAAATCACCCACAAAATTCTCTCCGGGCCCACAAGGTGATTTCAAATCTCGCCAAACTCTTCTCTTTTTTATGTCCCAAATGGATGATTTGAGATGAAATCTCTTCGGAGATCCAAATCACCCGTCAAAATCACCTACCCAAACGACCCATGAATGACACTAATATACTAACATTTCATCTAAATACAAATTTTAAAAATTAAATTAATACCGAGTACAATTTAATAATTCCTATACAACAATAAACATAAGTTCACTATTTAATTACCATTTTCAATTACTAACAACAATTTCTTTAACTGTAATTAATAATTACTAAAATTACATATAATTCTCTTAATATGGATCCAATGAACCTTATTTAATTACGTAATTTTAAATTAACTTAATTACTCACCACTAAAAAATAATATTAAAATTAGAAAAAAAATCGTCTAAGTAATCCAAATCGGGCGGCCGGTCAACATTCACAGCCGTTTAAGTCGGACAGATGGTTAAAGAAACAACAGTCCTATTTGGTCAGCTAGTTCTTTAATCGGCAGTTCAATTTGGACGGCTGTGAACGTTGATCGGTCGTCCGATTTGGACATATGATACCTTTTTCCGACAAGTTTGAAGCTAACCTCGATATGTATTCTACGGCGATGGAAGGCTTGAAGGAGATTGGCGAGGCGGCAGCGGGGCCAGGCAAAGCGGTGATGGGGCCTGGAAGAGTGATGGGGGCGAGTGCTCGCTACTACTGGCGGCGTGAAGGCTGGCGACGGCGAGGGGGTTTGTGGAGGTTGGCGGTAGGGGCTGGAAGAGGTGGTGGTGGTTGGAGGCTAGTAGCAGCGACAAACGGCGGTGGCGTGGGGAGAGTTTTGGAGGTGAGGACAGATGGGAGAGGTGGAGTTGAAGGTAAAAGAGATTTGTTTGGTATGTAGGGTTTTAGTTTTTAATACACGAATAGAAGGCATTCGTATAATTATAGGTACAAAATTTGTAAGTTAGTACGACTTTTTTCAAAAATCAAGGCGCGGTTTAACAGCCCTTAGAATATATAAGAAAATACAACAGAGGTAGAAAAGGAATAATAGAAAAGGAGGGTAAACAAAGAATTAGAGGAGGAATATTTTTTTTCCTTGTTCCGTCAACTTTTTATAAGGAAAAAAAATCTACCCATATGCACAGCTAGCATCCACATAAGATGTTTATAGGTTGGGTTATTTGAAAACTTGCTAAAGGGTACTGAATGTATTACTAAACGGACTATGGCGGCATGTTATACAGAATCTTAACTATGATGTTATGTGATGTAATTATTATATATTATAGTGAGATGAGCCGCATTTTATTCGGCTGGAGCCCTGGGAATCCTACCCGAACTCCAACTATGGTAACATTATCAGAAAGTTACGTGCTATGCGTCCACATAATTAAACCCACATCACATTCCACATCCAATACTAACTGGCTGAAAATATCAATCACTAATTAATGAATAATCAAATCACGTAATGAAATGAACAGCCCAATAAAGGATGATAATTCAGTAAAGACAATTGAATTGTATATATATGCAGTGTAGGGGTAAAACCATCCTCATTTTTTTGGTAGAAGGGGAAACTCAAAAGAACAGAGAAAACAAAAAATAGAAACCGAGTCAGCAGTTAGGCTCCCGCATCTTCAGTGGTTTCACTCTAAGATGATATCACCACATCGAGCTCGACTGGGGGAAATGGCAGTAGATGTTCCCCTGTTTTCTCGTCGATGTGAACCATCTTCGCAAGCATATCAGCTGCTTTTTTTGGCTCCCGAAACACATGTTGTAGCTTAAAATTCTCCCCTGGTTGAAGGCCACTTCTAATGTCCATAATAATCGAAAAGAGAGGGTGGGCAGAAATGTCTTCGCGGGTGACTAGCCGAACTGCTTGAAGCAAATCTGACTCCACGATCGCTCTTCTGTAGCCAAACATTTGGAGCAGAGATATGACATCACAAATGGCGAGCAAGTCGGCCTGTAAGATGTCTTGTGTACCACTTCTGGTGTAAAACCCAGCAATCCATTGACCATTTTCGTCTCTAATAAGGCCCCCGAAGGCTGTTGAAGGAGGCTCCGATCGGTGACTTCCATCGACGTTGAGTTTAACCCATCCAAGATTCGGTTTCACCCACTTGACACATCTCGGTGGTTTAGTCGTAATGGGAGTTTTTATGTCTAAGCTGTGTAACTCACTTGATAGTTGCTGCACCATCTACCAGACGATTACTCGAGGCCAAGGATCAGTACCATGAATGATGCGGTGAGAGTAGAGTGACTAAGAGTTTCCCTGCCCGCAACTGACAGCAACTTAGTTTTCCAACATGCTAATCATTGTTGGACTCTCTCCACGACCCCGAAGTAGGTGGCCTTGGCAACCCGCCCATGGATTAAAGGTGCCCCAAGCTACTTTCCCAAGTTTGTAGACAACTTGAAATAAGTAATCGCCAAAATCTCATTCTTCCTTGCAAGCGGACACCCCTCGGACAAGTAGATGACAGATTTCAGCGAGTTGACCTTTGACTTGAAGCACTGCATAAGTTTGCGAAAACTTCGCACATAAAGGCAGCCTGGACAGCCGATGCTTTTCCAAAGATCAAGAGATCATCTGCAAAGAACAGGTGCGTGATCTCTGGTCCGGATCTGCTCAATCGAATTGGCTGCCATTGATTTTTCTGTACCTGTTCTTGAATCAAGAGAGAAAGTCGTTCCATACAGAGAGTAAATAGATAAGGTGAAAGTGGATCACCTTGTCGTAATACTCTCGAAGTGATGAACTCTTCCGTCGGTTTGCCATTAAATAAAATAGCAACTCTCGCAGCCCTGTCATAAGCCTTTTCTAAGTCAATCTTAGCGATCATACATGTCTCTCGCCCTTTGCGATTACAAATGGAATGGATAGCCTCTTGAGCCAATAAATATTGTCTTGAGTCAAACGACCGAGGAGAAAGCTACTCTGATGGGGTCAATCATCCCGTTAAGAAAAGGCTTGAAATCTAATAGTAAGGACTTTCGTGAGAATTTTAAAGCATATCTGTACGATCATAGGTAAGATAGCTACAATTTCCTAAGAGTGATTACGCAATCAGCCGTCCAAATAAAATCCAACGGAATCAATGTCAATTTTCAAAGCATTCTTTCTAGTAATAGCTTCTGCAGACTCGACTGCAATCTTTCTAGTAATAGCTTCTGCAGACTCGACTGCAATCATAAGGTGCCTTGAAAGATTAAGAATTCAGCCCCTATTGCAGTTCGCTTTTAAACGAACGGTTTACCAAAACCTTCCATCGTATTATGAAGAAAAACCATATGTAGCCTTAGGTTTTGTGTTTTGAGAATCGGTAGTTACTTTTAAAATGACAGTTTTTAAAACGGAGTATTTAGAGAAACTACCGTCCCTCAAAACATTTATTGCAAGAGGTTTAGACGAGTGGCAATCAATTGTTAACAGTCCAATCATAGGGTCGCTCAACTGTCAGAAAAGGTAGCATCTCAGAAGTCCTCTGCTGGGAATGAGCCGTTCTTTACACTTTACACACGAGAACAACCGAGACCTGTTACAGCAAACTAAATATACTCTGCTACTGTTATGCCATCCTCATTCTTCTACTACTAACCTTTCCGAGTTTCCTTTACCAAATCGCAGTTTCCAATGCCAACTCCAGGCTTGTTCTTACTCTTACTTTATCTTGAGTTTGTAATCAGCAAACGGTTCCCATATCTTGAAGCTGCAAAACCATATGATACCACAACCGCAACAAGTACCCCGAGGACCAAAAAGAAGAGCTGAAAGTTAGCCAGCAACTCGCCTCGAACCCGGCTGACTCCAGACTCGCATACAATTTGATCTTCTTTGAGGCTACAACCATTTGGCATCATTGGGCCATAGAGGCTGAAGGCTGTCTGATAGAACCAGAGGCCTTGAAGAGTCATGGCAATGCCATTAGACAAGTCAACTGGAAAGCTTGTCGGGAGGATTGCTCCAGCAACAGCAGACACTAAACAGAGTCCTATCAGGAGGACCAGAATGAGATGGTAAAAACCTTCGAGGCCCTTATGTGTTGTTGAATGGAAGTAAAACAACAAGTACTCTGCACAGAATGCTGCGGCAGCTACCAAACTAAGAGCTCCTTCTGGCAAAGGTAGAAATCTGAACGCAAATGATATTAGAGAATCAGCAGTTGTAAGGATTCAGAAGAAAGAGACTTTTAAGTTTCCATTTCCGGAATGATGCTCAACAATTAACGAGTTCATGATTCCCGTTAAGTCTGGTCATGAGATGGCTGATCTTTTTTAGATGACGAAAAGAATATTTCCTAGTCCAAGTTGTCAAGTATGTGCGAAATCTGCCAAAAGGATAATGTCCTAGTCCAAGTATGTTTCAGCGAGAATCACAAAAACAGTGCAAGTAAAAAGTGATAACAGGGTAAAAGAGAGAGCACTAACCTTGTTGTCTCGGATAGCAAGGTGATAACACCAAGGATAAAGAACATCAATAACATTCCTGAGTGTTCAAAATTGTTCATGTGACTAGGATTCAGCACTCCATTAACGAAAAACCTGAGGTGTGTTGAGTACAAAAGCTCAATACATAGGTCTATAAAGGCTCCAATAACGATAACGTAGATCTCCATGTACTTCAACTTCCCTTCAAAACCCGGGACGGGATTCCAAACACGTACACGGAAACACTTTGGATTGGAGACATAGCGAACCAAGGAACACCATATGTGCCACACACCAATGATCAAAAACAATGATCCAGGTACAACATGACCTTTGAATGAACCCATCTTTCAGTATACAGCTGCTGATTTGCGTATGGCACGTTACAACGATTTCGATGCCTCTTCTGCTCTGAATTTAGTCTTTAGTCTTTACAAGCTTGATTCAACCAACCTGAGAGATCTGTGGGAGATGGGACAAAGATTAGCATTTAAACTACATGGTCCTTGGTATACAATATGCGAACTTCAGAATTTTCAGCTCTAATACTGCTATCTAGTCATTGAAGGGCTCTTCAAAGCAGCTGCTAGTATAGTATTTGAAATGAAAAGTGAGTCTGTGCCTGATAGATACCCTATCTGGAAAACAGCATGGCATGAACTCTAATCCGAAACTCATGACTGCAATTGCATTCGAAGTTGGAAGGAAACAAACAGTCATCACCATTAAGACCTATCCTGGTTACCCAGTATCCATGAAACAAGCACTTCGAAAGGGGACAGTAATTTTTTTTGGAAAACTAAGAATGTTTTCCCCACCCAGCTCAACTCATTATGAAAAACTACGCTACCCAAGAGCAACTGTGAAATAAACATTTTGGTATGACAAAGAATAGAGCAGAGGCCAACAACAATGAAAATGGAGTTAAAATCATTTCAGTGTAATCTCACCAGAACTAATTATGTTCTCGTTGGGAGTTCCTATTAAGTTGCCAACTAGCTATACTAATACCCGAGAAGAGCTAAATGAGATATATGCGAAGTGGACGTAGGTTAGCTTCACCTATCTACAAAGCACACCAACTGGAAGTAAAAGACTCATCCCCACAGTATAAATAATGACTAGGGTGCTGCAACGCGCACCAATACGTTCTTTTCTATGACAACTTTTCTCTCATTCACCGTGCTAACCATTCAGTATCAGCTCAGTTCAAAAGCAAATGTAAATTCAAAAGGACAAGTTTCTGTGTAATGTTTCCTTCTGTGACTCTGCTTCATGAAACTCTCTCCACTCACCGTCCGTCAAAGATGGACTAGAAGGACTGAACATATCGAACAAAAAAGGAATTGCAAAAAGTAAATTTCTCTGCATCTGGTGACATTATCAACAGCGTAAATTCAGACATATTTCAGTTTCAACTTCAAGTATGAAAATCCATCTAAGTTACTTCCCAGCATGTTGAATTTTTTAACCGAATGCACCATGCAATTGAAAGTCCGCGGCTTAAGAGAAAATGCAGCACATAGATAGGGATTGAGAAAATTAACCATCATGCAAAATGGAACAGGCCAGCCACTGCTCAGGTTATCTGAACAAGAGGAACCAGAAACTCAACAACTTCGAGAATGCCATTATTTGCAGGGCAGATGGAAGGAAGAAGACAATTTCATATAGATCATATTTATACAACTTCAAAGATATTGAAAGACTAGTGTCAAAAAACTCTACTTCAATCACAGAGCAATTCATACACGAAGCTTGCACCTGTCCAGGGAAGAGAAGACAGTGATGCATGACAACCAGGGTAACAACACATCATATTGTTCAGCCTAGCATTAGAAACCAACTTTCTTAATTCAGAGTCAAGGTTGTAACAATCAAAGAAAGAAAGAACCCCGTCAAAGATAGCCGCGATTCCGTTCATCAGTAAACCGACCCACAGCATCGAGCGAATGTAGAATTAGAAATAGAATGGATCAAACGCCAAGCAGACAATCAAGCAAGAAAGGAGAAGCATAAGGAACGGGCACAGAAGGGGATAATAAATTAAGATGAACGAACCTGGAAACTGAAAGATGGCAAGTGGGCTCGAAAGAGAAGGAATTCCAGATCAAAAGAGAAAAGACCCTGCTGGCTGCTGGCTGCTGGCTGAGAGAGTGCCGTCTTGAGGAAAGATCTGGAGAAAATCCGAGGGATCCTCTCACGAGCAAAGATGAGGACTTTACGTTACTGACAATGGCTTTTAGATGCTTGGAGTTAGAGAGTGTGAGAGACGGACAACTCTTTGGTTTTCGTTTCGACCGCCTCGAGACGTTGTGGCAGAAATGGGAAAGCAGAGGTTTCCGAATAGGATTGAATCGGTGACTTTCCCCGGCTCAGCAACAGCAAGGGGCGGCATTCGGCTTTCGATGGACTTTTTGTTTCGGCGTTTCTTGAATATTTGACCCACACACACACACACACACCAGAAGTTTGTATTACGCTAATCTCAAAGTTGATGACTTGACCAAGCCTAACCCTGATGAGAGAAGTTTATATTGTCCTCTTACGATAACGCTAATGTTATATTCGAGTTTGTTGTTTCACTCCAAGATAAAATGAATTATTTTTATGTTTTCACAATTTATTTATGATACATACAAATGCTATATTTCTTTTTCTTATTTTTTTTTTATATTTTCATAAAAAAATCATGAAGTACAAACAGAGTGTAGAGACTAAACAAAGAAAAACCAGCAAGCTAAATATGAAGAATATCAAGCACTTTTTTGTCCTCCCAGCGGCCTTGAGTAAAATAGAGAATATCATCACGAATGTGAGCAATCAGTTGATCAGAGAAAGAATGCAATCCCCCATAGACACGTTTACAACGTTCCCTCCAGATAGCACAAACAACAAAACACCAACAGAGCCTTTTCAACTTGTGAGTGGGAGATCCTTCAATCCCCCGTTCTTTGCAAACAAACTCCAGGTGGCTCTCCCAATGAGGAAAATCAATCACCTCAGGCAAAAGAGCCTCCACAAGCTGCTTGGTAAAAGGACATTCAAAGAAAATATGATACATGCTGTCAACACCATCATTACAGATTAGACAGCTAATATCAAGAGTGATTCTGTCAAGAATAATAATCCAACAAACGACACTGTTGTTAGGGATAGAAGTTTGTACCAAGGAAAACTAGGTTGCTTGAAACGCAGAGATTCCCACACTCTCTTCAATTCAAATTGGGGCATCATCACCAATCCGTCACATAACATACTACCATCAGCATCAGTTGAAACAGGATGCACAGCAAGCTCTCTCATCTTCATAATCCTCCTCAAAATCCAAGATCCAGTGGCTGTCTTAACATCACAAACCGATTTCCTCTTCAATCTATACTTGTAAATCCAAGCAACCCAAAGAGACTCACTGCGAATAATCAAAGACCGTAAGTGTCAAACAGTATTTGCCACATTCCATCTATAAAAATCACTTAAACCAACCCCTCCGTCAGCTCGAGGGATAGCAATATACTTCCAAGCAATCATAGAGCGACCCCCATCATGTTTATCCCAAAAGAATTTGTTGCAAAGGGTCTCAATATCTTTCAGTAAAGCTTTAGGTAAGAGGAAAACTGACATCCAGTATTGCAAAATACCTCCAATCACTGAATCAACAAGCTGAAGTCTCCCCGTATAGGAGAGGTGTTTAGCTTTCCAATCACTGATTCTGCTTGTAATCTTGTCCAGGAGAGACTTACAATCCATAGCCTTCAATTTCCCCGCCGTAAGAGGGACACCGAGATATCTGAATGGAAGAATTCCAACGCTGAAACCTGAAGCCTTTGAGAGCTGATCTGCAACTTCAGAAGAGACACCAGCAGTATAGAATTTGCTTTTTTCAGGGTTAAAACGGATGCCAGGGAACTTCTGGAACTTCTCAAGAATATTAACTACTTCCAAGATGCCAGCACTATCTGCCTTGGTAAAAACAATGAGATCATCAATGAATCCAAGGTCAGACAGAGCAGTCCCGTTGCATTGAGGATGGATAGCATAACGTCCCAGATCAATAGAGTCAGCAAATAACACAAGAGAGGATCTCCATGCAAATAACAAATAGGTAGGGAGAGATAGGGTCCCCCTACTTCAAGCCTTTACGAGCACAAAAATAGCCATTCAACGAGCCATTTAAACACACCGAGAGCATACCACAACTAAGGCATTCTGAGATCCAATGAACAAAGAGAGAGGGGAAACCCATGACCTTCAACACACTAAGGAGGAAATCCCACTCAATTGAGTCGACTGCTTTCATAAAATCCACCTTTATAATACAACACGGAGAGACATTTTTAGTATAGTTCAAGGGGATATAGTACCCAATGAGCTAACCCTTAACAAACGCTGATTGAGAAGGGCTGATAGGCGGCACTTTACTTAGACGAGAAGCAAGGATTTTCGATATAACTTTTAGATGATGTTGCAGCAAGAAATAGGACGATAGTCCTTAGCACTTGTGGCATTAACTTTCTTAGGGACAAGAGCAATGCTAACTGAATTCACAAAGTGAGGGAGTTTACCACCTTCAAAGAAGCTACAGACAGCATCTGTGACATCATCACCTACTACATTCCAACAGGTTTTAAAAAAACTCGGCGTATACCCAACCGGCATAGGAGCCTTGTCACTATAAATAACAAAAAGAGCTGCTTTAACCTCTTCCCGAGTAACCCTTGAGCACAGGGCATCTCCTTGAACATCAGTGAGTTTCAAACGCACCAAACTTGAGAAGTCACACGGTTCATGAGAGATTCCTGACAGGTTATGGTAGAAATCTACAAACAGTTTGGCCATCTTATCATAATCCTCCACCATAGCACCACCCTCTTCTTTAATCTGACGAATCGTATTCTGAACATGTCTAGATTTTACATAGTTATGAAATTAAAGTATTTAGTTCATCCATTACCTTCCTTAATCTACAGAGCACGGGCCTTTTGACGTAAGGCACTCTCTTCTGCTTCCTTAATAACGAATCAGTTTTTCACGGATAACAGCCATATTATTAGCAAAGGGAGTGGAAAAATCAAGACTGCGAGCACATTCCAAGGATGAGGCTGCATCAGTAACCGTACGCTGTAAATCAGAGTAATCGGCCTTTTTCAGATTCTTCAGAGCCATTTTCAACTTTTGTAATTTTCCATCAAGACGATAGAAAGGTTTTGAGTATCAGACTGCCTCCAAATCCCCTTGAGAATACTCTCAAACTTTGCATTCTTCATCCAACAGTGAAAAAATTTAAAAGGCTTTGGCCTTGACAAGCTTGAGCAATCTGCATCAATGAGCTGAGCACAATGATAAGAAGATTTATAAGAAAGGAACGTAACCTTACTGTAAGGAAGGTGTGATTGCCAATCCAAGTTGATGAACATACGATCCAACCGCCGAGCAATCGGGTCCTCAGCTCTGTTGTTCAGCCAAGTAAATTTTGGCCTCTGTGAAGGATGTTCAGTAATCTGACAATCATGAACAAAGCCCCTGAAATTAAAGATGTGTGACCAGCAAGAAGGGTCATTAGAGGCTTCTGAAGGGCAAAGTATCGCATTGAAATCTCCAGCAGTCATCCAAGGGGAGGATGAAAGAGGGAGCCTGAGCTGATCATGATAAAGCTGACGACGCAAGGCAGAAGAGGTAGATGCATAAACAAAAGTGCAGACAAGAGGGACCGGGAGGTCAATGGCAACATGAATAAATTGATTCGTCTTGTACAAAATTCTTAGGGGGACATTGGTCTTCCATATCAGCCAAATCTTACTGAGATCCCCATCAAAACACCCTTCAATAGACCAGTTGGGGAAGCGAGCAGAAATAAGATCAGAAGCATTAGCAAGCTTAATTTTAGGTTCTAAAATAGCACAAACATCAATACTGTATTTTTGTACGTAAGAGGATAATTCTAAATATCTACATCTCTTATTGAAACCTCTAACATTCCAGAACCAAAACTTCATTTAAAGCCTCGTTTTTTCGTAACGACACCACGACCACCACGTCCACGTCCCCGACCTGTAGTTTTCTTACCCTCGAGTAAGAAATCTCCCAATGTAGCAGTGTCAGGGATCCGAATTTCCTCAGTTTCTTCAAAAGGTAAAGGGGTTGTTACCAAATTATTCTCAGAGGGGGTACCAGAAGGAGGTTCATATTCTTCTTCCGTCTCTGGCGAGTCCTCAGCAAGCATTTCAAGCACACCATCCAACACTCCAAACATATTCTGAGAAAGCTCATGCGAAAGGACATCCGCCGATTTAGTAGTTGGAACAGGTGATTCAGTACCCACCTCAACTTACACTGAAGCTTCAGCATGGTGACTTAACACAGTATTCGAGTGTACAGTAATCGGTAAAAGAACCTCCAGTTGACCCGGCAATGTCGAACAGGGTCCAACAACATCAGAAGAACTCATGTTGGCATCAACTACATTTCCAACCATACTTGTACCAACAGCAGATGAGGGATCATTTGCTGCAGCCACAACTTCAATAGGTTTAACATTGGGTTGCCATTTGCGTGTCTCTGCCGCATACTTTCTAGCCTAAGCACTGACAATAGGTATTTTAACTCTCTCACCATCTTTAATAATAATAGTCACCTACGATGGACATTCAACAACAGCAGCAACAAGGACACAAACTTTCACACAAAACCCTTCGCGTACATATCAATTAACAGGCCTCCCAATATGATTAGCAATCCACTCAATCCCCACAGTAGGGATACGGTGAGGGGGGGAACTTTCAACGTGACCCAGACAGGGCGCTGTTTTGGAGAAAAATCAACTGGCTGAACTCCTTTTAGCCACCTCTGTAACAGCAGAGTAGTATGGTGGATGTGCCAAGTGCGTTCAATCACCTAGGTGCAGAGAGCAGGTAATGGGAATTCCACAAGAAAAAATCCAGGCGAGATGCGAGAAATAATAGCCTGACCTTCATAACCCCAAAGACGATGTGTGGGGCGAGAAGAAGGGAGAATCGACTCGATTATAGGAGAAAGAAAGCAGAGATCTCAGAGATCCGCTGGAGACTTTTGCCAATTTTTCATGGACTAAATTAAAGTTACTCGGACTTTTCATTCTGATATTTTTCAATCAAAAGCATTTTATAAAACTTTTGAACTTGTAAATTTCTTTTACTTTCACATAATTCACAAAGTATATTAAGCAATCGGATCAAGTATATTGTAAAATCCTCTCAACTCCACTACAAACCAAAAATAGAAATTATATCTTTAATTTTTACATATTTTTAACTAATTTTAACTTCTCATAAAATTCTCAATCTCTATTTTTTAATTTTAATCATACAATATAATAATCCATTTTATAAATTTTAATCATAAAATAATAATAATAAATACTATATTATTCATATATAATATATGTAATTTTGTAATAGCGGTGCGCCAAGGCGAATCAAAATTACCTTAATAATATTACTCTATCATTCATTTTGATTATATTTCCAATTTTTTATAGTAAAAAGAATGCAAGTATGCTTCCACATTGTGTTTTTTATTGTTTTTGTTTTACTTTCAAATTGCATATAGTCATCAGACACTATATATATATATATATATATATATGATTTATCTTGTTCTTTTTTATTTTATTGAATGAGAGGTCAAGTGAATGACGGAAATTGAACCCGCACATAGTGGATTCACAATCCATTGTCTTGAGCCACTTGGCTACATCAATTTCGTTTATAGATTTAAAAGATTTCAATTTCTAACATCCACTAATATATTTTTTATTTTATGCTTTCATAAATCAAAAATAAAAATTAATATAATACCCTCAAATATTCAATAATAAACCAACTCAAAAGAATCTTCTTTCTTATATCCTATTAAAAGTTTAAAAAGAAAATAAAAGAGTAAAAGAAACAAACTTTGCTTATTTATCTTATAAAGATATTTTTATTTATCTTATAAAGATATAAGGTAGTACTTAAATTGATTAAAACATAACAATATCAAACCTCTTGATAAAACAAGAAATTTGGCATTGTTCAATTCCTTGAATTATTTGAAAAAGTAAAAATATTACGCAACATTATCCAATTAAAGATGGAGCTTCGACAACAGCTAGGTCTGGAGGGAAGTTATGAGCATTACGTTCATGCCTAACTTTCAGACCAAGGTTAGCCCGATTAATAATATCAGCCCAAATGTTAATTATGCAACCTTCATTATCAACTACAGATTAATTGAAGTTGAACCTGTTTAGGTTGAAAGCCATAGTGCTAATACCTAAAGTCGTGAACCAAATACCTATATAGGCCAAGCTGCTAAGAAGAAATGTAAAGAACGAGAGTTGTTGAAACTAACATATTTTATCAATCGGCCAGAATAACCATGAGCAGCTACAATGTTATAAGTTTCTTCCTCTTGACCGAATATGTAACCATCATATAGTTGAAAGTACCAAAGATTCCTAACTGCATATCATTAGAAAAGCTTCCTTGACCGATTGGGTAAATCAAGAAAACCGTAGTTGCAGCTGCAACAAGAGCTGAATATGCAATAGCAATCCAAGGGCGCATACCCAGACGGAAACTAAGTTCCCACTCACGACCCATGTAACAAGTTATACCAAGTAAAAAGTGTAGAATAGTTAGCTCATAAGGACCACCATTAGCCGCAGAAACAGGAATAATGCACTAGAAATAATATTATTTCCATAAAGTAGAGATCTAGAAACAGGTTCATGAATACCATCAATATCTATTGGAGGGACTACAATTAAAGCTATAATAAATACAGAAGTTGCGGTCAATAAAGTAGAGATCATCAAGACACCAAACCATCCAATATAAAGGCAGTTTCGGTGTTGGTTATCCAGTTACAGAAGCGACCTCATAGGCTTTCACTTTCGCATCTCTCTAAAATTGCAGTCATGGTTAAAATCTTGATTTATTTAATCATCAGGGACTCCCAAGCACATTATTCAATTTACATAGAAATTATAGAAATAGGGTTTGTTATTCAACCGTATAACATGACTTATATATCAGTGTCAACCAATAGCAAAACCCATGGACATAGCTTTATGAGAGATATCTTTATGATTTCATGTCTTTTTATACACATATGAAATCCTATATGATATAATAACAATATGATAGTAAAATAGGTATAAATAATTCGAATGGGTTGTCCGGGACTCAAACCTGAAACCAGTGGGATGGAGTAAAAAATTTCTTTCTTAAAAAAAGGGGTAAGATAAAAAAATCATCCCCAAACCGTGCTTGCAATTTTCATTGCACACGACTTTTCCTATGTATACAACTAAAGCTCAGTTTTCCCCTAGACAGAACTCCACCCTATACCTCCGAAGAAAGTGGAATACTTGGTTGCTCAATCCTTTCTGTTATACTTTCTAAGCATTTCATAGTCGAAATAAATAAACGTTTTTGTTAGCCCTTCATTTAAGCATTTATGGAGAATTTTGATTTTTTCATGTTTCATAAACAAATTTTCAAGGTTTTAAAAATCGGTCGGAAATTGAACCAGTGAGGTTAGGGGTTTAGGGGTTGATGGTTCGACTCGGGTCCAACCGTTTTTGAAATCGGGTTGGTCGTTCTAATTATTAAATAAATAAATAAATATAGGTAAGCCGGATCAAACCGGTAGTATAGAGAGTTCAATATCATTATCTAGATTGTAAATATAGTTATTGTATCATTTTTTAAGATGTTTCAATTTATATAAATGATTTGAAGTTTTTATTAATCAAATAATTGAGATCTAATGTACAATTTACTTAATTTATGATAGGATGCTATTTTTAGTGTTAATTAGTTGTCATAATGATTATTATTATCAAATAAATGCATGTTTTAATCAAATTGTGATATTAGTAGAGATGGTAATCACTTATCCTCTCTACTTAAAAAATCATGTTTTGAATCCCACTCCTATATTTTATAATAATAAAATTTGTAGTCATAAAAATCGAGTCCAACTGGCCAATTAATTTCAGTCCAACAGGCTGGATTTTCCGGCACAATCGAGTCAACGCCAGGTTTTGACCATTCTCATCAACTGGCGACTCGATATCGGCTCCATCACCGGTTTACGGTCAGATTAACCGGTCCGATCCGGTTTCCTTAACATTGCAAATTTTTATGATGGGCCAGCTGTAAAAAATTCTTCTAATAATTCTTACCTAACCTTTTAAAAAAATGAGTACAGTACTTTTGTGTTTCCGAGCCAAATTTTTAACACAACAAAGTCGAAGAATATATTTTAGTCGATAAAAACTTTTTCTTGAGGATCCACAATAATAATGAGAATGTTATGAAGATAATTGTAGTGAATGCCCAATTGTGTAACTCCTCATTCTATGGTTAATGTATTTTATTCCCCTCCTTTATGTATATGATTTAATGTATTTCATTCCCCTCTTTTATGTGTAATAATATTAGAAAGTGTAGGTTATGATTCCATAACCCTATAAATAGAGCTCTCATTTGTAACATTATACGCACCATAATAAGAAAGTACTTCTCCTCTCATCTTCTTGTTCTCTCCTTTGTTCTTAGTTTTATAACACGTTATCAGCACGAGTGCTCTAGCTATTTTCTTGAAGTTTCACGAAAGTTGCTATTTCCTATATCTCGCTTTCCAAAGTTATTATTATTACTATTATTCTTGTTCTTTTATTTTTCTTATATAATTTTCTTTCTCAAAACTAGAGTTAGAGGAAGGAATCCATTTTTATTTTTTTATATAACAAATGGTGGTCTTTCTCATTTTATTGATTGCAGAAATGACTTTGCCATTTTTTTATTGATGACTATTATGGAACGTTTATATTGGTCAAATATCATGCCTTTATAGGTTGACCTATACGTTTAGTTATCATCATGTATATTTTATAGTATATATTATTATGACCTATCATATTTCATATCTTTAATTTCTTTCCATAGTGTTTTTTCGCTTGTATGTTGCCTTTTGATTCATGAATTTTGCTTATTATCTTTCATGCACATTATTCATCTCCTAATTTGCTCGTTCAACTCATTCATAGTTCTGTGCAATTTTTTTTATAAGGGTCCAGTGCAAGTTCTCTGTGTTAACATTTAACATGTATGTATATATGAAGTTTCTGTGTTCGTTCTACCTAAAACGACTACCATGTGTTTTATTAGCGATTAAAAGCATCTGTTACTATATTCTTTACTATTGTTACAAGTTAACCGTTTATAACTTATAGTTCATGGTTATAACTTTTACCTATAATGGTTCAACATTATAACTGGTTAGAAATATTTTTGTTCTGGTTTCTTTAACGTTACTCCCTAGGGTAATGGTTAGCCTTCATTATTTTTATATTGATGTTTCATATTGATGTTTTGTCACATATATATATGATATTTTAGCCGTTACACAAATTTATTAAACTTTATCATCTCATTTTAGTTAACTATTTTGATTTGGTGCATTTTGCTTATAATCCTTGAATACCTCCGTCATTTTTTTTTGTTTCTACCCAAAAGAGAAAACTTTTATCACTATTTAAATGTATATATAGTTATGTTTCAAGATGGGTATGTCATTGTTATTGTTATTATTGCTTTAAAGCATTCTTCATTTCTTTGTTAATGAACATTACATTACTGTTACTATTTTGATTATTATATCAATTTTTATATGTTTTATTATTTGGCTTATAATATATTTCTAATTCAATTTGCTTCTTTTATAGCATGTCGAATATTTCCAAACTTGAGTTTGTCGTCCTTGATGTTTCGGGCAAAAAATACTTCTCGTGGGTCTTGGATGCTGACATCCATTTGCAAGCCAAAGGGTTGGGCGACAAGATTAACGATGATACTGAAACATTTTCCCAAGAAAAGCCAAGGCTTTGACCTTTATTCGCCACCATCTTGACGAGGGCTTGAAAAATGAGTATCTCAACATCAAAGATCCCCTTGAATTGTGGAATAATGTCAAAGACCGATATGACCACCAGAGAACGGTGATTCTCCCTCGAGCTCGCGATAATTGGGTGCATTTACGCCTACAAGATTTCAAATCGGTGAGCGAGTACAATTCCGCCCTCTTCAAAATTTTCTCGCAGTTGTTGCTATGTGGCGAGAAAATCACTGATAAGGAAATGCTCGAGACATTTTCTAGTTTTCATGCCTCCAATGTAGTTCTCCAAAAACAATATCGGGAGAAGGGTTTAACCAAATATTCTGAATTAATCTCATGCCTCTTAGTGGCCGAGCAAAACAATGACCTCTTATTGAAAAATCACCAATCACGCCCCACTGGCATGGCTCCATTTCAAGAAGCTAACGCGACAAACGGTCACCATTTTAATCGATATTGTGGTCGTGGTCATGGTCATGGTTATGGCCGTGGGGGTGGACATGGTCGCAATAATGTCCATGGTCGTGGACGTGATTATGGTCGCGGTCGCCTTTAGAGATTCAACCACTCTTCTCATCCACATTTCAAACGGGATGGGCGAATGAATAAGGAACGAGGTGGGACTAGCAATAGAAACCTTCAAAATATGTGTATTATATGTGGCGGCAATCATTGGACTCGCACTTATCGTACACCTAGATATCTTATCAATCTTTACCAAGAGTCAAGGAAGGACAAGAAGGTTGAAACCAATATGGTCATTGAGGAAGGTGTTTTGAACCATGGCTAATTTGACACCACTCATCTGGATGTTGTTGACTTCTTTCCTCCTCATGATGGAAATGTTGAGAAATAAGATGGTTGTTGTTTTCGTGTTATAGCATGGATACTACTACCATCCACGACAACATAAAAATTGAGAATGTATGTCTCATCGATAGTGCTTCCACTCATACTATTCTAAGGGATAAGAAGTATTTTCCCCATCTAGTGATGCGAGAAGCTAATGTTAACACTATATCCGATAGTTTTAATCTAATTGAAGGATCCGGAAGAGCAAACGTGCTACTACACGGAGGAATTAAAATGCATATTGATGATGCATTATATTCTACAAAGTCTCGCCTCAACTTATTAAGTTATAAAGATATCTGTTGCAACGAATATCATATCGAGACAATTGAGGAAGAAAATAGAGAATATCTTGCCACCACAAGTATGGTAGATGGTAACAAATGTTATCTTGAAAAATTACCATCTATTTCTTCCGGTTTGCACTACAAATTTATTAGTACAATTGAATCACATTCCACCATAAACTCCAAGTTTATGGATCGTGATAAATTTATAGTTTGGAATAACCGGTTAGGCCATCCCGGAACAATTATGATGCGTAAAATACTTGAGAATTCCCTTGGACACTCGTTAATGAGTAAGCGAATTCCCCAATCAAATGATTTGGCTTGTATCGCATGTTCTCAAGGAAAATTGATTATCCGACCATCATCGACAAAAGTGAGAAATGAATCGCTCACGTTCTTGGAACGCATTCAAGGCGATATTTGTGGACCAATTCATCCACCATGCGGATCATTTAGATACTTTATGATTTTAATTGATGCATCAACTAAATGGTCACATGTATCATTATTATCCACTCGCAATTTGGCATTTGCGCGATTATTTGCTCAATTGATCAGATTACGAGCACAGTTTCCAGATTATCCGATAAAAACGATACACCTTGACAATGCTGGTGAATTTGTTTCACAACATTTCAATGATTATTGCATGTTTGTCGGAATTGATGTTGAACATCCTGTAGCACATCTTCATACACAAAATGGTTTAGTAGAATCTCTAATCAAACGCTTACAGTTAATAGCAAGACCATTGTTAATGAAGGTAAAGCTTCCCAATTCATGTTGGGGGCATGCAGTTTTACATGCATCATCATTAATTCGCATCAGGCCAACAAGTTATCACGAGTATTCCCCCTTACAAATGGTTTTTGGTCAGGAACCAAATATATCCCATCTAAGAATATTTGGATGTGCTGTTTTCATCCCTATTACACCACCACAACGCACTAAGATGGGACCTCAAAGGAGGTTGGGAATTTATGATGGTATGAGTCTCCCTCAATTATAAAATATTTAGAACCAATGACAGGAGATCTATTCACTGCTCGTTTTGCTGATTGTCACTTTGATGAATCAGGTTTGCCAATATTAGGGGGGAGAAAATAACAAGCTGGGCAAAAAGATCAGTTGGAATGAATTATCATTATCTCATTATGATCCTCGCACTAGACAATATGAACTAGAAATTCAAAAGATAATTCATATACAAAGTTTAGCGAATCAATTGCCAAACGCTTTTACTGACCCACATCGAGTAACTAAATCTCATGGTCCAGCAATGAATGCTCCATCAAGAGTAGATGTCCCAATTGGACATCATGAAAATGCAAATGAGTCTAAAGCACGCCTCAAGCATGGTAGACCTATCGGTTCCAAAGATAAAAATCCTCAAAAAAGAAAAGGAGCTGTAAATCAAGATGGTCCAATCGAGGATAAGCCACTAAGCATCACTGATATATCAGCTCAAGAACAGCATCACGTACCTGAACATATTGAAAATACTGAGATCTCAATAACCTATGTCTTGGATGGTAAAAAATGGAATCGCTATACAGTTAACGTCGATGAAGTTTTTGCTTACAATTCATCGCTGAATATTATTGATGAAAATGAGAATCATGAGCCAAAATCCATGGATGCATGCAAAAAACGAAAGGATTGGCCAAAATGGAATGACGCAGTTAAAGCAGAATTACATTCTCTCGAAAAACGAAAAGTTTTTGGACCTGTGGTCCTTACACCTGATGGTGTCAACCCCGTCGGATAAAAATGGGATTTTGTAAGAAAGCGTAATGAAAATGGTGAAATTATGAGGTACAAGGCATGTCTTGTTGCCCAAGGGTTTTCACAAAGACCCGAAATTGATTATGAGGAGACATATTCTCATGTGGTGGATGCAACTACTTTTTGCTATTTGATCAGTCTGGCAATTCGAGAAGGATTAGATCTGCGTCTCATGGATGTCGTAACTGCCTATTTATATGGATCACTTGATAATGACATCTATATGAAACTTGCTGAAGGGTTTCATCTACCCGAAGCTTACAAATCAAGTTCTCAAGAACATTATTCGATCAAATTGAATAAATCCTTATATAGATTGAAACAATCTGGCAGAATGTGGCATAACCGCCTTAGTGAATATTTGATCAAAGAAGGATATGCAAATGATCCTATATGTTCATGTGTTTTCCTAAAAAGATTAGGAATCGAATTTGTCATTGTTTTGGTTTATATTGTTGACATAAATATCATTGGGACTTCCAAAGAGCTTACAAAAGCAATCACCTGCTTGAAAAAGAAATTTGAGATGAAAGATTTGGGGAGGACAAAATGTTGTCTTGGTTTGTAGGTTGAGCACCTACCAAATGGTATTCTTGTACATCAAGAAGGATACACTACTAAAGTGTTGAAACGATTTTACATGGATAAATCATACCCGTAGAGTACCTCAATGGTTGTCAGATCACTAGATGTGAAAAAAGATCCCTTTAGACCTCGAGAAAGTGATGAAGAAGTACGTGATCCTGAAGTACCTTATCTTAGTACAATCGGTGCACTAATGTATCTTTTTGGTCATACAAGACCCGACATATCATTTGCCGTTAATTTATTAGCAAGATATAGTTCTTCTCCCACACGAAGACATTGGAATGGTGTCAAACATATACTTCGCTATCTGTAAGGAACACAAGATTTGGGATTATTCTTCTCGAATGAATCGAAAGTAGATTTGGTAGGATATGTAGATGTCGGATACCTATCTGACCCTCATACTGGCCGATCACAAACTGGTTATTTGTTCACATGTGGTGATCCAGCAATTTATTGGCGCTTTGTGAAACAAACACGTACCGCCACATCATCTAACCATGCTGAGATTTTAGCAATACATGAGGCTAGTCGTGAATGTGTTTGGTTGAGGTCTATAATTCAACACATTTGAAGCTCGTGTGGACTAACTTCTGAAAAGATGGCCCTGACACCCTTGCATGAACATAATGCTGCATGCATCGTACAATTGAAAGAGGGATACATCAAAAGAGATAGAACGAATCATATCTCTCCTAAATTCTTCTTCACTCATGACCTTCAAAAGAATGGTGACATCACTATTAAACAAGTGCGTTCAAGTGATAACTTTGTTGATTTATTCACCAAGGCTCTTCCGACATCAACATTTGAGAGACTAGTTCAGAAAATTGGAGTTCGGTAACTGAGGGACTTTAATTGATATCATCATTAGGGGGAGTCGATACGCACTACACTCTTTTTCCTTTAACCATGATTTTTCCCACTTGGTTTTCCTGGTAAGATTTTTAACGAGGCAGTATCAAATGCGTATTCAAAGAATGATGTCTACCGTTAACCAATGGACATTCAAGGGGGAGTGTTATGAAGATAATTGTAGTGAATGCCCAATTGTGTAACTCCTCATTCTATGGTTAATATATTTTATTCTGTCCTTTATGTGTATGATTTAATGCATTTCATTCCCCTCTTTTATGTGTAATAATATTAGAAAGTGTAGGTTATGATTCCATGAGCCTATAAATAGAGCTCTCATTTGTAACATTCTACACACCTCAATAAGAAAGTACTTCTCCTCCCATGTTGTTGTTCTCTCCTTTGTTCTTAGTTTTATAACAGAGAAAGATTTTTACATTTTTTTGGTAATATGAAAGATTTTTACATATTCAAAAAAATTGGTCAATAATATCATAATCTATTGAATGAGCCCAATTCGATTTACTAATAGGATGTCCTACAGCATTACAAAATTGGGTTTTTTCCAAGGCTCTAATCAAAGAAACGTTTGGAATTCTTATATTAAATTTTATGCTTAATATTATCTATTAGAAAAGAATTTTTGTTACAACCCTCTAGGTAAAACTCATCCCAAAAGCTAGCTTGTTAGGAGAGGGTGCCCAGAAGGTTATAAACTCATTCGCTAATTCATACTTAGTGATGTGGTATTTAATTGGCACGTAACATACCACCACGTTTTCGAACCGACGTTCACGGTGGCCTACTTTGGTTAGCCTGCTCCGACTGGCCTACTCTGTTTTCATGTCACCCCTTTCACGGGTCGCTCCTTCCGCAAGTCGCCGCCTCTGCAAACGCAGATCGAGTGTGGGACAGGCTCTGATACCAACTGTTACAACCCTCTGCATAGAACTCGTTCCCAAAAGCTAGCTTGTAAGGAGAGAGTGCCCAGAAGGTTATAAACTCACCTGCTAATCTCATACTTAACGATATGGTATTGAATCACGTAACAAATTTCTACCATTTTACGATGGTAGAAATTATAAAAAAAATTAACTCTTCCAACCCCAAGATTCGTGAAAAAAGTCGTAATAAATACAAACGATATCTTTTATCTAGAAGCGAACGACTTGAACTGATTTTTCAAGGTGGATGGGTAAGTTATTAGCCTAGTTGACACATAATTTAAGGGTGTCAATTTATCTTCTAAAAAAGAAAATAGTTAATGAATTGATCGTAAATATTGAGGTTTGACTATTTATAACGTTTTGAAAGGATCAAAGAAGATACTAATTGGAGAGAAAATGGAATTTCTATCATGGTTTCAAGTCCCGCTGATATCATTTGAGAATACAAAATGTTCTTATACCTAAAGAATATATATTGGTCAGAATCTGAAGCCAAAATTTGAAACTGATTCGGCTGATTCATTCAAGTAATTAAGCATTTTGTAATTATTAAACTTGATTTACTGTGATAAGATAAAACTTTTGGAAAAATGAACTCATATTCATTTATATCGTGAGCATAAGTAATTCTATAAATATACTCCCGAAAGATAAGTAGGTAAAAAAAGCTATTTTAAGAGATCTATCGAGTTGTAAATATTTTATATATGTTTCTTTTTGCCTTGCATTTCAAATTTTGGAATTCAATAAAGTAAAAAATAGAGCATAAAAAATAATTATATTGTTATAAAACTAAACTACAAGAAAGACAATAACAAGAGAAATATGGAGAGGGAGAGAGTTTCTTATTGAGGCGTGAAGAATGATACAAATGAGAGCTCTATTTATATGCTCATGGAATAGTAACATATACTCTCTAACATTACTACACATAAAAGAGGGAAATAAACTACATTGAATAATACAATAAACATAGGAGTTACAATTGGGCATTCACTATGGCAATAATTTTCATAACACTCCCCCTTGATTGCCCAATGGTTAACGATATACAGTATTCTCCGAATACGCTTTTGATACTGCCTCATTAAAAACCTTACCAGGAAAACCCATTGGGAAAAACCATGGTTAAGGGAAAAAGAGTGCAGTGCGTATCGACTCCCCCTGATGATATCGGTTGAGATCCTTCATATCTACTCCCCCTAATGAGGATATCAACTAGATCTCATCATTATATCATTCCGAGATCATTTAGTCGCCAATCTTCAAATTAGTGGACTAGGTTCCCAAAAGTTGATATATGGAGAGTCTTGGTGATTAAACCAAATTATCGCTTGAAGGCACTTGTAGTGCGAATATTTCAACTTATTGGAGTTTGTGCATATATTGTATGCATCAATATAATTGATGGTCATCCATAATTCACATGACACTTCACATAGGATGACCATTAGATGAGAATATGCATCATTAAAACCTTACTAGGAAAACCCTATGGGATAAAAACCTAGTGAAGGAAAAGAGTACATAATCATCACATCACGTTGCAACATTTTCTTGCAACTCAAGGATATATGCAAAATAAATATCATGCATGATTTATAAAATCATCTCGTGAAATGGTGGTGTAGGTTTATAAGTTGGTTTCACAGCCCACCAAGTGGTAAAATTACCACATGAGACGAATTTATGGTCAACTAACACAAATATGACCAAGATTACTACTTCAAAACCGAGTAGTTCTTGTGTCTGAATAAAGGTTGATTAAAATAGACATAGAGTCACATAGTGATCTTACTACCATCCAGGCATTGATAGCCATGTCATATCCATATAACTTTTTGTTGGATATAATTAGTATATCATTGATGATACACGAAAATCATGTTGAAGAGAGATTCACAATTGGCAAGTTAGTGGTAATCTTCCACATCTTTCATCTCGAACTCTATAGCTAATCCATAGTTGATTGCTTTGAGAAACTCTTTACGAGCTCAATAAAGTGTATGTCATCTATGTAACAAAAGATGATCACATCCTATTATGTCAAAATAAAAGAAATACATTTTAAATAATAAAATTAAATTAAGAAAATTTTGGTATGAATTTTGAAACCATAAAATATGACAAAGATGATTTTTCAAAAAATCAACTTGAAATGAAAAAGAAATTATATGCATAAAGAAATGTATGATATGCTAAATGTACCATGTCTCTCAATCTTTTAATTCATATGACGTCAATTGGATATAATTGAATATTGTTCACGCGAACTGGAATTGTTTGCTTATAGCAAAATAAATCCTCGAAGGAATTTCATATACACATGTGTATTCTAATTATGTAAACCATACATATAGGTTGCAAGGACATCCATTAGGGGCAAACTCTTTCCCTTCACAAATTGCCAGACTAATCGAATAATAAAAAGTAGTTGCATCCACCACATGAGAATATATTTTCTCATAATCAAAATGTTATAGGTTTTTTGTACAAAACCTTTCAAAAATGAGATGTTTCATAACTTCTCATACTCATACTTTACATCTCAATGTATAAAGACTTGATGTCTTAAAACTTTTCATTTCTCTGGGAAATTTGATTTTGCCTCAAATTGAAATTTTTCAGCCAATCATTTCTTTCTTTGCATACATTTTGGCTCATGATCCTCATTTTCAACTATCATATTTTAGCGTGGCACTATACACAAAAATTTCATCGATGTTGACTTCATTGCGGTTCCAGTATTTTCCATCCAAGATAGAGATAATCTATTTTCATATCGTTCAGGTACCTGATACTCTTCTTGAGCATATTATTTGTTTCTCTTGGTGGCTTTAATTAAATAATGTTAACCTCAATTTGACCATCTTGATATATAGCTCCATTCCACTTTGAGGATTTTTTCCTTTGGAACCGAGTGGTCTACCACGTCTTTGCGGGTTTTAGATTCATTTGTGATGTCAGATTGCCCAATATTGGCATTATTGTTATTGGAGCATTTCAAGTTGGCACATGAAAACTTTACTCTGGTTGATGAATTATATTTTTTTTTTAACTTCACGTTCATATTGTTTAGTGCGAGGATCAAAATGATATGATGATTATTCATCTAATCTCTGTGCCAACCTTTGATTTTCTCCACATAATGTTGAGAATTATGATTATATGAATGATAAACCTCCAAATGAGTCATCAAAATTTCCTGACAATGATGTAAATATTTTACCATCGATGAACTCGTAATCAAAATAATTTCTCAATCTTCGTTGAGAACCCATCATAATGAAATCAGGTGGAGCAATTCGAATGTGTATATACATATATGCATTGATGGGCAATGTGTGGTTTGGACCCAAAAACAAAATATAATGGAGGAATTCATGATAATTTCTTGGTGTAATGCGAATTTGTGTTGTGCATGTAACTGACATGTTCACAATAATATATTGATTCTCAATGACGCATTTTTGTTATTGGATAATCATGGTTTTATGCTCATAACCAAAGTAGTTGAGCTAGTGATCTTGAAAACTCTTGATTTCTAGATACATGTGACTATCTAGTTGATGCATCAATTACGATAATTGGTCAACATGTCGGGTGTATGGATTCGTAAATATCACCCTTGTGTTTGTTGTGTGTAAGAGAAATTATCTTACTTTAGTTGATGATTATCCAACAATTAACTCTATTTGAGAACAAGCAACCCAAAAATTAGTTATGATAGGATGGAGATTTCACCAACAATGGGTAATGGAGAGGCGATGATGCTCTCCTAGAAACGAGAGCTTGTTGACAGAACATAAAATTGTTTGTGTTCCCAGGAAGTAGGGGAGTCACAAGGACTACTTAAATCCCTATAACCTTAGGAATCATTTCTTTGGAATACCCAAGTTGAGAACTCTGTACACAACATTGACCATACAGGTACTTATCGATTCGCATTATGATTGAACCGGGATGGTCACACCGATTATGTCAGATAATAGTTGTCATGACGAGTAAACTTATAGCGTACATTGATATGTATCTCAATCACGATCACATATGTGTGGTACAAATTGGAGGGAAACATTTAATAATTTCATGGTCATATACCACATTATCGTTCCTCTCCCTTGTGATCATCAATATATAAAGCAAAAGGACCTTGTTCCTTCTTGAATAATGCAATAGCTCTACTAGAGCTTGTGAGTGATTTTGTACTACTCGATATATGGTGGACTATCGATAAGTTATATATTATGTCATTTCTCATCATGTCAATACTCATTTTGCAAGAGAATGATGGATAGTGCAAATGATAAATAGAGATACTCCATCATAGTCGTCTTAACCATCCATGTCACCAATTATGGAATGAATAATCTTTACACAATATAAATGTACATCCACCAAGGAAAAGGGTTCCATATAGAAACAACAATAATAACTTGTTCCATGTGCTTTAAAAAAAGGTAACAAATAAGTCTTTGCACATTTGATGGCTTCTGAAGTAATATTATTTGTATATGATCATCAAAATAAAATTGATGGATGTATCCCCTTTTATGTGATTCAAATTGTTCAACATCAATTTAAAAATCTCTTTCATGGAAAAAGATGTCTTTCTCAAAATTCATGATCATACCAAATAATAGATCTTTTCCTCCACAATCGTGTATTGGTGTTTACACTTGTGGGAATGTATGTATGTATTTGTTACTTTATGGATATATGAATATAATAACTCACTTCATAGAGTGATATGGTGTCTCATTGGACCACCAAACATTTGAGACATATAAGATATTCGATCTTTCCCTCGGAATATTTGTCTCTTAGTACTTCAATTGTATCGCACTTTAAGAAAATTTGCCACTTAAGGTGGTCATATATGGCTTTGACATTAAGCCACAACATACATGAGTAGTTGCTCATTTTTGTCAACCATTTCATGGAGATGATGATGAAAAAGATCAAAGATATAACTTTGTCTTTATGAGATATTTCATATTATCTTTGATGAATTGGATTATGACATTCAATATCCATGAAAAGAAAACTCTTTTAAAAAAATATAAAAGATTAGCGCAAATATAAAAAAGGTACATGTATAATACACTCTTATGGAGAATTATTAATAAACCAATCAGTGTAACATTAATAATGAAATAAAGAATGTCTTAAAGAACAATAAATGAAAATGACATGTCCATCTTTAAAAAAATAACATAGTGTATTATGGAATAATATAGTTATGATTATAATGAGAATGAGAATGGTAATATTGGAAAAACACATTATAATCATTATTCATCTTGACTTTATCCAAAATTGACACCTTATGAATTAAAATAATATAACACCCAACAATACAATTTTAATTCATGGGCAAAGTAACAAAATGTAAGGTTACAAAATCAGAACATGAATATAATTATATAATAAATAAAAATTAATAATTTGCAAATAGAGAAGTCAAACGAACACACACTCATAATAATTATTGTACTCATAGGGCAAATACTCATTACAAGGTGGGATGCAAATTAGTTTAATGGGTTTACAGTTCATATTTTAAGCAAATGGGCATGGAGGAAAAACACATATATTCATAATATAATATACAAACTAATTATTATTGTATAAAATCCAAGTTAAACATTGATCGATCGGTCACACTTAAAAATAAATAAATAAAATAAAGTGAGCAAATATAAACAATATCATAATTATAACAATATAAATCCAATTGTGCTAAACTTCATCTAAAGTAACAAAGGAAAAAAAATGCTATCTCATCAAGATTCCTACCCAAAAGAAACGACAGATGTACACATCAAATTAATTAGAGAAAAAGCTGTGGAAGTAAGAAAACATTATAAGTAAAAATTGTACAAAAAAAAAATATTTATGGCACAAGTGGAAATCAACATGATAAGCAAGAATGAAAAGAAATATGATTTAGAATGAGCTAGTATTAGCCAACAATATCGAAAAAAAATATACCAAATAGAGTGACATATGTAAAGGATTTCTGGCATATAAGATATGATCGGACGAACACCATACTTCATAATTTATGAAATAACATAGAGTCTACGTGCTGATAACGTGTTATAAAACTAAACTCCAAGAAAGACAAGAACAAGAGAAATATGGAGAGGGAGAGAGTTTCTTATTGAGGTGTGAAGAATGATACAAATGAGAGCTCTATTTATAGGCTCATGGAATAGTAACATATACTCTCTAACATTACTACACATAAAGGAGGGAAATAAACTACATAGAATAATACAATAAACATAGGAGTTACAATTGGGCATTCACTATGGCAATAATTTTCATAACATATATATCAATAAAGAGATAAACTCATCAACACAAACTCTCAATTTTTATTTTTCCATCTAATTTATACTCATTACAAGGATAAAAAGATTGTTAGAAATCGTTTACTTTTTCAAACCAATCACTTTTTTAATGTTAGAAACACTCTTTTTATCAATATACTCTTTTTTCTACACATTTATCTACGACTAATAATCATAATCAGACTAGCTAATAATTAGAATCTAGTAAAAAATGAAATATCTACTCATGAAAAAATCTTTCTTTCAAGCATGAGACACAAATACCGAATTAAAGGATATTTAGATAGGATGATCTTTTTAATTTCAAAAAAATGAAAATAAAAAAAAGAAGCTCATTGTTATGAATATTGTTATTATGGTGCATGAATGCCCATTGTGTAACCTATACATTAACCATGAGAATCAATACCATTATCTCCTATTCAAGTGTAATTATGTTAGTCATTAGGGGTTATGTATCATGAGCCTATAAATAGTGCTCACTCTTGTATGTTTGAGACACATCAATAAGAATACTCTTCTCCTCCCATATTCTTGCTCTTCTTCCTTTTAGTTTTATAACACGTTATCAGCACCAAGCTCTAACCTCTCCGAAATTCACAAAGGTTGCTCTTAGATATATCTTAATTTCTATCATTTTGCCTGATCTTTTTCGAAAACTAATATCCATTCGTTAATGTTTTTTTACTGTTCATCCATTTATGTATGTTTTCCCTTGGGTATATGGTCATCCATTTTTCAAATCTTTTGCATTCTTTTTTTTTCTGTATAGATAGTCAGGCGATATATGGCACAATAATATAAATTAAGTTACTTTGTGTTTAAGTTTAATGTTCGTTTTCAAAGTAGCTATTTTTGTGTGACTAATGCACTTTTTGAAATGGATTTAATATATTTCTATTAGAAAAGTCATGGTATGCTACTACTGTGTGAAATCTATGGTGTTTTACACATTCGTTTTTGTGAAAAAAATTTCACACTTATTACTAGTTTCTTGTTCTAATGTTGTTATACCTCAACCTCGCTATTTTAAAAATTTCTTCAATGATATTGGCGTTATCATTTGTAAAGGTCATTAGGCTTTAGAGATTAACCTACTATCTAAAATCGTCTTAATGGTTATTTTTCGCTTATAATTTTATATGATTGATATGATAGTTATTCGATTACATTGATTCATTGTCTTGCTTATCTTAACAAATTTTCGTCATGATCGATTGCCTTTCGTAGGTCCAGAATATTTATATACTTGTTCCAGTTTTTTTTTCCCGATAAGCAACTTGTTTCTGTTAATATAACTATTATATCATATATGTTATATATTTTGAAATTTTTATTGTCATTTTAAGCCATATTACATTCAATCAAAAGCCATAATAAGTTAGTAACGTTTGAATTATTTATTATTAAAATAATTAGACAATAATTATAATTCTTTATTTATTGTTGCTTTCTGATGCATAAGTTGGGTATATTAAATGATAATAATATGTACTATTGTTAATTATTAGCTCATATTGTTTATCTTTTCTATTTTTCTCATTAATTCTATTTATGTCTCTTTATATTATATATTGTAATTGGAGTTTGATGCCTTTGATGTTTCGGGCAAGAATTATTACTTGATGGCATTAGATGGTAAAATGCATTTATAATGGTCTTCGTCAAACCATGAAAGACACTAATGAAACGTCTTGTGAAGTCAAAGTCATTGATCTTACCCGCCATCACCTCCATACATAAATGGTTGGAAAGTGAGTAACCACTCATATATTTTGTGGCATAACGGCAAAGCCAAGTATGACCACCACTAGTGCATGATGATTTTACAGTGTGATACGATTGGATGTCCCAATAGACATATAGATTGAGAAAAGATCCAATGAGATACAATATCACTTCATGAAGAAAAGGATTATAATCATGTCCATAAAGAGACACAAGTTATCAAAGTCTATCTATCCAATATGTCTCAAAATTATGCTCACTCAAGAGATACAAAATCATTCACAGAAGTGGATGATTATTATATTAGGTCTATATCAATAATATATATTCTCACGAGTGAACAAAATAATATACTATTGTGGAGGAGAAGACCTATTATTTTGGCAATGATAAAGAAATTTGAGAAATATATCATTTTGTCATGAAAAGTAGTTATGACTTGTTGAAAAATTCCAATCATACGAAAGATGATATACAACCATCAATATTGTTTTGATGATCATGCCAATGATATTCTTTTAGCCTTCAAAGTGAATTGTGCCAAGACACACATATTACATTATTTTTTGAAGCACAAGTAACAAGATATGATTATTATTCCAACAATATGGAACTTTTCATTCATATGGGCATAATAATTATGGTTGTATGAGAATTGTTGATCCCTTAATTGGTGACATTTAAACCGTGCACCATTCTCATGACAAAAATGAGTAACTCTATGATGAGAATCAACACAATACGTGGTGATATAAATCTCATCGATAGTGTATCACATATTGAGTAGTACAAAATTAATCTCAAACTCTAGAAACAATAATGTGGTTTATGACCATGAAATTATTGAATCAATACTATTGTCCTCCAATTTGTACTACACACATGTTGTTGTGAGAGAAATGTAAACTATAAGTTTACCCATCCTGACAACTATTATTTGGCATAACCGGTGAGACCATCCCGGTTCATGATGCGAATCGATAAGTACCTCTATGGTCAATTTTGATGATTCGATGATCTAAAGTGTATGTTCTCTTGAACATTGTTGTGCATGATGGTCTCAACTTGGGTATTCTAAAGAAATGATTCCTAACACTTTAGATAGTCCTTGTGACTCCCCTACTTCCTGGGAACACGAACGATTTTCTGTTTTGTCAACAAGGTTTCGTTTCTAGGAAAGCATTTTCACCTTTCCATTACCCATTGTTGGGTAAATCTCCAACACAACATAACTCATTTTTGGGTTGCTTATTCTTAAATAGAGTTGATTGTTTGGATAATCATCAACTAAAGTAAGATAATTTATCTTATACACAACAAAACAAAGGGTGATGTGTGTGGATCCATACACCCAACATGTGGATCAATTATTTTAATTGATGTATCAACTAGAAGGTCACATGTATATATGAAAGCAAACTAGAATTTGCGAGATTGCTAGCTCAACCATTTTGGTTATGAGCATGATTATCCAATAACGAAAATGTGTCATTGAGACGAACATTTTCCATTTATATTATTGTGAACATGTCATTTACATGAACAACACAAATTCGCATTACGCCAAGAAATTATTATGAATTCCTCCATTATATGTGGTTTTTGGGTCAAAACCTTATACTTCCCATCTATGGATATATGGATGTGATATACACACCTAAATTGCTCCACCACAATTTATTAGGATGAGTTCTCAATTATGTTGATTACGAGTTCATCGATGGTAAAATATTTACATCGTTGTCAGGAAATTTTGATGACTCGTTTGGAGGTTTATCAGTCATATAATCATAATTCTCAACATTATGTGGAGAAAATCAAAGGTTGGCACAGAGATTCGATGAATAATCATCATATCATTTTGATCCTCGCACTAAACAATATGAACGTGAAGTTCAAAAATATATAATTCATCATTTGCCAGACACTTTACTGACCCAAACAGAGTAAAACTCTCATGTGCCAACTCGCAATGCTCTAGTGAAAATGATGTTGACATTGGGCAATCTGACATCACAACTGAGTCTAAAACCCATATAAAGCATGGTAGACCACACGGTTCCAAAGAAAAAAAATCCTCAAAAGTGAAATGGAGCTATATATCAAGATGGTCAAATTGAGGTTAAGATTATTTAAACAAAACCACCAAGAGAAATAAATAATGTGCTCAAGAAGAGTATCAGGTACCTGAAAGATATGAATATATATCTCAATTATCTATATCTTGGATGGAAAATATTGGAACCCTAATGAAGTCAACGTCGACGAAATTTTTGCGTATAGTGCAACGCTAAATATGATAGTTGAAAATGAGGATCATTAGCCAAAATGCATGCAAAGATAGAAATGATTGGCTGAAAAATTTCAATTTGAGGCAAATTCAAATTCCCAAGAGAAATGAAAACTTTTAAGACATCAAATCTTTATACATTGAGATGTAAAGTATGAGTATGAGAAGTTATGAAACATCTCATTTTTGAAAGGTTTTGTACAACAAACCTATAACATTTTGATTTTGAGAAAATATATTCTCATGTGGTGGATGCAACTACTTTTTATTATTCGATTAGTCTGGCAATTTGTGAAGGGAAAGAGTTTGCCCCTAATGGATGTCCTTGCAACCTATATGTATGATTTGCATAATTAGAATACACGTGTGTATATGAAATTCCCTTGAGGATTTATTTTGCTATAAGCAAACAATTCAAGTTCGCGTGAACAATATTCAATTATATCCAATTGACGTCATATGAATTGAAAGATTGAGAGACATGGTACACTTAGCATATCGTACATTTCTTTATGCATATAATTTCTTCTTCATTTCAAGTTGATTTTTTTTGAAAAATCATCTTCGTCATATTTTATGGTTTCAAAATTCTTACCAAAATTTTGTTAATTTAATTTTATATTTTAAAATGTGTCTCTTTTATTTTGACATAATTGGATGTGATCATCTTTTGTTACATAGATGACATACACTTTATTGAGCTCGTAAAGAGTTTCTCAAAGCAATCAACTATTGATTAGCTATAGAGTTTGAGCTGAAAGATGTGGAAGATTACCACTAACTTGCCAATTGTGCATCTCTCTCGAACATGATTTTCGTATATCATCAATGATATACTAATTATATCCAACAAAAGTTATATGGATATGACATGGCTATCAATGCCTGGATGGTAGTAAGATCACTATGTGACTCTATGTCGATTTTAACCGACCTTTATTCAAACATAAGAACTACTCGGTTTTGAAGTAGTAATCTTGGTCATATTTGTGTTGGTTGACCATAAATTGGTCTCATGTGGTAATTTTACCACTTGGTGGGCTGTGAAACCAACTTATAAAGCTACACCACCATTTCACAAGATGATTTTATAAATCATGTATGATATTTATTTTGCATATATCCTTGAATTGCAAGAAAATGGTGCAACGTGATGTGATGATTATTTACTCATTTTCCTTCACTAGGTTTTTATCCCATAGGGTTTTCCTAGTAAGGTTTTAATGAGGCATATCCTCATCTAATGGTCATTCAAGGTGAAGTGTCATGTGAATTATGGATGATCATCGATCATGTGATGCATATATTTTATGCACAAACTCCAATGAGTTGAAATATTTATCAACTAAGTGCACCTAAGTGATAACTTGGTTGATTTATTCACCAAAGCTCTCTCTGTTGGGAAGAAAATTTGGAGTTGGTGACTGAATGATCTCGACTGATATAATGATGAGCGAGAGTTGATATCCTCATCAGGGGGAGTCGATGTGAAGGATATCAACGGATGTCATCATCAAGGGGGAGTCAATACGTAACTGTACTCTTTTTACCTTAACCATGGTTTTTCCCACTGGGTTTTCCTGGTAAGGTTTTTAATGAGGCAGTATCAATATTGTACTCGAAGAACATAATATATATTCTTATCCAATGGACATTCAAGGGGGAGTGTTATGAATATTGTTATTATGGTGCATGAATGCCCATTGTGTAACCTATACATTAACCATGGGAATCAATACCATTATCTCCTATTCAAGTGTAATTATGTTAGTCATTAGGGGTTATGTATCATGAGCCTATAAATAGTGCTCACTCTTGTATGTTTGAGACACATCAATAAGAATACTCTTCTCCTCCCATATTCTTGCTCTTCTTCCTTTTAGTTTTATAACACTCATTTCTTTTTTGGTTACTAATAATTGGAGCCTTAAAACTCTATTCATTTATTTATTCTACTTACCGTTGGAATTCTTTTTTTATGTTCTTTACAAAGAATTTTCATAAATTTTGGGTCTCCTCAATTCTTGGTCAAACCAAGCTATTCTCATAAAATTCAAAGTAATATTACATGCTTTTTTTCCATTCGTTCCTTTCAGAATCAGTCATTATTTTATAAACTATACCGCTAGTACGGATGAATTTCTTTCTTCATCCAAATATGTAAAATATGTTAATTGCCCTTAAAAAGCCGAGTACTCTATCATTGAGTTAGCAACCCCCTCCCCCAACTTCGTTTATCTACATACAAAAAGAAAAAAAAGCATAAATAAATCCCAAAAAGATCAATTTATCTCATATAATTATATTTCTTTAGCACACCGTTGCCAAGATGAATGTTAATGTGTTGAGAAAACACTATAAAATGGTTTTTTTCATAAAAACAAAATGAAACCAAGAAGCACGAATTGCATTTATTCTATTTTCAATATACGTATAGAGTTGCTTTAAAGGGCACTATTCGTATAAAAACTCATATTTTATGATATAGGATAAGAATGTTTGGGACATAAGGATTCAAAAGCTCCGAATAGCGGGATCAAAACTCGCTGCCTTACAACTTGGCCACACCCTACACAGATTTCTATTCAATCGCACTAAAAACATTAGTATTGGTTCTTCGTCAGTTCCAATATTTCTGAAATACATTAGCTTGGTTTTATGTATTTTAATATACGTAGATATTCAATTAAAGTAAATTTATTGATCTTAATATCGAATTCAATCAAGATATTGAAGGAAAACAATTAAATTTGTCATGTTTTTATAAGATAATATAAATATGGTGGAGACTCCGGTACATATGTGTATACAATACATTTAACAAGAAAAACATTCATTTCAAGAATTTAAAACCGAAACAATAAATCCTAAACACCTCACATGCAACCCTAAACACTAAAGGATAATGTTAAACCCCTCAATACTAAATTATAACCTTCAAACATTAGATCATAAAACCAGATTCTTAATCCTACTCCAAACTCTGACTTTTGACGATAAATCTAAATTAATCAATCATAAAGCCATTTATTAGACTTTAAACACTTACCACTATGTCCTAAACCCTAAATAATAAACAACAACCTCAAAACTCTTAGTTTTAAGCATAATCTATAGCAAAAATGTGATAAATGTATCTTGTACACGTATATACCAGAGTCTTTTCCACATTTATAAATAGTGAGGTAAATTGTCAAGATAAATTGGTGAGATATAATTTTGCATATAGTAATTTAGTATCTTGGGAGACATAAACAGCTCCACCCATGAAGTTGAAATATGAAAATTTATTAGCTTCATTCATTTTTGTTTAGTTTTTAATTTATTTAATGGTTTGTTTGGATAGGTGATTTGGAGGTGATTTAGAAGTCAGAAGAGAGTTCGTTCCAAATCACCCGTTTGGACACTAAAAAGAAAAAGATTTTGGGAGATTTGAAATCACCTTCTATGTCCGGAGAGTTTCAAATCACCCATATGAGGTAGAGATTTCAGAGGAGAGAGAGGAGATTTGAGAATTTTACCCACAATTATCCTTTGTTTTCTTTTTCTAATTGATATGATCGTAAAAAAACTTTAGGTATTTTCATATTTTTATTTTCTATTTTTATTTTATATTTCTCTCTCTCAAATTATTGCATTCAAAATCACACACAAATCACACATCCAAATGATTTATTTAAAAAACGGCAAGCCTCATCCAAATCTCTTCTATTTCAAATCACCCATCCAAACGACCCGTAGTTTTTTTTAAGTAGAGAGGCAATTGCCTTGTCATTTTATTAATGTTGAAACAAAACTCGAAACATTGAAAGTAGTCTTAGATTGTGGAAGCATTAATAAGACTAACTACTAATACTGGGTGTTTCTAATGATGAAATCGATGATGATTGATCTGCGGCAGGAATTGCTAGGGTTTCGGGATCGCTCGGCTCCTGCTAGGTTTGCCGCCTATAGACTCTTATTGCATCAGTTTTAATCATGACCACTTTATAAAACTGACAGTTCAATTTATCTAACTTATGAACAAATAAATTAATATCTTATATTTTAACATTTTTATGATTGTTTACACTAATTCGATATGAACATTTCGATAAACCTTAAATTAAATATAGATAAACTTCATTGTATTTTTTAATATTAAAAGTTAAATATACCAACAAATATTTCCTATATTGGGATGGTTTCAACTAACTTTACGACTATTATAATTCAAATTTAATAGATTACTTAGTCTAAACAAATAATTAGAGGGTGGAATCTGAAATACCATTAGTTGAATTACGAATTTCTAGAGTTTTCCATATAATTTAGTATTTGAGGACAAGGAATAAAACAATCGCTCTCCCTGACTCCCTCTGATTTTGACTTGACCAAGCACTAAGCCGAACTCGATAAAATTATAAATATATACCTGATTTTAACACTTTGGACCAAAACTAAGGTGAGCGCACTTGCATTTATATCTCCCAAAGTTCATTGACATTAATCCTAACCCATAAGAGATCTAGATTAAGGATGACAATTATAACAGTTTGTATGGTTATTAGGTCGAACTCGACCGAGATCAAACAAGATAAAATTTGAGTTTATTGTGTATTTTCTAGGTATAGGTAAACTTGAAACTAGTTATATGAGGGTACAAATAAGGTATGAATATTGAAGTATCCAAAACTAATGAATTTTCGTAATGTGATTTGTATTAAAGTATTTGGGTAATGTGATTTTTTAGTGTATAGAATAATTATTATTTTAATTTTGTAAGTACTTTTGTAATGTTGTATAACATAATAATTTTTTTTAGTTATATAACTTGCTTTATTAATGATATATTAAGTTGAAGTGTTTGAAAAATGATATAGTTTGTTGGTTGTTGTCTTAAATGTTTAAGGTCGATTACAATTATAATCAAAAAAAATTCGACGGATATGGTGGTATAGCCATGGTTATCAGAACCAGACCCAACTGGCCGGTCGGACCGGTTCGATCATGAACCGGTGAGGTAGTGGTACCGGTTGGGCAGTTTAAATAATTGGTCAAACTTGAGCGTTGACCCGATTGGACCCTAATTTTTGGCCGATTAAACCCAACTCAAAATTTTGGTTGAACCAGATTCCAATGATTATAATTTTAATATTCAAAACTGTGGGTAATGGGATTCAAACCCTGGTTTCTAAAGGACAAAGAATGGATCACAACCATCTCTATTAATTTCATTATTTGATTAAGTTACACATCTATTTGATAATAATAAATATTATGATACCTAATGAATATTAAAAAGTGATATCTTACTATAAATTAAACAAAGTATACATTGAATCTCAATAACTTAATAGTAAAAACCTTCAAATCATTTATATAGTTTGAAACTTTTTAAAAAATTATTCAATAACTATGTTTTTGACAAATTAGATTATGATATTGAACTATATATATGGCCGGTTTGATCCGGTTCAATTTAAAAGTTGACCGGTCTGGCTCAATTCTATTTATTTATTTATTTAATAATTAAAACGGTCTGAGCCGGTTTAGCAAACGACAAACCCCTGTCAAATCATCAAACCCCGAATCTAAAGCCACGTCGGTTCGATCTTGGGTCCGGTTCTAAAAACATTGAGTATGTCATTTACTAACTGAAAAGCTACTTAGGGTAGAAATTTTCCAAACTCAAAATTACAATGAGTGGAGAACTGTTTTTTTGTCGGAGATATCACTTATTGATATAAAGAAAGAGAGAAAATGTCGTTACTCCGAAAGGGGATACGAAACTATAATTGAATAGCATAACACACGTTTGGATACATAGAGTCTCTCGTGCCACTAGGTGGGCGGCGTCGTTATCCAAACAAGCAACAAAAAGAAGAGAAACTAATGGGGAGTTATGCAATAATGATCTATATTCTGACAAAAGTTGGCCAATCCTAACAGCTTGGAGTGAAAAATTGATGAGACGAACTGCCCTTGCTGAGTCTGAATGAATCGAGATCACATCATCTCGGCATACTGAAGAAACGAGGAGAGCTCGTCGAATTGCAAGAAATTCGAGTGTCAAAGGATCCATGATGTGTTGAACGACATGAGTTGTAGCAGAGACAATGGAGTTGTAATGATCCCGAACAACCCACTCCCACCTCTCAATAACCTGCAGCAACGAACTAGGTGGGCAGACCACCACATCAACATAGATCCTCTGCTACGACCTCCCAAGCAGCATCAAAGAAGAGGTGTTTGTTGGCCGTTAATGAGTAGTAATCGGAGCCGTCACATCTCTTGTCTCGGGTTGTCTTGCACTTTGAATCCAATGAGAAAGAAATTGTCACCGAAGAATGAAAATTGGTACCTGAAAATGATCGAAAACAACCAAGTTTCGCGCTTTCCAAATTCTCCACCAGAAGAACACCAATTTTACCGCCATCATTTTATCTTCAAGACAAACTCGTCTCTAAAACACTACAGGGTATCAACCGATATGAGCAGACCACTGTTAGATGACAAGGATGATGACGCTGTTACATCAGTTAGCGTATAGGGATTTGAGCCTGTACAGATTCTGTTAGTAATGTTTGTACAATTTGTAGTTTCTTACTAGTTTGCCATTCTTCTCTGTGTATATTGGTGCTCTTGCACTCATTAATGGAAGAAGTGATTTTCTCCATTTCGGCTCTTCTCTAAATTGTTCATCCCAGCTCACATGGTATCAGAGCAGTAAGCTCATTCATCTCCTTGGGTTATCATCATGGTCGATGATAAGAACAAAGAAAAAGAAGAGTCCTCCTGCGTCAAGCCGAGTCCGCAGTCTGAGAAACCCAGTCACTACTAGATCAACCCAAATGAAAACTTGGCTCAAGCAATCACTGTAGTGAAGATCGATGGAATGAACTACCATCTTTTGAGCCGATCGATGTGTATCGCCTAGAAGACCAAGAAGAAACTGGGATTCATCAATGGGGAGCTTCCGATGTCAGAAGCCGATGATGCCTACTCCGACGCTGGGGAGCAGAGTAACAACACTGTCGTTGCCTGGATTATTAATTCCCTCGATAAAGAGATCTCCGAGGTCGTCATCAACAACGACATTGCACTGGAGCTGTGGAAGGAGCTACAAGAGAAGTATGGCAAAGCAGACTCCATCCGCATCGCTTAATTGCGAGCTGAAATCTCAGCCAGTCGTCAAGGTACCTCCACCGTTACTGAATACTATAATCGCTTGAAGAATTTATGGACTGAGTATGTCTCATTTTGCCCCATCCCCGCTTGTGATGTGGAGGATAAAATCATATTGGAACTGCTAATACCTATGCTGCGGTGAAAAACCACCAGGAGAATGATCATGTCATTGATTTTATTATTGGATTGAATGATGAACACGAGAATACCAAGAGTTAGCTACTTTTGGATGGATCCACCCCTTCGTTGAAACTCGCGTCCAAATATGCTATGAAACTAGATCATCAATTGAAAGGAGGAATTACCAAGGAGGCCAAAGGTGTTGATTCCATCGCCCTTCCTGGTGCTCGGACGAGTGACTGAAACTGCAGCAAAGGAATCAAATCAAATGCTACTCCTGGAGGCTCACCTAGCACCAATTTATTTTGCCGATATTGCAAGTATACTAATCACAACATTTAGGTTTGTATCAGGTTGAAGAACAAAAGGCGAAATGAGAGCTCTAGAAATAATGGTGGAGGGCACTATAGAAGTGCTAATGGAACTCTTGGTACTTCCTCCGAGTCCGCTGCTCCTGAACATAGTCCCAATGGCCCATTACATTTTTCAGCTAAAGACTATAGTCGTCTCATTGCGCTCCTCCAACAGAATTCTGCCACAACTTGTTCAACACCCAACACCATTCACCAAGCTAACCTCAGCTCAACCAGCACTACATCCTCTTCCACACCCATCTATCCAAATTTTGCAAGTATGATAACCCTTTCTACTGCTAATCTTTCACATAAATTAGCTTTAATTGGTGCATGGATAATGGATACTGGTACATCGGATCACATGTGTACTTCTCTTTCTCATTTCATAGCATACAAACCCATTCTAAATGTCATGGTCACTCATATTGGATTAGCTAAGACTCCTATTGGTTTACTGCTTTATAATGCTCTATATCCCTTCCTTTTCTTCCAACCTCATTTCCATCAGCAAGTTAACTAAGTCCTTGCATGTGTCTCTTTTGTTTGAATCCAATATATGTAAAATCCAGGACCTAGCCACTCAGAAGACAATTGGTTTTGCAAACGAGTTTAGGGGTCTCTATCAACTTTGCTCACCTACCACCCTCTCCACTCAACATGCTTACACTCCCTTTGTCGCCACTTCATACAACTTACAAGCAATGGACATCAACATATGGCATTGTCTCCTAGGACATATATCAAATAATAGGACTCATCTTTTAGCAAAATGTAACCCTTCTCTCCCTCTTAGCCCTGTCGATCATTGTGCTGAATGTCAATTTTCCAGACTCAAGAAACTTGCTTCTCAGTCAAGCAGTAATGTTCATAGTAAACCTTTTGGTCTAATTCACCCGATATTTGGGAGCCTTTGCACATTGCTTCCCACGGTGGTTTTTCTTACCTCTTGACCCTAATGGTGAACACCCATTTACATCCCCATAAAATTTAATGGTGAACACCCATTTACATCCCCACAAAAATTTTACTTGTTGGTAGATTAACCATTCCCCATGCATTGTTGATCCTTAAGGCCCTCATTTCCTCCTGTACTGCTAAGTTCCAGTTTTCATCATTCAGGGCCTCCTCTATGTTTCTAGGCACAAACAGGTTAGTTACCTTTGACACAAAGGACTTATGAGTATTGGATAGTTTAGCATATGATACATACTTATAAATAGGATATCTAGTGCATGCTCGTACTCCCTTTCTAAGAGCAATCGAAAAGCCAATGTCTGAATCGGGAGAAGGTTGAATACCTGGATTTATGTTACTGGTTTGTGTTTCTATACCGTTGCTAGAATCTTCATTGCTCGGTTCATCCGAGTGATTAGGTGGAGGAGTGGAAGTTGGGGCAACTACACTTGTAGGTCTAGGTCTCCTGGTGTAAACCTGAAGGTTATAGTTAGTAGTGGGTTGCACTACCACTACCTGAGCTTCTCCCCCTATCATGGACTGATCATAGGTACTACGACTCATGATATCAGGTATAGGAATACGTAATGAATCCATATTTTCCGTATCCCAAATATTTGCTTCAAAACTAGACGGATTATCCGATTTCTCCCACTTAAGCAAATTCTATGTGAAATAAGGTTGTGCTTCCCAGAAAACAATATCACGAGTCACAAACGACTGTTTAGTGATCAGATTAAAGCATTTGTAACCTTTTTGAGTGGTTGCATAGCCAAGAAAAATACACTTTTGTGCACGTGCATCTAGTTTTGTCCGAAATTGATATGGAACTAACACAAAACAAGTGCAACCAAATGTTTTTAAGGGTAAATTTCCCAGTATTCTTGTATCTGGAAAACACTTGTTGAACACATGAACATGTGTTTGGAAAGACAATAGTTTACTAGGCACTCGGTTGATTAAGTAGGCTGTTGTTAATACTACATCTCCCCACAAATATTTAGGTACATTGGCTGAGAACATTAAGGCTCGTGCTACCTCAAGGAGGTGCCGACTCTTACGCTTAGTAATACCATTTTGTTGGGGAGTGTAAGAGCATGATGACTGATGAATTTTTCCTTGAGAACTTAAAAACTCAGTTAGATAGGAATTAAAATACTCGGTTCCATTATCTGTTCTTAAAATAGCGAATTTGACTCCAAATTGTGTATTAACCATGTTGTGAAATTATTGAACAATACCTTTCACATCAGTTTTGTGAGTGAAAAAATAGACCCAACTCATCCGGGTATGATCATCAATAAAAGTCATAAACCACTTTTTTCCTGAAATAGTTGGGATCCGTGACGGTCCCCATACATCACTATGAATCAAATAAAACGGTTTGGAGGGAGAGTAACTCCAACTACAAAAACTTGCTCGATGGTGCTTAGCATACTGGCAAGCATCACATTGAAAAACTAAAATTTTTATTCCTTGAAATAAAGTAGGAAATAATTGTTTTAGGTATTGAAAGCTAGGATGACCAAAGCGAGAATGTAATAACTTGATATGTCCATAGACAGGGGCAGAACTTGTACATGCCAAACTCTGACCTTTTTAGCATCAAGTCCGTCCACGTCCAGGTAGTAGAGCCCTTCCTTTTGTCTACCTCTGCCAATCACCCTCCACCTCTGCCAATCACCCTCCCCAAGCTCCGATCCTGAATGGTACAATGCAAAGGATAGAAAACCACCCGGAAGTTAGAGTCTTGACTGAGTTTATGAGTGGATAGTAGGTTATATGATAACTTGGGAACATGTAGGACAGATTTTAGGGTGAGTTCTTTGGATATAGGGGTATGGCCTGTGCCTACAATCGGGGCTAGGTTACCATCAACCACTTTAACTTTGTTAAAACCTGATTGTGACGTATATGTAATAAAGGATAGTGAATCATGTGTCATATGATCTAAGGCTCTAGAATCAATTATCCGACTCCTCATAGATTGTGTCATTAGTACTTTACCTGAATGTGCCTAGAATCATTAGGATTACCCGACTGAGACAAATGTGGCTTGAGCAGTGTCAGACTTTGCTCCAACTGTTCATTGCTGAGCAATCCACCTTCTGGTTGCATCACATCACTGTGAGCCCTAGGCTGGTTGCTATTGTCACTAGGAGTTGGATTCCACAATTCTGGATGCAACTTGAAAGATCGATCACGGGTATGCCTAGTTCTTCCGCAGTAGTCACACTTCAAGTGGGACTTAGGATCAGGTCCACGATGATATCCCCCTTTGTTAGCCACCATTGCTTCAGGGGCAGTCTCCTTCTATTTCCCAGTAACAAGAGCAGACCCTTCAGGCGCCGTCTGGGTTTTTCCTCCCAGCATGACACGGTGTCGACTCTCTTCTCGACGGACCTCATTAAACACTTCTCCTATAGTGGGAAGGGGGTCACGTCCAATGATCCTTCCACGCACCTCATCTAACTCGGCATTTAAGCCCACCCGAAACTTAAAAATTCTATTAGTTTCCACAATTTTCTTAAAAAACTTATGGTCATCAATTGATTTCCAGACATGGTCATTGAATATATCCAAGTCTTGCCAAACTTGCTTCAAAAGATTATAATAACGAGTAACAGTGTCCTCTCCTTGAACAATCATAGCCAATTTTTGGGTAAGTTCGTATACCTGTGACTAGTTTCCAAGATCAGAGTAGGTAGCTACCGCATCGTCCCATAGTTCCTTTGCTGTACTATACCCCAGGTAGTTGGCTCCAATCTCAGCAGACATGGAGTTGACGAACCATGTCATCACCATGGAGTTTTCAGCATCCCAAACTGCAAAGGCTGGGTCATTCTCCTCCGGTTTTGTAGCAGCTCCGGTGATGTATCCAATCTTGGATCTCCCTCTTATGTACATGCGCACAGATTGTGACCAGCGCACATAATTTGCTCCATTCAGCTTGATTGTGGTGATCTGCAGGTGCGGATTATTTGCAGCAGTCGGCTGAGCAGAGTGCGAGGGATTGGTGGTGACTGGATCCACAATTGAGTCACCACTGACCGGTTCTGGAGCCATGGAGGAGGAAGGAAGAGACTTAAACTACTTTATAAGGTGTTTGAGAGGCTCTGATACCATATAGGTTAACAGAGGTAATCTGTATTATCTTATTGCTTTACTGAACGAACAACTATAATATATATAGGATTAGGATTATAGAGTACTATCTTATTAGGTATCGATTCCCTTTGATATGGAATCACAACTCCTACCATATTTAAGTCCTACTAACCTAATTTACATGATCTGCCTCATCAGCAGTATCTCCTATAACATATTTACAATATATCCTATATCTCTAATGATACGGTAGCAGCTAATAGATTATGATAGGGTAGGTAGAGCCTATGTAGTTACCTAATCTAGGACTATTCCTACTATATAAATACCTAACATTCTAATGAATAAAATCATCATTCATTCGATAGTTCTATAGGATCATCAGACGGTTCAATATATTTCTACAGTTACAAGTCATCAGAGCTTGTAAGGAAAAGAAAAGCATATGATCAACCCTGCACAGATGTTGTCTTTCATCCAGTCCTGTCAAACGTGATTGCTTCAAGCAGTTGGGATGGACGCATCTCAAACTTCGAGTGAGGTGCTTTTAATAAATGGTTTAGGCACAACAGCTGGGTTGGGGCGACGCAATCCAAACTATATCTGGACCAGGGGGACATGACTACAAATGCTGTAACAGAGGAGGAACCCATTATTCAACCGAGCAAGTCACAATTGTCCCACGGCCATCCATGTGAATTATTCTTCTTCTTCAAGTATAAAGATGGACCCCTGTACTGTACTGTAAATCTGTAATGTACTGCTTTCAGTTATGGGTATATTGATCTGGGACATGGCATGAATTGCCAGCAGGTACGAAAGCTACAACTACAACGTAATTTCATTGCACGTTCTCATGTTATGAAACTCTCTAATCAAAATATTTGTGTTGTGACTTTCAAGCAGGGGCCCCTGAAACTGAAAGTTTGCGGACAATCAGATGTGGAGTTGTGAAATAATTTGCAATTGTTTTGTGGTGGTAACTATCACTTCGGTGCAGGGCTAGGGAGACAAATTATAGGCTCTATTATTGGCATGCGTGGAGTAGGGGCTCACTCATTGAAGCGCTGTTTGTATGTATATGTGTGTGTCTTTGTTTGGTTTCTCAGCAATGCGTACATCTATTTCACTCTTTTTTAACCTGAGAAAGTGATGGGGTTTTGGCTTTCAGCTGGATACTCTGGTTCACATCACCAACTTGCTGGATTGCACTTTGAATGGTCAGTGTCACATTTCTTTTGACCACCAACATAACCTCAAATCTCTGTCTGTCTCTCCATTTGGATAACTCCTAGCTTGTCATGGAGTTGGATGACGTTTCTTTTCCCTTGGTGACTTTTTTTTTGTGCCTTTGTCTTTGTTTCGATAAAATCTGGCTTGTCTTTCTTTCTTTCTTTCTTTCTTTACTCACAGTGACGTAGAATTGAAAAGAAGCATCGTTTCATGTTTAATTCCTCTTTTTTTTTTCTTTTTTGAATAAAGGTCATGTACCTGAATTGCACCTTTGAGCATTACTGTTACAGTACTGTTCCTTTTGTTTGATCAAAGACTTGGGTAGCCTGGAAATTGACTAGCGTCTTATCTTGTGAAGCAAAAATGACAAAGGTTTGGCCATGAGTCCATGAGCTTGGTATGTTGTGCACCCATCAATGTCCGATGGGTTTGGTCGAGGGAATACGAAAATGGTGTCTGACCTTGTTATTTACTTTAGCACTTGGGAGACGAGATGAGTAAGTAGGCAACAAAGAAAAACGTCCTTGTGTTATTCGCCCTGGGCAGTATAGAGTGTGGGGTAGATGAATAAGACAGCAGTCATTTGCAATTAAGGGCGGATGGCAGGAAGTTGTAGATACCTCTAGTTAGTGTTGGGACAGAGAAGGATAAAGTACTCAGTTGGCAATAACTAATATTGAAGTTGTGCCCTGCTAGTGCTAGGCTTTCCTAGAAAGCATTGCTATTCTATTTGGCTTGAGGTTCACCTCTCTGTAAGAAAATCAAATAGCTGATTGGGTTGCTAGTTCAACTAGATTTGGGACTCTCTCATGACTGAATTTCCGACTGTTGCAGATCTTTTTGTCTTTTTGATAGAAAACCTGTGAAGATAAATTTACTCGACTGTATGATTTACATCATCCTTTCGCAATTGTACGATCAGGAAAATAGGAGGTCGATCTAACCAACCTTTGACGATTACATCATCCTTCAAGCTGAATAGAAATTCTTATGGAGATTCTACTTGGTTAACAAACAACTAAGATGTGCCCTGCTAATTTGATCAAGACAGTAGCAACTTAGTATTTGACATCCCACTCTTCAACTTAATCAAGTTTGACACAAATTGGTGTACTTAGCTGTTGTTTTACTCTGACAAAAAAAAGTTACTTTACAAATTCTTCTTCTTACATCCTTGATACCGTAATAAACTTGAAATGGTGACAAAAACAAACAATCCAAGTTCTTGGTTCAACAGTTGCAGTCTTGAATATTAGTTCTTGCGGTGCTAGTCGTTCGAGCAGTAGTTGATCACTGATCCGGAACGAGTCCGACATGTACCTAACCGCACTTCGGTTTAAATTTCATATCAACATTGGGGAGACTGTATCCAAAATCCACAGCTAGAACAATCTTCATAATTCTGAAAGGCTAGTGGCTCTACTACCCGCCTTTGCCTTCTGCAAATGACTATGAGGAACACTTGTAATGCAACCTAGCTAGTTAACTAGCATCTTCATTATAAGGCCTATCTACTATTTTGTCCTCATAGTTATTTATTGGGAAAATACACCATTAAACCTATGTACTAAGTAAAATTTATATTTGCACCCCTTTATTAAATTTTAACCGATTAAATTATTCGAATTTTGATGGTTTTAACAAACATCTTTCTGTTAGTTTTTTCATCCAAATTATGTTTAGTATGTTGATTATACACTTCACATATGCTAATTTTTCTACGTGACAGAATTAAAAATTTATTTTTGGTAAACTCAAAATGCTTAAAAATTTAAAATTTAAAATTCAAAAATAATCACCGTTTAAATCATTTTGAGTTTACCTAAAAGATTAATTATGAGTTTAGTGGAATAACGGCCTGCAAATAATTCTGCCACGTGGACAAATAAGCTTATGTAAAGTGTACAATCATCATACTAAACAAAATTTGAATGAAAAAACTAATAGAATAGCATGTTTGTTAAAACTATCAAAGGTCATGGAGCTTGATAAATTAAAGTTAGTAAAAGGGTGATGATGTAAATTTTACACAATACAGGGGTGTAAATGTATCGAAACAGCTCTCTGAATTATACCATCTCACTATTTCTCTGCATTTTGCTTATCTTGTTTGTGCGGCTGTTATTTCTCCCTTGTTGTGGCATCACAGATTAAGGCATTCTAGCATTGAGAACATTTCTGTATAACCGTACTGGATTCAAAAGAATAAAATACAGTGTTTGTCCCTTGGCTGAACAGAAGCGCCTTCCTTTCCCTTTTCAATTCTAGAAATGTTTCCTTTCAGGAGACTGCCTATCCTTTTAAGTCTTGTAGTCGTTATTCTCCTTCTCTGGATCTTTTAGTTTTCCCCTAATGGATGTTATGGCTCCTTCTAATGAGATCCCTGATGTTTCTGCATATCCTTCTTTTTCCATGCCTACTGCTTCTTTTCCTTTATCTTCGGATGGTAATCTGCCTAATGATTTGCTCCTGTTGTTGTTGAGTCTTCTACTGGGCCTACTACTATTCCTGTTTCTCTTATACCTGAAGTTGATAATATGTTGCAATCTAACCCTGTTCATCTATCTCAGTCTTCTTATTCTAACCAAGTTAATGATATTCTTGTCCGTAAGTCTAGCAGGGTTAAACAAACTCCTCGCTACCTGAGTAATTTTACTTGCACTTCCATTCAGTCCTCTGCTCGTTATCCCTTGGCTGCAGTCCATTCCTTCGACCTCCTTACTCCTCATTATCATCATTTTGCGATGAATTTTTTTGCTTATTGTATCCCTCGATCCTACAAAGAAGCTTTGCTCGATCCTCAATGGCGTGCGGCCATGGACTCTGAGCTACATGCTTTGAGATAAAACGCAGACCTGGAGTATGACCAAACTTCCTCCTGGTCAACCTGTTGTCCTTCCCAAGTAGAGTTATTTCATGAGATACAAATCTGATAGTTCTCTAGATCGATTTAAGGCTAGGCTCATTGCACAAGGATGCACGCAAACTTCCGGGGTAGATTACACGGAGACCTTTGCTCCGGTTGTCAAGATGACCATGGTACGATGCCTCCTTGCTCTTGCCTCAGTCAAAGATTGGCCAATCCACCAGTTAGACATCAACACGGCTTTTCTGCACGGTTTCTTGAATGAAGAGGTTTATATGAAACCTCCTCCAGGTTTGAATTGTGATCCAACCTTTTGGTTTGTAAACTCAATCGCTCTCTTTACGGTTTGAAGCAGTAGAGCCGTCAATGGAATATTCGTTTGACTAATTTTTTACATTCTGCTGGTTTCAAACAGTCGTTGGCTAATTATTCAATGTTTACTCGAAGTTCTAATGGTTTGTTCACAGTGTTGTTAGTCTATGTAGATGATATTTTGATCACAGGCACTCATACTGCTGGCATTCAGCAACTCAAACGTGACCTGGACTCCACATTCACCATCAAAGATCTAGAACTCCTGAAGTATTTTCTTGGATTGGAGGTTGCACGTTCTTCCTCCAGAATTTCTCTTTCTCAGCGCAAATATGCATTGGAAATCAGGTATCAACCACTGGTCAATATCTTAAATCTCATCCTGGTCAAGGTCTGTTCTTTCCCGCTACCTCCTCTCCTCAATGCATGCTTTTACGGATAGTGATTGGGCGGGATATCCCGATTCCCGACGATCAACCACTGGTTTCTGCATTTATTTTGGCCAATCACTTGTTTCCTGGATATCTAAAAAACAGGTTACGGTATCCTGATCCTCTGCAGAGGCTAAATACCGTGCCATGGCTGCTCCAATGGCTTCATTACTTATTCGATGATTTACTTACTCCTTTCCAAAGTTATTTTTCAGTCTACAAGCTTATCAGCAGTAGCAGAGAATCCAGTGGCACATGAGCTTAGGGAGCACATTGAACTGGACTGCCATATTGTCAGGGAAAAAGTTGCTTCTGGTCTGATCAAAGCTATTCACATTCCCACTATCCAGCAACTAGCTGATCTTCTCACAAAAGTTCTCTCTGCTACTACTTACAGTACTCTGGTTTTCAAGTTTGGCATGATAGATTTGTATTGTCCACTCCTTACCTAGCTTGCGGGGGGTGTTAGAGTGTAGTCTGTTAGTTAGGTATTAGTCAACTCTGTTTTCTTCTATATAAGAGATAGGATGGTCCTTGTAAAATTCAACGGTTCAATTCAGATCAATAGAATACATTCAGATTACTTCTGATAACAACTTCGTTGGTCTGTGATTTCATAGTCTAAAAACCGTTTGCATAAATATTTTAGCCCAAACATTGGCGCGGTTAGTACAACGTACACATCTAAAGACAGCAATGAAGCAAAGAAAAGCCTCTCCTGATGCCTGCTAATATATAAACGCATAGAATCGAACTAGCAATTTTGTTCGGCATGTTGACAGAATTGAATGTTGTATGTATTATGAGAAATCTTAAATTTTAATTAATTGATTGACATAGGTTTAAAGCATTTTAAGTGATAGTTTAAATATAAATTGAATTTTCATCAATCTCAATCTTCATGTATATCTCTAAATTCGTAAGTGGTCGAACTATACGGCAGTGACTTTTATCAACTTGCTCACTCGTGTTTCAGGAGACTAATACATATAACACAACGATTTTTTGTTTAGTTATAAATTTTCGAAGACTTAAAATTTTAAAATAATCTCTTATTACCTATTTACTAAATTTTTTCCTTTTATATTTTATAATAACCAAATTCCATTAGTGACAAATTTAATAATAATGAAGTCAAAACTATTAAATACTGTCCATGTGACCAAAGAAGAACTATTATAAAGTATCAAAGTGGATAAATATCAGAGAAATTATTGATTAATTAACAACTAAAGAAAAATGGACAAAAACACCAACAATAAGAACTACAAAATTCAATCAACACAAAATATTCAGTAAGGAAGCAAAGTGTATGTTTGAAAGACAAACACCATGTAAAAAAAGACAACACCATGTCATGTTGCAACTTCCCTACCCGGTGATTAATTCAAAGTCACAAACACGCTAATTATATTCACGACAGAAGAATACATTTTAACCAAGAATTCCAACCAAATAATTTGTTAATGAAATAAAGGACAACTTATAATGGACTTTTTTGTTACGACTATAAAAATGTGACCATGTTACTTGTTTATGTTATATCCATGCGATGATGTATTAAATATTGTATTTCATAGTTAAGAATAGTTAGTAGTGAATAAGCTAAGAAGACAAAATAAAAGGATAAAAATATGCAAGATTGAAAACTACATGAGCATTAATTTTCATCCCTTGATCAAGTATTCGTGTTCATATATCATAATCAAATATATTCATATTGCATTTTTTTTCTCACATGTGCTGAGTTGGCATTAGGAAACAATAAACTGTTTTGACGAATAGTTGAGTATAATCAAAATTGTAATCTTAACTGGCGCGTTAAAAGAATTTTGAAAGGAAATCATGTTATATGAACTTCTTAGGTTTGATGGATATGTCGAATTGAAATCGAGTCAACCCGAATTTTGTTTTAAATCGGTCAAGAGATATATAAAATGTAACCTCAATCGACCCGTTAAAATATTCTTGAATGAAGATCATGTTATATGAGCTTATGTTTGATGGATATGTACAATTCAGGTGACTCAACCAAAGTAGTGTTCTAAATTAGTCATTAGATATTGCCTCTAACCCGATTAACTTACAAAAATGTAACCTCGACTGTCCCGTTAAAAGATCATTGAAAGAAAGATCATGTTTTTAGTTATGCTTAGGTTTGATCAATATGTCCAATCCAACCCAACCCTATTAGTATTCTGAATTGTTCCCACTAAAAGAATCTTGAAAGAAGGATCATGTTATATGGACTATACTTCGGTTTGATAGATATGCCCAATTCATACCGACATTGTTCTCACTAAAAGAATTTTGGAAGAAAGATCATGTTATATGGACTACGCTTAGGTTTTATAGATTGTCCAATTCAAACCAACATAACCCGATTAGGGTTCCGAATAAGGCTAGAGATAATGAATCATAACCGGATTAACTTGCGAAAATCTAACTTAAATTGTCTTGTTGAAACAATCTTTCAAAATGTAACTCCATATGCCTGATAATTGAACTGTTTTAGGCCCACTTATTACGTTAGTTGTCATATATTAGGTTGATTTAAGATGTTTTCTATACTTTACAGTGACTTGTGATTTTGAATAAAATGCATATTTGCTTCGTTTATTATAATAGCGTGTGACTGAATATGTTTGAAAATATGTAATTTGATGTAGGTTGGTTATCCTTAGCATAGCGTCATAGCCTTTAATATTAGATGAATTTTTTCCATGAAGGATTAGTATAATGTTACAAAATTGATATTGTTGGACTCAAAAAATTGTAACAAACAACATTTGTAAAAGTCACAATTTGTTTTGAGTAACATATAAAATGTTATAGAAAAAAAAATTAATTAAAAAGAAGAAACAAAACTGGAGATTAAAATAATTAATAGGACTATTTTTTTGTGATAATAAGTGGTTTGTGGACAAAAAATTAGATTTATGGGTAGCCTCCTAAAAGTTTATGTGGTTATTTATGCATATATAAAGATGCACACTAGACGACCATAAAAAGAACTCACTAGCTATAGGCCCCCTCAGAAGTCATTTGCAATTATGTGGCAACAAGAAAACAAAGGGAGGTGGTACTTGTGATTGTACCACAATTATGTCCTTTACCAGGACGGACGCAGCATAACGACATGTGAAGTGAAACAAAGTTTTTAAAAGTTGGAAAAAGGGAGTGAGGGACGCCCAACATTCAGTTCTTTAATAAAAAAGATAGTTGGACTTTTTGGCCAACAAACATAGTTTTAATTAATGGCACTGGCACATTGTAGCTAGCTAGCTATAGCTATGTCTTTAGGTATGTGGATAAGAGAAGTGTCACTATAATATGTGACGACATGCATCACATAAAACTAAATATCGATCCATTCCAAGCGACAATGGACTCTGGTGAATTGCTATTTCGCATCAACTTTGTTTATCCTACGTAGACAGCATTACTACTATAGCCTAGGTTTCATAATTTGATGGAAACCGTGGATTTCGTTATCTAAAATATACAAGTGGAACATCACCCCAATGCATTACTTTATGCACTGGGTTATATTTTTTTAGAGGAAAAAAAATTTAATCCTAATGCATATTTGGATTCAAATTAATGTTGTGAATCGTATTGTATTCGTTAATGACAGACATGGAAATCCTATTTTTTGAGATGGAGATTAAAAAATGCGAAGATGGTAGAAACCTAACATAAATTAGGAATATTGATTTGGTTGAGTTATGGATAAGAGTGCTTTTTTAAGATGTTCGCGACATTGTCTTGTAATTATACACAAATGACTATCAAACGGATCACATCCGGTATAAAATACCAACTCAATTCCCCGGACACTTACCCGAGTCTTTCTGGTTGCGGACCCTTGCCGAAAGTGGTGGTGGTTGCTACAAGTTTTTAAATAATGGTATTATCAAAATTTTCGGTATGCTCACTTTTTTGTGGTAACGTACATAAATCATCAACGACCATTTTAAATTTTTGAACTCGACGGTTCATAATTATTTGAGTATTAAATCTTTATTTCACAATTCACTTTTGATATCAAACTTATTTTTAATTGTCAACATCATCACTTAGTTTTCATACCTACATTAATACACAAACACAATTTAATAACATTTTCCTATCCTCTTAATAGATTCCACAACCCACTACCGCATCATCCTTATTTTCCACAATTCATTTCATGATAAAATTCCAGTTCATCATTTTCCACGATTCATTTCATGATAAAATTCCAATTCATCGCCTAACATCATTCATCGCCCTCGCCAGCTATCTCAGCCGGCGAACCCAATCTCCACATATTGAAGGAAACAATTTTCGGAGAATCCTAACTTACCGATTGCTAAACCCTATAAACCCCTTTTACTCTAATAATCCCTTCTCTCATATCTATCCCCGCATGCATCAATTCGACGATGAGGAGCCTATGAGTCCAGGACGAGATCCACGGGTGATGATATTTATCAGAGCTATTGGAAGGGAAGTAAGTCGTCTTATACTAGCGAGACGGTGGCAGGAGGAATTCTATTGTCGCTGCTTCAATTTGGTTCACAAGAAGCTGAGTTCATAGTGCTGTTGCTATTTATTTGATGTACGGTTTGGTTTCTAGATTAGCGTAGTGAATATAAACGAGTGGTTGCTCATCGATTCTATAGGGTGGCGATTGACTGATGACAACTTGGTTTTTTTCCAACACCCTCGAGCGCCGTGGAGGATGAAGGAAGCGGCGGCCATGTTCCTTATTTCCCGGCAGACCTATAGCGTTTTGCGTCAGTTGCTCGATTTTCAAGCTTCGACGAATTGACTTTTCAATTTTGACTTGTTCTTACCGAGTTTGTTGCTTTTGTCGATTTTGCTGCTTTGTCCTTCCAGCCTTGTTATTAGCTATTAGGTGTGTTGTTCAGTAGCTTCTCTGAGTTAGTTAATTATTTAATTTGTGGTGAAGATAGGGATTGAATCCTTGCAAATATTTTTTTTTACTAGGGAGATACTAAGATTTTAACAAAGCATTACTAAGTTAGTTGATATGTTCATGACTGAGTTAGAGAGTGTCTGTGATTATACTAAGACACTTACTGTGAACTTTTGTTAGCTACTGATACTATCATTACATGTTGATCATAAATTTGTTCAAATGATGTTAATTTAGAGATTTCATCCAGTAAGTTAAGAGTGAAGACCCCGCTGACGAGCTTCACAAGTTGCGGGGATAAGACCATAATCGCCACTTACGTTCCCCAGTTTATATCCTTGATAATCCACTCTTAGAAGCAAATATTGTGACGATGGTGATGACTAGGACAATGAGTCAATGACCACTTCGCTATCTCGGAATGAAAAAGGGTGGGAAATAAAGATGATGTGTGAAATAGAGGGGAGACGATATTAATAAATTGTGTTTGGTATATTTAATAAAAAGATTGATGAGTTTGAGAATTGAAAATAAGTATGAGATTAAAAAGAAAATGTGAAATAGAAATTTAATATTTAAATAATTGTAAACCATAAAGATAAAAATCTTACAATGGACGTTATTAATTAATGTACATTACCAAAAAAAAAGTGAGCATACTGAAAGTTTCAATATACCGACTATATTAAATGATCTAACTACCTACTTTAACCTACACCATTATTGAATCTATCAAAGCAATCAAAACTAGATGTAAATATCTAATAACTGAAATGAAGATTTGAGATAACTCAAATCCTGGCTTATTAATATTTATGGTTCCTTGCTTATTAGAAAAAGTACTCTTTGATACCCTGTGGATTATAACTCATTCATACTTAACCTTTTAGAACGTAGTATTATGATACTGTCGTCCATTTTTCTTCCATTTCCCGTTATATGCTAACATTGAATCCTAATTATCCATCCCAGTCAGTTAAAATACTTTAAAATAATTTTATTTATATCAATTAAAGCAAAAAATAATTTTTTTTTATCTCCCTACACCTTTTTTTTCTATTAAACAACGACTTTTCTATTAACAAATAGTTGTAATAAAGAGGTTACATCGACTTTTTGTATCTTGCTCATGTTTTCGTTCGATGTACATATGTTGTTGAGGTTTGGACTACTCTCTTCCTAAGGTTCCCACTGCCCAGCCGTTGTCACTGGAAGATGATCTTGCTTTCTGTGTGTTTACTCACACATGTAACAATATTTATTATTAATGAAAGATGATCTTGCTTTCTGTGTGTTTATTTACACATGTAACAATATTTATTATTAATGTGGCCGTTTGCAGTGGAGGACTATGATGAATTATATTTGAAAAGAGCGATGTTATCGTTTGTACGGGGAGTCTCGAAGAGTTCTCACCAACTTGTTGATTGCATTCAGTTGGAGTTCAATGTTATGTGAAGCAAATATTCCTCTCTTCATTAGAGTCTTGTTTTTTCTCTGATTTTTGTCTTTTTTCTTTGTGTCCCTACACCTTTCGTTAGTTAGGAATGGACATATAGATTCTCTAAAATTAAATAAAAATATTTTAGAATATTTTAGCTCACCAGAATGGGTGATTAAGATGCAATGTTAGCATTTAATGAAAAAAATGACGGAACGTACCACAAAATTATGTTCTAATAAATTAAGTATACATGAGTTATAATCGATACGTAAGGTACCAAAATGTACCTTTTTTATAGGTAAGATACTAAAAATGCTAATAATTCCTCAAATCGGGATGGTGAATCTAATGAGCAATTTAGTAATCTTCCCGAAGTTCTTAGGGGCTTAGACAAGGAGTAGGTTCAAAATTCAGACAAAAAGGCATTTCAGGATCTCATCTTATTGGCATTTGACTGATCTAATAGTCGGTAACAAGGATTGTAAAGTCTTTCACTGAAGTATTATAATTTTTTTAATTTTTTTCAAAAACCACTGACACCTCATCACCTTGAGTCTCCGCTGACTGGCCGTTGATTTTCCTGTGAAACACCGGTTACCGGATGACCACTTTTCCGAAATTTGTTTTATAAGTAGTTGTATTTTTAAAATTATAATATTTATATTTCTTAAAAATTTTCATGTTTAGAGTTTAGGGTTTAATCGTTTCATATTTTTATCGTTTAGCACCTAACATTACTCAGCCTAGGGTGGCAAATTTGGAACGAGATTATTGATTCATGAATGCAAGATTGGAAGTCTCTTCAACAAGTCGAGATCATGGAGAGCAACTAGTTGGAGGAAATATCTCGTGTCCAGACTCCATTGGTGCTACGTCACAAAGTATCTCGTCAGAATAATTTCCAATACAAAAAGGGAGTAGTACTTGCCTCAACACTTTGATTCCTCCTTCGTTGTCGAGCAATTGAAGCTTGTATGGCTTTCTATGTTTGATAGTAGGCAACCGCGTCTTCTTCACGAGTACCACACTTGCTATGTTGGTGCAACTCCCACCATCAATCATTAGGTTGCACTCGAAGTCGTTGATGATGCAATGGGTGTGAAAGAGGTTCTCCCGATGTTGATATTCTTTCTTGGGCGTGATCTCATTTGATTTGTGTCCCCTTGATGTATTCGGTGTCAATGCAGATGTTTTGAGCTCGGCGGGTGGCCTTGATGCGGTGGCCTCGGTATGTGGCCTTCGTCTCGAGGTCTTGAGTTTCCATCGAATTTCCGCCAAATCTTGTTTATCGCAAAACATGATTAGTGCACAAAAATGGACCTCTCAAATCTCTCAAACTAATAAATGTTCAAATCTCACCACTCATTGTTTTACCACTAGTGTTTCACTCAATTTAAATGGAGATAAGAAGTAATTAGGCGAGCTAAGGTCTTAGAATTAGCAAGGATTCTTCTAGGATCATGACTCAAGAACTTATCCCAATCAAAGCAATCACAAGAACACAACACAACTCGGACCCGATTTATGGCTAGGTAAAAATCGTTTCTTTTGTTTCGAAACTTGAAAACTCAAATTTAAAAACATGTAAATAACCGAGAAATCCCTACCCTAGTCTCGAAATCAACTATACTAACCCAATATATCGAAACCTGTGTGGTGGAGGTGGTTTTTGGGTCGTAGCTCTTTTATTTCCTCTTAATTTGCTGATTCGATTTTCTTTTCTTTTGATTTCCACATGATTTTCTTCACTACTAAGAAATACGTTAGTACAAAATCAAACCCAAAGCTCAAGAATCCTAATCATACAGGGAAACTATAAAACTCAACCAAAATCACTCCAACTATCTTGATCGAAATATCTTCTTAATTTTCCAATTTTTAAACCTAAATCTACTAGGAAATGAAAGGAAATCAGCCCTCTTCAATCAAGTAGAAGGAAGATGAAAGAATTAAATCCTAATCCAGCTAGGAAACTACTACGACAGTCCGAAATCACAAACAACACAATTTCGGCCACAAACCAATTTTAAGGGTTTTCTGGATTTTATTGAAACTTAAAAATTGATAAGACAGAAATTAAAGGATACGTAGTTCTTGAACTAATAACAAGGCTCTGATTACAAAAATTATTTTAGCCGGAACTTACGATTACGACGACCAGGACAATTTATTGAAAACGGTGTTCAAAGAATTGAAAGAAATCCAAAAGTCGGACGGACTAGTTACCTAGCCGACTAATTGATCACAAGGTCAAAGGGAGGGTCTACGTTTCTCGTTGTAGAAGGTTCCACGAAGAGGAGCTATAATTCGACTACGATAAACCGAATCTGTTATCCTAGCAACGTCATGTTTCAAGGACGTCTAATTAACTATGGTGGCTATATCCTCTTTGTGTAGGAGAGGGAGGCCATAAAATTACATGTAAAATAAGAAGCAGAAGGAGGTTTGCCTTGCAAGGCAAGTAATCCTTCTTCCTTAAGGAACAAGTCTTGACTAGGTCAACCCTTACTCCCTAAGAATAGAATTCGACCAATGACTCCTTTTTTATGAGGGCTTGTTGGACCTTAACTAAAGCTACTAAGTCTGAATACAGTGTTTTTTGGACGACTCTGCATGGTTGGGATCAACGGATGACACATCCGCATCCAGAGGTTCTTTGTCGCATCGTGTCCTTGTTTTAATTACCTTTCCTTTCCATTCATTCTCTTGGTTCTAAATCGTTTGATTTGGTGTATCCAGATATTTGGGGTCCTTCCCCTTGTTTATCATTGAATGTTTATCGTTGTTTCTTACATTTTTTTTACGATTGCACTAAATTCGTTTGGATTTATTTCCTAACTTAAAAATCCGAAGTTCTTGATTCCGTGTGCAGATTTCATGCTATGGTCCAAACTCAATTTGGGGTAACCAACCATCAAACAATGTCAATCCGATTAGGGTGGTGAATACCATTCGGTTTCTCAATTCCTTGATACTAAAGGAATTTATCATCGTATCTCGTGTCTTCACACGCCCGAGCAAAACGAAGCAATGGAATGACGTAATTGTATTAGATTCGAAAAAGGATGTACGCTACTTGCTCAATCATCTTTGCCTAAATTGTTTTGGGAATATGCTTTCAAGATAGCAACCCATCATGTGCAAGAAATCAAACGTCTCCTTTGCTATCTAAACAAAACCTTATCTGGATGCTTGCAATTCCGACATACCACTGCAAATCACCTCCTCGCTTACTCTGACTCGGGCTAGATTTCAGATCCGGATGACAGTAGGTCCCAATACGGGTATGTCATTTTTCATGGGACTAATCTCATTAGTTGGACTTCACGGAAGTAAAATGTGGTCGCTCGATCTAGTATTGAAGCGGAATATCGAGTTCTTGCCAAAAATAGACGGAACTAATCTAGCTTCAACAACTCTTCTCTGAACTCGGCCAGCCACTCCATCAACCCCTTATACTATTATGTGACAATAGTGGTGTGATTTTCCTCACAAACAAACCAATAATCTTGACAAGATCCAAACATATGAGACTCTGAGACTCTCGCAATTGCCTACGCATAAAAAAAGACCAACTAACGGACTGTAACACCTTAGGCAAATCCCACATCAATAAAGCACGTGAGAGTCTATGGGCTATAAGTAATAATCTGTCCCTAACTGATAAGACGGTTTTTTGGGGCGAAATGGAGGAGTTCTTTCTAAGAACTCTAAAATTAACCATGCTCGGGTGGGAGCTGTCCAGAAATGGGTGACCTCCTGAAAAGTCACTATTCTGCACCTGAAAATAAATCTGTGAGGGATTAGCTATGCCAAAGTGGACAATATCTTGTCGGAAAAATGACGAGGTGTTACAGGTGGTATCAGAGCCTCTCTACATCCCTCTTGGAAGATGGTGGGGCAAACCTCAACAAAGATGTTGAGTCCCAAGCGGGGTGTAATGTAACACATTAGAATAATCCCACATCAACAAAGCACAGGAGAGATCCATGGGCTATAACTAACAATCCGTCTCTAACTCACAAGATGCGTTTTTGGGTGAAATGGACGAGTTTTTTCTAAGAACTTTGAAGTTAATCATGCTTAGGTGCGAGCAGTGCAGAAATGGGTGACTGATATGCTATATTATCGACACACTTGTTATTGTTATAAACTACATTTTTGTCTGTCGATATATATTCAAATTCAGGATTTGGTTCTCTTGCCCCTCGGAGCCGTGTTATGTTGTTTGGTATGTTTGGTTCTCTTGCCCTCGGGGCCGTGTTATGTTTTTGGTACATTTCACGTGTCATATGACGTCTAGAGATGAACCAAGAGATGACTGAGAGGCCGGAACAACTCAAAACGTTGGACTTGAGAAGAAAACATCACTGTTCAATATTTTGAGCATAACTCATCGCTCGAAAGTCCGATTGATGCAAAATCAGCGGCGTTGGAACGATAAATCAATTTTCTACAACTTTTATGATGATGCTTTGTTCAAATGCACTGTAAATAAATAACACCGCGTGTTCTAAATGAACATGGCCGTGTTCTTCCTATTTACAGTTACCACCGAGAAGAGCAAGACAAAGCACACGGCCGTGTCCTTTTAGGACACTCCATATATGTCACTATGGAACAGTCCATATTCTCCTAGGACACGCCATGTCATAAGTGTTGACGAGATTTTTGAGTTTAATCCTTCTCCAACTTGGTCTATAAGTCTATAAATACCCCTGAGACCCCCTATGGACGAGATATACTTCAATACACACTATTATAGATAGAGATTGGAGATTTTAGAGAGAGATAAAGTTCTAGAGATTTATTAAAATGTGAGAACATCAACGATAGGAGGCGGATCGAATATCGGCGACAAGATGGAGATTTCTCGACGAAACATGTTTTCTTCCCGGGTTATTTTCCTTTCGTCTGCCTTTCTTGTTTCTCAAACGATGAGTAGCTAAACCTTTCGTGTTTTTTGGATGAGATGAAGCTTTATCTTAGCTTTTGTATGGATGTTGGGGTTTTAACCCTTTGATTTGTTATCGAGGTTATTCAGACTTATGATGTGTTCTTTCTAAACCTAATTTCTTATTTTCTTTCGTTTGCGCCATAATTGAATCATAATTATTGATTTGTGAGTCAGAGAGGAACATAGATTGATAGATCGCTTCGGAAGAACTCTAGATTATTCATTAGCTCGAGAGAGGAACGTATCGTTTAGACTTTTTCATCATTTATCGTTGTGGCATTTCATCGAACACCTTTAGTGTGTTTTTCTTAGGGTAGATTAGCTCGAGAGAGGAGTCTAAGGTCGAGCAGAATAGATCCGTAGAGGCGCGAGAGTGATCTAAGACTATCATAGGAAATGGCCAAGCCATTTTAACCTTAATAATCAAGATACCTTATCGTTCATCCATGCATTGCTAGCTTTAATGAATTCAAATCTGAACAACTTTCATTCCACACTTAAAACTCAATCTCTTGTATTTGCTTTCTTTTGATATGCATTCTTAGTTGATAATCGGTTACAAAAATAATAAATCAAACAATCATTCACTATTACTTGGTTTAGTTAGCATAATCAATATGAGTAATATCATTAGAAAGACCCTAGGGAAATACGATTCCATTAGAGAAATCTAGTGGGTATTTGATAGCGCGGTAAAATCCACTCCTCAGTGACCTCTTGAGAAGTCACTGTTATGCATTCGAAAACAAATTCATGAGGGATTAGCTATGCCCAATGCAGACGGAGTGTTACACGAACATATTCACCAAAACCCTCACCAAGGGTCGACTCTTCTTTCTTCGCTCCAAGCTTCGATTCCGACCCGAACTTGACCTTGTGGGGGAGATAATAACCGAAAAGTTACTCTCTACTCCTTCATTCACCCACTCTCTCGATTTATTAGTAGTGGTATAGATTTATCCTTAAATACAGGGTCTATTATTATTTTACCGTGTATATATTTTGGAGATTAATAATAGAACAACCCACTCTTCCAATAACATGTTTCTCAGTTCGGTATAATAGATTTACATGCATGTTCATGTAACATATGTGGCATAAGAATCTCGATTCGGTATAGTAGAATTACACGTTATGTACACATTATATGTGGCAGTTTAGTTCTGATTTGTTATTCCTAGTTGGATCGTACATGTAAGCCGCAATTGAGTTCCTACAAATGCCACGACCGGAAATAAAATATTAGGATAATTAATTTGTTTTAATTATGATTATACATGACGAGCGTGGTTCAGCAGCAAATGCGTTAGGGCTCCTTACTGGCAGCAAGGAAATATTCGAGCAGTCTTTTTTAGTACTAGATCCAACGGATGATAGTTTCTTTTGTTTTTCATTTCACGGAAATTGGGATATTTAGTTCCATATTTGATTTTGTAGTCTCTCCATTGTTCACCTCTTACAATATTTTTTTGCTTGGCATGACTTTTTACTATTATAACAATGGTTATGTTTTTTCTGCTCATTTAATTATAGTATAAATAAAAATAAAGTTGGAAATTCAAGTACATAAATGGATCGGTGTTGAGTAAAAGGAAAAAAAGATAAAAAATTAAAATCAAAAAGTACAAAATAATAACTAGAGAAAATGATCATTTGAATATCATAATCAAGTATAAGAAGGTAAATAAAAAGTACATTAAATACAAACGAGTACAGAACAACAAAAACAAGTACATAAAAAATCTATACACAAAAACAAGAAGATAAAAACCTAGTACAACATAACATAAACAAGAACATAAAAAACTACATAAAAATAAGTATATTTATTTCAACCTAATTAACTGGATCGAGGCTCTAATAAACCCTAGTTAGAATAGTTAGACAGCAGTAATCATGGACGGCAATAATTAATCACTATTTTGAAGTTATTCAAAAATTAGCTCAATGTGTTCAAAAATTTACTGGCACGAGCTCGACTCAAACAAGTACATTTAAAATGGAGTCGAGTTTCGAACACCAAGCATCTCGATTTGTTATCAGCTGTCCTACTAGTAGTTGTATTTAACAATTGGTTTTTCTATTTCTTTCCAAGCCAGATCGGAAGTGGTATATATATCATAGACTAGTGGGTATTCGAATGCATAACAGTTAACAACTCAAATCTTAATACTAATACTACTTCGAACCTGAATCCATTTTCTTTCCCTATAAACTGAACGCACCTCACAGATTGTACTATTACTTCCTTCACCAAAGATATAATTCCAATTAAAATATTTAGTTACTGATAGAATAATTAACCTTGGCTGCCTTTTCCCTAATAAAGTAAGTTCAATTTCCTCTCCATTTTCTTCTTTCTTTAATTCTTCCTTTCTATTATTATTATTATTACAATACAGATAGGACTGTATACTTTTTTACAGAAAATTCTTCTTCCATAAATCTCAAAACTGTCGGGTACAAAGAGTTGGAAATAACACCATCAGACCACATTGGCCGCTAGTAGAGAGACCCAATTCTCATACAAAAAAGTCGCTGAGGCGTTGCAGCAACCCAACCGGCCCTGGTATTCTCTTTCGAGGGATAAAGTGGACTGAAATCGAAGGGGAGTGAAGGAGGCCTCTGAAGATCAAGTCAGTCAGGTTCACACTTTCCAAGTTGAAGAAAGCCTTTTCACCGATGAGAAAGTGAATAAGGGAAAAAACATTCAGATAAAATAATCATTGGGGTATGCAGAAGGGCAGCAAGTTCGATCGCCTCAAGGTGGTCGCTTTCCATGGCCGTTACACACAATAACGTCAGAGGCCGCCATCTGAGAATCATTTAAGACTGATCTACTACAGTGGATCACCACTTGAGAATAACACCATCGAACCATATTGGTCGCTAGTAGAGAGACCCAATTCTCACGCAAGAAAGTCGTAGAGGTGTTGTGAGAAACCCAACCGGCCCTGGTATTCTCCTTACGAGGGATGAAGCAGACTGAAATCGGATGGGAGTGAAGGAGGCTTTTGGAGAACAAGTCAGTCAACTTAGAAGGCCTTTTCACCGATGAGAAGGTAGATAAAATAGTCATGGGAGGGGGGGGGGGGGATGTGTGATGCAAGCTTCCTAGTCAAGGTTCTCATTGCTGGATAGGTTGGACGTACGAACAGGGAATGGACGGACGTTGTGAAACCTACCGCTAAAAAATCCGATCAAACCATGCGGTTCGACCCATGCATTACTTAAGGGTTCACTCTTCACATAATATCAAGTCAAACATAAAAAAAATAACTAAATCAAATATAATCTCAATTCATAAGCAAAACGACTGCTGAAAAAAACAGAGCAACAAGGCTCGAATACAATACCAATGCACTATATTATGTCTTCTCATAAAGCCAGTGCTTCAATTGTAAACAGATTAAAAATTCCTTCAAAGCTTTTCCCCCTCTAAATAAAATATCTTCTTAATAATTTTGTATAATAAAACCGATAACTCCCCCAGTGAGATTTCTAGTTGCTCCACTTAACGAAATTCTTAGACGATCCGTAAAAATTAGAATTGAAAAAGGTAAAACGGACCGGATCACGTGAAAACAGGTTGGACTAATGAGGATTTTGCCTGCTCTTGGGTTATGACTTTCTTATAATGAGCTATGAATTATTTTTCAAGTGAATGAGAATGATTTTGTATACAATCAAATATCAGTAACAAAAAAATTGAATGGTTATAAACAATACATAGGAAATTATTTGGCACATAACCAAAACGTAAAAGATAATTTTGAACGATTAACCATTACATACCACCTTATTTTGAGATTTTCATAATCTCCACCCCAAGAATATAAACTTTTCCAAACTATATCATTTTATATGTTAGGGCCATATTATCCGAATTCATTAAGTTCATTGGGAGGTCTAAGCTATGTCCTAATAGGAAAACTAATGGACATTGTAAAAAAAAATTCTTCAACTTTCCTTTTCTTCTATCTCAGAAAGTATATTACGAAAAATCTTCAATATGAGTAATTTTAATTTAGGTGTAATCTTTAAATCCCAGATAAAGGTGCAATCTTGGTCAATCGGGGAAATGGGCTGAAAAATAGGTTTTGATAAAACGGTTGGAATCGCAAGTTGATAGCCAAACTGAACTGTATAAGCTTCAGAATATGAATACACCCATATCAGTTGATCAAAAATAGCTGTGATCAATACGGAAGTAGTCGAAATTTCAAATATATCTTTCTCATTGAAAATTTTGACTCAAAGTTGGAATAAACCAACTTCCATTCCTGATAAAATCACTTACTCTTCTGGTAAAAGAACTTGGGTCAAGGTGTGGTAGAATCTGAGGCTTGTTGGGTGGACTGGTTGGGAGCCAAAGATCAAATATTACTCATTTCCCTCTCGCTTGCTTCGCCAATAAAATAGTGCGCCAACAACCAATTTCATTTCATGCAATCACATGTTACCATTGTTTATCTCATCTACCTCACTGATGGTTTCTTAAATACGACATGGTTAAGGAGGAGATTGGTAGATTGAGTGAGCAGCAACGTCGTGTCCATTCTACAAATTCTTCTACTCGCTTAAACACTCTACTCCTTTTATGTGCTCGTTTACTGTATTGTATTTATTTACGTACCTTGTACTTTATGAAGTCCTTTTTTTATTTTTAGTGAACGTTTTGATTTTGATAGATTATTAGTGTTTCTTTAATATACTCATTTTTTATTTCATCCACTGATAAATAACTTGGTCATTATTGTATTCCTTTATATACTAGTTTCTAATTTTGCTACACGGTACTCAATTTTGTACGTGGATTTGTACCCATGTCCTAGACATTGTACTCGTCACCCAATATTATACTCTTTTATATACTACTTTTTTATACTTGTTTTTATTGCAATGAACCTGTTTTTAAAGTACTGTAGTTTTAATGTTATGTACTCATGTTTGTATTCTATTTGGTGTATTATATTACTCTTGTAAGTTTATTGTTTTGATTCCTATACCCGTTTTTTATGATTATTATACTTATTTTTTGTACTCGTTTGTATGTGCTAGGTTTCTTTTACTGTTCTCATTTACATACTAAAGCATTTTATATAATTATTTTTATTTTGAGTGATGAGTTCATTTCATATCTGTAAAATTTTATCCGACCATATCTATGTATTATACTCGTTTGCAAAAACGATTATCGTTTCAAAATATAAAGTACAACATGGTGTCAGACATTTTTTCAAAAAATAGGTCTGATGAAGGTGGTCTAGTGAGCGAATTTTTCTTTTGAAATGGGGCTCCAGTGACAAAAAAAACTAGTGTTCAACAGTTTCAAATCAACTTAGTACTTGTGAAATGTTGAAATACAAAACGTTGATAGCAAAAAAAATCCACAAAAAATGTTTCGACAAAGGTGTTTCGGTGGCCAAATTTCTTTTGAAATGGAGCTCCAGTGATAAAAAATTTGTCAGAAATTTGTTTATTCGGTGACGAAAGTTACTATTTAAAATTCTTTAAAATAAAATAAAATAAATTTATAAAATTATTTATTTCCCCTTCAACCAAGACCCTTAGATCTTTAACTTTAGATAAGTGATTCAAATACCTAAAATGGCATTGCTCCCTTCAAGGAAGACTTCTTTTTTGCTTGTGAATCAGACTCAGGATGTATTTTTTTTTATCAATAAACTGCTTTTCATTAGCACACAACACAATATCATTACACGAGATTAAATTGAGCTAATACAAGCTAAGGAACCCAATCCTGATGTAGCGAATGAGCCCTTGAAGAGGTTGCCACCACTCTGCAATTTTGTTGCATTTCCTGGTGACAAAGTGAAACTTAATTCTCGGCTCATCTACAACGAGATGAATGATGGACCCAATAATAGCATAGCGGTCCAACGGCCAAGGTAGCGAGTGGTTGTTGATGATGTAAGTTACCATAATGTTATCTAGGAAGATGGAGGCTGGTTCCAGATTTGATAGAACCACTTTCGTAGCCTTGAGTAAAGCTCTTGCTTATGCACCAATAGTCGATGAGCAGAAGAAGTTTCCATTCCCACCATCACAAAGTTGAGCATGAGTGTCTTTAACTATAACACCGTTAGCCGCTTCTTAGGAATCTGATAAAAATTATCCATTACTGTAAATGCTGTTGGGTTGGTCCAACTACATATGGTGGTTGGATTAACCGGTTTTTAAGGATGAGTGATAATTTGTTTGGTTGGGTTATCTTGAACTTATTGGGGAGTTCAAAAGTAGTATTCTAGAAGTCTCTATTATTAAATAGAGAGATTATTTATCTCTGAAATTACAGAGAAGAAAGTGTAGAGTGAGTGAGAGAGCAAAAGAAGAGAGGAGAAGAAAAAATAAGGTTGCTGGAAAGTTTTCGTTTTCCAGCAGGTCAGCCTGTTCAAAAGAGCATTTCGGAGAAACATGCCGTTGGATCGTCCTGAAATTTGGTGTGCTTGTTCAGGACGTTTTGGGCTTCAATCTGGCCGGAGGGATCGTTGGTCTGATCTCTGGTGTGTCGGGAATCGCTGCTGGACAGAGGGTCAATAAATCTGTTTGGCCTTTGGAATTTTTTCTCTCCATCTTGTCGAGTTGCTCTTGTTATCCATCGCATTGGTGAGTATCCATTGTGGTGTATTGGTGATCCAAGAAGGTTTTTCTTGAGGTAATTTGTAATCCTCTAGCTATCCTAGAGAAGACTTGTAATCCCACCAAAGTATAGTGGAGTTGTTGCTTGGACTACGGTCCCGTGGTTTTTCCCGATTTGGGTTTTCCACGTAAAAATCGTTGTGTCTCATTCATTATATTCTTGCTTGATATTGCTGTCCCGTTTCTCATCAGTGGTATCAGAGCTCGAGGTTGTGTTGGGGCTGGTTTGGGTGGATGGCAAGAATGGATGATTCAAGTGGAGCAATGATTAAGTTAACGTCATCAAATTACTCGATTTGGAAGCCACGAATGGAGGATATATTATTTTGCAAGGATCTCTATGAACCTATCGAAAGTGGAAGCGAGAAGCCGGAAGACAAGACAGAGAAGCAATGAGAGGTTTTGCATAGAAAGGCGGTGGCAATCATTCGGCAATGGATTGACCAAAGCATCTTTCACCATGTTGCGAAAGATACTAGAGCCGATGAATTGTGGCAGAAATTGGAGTCAATGTATGAGCGGAAATCAGCTCAAAACAAGGCCTCACTCATTCGAAGAATTGTGAACTTGAAGTACAAGGATGGACATAGTGTCACGGAGCATTTGAGTGACTTTCAAGGGCTTGTGAACCAACTAACTACTATGAAGTTAGCACTTGATGATGAGGTGCAAGCATTGTTACTTCTTAGTTCGTTGTCGGATAGTTGGGAGACTTTGGTTGTTTCGCTTAGCAACTCGGCACCTAATGGCAAGATGACGATGGACATTGTCAAGGATAGTATATTGAATGAAGAGGCAAGAAGAAAGGAATCGGGGACTTCAACGGATTCACAAGCTTTGGTGGCGGATAAATCCGATAATCGTGGAAGAGGTAAAAACCGAAATTCTAATTTCAAGAATTATCGGAATCAAAGTAATAACCGAGGTAGATCTAGAGGAAGATCAAAATCAGTCACAAGATCGAAAGGAGAAATCATATGTTATCATTGCAACAAGCCCGGACATATGAAGAGAGAGTGTAGATTCTTCAAACGAGAACCATCTAGAGAAAGAGGTAGAGAAAACCGGGAAAAGATGACACTACCGCGGCTGCCACGGATGGTGAAGTGGTCATCGTTTGTGATGCCGGTTTCGTTAATCTCGCATGCCAAGAGAGCACATGGGTTGTTGATTCTGGTGCCTCATTCCATGTGACCTCGCGAGTTGATTTCTTCTCCTCCTACACAAATGGAGACTATGGTTGTGTGAGGATGGGAAATGATGGAGCTTCAAAGATTGTTGGCATGGGTGAAATTCACTTAGAGACCAACACGGGTTGTAAGCTTGTTTTGAAGGAGGTGAGACATGTTCCCGACATGAGGTTGAATTTGATATCCACCGGAAAGCTTGATGATGATGGCTACACCAATTATTTTGGCGAAGGAAAATGGAAGCCGTCAAGAGGTTCTCTTGTGGTCGCTAAAGGCAAGAAGGAAAATACGCTCTATATGACAAGTGCAAAGCTTAGCAAGGGAAGAATCAATGTTGTGGAGAAAGACTCTTCGATTGAGCTTTGGCATAAGAGGCTTGGTCATTTGAGCGAGAAGGGATTGCAAATACTCTCCAAGAAACAACTCTTGTCCGGAGTCGAAGGTACTCTCCTTAAAACTTGTGTTGATTGTTTAGCGGGAAAAACTCATAGAGTTGCATTTCATAGATTCCCACCTTCTAGAAGGAGTAAGGTACTTGATCTAATTCACACCGATGTTTGTTTTATGCGAGATAAAACTCTTGGGGGAGCAAGCTATTATGTCACTTTCATAGACGATCACTCAAGGAAAGTGTGGACATATGCTTTGAAAACCAAGGATCAAGTGCTAGATGTCTTCAAGCAATTTCATGTTGAAGTTGAAAGAAAAACGGGGCTCAAGTTGAAGTGTGTAAGGGCTGATAATGGGGGAGAATATAGAGGCCCATTCAAAAATTATTGTCGATTTCACGGAATAAAGCTTCAAAAAAGTGTACCCAGGACTCCACAACATAACGGTGTTGCCGAGAGGATGAATAGAACAATTTGTGAGAGAATCAAGTGCATGCTCTCACACGCCAAGTTACCGAAACCTTTTTGGGGAGAAGCAATGCGGACAGCCGTTGACTTAATTAATCTCTCGCCATCGGTCCCTTTGGAGGGTGACGTTCCTCAACGAGTATGGACGGGAAAGGAGGTCTCATACGGGCACTTGAGAGTGTTCGGTTGCAAAGCATATGTTCATGTTCCAAAAGATGAGAGGGCGAAGCTTGATGACAAAGCAAAGCCATGTATATTCATGGGTTATGGGAGAGAAGAGTTTGGATACCGGTTATGGGATCCAATCGCAAGAAAATTATTCGGAGCCGGGACGTGATTTTTCTTGAAGAGGAGACAAGTGAAGATGTCGAAAGGGGTGAAAAGGAAAAAATTCCAGCAGCTAGTCCAATTAACTTGGAGCCTATATCTCCATCCAAAACTCATGAAAATGATGAAGAAGTAGTGCCTCATGAACCCCAAGGTACACTAGATCAAGGAGAGCAAGTAGATGAGCATTTGGAGCAAGAAGAACAAGTTGAAGAAGAGCAATCTCAACCCCAATTGAGAAGGTCAACAAGAGATCGTAAAACATCCACAAGGTACTCTCCGAATGAGTATGTGATGTTGAGTGACGGGGGAGAACCCGAATGCTATCAGGAAGCCATGTCTCATGAAGACAAGGGGGAGTGGAATAAAGCAATGCAAGAAGAGATGAAGTCTTTGAAAGAGAATCACACCTATGATTTAGTGAAGCTACCCAAGGGAAAGAGATCACTTAAGAACAAGTGGGTTTACAAGTTAAAGACGGAGGAAACTACTTCAAAGCCTCGGTACAAGGCGCGACTAGTTGTGAAGGGGTCTAGCCAAAAGAAAGGTGTTGATTTTGAAGAAATTTTCTCTCCCGTGGTGAAGATGTCATCAATCCGAGTTGTACTTGGATTGGCTGCAAGTTTGAATTTAGAAGTCGAACAACTCGATGTGAAGACGGCGTTTCTTCATGGTGACTTGGATGAAGAAATCTATATGGATCAACCGCAAGGGTTCGAAGTTAAACGCAAAGAAGACCTTGTGTGTAGATTGAGGAAGAGCCTATATGGGTTGAAGCAAGCACCAAGTCAATGGTACAAGAAATTTGACTCATTCATGATCAACCACGGGTATGCAAGAACTACCTCCGATCATTGTGTGTTTGTGAAGTACTTTGCTGAAAATGATTTTGTTATACTCCTACTTTACGTGGATTACATGTTGATCGTGAGTCGAAATGTTGGAGAGATCAATAAAATTGAAAAAGGAGTTGAGCAAGTCCTTTGCTATGAAGGACTTAGGACCGGCGAAGCAAATTCTAGGGATGAAAATCTCTAGAGATCGGAAGAATGGAAAAATTTGGTTGTCTCAAGAAAGGTATATTGAGAGAGTTCTTGAGCGGTTCAAGATGAGCAAGGCTAAGGCAGTTAGCACTCCACTTGCGGGACATTTCAATTTAAGTTTGAAGCATTGTCCTACAAGGGAGGAAGAGAAAGAAGCAATGAAGAATGTACCTTATGCATCAGCGGTTGGAAGCTTGATGTATGTCATGGTTTGCACAAGACCGGATATCGCTCATGCCGTTGGAGTTGTTAGTAGGTTCCTTTCCAATCCGGGAAAGGAACATTAGACAGCCGTGAAGTGGATCCTCCGCTACTTGAGAGGTACTTCTAGAGTGTGTTTATGCTTTGGAGGCAAAGCTATACTTGATGGATATACCGATGCTAATATGGCGGGTGATGTAGACGCTAGAAAGTCGACCTCCGGATATATGATGACTTTTGCGAGTGCAGCCGTCTCATGGCAATCTAGACTTCAAAAATGTGTTGCATTATCAACAACGGAAGCCGAGTATATAGCCGTGACGGAAGCTTGTAAGGAGGTGCTATGGTTGAAGAAGTTTCTTCAAGAGTTGGGCATTAAGCAAGAGAGGTATGTGCTCTACTGTGATAGTCAAAGTGCAATTCATCTTTGCAAGAATCCTACCTTTCATTCGAGGTCGAAACACATAGATGTTCGATATCATTGGATTCGTGATGCTTTGGAAAAAAAGTTGTTGGAACTCGACAAAGTGCATACGGATGACAATGGCTCGGACATGATGACTAAATCTCTACCAAGTGAGAAGTTTGGTTTTTGTCGCAAGGAAGCGGGTTTGGTGCTACCCTCCATATGAGTTGGAGGGGGAGATTTGTTGGGTTGTCCAACTACATATGGTGGTTGGATTAACCGGTTTTTAAGGATGAGTGATAATTTGTTTGGTTGGGTTATCTTGAACTTATTGGGGAGTTCAAAAGTAGTATTCTAGAAGTCTCTATTATTAAATAGAGAGATTATTTATCTCTGAAATTACAGAGAAGAAAGTGTAGAGTGAGTGAGAGAGCAAAAGAAGAGAGGAGAAGAAAAAATAAGGTTGCTGGAAAGTTTTCGTTTTCCAGCAGGTCAGCCTGTTCAAAAGAGCATTTGGGAGAAACACGCCGTTGGATCGTCCTGAAATTTGTTGTGCTTGTTCAGGACGTTTTGGGCTTCAATCTGGCCGGAGGGATCGTTGGTCTGATCTCTGGTGTGTCGGGAATCGCTGCTGGACAGAGGGCCTTTGGAATTTTTTCTCTCCATCTTGTCGAGTTGCTCTTGTTATCCATCGCATTGGTGAGTATCCATTGTGGTGTATTGGTGATCCAAGAAGGTTGTTCTTGAGGTAATTTGCAATCCGAGAGTAAGCATGCTTCCAAGATTCCACATCTTTGCTAATTCCTAGGTCTATGACGAACGTGGAGATATTAGTGGGACTTTGGAAGAGTAGCTCGATCCCTACAAAGAGAAAACCACCTATCAATAGATACGGTACTAGAGGGGAGGGGAGCAAATAGGAGAAACCGAGTCCAGGTACTTCTAGTATGAGTACACTCAAATAAACAGTGAATAGTAGTTTCGAGACTTCCTTGACATATGGGGCAACGTGCATCCTATATGCATTGCCATCTAACAAGACCATTACAAGTTGCTAAAGCCCTATTGCAGTTTCTCCATAGTAAGAATTATATCTTAGGGGGGATCTGTATGCTCCACAACCACTTCCAATTCTTACTTTCATCCCTTGTATGACTAGAGCTTCCACTAGCATTCGACTGGCGATGAGTAGTGGCATAAGCTGATTTCACTGTAAATCTGTCTATTTTTGTGATTTTCCAAGCCCACTCATCCTTTAACCCTTGCGAACAGATAGGGATTTTCGCGATCACTCCCATTTCGTGAGCACTACAATGGTCTCCTAAAGCTTCCAAGTCCCATATTGGAAGGTCGTAGAGGATCCAATCTGCAACCTTAATGTTAACATCAGTGATGTTCCATAATTGAAAGCCTAGGAGTATGGGAACCCATGGGGGCTTGGCAATCCAACTATCACTCCCATCACCTATAACTCGAATCACTCAACTGTTGAGAAAATCCTGGGTTTGATGAATATTCTACCAATTTCACGATGGACAAGATCCCTTTTCGAGCTGATAAAAACTCTTCTCGAAGAAAGTAGATGCTTTTGAGTACCCTAGCCCACAAGGAATCCAGGGAAGAGAGAAGTCTCCACCCTTGCTTAGCTAGAAGTGTCACGTTGAAGTCATGAAAACTCCTGAAGCCCAAACCCTTTTCAAATTTGGAAGTACATAACTTCTTCGCTTTAGACCAATGAATACTTCATTTCTCCATGTTACCGGCCCATAAGAAGTTGCAAACTAAACTATACATATTCTTTGTTAGTGCTTTAGGGGGGAAGAAGGAGCTAATAATGTAGGTTAGAACCGTCTAAATGACTGCTTTAATAAGTGTTTCCTTCCCGGCATGAGAGAGCATATGACCCTTCCAAAAGTAACCCTTCTTGGTCATCCGATCATAAAAAAGGATAAGGTCTCCTTTTAAAATCAGCCCCATTTGTTGGAACTCCCAGATACTTGGTGGGAGAGAAGCCCAAAGTAGTGATAATTTTGTTTCTCAATAGTTCATCCACGTTGGCATTGAAGAAAATAGACGATTTCTTCTGGTTAATTTATTGACCAGTTGAAACACTATATTTTCCAATCACATTAAGGATCCTTATGGCTTCTTCATGGGTCGCCTTTCCAAAACTAATAGTCATCTACAAACAAGTAGTGAGATAAAGTTGGTCCTTGACGATGAAGCTTAATACTATTAAGGTTCTTTTGTTGTATCCCTTTATCAATAAAACAAAGATAGAGAATTTGAAAGCAGGATGAAGAGGAAAGGTGAGAGGAGATCTCCTTGACAAATTCATCACTTCGGGGCGTAGAAATGAGTTGGTTAGCCATTGAAGAGTATAGCAAAGTCCACTGTCCTCACACATTTGCTAATCCAAATAGGAGAAAAGCCATAAGCTTGAAGAGTCCTTCGAAAGCATCCTAGTCGACCATATCATAAGCTTTCCTCATGTCGAGCTTAAGCATCGTATCTAGTCATTTGCCCTTTTTCGACTTTTGAACTGGCGAATGACCTCATGTACAATAATCATATTATCCTGGATGATCCTCCATTCCGTGAAAGCAGTTTGCATCTCAGAGACCAGGGAAGGGATCAATACTTTAAGCCTTTCAGACATAATTTTAGATATAACCTTATAATTGAAGTTACAATAGCTGATGGGACGAAATTGAGTCATAGAAGTTGGGTTTTAGTCTTTAGGAATAATAGCAATATGTGTGGAGTTCCATCCAGCAGGCATAAAACCAGTAGTAAAGAAGGTTTTGACTTCTTCAAAGAAAACTTGTGAAATATCATCCCAAAAACTCCTATAAAAATCACCAAAGAAACCATCAGGCATAGGCGTCTTGTCGGGGTGAGTTAGAAAACAGTGTTTGAAACCTCTTCATCGATAACAAGTTGACACAGATTCTCATTGATCCCATTGGTCATCATCCAACTCCTCGTCCAACACAATAGCTTGATTTTTCGTGAAAAAGCTTTTGAAGTAATTGAATTTGTAGCCTCCTATCACTCTCAATCCAAGATCCTTTCTCTTCTTGTAATCAATTAATATTGTTGTGTTGGCGAGGGAACTTAGTCGATGAGTGGAAAACTTGAGTGTTCTGATCCCCATTTGAAGCCTTTGGGTACCCGCCCTCTGCTTCGAAAATTCCTCTTTTTCGATCCATAAAATATCCAACTTTTGTAGTAATCTGTGATCTTCGATCACCATATCTCGATTCCTGTTCATGGAATTCAAAAATCCCAACTTGTCTTTGCAATCCTTTTCTCTTTTCTGATTGTCGGTATGGTTGTTATGAGCCGATTTAGATAAATGATCCTAGCAGCCACGAAGTCTTGTGGAATAGTTTCCACCTTTGTCCCAAACTTCCTTAATAATTTTCTTGCAAACAACCTTTTTCCTCCACCTTCGGTCAAATCTGAAAGGACCCCGACTTGCGGATACCATTGAGCACTAAGTGGATCATGGCATGGTCCGAGTCGATGCAATCTTCGTCAACTACCATGACTCTACCAAATTGACAATGCCAATTGTGGTTGCATAAGCCTTTATCACGGCGAGCCTTAACCAGATTAGTGCTCCTCTTGACAATTCATCCACGTGAGAGGATCACCTTTGCAACCCAAATCTATAATAAAATTATTAGATATGAAGTCCCAGAAGGCTTGAGTCAAATCATAGCGAATAGGATGTCGTCCCATCTTCTCATAATCAAAGCAGACCGTATTAAAGTCCTTGATAACAATCCAGGGGTCATTCAGATTGACTCTAAGTCTACTAATCATATCCCAAAAGCCTCTTCTCTCCTATGTGGATCTGACTTTTCAAAGTCCTTCTCTATAAACATTGGCTCCATAATAATATCACTTCCATGTCAAAAAGGGGGAGATACCTCTGCCCCCTCAAAAAATGAGTCGGTTGTAGGAGTATGGAGTTGGAAAGCCTATAAGTCCTTGATGGGGGGTTCAATCCGTTGGAGACCGGTTCTCGAGGTTGAGGGATAAGCTTGAGATGGACACATTGTGTTGGGAATCGTGTTGTGTCTCATGCGCTGTGTTGCCGTCGTTGATGTTGTTTGATGACACTATATTTGTCACATTTATCACCCTCATTGAAGTGATATTCCATGGATAATTGTATTGCTTTAGGTAGAAGTTTAGGATGTTTTATGCATTTTAAGCTTTTACCTCGATTTCGTGTCTCAGACCCAGTCGGGGTACATTTGATGTCGTTTTAAAGTGTTTTTGATAGATTTCAGATACCTGACAACATCGAGGAATTAATCAGAGTAATATATCATGCATGAATGATCTAGGACAAGCAATGAGAAGCATTTCGACATCTTCAAGGAGCTTGGAACATGACTTGGTCAGAAACCATTATAGTTTCGTATTTTCGACATAACTCTTTGCTCAAATTTTATGAAATGAGCTTTTTCCAGAATTATCAAAGAACAAGCCTAAAACTGTCACAAAGTTTAGGCACATTGTGTGATGGCTTAGGCACATGGATTCTCTGGAATTTCGGCACCTCCTAAACCATTTCACACTATGTGCGTAAAACAAAAACGTTATGCGTCATAGTGTGGTGGCCGACATCAACATGGATTTATGTTCCTATTTAAAGGTCTTTCCTCTCTCATTCGAACCCATAATTTCCCTGACGAAATTGAGAGCATACTTCAGAGATTTGAGAGCATATTTAAGGCAACTTCAAGGAGCTCGGATCGAACAAGTAATCAAGATGGCGAATTAAATTCTTTAGAAAGACAAGTGAAATTAGGTTTTATGAGATTCTTCTTGCAACCCAAGTTTCAATGTGTTCTTCTTTTGAATATGATTTGTTATCTTTGATTATTAGTAGCTAAACTTATCGTTCTTAGATTAGATGAACCCGGATTATCTCCTTACGCACGAATGATTGTGATACTTTGACAACTTTTACGAGTTAGATGAATTTCAGTTTATGTTTAATTTCGATTTCGTTTTTGTTCATGCATGATCAACTTGAATGGATCTTTGTTAGATTTTTCGTAGACTCGAGAGAGCTTGCACATCTAGCACACCAAAATCAAATAACTAGGTAAGGCGTTAACCCTCACCCGATAGCGAATAAACTAGTGTGTCGTGTGAGTAGTTCTTATTTGTTTAATCACCTAGTGGGTTTCAGCTTTTTGATTCGAAAGAGCGGACTGAGATTCTAGATAGGTAGCAAATGAGCATACCCAAAAAGATATCATTTGATTCGAGAAGAATTGTGACGGTGAATCTATCTTATTTCGTTTGGATTGTTGAATTTGTTTGTCATTTGTCAGTTTGGATTGCCTAGGGGGATTCGAAGTCTAAGCACTTTCATCCTTAATTGTTAAAACCACTCGTGTAGTCTTGTAATCCTTACTTCAAAAGAAATTTTCATTTTCTTTTGATTGATCGATTGGTTCTCGTGGCACCCAAACCACAACTCTTGCTTGAGGGATTAGTACTTCTTGGAACTTTGAGTAGAGTATATAAAGAGACTCTAGGGAGATTCAACTCTAGTTGAGATTCAACTCTAGTTGATTCATTAACGAGATTTATTTTGAGACAAGTAAAATCGTATATCATATTGGCGCTGTTGCCGGGGACTTCTTTATTGTATTTGAAGTAGTTCGATTATTACTAATCATTCACTTCCACTTCAATTTTTTGCTTCCACTATTACTTTTCACGGTTTTTATTTTTTTTCCTTGCACAGGTGTGTTTACATTATATGTCACCAACGGTGACACGATCTACGTCGCTACATGAATCTCATCAAGACTCTCGCTCGAAAGAAGAAGGATATTTTGCGGGAATCTGTTCTCCAACTTTGGGCAAGCAAAGCATGCTCTTCTCACGAGGAGTATTCATATTGGAATCCAACAATAGTTACACATCAACTCTTTCTGAATCACCACCAGTTATGGCGGCATGAACTCTTGCTGACTTCACCCAACCTAGTGATGCAAATTCCATATCAAGTTTCGCTCCACCCGAACAAGATGATGATAAGTACAAGGAGAATCTCATCACTTTTATTCAGCAGAACGTGAAGTTCAAAGGGAGAACCGACGAGAACCAATGTGCTCATCTCGTAGATTTCTGTGCGGATTGTGAAAATGTCAAACTACGAGGTTTGTCTAACGAAGCAGTCAAACTCAAGCTATTCAAGTGGTCTCTCCGAGGGGCAGCAAGAAGGTGGTTGACCAGCCAATCTAGTGGTACATTTACAAATTGGGGTGATCTTGCCCAAGCCTTTGTGGAAGAATACTGCCCACCGGAAAAGATTACAATTGTTAGATAATTAATCTCTCTAATTCAGTAGAGAGATGTAGAGAGCTTGTATGATTTGTACATCCCTAGAGCCTTGGTTATAATCACAACGACTGTACATTAGATCGCACACTACTGCACAATCTAAGGAGCCCGGCTCCGAATCTTTTCCGGTCCATGGATCGAGCAACATACATCTATTCAATAGAGAGATGTAGAAGGATACACCGACAGTTAGCTAGCATGCATGTTCAGCAGGTCCATGGATCGAGCAACAGCAATGCTAGTACATCTAGTAGCAGATGAGGATATCACTACCCTTGCTCCTACAATTGTGCTAGTACACTTTGCTTCTTTGTGCAACAAAATCCAGAAATAAGGCATGGAACACAACTCAACCAGAAATTTCAGTATCTTCGGATAATTTAGATAGCATTGCCTTTAGAGCCCAAGTCCAGGCGTAAGAAAAGAGATTAAATGATTTCACTTTGAGAGTTTCTGACCCCTCCCCCTATCTCTGTTGTGCTTGTTTATACTTGTGCTTGGGGTGGTGTTTGTCATAGCTAGGGAGAATATGATAACTTCATCACCAACAAATCCATGATGGTAAAAGCAGTAGATTTTATGCGACAAGGCTACCCCTTCACTCAGCAGGGATACTAAGAATACAGAGCGAAGAACGCCAGGGGCCGACATTACAAGTTCGCATATCTTAGAGGATGCTCGGAATTCTACAAGCCTAGAGCATGGGATTATAATACCAACAATAACGCCACTCCTCAAGCCCACAACTCACATCAATAAGGGAGCATGAGAAACAACTAGCAAGGACCACCAGGGTTTCCGAGCGAGCAAAATCAGAAGGAACAACAGTAAAATTCGGCCATTGCTGGAGGAATCAACGTGGAAATCATCTAGATGATGAAAACCATGCAGGCACAATTAGCTAATCATAATACTATTTTACAGGATCAGAAAGCTATAGTACAAAGGATGGAAGCATCTTACACATCCTTGGCACAAAAGGTCAATCAAAAGCCTTATGGATAGCTCCCAGGAAACACTGAGCAGAATCCCAACATTCATCTGTGTCCGGGAAAAGGACACATGGAGGGAGAACATGCCATAACCATATGCTGGAGATGATGACGTTAAAGATGCCTACCAAGTCAACCAACTAAAGCAAGAAGCTCCAATCCATAATAGCGTGCCACCGCAAAAGTTTTAATTGCCAGCTCAAACAAACTTCATCCTCACACCGGAGGAGGAAGAGAGATCTGGGCCAAAGCCACCCTACCCATCAACCCCTAAAAGGAAGAGCTCGCCGGCAGATGATGAGAAATATGTAGACCTACTTCGCAACCAGGGAATTTGTCTCCCCTTCTTGGAAGCCATCACCGGAATCTTACCATATACAACACACTTAAAGAAGTTATTGCTCGAGAAGAAGAAAGAAGAGGTCGCCCCAACAAAAACACTCGGTACAGAATGCTCAGCAATCTTGGAGGGTAAGGTGGCACCCAAGAAAAAAGACCAAGGGAGCTTTTCGATCTCTTGTGTTATTAAGCATCATGTTGATAGAGAATTAGCTTACCTAGGTGCTAGTATTAACATCATGCAATATCCCTGGCTTAAGCGCTTAAGACTATCTAACTTGATACCTATCGATATAAATGTCCAATTTGATGTTGATCCATTAAGCGTTTGATAAGGATGGTAGAGAATGTGCTAGTGAATGTGAATCATAGATACTGTCTGGTTGATTTTGTGGTAATGGATATTAAAGAGGACAATGAAACTCTTCTCTTACCAAAAGAGTCCATCTTGTAAGATAGAAATAAAATAAAAAAATCCTCCAAAGTCCAATATGTAACAGGACACATTCTCAAGACAAAAGCAATGGCACAAGTCGAAAAGAAGCAGTCATCACAAACCAAAAGCAAACCAGAAAGTTCTCATAAGTCAAACGGGATCACCCCACACTTAAATAGCACCATATAAGGAAACTGAAAAACCATAAACATGTAGGCACAAAGTTCACAAGACAAGCATCTTCATCATAATCACAATGTCCTAAGAAGTCATACAACCAAAAACAAGTCATCTATATAGAGTCACTTAATCAAAAACCCCAATTCAAGGGAGGGTAATCGCCAATAAGAATGATGAAGCACAATTGTCATGGAAAAGATATGCAATTTAGTTAAAATTCATTCCAAAATCCTAACATATCATCAATTCCAACAAGGTAAGGTCAATTGCACAAAAGCACATACTTCAAAATTAGGGTTCATGAGTTCATCCTAGATTCGAGAATTCACAATTGAGATCACAATCAAAGTCAATACATCACCAAATTCAGTACACAAGCTCACTAAGGTATCAATTGGACATATCCAAGTTCAATTTCAGAAAAGCACAAATTCAAAATTCTAGGGTTCTTGAGGAGAATCCCCAATTTTTAACAAATTTGTCAATTTAATTCAAACTTTGCATAATGATGACAAAGGTATGACCAAGATGGAGTTTAGAGAGTGCTTGTACCTTATTTACGACCTTCAACTGACTGAAATTGAGATTGAGAGGAAGAACTCAAATTGGTGCTTTAATGGAGGAAGATGCATCTTTCTTCAATGGCGGGTGGAAAATGATGAGGAGGAGGTGGAGAAGAAGGAGAAGAATGCATATGCATGATATAGGGGAAGAACTGGACTAATTAGGGTGTTTATGGGTTGTGGTGGTGGTGGTCTGAATTATTCCATCGGGTTTGTGGAGAGGGAGGAGAAGAAGAATGAAGAAAATCGAAGGAAGAAGAAAAGAAGCAGTACCCGTACCTAGAAGAGGAACACGGCGTGTTCCTCAAGAACACGCCCGTGTTCTTGTGTCTGGATGTTTCGTCCAAGAATCGTTTTTAAGAGGATACGCTCGTGTTCATTTACTAACACGGCGTGTTCCACCAAGAACACGACGTATTCTTCCTGCCTTCAACCAAGTCAATTTTCTTCCTTTCATCGATTCCTGCAATCACACAAGTGAACAGAAACCAAACCCGAACGTCCCAAAACATTATTCGATATCCATACTCAAATGACTCGACTCTATACTAAAAAATTGAAAAATTAAACATAAGAAAAGACTCAATGCTCGGGTTGCCTCCCAAGAAGCGCTCTTTCTTTTACATCTTTGAGCTAGATGATACCTGGATGATTAAGTTGGGGCAACCTAACTCTGAACTTCTTTGAGGCTAGCATCATTGTTTTTTACATACATCTTGTCTGCACCAATCCGAAGTAGCCACTTTCTCTTTCGAGCATGAAGAAGTTCCATTGTGCCATCGTGTCTGACATCGGTGACTTCAAATGGTCCGAACCACTCTTTTTTGTCGAATGCTGAAGTTTTAGTCCTAGAGTCGTCCTTTTGTTGTACTTCGATCTCAATTTTGGTGCCAGTATTTGGGACAATCGTTGCTGCTTCCATGAGTTCTTCATCAGCTGCTGGTACCTACACTTTTGCCTCGAGCCCTCAGTTATCTAGCTGGACGTTTTCTTCGGTGGAACACGGAGGTCTTCGGGGATATTCTTACTCGAAAGCTTGCGCTTCTAGGCCAACTTGAGGAGCTGGAATCGCTCAATGCCTCTGGAAGTACTCTTAATTTGTGCCACTAGCAAGAAGGCATCCTGCACAAGCTTGAATCAACAACTCAGTAAGAGAATGTTTTATGTCTCAAAAGTCTCGTACGGACTGGCTTCTTGACGGTGATTGAAACACCCGCTACTTTCATCTCATGACTTTCAGGCGCATGTGTAGTAAAAAGATTTTAACTCTTCAAAATGATTTGGATATGTGGATTGACAACCTCTCAGAGCTTCAAAACCTTGCTCATGGGTATTTCATCTCATAAGGATTGGTGACCTGCCACCTGGGTTTCCAACCCTTGCTTCGGAAGTTGGAGCTCGGCTCATAAGGGTTCCAACTGCAGAGAAGGTTTGTGGTGCGGTGTTCAATATGGGCGGGCTTAAGGTGCCCGGTAAGGACGGGTTCCAACCCGTATATTTTCAGAAGAGTTCAAAGCTTATTGGTGTTGATGTTGTCCGATTTGTTGCTCGCTGCTTCGAGAACCCTGGGACAATCGCTAAGGTCCATGATACTCCCTTTCTGCTTATCCGAAAGACTAGAGCTCCAAAGAGGATGAATCATTTTTGGCCTATTAGCCTATGTAACGTGGGGTATAAGATCATCACCAAGTGTATAAAAAACAACTCAACTCAAGCATATCATGCCATAGATAATTAGCAGATTTCAATCGAGCTTTATCCCGGGGACGCATATCACTAAAATATCATCCTGTTGCAAGAAGTGGTGCATTATATGGAGAAGGATGAGGGCATAGTTTGGCCTGTGGTGCTCAAGATTGACCTTGCTAAGGATTATGACATGGTCTGATGGGTTTCCTTTCCGAGACTCTCACCGCCACAGGACTCCCAAGCGAGCTTAAGGCTTTGATCATGGAATGTGTGACTACCTCCAGGTTGCAAGTTGTATGGAATGGAGAGCTTACTGAACAATTCACCCCTTCTCATGGAATTCGCCAAGGATGCCCTCTTTCTCCTTTCCTCTTTACCTTATGCATTGAGCGATTGAGTCACCTTATTTCTGCAGTAGTGACTGATGGCTTATGGAGGCCGATTAGGCTTACTCGTGATGGCCATCTGCTCTCCCATTTGTTCTATGCTAGCGATCTTGTGCTTTTTACAAAAGCCTCCTCTGAGCAGGCTGAAGTTTTTTTGGGATGCCTTAACAGGTTTTGTGATGCCTCTGGACAGACTATAAGCAAGGAAAAATCAGTGGTTTTCTTCTCTCAAACCACGCATGGAGACACACAACAAGAGGGGGGCTAGTAGATTGGGGATGCCAATGACAAGGAATCTTGGAAAGTATCTCGGAGTTCCTATTCTCCATGAACGTATCACCAACTCCATGTACCAAGATGTCCTTGATTGAATAGACCGGAAACTCGCTGGTTGGAAGGCCTCCTCTCTTGCTTTGGCGGGTAGAGTTACCCTTTCCCAAATTGTTTTCTCTGCCATTCCTTTCTATATTATGCAAACTATTGTCTTGCCTAGTGCTATTTGAAGTGAAATCGATAAGCGTATTCAAAACATTTCTTGGGGTTCAACGACGGAGGAACGGAAAGCACATATTGTCTCGTGGGAAAGGATCTGTTAGCCTAAAAGCCAGGGAGGATTGGAACTTCGCATGGCACGACAGCTTAACCAAGCTTATATGGTAAAGTTGGGTTTTCTTCTTATCACCAAACCGGATGACCTTTGGGTTTAGGTTTTGTGCACGAAGTATAGGAGGGAAGACGATGCCAATTTTCATCCTCGTCATTCTTTTTCCAAATCCCCTCTATGTCAAGGTATAGTGGCGGATATGCCTACTGTTTCCAAAGGTGTGTGTGAAGACGTTCGGGATGGGCGAGCAACTTTATTCTAGATGGATAGGTGGCTTGATTCGGGCATAGTTCTTGCCAATCACAAGCTCCCGGACACGGGGTTGCCTAACCTTGAGGTAGTGGTGGCAGAGCTCGTTAACGCCTCTAGTGAGTGGGATTTTGATATTTATGGTTGCCAGAATCTATCGTCTTGGAGCTTGTAAGTATGTCTGCAAAGAGAGATAGTCGAGGAGACGATATCATGGCCTGGGCGCAGAGAAGGATGGGCGATGTGAAACCCGCCCCTAGACAACCCGATCTAGCCACGTGGTTCGATCCATGCAATGCTCATCAACATAATAACTTACATACAATAACTGAACTGAAATATCCTCAATAAGTAAGTAAAACGACAGCGGAAAGAAAAATGAGCATCCAAAGCTCAAAATCCTCAACAAAATAACACTGAAAAACATCCCAAACAGGGGAAACAACAACCAGAGATAAGTCTGGCAAACAATTAGAAACATGGAAAAATGTTTTAAAACGTGGAAATCAATGAAAGGGATAGTTGAGGTCCTCCAAGGTACCTCTCTCTGCGATTCCCAGAGTCACTCCGAGGTGGCATTGCTGCTCGTGCTCCGTTCTTAGGCGGCATTGGCTCCTAAAGTCCCAAGTTTGATCATGCATGAAGTAACGAGACGGGGGTTAGAGATAAGAAGTGAGTAACTAATCCTGAACATGAAAAATTGTACTAGTGTATAGTAAAGTGACCATGTGATCCTATAGGCATCATCCTAATGTTAGCCACCCCCCAACTATGAGTGGATAGCCTCATGGTGGATCAGACCATGCAACCACCCTAAAAAGCCGTGAGAGCAACATTGAAGGTTAACTCATGACGTCTTGTCTGAACATGAATGAATCCTGTGGGATGGTGTTATCCATTGGTGGGCAACCAACGTATAACAGGAGCTAATCTAACTACTCATGATTCTTATCCTAACATGAACTATGAATCACAAGCACAATACATCATTGTCACCTTATGCTCAAAAATAACAACTGTATGTGCAGAAGATCACACGCTACTACACAGCCTGAAATACTCAACTGCAATTCACAACTACCTATATAGTAGATCGCATGCTACTGTACAGTCCTAAAAATCCAAATAAGGATTCCTAACAACTAATTAGAATTCTCGCATAAATTAGAAAAGTAATCCTAACCCCTACCTCTGAATAGCTTTCCTCGAAGAGTCTGATCCGATGTCGTCTCCTTAGAGTTTGATTGCCTGATCGCATATGACCTGAAGAGGTCAATCTTAGGATTGAAATCACAAAACACCAAATCCCAACCTATCAAGATTTCCTAGGTAGGATTAAACAAGGATTGAGAAAGGAGGAAGAAGATGTAACATCCCAGTTTTACATATTGAAATAAACGATAAATTTTTCCCGGGACGGACACTTGATACATTATAAAAATAGTAAAATACTAAATACAACGATACTGGTAACCTTTTCAGAAAAATTGGAATATTACGCCAAACAACTTATTTGAGGAAGCTGGTATCAAACAGTGAATGGGCCCATCTTTAAAATAAATCCCATAAATACACAGTCTCCAAAACATCCCAACTTCGATCTGGCGGCAGAAGAGCAGATTCTCTATTAATTCTTCTAATACAATATAATTTGTCAAGAACTGGTGGGTGGCTCGGGGTCAGTCTTCTGAAGTTATCATATAGATATCAATATTGAAAATCATTGAGAAAGACAACCATATAGCATGTAAAACACGTTGGACAACTCTGACTCTACTTTTCATATTTTAATTGGGATCCCGGGTCACATATGCTGACGATTGATATACATGTTAGTGGCACTAAATTGGCCCACGTAGAGTTATTGTGGCGCTTATCAAAGCCCACGATAATAGTTAGTTGTGCCGCTTACCAAGGCCCACCGCGTAACAGAAGTGCAATAAGCACAATCACCAACATACGGACCCTAACTAGGTGATCAATCAATACCAATATTACCCTTGTAACAGAACTTGTTCAACTGAACAATTACATGTAACATTTCATATCAGAAATATATCACTTAAGATATAATATATGTGGATCACATATTGACATGTCACGTTGTCACGTTGTCATATATAATGCATTTAAACATTTAATCCAAGTATTATTCATATAATTTCAAAGAAGCATAAATAGCACAAGTAAAACATAAACATTTAAAATGGAAGATATTACCCCCTTAAACCAACCCAACTGGAATTCAGCGGGTTGACTCGAAATACGGGTCAAATGTCCAAGAACGGAACAATTATGGCTTAACTCAAAACTGTTGGGCCAAATTGCAATAGCTGGAAAGTATTGGGTCACGGTTGGAATAATTCAAAAGTTACCGACTGTATAGACTTAAACAAGGAATTCAGGGGCTAATTACAGCATATGGTAATTCAGGGACCAAATTGGATATTTGGCACTTAAGTGAAACGTGAACTCCTGTTTAATTTCCAGATTCCGGCGACGACGAACCCCGGCTCCAGTGAGCCTTGAATCACCACCCAAAATCGATCAAACTCGGATCAAAGGTCACGTAAGGCTTCATCTCGATAATACGAAGTCAACCGACGTATTTAAAGGTCTTGGGTTGGTCTGAAATTTTTTGACGCAAGTCGATGTCGGAAAAGAAGAAGAAGGGAATTAACGAATGATGGTTCTCTGTCTCCACCCCCGTTCGGTACTAGTTCAGGGAGACTTTAAATAGCTAAACGATTATACTTGCTCGAGAGTTAGATTCAGAATTTGTGGCTCTAGGCTAAAGGAATTGAATTACGGCGCTGCCGAGTTACAGGACACATGGAGATCGGGAAAATTATTTCAAGTGCCCAACTCGTGGTGTTGGTCGAGAAAAAAAAATTCAATTATGCCGGCCTTCAATCCTTCAAAGAGGTGATAGATATGATTTTTGTCTAGTATTGGCAGTCACCAGATAAAACAAGAGTAGCCGAAGGAATAGATAAGGGAGACGATGAAGACAACCAGATTCACTTTCAATCAAAACGACGTCGTTTAAACACTGAATGAAAATAAAAGAAAAATAAAATGAAACTACATCCTTGTAACTCGAACTCGGGTCTGCAGAGTATATAGGAAGAACACAAACCAGATTAACTACTAGTTTAATAATTGATCAAATTCCCATCTCATTTTTTATTAATACAGATTGATTCCAATTTATTCATGTTAAGCATTTAGTTAAGCACTTCACAAATACAACTAATAGTAAATTCTCACAAATAAATTTAGAGATTTTTACATTAATATTTTCGTATGAGGGTCGGATATTACAGAAGATAGATTACCTTCTGAAGCTTCCTCAGCGATCTCTAAGCCCCTTTTACCGATTTGGGATCGATCAACGAGATCCTCTCCTTTGCCTGGAATTAATCACCGTTCGTGAGAGATATTAGAACTAAGTTTTTGTAATTCTAAGTACTAGGGAAATCATAACTCTGTTTATATAAACAGTCCACCACCCTCGTGGCCTACTTACCACCACGCATGTAGTGGCATGGCTACCACGTTCGTGGCTCACTGACGGCCACGGTCGTGATACACCTACTAGCCACGATCGTGATTGTACTGACCACGACCATGATCTCCCTAACGACCATGCACGTGATGGTAATCTTGAAAACCGATTTCCAGAAAACACGGAAATGGAACAAAAACCCAAAGCCAAAAATTAACCCAAAATCAGGGTGTCATAGGCGATTTCAAATTCGGTCAGTCTATGAGATGATCACTGGTCCTTGGAGATCAGTGGAGGCGTTCGACTAGCGTGTCATTTGGTGTTGGCGTGGACCACATTGAATCAGACACTTCCTTTGGCTATCGTCACATCAAAAGCTTTTGACGAATAAGGAGAGAAGGCGCACACATATGGCGGACGGGTACGTGCTCCTATTGTGTCCTCGGAAACGAAATATTCCTGCATGTGTTGTGAGACTATCCGTTTGTGGTTAGCATTTGGGCGCATCTTGGCTATCTTTCTGAAGATCACACGGGTTGGGATCTACCACTTCTGCCTTGGATCACTCATCACTTGAAGATGACGGTTACTAGTCTTCTTTTTGGGGTTGCCTGCTGGTCTCTTTGGAAGACCAGAAATGCATGTGTATTTAACGATACTTGCACCACTCCTGAATTATGAATTAAATAAATAAATATAGTTAAACCAGACCAAACGATTATTTGATTGAGCCGGACTGAACCGGTATTATAGAAAGTTCAATATCATAATCTAGCTTGTAAAAAATATAGTTATTGAATCCTTTTTTAAGAAGTTTCAAATTATGTAAATGATTGGAAGTTTTAATTAATCAAATGATTGAGATCTAATGTATAATTTACTTAATTAATGGTAAGATGCATGCTACTTTTTAGTGTTAATTAGCTGTCATAATTTGTATTATTATCTATTAAATGCATGTTTTAATCAAATTGTGATATTAGTAGAGATGGTAATAACTCATTCTCTCTATTTGAAAGACCATGATTCGAATCTTAGTCCCACATTTTTTTAAAAATAAAAAGTGTAGACATAAAAATCGGGTCCAACCAACCAAACAATTTCGGTCGAACCAGCCTAATTTTGTAATCAAACCTGATCAACACTGAAGAACGGATTTTTACCCCGTTAATAAAATACCCACTAGAATGAACTAATGGAATTGTATTTCCCTAGGGTCTGTCTAACGCTATTACTCCGACATAGAACAAAACAGTGGAAGGTAGTAATTCATTTTTAACATATATATGAGTCTCTAGTATACTAATTTTGGCAAAATGGCAAGTGGTTCAAAAATGACATCCTAACATCCAAGACATCTACAAATAGAATGAGAACACTAAACATGCGTTCACTAACAACTACAAACTAAACTCAAGAGGGAGTTTTGAAACGTAAGGACAGCCATTCAGCAATATTACTCACAAGTTATGTACCCATCAATTTCGAAGCACCCTAATTCACCCCACACTTAAACAAGACATTGTCCTCAATGGACCACACAATCAAGTGAGATAGGACCAGAAAATATGGTACTAACTTGGAGATCATGATAGTGAGCACACGTAGAGCTTTGGACGAGGACCAAGGCTCCATTCGGGTGGCAATTAAGATCGAAACTTCCTCGAGACATGAAAAGATTCCTACATCCACAGAGACATGAAAGAAGCAAAAGAAGATAGCCTACTGCCAATCCCTTACATCAATCCATATCAAACGAAACTAAAAACAGAAATTTTGGATGTGAAAAACTGAAATCCTGGTGAAACGACAGACATGGCAATAATCTGACAAGCTCATGGTATAGGGAAATCATAAAACAAACAAATCATGAATCACAAACAAGAACCAAGTCAAAGTGCTCAACAATTATGACATGGTGAGAACCCCACACTTAATTAGCACACTATAGGTAAAGTAACCAACAGAATGCAAAGTAGGAACAAGACATGCAAGATAAGCATCATTATCACATAAGAAATCCTAACAAAGCAATTTCAGCAAAAATGTATCCTATAAGAGCTAATTAATTAAAATCCCCCAATTGAAAGGTGGAGAACACCATAGAGACCTTAAGCACAATTAACTTGGCAATCAGTAAGCAATTCATAACATATCTTATCTGCAGCCCTATCAAAGAATTAATCTCATGAATGTAAGATCAATTTCACAAAATAACAAAGTTCAACATCCAGACTTGACAGACTCCGCACAAGACACACCACGAGATTCAAAATATGCAAAATTAAATAGAAGAAATGACTCAATGCTTGGGTTCCCTCCTGAGAAGCGTTCTTTCTTTTACGTCTTTGAGCTAGACGATACCTAGATTAGGCCGCCCAACTTAGAACCTCCTTGAATTCCATTAGTTTCTTCAAGGATTGGAGTTAAATGCCAAGTAGCACCTTGAGAGATTGATGGAGAAGCTGTTGGAGTGGTTGTGAGCTCCAGTTCATGCCTTGAAGTGGCATTCTCTTCTTAAATGTCACTGATTAAGGAGGGAAGAGGTAGTATGGTGTATCGACATTGGTATCCTCAATTATCCCTGATTTGATGGTGTAGCTTGAGAAGTCCTCTAAGTTAGGCAGGTCTGGTACTAAGATGGTGTCCTCTCTAATCTTGTGTGTGAAGCACTCATTATCATTTTCCTTACATAAGTACTTCATAATCAAACAAGAATCAAGAAGAGTCTGAATTTCTCTTAGAGGACTACAATTGGAGGAGAGCGCCAAATGATGGAATGCTCAACAACAGTTGCAATGTCATTATGGAGAGGCTCTACATCTTCACAAATCTTCCATGGACTCTTCATCATCCTCCTCTTCAAATTTTTCTAATTCCTCATCATGAAAAGTTAGGTCATCTTGAGGGAAAGATACTTCCTCCTTTTGAAACTCTTCTAACTTGCCATCCCGAACCACTAGATAATGTTCAAAGAAAGGTAACTCTTCTACCAGTTCATCTACTACTTCAAATGATACTCCCAAATCATATTCAACTTCATAATCTACCTCTTCTTGTGGTTGATGATGAGACTGTTGCTCTACAAGGCGTGCCATTAGCTCATCAAACATCTCTGAGGCTTCACTTTATCGTAGCTCATACAGCCTCAATGCTTTGTCACTCCTGGCAATGAATTCACCAATTTGGGCATGATATTTCTCCAAAAGTATATTTGCATATGTATTCTCAGGAGGCGGATGTTGATATGAATCAACACTTGCATATTGATTGTGAAAGGACTGACAGTCTTTAATGTAGCTTTGGTGATAGTAAATCGTTGATAAGTCTTGGAAACAAGGTAGTGTAGATTGGTCCTCATTCCAATATGAATCTGATTCTTGCCAAAGGTGGTTCCATTGTTGTTGCTCTCCTCCATGATTAGGTTGGTAGTAGCTTGGTAAACCTTGGTTCTCTTAATATTGGTTGGGTGAAGAACCCCAACCTTCATTGTAGTGACCTTCAGCATAGGAACCTTGCCACTATTCATCCCAACTATAATCCTGCATAATGGAAAATCAAAAGAAACAACCCCGGTAATCCATATGGGAGAAAATAGATATGATAAGAAAAATGAGGGAATAGCTAACAATCAGAATCTTTTCCTAAAATTAGAAAACTCCCCTACAACGGCGCCAATTTGAAGAACGGATTTTCACCCCGCTAATCAAAGACCTACTAGAATGAACTAATGGAATTGTATTTCCCTAGGGTCTTTCTAACGCTATTACTCAAATTGATTAAGCTAACTAAACCAAGTAACAATAATTGATTGGTTGTTTTTAATTTGGTGTACAAACTATCAACAAATGACTGAAATAAAACACATCAAAATGCAAGAAATGGAGTTTCAAAGATTGGATGAAGGTTGTTCGTACTCGGATCCACAATAGCTAGCAATGCATGGATGAACGATATGCAATCGCAATTATTCTGGTTATAATAGATCTATTCTGGTCGACTGTAGACTCCACTCTCGAGCTAAACTACACCCAAGCAGAACGCATTAAAGGTGTTCAATGAAATGACACAATGATAAATGATGCAAAAAGCCTAGATTAAATGCTACTCTCTCAAACTAACGAGTAACCTAGAGTTCTTCATAAGCGACCTATTGATCTATATTCCTCTCGGACCCATAATGATAGAGATTCAATCAAGATGATCAGACAAGAATGAATCTCAAATTAGGTTTAGAAACATTGATAGCAATATCAAAGGTTTAGAAACTCATCATCCATAAGAAAGCTAAGCTAAAGTTTCATCTAATCCAAACAACACAAAGAGGTTACCCGCTCATGGTTTTGAAAAATAAATCACAAGAGAAGAGAAGAAAACTCAAAGAAGATGACATGTTCTTCGTGGAAATCCCAATCTTCGACTTGATGATTCGCCCTTCGCCAATCGTGGTTGATCCTCTGGCTTCAATCGCCTCTCTCAAACTTTAGCTCTCTCTAAGAGCTTAAAAATATGTGTATAATGAAGTATATCTCGTCCATAGGGGGTCTCAGGGTATTTATAAACTTCTCTTCCGAATTGTAGAATGAGAAACCTGGAAAACCCTGTCTGAAGGAGGGACACGCCATGTCCTAGAAGAACGCGCCATGATCCTTGGAACATGACGTGTTCCTAAAGGACACGGCCGTGTTCCTCCCAACAGAGGCTCTCTGGTTGATTTACATATATGGAATTTGACCATGGCATCAACATAAACCATGTATACAATCGAGTTATCTTCCCAACGCCGCTGACCTTGCATCAATTGGACTTCCGAGCGATGAGCTAGACTCAAAATAATAAACAGTAATGTTTTGTTCCCAAGTCAAACGTTTTGAGTTATTCTGGCCTCCTGTCATGTCTGGGTTCATCTCTAAACGTCATATGACACCTGAAATATACCAAAAACATACCAAACACCATAACATGGCTCCAAAGGGCAAGTGAACCAAACATGTACTCAAAATCCTAAATTTGAATACCAAACCGGCTCGTTAGCTGGTTAGCTGGTTTGCGGTCGAACTTGTCGGACCGGCCGGTCCGATCCGGTATTCTTAAAAATGTTTGAAATGTAGTAATAAAATATAAGACAATAATTTGTCGATGCTCATCAAAATGAAGAAGATTTTGAGGTTTCCCTAGTTGTTCTCTCTAAGAGAGATAGTTGCACTCTTTCGGAGAGTTTTAACCCTTTAACCTAGTCGTCGTTGACACACCCGCTGTCGCCATCATCGTCCTAATCATCCATCGCCGTCTTCACCAACTACCATTAACACCCTTCGTCGTCCTCCTGTCTCCAAGCTCCTTCCACTGCCATCATCCCCTTAAATCATCTCACATCGTTTCCATCATCATCAACCATCATCCAGCGTCATCACGAACCGTCAATCACCACCCATCATCGCTGCCATCACCATGCATCCCCCGCCACGACAATCAACCCTCCTGTCGTCGCATCAACCAGCGAACGCTAGCTTGACTCAGCCCGGGTAAGGTCAACCACTGTAGCAGCGCGGATCAGGGGCTCGGTGGTCAGCACCTTTGACGTGCAACCGCCAATCGGCGTCATTCCACTGACCGATGCTCCCGCGATGGCTTCACCAAAGATCCTGATTCCTCGGTGTATGCATTATCCCTAGCGGACCTGCTAGGATCTGATGGATACAAAGGTCACTACAGGTAGAAAAGCTCAGAAGTCACCACAAAAGCTCAGTCTGGGATCATGGACGACCCGTGGTGAGTCCAAATAAGGATCGAGTTTTCATCCATTAGCTAGACTTTCAGATTGTTTTTCAGTTGCATGTTTCTTTACTTTGAATATGTTTCCCTTTGCCGTTGTCGGCGAGCAAGGAATGAGGTTGTTGTAATTGCATAGACCATCGTTCCATATAATTCTGCTTGTAGAGTCTGTACCTCCGACGGAGACTTTGTACGCTCGCTTACGGTCGTCTTGGAGGAATGAAAATTGAGATTTTCTTTTCAAAAAAAAAAACAAAGAAAATTTTTTATAATAAAAAATCACTGGTTACCAAAATACCTTTTCCTTAAATAATATCCAGCAGATCAATTTTTCCATATTTAATATGTGGGATGGAATTACGCATTTCTTTATCAGGTTAGATAAAGCTTCCTCAAGCGAGCAAACTCGAGCCAAAAATATATTTTAAGAAGAAAGTAAGAAAGAAGAAGCAAATTCATAGAAAAAAAAAAGAAATTAATCCGCCTTGGATGCAGAATCAACATTATTTAGCGGATGTTGACATTTGCATCCAATTACTATAAAAGGATTTTGAAGATCCAACGGCTAAACAAATAGCGTAAAATAGGATTGTCACTTTTTTTAATTTTAATATTGTTTTAATAAAAATCTTAAACCAAGTCATTAGATTTGTGAAATCTATCATAACGGTTGATGCAAATTGATAGAAAAACTGAAACAGTACTCCACTGACACTGTTGCCCTACACAAAGATATTGGACGGTGAACGCTGAATCCCAACCCCCACACCTCAAAACCAAAACCCACACAGACCAATTACTCTCCTATATATACCCACCCCCTCTCCCTTCTATTTTCATCACACAAGCCCCAAACTAACAACCTCTCTCCCTCTCTCTCCCCCTCTCTCTCTCTCTCACGCAAAAAGCACTTGCCCAAGTCCACCATGCCAGAAGCTCCCACCACCAACTCCAATCTTATCAATGGAGGAGGAGCACCTCCATCATCCACTGTGATGATCAACATTGCTGAAAAGACCAGAACAATCCTTGATTTCGTCGAGGATGTTACTACCAACCCGGACGACGCCCAAACAAACGCCCTCCACAACATCCTTTCCCAAAACTCAGAGGTTGAATACCTCAACCGTCACCGCCTCAATGGCGCCACCGACCGTCGAACTTTCAAGAAACTCGTCCCTGTCATCTCCTACGCAGACATCTCCCCTGACATCACCCGCATCGCCAATGGCGATTCCTCCCCTATCTTCTGCTCTCTCCCTATCTCCGAATTCCTCACCAGGTTTCGCCTTCGTTAATTCATTAATTAATTAATTATTTCCCAAACTTTGAATTACTTCAACACCAGACTAATCGTTATTAATGGTTACAATACATACATACAGCTCTGGTACATCAGCAGGGGAAAGGAAATTGATGCCGACAATCGAGCAAGAGATGGAGAGGAGGTCACAGCTTTACAGCCTGTTAATGCCTGTGATGAGCCAGTTCGTTCCTGACTTGGATCAAGGTAAAGGCATGTATTTCCTCTTCATTAAGTCAGAGGCCAAAACCCCTGGCGGACTATTTGCTCGTCCTGTTCTTACCAGCTATTACAAAAGCTCTCATTTCCAAAATCGACCCTTTGATCCTTACACAAACTACACCAGCCCAAACGAGACCATCCTTTGCCCTGATTCTTACCAATCCATGTACTCTCAACTCCTCTGCGGACTCTGCCAACGCACCGAGGTCCTCCGGGTCGGGGCAGTGTTCGCATACGGATTCATCCGGGCCATCCAGTTCCTTCAGAAGCACTGGCAGCTGCTGTCACACGATATCCGGACGGGTACTCTTGACCCGAGGATCACTGACCCGGGTGTGAGGGAGGCGGTGATGAACAAAGTCCTGAGACGACCAGATCCGGAACTGGCGGGTTTTGTTGAAAAGGAATGCGGGAAGGAATCGTGGCAGGGAGTGATTACTAGGCTGTGGCCCAATACTAAGTACGTGGATGTTATTGTGACGGGTACAATGTCGCAGTACATCCCGATTCTGGACTATTACAGCAATGGATTGCCTCTTGTCTGCACTATGTACGCTTCCTCCGAATGCTATTTCGGGGTCAATTTGAACCCGCTCTGTAAACCCTCTGATGTCGCCTACACCCTCATTCCCACCATGGCCTACTTCGAGTTCTTGCCCTTCCACCGCAACAACCTCGTCGTCAACAACGAGGAGAAGCAGCAGCTTGTTGACCTCGCAGATGTCAAGCTCGGCCAGGAATACGAGCTTGTTGTCACCACTTACGCTGGTAATTGAGTTGCTATATATAATTCAACCAAAAGTCTAAGATGATGCTCTGTTTTATTTACAATTTTGCTCTGTTAATTTACAATTTGGCTCTGTTTTATGACAGGGCTGTACCGATACAGAGTGGGGGATGTGCTGAGAGTGGCAGGGTTCAAGAACAATGCGCCGCAATTCAACTTCATATGCAGGAAGAACGTAATGCTGAGCATAGACGCGGACAAGACGGACGAGGTGGAGCTGCAGAACGCAGTGAAGAATGCGGAGAATCATTTGGTGCCGTTCGATGCGAACGTGGCGGAGTACACTAGCTATGGGGACACAGCCACAATTCCGGGTCACTATGTGCTGTATTGGGAGCTGAGCTTGAATGGGAAAACCTCAATTCCGCCTTCAGTGTTCGAGGACTGCTGCCTGACCATGGAGGAATCGCTCAACAGTGTGTACAGGCAGTGCAGGGTGGCCGATAAGTCCATCGGCCCGCTGGAGATTAAGATTGTGGAGGTGGGTACATTCGATAAGCTGATGGACTATGCAATTAGCCGCGGGGCGTCAATTAACCAGTACAAGACGCCGAGGTGCGTGAAAATAGCGCCAATTATTGAGCTGTTGAACGCGAGGGTTGTGTCCAGTTATTTCAGCCCAAAGTGCCCCAAATGGGTTCCTGGTCACAAGCAATGGAACAACAAGGGCAATAATAATATATGAACTAATAAGAGGAGATGGAAAAAGATCTGTTGTTTTGATATTGTCAGAAGGAAAAGTAGCTTATCTTTTCTCTTGTTTCGTTTTTTTTCTATTTAACAAATAAAATAATAAATGTGGTTGTTGTTGTTGTCCATTATTACTGAAGGTGCATGACGGAAGGGCTGTTTTCGTGGTCTATCATCGATGTTTGTAGGGTGGTGGTGGTGGTGTGAAGTGATGATCCTGGAAAGAAATGTTGAAAGACCTTTTCTTTTTTTCGCCTTGAGGTCGTTTTATTTACTCGTAATCTCCCTTTCTATATGTTAATTTGTTGTTATTGTTTGCTGTGCCTTTTATTTGTACTCTTGGCTAGTGTACACGTCGGAACTTTGTAGCCTTGTGTTTAGTATGCATGTGCCGAGAGCAACTCTGAACTAGCCTAGCCTGGTACAAAAGAAAACAGCTAAATCATTATTACTCATTTCATCCTCACCTTCCACTATTAAATCATGTTGGGAATGTTGATGGATGGATGATTCTATTAATAATAAGTTGATGATGGCCACTTAAAGTTTCATATTACGTAGTTTTTGTAGAGTTGATTCACTATATATTATTAGTTGAGTACTTAATTCCAGAAACAGATAAGGGGAGGGGCGTCAATTATTGGGGGATTATTTTTAATGAATTAGCACACGGCCATAAGAAGAAAATAATAGAGGCTAGGAGGATGAGATGGTTGCAATAGTAACTTACAATAATGTCCCTATTATTAATTTGTGCGCATGCAGTGGACGACGAGACCTGACCCGTCTCTCTCTCTCTCTCTCTCTCTGCAGATTTTGTCAAACTTTGGGAGCGTAATTACAAATTTGCCAGTCAACTTGACAAAATCATTCTCCCTGTTATATATATTGTTATATGGGAAAGCAAATAGGAATATGTAGTGAAAATGAATCAAAGAGAAGCGATTATTAATAATGTTACGTCTTGTTTATTATGTCGACCAGAAGGTATTTAATTTAGTTAGAGAGAAAGGGTAAATAAATTGTTTGAAACAAAAGGAAAGTAAGAATGTGCGCATCAGTAATGGATCCAAGATTTGGTCTGTGGACAGAGACGTAACATTATTATGTGAGGGTATGGGAAAGACAAAATACTGTTTGACTGACTGACTGACTGACTGAGTGCGTGGCAATTGGCATGTGCTAGTGTAGAGGCAGATAAGGTCGAAACGTTTATGCTGTTTGGTTCTGTTCCAAACTGACAAATTCAGTTTTGGTTTTCTCACGACACACAATATCATTCTGACTGTGAAACCAAAACAAACATTCTGTCACTATTTTCTGATTTCTCCCTCTCCCTCATAAAAATGCAGCAGAGAGAATGTGAAACATTCCTATTTAATTAAAATAATGTGGACTTGTAGTCTAATGTCAAATATTTTTATTTCTTATTAATACAACATCCATTCTATTTAATGGGATCACGCACCATTACCACTATGTAAGGACGATGCATTCAATCTGTCATGATCGACAACCCAGTTCCTACTAAAATTCTGGGATTTTTACTCAATCGCTATCAAACAGTAAATAAATTTTTAAAATTATTTTTAATTTGAAACTGAGCGTCCGATATGTATAAATACTAATACCAACAAATCCTCATCACTAAAAAGTGTTATGTTATTTTCAATATATGTGAGTACCTTATAATTAGTCACTTTAATTTAATTGTGCAAAGTATCATTATGAGCACTTAATTAATATGGCCTAATTTAAATCGAATCATGAAAAATTAAAAGGTTTGAGCATGCGCTAAATGTCCGTCTCACACTTTAATTTTCATTCTAAGATGTTTGAAATGTTAACAACTAATAATGATAGGAATAAAGAAAATAGATTATGAACTAGATGTAGACCGTGTTGGATAAAAATGCTATCTTTTATTCAATAATCATAATGTTTTTTTGAACAACTTTGATAAATATGTTTCTTTATTTCAATTCAACGATAAATTACACCATAACATATTAAATAGGTATGGGGTATCCACGTACATGGGAGTCTCCTCTTTGTTTGTTTTCCTCTCCATCACTACAATCAATAAACACAAGTCAAGCACGTCTCACGTTTCTAAACTAAAAAACGCATCACGTCCTTCATTTTGGAAAAACAATAACATTCTATTCTACATTTCTAACAACAACAATTACATCAACAATATGATATCATTTTTAATAGAAAAGATGAATAATGGCGATTCATGATTTCACATGCATATTTTATTTTTTGAATCCGATTTCTCGGTCCGTAAATACAAGATAAAAGAAATAAATAAACATTATGTAAGTAGATGTATATAAATTCGTATGTGGTATCATACTTCTAAATCGCCAACATATAACTACTACCGATTAATAGCGGGCCATACTCGACATTGAACGTTGAGCAAAGTATTGAAAAGATAAGAGCTGAAGTGTCAGAATTAAAGTTGTTACAAAAAGTACGAACACATACAACAGGGATAGAGCATGAGATATCTTTACAAAATGTTAAAAGGTGAAGGGACTCTACGAAATATTATATGAATCGATTTTTTATAAGACGACAGCAGAATATCGTGTATAAGATCATTTAGTACTGTAGTACGTACTTCAAATGAAGAGCAACAGGACAAATCCTTCAAATACGCATGCAATTGCCCACCGACCTATCTTCCCAGTTTATTCTAAAATTATAATTTTCCCAAATCTAGTATTCTATGTGTTCCATCTGGTTTCCTTCTGATTCGAAGATAGACTTTGCCACAAGATCTCTCAAGAATTATGAATAAATAATTTTATTTACCCACCAAAACCCACAAGAACCAAAGAATGCTAAAATGAAATTAAACCCAAAAAATTATTAGTGGGTCCTCCAATTCTATGAATATTTGAAGAGTATTGTCGAAAGATCAGGATGGTTGAATATAATATGCTGATTTAAATTATTTATAAAAATTAATCTATATTGACCTACATATAGAAAATTTGTTAACCACCATATAAATATAAGAAAAAATATATATTATTGAAACTCAAAATCGGAATATGAATTGGTTTGGGGAGACCCCTATATCCATCATTGTTATTGTTAACACTCACAACTCACACCTTCTAAACATGCTTGAACGACAAAAGGTGAGGGTGTGAGGCCATCTCTTTTAGGAAGGTGTTGCACATCATTAAACTTTATGGCTAGAAGTCTGATTCGGCTTTTCGGTCGACATTGAATTGAATTTTTCTGGTAATCGGTAAATGAAAGACCAAACAATAAATTCAATAATGGGGATGGTTCTTGATGTAAGAGAAGGGTATAAGATTCATAATTAACCTTGTCTTAACAAATCATGTTATAGAAATGTAATGGTTTTTTACACTTGATTTGGACACAATTTCGGTAATTTTGTAGTAATTAATCGATATTCGGTTTAGGTTCCGGTATTCCCGAATTACCGAAAAATGTTATATTTGTTAAGAAACTAAAAGGAAGAAGAGCAAGAATATGGGAGGAGAAGAGTATTCTTATTGATTTGTAAAGATGGTACAAGAGAACACTATTTATAGGCTCTAAAATTCATAACCTATACATCACTAGTATAACTACACTTAAATAGGATATTCATTCTCATGTTCAATGTATAGGAGTTACAAAGGTAGGAGTTACACATGGGCATTCATACACATAATTATAATATTCATAACACTCCCCCTTGAATGACCATTGGTTAAAAATATTCATTATTCTTCGAATACGCTTTTGATACTGCCTCGTTAAAAACCTTATCAGGAAAACCCAGTGGGAAAAACTATGGTTAAGGGAAAAAGAGTGCAGTACGTATCGACTCCTCCTAATGATGATATCGGTTGAGATCCTTCATATCGACTCCCCCGATGACGATATCAACTCTCGCTCGTTATTAGATTAGTTGAGAACATTATGTCACCAAACTCCAAACTTTTGGTCTAGCTTCCCAACAGTTGATGGAGAGAGAGCTTTGGTGAATAAATCAGCCAAGTTATCACTTAGGTGCACTTAGTTGACAAATATTTTAACTTATTGGAGTTTGTATATAAAATGTATGTGTCACATGATCAATGGTCATCCATAATTCGCATGACACTTCCTCTTGGATGATCATTAGATGAGAATATACCTCATTAACCTTACAATGAAAATCCGATGGGATAAAAACCGAGTGAAGGAAAAAGAGTACATAATCATTACATTACTTTTCTCCATTTTCTTGGAATTCATGCATGATCTATAGGATCATGTATTTGAATGGTGATATGGTTTGATTAGTTTGTTTCACAAACCATCAAATAGTGTTCATGACTATATGAAGATCGATTACACTCGATATAAAGTCACATATAGTAATCTTTACCACCAATATGACACTTATGTCCATGATATATCTATATAACTTCTTATTGGATATAATTAGTATATCGTTGATGATATACAAAAATCATGTTCGAGAGAGATGCACAGTTAGCAAGTTAGTGGTAATGTTCCACATCTTTCATCTCGAACTCTATAGCTAATCAATAGTAGTTGATTGCTTTGAGAAACTCTTTACGAGCTCAATAAAGTGTATGTCATCTATGTAACAAAAGATGATCACATCCAATTATGTCAAAATAAAAAAAAACACATTTTAAAATATAAAATTAAATTAAGTAAATTTTGGTAAGACTTTTGAAACCATAAAATATGACAAAGATGATTTTTCAAAAAATCAACTTGAAATGAAGAGAAATTATATGCATAAAGAAATGTATGATATGCTAAATGTACCATGTCTCTCAATCTTTCAATTCATATGACGTCAATTGGATATAATTGAATATTGTTCATGCGATCTTGAATTGTTTGCTTATAGCAAACTAAATCCTCGAGGGAATTTCATATACACATGTGTATTCGTTCATGTAAACCGTACATATAGGTTGCAATGACATATATTAGAGGCAAACTCAGTCTCATCACATATTGCCAGACTAATCAAATAATGAAAAGTAGTTGCATCCACCATATGGGAATATATTTTCTCATAATCAATATATTATAGGTTTGTTGTACAAAACCTTTCAAAAAATGAGATGTTTCATAACTTCTCATACTCATACTTTACATCTCAATGTATAAAGATTTAATGTCTTAAAAATTTTCATTTCTCTTAGGAATTTGAATTTGCCTCAAATTGAAATTTTTCAGCCAATCATTTATATCTTTGCATGCATTTTGGCTAATTATCCTCATTTTCAACTATCATATTTAGCGTTGCACTATACGCAAAAATTTCGTCGACGTTGACTTCATTGGGGTTCCAATATTTTCCATCCAAGATATAGATAATTGAGATATATAGTCATATCTTTCAGGTACCTGACACTCTTCTTGAGCACATTATTTATTTGTTTCTCTTGGTGGCTTTGTTTAAATAATCTTAACCTCAATTTGACCATCTGGATATATAGCTCCATTTCACTTTTGAGGAATTTTTTTTTGCTTTGGAACCGTGTGGTCTATCATGTTTTATATGGGTTTTAGACTCAGTTGTGATGTCAGATTGCCCAATGTCAACATCATTTTCACTGGAGCATTGCGAGTTGGCACGTGAGAGTTTTACTCTGTTTGGGTCAGTAAAGTGTCTGGCAAATGATGAATTATATACTTTTGAACTTCAAGCTCATATTGCTTAGTGCAAGGATCAAAAGAATATGATCATTCCTCTAATCTCTTGGCCAACTTTTGTTTTCTCCCCCTAATGTTGGGAAGTTAAAATATAAACCTCCAAACTAGTCATCAAAATACTTCCGACAATAATTTGATATTTTACCATCGATGAACTCGTAATCACAATAATTTCTTAATCTTCATTGAGAACCCATCCTAATAAATGGTGGTGGAGCAATTCAGATGTGTATATCACATCCATATATCCATAGATGGGAAGTATAAGGTTTTGACCCAAAAATCACATATAATGGAGGAATTCATAATAATTTTTTTAGCGTAATGCGAATTTGTGTTGTTCATGTAAATGACATGGTCACAATAATATAAATGGAAAATTTTTGTCTCAATGACACATTTTCGTTATTGGATAATCATGAAAATATGCTCATAACCAAAATGGTTGAGCTAGTAATCTCCCAAATTCAAGTTTGTCGTGATATACACATGTGACTATCTAATCGATGCATCAATTAAAATAATTCGCTCACATGTTGGGTGTATGGATCCATAAATATCACCTTTGTTTTATTGTGTAGAGGAGAAATGATCTTACTTTAGTTGATGATTATCCAACAATCTACTCTACTTGAGAACAAGAAACCCAAATATCAGTTAAGGTTTGTTGGAGATTTCACTCAACAATGGGTAATGGAGAGGCGATGAGACTCCCCTAGAAACGAAAGCTTGTTGGCAGAACACAAAATTATTTGTGTTCCCGGGGAAGTAGGGGAGTCACAAGGACTACTTAAATCCCTATAACCTTAGGAATCATTTCTTTAGAATACCCAAGTTGAGACCATCATGCACAACAATGTTCAAGAGAACATACTCTTTAGATTATGGAATCATCAAAATTGACCATAAAAGTACTTATCGGTTCGCATCATGATTGAACCGGGATGGTCTCACCGCTTATGCCAAATAATAGTTGTCAGGATGAGTAAACTTATAGTTTACATTTATATATATGTATCTCAATCACAATAACATGTGTGTAGTACAAATTGGAGGATAATATTATTGATTCAATAATTATATAGCCATAGACCATATTATTGTTCCTCTCTTGATCTCAAACAAATTGGAATAAGGATTTTGTTCCTTCGTGAAAAATATAATAGCTCGATCCAGAGCTTGAGATAAATGTTGTACTACACCATATATCTTGGTGCACTATCAATGTGATATATATCACAATTAATTATGGTGATTCGCATCATAAAATACTCATTTTTGTCATGAGAATGATACATAGTTTAAATGATAAATAGATATATTTCTCAATTATCTATGTTACCAATTAATGGATCAATAATTCTCATATATTTTTATGTCCATCCGAATAAAAAGGGTTCCTTATAGGAACAATGATAATATGATGTTACTTGTGCTTTTAAGAATAACGTAACACATGTGTCTTTGCACAATCACTTTGAGGGCTAACTTAGTATCAGTTGGATATGATCATCAAAATAAAATTGACAGTTGTACCACCCATCATGGGATATATAATTGGTCAACATCAATTCACAACTCTCTTCCACACGAGAAGATAAATTTCTCAAATTTCTTTCCCATGACCATCATAAGAGGTATTGTCCTCCACAATAGTGTATTGTCGTATCGCCTTTGTGGGAATATAAATTGTTACAACAGACATCCTTTAATCATCATCCACTTCGGGGAATGATATTGTGTCTCTCGAGCCATCACCAATCGGAGACATAATAGCTAGATATCTTTGGACAACTTGTGTCTAATCATCTACTTCGGGGAATGATATTGTGTTTCCCGAATCATCACCATCAAAGAGATATCTAGATAGCTTTAGACAACGTATGTCTTTATAATAATTTTGAATGGTTTCACCCCAAAGCCATTAGCTTGTAAGTGGATTTCAACATCCAGTACCCATAAAATAAAATTCTTGTCTGAAATTTCAACGATCACAAACTCAATTCCAAAATATTATATATATTATAATGATAAAATATATACAGTTATAAATAATGAATAGAAGTAAATAACCATATGGACCGTAACTAATAAACAACATGCATTGAAACTACGGTTCCTTATGAATGTCGGTTTACATAAATTTTCAAAAGTAATCAAATAAAAATAATAGTAATTAATATAATTGATGATGGAATGGTAATATCAATTCAAATCAAACGATAATAATAATTGACATATGTTGCTTTTATGTTGCTATTACCACAGAAATCAATCAATGTATATTTTATAATAAGTATAATGTGTACCATAAATATTAGTATAAGCATATGAATACTATGAAAAGTAATATAGCTTTATTAATCAATTAGAATCTGTAACAGAAAACATAAATATGAACAGAGAAGTTGGAGCAATCAAACTGAGTAAACCATGTAATCATGAAAATTATATCATGCATTTTTTATACAAACAATGATAAATATTAAAACCATAAAATATATCAGAGAAGGTTTGACACTAAACCATAAAATACAAAAAAAATCTCATTTTACATCTTGGGTGTAACATGGAAATGCCGCATTTGATAAAAAACAGACATTTGTAATAATATGCCGCATTTTATTTCAAAATAAAAAAAAAAACAAAACGGACATGTGTGTTTCAACATGCAATGAAAATTGGATAAAATACAAAAATAAAGTTACTGTATTTTGAGATAATGAGATTACCCCAAACGTATGCAAGTATGCACAAATGATTAGAAGATAAAAATAAATATGAGTATAGCAATGAACACAAAATATTATTTATTTATATATATAGAAAATAGAATAGTATGAGGTAATAAAAATTAGTTCTCAAGAAACTAATAGAAATTAGTTCTCAAGAAATGAAATTGAAATTGAAATATAAATAATAGCAACCTTCGAGATTCTTCGAGAAGATAGAGCATTCGTGTTGATAACGTGTTAAGAAACTAAAAGGAAGAAGAGCAAGAATATGGGAGGAGAAGAATATTCTTATTGATGTGTAAAGATGGTACAAGAGAGCACTATTTATAGGCTCTAGAATTCATAACCTATACATCACTAGTATAACTACACTTAAATAGGATATTCATTCTCATGTTCAATGTATAGGAGTTACAAAGGTAGGAGTTACAAAGGTAGGAGTTACAAATGGGCATTCATACACATAATTATAATATTCATAACAATATTAAATTTTTTAATAAAATGGTGGAGAGCTATGGATGTAGAATTACCAACAACACAAGTAGAACGAGAATTTTTTTGTAGGCAAGATTAAATCAAAATTACGTAGATAATCAAGTCGAAACGTAAATTACATGATTTGGTCATTACCAGCACTTACAGCGCGCCGCACGTTGTAGGTAGCCTCCAACCGCTAGTTCCCAGCCCTATATAAATCGTGCATCTTGTGGTAAAACAAATCACCCCTCCTACCAATTTCTATACTCCTCGCTTCCTCCTACTTTTCTTCAAAATATCTTCAAGAAAGTCCTATGAGAATTTTACGAACAAGTTTCGCCCCCCCCCCCCCCCCGATGAGTAAAAGGATTTGTTCAGCTATTTTGGAGAAGAAGTGAAGTGCAATTGCGGATTACGTGTAGCAAGACTAATGACGCTGAAGTTCGAGAAATACTTCAATTGTCCTTTTTATAAGTGTAGGTTCGAGAAGAAGTCAGAGATGGTGTTGGCTGAGAACTCGATGAGGTGTGAGATGCGAGCTACAATGGAGGCGAAGTTTGTTGAGAAGGACGCTGAGATTGAAGTTGCTCGTGCTGAGATGGAAGCTACTCGTGCTGAATGGGCAGTTGAGAGGGTAGGAATCGTAATGACGCTGAAGTCCCAAACTATTTGAGGACACGGTCTGGTCGATGCCAAGAGATGCTACGGAGCGAAATCAGTGGGGCAACGACCCTGTATACCGTAGGAGAGTGTGTCGAATCTTCAAGGTCGCGGCAGGGGACCCACTGGAAGAAAATACAAAAATATAAATGAGATCCTAAAACGAGACTACTAGAAAGAAATAGAATGACGCGCTAGTTCTTACCAAGAACGGGGTGCCCTCATCGAACAGTTGTCGTGCATCCAGTCCTTCCATCGATATAGGCGGGTGTTGCCAATAAGTCCCGACGCATATGGACCTCTGAGCCTGTCCTCATGCACGCGTTGTGATATCGCCAGGAACCTCTCCAGTGCCCAAGTTGTAAGCAACATGGTCCAACCACCAATGTCACCAGCCCCTTCCTAGAAAAAGACTCCAACCTGAATGTTGAACGGTCGAGCTCCTGGTAAAGCCACGACATAACCGCTGCCCCCAAGCGAACGACCTCTCCTCTCACAACACTAGTAAATACGATAGGTGGAAGTAAGCAGCCGGCCTATCCACGAACAGAAACGCCCCTATGCATGCCAGGATGTGTGCCCATGCATACTGCCTAGTGTACGACCGTCATCGGCTGGAATGCGTTCCGGTTTCTTGAGCGTGGATTACAACCACCCAATCCTCAGTCGTCCGTCCTGTAAGACATCCTTTGCTATCGGCCTTGCTCCCAAAACCTCCTCTACCAAGTCTAGCATCTATGGCCCAAAACGCTCAAGAGGTTAGTAGACAGCATCACCATCCACTAGCAAATCTGTCAATATCGCCACGTCCTCCAGAGTCATCGTGCATTCCCCATGGTACATGTGGAAAGTGTTCGTCTCCTGTCTCCACCTCTCCACCGATGCCGTCACAAGATGTGAATCCTGTGAAAGGGTCGTAAGATCCACAATCGGTATGAGTCCGGCAGCCTCTAAAAAAGGGCGGAAGTGGGGATAGTATGGGGGAATGTGAGACGTCCTACGATACTGTAGGGTAATGCTAGATTTCTATTCGATATTATAGGAAATTATTATTAGTATCTAACATAACTAAATAAGTAACTAATATGCACTAATAAATAATGAATCTAAATATTATGCATTTGTTCTTAGTATCTAACATAATATTAGGGAATTACTAATATTTTCTAATATTAGGGATAAGCGCACTAATTCTTTCTAATCAAATATTAATGTTTTTTAACATTAAGCATAATGAAGTACTAATATTTTTAAACAATATGAATTTATGTACATTAACTAAAATAATACTAGACAATTACTAATATTATTTAGCACTATGCCGTTATTAATATTCTCTAAGCATTTTTCAAACGGTACCAACCTTATTCTCGTAAATTTCACCGGCTCGATGTTGGTTGCGCTCGCCCCAAAGTAGTTCTCCATCGATCGGTTCGGGGTCGATGCAAGGAGGTGTTGGTCCATACAAGTAATCCATCCTACAACGAAAAAAATATTAGTAGGCAACAAAATGAGAAAATTACAGAAAAAATTACTAATATTACCGACTAGTTTGACTGCGGAACAGGAATTTGGTTGTTGTATCGAAAAATCAAAGAAAGAAGGAGGAGAGAATTAGTGAATGTGTGATAAATGAAGGAAGGGGGAGGGGTTATTTATAGCAGCCGGAGGAGGCCACATAGGATGCGCTCCGCATCCTACCTGGTCTCCAATGGCTACTTTCTAACGGTCATCTACGATTGTTAGAAAGTAGTCGTTGGAGGCTACCTACAACGCACGGCCCGTTCTAGGATGTGTGACGCGCTGTAAGTGCTGATAATGACCAAATCGTATAATTTATGTTTCGACTTGATTATCTACGTAATTTATGATTCAATTATGTCAAAAAAATCTCCCAATAAAAAAGAAAACACAAGAGAGAAAATGAAAAAATGAAAATGACATTTTTTATCGAGGTGTAAAACTCAAGAAATTAAATAAATTGATCTTCATCAATCGTTAAATGGCCAAATATTTAAAAAAAATTGGACAAGTAATCATGAAAGTTATTAAAAGGAGTAGAAGTCAAACGTCCAATCTGGTGACCCTTTTATCTGTTGAGTGAGTTAATGCAGAGTGAGTCACTGTAATGCATAATCATATTCTTTAAGCAGTCAAAAACATTATACAGTAATTATGTAATTCCCTCCTATCAACTCTGAAAGTCGTCTTCCCAAAATTTTAATGATGTTTCAAATCCATTTTGACAATTGATGGAAATTGCAGCAAACATTTTGGCTTAGAATGAATTTTGGTTTGGAGCAACAAAACATGAGCTTCCCCCACCTTGACGTACCTATCCACCAATTGTTCTGCTTGACTCTGGAACCCCAAAGCACCATCAACCCACTCAAAGTTGCGGCCACGTGCTGGAGTGTTTGGAAGACATGGAAGGAGTGAATCTGTATTAGGTTCGAACCCTTCCATCGATGCAGTAAAATATCTTATTTTAAATGAGTTAATGGCACTATAGATTGGGCAGCCGACACAGACGATGTAACGAACGACTCAATCACTTTTCGAACCGTCTCCATCCCACTGGTCACCAGCCAAACAGCACCTAATCCGGATATTAATGCACTGCATACCTTGCATTACACTGTGATAGGTCGTTTCATCATAATTCCCTAAAGGCAGCTTTTCAGGCAGCTTACAGAGTTATCATCACTAAGGTTAATGGAATAGTTACAGATAAGAAAGTTGAGACATTCTTGTGTAACTCAACAATTGAAGCCGATGCCCGAGTCATCCTAATTGTAGTTGAAATGGCCCACAAGGTTTCAACATATATCTAATGTCTTCACTGATTGCCAAGCCATGATCAACGGCGATTAACAGCCTCAAGCACCGCTGAAAGAGCTTGACCTGGGAGATATGAATCGAGATCTCAAGTAACATTAGTGAAATAATCGGATTTGAATTTAGTTTTTTATCGCTGGAAAAAAAGTGGTTTGGTTCTAGTAAATAATATAGGCTAAAACTTAACCATCGTCATTTAATTTTCTATTGAATACTAATTTATTATTAATTTTGTTACTTTACTTAAATGTCCATTTTTTCCGGTCAAGTGCACCATCATCGGTGAATCCCATTATTAAAGTTTGGCCGGGGCCATTTTACAATGAAAAACTGTCGTCAAATCAGAGGTGAAGTTGCATGGGTACGATCGTTCTGTAGAAAAACAAAACCATGTACTACTGTTACAATCGAAATGACTAGGCAAGCAAGAAAAAACAAAAAAAAAAACTATCTCTAGAGTTCTAAATCAAAAGCAAAAAATAAAGAAAAATAAAGAAAACAAACCGAGTCTAGAATCCGAAATATAGAAGAAACAAAAACAAAATGAAAAAGAAAACCTAGTAGGTTGGATGTGTCATCCTTATTGGCCCGCTAAGAGAGGTTAGGGTCATAGCGGTCTTGGACTCCTTGATCAGCCGGTGCGCCCGAGTCTGAGCTGCAGCTCAATCGGATCGGTTATGGGTTGCTCCTGCCCCAATTTACTTGACGAATTGGTAGGCTTTCGGCCGCCTGAGGATTCAACTCTGTGACCTGCCATCAGGATCCAAAAAAAAGACAATCTCCACATCGATGAGAGGAAGCAGCGTAGGAATGAAGCTCTAGGAGATGTTCCGATGGAAGAGGTTTGAGAAGTCAGCTCGGGCTTTTTTGGTGATTTGGACAATTGTCGACTAGCTGTCACGTATGTGTCCATCAGGTTGTGGGTTTTCCCCGTCGTCGGTGATTCTTCTCCCCACGGATTTTGAGTTCTGCAGTTCTCGAGAGGATGCAGTTGGCTCCACATGGAAACATCTTGTCTCTTACCCGAGCGTTAGCACGATCGTTGTGAAAGCGCTGGAGGAACATCTTGTTCTCCAGGGTTTCACAATCCGGGATGAGTGACCAATGTATCACATCATCGGGATCTAGTCTAGCTAAGCCTACACTATCCTATTCTGAACAGTGAATCACACGTTACTGTCCAGTCCTTAGAGCTTTGACGCTCAACATCAATTCCACTTCTGTCCTGTAGATCGCATGCTATTATACAGCCTCGGAGCCCTCGCTGTACAACATTATTCATCTCATGGGAAATCCTTTCAAAGGAGATCCCAAACAATCTTATTACAGTTAACCACTTTTAAACGTAATCATAAACCCCCACCTCTAATCAGCTTTCCTGAAGAGTCTGAATCAAAGCTATCGCCCTGAAGCTCAAGCCTCCTCTCCTGTAGACCCGAAAAGATCAAGCAAAGGATTCATTCCCAAAACCCCCAAATTGTCAAGATTTTCTAAGTAGCTTTCTAACACAAGGATTAAGAGAGAAAAGGGAGATTGATTGCCTTTCAAATAATCTCCTAACCTCTCTAATCCTCTAGCAACGATCAGAGATCGATCAACACTACCTTCCTCCATTGATCTCTCCCTTCCTGAGATTGTGTGGAATTATGTAGTACCGCTAAATAGGGATATTAATCATTGTATATTTCACCTATTTAGTTTCTTTCATATATTAGGACTCCCACATATGGTAGGAGTCCTAATCTCTGCCTATATGTACTTCTCTCAGCTTCTAAACTAATACATAACAGATAACCCTATATTCAATATGGTATCAGAGCAGGCGACGATTTCGCACGCCGCCGCCGACTACCTTTCTTCTTGTTCCTCATAAGCCATCATTGTTATGTCTTAACAGTGAAGATGATTCTTCTCTCATTAGTACCCAAAACCTAAATACTACATCCCCTGCCACCTCTATTCCGGTGGTCTTGCTGTGCCAAAGCTCAATCTCAGAATTACCTCCAATGGTCCCGATCGATTGAGATGATTATTACTGGAAAATTAAAAGGGAGCTACCTTACCGGTACTACTGCTAAGCCTGCCACTTCTGCAGAAGGCTATGAAAAGTGGAACAATGAGGATAACCTAGTTCGGTTTTGGCACATCACCACCATGGATCCCAAGATTGGAAACAACTATCTGCTACATCCTACGACGAAATCCATCTGGGATCACGCTAAGCGGACATACTCAACCATAGGCAACTCGTCAGCCTTGCTCGAACTTGAGACTGAAGTGTTCAACTTCAAACAAGGTGCTATGACAGCCGATGAATACTATAATGCTCTTTCTTATGCCTGGCTTCAGCTCGATCTCTTCGAGGTGATTACTTGGGATACCACCAAGGATCCATAAACTTACCAAAAATTTGTGGATAAACGTCAAAGACTTCACTTCTTTCTTGGGCTAAATCGTGATATGGATGATGTCATGGGTCAACTCATGGCAACCAAGCCTTTTCCTTCGTTGTAGGATGTTGCCTATGAGATCATCCAAGAAGAATATCGCCGTGAGGTTATGCTTTCCACGGGCAAGCGAGTGCCAGCTGATAGTTCTGGTTCTGCACTTCAGGTAGCCACCTTGTATTTGACTGCTCTCTACTCCAAATCGGCTCCATTCAAACAGTCACCGCCTTCTGATAATGAAGATCCACCGGTTATCTGTGAGTTTTGTGGGAAGTTGTACTATACGAAGGAGGATTGCTTCATTCTCAAGGACGGAAAGTCAAAAGGCTAGAGATTGAAGTCTGAGCTTCGAAAAATTGATGCTCGTCAAAATACAACATCGAGTCAAGCTAATGTTGTAACGTCTACAACAACTCCTCCGATTGCTTCTTCCAGCGACGATTTTTCCCTCTGCCAGCTTACCAAGATTCTGTGTATGCTTGCTCAGGCATTGATCATTGAAGGATGCTAGTTCTCCATCTACATCTACTAGCTTCCCAAGTCTATTTGCTAAAGGTATTATTTCTAAGACCCTCTATGTTCATTCTATTCATTCTAATGACTGGATTCTGAACTCGGGAGCCTCAAATACTATGACTAGATGTCGGGAGCCGGTTCAGGATCTTCAACCATATCCTAATGGGACTAGGGTTTGTGTTGCTGGTGGGAGTTTGGCTCGGTTAAGGGCTTTTATTGGGTTAGTCTTAGTACTGGTCTGACCCTTTCGCCGGTCCTTTATGTCCCAAACCTCAAGTGCAATATACTCTCCTTTCATCACTTGACTGCTAATCACCATTGTGAAGCTAAATTTGGATCCTCTGGTTGCATCTTACAGGAAGTAGCATCATAGAGGGAGATTTTCAAACTTGAAGTGGTGAATGGCCTATATGTACTACGAGCTTTGGACGCAATGTCGGGGAGTCAACATCTTGCTGGCGTATATCATTGATAGTAGTACTAGTAATATCTTGTTACGACATTTTCATCTCGGACATCCTAGTTTTCCTTATCTCAAATGATTGATTCCTCAATTATTTGCTAATAAAGATGAGAAACTTCTTCATTGTGATGTTTTTCAATTTGCTAAACACACTAGAGCAACTTATTCATGTCTTGACTATCATCCTACTCGACCTTTCTCCATCATTCATAGTGATATTTGGGGACCATGACAAAATCCGAACGTTAATGGTGCACGCTGGTTCGTAACGTTTATTGATGATCATACTAGGATGACTTGGATGTTCCTGATGAAGGAGAAATCTTATGCTAAGACTCTCTTCATGGAATTTTATACCATGGTTCAAACTCAGTTCCAAACCAATATTCAGGTGCTTAAAATGGACAATGCTAAGGATTATTTCAATCAGATCCTGAGTGCCTTTCCTTTCCAGAAGGGCATCATTCATATTAGCTCTTGTCATGAAACACCTCAGTTGAATGGGATTGCTGAACGCAAAAATCGCCATCTCTTAGAAGTTGCACATGCCTGCCTGTTTACTCACCATGTACCTAAGTATTTATGGGGAGAGGTCGTATTTACAGCTACATATCTCATAAATAGGATGCCTAACCGGGTTCTCAAGTTTAATATATCACAAAAGGGTCTTCTTGATCTCTATCCTCAGGTTGCAAGTTTTACTTCTGATTTGCCTCCTCGCATATTTGGTTTCACGGCCTTTATGCACTTATCTCCAGTTTACCGCACCAAACTTGATCTCCACTCGGTTCGCTGCGTTTTCCTGGGCTATTCCTCTCACCAAAAGGGCTATAAGTGCTATGGTCCTGTCTGGAAGAAGATTTATCACTTGTGTGATGTAACCTTTTTCGATCAACCCTTTTTCTCCCAAAATTTGGTGCAGGGTGAGTCACCTCTATTGACACCAAATGTATGGGATCTCTTTTGGGATACTGAAGTTGATACAGCTTCTGCTGAAGCTAATATAGTTGTTGAAAATATAGCTGTTGAGACTTCTGAATCTGTACCTACCTCGGACCCGGTTGGTATTAGTCAAGGGGAGAAGACTTAATAGTATATACGAGGAGAAAACCAGCTTCACAGTTAGCAGTTGAAGCATAAATTAATCAACCACAACCTATCCCTGCTTTGGTTGAAACTGTTACTCCAGCTCTTATCCCTGATCTTGATGTACACATTGCCATAAGGAAAGGTACGAGGAGTTGCACTCAACACCCCATCAGAAACTGCATAAGTTATGAAAAACTAAATCCAAAATACAGAAGCTTTGTGTCATGTCTGGATAGCAAAGAAATTCCAATAATATCCATGATGCTCTAAAGGATCCAAAATGGAGAGCGGCGGTCCTTGAAGAGGCCCGTGCCCTTGAACTGGATCATACTTGGGACATTGTCAAATTGCCAACAGGTAAGAAAACTGTTGATTGAAAGTGGATATTTACGATCAAGTACAGGTCTGATGGTATAGTTGAAAGGTACAAAGCACGTCTAGGGGCTTTACTCATACTCACAGAGTGGATTATGATGAGACGTTCGCTCCAGTTGCAAAGCTTTATACAATCAGAATTGTGCTCTCTCTGGCTACGAACCTAAACTGGCCTCTACCTCAATTGGATGTCAAGAACGCTTTCCTCAATGGTGACTTACTTGAGGAAGTATATATTAACCCACCTCGTGGTATGTCTAAGCCAAATTATTCACTTGTATGTAAGCTATGAAAAGCCTTGTATGGATTAAAGTAGTCCCCGAGAGCCTGGTTTGAGAGATTCAACTTGGCTGTGAAATCTAAAGGGTACACTTAGTGCCAAACTGATCATACACTATTTGTTAAGCATAATCCCACAGGGAAAATGTCAATCTTAATTGTTTATGTTGATGACATTATCATCACCAGTGATGATTATGAAGAAATTTTGAATCTAAAGAAGAAACTTGCTGCTGATTTCGAGTTAAAGGATCTAGGGGAACTAAAGTACTTTCTTGGTATGTAGATTGCAAGGTCCAAGGAAGGTATACTTGTTTCACGGAGAAAGTATGTGCTTGATTTGCTTAAAGAAACATGAATGTTGGGATTCAAGTAGATCGACACTCCTATGGAACCCAACAAGATGCTGAACCGAGATGAAGGTCAGTCTTCCGTTGATAAAGGTAGATATCAAAGACTCATGGGAAAGTAATCTACTTGGCTCATACTCAACCTGATATCCCATACTATGTGGGCATTGTAAGCCAACACATGCATGATCCGAATAAGGAGCATATGGACATGGTCATCCGTATCCTATGATTAATCTTATCTTTCCCATATTGGATTAGGATTAATCTTATCTATTCCACATAGGATCAAGATGAATCTGGTAGCTTCCTATAAATAACCTACTCCTAACATTGTAATCTATATCACAACAATAGTAGTCAAAATCCTAGCTTTGTAGAGCCTCTAGACGTACACTTCTCACAAAGGGGAACTGGGTTAACAACTCTTGGTGTTCTATGTTCTTAGTTTTTTCTGTTCGTGATTGCGTTTCTGTGAAAGCCCACCCTAGGAGTCCCGGTCGAATCCCTGGTTCAACCGAAGAATTCTGTATGGGTTCCAAATTGAACCAAACGCAACCCATAATTACTAAAAAAATTATAAAGCAAGCATTAAAACTTGAACATGAGACCAGTTATTAACGGATCATTTGGGTAGGTGATTTGAAATAGAAGAGATTTGAAATAACTAGAGATTTGAAATAGAAGAGATTTGAATGAAGTTTGCTATTTTCGAAATGGACTATTTGGATGGTTGGTTTGTCGGTGATTTTGAATGCAAATATTATAGAGAGAGAAAAATAAAAAAACAATAAAAAAATAAAAATACAAAATGCCTCCAGTTTATTTATGGTCATATGAATTACCAAAAGAAATAAAGGGTAATTTTGGTTAAAAATTCTCAAATCTCCCCTCTCCTCCAAAATCTCTACCTCTAATAGTTGATTTGAAATCACCCACAAGAATCTCTTTGGGCCTACAAGGTGATTTTAAATCTCTCCAACTCTCTTCTCTTTTCGATGTCCCAAACGGGTGATTTGAGACGGAATCTCTTCAGCGGTCCAAATCACCCCCAAATCACCCATCAAAATCACCAACTCAAACGGCCCATAAACCTTTTAATACTAAGAGACAAGGATTCTTAATCCTTAAATACATGCGGAAACAAGACAAGTGGAGACGCAACTCCAGTCTGAAATACAATCGAAACGATATCAAAACTCCGATCAGCTCTCTCTCCACCATCAACTCCAGTACTTGTGATTGAATACACAGATATGCCAAGGAAAAAAATATCTAGTAGGGTCAGTGATAAGCACTGGCTAACTAAAGTTGACTAACGTAGAACTGAGACTATACTGAGAGTATACTGAAAATGTATTGAGACTTTATTGTGCCTGTACTAAGACTTCACTATGCCGGTACTGAGACTTTACTGAGGATAGAACACGAATTCTATCTAAACACTAAAACTAATAATGTGACCCCGTGGTCCATAGGCATCAACCTAGCATCAGCAACCCCTGGCTATGAGTGGACAACCTCATGATGGATCAGACCATGAAACCACCCTGAAATACCGTGAGAGCAGCACTGAAAGGCTTACTCGTCACGTCCTGCCTAAACCTGAATGAATCCTGGGGGATTTCACAATCCATGTGCGGGTGACCAACGCATAAACTGTAGCTATCTAGCTAATTCTAATCTTGTCCTAATTTGAAATGTGAATCACACGCCACCGTTCAATCACCAAGAACTTATGCTTGAAATAATATAACTATCTGTACAGTAGATTGCATGCTAATTTACAAACAGAGAGCCCTAATCTGAAATACAACACATGTACAGTAGATCACATGTTACTGTACAGTCCGACGAATCCAATCATTGGATTCTTGACCACCTAATTATAGTTCTACGCTTAAAGCAGAAAAGTAATCCTAAACCCCCACCTCTTATGAAGAGCTGAAATTTAGGATTCTAACTTGACATGATTCCCCTTGCTGACATGAGTCTGTAGCTTCTGACCGTGTTCCATTTGGAGTTCAAACAGTTGAGTTATGCTCCATTTACTTCTTTGCAACTTTCTGAGACTTGTTGGGACAGAAACGTTGCGCTAGTCCTCCAACTGCCTCTGTTACACTGACTGATCTAGAACTTCCAGTCAGTGACAAAAAAGACCCAAGTCCTTAAATGTAAACCATCCATAAGTTCAAAACTACGGAAGCAAGACTTAAGAATGACCAAACTCACAGATCAGTCACTTAACTTTCAGAACTGGCAAACGGATCCCTCATCTTCGCCGGCAGACTGGGGTTGCCACCGACGAGCTTTTTCGAGATTCCGAGGACCTCCGAGGACCTCCCATTTTCTTGGAAACACCGTCCCCACTGCCTTTGGCCTCATTCTCCACTCCCTCGCGGATCCCGATCACCCAGATCTTCATCCAGCTGCCAACACCGCTCAATTCTCCCCTCCGACGTGAGCAGCATTGCCACTGCCGTCGATCGCCACAGCCACCGATCTTCATCCTCGGATCTCCCTAGAACCGCCGACGATCTCAATCGATCCCTACGGGACCAACATCGACAAGGGGCCCTGTATCATTCCTGGATCACGATTGCCGCCGCGATCCTAACTCTCTCTCGTCTTTGTTTTTAATTCACTACTCTTCATTCTGGACGCAAAATAACCCTAACAATTTTTAAATACCGCACAACGCCCGTGACGAAAAGCCGACCACGTCCCATGTTACATTGCCCACCTCGGCCGTGACATAAAATAGCCAAGCCCGTGATAATTAACCCAGCACGGGCGTTGCTGTAATTCACCCACGCCCATTGCATGTTTTCCTTAAACATGTTTCAAAACTCTTTCCATTTAAACGATCTTTTCCAAACCATAATCCGTCTTGCATGGAACCCACGTAACTGATGCATAAAGCATCTCTGCATGAGCTCACAAAATAGCCATGCAATAACTTAACTCAAAACAAGGACTTAACTCTCCACCAATCGACTTAGTCAATTCGATAATTATTCTGAATCTTGTAAGTCTTTAATATCTGGTCAACTGCTAATCAACACTTCAAATTAATTAAATTAATTCAATTTCCCACTCCTGACTTCTACTTATCAAATAAAATTTTAATCAAATTAAAATTTAAACCGAACCGAAATTCGGAGTGTCACAATTTCATTCTCTACATTATCATCAATATATGTGCAATGACTGAGTCTTGAAAACATCATATTAAGAATTCAATCCTCGAATAAATTAGTTGAGTCAAATAGTTAGTGTACTGTTTGGTTTGAAATGCCACCATAGCAGGGCAAGTATTCATGTTTCTAGGAGCACATGTGCAATGAACAACGAGAGAAAACATATACTGAGTGAGTCCGACATTGGTCGTTAAACTAACTTAATATTGGTGGTGGCTTTGGAAGTCGAGGAACAAGGTTGTTTTGAACTATACTCAATTCTCCATCTCCGCTCTTGCGTGTGAGTTCGACTATGGTGAAGCCGCTTTACAGCCTACATCACGACCAAGTGTGCCATTTTTTCCTTCTCCCTCGTCGGCCATATCTAGCCATGAATACCTTATTCATGTTGATGCATCGGTCCGTGGTCCGACGTCATCGCATGATAGTTTTAGGGGCTTTGGGTTTGGTGTTAATGGATGCTTCTTCGCATTTTCTTGTCGCTCATGGTGGAGTGGTTTTGCACATTACGGAGCTCTTAAACTAGAGCTTTTAGTTATTTGAAGCGTGTTATTAGCGCCCCAATGGTGGAACTTCGTTAGTGTTGCTATTCACACTAACTGCTTAGAAGTCACACTGACACACGCCTCAGCCTTTCAACTGTATTAGAATCCGTGCGGACACTCTGCTTAAATATTATCGGAACATAACTCACTCACTTTCTCACATCACCCTCTCTAATATCCCCGTGACACCCCTATTTCGGTTTAACTGTCGGTTTGGGTTGTGAGTCTGACTCGGTTGGATTGTGGTCTGACGGGTGGACGATCACGGGCGCGGTTGGCACGTCAACCATGGTCGTAGTCAGCAGTCAGTTACGAGTGTGACCACGAGTAGATCACGACCGTGACCATCAGTAGATTACGAGCATGGTCGTCAGACAGTCACGAGCGTGGTCTTTAGTCCATCCCGGGCGTGGTGGACGTATTATAAAGCCAAATTGTGTCACCCCGATTTGGGGTTGTTATTTGATTATGGGTTTAAGTCAGTGTTTTGTGAGTTTTGGAATCGTTCATGAATGGACCGTCACGGCCGTGACTGACAGCCTGTCACGGGTGTGGTTGTCAGTTAGACCATGATCGTGGTCACCTACTGTCTTATGCGCTGATTTTACCCCGCTATCAAATACCCACTAGATTGCTCTAGTGGGATCGTAAATTTCTGTAGGGTTTTTGTAGTTCTATCACTCAAATTGACTAACTAACCAGACCAAGTTCCAGTTTATGAATGTTTTTAAGATTGTTTCAAGTAACCAATTAACACTAAGAATGTAAATCAAAGAAAAACACATTCAAGAGATTGAGTTTTAGGGATGGAATGAAGGTTGCTTGGATTCGAATCCACTAAAGCTAGCAATGCATGGATGAATGACAAGTTATCCCGCTTATTCAGGTTATAATGGCTTGGCAATTTCCTAATATAGTCTTAGATCACTCTCGCGCCTCTAAGGATTTATTTTGTCTTACTGTAGACTCCTCTCTCGAGCTAATCCACACCTAAACAAAATGCATTAATAATGTTTGATGAAATGCCACAACGATAAACGTGCAAAAAGGCTAAACGATTCGCTCCTCTCTCAAGCTAACGAATAATCTATGGTTCTTCCTAAGCGACCTATCAACTTATGTTCCTCTCCGACCCACAAATCAATGCTGATGATTCAATCAAGACGGCCAGACAAAATTGAATCAGAAATTAGGTTTTAGGAAGAAAGCATTATAAGTCTGAATAAACCTCAATAACCAATCAAATCATCCATACAAAAGCTTAGCTAAAGTTTCTTCTTTCCCGAGCAACACGAAAAGTTTAACTACTCATGGTTCGGGAAGTATGAAGGGAAAAAGAAATGAGAACAACCCGGAAGGAAAACATGATCCGTCGAGAGTTCTCAATCCTGTCGCCGATCTTCGCTCCTTCGCCAATGGATAATAATCTATCGCTTCAATCGGTCTCTGGGACTCTCTCTCTCTCTCTCTCTCTCTAAGAGCTCGAAAATATGTGTAGAATGAAAGATCAGGAACCCTAACTCTCTCCAAGAGCTCGAATAATATGTGTATAATGAAGTCTATGGAACCCTCGCTCTCTCCAAGAGTTTGAAAAATATGTGTATAATGAAGTATATGTCGTCCGCGGGGGTCTCGAAGGTATTTATAGGCTTCTGGACCAAGTTGGAGAAGAAAAAGGACTTGAAAACACATCTGGGTGTGGGATACGGCGTGCTACATATGGGACACGCCGTGTTCGACCCCTGTAACTTTCTCGGGCAATTTCAGCGGAGGAACACGCCGTGTTCCTTCATTCTACGGAACTTGATCGTTGTGTCAACATAAAAGTTGTAGACAATTGAATTATCTATCCAACACTGCAGCCCTTGCATCAATTGGACTTTGGAGTAATGAGTTATGATCAAAATACTAAACAGTGACGCTTTCTTCCCAAGTCAAACGCTTTGAGTTGTTCCGGCCTCCCCGTCATGTCTTGGTTTATCTCTAAACGTCATATGACACCTAAAATGTACCAAAAAACATACCAAACACCATGATACGGCCCCAAGGGGCAAGAGAACCAAACATATACTCAAAACCCGAATTTGAATACATTTCGACACACAAAAATATAGTTTATAACGAGAAAAGGTGTGTCGAAAATACATCACATCACCGTCACGAGCATGACCACCAGGAGATCATGGTCGTGACTGTCAATGAGCCACGAGTGTGGTGGCCAGGCAACTATAAGCGTGGGGGAAAGGCAGGCATGGGGCCAGGCAACTATAAGCGTGGGGGAAAGGCAGGCATGGGCGTGATTGATTGTTTATAAAAGCAGAGTCGCGACCTGCATATTTAGAATTTCAAAAATTCCAAGAACTTAAAACTTCTCTGATGACGACAATTGCTTTCATGCAGAGGGGAGGACCAAGTTGATCAATCCCAGATCAGTAGGAGGGGCGTCGAGATCGTTGAGGAAGCTTCGGAAGGTAATCTATCTTCTTCCTCCTCACAATCCTTTGAGTTGAATCCTACGTAGGAGAATCCTAACATGTTGGGATTTGGGGTTTTGGGATTTCAATCCTATGTTTGATCTCTACAAGTCATACGGATTAGGCGATTGAGCTCTAGGGAGGCTGCCTCAGATTAAACTCATCTGGGAAAGCTTTCAGAGTAAGGGTTAGGATTACTTTTCGGCTTAAGCGTAGAACTGTAACTAAATTGTTAGGAACCCCTGTGTTCAAATTTTCAGGACTGTACAGTAGCGTGCGATGTTTTGGAGCCTAGCTCCCATGCTATGTAGTAGCGTGTGACCTGTTGCACATATAGATGTTAATTCGAGCTTAAGCTCACATTGATGAACTCTGTGTGTGATTCACAGTTCAAGTTTAGCACAAGATTCAAGATTAGCTAGATTAGCTCCTATTATACGTTGGTCGCGCACCCTTCGATTGCACAATCCCCCGGGTTACATTCAAGTTCAGGTAGGACGTGACGAGTAAGCATTTAGTGTTGCTCTCATGGTATTCAGGGTGGTTCCATGGTCTGATCCACCATGAGGTTGTCCGCCGATAGCTATGGGTGACTGACGTTAGGATGATACCTACAGAACCACAAGGTCCCTTTACTAGAATTCTAGTTCAGATCTTCGCATTCCAGGCTTAGTTACTCAGTGCTTATCGCTTACCTCGTCTCTTTTCTGCCTGTATGATCAACTATGGAATCTCAGGAACAAAATCCGGCTTAAGAAAGTAGCACGAGTAGTGACACCTCAATCCAGTGGCTCTGGGAGCCGTAGAGAGAGGTAGCTTGGAGGACCTCTATTATCCCTTTTCATTGTTTTCTTCATGTTTTCAGACATTTCTATGTTTTCGGTTCTTTTGATAGACTTATCTCTGTATGTTGGGTTCCCCTATTTGGGATGATTTTCGTTGTCATTTTATACTAGATTCGAGCCTTTGATGCTCTATTTTCATTTTCAATGTTTTTACTTATGATATAAGGTTATTCAGTGCAGTTATATCTTATGTATGTTATGTTATTTCTGTGATGAGTGAACCCACGAGTTTAACAATGGGTATCAGAGCCTGGTTATTCTCTACTGTGTGACTGTGTTTGTTGGTACCTATGTGTCATGAACGTCCAAACGACTAGTGATCCCGGGTGCTCAATACTGAATAATCTGGGGATATGTTCTTATGTGTTTCGGAGTCTGTAGGTTGAGTGCTCTATGCAATTTTGAAAACGGGGTCAGCCATGGGTGTGGAGGAAAGTACGTTACGAGCGTGCCTTGATAATGACTATGGGCTTGTTTAGTCTGTAGGTCACATGCGTAATGGGATGGAGAATCATGAGCGTGGTGATGCTAGTCACAGACGTGGCAAGATGTAAGCCACAGGTGTTACAAAGGAAGGATACACCACAGTCGTGGTCATCTTTTAAACAGTTTTCACGTTTTCCAGAAAACACTGAGATAAGTTTAAATGAAAGGGGATGCTATGACTCTAATTCACCATGAGGATGTCCACACATAGTTAGGGGTAGCTGATACTAGGTATATGCATGCAGGATCACATGATCACATGGTCACATTACTAGGTCTATATTCTATCCTTAGTTTCAGCCTCAGTTCTACGCGAGTCTAGATAGCCACTTAGTTTTTATCACTGACCCCTTTAGATGTTATTTTCCTTGTTGTATTCGTGTATTTTAGTCATATGTACTGGAGCTGATGGTGGAGAGAGAGTTGGTCGGAGTTTTGATATATTTTGATATCATTTTGATGTGTTTAGATACTGGAGTTGCATCTCCTCTTTTGATGTGTTGTGCTTTGGGATCCGAGATCCTTGTTGGTCAGTTTTATTAAAGTATTTCAGTTCATCTTTTGATGCATGTTTTAATGCTTTTATTAGAGGTCTTGGGTTGAGGTTGGTTTAGGTTGGAACGCTAGTAGGATTCCTTGGTGAAACTAGTGGTTCAAACTGGGACTCCTATGGTGGGGTTTCACATCTCGAATTTGGAAGATAGAGCTGCTTATCTCATAGTGCAAGAAGCTCTTCACTTTCTAAATAGTAAGGGTAGATTCTGAAACTTGTGCTAGTACATTAGTATGCAATAGTGCTTTGTATTTTGTCTTTCAAATGCGACTAGATTAACGCACTCGGACGGATTAGAAATCCGGCTGGTTAGTTAAGGTGGCCGGATTTTTGGTCCAACCGAGAAGCTAATTGGGCTGGATTTACGGTCCGGCCGAGTAGATAATTGGGCCGGATTTACAGTCGGGTCGAGTTCCTTTTCTTTTATACTCAAAGAATCAGATCTTTATAGTAGCTTAACAAGAACCGTTAATAGGGTATAGATCCGTCAAACATAATACGATAGTGTACGAAACATAATGTATAGTTTTGAGAATATAATACGATAATGTACGAAACATAATACCATACTTAACAAAATAGGGTATGGATCTTAATACCCTAAATACAACACAACAAGAATCCGCTTATTTAACGACGACTAAAACACTATTTTTAAAGCGGTTATAGCCGCCGATAAATAATTTAACCATGGTCGACATACCACTGTTAAATTGACTAATGTTAAAGACTTTAACAGTGAAAAGATGGTTCCGCCTTTAAACATAACCTCGTTTCACAACAGATTTTTGACCGGCCGTTGTTAAATTTAACAACAGAGTAAAAAAAGGCCGCTGTTAAATGTAACAGTGGATAACACTGCTAAATTTAATAGCGGCTCTTTCTGTAACTGCTGTTAAATTTAACAACGGCTATATTTGGAGCCGCTATTAAATATCAAACACAGAAACCCATATTTCTGGTTTCAGCCTGTTCCCTGTTATCGTTGCCCGCTGTTTTGCTGTTCGTTGTGCACAATTAAATATTTTGTACTAAAATACCATTAAATAGAAATCATTCCATCATCTATAACATAGAAAATTGAAGTACTGATATAGCTGAGATATCAATACGGGACAATCCATCACTACTAGCTAGCAACTAGTAATTATAACTACTCTGAAGCATTCTCGTCATCCGCTGCTTCCTCTTCTTCCTCTGACTCCTCTTCTTCTCTATCATATGGTATGTGCAGATCCTTGTTCAATCGTTTCTTTCCGTCATTCTTCTCTTGTCCCACTGTAGTAGGAGTTTTAACACTACTGTCAAAACTATTACTGTCAGCATTGAGAGTTTCGGAAGCTTTACTCATCTCCTTTAGCACCGGAGGGAGTTCAACTCCATCTCGGGATACAAACTTCAACATCTCTGATATGAACTGCTGGAAGAAGGTTGGATTGAGTATTTGATCAATAGGAGAAGAAGAAGAAGCACCACCACTTCTCTTAAGTTTCTTCTGGAATTGAAATAGAAAAATGGTAAAATTGGTAAAATTTTGACATGACCTATTCGTTCCCTACTATTATTCTCATACTCTTCCATCTGTAAAATTAACAAACTAACTATATTTACATTGACACAAGGCACCATATTCATCATCACATTCAATACCAAAAGTATAACCAAGGTATAACATCATCACATTCAGTACCAAATCATTCTAATCATTTCATAATCTAAGTCACTTACTTTCTTTGGATTCGCCCCATGGCCTAGACCTTGCACTCGGCCTGGTTTCTCCGCACTAGGATAACTTCGACCAATTACATCATTTGGATAAAATCCTAGAGTAGTGTCCCGACTATTAGAGAATGCAAAATTTAAAAAGTTATCTACACCGCTGACATACTGTGGAGTATTATGGGACATTCGAATCCAAGAGTTATCTTTGACTACAACCTAGTTATAAAGATAATAAGTTCATTTTAGTTCACATTATAACTTTTTCAAGTATACAAGCTATATATAAGTTCAAGTACACAAGTCGGTTCGAGATACCATACAATGCAAGTATAAGATATTGTTCTAGTTCACAAGTAGAAGTTCAAATTCTATGTGGTATATACAATAATCAAACTCTCCCAAATTCAAAATTAACAAAAGGTATAGCCCCAAAACAACTATTATCCCCAAATTAACAACATATATACACCAATTGAATAGTCAACATCAATTATCCCTAATTACCAACATTTATCCCCAAATTGAAAAATTAGGGTTTCTTGTTCTAAATCTGAAAATTAACAATTGCAATTACTAAGTCACTAAACAACTCGAAAACATGCATTTGAAGTACAATCATGAAACTATTGGGTATAAAACTAGAATTTCTAACAAACCCTAATTCATTCAAATACCTGGATTGGAGTTAGAGATTGAGATTGGAGATTTGGAAATCGAGATTTGGAGGCGATTAGAGACTAAAATCTTCTTCCTCTTCTTCTTTTTCTTCTTTTTTTGTTCTTCTTCTTCTCCTCCCCCTACTTCTTCTTCTCCTCCTCCACTTCTTTTTCTTCTCCTTCGCGCTGCCCTCCGCCTCTGTTTCTATTTCTATTTGTACCCAGAATCACGATTCTATGGATAAGGGGAGGGGCTATGATATTTATATTTCACATTTAACAGCGGCTACGGAAAAATCGCTGTTAAATTAAATCAGTAAACGACGTCGTTGCTTTTCATGAAAGACTAGTCGATTTGTGTTTAAGTTAAAAATTTTAACAACGGCTATAAGTAGAACCACTGTTAAATGGTACTAAAATAGCAAGGGATGTGATTCAAACCCGGGTCGCATGAAGAAGAAGGGGGATTGGAAGGACCACTAACCATTATGGTACATGGTCATATCTGTTGTATTCTTAAAACTGAAAATTAATAAATGGGTTTTGGTTATCAAAACTTCAAAAGATGGTACACATTTCAATTTGTTTATTACTATAGTACGTACATATATAGGCGTAACTCATCCCGAGTTTTCATATTCGGTCTTCTAATTACTTGAACTTGTTGAATTATACAACATGCTTATTACGGAGTCCTTTGATATAGATAATGAATGTGTATGTATACATATATGATGAAGTTATTAGTGTTGTTACAACTTTGATATAAGTATGTATATATGAGTGTAGTACGGACATTTGGTCTACACCATTGACCTAAATATGGTTGAATTGGCATTACAATAGTTATATGTGGCTAGTTATAGTAACTCCAATGAGTTTATACATATTTATGTCGAAGTAGTGGTTTGAAATATTACTATTTAACATCGGTTTGTATAAAATATTTGTTGTTATATGTTGCCAGAAACGACAATGTAAATATGGTCCACACTTAACAGCGGCTATTTCAGTACTGCTATTAAATTAATTCATTTAACAGCTGCCACAACAAAACTGCTGTTAAAGTGACATAATTTAACAGTGGTTGTTCAGCTGCTGTTAAATATTGAATGAACAGTACAACAGCGTTGTGTGGCCTCAGTTATATATCCGTTGTTATAGTAGCAATTTTTTTGTAGTGCAAACATATCATCTACGAGGCTCTAGGGACCACCACATCGTACTTGCCGTATTCTACTCGGTACAGAAACTAAGACCATGATATCATCGTCAAAGTATAACACAATTCAATGATATCTGGTACACACTAGGTTTGACAGACCTCCCGGTGCCTCTGTCCCATCTCGAACCAGTAATGGTATAAATGTCTCCCCATACAACATCTCATGCGCTCCATGTGCAAAAACAACAAAATTCCAATTGTATATAGTTGCAAACCTGAGTAGTTCCATATTCCAAACCAATATGGGAGATCACAAGGGTCCCGACTTATCCAACCCAACCTTTTAACGACGTCGTCCAACTTCGAGTCATACACATACTAATATCAAGTTCCCAGAAAACCATCATGTGGTCCATAAGCTATCTGCGCATCTCTAAATGACGATCTTCATCACCATTGTGGACTAAATAGGAAATGCACCTAAACCCACCATGATCATCACTGGTAACGTCACCCACATTGTTGAGTAGATATTGACGCTAAATTTGTCACATTTATCGCCCTCATATAAGTGATACTTCATCCATAACTGTATTTTTATAGGTAGAACTTTAGGATGTTTTATGCATTTTAAACTATTATCTCAATTTTGTGTCTCGGGCCCAGTCGGGGTCCATTTGATGTCGTTTTGGAGTGTTTTTTAGAGATTTCAGGTACATGACGACATTGAGGTAGTAATCGGAGTGATATGGAATTCATGGATGATCTAAGACAAGCAATGAGAAGCATTGTGATATCTTCAAGGAGCGTGGATCTCGACTTGGTTGGAAAACGTTATAGTTTTGTATTTTGGACATATATCCTAGCTCATACGTCCAATTGATGCAAGGTCGGCGGCTTTGGAAAGCTCGTTCAAGTTCTTCTAACTTTGGTTTTGGAGTTTTGTCATTCTCTTGTTTCGTTTGAATCATTGAATTTTTCTATCATTTATGACTTTGGATTACTTAGGGGGATTTAGAGTCTAAACAGTTTCATCCTTGATTGTCAAAACCATATTCGTGCAATCTAACAAAACTTTACTTTAAAGAAATTTTCATTTTCATTTGAATGATCGATTGGTTTTTGTGGCACGTAAACCACAACTCTTGTTGACCGATTAATACTTATTGCAACTTTGAGTAGAATACAATAAGAGACCCTAGGGAGATTCGACTCTAGTTAATTCATTAACTAGATTTATTTTAAGATGAGTAAAAATTGTTCATCAGCAAACCATGCAATCCGTGTGGAATGTATTTCGCAAACCGTCAAACTAAAAATAATAAAACTTGGGTTAGAGTCAATTAACTTGGATTGAACACAAAAACTGATAAGAATAAACACACCTTTACTAGAAATTGGTTTTGTTGGAATCGTACTCGTTTTCTTCAATGTATACTTCAAAGGTGTTGAATGAGTCAAGCTGGTTCTACCCTGGTGGTGGTGGTGGGGGGTTACATTGCGCACTTGTGTGCTCATGCCAAGCCGGATTCCACACGTTTGTCTTTCTTACACGAGGCCTATCTTTTGGAGCCGCAACCACCTTAGTCTCTTTGAGGCCCTCAGACTCGGGTTGAAATTGCGACCAGATTAATGTATCATAGCCCACATGGAGGGACCCCCTTTATCGTAAATCATCTGAACCATCCCACTCAGGATGTCACGTTTTTAGCGTCATGATCGTCCCAGATCTCGCGGTCTGGTGGGCTCATAAACTCTAATGGTCTCCAGAAGGGGTGCAAGTGGTATGGTTTCAACCCTTCTTCACGCTCCTCCATGGAGTAAATCCTACATGTGTACGAGATTCCATAGGTAGCCTCAATACACAATGGCATTGTATAACCTTCGAGAGCTCCTTATTCAACAACTCAATCGCCCAATGTGAGACTTGATTGTTTAGATATATATACACACAGTGGTCTATGCACAAATCGTTATACCTAGGTGCAATAAAAAAATGTAAAATACTCCAAAATGTCACGAAGTTTAGGTATATGTCGAGAAATGTCACCACCTTTCTGATATAGATTTTCTGTCACCTATTTTGTAGTTTCAGACAAAAATGTCACGTTGTTAACTCATGCTGGTTTCCCGGCCATGTGGGCTTGACGGCATTGAATGATTCAACGTATAGTTTCGGATTTTTTGACACGTAGGCCGTGTTATTGACACGTAGATTTTAATTTGGAAAATTAATTTAAATACGTGGATTTAAATAGCCCCCCTCTATTTAAAGAACTTGAACCCTAATTGCTACCCATTCTTAATCTTCTCCGTCGCGAAAGTGCCTTCTTCTTCTTCTCTTTCTGCCATTTTCTTCTCTTCCAGCCATTTTGTTCATCTCCGTCGCTGTACGACCTACAGATTGTTTCGTTGTCCTCCTACAATGAGAGGAGTTGCTAGAGGTCAAGTAACGCGTCTATGACATCCCAAAATGAGATGAAGTGCACACTCAATGTTGAAGCGGTGTTGAAGATAGCCACAACAAAAAAGAATCACAGGCGTGCATTTTATCGGTGCCCGTCATGGAGGACTTCTAATTGCAGGTTCTTCATTGGGGAGTCTGATTCCATAGATCTGCAAGGGAGGATGGGGTTGCTGGCAGAAGCTGGGTTAGGCTTAAAGACCCTGCATTAAATTTTCAGATTGATTCAATGCTATAGGAGTTACGGTTATCCGAAATAAGATTGAAGGATTTGATAACAAAATAACTCTTGTGTTTGGTAGTATTTGGGTGGCTGTGTTGTTGGTTTCCATATGTTGCACTATTCGTTAATCCATGGTCATTGTTCGATGTAATCGCTGGTTGTTAGGGTTTTTTAATGTCAATACAGTTTACATTCTAATATCAGTGCAGTGAGACTACCTAATATCATTCCCTGCAAGGGTATTTCGCCTTCCTCTTCAATGCCTTGGTGAGGAAATCGTAAAATCCAAAAGCATTCCATATGGTATGCCATAACATAACATTGATGGTTCATATCGCATTACACAAAATAGCTGCATAACATAACATTGATGGGTTTATACCATAGTACACAAAATATATTCATAACATCCTTACATAGAGTTAATAAACATCCACATATACCAACCTTATAACTACTTAACATCCAGGATAGGTGTACACATCCTTCCGTATGAATGAACAAACCAGTATGGCATGTACACAAGGAATGCCCGACCCGTCCCAGTATCCACATGTGCATGTACATCTTCCAATATCAATAACGTACCTAAAATCATTAATTTCACACTCAGCTACAAGTTCAAGAGCCTGCCTAACCATACAATGCCTAGCAACTAGCTTTCCCTTCTCAATTTTACCTTTTATCCTAGAATAGATAAGCCTCTCCCTTATGGTCTGAAACATTGTCAACTAGACACTTCATCATATACGTACGAATACCCTCTAGCATATTCAAAATTCTTAGCCCTCTTCACTTAACAATACAACCGTTAAATGTTTTACATATGTTGCTCTCAACAGAATCACTTTTAGGGACCCTAGACACAAAAGCACATGAGAAGGTTTTGGGGTTTGCACTCACAAAATCTGTGTGGCATCTGGGATCTTCACTAAAGTCCTATAAGCACTTCAAGGTTGCTAGGTGGATACTGAATTCTGCTTCATTGCACGAGTATACACAATTCCAGAATGCTTTCCTGCTATTGCATAATTTATGCTTGATTTTCCAGTTGGCTGATACATGTCGGGCATATTTGCGATGCTTCTAAGGGGAAGCAATGTCTATATACTTTCCAAAAGTCCCTACATTTACAATAATAGTGAAATTGTTAACAAAATGTTAAGCACAAGACAAGTGGATGACATAGGTATGTAAATATGAGTTACATACGTTTAGTTGATCTAAAATCATGGACCATCCAGTTCCATCACACAACCCTAACTCCTCACAAAGCAGTGATATGACCCATCCCCATGAATCATTATTCTCACTCTCCACAACTGCCCAAGCTATAGGGAACATCTGATTGTTCCAATCCTTTCCTATGGCACTCAATAGCATCCCTTTCACTTCTCCTTTCAAAAAGCATCCATCTAACCCTATAATCCTATGAAAGCCAGCTAGAAATCCTTTTATTAGACATGAAAAACCAATGTAGACTCTCTACAAAAGTACATAATCTTTGTCTGAAACTGGCGCAACCTCTATCACAAATTTACCCTGTGGATCAAATTTTTTAAGTTGAAGAATGTAAGACCTTAACATTGCATATGATCCCTGCAAAGTGCCCTCAGTCATCTTCTTAGCTTCGTTTTTTGCATTATAACGAACTCGGACAATTACCTCAAGACCATGAGTGGCCTTTAGTTCATCTGCTAACCTTAGTGTCCATAGTTGGATTGAGCTTGAAGCTTGTCAAGTACTGCTTTGCTATCCATCGTGTTGTGGCACTCCTGACATGCATTGTACGTGGGCATGAATGTGGATCCCTTACATCTTTGATGATGAAATCCTCATTCCATCGAAACCAACGACCGTAGCATCGCCATCTACATTCTTCAGCTGAGCAGACTGCCTCTTTGCTAAGTGAATTGCTTCTTTTCCATCTAATGCTTGCACTAACAGTGATGCTATGGTTAGCTATGGCATCCTTGAACTGGTTACCATTAGCAAATCACATATGTCCTTCTGTATGAGCTTGTTGTGTTCACATACAGGATCATAATATACTTCTCTTTCCAGTGGGAAATCATTTTCTCCATCAACTTTGCATTGCAGTCATGATCTGAACCTAAAGACCCCCGGTAGCTGGATGATGGAGACCTTTCAGGTGCAACGTACGTTTTGTCCTCGGATTCATCGTCAGCGTCAGAACCGTCAGAGTGAGGAACATAGTTGTTACCCCCAGAAGGAGCAGGAATAGGAGAAGTGGCTCTTGCAAAAGGATTACGATCTGCATGTGCTCTCTTCACGGTCTCTTTGGCAGCTTTAGCAGAATCTCATGCCAACTTGGTGTGCCATCCAAACCCTATCTCCTCATCACTGTCAGTCATGAATGGTCATAGTTTTCCTCTTCTCTAATATCTCCAGATTCTCCATTGCAACATAAAATTTTGGGCCTAACGTTCAATCAGAATCATCAAGCAAATGAATGATCCCCTATTTTGCAGCAACTTTAGAAAGCTCAACTTCAGGGTGACTTGTACCATATGAATGTTATGCATCACTGAGTATATCATTGTCACCTGCACTTGTCCATGTAAATGATAATGAAACCTCTCTTAGAAGCTTCGCCCATTTGCAACACCTTTGCATCTCCGAGAATAGGGTTGATTCCATAAGCACTTGTACATCTTAGATTAATGTACCACATTCTGTCTCCAGACGTGTACCCTAGTTCTCTAGTGCAATGGCGACTAGCTCAATATAACTGAGGAAATCCCTGCCTATGTGAGTTTCAGTGACAGACCTCCTTCATAGTTAGGCCCTCCTGAAGATAGTAGTATTCTTCCTCCATGGTGAATGACGAACTCTGCAGTATTCTTCCTCCATGGCTACAAAAAAGAGATGCTTAAATAGGTAACCCTAAAAGCCTTTTCTGACCCTACCAGAAATGAATATAGAATCACATGGCAAGAAAAGGAAAAAGTTAAAGCGGTAAAAGGACCACACAAACCCTAAAATTGAATACTATTTCGTTTTGTTGTCTGGTCCTTTTCGAAAATAGGTTACAAGATTCCAACACATGCTTCCTAACATACCTTATCTGAAACAAAAGACCCCACCGCTGTTAATGGATCCATCAACCCAACAATCTCCTTGAAACGCCCAACAGTTTCGAACCAAAACTCCGATGACCTACTAGTCTGTTATCGACTAGAATCAAGCAGCGGTTGCAGAACCCAACCGATATAACGTAATCACATAACAGAATCCTTTAACGAACCCTAATATCGCGAGGTTTCTGATTTTTATATGCGCACCTTATCAACAGTGAATGGCTCTAATCGTTATTCATGTTATCAACGGTCGGGATTAGTGATATCACTTACACGCGTGGACATTAAATCTGTTTAAATTAGAAATAATTAAATTCCACGTCAGTGATACAAATCTGATGTGTACATGATACAAATTGTTTTGTTGACAGTGTGAAGCACGAGTTAATGACGTGACAATTTTCGTTTGAAACTACGAAATCGATGACAGAAAATACATATCAGAAAAGTGGCGACATTTCTCGACATATACCTAAGCTTCGTGACATTTTGGGGTATTTTGCCAACAAAAAAAACTAGTTACTAAAACAGTGTACATATATAACTCAGCCGTTTAAATTTTGGTTTGATAAAAATCTTACTCGTCGAGTATAAGCCAGGAGTTGGAAACTGAATAAATTTAATTAATTCAAAGAGTTGACTTCGTAGTTGACTAAATGTTAGAGGCACATAAGGCTCCGGATAGTTATCGGGCTGAGTAAGTCAATTGGAGAAGGAGTTAAGTCCTTGTTTTGTTAAGTTACAAGCTTGAAGAGATCTGGACCGTCAGATGGATCTGATAGTGAGGAGTGGCCTTGATCATTCAAGTGAAGGATGGGGCTGCCATGTACAGTGTACTTGGGCTTGGACTTGGACTTAGATGTGGGCCTTGAGTCCAAATGAAGTACAGTGACAAGATTGAGCTTGATCCGTCAGATTAATCTAGTGAATGAACTCATGTCGTTACTTCTTAAGGAGAGGAGGGTTATGGAATGGATCGATCTTCCTCTGCTCCCTAACCAAGATCGCGAACAGGGGGCCAGTTCACGGCGGCGGCACTTGACGAGATTTCATGGGAGAGTAAGAGGAGCTCGAAGCAATCGACGGAATCAAGGACGGAGAAAGGACCCTTGCTTGGAGGAGTTGAAGATGACTCTGTGGCAAGCTCGTGATTAGTCTCCAGAGAGTGGAGATCATCGACAGAGAATGGAAGAGGGTTGATGGCACGTCGGCCACATCTGGTGCCACTAGCAGCGGCGGAGAATGGCCAAAGGGCAGCAACGTCGAAGGTTGAGGCGGCGGTGGCGATTCCAAGATGATGGAGCCTCGCCAGAGCCTCGCCAGAATCTGGGCTGAGGTTGCCGATGGCGACCAGCCTCGCCGGAGAAGACAAATGACCCTTCCGCTATCGTGGAGGAGTTCAATGACCAGATCTAAAGAGTCTGAAAATTAAGTGGCTATTAAGCATTTGAATAATCTTAAGCCTTGCTTCCGTAGCTCTAAACTGTTGGATGGCTTACAGTTAAGGACTTGGTCAGTTTTGTCAACGTCTGGAAGTTTTGGATCAGTTAGTGTAACGAAGGCCGTTGGAGGACTAGCGCGACGTTTCTGTCCGGACAGGTTTCATATTGTTGCAAAGAAGTAACTGGAACATAACTCGGTCGTTTGAACTCCAAACGACACAAAGTCAGAAACTACAGAATTGTGGCAGCAAGGGGAATCACATCAACTCAGAATCGGAAGTGTCAACTCTTCTTAACAGGTGGGAGTTTTAAATTACGTTCTACTTTATAAGCGTAGAACTGTAATATGATGTTTGGGAATCCATTGATGAGATTCCTAATGTGATTGTATCACAATGTTGAGTGAGGGATCTCAGGTTGTGCAATAGAGTATGATCTACTGTACAGACAGTGTAACATCTAAGGCAAATCCCACATCGACAAAGCAAGGGAGAGATCCAAGGGATATAAGTAAGAATATGTTCCTAACCGACAAGACGTGTTTTCGGGGTAAGATGGAGGAGTTCTACCAAGAACTCTAAAGTTAACCATGCTCGGTGGGAACGGTACAGAAATGAGTGACCTCCTGGGAAGTCACTGTTATGCACCTGAAAATAAATCTGTGAGGGATTAGTTATGCCTAAAGCAGACAATATCTTGTCACAAAAGGACGGGGTGTTACACACAGTATGTTAGGAGGTCGGGGTGTTACAGATAGTGTCTTAGAATTCGAGCATAAGCTCTTGGTGTTTGAACCGTGGCGTATGATCAATAGTTCATGATAGAACAAGATAGGCCTAGCTAGATAAGCTCATGATGATTATGTGTCGGTCACCCACCCCGGATTGTGCAATCCCCTAGTTGACATTCAGTTTTCAGACAGGACGTGTTGAGTATGCTTACATATGTTGCTCACACGATTTTCATGATGGTTTCATGGTCTGATCCACCATGAGGCTATCCACAGGACAACAGGGTCACATTGCAAGAGTAGTGACTAGGATGACTTGTATGTTCTATCATTGTCCTTAATCTCAGTTCTACGCGTTGTCCAATTAGCCACTGAGTTCTTAGCACTAACCTCGCCAGATGTTTATTCCCATGTTGTATATGTGTGTATACAGTCACAGGTGCAGGAGATGGAGGTGGGATGAGCTGGTCAGAGTTTTGATATCATATGATATCTGATTTTGATGTATTTAGAACTTGGGAGTTTCATCTCCTCTCTTTGTGTTGTATTTTGGGATTCGAGATCCTTCACTGTCAGGATTTTGAAACATTTAATAAATATCAATTCAGTTTTAATGCTTGTTTTATTCACATTTATTAGAAGTTGTGGGTTTGAGTCGAGTCTAGTGGAACCCGAGTAGGTTGTATGGGTCGAGCCAGTGGTTCAACCAAGTCTTCTATGATCGAGTTTCACATACCTAGTTACAGGAACAGTATATATATAACTAATTACTGAAACAGATAGGAATACTTTTGCGCGTGAGTCATCCAAATGTTTTTGAACCTCAATGATATGTCCCTCTATAGAAGCATGATATCCATCAAATAGAGTGTCAATTTCCTCATTGGAAGAGTTGTACCATGATTTCAACGACGAGTGTTAGGACTCCACACTATTAGTGCTCGTGTTACCAATATGGAAAACCTGGTTTCTGTCGCAATGGGCCCACTGGATCTTATAAGATAGCCACTCGCTTATCAAGTACGACATCAATCATCTGATGTTGTCCCAATTACTCTCAATCATGTGTTCCCACGCCTGATCCGAAAGTGCATTCAACACTTTATTCCACGTCTCGTGCGCTAAGGCCTCTACAACTTCTTCCTTCTTTGCGATGTAAATCTTTGCCGCGATATTCCTTTTCATATGCCATAGACAAAGTAAATATGGATTTTCCAGAAAGACAATGCGCAATCCAACCGGCAAGCCGCGCTCCTTATCGGTCACAAATGCAGTTGGTTGCCGCGGCCAGAGCAACAGTCTCAACTATAAGTCTCAGCTTTTTCATGTTCAATGAGTGCGAACCTGATGCTAAAGTTCTTCTGCACCGGAGTCACGCCAGTCAACTGGATCACTAGCTTCCTATAGAGGTTGGTATTGAATGTCGAGTCAATCAAAATCACAAAATACCAAGCCCCCAATCTCTGAACACACTCGAGGTGGCTGAGAAAGAGGTTGGAAAGATTTCCCTACTCATTCTCTAAAAACTGAACAAAGTAGCCAAGTCATGTATCAGTTCTCAATGCCCATTTTGTCGGAGTCAGGTCACCTAATGTTTCCTTCATAATCTTATGACTCATTTATATTTGATTCATATTGTTATGAGCATTGAATTTCTTGTTCAAAGAATACCTTATCTAATTCGGCTGTGTGTGAGTCGCCACCATGTCCCTAATTTCTTTCTTATCGACATCTGTAAGCGCACCGTGCTAGCTTCAGGATATGGGACAAAATGATGATTTTGGTATCTTTTTTATTTTTAGAATCGTCGGTTTAGCCTACACTATCAATCCAAAATTTTCATTCACCTTCTACCACCCTTGACCTCATTGCAAGTTTAAAGGGACATTTACACTTCTTTGACTTTGACGTCCGTTTTAGTGGGTGTGAACTCGAGGATTTGTGAGTAGGCCCATGGGATCAATATAGGTACACCCGATAGTCGCGTTCTACATAATTGATTTTATTGGATCCATTAATCACCTTGAAATTAAGTGACTAGGCAATTTGTTTTTTCGGCTGCACAAGTTTCTTCTGGAGTATCGTAAACATCATCGGTTAAGAATCGATCGGTGTAATTGATTTGTTCACCCTCGTTACCCATTGAATCTCCCTACAATATAAACACATAAACAAACGCTACATTTATTAGTTGTCTACACATCTTCGTGTTTATTCACTTATGTCGAGGAAATGGACGACCACTTACCAAAGTACTCATGACGTTAGTCAGTGCATCCAACAAACGTGCAAACGTTGTAACGAATGTGATTACATGAAGAACAATTAACAGAGATATCTACATATTAAAAAATTAGAATCAAACCGACCGGACCGGAATTCCAGCCATCGATGCTAGCCGACCGGACCAGAATTCCAGCCGCCGGAACCACCTGGCCGGACGGAGATTCCGGCCCTTACGTCGTCTGGTCGGGTGCTTTCCGGTGCTTCCGGCAGCCGGAATTCTGGTCTGGTTGGCTAGCATTGATGACTGAAATTCCGGTCCAGCTAGCATCGATGGCCAGAATTCCGCTCCAGCCGGCTATATATGACCAATTTTTTAAAAATATTTTACCGCCTGAGGAGTTTTCGAATGACATAACTGTCTTCAACTAGAACAGTTGTGTTTTTACAAAATTTAATATCGTTGTTTTATTCAAAATTTAGAGGGTAAAATAGTAACCCTCATGAGTCCCTTTTTTTTGCAGTCATAGATCTGAAGTTCCATAGAAAATGATCGGATTGCGACGAAAGAAATAGCTTGTCGGGGCCGGGGCCGAACCTAATTTTTATGAGATTGGGCCTGATTCACTGCTTTAAATTAGGGCCTGATTTCTCAGAGGTCAGTCGTGTGGCATGAGTACGTTTATTGGACCATTGTAGTTTGCTGGTGTTTGTAGGCTTGTAACTGTTGAGCTAGAATCCAATCTTAGTCCAGTAGGCGACGCAGCAACTCAACTACTTCAAGGCGAAGTAAACGGTTATTCTCCTTAAATATCTCTATTATCTATTTTCTTTACTTAAAAAAGAAATTCCTCGGTCAGCCGGTCAGTGAATTATTAATTTTGCTTTTCTTTAACTCGTAATTATCAACATGAATTTCTGAATGAAAATCTATGTGAAAGGACGCGATGCTTACCCCAACAGGTCTCTCTATAAACTCATCACCTCCCCAAAATTCTCCCCATTTCTCTATCGCAACACGATTCCTTTGCTTTCCAATCCATCTGAACCTGAATTTGGGGATACCTTGATTCTTCCGATTTCTCAATGGGAGGAGGAGCAGCCATGAGAACGGTGGCCAAGGTCGCCGGTATCGGTGTTGTCAACAGTGGATTCCGCGGTGCCGCCTCCGGATTGCCTTCTGCTGAACACTCTGTGCGCAACGCATCACGCCCCGTGTCAGCCATGATCTCTTCATCGCCATCGGCGTCCTCTGGTACGGGTGCGGTTCAGCGCCCTGTACGGGAGCTCGATCAGTGGGAGTTTGCTGGCGGTGAGGAAGAGGAGTTGATGCTGTTGGAATCTGCTGAACCGAAGCCCAGGCTTGTATTTGGCCCTCCCCCTACTCATCAGGAGGCTAAAGAAGCTACCTTCGAGTTGAAGGGCGCCCTTGAGAAGTAAGGACATGACCTCAACTGCTTTTCTTGATTTATATTTCTGTTCCAAATCGTACAATTCAATTTTTGATATACTTGCTTGCGCGATTCGGCAAATGTTTTATGATCGGTTATCTATCTTAATGATGTCGCAAGTTACCTATTGAATTTTCTGGATTTGTGATTATGTCATTTGACTGTGTATGAATCTATTCTGATTCCTTCCATATCTTGTACTGGATCGGAAAGCATTAAGAGCATCTCCTAACACTGATAGACCATGGGGCGTACTCGGTCTACTCACTGTCTATTTTTGTAGAACGAACTTCGAACGTTTCGTTATTCCGTTCATCATTTTTATATCCATAGCGTTGGACTAATAATAGGTTTAACCTCTACGCACATGCAGAATATCTTTTGAGAATCCTACTCATGGAGTACCTACTGCTTCAGTTGGATTTGCTGACCGTCATGATCTCCCTGTGCTTACAACTTCTGAACTCCTGGGGAGTACAAGTTGCATTACACCACCAACTAGTGTGTCGGGAAATGCCGTACGGGCGTTTAAGTTGCTCAATGAGAGCCCTGCTGCTCAGGTTATGATGCTGTAACTTTTTAACCGGTTACATAATTTGCTTCTAGGTTGAAAGTTTAATAAATGTCTGATATTTGACATGCTGACTGGACCTTCAGTTTGGTATCGCTGTTGGGTTTATGAACTTCCGAGTTAGTTTATTTGCAGCCGACTGCATTTACATTGCTAGCCATAATCCCATTAATCTTATGATTTCTGAAACCGCTACCAACTTGAGAGCCTGCAACTCTTTTTATGAACTCAAATGTATAAATTTGTGCTTGAGAACTGTAACTTCATTGTTTCTGCTACTTCGGCTAAAATCCTACTGTCAGTACGCATATTGTTGGAACTAAGTGGTGCTGATTATCGTCAAAGTGTTACTTTTATTCGACAGATGAAATTCTCCTCGCTGATGGCAGTTTGTTTGTTTCCATGAACCAGTCGGTAGTTGCTTCAATTGCCGCGGACCCAAACGTGTGGCATGCTGTTATGAACAATGATGCACTTACTGAATTCCTCCAGTCCCACAAGCCAGTTACAAGTGCTCTCAGCGAGGAGACAACAGAATCATTTGCAAATTCGAATTCTGAGGACCCAAAATCTCCAAAGCTGCCAGAGGCATTACAAGACGCGTGGGAGTTCCAGAAGTCAAAGACTGGGTTTATGGATATACTGGAGGACATCAAAGTTAGCGTGGTGGATATGTTCGGCACAGTATCTTCTTATCTGCAGAACATGTTTGGAAAGTCGTCCGCTGGCGCTGTTGATGAATCTGAAGCCACCGGTGAGAGTAGCGGGAAATCATCAGCATTCCTGGAGAATTCGATGGGAGCATCTTTCATGGCATTAGCTGTGATGGCCATCATGATGGTGGTGCTGAAACGCTAGCAGTAAACACAACCTTCATTTGCCGACTCATCACAATCGTTTTTCAAATCAGTCTTTGGAGTCTGAAGTCTGGGCGTCGTTGTTGGATTCAATCGAGTTTGCTTTCTTCTTATTTCGGGACTTGAATTGCTATTTCCCTTTCTAAATGGCTAATGGAAATGTGTGGTTTTGAATGATATTATTTAGATGTTCCTTATATGAGAAGATTTATGTTGATTTGAACCTATGTACACTTTCTTACCACCATTTCCATCCAGAAATTATTTAATATTAGGCAATATGATATTCGAGATATTTTAAGAAAAATGATATAATGAGTCAAATTACAATGCCCACTTTTAACTGACCAACTTCTTCTTCATCCACTTTTTCATACCCAAAGCCAGAAAAATGCAATGCAAATGAGGCTCATGGCATGTCGGTGCTGGAGGGGTGAGGGAGGACGGCGAAGAAACATCAGTTTGCGGTAGAGGGTCGGGGTGGCGAAAGGCATTGGCCAGGTGTCAAAAAAGCAACGGTTGGCCGGCAAGAACAAGGTAGTTGGGTTGGAAGGGAGCTGTGAAATACCATGGTCACCCCTAAATTTAAGCTGTCAGATCACGATGATTAAAACAGACGGTTGAGATTTGTTTCCCGGCAATCGTTCGATTTCCTTGCCGCCGCACTCTATAGGTTCAAGAATCAAGACTTCAAGTCTGATTTAAAAGCTCAATCTAAAACCCTAAACGTATAAACCCCCTAAAACCTTGAGTGAGGAGGAGGAGGAGAGAGAAGTGAATATCCTAAGAAAAAAGGCCATGGCTTTGAGATCAATGTCTTCGGCTCTCACCGCGGGTGGCAGCAGCTTACGGCGGTTGTTGTCCACCACGTCTTCCTCTTCATCCATCTTCTCACCTTCCTCTACGCCCGCCCCTTCAGCTCGTGAACAAGCTGATCCCAACGTCAACCTCTTCGTCTCCGGTAACCCTACTCTCTCACGATCGAAAGTTTATTTCTATACCGATTGGTTCGGTTCCGTCTAGGTTTTGGTTGACTCATGTTGCGAATCATTTCGCGTGCTTTACTGATGATTTTAGTTTGTATGCTACCGGATAAACCGAATTAGATAACCAATAGAGGAGAAAGGGGTATGCTTTGCGGTTAAACGCCGAGGGATCTGATTGAAAATGTTTTTCTATCCGTCAAGTTCCTGTTACCGTTGCCTCACATTTTTGTCTTTTCAAACTTTGTCAGTCACTTGAAGCTTGTTCGCGAATAGGATATTTCAATTGGTGCTATAATATAGCGTTTAATCTGGGCTAGCTTGGTTCTCAGTTCAAGTGTACCATACCTTCGTTGTTAACAGCAATCGATTTGGCTAGCTCTAAACAGATAGATTGGTCTATGTAAGGGACTGTTAAGTTTCTCTGGAGATAAACCATCGTTTATATGCTTTTTAGTTATGATAACTTCATACTTGTTTCATGAACTTTGGATTTCCATAATTGATAGATATATTTAGATTAACTGCCAGGACAGTAACCCTAGCCGTTTCAGTAACATTGTGCCCTGCAAGGACTACCGGTCTGAGCTTTCTTTCTGTTATAAAACTTTTTAGTTAAACGTGTGCGCAAACAAACCAGGATTCTGCAGGATATACCTGTTACTGAGAATAATGGCATGGTAATGGAATTAGCCATGATGTGTCCGTTTTGATTGAAAGATTCCCCTGTTGACCTTCTAAATTTATCTGACTACACTGATGCATTAAAATTGGGTTTCAGGTCTTAGCAAAAGAACCACAACAGAGGCTCTTAAGGAAGCCTTTGGGCAGTTTGGTGAAGTGGTTCACGGTGCGTGTTCATCTTTCAATATTTGATGAGAGCTTTTTTTTATTGCTCTCTTATTTCTGTTATGTTTCCCGTTTGCAGCTAAAGTTGTCACAGATAGGGTATCTGGATATTCCAAAGGCTTTGGCTTTGTTAAGTATGCAACCTTGGAGGATGCTGCAAAAGCAATAGAAGGCATGGATGGAAAGGTTGGTTTTCTTTCTGTTTCTTCTGTATTTTTGGATGTACAACCTAGAATTATCTGTAACATGCAGTTCTTATTGTTACCTTGCAACAAGCAAGAAGACTTTTTGAGTCGCTCAAAATAAAGCTAACCTATGATATGCTGGATCTTAAAATAACTGCTTGTGGAAAGATGGGTAATGATCTTGATATTTGAAGTTGCTTTGAGAGACGGATTATCTAATGTTGTGAAGTTCATAAAACTGATATTTTCAGTTGATATATGCCTTATTTTGTAGTTTTTGGATGGTTGGGTTATATTTGCTGAATATGCAAGACCAAGAGCACCTCCTACATTTCCCAGTAACATGGGGCCTGTCAGTGGGAGTTATGGTTCCATAAATGGGAACAACGCTAGCTACGATTCTCGTGGTAATGTGACCCCTGGTTATGGAACTGCCAATGGATATGGTGGGAACAGTGCAAATCAAGGTTATGGGAATTTTGCAGGCTCTTCCTCGTATGGTCTTAACGCTGCCTTGTCACCTGGAAATGATACAGGATCTTCATATGGGAGACATAATGCTCCTCCTCCGTATGGAAATAATTCCTATACTTATGGCAACAACCCTTCAGTGGGCAGTTCAGGTTTTGGTAACCAGAACAGTGGCTTTGCATATGGTAATGCCCCAACTCCAGCATATGGCAATAACTCAGGTTCTTCTGCATATGGGACAAACTCAGCATTTGGTAGTTCAGATCCCGCAGCTCAACAGTATAGTGGCCCTGCAAATGTGAACACGGCGAGTCCTGGTTATGGGGCCAGCTCAGGCACAGCATATGGAAATAACTCTGGCGTTGGAGGTTTGGGTTCTGTAGATCATGGAAACAATGGCCCTACATATTCAAACACCCAAAGTCCTGGACGTGGTGACAACACTAGCTCTGCATTTGCAAACGGCACAAATTCTTCATATGATAACTCGGCCAGGTTTGGGTATGGTAATCGTCAGTGAAGCATGCGTGTCAAGTTAGGATTTTGTTAGTCGGCTAATTTTATCCTGGGCTTAGGGATGGTGCCTGCTTTTACAAGCACTCATTAGTGAGTTCTTTACAGTATCAACTGTGTTTGCTATGCTTGCATAAATAGTAAACTCAAATTGTTTCAAGCAGAATGTTTGTCCTAACTCCCTATGGGAGAACATTTGTGCTAAAGTTATTCGATGCTGCGGCTATATCTTGTATTGGCTGTTGGTCGAGGTGCCCGGAAATAAGATGCTTCTATAGCAAAAGCAGCAATTAACAAGTGCCAGATTGTATTTCGAGAATTTATCGTTGTAGTTAAGCCCCTTGGTTCACAAAATCCGAGTTTGGTCTGTATTGGTAGTGTTATCCATTTGTAGTGATACTACATGAAGGGTTAGTTAGAGGTATAGTGGCTGGGTCTTTTTCTTTCTAAGATGCACTGATCTGTTGATAATTCGACTCAAATGATCCATCCTCTGATTTCATCCAACTATATCAGTTTATGTCATGATAAGCTAGACGGTAAGAAAATAATTATAAACTTAAGTGTATGTGTAAGGTGTAGTTAAATTGGAATGAGGTATTTTCAAGTATCCAATCACATAATGCAATCAAACTACATTACTTCATGTGGACCTGTAACTCGGCTGTCAAGGTGATTTTTATGTAGGATTTCAAAGCACACAACACTAAGGTGATTTTTATGTAGGATTTCAAAGCAACTAAACAATCAACTCCTCTAAGCAGTTACTGACTTCCATTTGCACAGTAATTCTACATCGTTTGACATCTATAAAAAAATCGTTAGTGGCACATTTAATTTTTAAGAATAATTTGTTTTAAATAAAAATAGCACAATAAATATTCTATTTTTATATATTTTAACTTAGTTTTGCGTTGAAACAAATGTATTTGTAACTTAGTTACTTGATATAACAAATGTTTCGATCTTAAATCAGTTATTTGGAAGCCCAGCGAGAAATGAACTAAGAGACGGTGGTGTGGAAGTGGAGGTGAAGATTGATAATGAATTTATTTATTTTATTTCATTTTGTTTTTATTTCTTGGTGTAGTGTTTTAAGAGTGCCATGTTAGTTTGCACATTGGCATTGTGTTTGAATTTTCGTTAATTTGGAAAAAAAACTAGCGAAAATCTGTTGAATGAAAAATTTGGAATTTGAAATAATATTGGCTAGATTTGATAAAACGCTGTAATAATTAGCCCAATTTTTGTATTAGACCAATTAATTTACATGTATTTATAAATGCAAGATATTGGCGAGTGGTCTTGTTAAGAAGTCACTTAATAGGAGTCGCCAAACCCTAATCGATACAGGTGACCTCCGCTTCTTTGTTTTTGCTCATTTTTTCGATTCCAACTTGGATTCTTGTTGTAGTATTGTCTTATAGTTGCTTTCTCTAGGAGAGATAGTTGTACTCTCGCGGAGAGTTTTTTCGATTCGTTAACCCTAGCCGCCACTGCCACATTCATCGCCACCATGAGGCCACCACCAGCCTTCACGTCCACCACAGGCACTTTGGTTTCCTCAACAATCGGTCTCGCTCCCACTACCATGACCCCTGCTCGACCAACGATCGCGACTCCACCATTGTCTGCCCCAAATCCGACGCCGAGAAGCCACCTGGATTCATCCCATCTCGACCGTTCAGCATAATCCGGCAAGGATCTGGTCGCACACGGGTCCGTGCAGCACCTGCAAGCACTCGCATCCCGGGAACAATGCAGCAGCTCCTACCATCCCCACATCTGCTGTAAGACTTGCTCTCGTGGCCACAACTGGTCAGACGGTGACGGGTCAACACAAGTGATTCGATGCATTAGGATAACCACAGGCCTAGCACTCTGGTGGTGCCAATAAGGACAAGTATTAGTCCATTAGCTAGGAATTTTTCGGTTTCATAATTGACGATGTCGAATTTTCTTTTGTTTCGATTGTGAAAATCTTATGCCATTGTGGTTGTCCGTTTGTTTGGAGAGTAAGGATTGATGTCAGCTTGCTTGCAATAATCTGCGGTCCATACAGCCCCATGTGGTGTCTGTACCTCCGATGAGACACTTTGTACGCTCGGTTTTGACGTTATAAGAGGCATATGATGATAGGATTATTAAAAAAATGCAAGGTATTGGCTGTAAGGATTTTAACAAATCTTTTGTGTGTTATATATGTTAAAGTGGTGCGCAGGCTGCACTTGAAAAGGTTGATTAAGATTTGATCCCCTGCAATAACGTTGGGGGAAGAGTAAAACCTTACCCTAAGAACAATTCCTCAACTGGATTAATCGGCCAATGAGTCGAATACCAGGGTTTATACACAAAAAATCTATATTAAAGTGAGATATGAGAAGTTAAAGTAGGATTGAAGAAGTTTATATTTTGGTAGGATTCGTAATCTTAACTATGTTGGTAAGATTGTAGAATCTCCAGATAACATATATTTAAGATTTTATATTACATGTATTCGATCTAAATTTCCTAAAAAAGCCCCAACGTATTATGAAAATACACGATTTGACATATAATTTGAAAATGTATTTTGTAGCACCATTTTCAAATGCCGTTAGAGTCTTGTAACTAAAAGTTAACGATATGCGACAGAAACTGAGCTGATAAAGGTCTTAGCCAACGTGGATGGAAGGAAAGACAGAAAAAATATTTAAATTCACGAGTTTATGTGCCTTACGTGACAATGCATGTTTATGTAGATTCTTACGTGGCATGATGGTTATATTTTTTCATAATGATGTCACATTCTCCATCCATTCCATCCATTCTAACGGTAGATGTCAATTTTAAACATATTCCATTAACGACGTTTAAAAATACGTTTAAAAATAATTCAAAAAAATGTATTTTCAAAACCATGTATCAAATCGTATATGTTTTGAATATTGAGCTTTTTGGTGAATTTATCATTTAATCAAATACTTCATATTTTAAATATATAGTTTAAAATAACCTCATACCAAATTTTTAATTTAAAAAAACCCACATAATGGACAATCACAAAGGTAATTATGATACAGGTGTAAAGAAAATATATAAACCATGTTCTCCGAGGCGGTTGTCTTAATTTCTTTAGCGGTTTCCGTCCACAGTTTCTCCGATTTCTCTCGTTACAATCTTCTTCGCCTAAACTTTCTGTATGGCTCCTAATCAATCTTGTTAGGGGAGTAATTCTTATGAATTTTTTCATCTTTAATTTTTGCGTTCGAGATTCATCTTTAGATAATTTTTCGGATACCTAATAGAGTATTTTTAGTGAAATATTTGGCTTTTAAATATATTTTAGAAGTGTTATTGATAGTTTTCGCTCCCTAAAATATTACGATAAAAAAGTGAGATTTTTGTTGCGACAAATAAATCCTTACCGAGGTATTTTCGTCACAGGGAAATTAAGAATTTTTTTTTACTTTTTAGTTTCAACTTTAAGAGTTTCACTTTATAGATTATGGAATATATTTGGATTGAGTTTGCGGGCATGATTTGAAATGGTCATTTTAAGAGTAAATGATGTAATTGTATTATACGTTGATCACTGAAAATGTTAATCGAGTGTGTATAGTACAAAAGCGAGTAGAACAAGTACAAAAATCAGTATATAACCCTAACCTTAAATCGAGTATAAAAATAAAAAATAATTACAGGAATATAAGAAACTATGTATAACATACGTAACACTAAAAATTAAGTATAAGCAAAACAAGAACATAACACATAAAAATAAAAATTTAAGTATATAATTCTAACCCTAAACCGAGAACAAAAACCAAGTACAATAAATCTAACACTAAAAATCAAGAACAAGAAAAAACGAGTACATAACTCTAACCTTAAACCGTGTACAAAAACTAAGTACAACAAACCAAATACTAAAAAGCAAGTACAAGCAAAACGAGTAAATAGTTCTAACCATCAATCGATTACAAACACCAAGTACAACAAATTTAATGCTAAATTCAAGTACACACAAAAAATCAAGTACGAACCAAAATCTCAATTGAAAAGTACGAAGAAATAGGAAAACAAAAACAAAATCATGTCGACGAGTCATTGAACAAAGTGTATAAGTTGTGTAAGTAAAATTCTTGAAGAATAGAATAGAAATTTGAAGACAATGAAGAATTGAATCAATTTTAATATAATTCACTTCAAAACTAAAATCATAACTTGAAAAGCGCCATGTGCCGCTTCGGGCTCTCTCGTACGGGATCATCCCCACCCCACCAATATGGCCCCCATTACAGGTCATTAGCTATCCATGCCTTGCTGGCGATGATACAAACATATCGAGACCTCCTTGATCTTTATGTCTTGAAGCTCGTGGATGTTCGTGATGTTTGTGCTTGGTGTTTCCTGCAGGTATTTGACAGGTGGATATCAACGGCAATACTAAGGTCATTCTCCCGATTCGCTCACCGGTGCAGGGGTTGTGGAGGATAGCGATGCATCAATTTAGAGGTCTTGGCCTCCCTGACTACTTGTCTTCGACTCCATGTGCAAGTTGCTCAACGATCTGCTAATGGAGCTGCCCACTTAATGGTGCATGAAAGGCTCTATTCTTAGGTTATATTCTTAGGTTATATCTCTCAGACTGTGATCTCACATTCTAAGTCGATTTTTAGGTTATATTTATTTGCTTCCCATCTATAACAAAAAAAGAATCATTACTTAAATTTTTTAATTAAAATATCAATTTTAGCCTTGACTTAAAATAACTCTTTTATCTGTTAGATTTGAAACAAACAATGAACAACCCATATTTTTCCTTTCTGCCAACAAGAAGGATTTACTTCTTGTTACCGACTCGGTCTCCACTCTCTAAGTTGATGTTCATGATTATGTGTGATTGTCATGTTTCTGCCTCCGCAAGAAGTCATCTAACAAAAAAAATTTTAAACCCTTTTGGCTTTGAATTTAACAATAGTCAAAATATAAAAGAAAAAGAAGAATGAGATTTGATTTTTCTTTTCTATCTTTTTAATTTCTTCCCAAAAAAAATGTTAATAAATAAATATAATATGGGATTATAATTTTGTTTAAGATTTATTTTTGAGTTACACAATATGATGTTATTGGTTTTAGTTTATTTTTTGTTAATTTCAACGAAAAAGTTAACAGAATTAATATTTTTAATTAATTTCAGTTTATCAATAGATTTGATTATATTTGTTAGCATTGATAATAATTTTTGGCTAAATTTATGTATAAATCCTGATATAAAATTCCACTAAAAAAATTAGAAAATAGAAAAGTTAGCTCCAATTCTTAAGGGATAACTATTTCTATTTTAGAAGTAAAAGGGAGATGATGTAGGTGGAATTATGGGTGGTCAAAGATTAGTGGGTACTTTGATATATTTATACATGTTTAGTTGTTTGACGGATATGTGTACTTAGAGTAGTGAAATTCGTGATTTTGAAAATTTTACAATTTTATGATTTTAATTGGTATTTAACAATTATCATTTTATTTAAAATGGTTAGTAGAATCAGATAATTGATTAAAATTTTATGATTTTATAAAATCAACAATTTAGTCACATTCGTTGACGGGGTAGGCAAAATTGTAATAAATGTAGAAATCCATGTCGAAATAAGTAAGGTAATTAGGATAAAATGGCAAATTAATATCTATTGGGCCCATTCGCCACTCTGCCCTGCCCCTATCCCTCCTCTGCAAATGACTCCCTCCTCCTCCTCCTCCAGATATCTTAATCTTCCCTTCTTTAATATGAAGAAGCCAAGCACCAGCAGCCTCATGGTAATCACTCCCCGTAATATTCCCTTCCTTGCCTAGCTCCCCCCTCCCAACCTCCCAAATTACAGAATTACATTTCTCTATATCTTCCTCCGAATTCCTTCCTTGGCTGGATGAGGTTCCTATTCGACTTCGTCTCCTGTTGCGGGACCTCCGACTACGAGAATCCCAACAACGCCGGGAGGAGGAAGATCCAGTCAGAGGAGGAGACCCAGGGGCTGGCTTCACAACCCACGAACGTCGCGCGTGCCGTTGAATCCACGGAAATTACGCCCGGATCAGGACGCAGCCGGACGAGGAAGAGGAGCAGAGCTGCGGGGTCGGGGACAGGGGAAAACTGGAAGCCGTCCCTGGCAGCGATTGCAGAAGACAACGCTGCGGCGGCGGAGGAGAAACAGAAATGGAGGGAGAAAGAGAAGGCGATTAAGAGGAAGGGCAGCGTTCGGAGCCGTGGTGGATCCGGTGATTCTTCCTACTGGTAACGAAACTTTCGCGTGACATTTTTGGGTTGCTGTGTTTTTTTGTTTGTTATGACGTGGCTCTCTTCCGTCCCTATCTAATAATAAACTGAAAGAAATGGGTTAGGGAAAAACCGGAAAATAGCCAAATAGGTGTGTAGTTAAGTGGTTGACAGTTGTAATAGTTGATTTCATTTTCAGAGGTTTTGGATTCGAAATTTGAAGTGTTTAATCATTTTAGACTGTTTATGATTATAATATTGATCTTATCTAAATTGATGATCGACAATTCTAAAGTTTATCTACCAACAATCTCACTAAATGTTAATAAAAGGGTTCTTCAAATAACAAAACCCCGAAAATTCACAGGTTGTTTGAAATGAGTATAATTTCCATTGTTGTTGTTGGTTTGTTTTGTGCAGGCGAAGCAGTAATGAGTTGGGCGGCGTTTTGCCGGGATTCTCCGCAGCTCTGTTCATGATTTAGGGGCTAGCTACATTATTATTATTATTATTATTATTATTATTATTATTATTGTATATGAATATAATATGAATATGAATATGAATATGAATATGAATGCATACGGAGAGGTAGATTACACGATGGTAATGTATTGTGGGGGGATGGAGCTGTTTGCTGTAAATCATAATAAAACATATATATAGTTGCCAGTTGTCATCAAATATTCTTCCGTCCGAATTTCTACATACTACATAGTTTAATTTGGGAACCCGAGATCTTGAACGCGACATTCTAACTAAAAGTTGTTGCTCCTCCTAATGCCTAATGGTGTTTGGGGAAGAGAAGAGTACACGACTACGTTTAGTTTCCGTTATCTTCCAATCCCTGTTTTGGCCGCTTTACCGGAACGAACATTTCTATAAATGATAATTTTGGTAAGATATTTAGTGGTTGCCTAGTTTTTTTTAGTCCAAGGTATCTGTTCCAGATAGATACAGATTTACTTAGATGATATAGTAAGAAAACGAAAAACATGCATGCTGGTTAGATAATAAAAGGCTCACGTGTCCTCTAAATGAGCGGCGTAGTTATCCGAATGAACTACATAAAAATTGAAACTAATGAGAGTGAGTAAAGTATAAATCAACATTCTAAAAGCAATTGGCCAACACGAGGTTGTTGCCACTTGAATAGTTGAGGCGGACCGCCTCCGTTGAGTCCGACAGGATAAAGATAGGCTCCTAGTCGTGGAGTTCAGCTGCAACAAGGGCTTGTTTGATTCCCATGACCTCTAAGGTGAGTGAATCGATAATGTTTGGCACCATAGCCGAGACTAACGAACTGCAGGATAATAAACATCAAATCATTTATAGTTAACGGAAAAGATAGCCTTAACCTTTAACAATGTATACAGGACACGTGTCAAAACAAATTTTTTTTTTTATAACTTTTTCCGATGACTGCCCTATCCAGTTGGTCGGAATCAGAACAGCAAAAGGCCGCTATATATCATTTTACAAACGAACCAAATCTAAAAACTAAACAGAAACTAGAGATAGAATTAAAATTTCATAATCTCCCTCTTAAGAGCATCACTACAGTGGATATATCACGCTTTCAGTCCCAGAATACTTAATTAGTGCAGCGCTCTTTCCAAATAATTAAAGGCAGTAGTCCTAAATACACCAAATTAATGAGATAACCGATCGAGTTGCAGCATGATCTGTATATTATTCAATGTTCCACCGGGATGGACTAGTGGACGTTCAACTTGGAGGTCGATATGAGGTTGATTATATGTAATGATCCGCTTTAATTTCTTGGTTTACGTTTTGGAACTCTCCCAGGGGGTTTCTAGCAAGGTGTTTCATAATATAAAAGAGGGTCACACATACGCGTATGCAGTGGCAGAGCTATTTGTTATCCTGCAGCCCCCTTGGATTTTCAAGCACTAGTTACAAGAGCAAGTAGTCATTCAATAGAAGGTTATGCGCATAACCCATTGGGGCTGTGCATAAAGTTTACAGTTAAGGATGACATATATTTTGATGGAAAATGGCAGATGATGCATCAAGGTAGACGGTACTACTGTAATAGCCAGAGAACCATGTACTTTTTTATGCCTCTTTTGAAAATCGTCAGTAGCGGTGGATTTATGCCTTCAGATAGATGTTATGTGCTTGATTACATCTTTAAATGGCTTGTATAATCTCAACTGTAGCTAATTATTCCATTAAGTTTTTATGTTTTGATGGTTATAGATCCAAAGGGTTATGATTTTGGGTTAAATATATTATTCGGTTATCGTATGAATTTTATGATTTATACGATTCACATTTATGTTACGAACAAAATATCTCCTTGACGAATTTTCTAGCTCTGCCATTGGACATATGGTGAGTCGTAAATGTCTAGCTTGTATAAGCCTACAATCTAGGCATGTGGGTAGGTTAGCTCGCTCTTGAGATTCGGATGGGTCGATGTGTGGTGTTAGGTGATAGTTTGACTCACTTTAGAGTAGATCTCTTGATGATGTATGGTTAGGGCTTCCTTAGGCCTGATCCAAGTCAAGGGTGCTTCAGAGCGAATGCGTGTACGGCTTCTTAGCTACGGAGTGGAAGGCTAGAGCTGGGAAAAAGCGACCAGTGGGCATGGTGATACGGGTTAGGACTAGGACTTCATTATCCTAAGCCACTTGATCTATAGGCCTGTTAGACCTGCATGTGCAAGGGCTTGAGTTGCCGAGTCGATTCCAGGGACCATCACTGAAACATCCATCAACTTTATCCAACCAACAATTAAATCTCCGCCATCCATATTCACAGTTGCTTGAGCTGAGAAACTTAATGACTAGTACCATGGGTGAACAGTAGGCAGAAATTGGACATGCATGTTGCTAAAGAGGAATTAATTGCTTTGCTTAAAAACAAATAAAACTCTAGTAACCAAATCCCCGAAAAATGCAACAGATAGAAGACAGAAAATCATGTTACAGTTCAAACTACAGCTATTCCATCTTTTCCACCTTCGACCAACCCAGACATGGTATCATAAAGCGGCTGATTCAAACTCTCCGGCAACAGAAACGCCAACGACCCACCCACAAGACCGCACACTGCGAACACCGCAAACGGCGCCGACCCACCCATCATCACCACGAAAGGCACTAGAATCGCCCCAAACTGCTACGTCTGCGTAGCGCAACCAAGCGTCGCGTTCCTCCCCACCGTCGGGAAAAGCTCCGCCGCGTAGATAAACAACAAGTTATAAGTTCCCGCCATCCCGAATATCCCAAAGACACCGCACACCATCTTCACCACTTTCCACGCGGCGCCTTCCCCTTCCACCAAACACCCCAACATGCAAAACACGCCGCTAAACCACTGAGTCTCGATAGCCAGCGGCTTCCTTCCGTGCCACTCCACAAAACCTCGGTCAAGGTGTAGGACGGCATCTCCGCTACTTCGTTGACCAGTATGCTCACGTACAAGTTGGTCTCCAAATTCACCACCTTCAGGCTCAGCCCGTAGTACACCACCGCGCTAGAAAATCTGATCGCCACCGACAAGAACAGCCGGATATGAGTCACCGGCGACTTCATCACGTCCACCAAAAAACCCGATGCACTTTTAACATTTTGATTATTGTTGATGTTGTTGTTGGCAAGGTCGTCATCAAGGGCTAAAATGATGCCATCGGGGAGAAGGCGGCCGTTGCCACAGGCGATGGAGTGCATGATCTTCATGACTTGGTCGACCTTTCCACGGACGAGGTACCATCGAGGGGATTCGGAGACAAAAGGGACGACGAGGAGGACGAAGAGGAAGGAAGGGATTGAGGAGGCCAAGTAGAGTGTCCTCCATGAGTATTGGACGAAGTAGGCTAGGCCGGAGAGGATGGCAATTCCGGTGGAGAAGAAGTAGAAGGTGGACATTCCAGCTGGGCCTCTTGTTGATGGGCCGATGGGTTCGGTAGCGAGGACGAAGGCACATAGGGCTACTCCGCCGGTGCTGAAGCCGGTGAGGATGCGGATGAGGAGGTATGTCCAGTAGTTTGGGGAGAGTGAAGTTAAGCAACCGAGGGTGGCGTTGAGGAGGCATACTACGGTGAGTGAGCCTTTACGGCCAAGTGATGAATCCGAGAGATGGCCGAACGTCCCTGCACCTGCAAGCACACACGAAAAAGATGCTACAAATTGACCACTTTGCAAAACGAATTAATCATTTCTTTACGACCATTCGACCAGGGTGAAAATGTAAGAAATTTGGACTAAAATAACTGGTTAAGTGAGGTAAATTTACTGTGGTTACTTTGTAAAGCCATTTCAAAGCCATTTCCAGCTATCACTTCCTTCATGACTCGGACAATGGATCGAGCTTTCTTCGGAACGCTTTGCCTTATGATACACCGACTTGACGGAAAAAGCTTCGGATGTATTGAACTTCCATGCCCAAAAGTCCTCGAGACCGCTCTAAACTCGCCAGGCACCTCACAACTGATTCAATGGAGCGGCGCTCTCGCAATCCAGAGATCATCACCTATGGAGGTGGAGACACAGAAGCCAACTACCCTAATAACCCCAAGGTCTAGGGTAGCCCGTGCCTCGCATAAACTGGACCAAAATCAGGATGGACACCTACCTTTCCCTGCCTTTATGAAGTTACCATTAGAGTAGTAAATCCCTTTGAGAAGTCTAACCCATAACCCTTTTGGGTTAGTAATTAACCGCCACCCTTGTTTAGTTAGGAGGGCTTTGTTGAAGATTCTAAAATCCTAGAATCCAAATGCTCCTTCACTCTTAGGAGCACAAAGTTTGATACCTTTACACAAGTTTATGATCCTCGTCTTCACCAATCCCGCCTAAGAGAAATTATGCACTAACGCCGCATCTTCTTAGTGAGCCTTTTGGGAGGAGAAAAAGACTCATGATGTAAGTTCAAATTGCTTGTGTAACCGAATTTAGGAGGGTTTCCTTCCCCGCCTGAGACAGAAGAAGCCTTTTCCAACCTTGGGATTGTTTCTCATATGTTCCAAAATAAAGGTAAATGTTTTTTCTTCACCCCACTCCGTTGGGACTCCAAGGTATTTGTCATGGCAGCACACTAGATCAAAGTTTGACCCTCCAAGATCGCCTCCTTTAACAAAGGAGGGACATTCGCGCCGATGAAAAATGAGGATTTTGGTTGATTAATTTCTTGCCCTATCATCTCCTCATAACCAATAATAATGTCGACGATATTCTTAGTTTATTCGATACTGGCTTTCTAAAAAATCACTGTGTCGTCTACGACGTGGCAATAGAATATCTGAGGGCAATTGTGGGTGAGCTCGATTCCTGATAAGTGAGAGCATCGTACATCAAGATGAATAAGAATGACGACAGCGGGTCACCTTGTCTGATACCCCTAGAGGACTCAAAGTAGGGTGTTGGCCTCCCATTGAATAGAACTGAGAATCTAACAGACCGAAAGCATTGATCAATCTAAACACACTGCCTTTCTGAGAAATTGTACTTGCGTAACAAGAACCCAAGACAGTCTCAATCAACCAAGCCGTAAGCTTTTCTCATATCTAGCTTCATCATCATCTCAGAACGTTTCCCTTTCTCACAAATTCGGAATTGGTGAAGAACCTCGTGGACAATAAAAATATTATCTTGAATTTAGCACCCTCCAGTAAAGGCTGCTTGCATTCCCGAGACTAACTCTGGGATCCATCTCTTTAATCTTGTAGCCATGATCTTGGGGATAACCTTGTAGCTAAAATTAGAGCAACAAATTGGTCTGAATTGGTTCATGATCCGAGGGTTCGAAACTTTAAGGATCAAGGCTAAGCGTGTGTCGTTCCCAATGTTTCCTATAAAAATTCCCAGAGAAACCATAAGCTCCCGGAGACTTTGAAGCTCAAAGGGCGAAGGCCGCCTGCTTGATCTCCTCATGAACAACTGGCCTTATAAGCTCTTCATTGATGTAGTTCGTAATCACAGAATAGATTTTCACAAACATATCAATAGGGACTGGGGTATTGTGAAAGGTAAAGAGTTCACTGAAGAAATCTCTAGCATGGTGAGAGAAAGCATGTCCGCCCCTAATCCAAGCATCACCACCATCCTTACAGCAACTGATTAGATTTCGTTGTGCCCGAAAGACAGTAGCAGCATGAAAGAAAGCTGTATTCCAGTCTCCCTCCTTCGACCATTGGTTGCGAGCTCTCTGCTTCCACAAATCATGTTCATTGTTCCATAGAACTCCCAATTTGGTCATAAGGTTTCGTTCTTCTGAAATCACTACATATGTGCGAGTCACACTATCCAGCTCAGTTAAGCGACATTTGATGAACCGACCTCTATCAATAGAGAAGAGAGATATGCAATAGTCCACTTCTGCAAGTCAATCTCACATTTTTTAAGGTTCTGAAGTAGAGGTTCTTCCAAGGTCCACTCCTTGTGAATCAAATCCGTAGCCTCACTGATGTTGTTCCAACGTTATCGAAACGGAAAGGAGCCTTGCCATTGTTGTTTACGATTCTGGTTTCAAGGCATATAGGCAATGATAAGAACCTATATGGGCTTCATGGAAAATCGCCACAGAGTTAAAGGATCGTCTCCAAGAGCTTGTCACTAGGACTCGATCAAGTCTTTTTTTAACACGGTCGCTGCCTTCATGATTGTTTGACTAGGTGTATGTCTCGCTGTTGTATCCCAAGTCCGTCAGGACATTCAAAAATAAAATGTCTTTAAAAGCATTAGTCGAGTCGTACTAAATCAGACATGCACCTTTCTTCTCATTGGCAAGTAAGATCGAGTTCAAATCCCCCAGAATCATCCAACTATCATCTGTACCCCTTCTTAGTCCACTAACTTCATCACATAACTTATTTTTATCGGCAACGCTCGACTAAGTATGGAAAAAGGTACAAAAGAAGCCCTTTCCTCTTTCTACATAAGCATCAATATAAAACTTACTACTACTAATAATAGAAATTAGAAGACCCGAAATCCACCACAACGCTACCCTCCCCCCTCCCACGCAGTGTTAATCAGATTGACATAGAACCGATTAGCAAACTTTAAAAGAACCCGATTCTTTTCGAGAACATCCTCCATATTTTTTGTCTCCTTAAGGAAGAGGATGCTTGGCTACAACTCATTGACAAAACGCTGGATATATTGAGATGTGAGTGGCTGGCCATTTCCTCTATAGATCCAACTTATTATACTCATGAGAGCGAATGTGGCTCTGGGTAGGCCATCGAACCCCCTTCCTCGATCACCATGGGACTATCCTCTGTCCTGTTTCATTCTTCTTGTTTTCTTTCACCGGCTCTTGACTCCTAGTACTATTCTCTTTCTTGCTACTTCCCTTAGAATTTTTCTTAGTCCCAATGATGGTGCTTCTAATGCTTTTGAGAGAGTCGGAGGAGTTGGCGGGAGAGACCTCTCCTTGAGAAAACGAGATACTGTCCAGGCCAGACTTCCTCTTCTTTGTATGGTAATGGTCCTGCAGTTTGGGGCCCGTCGGGGCAGCTCCAGTAAACGTGCCCATCTGATCGCCAGAATTGAGGCAAAAAAAGACATAGGAGAGTATTTGTTGGATGAAGCCTTGTGGACTTCGTGGTCCAATCCAGGGCTACAAGATTTCTTATTTTATTTAGCGGCGTAATGACTGATAATTTCCCCATTAAACCTTCTAGAGTTCTTGGTTGAATCAGGTCTATGGCCATCTCTCTAGATAGGCCATGGAAAAAATATTTAGTGGGAGGAGTGTAGGTCTGTCTATTTTCCAGAGGGGTAAGATTGATGGATGTGACTTTACGAGAGCCATTGCCATACTTTGGAGCTCTTTCTCTGTCATCAAGAGACCTCAATTTTTAAAGTCGAGGAAATCGAGAAGGAGGTGATCTCAAATATTTTTTGTTTAAGGTGAGTGCCCTTGGATCTTCACCCATGAATGGAGCTTTTCCTCTGACCCTTGCTTGTTTCTCAATTTTAGCCTCTTTTTCTTTCCTTCTTGCATAGTTATGGGAAAGGTGTCCCATTCTTTTGTAGAAGACACACTTCTCTGAAACCATTTCATATTCAAATGATATTTCCTCAAAGAAGTTTCCCAGGGGGGCATGTTGCATTTCTCTCACATAGGGGCATGAAGATCTACCTCTACCATTAATTTCTGATATCGGGTCCAGCCATCTCCATCAAGACATGCCGCTGAGATATCAACGATCTGGGAGAAGAGGTTTCCAATGAGCACCATGTTGTCCCAATTCTGATGAGTGGCCGGAATATTATGAACCCTCACCTAGAAGTCACGTCTTCGGCCTAACCTTTGGCGTCCCATTGTGGTATATAAGATCAACCAAGGACGCCTCTCCCAGAAAACATCCATGTCTTCCTCAGTGCTGAAAGAGAAGTGGTATTTGTTCTCCTTAACATCCACAACTATTACTCCTTTGTAACATTTTGGCTACAATCTTTTTATTCCACCCTTCACCATTCCCATGTTCACATTCCCTTGGCAGATGAACTTTTTGATCAGCACGTTGTAGGCGCCTATTGTCCCTCAAATTTTGGTTGGTTGAAGCGGTAGAGTTTGTTCATCATTGGATCTACAATTGGCTTTGTACTAGGAGAAAGTGGCTACCATTTTGCTAGTCACGATTTGGGGAGATAGATTCAATGTTCAACCAGTTGAACACTCTTGAACACAATGAGAATCTAATGTGATTAATCATCTTGATATATTGGTTCTAAACTCATTCTTGAGGAACTTGTCCATCAGTCTCCAATCCTTGAAATAAATGGGGAGGTCATAAATTTTTCTCCCTATCAGCCCCATATATCGGCCAACAAAATAAAGGGTACCTGCTGGCATAATACCTCTAGGGTACGTTACGACAATCCGCAACCCATTAGCTATCACTTCACTACAGTAAAGAAGCTGGTAGGAGGAAACACCTTCGGAAGTCACGACCATAACATGCCAATACCCTTTATTTTTTAATTAACTTCAGTACTTTCCATATCGAAAGCCTCCATACCCTCAATGACCATATCAAACACAATGTTGAATTCCATATGTATACATACACATTGGTTCAAATTAGAAAATTTAGATAAAATAATAAAAAACATAAACATATTATTCAAGAATAAGTTAACATAATATTACATTCTACTCAAAATCAATCATTACAGCATCTCTAGCAATTTCTAAACCATCAGTTGTTTCCAAATTTTGGATAGAAAACAACACACTCTCATTAATCCTTAAGATTGCTTCATCACCCATCTCATAAAAATCCGAGGTTTAAGGTGTATTGGGATACACCATTCCTTCTCAACCTCATCATCAACATAGTACACCATTCTTGCGTTGCTGGAAGTAATGTATAGCTCATCGAATTTACGATCTCCATCGTCACGAGTGTGACTAAAGTTCAACATGGTAAATCCAAGAGCATCTTTCCGGCTATATGCAAGACTGATGGCATCTGCCAATTTGCATATGAATAGTGTAGTGGTCCGACCGTAGTAATTGAGCTTCACGATAATAACCAATTTACCATAATAGAACATATCACTGTCAACCGAGTTAGCATCAGATGAGCTTGACACGCTGGTAATGCCAAAGGTCCCCTTGTTCATATAACAGTTCTTCCATTTCATTCACAATATGGGTGAACTCAATGTTAGGTTGTGCACTTGGTCCTTCATTAGCTATCAGAGGATCCTCCATAAATGATGTTGTCTCTGCATCACCCAGATTAGAAACATGATCTTCAATCACCTTGAATCATCGTTAACTAGATTCTGAAAATGGAACTCAGTGTTGGGAATGAGTACTTCAACCGCCGTAGGTACAACATTAGTAATAGGGAGCACTTGTGTTGCATCCTCCCTGTGAATGAATCCAATTTGTGTACTCTGTTGGAAACTAAGTGTCAATTAGGTGGGTCATTTTTACCACTTCCGAACTTTACATTTCTTGTAGGGGCAGAGGATATGCAATCCATCTGCAAAATTTGAGAAAGCAAAGTCTACAAACATTTTAATGCCAACCCAATATTTTGGACAGGTTCGCAAAAGTAATATCCACAACTTATCCATGAATAAGTACTTAACCTTCTAAAATATAAGTCATAAGTAAAAACAATATAAGACTGGTTAGACTAAGAGATGCATATATACCTACTATCCTATAAAGTAACTATTATTAATCATGCAATTAAGTATGGATGATAAGGTTACTAGCTATAAATATAATATATACTACATAATATACACACAAGTGTTAACAGTATTTACTGTAACAATCCAACAATCTAACTAAGCATTCAATCCATGACTAAGCATGTACTATAACAATCCAACAATCTACCTAAGCATTCAATCCATGACTAATTAAGTATATCATCTGTACTAGTTACAAACCTAACATATACAAACATACTAGTTATACCATTAAGATATCAACTCACATATGCATAGCATGGTCAATTTTTAAAATATAAATTTCAACTAGCTTCCCATACATTCAACCCACGAATATATACAAGGGTTTGGAATAAAAAACCTGTAAAGCTACCAAAATTTGGAAGGAAGATTTGGAGAAGGTGTCAATGTAGGATGCTTGTCTGAAGAAAATTCAATATCAAAACTTAATACGGTAAGCAAAAAATAGAACTCTAACATTCTAAACATATAAATCAAGCGCAATATAAACACTTAACTTAACTATTACACTTTACTAAACTAAATATCATAGGATACGAAAACGATTCGATAACTGGTTCATTTATCTTAAATCATAGTTTGTGAATTCTTAATAGTTAGAAAAAGTTTCATCGATTCGATTTTTAAGAATTTTTGCAAACAACATATAGACATCTAACACCCCAATTCCCATGGCCGAACATGACCAAACACATCCCAAAAGACACAAACAACCTGATCTAAACATCCACAAAAGCCCCAACTCAGCCCAATTCAAAACCAAAAATTAAACCCCCAAATCAGCATACCAAACAACTTCGAGAATTCATCAAAATCAATTTTAAAAAATATTGGCTGATCAACTCATTCGACACTGCTCTATGATTGCAAGATAAAGGTACTATACAACATCTAGGTATCTTGAGTTCTGAGCATCCATACAAGCAATTCAACTCATTATAAAACATTTTACACCATTTCTTTGCCAAAACTTCTTCTCTGTGTACTTTACTAAATCCATGTCAATATAGTATTCAATTCTTTTCAAGTAGACACAAAGGACATCGAGACATCACTAGCTCTTGCAACAACATCAATCCTCTCTGCCATCTGACCTCACTCAAATGCAATCACCCTTTAACATCTAATTCCATCAAATTACTAATCCTTGACACACCTGACAACTACCGAATATACCGAGAAGGAAGAACTTGAATTTTACCTCGAAGACTTGAATGTTAGGCTGCCTGCTGTTGGAGAACCGCACCAGAAGGATGGGATGCATGGTGACCATTTCAATGCTACGAGAGATGTATCCGTCGGGCTGACTGTGGACAAAACCCAGCTGCTATAAGCACTGAAACCTAATAAACCACATGAATAAAATCTTAACAAAATACACAATAAGTTAATGCAAAGAAGAAGCAGTAGAGAGAGAAACAAAGGGAAGTGGCAGACTCATACCTGACTGACGATCGAGAGATGTATCGACAGGGAGGATTCATGGAGGCATGGGAAGAATCAACATAGATGGTGGATGAAGGGATGTACTTGTCGCGGAGAGGGTCTGAAGATTGGACGGAGATGATGAGATTAATCGGCGGGGAGGATTGGTTAGGGTCGTCCCGGACAGCTTAGTCGCGGATATAATCACAATATTCGCCACAACCTCTATCACGGATGCCATTGTTAAGGATATATTAAAATCATCCGCGGAAACGATTGTCGCGGATAATTATCCGCGTCCGGCGCCTGTTTTCCATCACAATGTCTGACGTAGAAATTATCCGCTGCAACATATCCGCAATCGGCTCTAGTTTTTCTTATAGTAGGTGCATCCTCAAGTGAAAACGTACTGATTTCTCTAATGACTGAAATCGCGCCAAGCGAAGATTTTTCAATAATAAAACAAGGTGTCTCTAGAGAAAAGAGTCTGTCAAGACACTATAAATGGCACTACTCAATCTCAAATGGCGGAATTCAGGAATCAAGTCGGCTACCTCACTCAAGCTCTTTCAAGTCGGCCACCGGGTACTCTACCCGAAAATACCAAAGTAAATCCAAGGTTCAAGAAGACTTGTGGAGCTATCACCACTAAAACACGAGACATCTCTAGGACAGAACTTCCAAGGTACTCAATCCTCCTATCGATATGTTTGGCAAGCTTGTGAATTATAATGTTGTGTTTGTGGAAGATGTGGATGAGCATGAAGATGATTGCGATCAAGAGAATGATGTGAATGTGATGGTTGAAAAAAGTCCTTGATGCCACAAGCTCCTAAGAGCAAAAAGAAGTCTCATGAGGCCAACTCCAACAGGACTACGATGAGCTCAACCACGAATCTTCCTACCTCAAAACCCGCTTTAGCTCCATACAAGCAAAAGGTCCCTTATCTCAATATGTTGGACAAGGATCTCCTTGAGAAGAATTTCAAATAATCTGTGCATCGTCTCTCAAGCATCCAATTTACATTCCTTTCACCGATGTCGCGATTTGAAAAATGCCCTAATATGCAAAGTTCCACAAGGAAATCTTCACCAACAAGTGAAGACTAACAAAAGCTTCCAACATCACACTCAATAAACAATGTTCGGCTATCCTCTCAACGCACTTTCCTCGCAAACTTAAGGATCCAAGTAGTTTCTTTCTTCTTTCTATGATTGGTCAAGTTTACATTCAAATTGGTTTAGCGGATCTAGGTGCTGGCATAAATGTGATGCCATATTCCTTGTATTAAAAGCTAGGCTGTAGTGAATTTAAACCGATTAGGGTGTGCATCTAATTAGCAAAAATATTTACCAAGTTGGAAAATGGTGTAGTAGAAGATGTTATTGTTCGTGTTGGCAAGTTCATGTTTCCCGTAAATTTTTATTATGATTAACATGAGAGACACAAACGTCTCTTTGATCTTGAGTTGACCCTTTCTCCACACGTATAAGGAGATCATAGACGTGTATGAGGTATGAGGGGTAAGCTTACCTTATGAGTAGGAAAATATAAAGCGACTTTTAACTTGACTCGTAGCATCAAACACTCGGCCGCCCAAGACAATGATGAGATCGATGATTCTAATGAAATGGCTCAGTCTTTCTCTATCTTTTATTTTCTTAGTCACGATGACTTGGATTCATCCTTGAGCGATTTTATGAAACATGATAATGAGAAAACCAAACCTTCTTTGATTGAGGAAGTGCATGATATATTAATCTAGCCCCGTATTGTGAATCTACGACAAATAATTTACATGGAGAATTCATTTAGGACAGCACAAACACCTTCGACCCCTGCCAACGACCCGCTAGTGAAAACCAACAAATCGTCTGCAATCCAAAGATGGACAATGGAAAGCCTCTTACACTTGGAATGTAAGGGGATTAATCCTGTAACATCTGCTTTCTGAAACAAACAGTGCAACAATTCCATAGCAACAACAAACAGAGCAGGCGACAAGGGATCACCTTATTGTAATCCTTTCTTCCCTTCAAAATACCCAACAACTCCATCATTAATTCTCACACTAAACATCTTACTCGACAAACAACGTTCTATCCACCAGAAAAACTTCTGAGAGAAGTTCATAGCTTTCGACTCCATGACTAAGTACCGGATATCAACCAAATTGAAGGCTTTTTGGAGGTCTATCTTTATAGGACAATGAGGGGAGGTGTGACGCAAGTGATTTGCACCGACCAAATCATAAGCAAACAAAACATTATCCTCAATAGAGCACCCTTTAACAAAGGCACTTTGACTGTTACTAATAACATCCGATAGCACAATGGACATCCGAGCAGCAATAATCTTCATGATGCACTTGTATAGAACGTTACAACATGAAATCAGACTGTAACATCTCGATCCAATAGTACCAAAAATACGAATTAAATTGATGTAGTACATGATAATGTACATATTCATGATAAGAATTGTTATCCTTATCATTTAGTCTGAACACAAAAAATTGAAAAAAGGGGTACACGTGCATGCATGGGGAGATGCATATCCTACTCTCACTCCATGACAACCAACTTAGTTAGTTTAGATTCTTCCCCACCTCTTCATTGTTTTCTCCTTTTCTTTCATCCTAAGGGACAGGAACCTAAGGTATGTAAAGACAAGGTTAAAATAATTATTCTTTATTGTTAGAGAACATGGCAGGAGGATATATAAGGGGTGATAGGAGTTGGAAAAAGGAATAGGAGGCAGTGGGTTTATAGTAGTGCAAACATCAAATTCATACGGGAGCTAGTCTACAATATCATAGGTTGGCCTCATTAATAGTTCTGTGGGATTTAAGGTCGCAACTTGGAAGCCGATATCGAGGTTGTTGGGGATTATTTGGTGAGGGTCTCCTGCATATCCGACCGGGTTAGACGTTCCATTATGAATTTATTATTATTAAAGGCCATATGCATGATAGGGTAACGACCGTTCAATGCTAAGATTATATATGCTTCGTTATCCTATTTATGACTTAATATGATACATGTTCTATTACTTTGCTGATATACCTGATTTAATATATGTGTTAATATGAGCAGTAGCTGTTACTGATTATTAAATAATCTGGTAATTGATTGATCACCTAGTTAGGGCCCGTATGCTGGCGATTGTGCTTATTGCACTTCTGATACGCGATGGGCCTTGGTAAGCGCCACAACTAACTATTGCAGTGGGCTTTGGTAAGCGCCACACTAACTCTACGTGGGCCATTTTAGTGCCACTAACTCTACGTGGGTCGTCAGCATATGTGAGTCGGGATCCCAAATAAAATATGGATATGAGTTATATTATAGAATTAGCCTTATGTGTAATATGTTATATACGTTATATATGATTATTTATACCGTAGCGTGACCAGGGCAGAGATCCTCACTTAGTGATTATCACTAACCCTTACTTTCCATTTCAGAGCAACAATAGGCTTTACTGGTTCACACACTGCAAATCTGCAAATGGTATCATCGAGCTCCGGGGTTGGCCGTCCTGGTGACGACGCCAGGTAGATATGGAAGATTGTGTCTTGATCCTCGTTTTGTGTTTAAAACTCGTTTGAGACTCTTACTCTCATCATGTACATATGTTATCAGTGATCGTGTACTAGTATAATGTGAGATATGGTTTTGTAAAATATAGCGGCCTTGAGGGCAAGTATATGATTACTTTGGTACGAGTCTGTGAAGATTGAGACTTCTGTTCTATATGTATATGTGTCCTTCTGGACTTATGGTATAGTGTACTATACTGTGTAAAATTAATAAGTCATATATGACATTGTGAGTGGTTTCTGTGTTGACTGATTAATTATATGAATACGTAGAAACAAAATCCTAGATTATGATGAAGAAATTAATTGGAGGAGTTTAAAACATTAAATGATATAAGTAGGATAGCACCCATATTATTACTCCGATGTTTTATTTTTAAAACAAACCTGTTAGTAGTAGGGTGTTACACATACGATAATCTCGATTATTTCTAACATGCGGCTTCTTAGGAATTAACGCAAGAAAAATTGAATTAACCCAGAGGCAGTACACAAAAGAAAATTTCAAAGGATAATTATTTACCCGAAAATTGTAGGGAAGAGTTGTCCACAAAATAGCGGAGAACAAAAACCTCAAAGAAGCTGAGGTTTCAGAGAGATACGGAAGGTCGGAGATGAAAGTTCCAGAAAGAGAGTGAATAACTACAAGTGAAGAGAAGGAAGATATTGTTTAAAGAAAATAAAAAGAAGTTGATGAAACTTCTCTTTAGGAAGAGTAGGATGTATAGGACACGCGTCAGGCCTCTAGTGATAAGGAAAAAGCACTTGTTTCTTCAAAACTCTTTGTGATTAACAACCTCTCTAGGAAAAATCTCATTTAACTTCCTGCTACCGATAAACGCGAAGGAGCAAGAAAATTTTCAAGTCTTAGGTGCATGTGGTGATGCTCTAGGCAAACCGTCATATCTGAGGGGTCATTTTGCTCAAAGAGCATCTACTGTACAAATTGTGCAACACTCCTCTATCTTTCTTTATTTTTACATCACATAAGAGCTGAGTACTATTCTAAATTTATGACGGCAAGGGATCATTCCAAATAATCTTGGCAACGGGACAGGGTGGGGTTACATATTAAACCCTCGTTACCCGCCTGTCACTTCCAAGTAATCTTAACTTTGTCGACGGAACGAGAAGAAATTTTGGGAATTGGGAAAATTTTATGATAGTAGGTAGGATTAGTATATATACATGTGATTAATTAGTATTGGGGAGTCTTCGGGGCAGATAGTCCATTTTCGAAACCGTACCAATGCTCGTTATTTTTGGGTGGTCGGTTAAACCCATACACATCATATGCTCGATCAAACAGGTTAAATGTGGTCAAATTGGAGTGGGTGGATGAGGATCCAATTTTCCGAATGAAATTCCCAAGCCTGCTAATTCTAAGTGTTGACTCAGGCTACGATAACCTAATTCAAACAATCTCGGCTCAACACCTCATTCAGTTGCAAAGCTACACTAGGGATTTGGGTTCCATCGAACCTTCTTGGAAAATATAATCCCACTATTATATAGGTTGTAACAAGCCTGTAAATCATAGTTATGAAATGTATGTTGAGCTAAATCTTGTTATTTTCTAATTTTGTTCTTAGCACTAACTTTAACAATTTTTCCTTTCTTCTTCCACCTATTTCTTTAGTGGCCAACTTTTACATAGTCTACGGTGAGTGGAACTTTGACATCCTTTACTCTTTCCTTTCGTATAAATGATTTTGCATATTGTCGGAGTGTCATCGCCGAGAGTGGGTAACGGTGATGACACCTTTGTCGGGGCCCGAGAAGGACGACAAGTTCCGAATACGTTCCACCTATATAAACGGTGGAGCGACTCCAGAATGGTGTAAAATGTGGTGATGGCGGGGCCCTAACCGTGTGCGGCATTTCTTTTGGCTTGTGGTCCATGAGCGGTTGCTGACAAACGCGAAACGACGGCAGCACCATCTGGGGCCGGAGGGTGTTTGTTTGCGGTGTAGCGCCTCCCAAAGATGATTCTGCATCTGTTGCGGGACTGTCCGTTCACGGTTACCGCCTTGAAATGACTTGCTTATCTTTCTGAAGATCAATAAACTGATATTCCCCATTTTTGCTCTGGATCACACACCACCTGAAGGCGAGGAGCATTATCCTTTTGTTTGGAGTTGCATGCTGGTCACTTTGGAAGACCATGAATGAAGCTATGTTTACCGTTTCTCGCACCGCTCTTGAGGCCTTTGCACGACATATTTGATCATGGGCCGAGTCGATTGAGGAGGCTTTGATACATGACCAGTCCACTCATACTAGTTTACCTGCCAAGAAAGTGGATGTCTCTTGGCCGTCACCACTACCCGAGTGGGTTGCTCTCTATTCTGACGGGTCTGTTATTCCTGAGACCGAACGAGCAGCTACATGAGGCTTGTTTCATAATTCTGATGGCCGCTGCTTAGCGGCTTATTTGATGAACCTTGGATCGTGCTCGATTACCCGACTGAGTTGAGAGCTATTGTGTATGGGTTGCATGGCTTGGGATTTCGGGTACAGATAGGTATGGGTACGGCTGGACTCGCTTGCTGCGATTCAGCTTCTGCTGGCGGAGGGTGAGGGCACATACCAACACTCTTCTTATGTCGTCTTGTTCCGGGAGCTGTTGGATTGGGACTAGACGGTCAAATTCGAACATATTTATCGAGAGGACAACGAGGTCATAATTTACCTACTGGTGTTCATTCTTTTCCAATTTTGTTATCCTACTCTGTCTCTACATATTTCTTATAACTTGTTTGGAATTTCTGAACTTCGTTTGATTGTGAATGAAAAATAAGCATTGTCGTGTCCGAGTTTTACCAAAAAAAATCTACGATCTACATATAGATGGTTAAGATGGATCTTTAAAGTTGTTCATTCTCCTAGTTTGGGGATTGGGGATCTAAAGATAAGCAACAGAAACCCGTATATAAAAAAAGAAGTTTCTAGAGTCCAAGGAACAAAAGTAACTGCTCTATCACATCATCCTAGCTTAAACCCTAAACCCTCGTCTATAAATTGGTATAAACCCAGAAGGCATCTCTTCGCCCGCCTCCACAGAAACACAAGTACCGCACGCAAGAAAGAGAGGGAAAAGGAATCAGAATGGCTATCCATCTAGCAGGCAGCATGCTGATGCAATTCCAGAAGGTACAAACCCAGCTATCAGTGATCCAACACACTCTCCGCAGCGTTGTTGGTTGTCATGCGTCTCCTATGGAGGCCAATATCTAATCGCAGACTAGACTAAAGAAGATGGTGGCATGCGGCAACTCAATGTCTATCTCCCAATATCAATCCTCTCACGGATTAGGTGGTGGCTGTGGGGCTGCTGTCATGGAAGCGATTGAATGGGACAACAAGCTTCTAAATTTGAGTTTCGGTGGGTTAGGGAGGGAGCTAGACGGTGTCTTTTTGGCCCGAGGGAAGGAACCTGTGAGTGAAGATGATGATGATGCTGATGATGATGATGATGACGAGGATTCCAATTTCGATAATGATGAGGATTGGCTTGACGATGACCATGATTCTGACGACACTGATGAAGATGACCTCGATGATGTTGATATTGTTGAGGTGAAGAAAGGAAGCAGAGGGACAAAATGATATGAAATCTTGTGTCCTGTGTTTTCGAGTATCGAAATCTGGCTACTGTTTTCTCTTTGTTTCAAAGATTCGATAGGGAAGAAATCATCTTTTTTCTGTTCACCGATTTGGGTACTAAAAGTGAGTTAGATCAGGGCTCATCATCTATACTTTTTCCTTTTGTATTTCCCAGGATGATTGAAACGGCAGCCCTATTGACATCTCTTGAAACCCAGGATGATTGAACTATACTAGAATCATCCACTCAGAATGAATCCACTGAAGCATCAAAGTCCGTATCCCTTTTCCCATTCGACTGGCTGAATAGATCGATCACCTTCTGCGCCTACCTCTCTTGGTTGCCTTGCTTGCTAACGTAACTTTTTTTCCCGTGTATGGGGAAAAGATCACAAAAAGTTGCGAATTAAAGGGTAGAAGAGATGGATAAAGGGGTTAACCGCAGCTCTACCTTAACCTGTAATGGGTCTTTGTAAGGGGAATATTGCCCGATCATTTGCTCACAAATAACTTATATCAAGAACAAACTTTAGGTAAATTGTTGAATGGCTATTTAAGTATATATAGTTACAATTTACAAGTACAATTTATAATACTTATATGATATAAAAACTCGTACTATAAACATGAAATCTTTGTTTTCATTGTGTATAAACTCGATTTGATTGAAGTCCTAGCTACACCACTGCTGACAAGTGGACATGGAAGAGACGCGGAGCTTGCTCTTACTCATTTGTCTCAACAAAGCACGAGGTAGGCGTATGAGAGTAGGGGTAGTGTTAATAGAACTGAAAGGATATTAAGCTCGTGCAAACTGACAATCTATTCAGATGAACGATGCTAACAATAAGTACAGCAAGCTAGGTCTGAAGATCTGGAGAATCAGGCAACAACAGCCATGATCCATACCCAATCGCTTGGAAAATAGCAGCTCATAACAAACTATCTCAGAGGACTAAACTGTCAACTAACTAGAACTATAATGACTGAAACTTAACAACTAGAAAGTACTACATAAAACGACGCAGCATAGCTAATGGTCTAAACTTGGAAGCTACATCAAACGACGTAGTTTTATTAACGGTCCAACAAATCCTCCCCTGAACTGAGCACCAATCTCAACTGAAAGATTCAGTTCATGTTTGCTGGGTTTCTCCAGGGTAGTCCATCATTCCCAGCTTGTTCCTCAGTAGTTCATAGGTGTCCATCTTCAATGCTTTCGTCATGATGTCTGCCACCTGCTCATACGTTCCACATAACTCCAATTTGACTACCCCTTCATTTGCTAGATCCCTCAGAAAATGGAATCTAACATCTATATGCTTGCTCCTCCCATGTAGCACTGGATTCTTCGACAGCTTGATAGCTGAGTTGTTGTCACATAGAATAGTTATTGATGTCGCTGTACTCTCTTTCCATTCAATTTGCTCAAGAATTCTTCTCATCCATACACACTGAGTTGCACAGAATGATGAAGCTACGAATTCTGCTTCTGTTGTTGACAAAGTCACCACTGGTTGCTTCTTTGATGACCAGGAAACAACCCCTCCAACCAAAAAAAATAAGTAGCCACTAATGCTCTTTCGATCATCCAGGTCACCAGCATAGTCACTATCTGTATATCCTACCAAGCTTTGTTCTCCCTTCTTCCTTTTGTAGAAGATTCCAAAGTTTAGAGTCCCTTTCAAATATCTCATCACGCGTTTGGCTGCCAGCATATGCTGTCTGGTTGGTGCCTCCATATACCTGCTAAGAGTGCACACTGAATACATTATGTCAGGTTGAGTTGCTTTCATGTATAGCAGACTCCCTATTAGCTGTTTATAGTCAGTAGGGCTGACTGGCACTCCATCTCCAGACTTTGTAAGTTTTGTGCCAGGAACCATGGGGTTTCTCACCATATTGCACTCTTCCAAGTTAAATTTCTTCAGAATCTCTCTTGCATTCTTCTGCTGGCCAATGAAGATTCCATCATCATTCTGTATAATCTCTACTCCCAGAAAGTACCTCATTTTGCCAATATCAGTCATTTCAAACTCAAACTTCATCGACACCTTGAACTCCTCAATAAGTTGTCTACTGTTACTAACATACATAAGGTCATCCACATATAGACTTACTATCAAAATCTCCTTCCCAACCTTCTTAATGAATAATGTATATTCATGATTATTCCTCTTGAAGCCAGCTGATAGAAAGTAGGCTTCGATTCTGCTGTACCAAGCTCTTGGAGCTTGTTTCAGTCCATAGAGAGCTTTTTGCAGCTTGTAATACCTTTGATTTTCCTCCCCAACAACCACAAACCCTTGAGGTTGTTCAACATAGACCTCCTCAGAAAGCTCTCCATACAAAAAGGCACTCTTGACATCTAGTTGATACACAGTAAAGCCATGAAATGCAGCATAAGCCAACAAAATTCTAATAGTGTCCCAGCGAGCAACAGGAGCAAATACCTCTGTGTAGTCAATGCCATATTGCCGAGAGTATCCCTTGGCCACCAATCTGGCCTTGTACTTATCTACTGATCCATCTTCCTTGAGTTTGGTTCTGTAAACCCATTTGAGTCCAAGAGGAACAACATTCATGGGGCAAGGAACCAGTTTCCAGGTACAATTCCTGTGTATAGCTTCCATCTCTGCCTGCATTGCTACACTCCATTTAGGATCAAGAACTGCTGCTTCATAGGTCTGTGGATCTTCTGAGACTGCTACCATGGCGCACCAATCAGTGGTCATCCAGTTGCAGTCATACTCATTTAAGTATGATGGAGGCCTCCGTATCCTTTGGCCAATACCCTCACCTTCACCCTGTGAAATGTTGGTTGGAGTGGAACTTCCTGAGTACTGAGACCCTATTGGAGTGTGAGGTGCTTCCTCCTCTGATTCCTGTGTACCTTCCTGAGCTCCTTCCTGAGCTCTTTCCTCATTAGAGTCGTGTAGATCTTCTTCCTTTCCATCCCACACTATGTCTATGAGGACTGGTTGAATATCTTCCTCCCAGTGCCATCCTTTTGTCTCATCAAAGACCACATCCCTGCTTATTATTACTTTCTTGGTAACTGGACTACAAAGTTTGTATGCCTTGGATTCCATAGAGATGCCTAAGAATTGACATGCAATACTCTTGCTGTCAAGTTTCTTCCTTTGCTGATCAGGTATATGAGCATAAGCCAGACATTCAAAAACCTTCAGATGGGACACAGATGGTGGTGTACCCGTCCAGATCTCTTGTGGTGTTCTTCCTTTGTTGGCTGAGGTGGGACTGCGGTTGAGTATATGTGCAGTCCAAGCAACTGCCTCAGGCCAAAAAACTTGGAACCCTGCTGTCTTCCAGCATACACCTTACCATATTCATTACTATCCTGTTTTTCCTCTCAGCTACCCCATTTTGCTGAGGTGTAAGGGCAGCTGTAAGTTGTCTTTTGATTCCAACTTCCTCACACAGGTTACGAAATTCATGTACCATGAATTCTCCTCCTCTATCAGTTATGAGACATGCAATGGATAGACCAGTTTCCTTCTCTACTTGAACCATGAATCTCTTAAATATCTCAAAGGTTTCTGACTTGTTTTCCATGAAGAATACCCACATTTTTCTACTGAAATCATCAATAACAGTCAGAATATACCTCTTACCTCCATTAGAGGAGGGTGTGATTAGCCCACAAGATCAGCATGAAGTAACTTCAGCTTCTGATCAGCCCTCCAGTCACTCCTTTTTGGAAAAGCCTTTCTTTGTTGTTTGCCTACCAGACACGTTTGACAGACTCCAATAGTTCCTTTAAGACTTGGCATGTCTTGAACTCCTTTTCCTTTACTCTGGTTCAACAAAATCTCTTGGTTCAGATGTCCAAACCTGCGATGCCACAACAACAAAGGTACATTTGATGCCCCTTCCACTTGTAAGCACTGAACATTTTCCCTTTCATCTTTGCTTTGTCTAATGTCTGCGTGCAGAACAAACATCTTGTTTGTTTTCATCTGAGTTGTTAGCAACAACCCCTTCTGTTCATGAACCAACTTGCAATAGCCGTCCCTTATTGAAAAAGCAACTCCCTTTTCCTATAGTTGTCCAACACTCAGCAGATTAGTTTATAATCCTGGTACATAAAACACATCCTGAACCACTAGAGACACCTGATTCATAGATAGCTTAATTGTGCCTTTTCCAACCACATTCAATCTGCAATTATTTCCCAGTCTCACACTGCACCTAAAATTATTGTCTATAGAGGCAAACCAGTCCTTGTTCCCACTCATGTGGTTACTACAACCAGAGTCTAGAAACCACCAGGTATGATGATTCTCAAATTCTTCCACTTGATCGACTGATGCCATCAATAATACATCCTCTTTCAAATCTCCATAGGATCTGTCTTGTACAGATGACTGGTTTGAATAATTTTGATAAGAGGAGTAGTGAGCTTGTTGGTTTGAGTACCAATCTGGACATTCACTCTTATAGTGTCCTACCTTATGACATTTGAAGCATTCAACAGACTCCCTGTTCCAACCTCTACCAGTCCTACCTCTTCCTCTGACAGCATAGTTGTTCCTTTCATATCCTCTACCTCCTCTTCCTGCAGAATCATGCATCACCCTTAGAGCATGATTTTCCCCCTCCTTGAATTTCTTCTGAAATTTTTGTTCATGCACAAGCAGTGAGCTCTGAAGTGCATCAACTGACAATAGCTCTATATCTTTTGATTCCTCTATTGCACACACATAGTTGAACTGTTCAGTCAACGTCCTTAACATTTTCTCCACAATCTGAGCATCAATCAGATTTTCTCCACAACTCCTCATAGAGTTAGCCACAACCATAACTCTGCCAAAATAATCAGTGACAGTTTCTCCTCCCGCATTTCCAGTAGTTCAAAGTTCCTCCTCAAAGCCTGTAACTGAGATTTCTGGACCCTAGCACTGCCTTGGAACTTGGTTTTCATAGCATCCCAAAGTTCCTTAGCCGTGCCCTTGTTTGTAATGGTCTTCAGAATGGTTTTGTCGATTGAACTAAACAAATAGTTCTTCGCCTTCAGATCCTTTAACCTCAACTCATCCAGATTTTTGGTCTCAGCTTCAGATAATGCATTTCCTTCAACTTGATCTTTGAAACCCTCACTAACTACTTTCCAGTATTCCTTTGAACGGAGCAGGTTCTCCATCAGCAAGCTCCAGTGATCAAAATCACCATCAAACTTTGGTATGCACACCTGTGCAAAGCTACTGGCCTCACTCATCCTTTCCAATAGTTACCTCTTCTCTACAATCACCTTAACTCTCACTCAATTTGGTTACAGGTTGCAAACAGCTCTGATACCACAATGAAAGGATATTAAGCTCGTGCAAACTGACAGTCTATTCAGATGAACGATGCTAACAATAAGTACAGCAAGCTAGGCCTGAAGATCTGGAGAATCAGGCAACAACAGCCATGATCCATACCTTGTCGCCTGGAAAATAACAGCTCATAACAAACTATCTCAGAGGACTAAACTGTCAACTAACTAAAACTATAATGACTGAAACTTAACAACTAGAAAATACTACATAAAACGACGCAGCTTAGCTAACGGTCTAAACTTGGAAGCTACATCAAACAACATAGTTTTATTAACGGTCCAACAAGAACTTCCAATAAAATGGCAAGAAATACCCTTTTATCTCATGCATAATACCTTTTCATTTTACCTCTGTGTTGACCAATCTCTTGGCTTTGATAGATTATTAGTCTGTTTGCTATTTTGATTTCTCCCAATAAACCGTGTTCAAATTTCCATTATCGTCAACTTTGTGCTATTGAAACTGGTATATATGGCTTTGTGGGTATCCTTCAAATCAAAATGGTAGATGAATAACCACTCTCGCCTCACTCTTCATACAAAACTAGCCATATGGTAAGAGTAGCAAACAGACGTTTAGATACGAAAATACTGCTACACTACACCCAACGAAAACAGAACTTTGTCCGGCAGCATTCACCACAATTTTCAGATTCATTCACCCGCCTCTAACCGAACGGGAGGTTAGATGTAGTTCTAGTTGTTGATCCTACCGCCACCAGCAAACATATATCTTAAATAGGATCTGGCTCCAACTTCCTCTGAATTGCTGCTGCAGCCTGTAACGCAGTTCAATCATATACTCCTTAGTTTCTTTCTATCGAGATTATGCGAGTGCCAAGTGGGAACCAATTTCAAAGAATACTCTTCTTACCTCGTAATTTCCAAGCTTGTACTGCAATGCCATCTCTTCTCTAAGCAAGGCCTGGTCTTTCATTGCTTGTGCCTGCACAAACAAACAGATTTCCTACTAAGCTAATGCATTACTGTATCTCTACACACATTGCTTAACAAAGTAGACAGTCAAAGGCTAACCATTCCACTCTGCATTGACCGTTTCAACACTTCCACCTCCTGTTCCTTCTGTTTTTCTCGCTCCCGTCTCAGCTCTTGCCTGTGAGAATCAATAGTAAACTCGGAAGATAAGACCCCTAAAATGAAGGGAAAATGTGCAAGAAAGACAAAGATCGTGACAGGGAGTTAGGACAAGAGCTCGGTTGAGGGATATGCAGTCATTAGCTCTGATGGAGAAGGAACTTTAAGGAGTAGGACGATAACCTAGGAGCCACAACTTTTCAGCTCAATATGAAACATCCCATAGTAGTTCACAAAACAGAACCATCTTATATTATTCCGACTGGTATCACGGATATAATCTAACTAAACAGGTTCAACCCAAAAGATGCAGGCACTGGGATTGCCTACCAACCAAACTGGAATTCTAGAACAAACAGATATTACAGGTTTACAACAAAAGGCAACATAGAGAGAACCAAACAGGTGACATTGAGCTTTGCTCGTATCTGGAAAATGATATCAGTGAAGTATTATTAAAACATACATTGGCTAGTGGAGCACCAAGTAAAGATAAAGAACAGATCACCATCCTCAATTATGTACGGAATGAAATGATATAATATTAAAACGTACCTCTTCAATTCTTCATCATTGAATACGGTACGTTCAGTTTCCTGGACCTTCTTTCCGCTCTTGATTTCCTTCAATAGTTGACGCTTGTAATAAGCATCAAGATTGTAATACCTGAATTCACGGCATTCATCAGGATATTATAAGAGGCCAACCATTAGTTCGAATGTTCGAGCAGTTCTGTATTCAGGAAAGGATGGAATATGCATGAAGGCATTGACAGGGGATACAGAGAAGAGTAGAATCATGAAAATGTTGAAGCAGAACAGTAATTTTCCTCCATTTCTGTATTAGTAGGGAGTTAAGAAACAATATCCAAGAGGATGAGATGGCTCTTATTCAAGAGCGCCACGGCAGAGAAATAAAATCATAAGGAGAATAGAAAGTCTATCTACAGAGAGCTACCCTAATCAGTTTACTGACGACATGAGTCCAGTTCACATGCAGCAGAAAGAAATCAGAAGAGCAAATACATGAGAGTTTCAACCTAATAAGGGTAGCTTGGCAAAAGTAATTTTCCTCCATTTCTGTATTAGTAGGGAGTTAAGAAATAATATCCAAAAGGATGAGATGGCTCTTATTCAAGAGTGCCACGGCAGAGAAATAAAATCATAAGGAGAATAGAAACTCTATCTACAGAGAGCTACCCTAATCAGTTTACTGACGACATGAGTCCAGTTCACATGCCGCAGAAAGAAATCAGAAGAGCAAATACATGAGAGTTTCAACTAATAAGAGTAGTTTGGCAAAAGGTTCTTCCAAAGCCCAAATGCTTTGTTGCATGTAAATGATTAGATCAGAACGATTGAAAGTTAGAGAGCTTACTTTTTGGAAGGAAAGGTGGCTGTGTTATGGTCCTCCATAAAACTGCACGCATGGTGTGTAATTAGACACAACCCAACAAGATGTAGCAGACTAGCAGTTAGCCAGATACCACAATAGTAAATAAACCTGAGAAAGATGTGTTTGCTCATCCAAATGAAAGTCATATCCAATGAACACCTAAATGCACTTACTCCTTGAACTTCTCCCTTTCCTCCCAATTAGACATGGTTTCAAGGTTCACCTACAAAGAATAGGAAGAGAAACCACATTAATTCATATCTATGAGACAGGAATCAGAGCATTCTGATGTGAATTCTTCTATTTATGTATCGCTTCTCTTCTAAACAGTTTGTGAATATACCATGCATCAAGAAAAAGCTATGTCTATTATTGCATCCATTAAACATACACACAAGAACGTATGTTTACACCCTTATTATCACAAACTTTAAAATGAAATTAACAAATTGAAGAATGAGAAAGCACCAACAGGAACAGAGAAGAACATATTCGGGAGATCAGAATTGAGATTTTGGTTGGTGAAAAATGTGAAAAATGTGCAAAATTTGATAATCACTTAGCATAGTGAATAGCAGATGTGAACTAACAAATAAGAGGTGAGGAAAATGTCAAGAGATAGTGCATACCTGTTTCACTTCAGCTAACCATGCACTAAATTCAGGACGCTTGTTCCTACAAATAGAGATTGCATTAACATGAAACATCAAGGAAAAACAACACACTTGAGATATAACGTCAAATGATTCAAATGCAACAGTAATTTCCAACGCACGATCGTGTTTCTATGAGATTCAAACATGATAGAATGTAACTACTAGCTTCTGCAGTTCTATTCCTGCCGCCCACAACCCAAGCCATATAGCCATGCAACATAGAGCATTACTGTGAAAGGCTAAGCTCGAGTTTATTAAGATAACATGCATAGAGAAGGAGCAAGTTCGAAAGCTACAGACATAATAGAAGGAAGAAACCCTGCTAAGGGACCGGACATAGACCAGAGATTAGGAATTCAGAATCAAGAGAACGAAATACATTTAAGGGCTGATGATCCCATACCACATATCAGTTTCTCTGATGATCCCATACTTCCCCCAGGAATCAGTCACGGCGCCTCTCTTCCCTCTCTCGGCTTTCTCCTTCTTTTTCTTATCCTTTTCTTTCTTATTCCGCTTCTCCCTCTCTTTATCTTTCTCCTTCCTTCTCTTCTTCTCTTTTCTCCTCTTCCTCTCCTTCTCTTCCTCCCGCTCCCTCCTCTTCCTCTTCTCCCTCCGCTTTCTCCTCAACCTCACCTCCTCGCTCTCACTATCACTCTTCCTCGGCTCTGAGTCCGACTCCGATGACTCGGACTCCTCACTATCTGAATCCGACTCCAAGCTTCTACTGCTGCATCGCTTACGCGACTCTCTCTTTCTTCTGTCTCTCCCACCGTTCTCTTCTCCGGAACCTGAATCAGACGGTTTGTCAACGGATCGTTTCCTTCTGCGTCTCCCGTCGATCTTCCGATCACCGACATCCGGAGAATCGCCCTCGTGCCAAGCTTTGCCTTTGGACTTTCTATCTTCTTCCAGCTCGTCCCTCTCGGAGAGAGAATCGTTTCGACGGCGGCTCATTTTCAGATTTCTGACGGAGCAATGAAGAGATTTACTGGAAATGGAGCCTCAGTTTTGCTCTTCTATTTCCCCAGTAATTTCTTCTGCTGGGCTTCGTTGCGCACCGAGCTTAGGTCTTCACCCATCTTCTCAAATTCTTTAATATTTTTATTTTGATTATAACTCGTTATTTTGAATAAAAAATTTATATTCATTTCAGTTTTTATAAATTTTGATTTAACAATAAAAAAATTTCCAATGAATATGGTATTCATCAAAAAGTAACCTCCGCAATAGCTAGACGTGAGGGTTCAAAACAGGACAAAATCTGTAAACGATACTACAAAGAAACCAACCAGAAGTTCAATCTCTACCTCAAAACAATCAAAGTATCTCTCAAAATCCCTTGGGTTAAATTCAAAGTTGTGCTGCTCTTCTCACCCGCAAATCTTCGACATCTTTCATACTATATCGTGTTGATAATGGCTCTCCAAATAATCCTCCATTGGGAAGCAACATGTTTCGAGTCCAATTTAGTCTTCTTTTTTCCCATTCTTTGACTTTTCAAAGGTAATTATTACAGACTCTGTTGACCTCTTTAATCAATGCTTTGGGAAACGGAAGATAGACAACCAATACTGACTTAAAGCACTTAACACAGAACGAATCAGTTGTAGTCTGCCAGCATAACTCAGTGCTCTAGCTCTCCAACTATTGATTCTAAAAGTAATTTTCAAAATAATAACATCACACTCTCTACAAGTTAGCCTCCCTGAAATGAGAGGGACACCAAGATACCTGACTGGGAGGGAACCCTCCTGAAACCCAACTTTTGTTGCAATTAAAGCCCTTGTCTCTTCCAGAATCGTATTTGAATATAATCTCCATTTTTAAGAAGTTAACATGAAGTTCAGTTAAGGTATAGAATTTCTTTAAGACTTCACAGATTCCATAGACTCCCTTCTTAGTCCTATTAGTGAATGCAAATAAATCATTTGTAAAACAAAGATGAGTGACATGGAGCTTCTTACATCTTGGATGATAAGAAATTCTTCCTTGATATGTTGCTGGCCTCATCAGACAATGGAACAATTTCATAGCAATAACAAAATGGCTAGGTGACAAGGGATCCCTTTGTCTTAAACCTTTCTTCCCCTGAAAATACCCCACCATGCCTTCATTAACACCAATACTAAATATAACTTTAGTCAAACAAGTGTCAATCCACTTAACAAACTTATCAGAGAAGTTAATGGCTCTGAGCATATTAATCAGGAAAGATAAATCCATCGAGTTGAAGGCTTTCCTTAAATTCACTTTAACTACACATCTGGGAGAAATATGTTGAAGATGGTAAGAGTTCACAAGTTCATGGATTATAAGAATGCTATCTCCAATCTTCCTTCCAGCAACAAAAGCTGAATCGCTTTCACTAATAATATCCGGTAAGCATTCACCAAGTCTCTTAGAAAGAACCTTTGCAATACATTTATAGATTACATTGTAGCATGCAATTGTTCTATAATCCACAACATGCAAGCACAGATATGGATATGTATGCACATATAGATTTTTTTTAGCCATGCACTACCTTACAAAATAAGGACCACATGGTAAGTTGAGGCGGAGTCTCCCCATCCAATATCTTTTCCTCCTAATGCATGCATGTACATATTCATGCATCATGTAAGCTAAATGGATAAAGTAGGCTAATTAACAAATTGGAGTTATATGTTATATATCTCCTATAAAAAGGTCTTCTTATTTAGTTCAACATTAGGAGCACAGAGAGTAGTGTCTAGTATAAATGAGACTTGGAGGAATTAGCAGTAACACTCTGTTGACGGAATTAAGGTCATAACTCGGAAGCTCATATCGAGGTTTTTGAGGATTATTTCTGGTGAGGGTCTCCAGCGTATCCGACCGGGTTAGACGTTCCATTATGAATTTATTATTATTAAAGGCCATATGCATGATAGGGTAACGTCCGTTTATTGCTAAGATTATATATGCTTATTTACCCTATATATGACGTAATATGGTACATGTTTTGTTACTTTGCTGATATATCTGATTTAATATATGTGTTAATCTGAGCAGTAGCTATTACTAATCATTGAATAAATCTGGTAATTGATTGATCACATAGTTAGGGCCCGTATGCTGGCGATTGTGCTTATTGCACTTTTGTTACGCGGTGGGACTTGGTACGCGCCACAACTAACTATTATCATGGGCTTTGATAAGTGCCACACTAACTCTACGTGGGCCATTTTAGTGCCACCAACTCTACGTGGGTCGTAAGCATATGTGAGCCGGGATCCCAAATAAAATATGGATATGAATTAAATTATAGAATTAGCCTTATGTGTTACATGCTATATACTTTCTATATGATTAATTGGACCTTAGAGTGACTAGGGCTGAGATCTTCACTCAGTGATTAGGACTTACCCTTACTTTCCATTTTAGAGCGACAGTAGGCTTTACTGGTTCACACACTACAAATCTGCAAAATGGTATCATCGAGCTCTGGGGTCGGTCATCATGGTGACGATGCCAGGTAGATATCGGAGATTGTGTCTTGATCCTTATTTTGTGTTTTAAACTCGTTTGAGAGTCTTACTCTCATCATCTGCATATTCTATGAGTGATTGTGTACTAGTATAATGTGAGATATGGGTTTGTGAACTATAGTGGCCTTAAGGGAAAGTATATGTACTCTAGTCCGAGCCTGTGAAGCTCGAGACTTCTATTCTATATGTATATGTGTCCTTATGGACTTTCGGAATAGTGTATTGTACTGTGTAAAATCAATAAGTCATATATGACATTATGAGCAATTTCTGTGTTGACGGATTAATTATATGGGTACATATAAGCACAATCCTAGATTATGAGGAAGGAATTAATTGGATGAGATCAAAATAATTAAACGATATATATATATATGTGTGTGTGTGTGTGTGTGTGTGTGTGTGTACAGTATGAGTAGCGTAGCACCCCTATTATTGCTCCATTGTTTTATTTTTAAAACGAACATGTTAGTAGTATGAGTGTTACATGGTGGTATCAGAGCCCATCTCGTCGTCTGCATTATAGGTATGCTACTTTCTCTCTTGGGGCATCGCGAACCTCAAAAGAGGGGAGGTATTCCATACCCGTATTTGTACAAGTGATCGAGTGATTGTGTGTTTTGTGATGCAATGTCAGTGCACATAGGCATCATGGTTTGGAAAGGATTTCTAAAACGAGTTTTCAAATTAAAGAGTTTTCTGAAAGAGGATCACTAAAGACCATTCTTCTTGCAGTGTGTGCTAGAGTCCTGATTAGGGTGGAGGCATTCATGTGAACCCACCTCAAGCAGTGTTAGATTATAAGGGGATGAAAGGTTATGGAGGGAAGGAATTTGATGGGGAAAGTACATATCCACAAGTAGCTGTTGATTGGATTCGTGACATGAACGTGGCGTTTGACCTGCTGGAAGCCACATCAGACGAGCGACTTTGCTACTGTGTTTTCTTGCTTCGAGGGCATGCTAGGACTTGGTGGGAGGCCACAATAGTGTATGAGAAAGATCCCTTTAGTTTGGGATGGGAGGAGTTCCAAATAAGATTCGATGCAGAATTTATCACTGATTAGTGGAAAGAGGAAAATGTGATGGTATTCATGTCATTGAAGTAGGGGGATCTGATAGTCCAGAAGTATCATATCGAATTTACTCGATTATCCAGATGGCACCATACCATTCCATCAGAGCGAGACACAATTCTGAAGAAGCATTTTCTGGCAAGGTTTCGAACAAATATTTAGAAAGGGATCTCCAGTTCTAACATGGCCAGCTGGAAGGATATTAAACAAGCTGCTTTAAGGGCCAAATATCTAGACAACAAGGGAAAGAAAGAATGGGAAGAAAATCAGGAGGATCTAAAAAGAAAAGTGGTAATTCAGAATGTGAACTACTCTAGACAGGGACCGATGGAAAAACGGGGACCAACTAGAATGTCTTATTAGAGACCTGTTCAGAATGTGTCATGACAGCAGACATCATACAAACAAGCACCAGTAGTGATTTGTCAGCATTCTGGGAGGAGGCATTTTGAGACATGCAGAATATTGACAGGAGGGTTTATTTAGATACGGGGATCAGAGACATCGACTCAATAACTGTCTGTTGGTGGTTGATGAAGCCCAATATGAGGTATCAGTTTAGAAGAGTAACAGAGCTCCATCTGGGAGCGGGTTTAGAGGGAACCGAGGTAATAGCTATCAGGGGAGTATGGGCTTCCAAGGAGGAAGAGGTACGGGAGCAAATTCACAACCACTTGGTAGTCGTCCCAACCCTCTGGTAATCAACAATCGGGAGGACAAGCTCAGGGCAGGGTATATGCCATGACTCGGGAGCAGGCTGAGTGTGCGACAGACGCGGTTACGGGTACACTCTCTATCCTTGGGCGTACCTTATATGCCTTATTTGATAATGATTCCGCACATTCGTTCAACTCCTGCCAATTTGCACTATTGTTAAAAGTGGTACCTGAGGAGTTGGGGTATAGTTTTGAGGTTAGAACTCCGGTGGGGAAAACTGTGGAGATAAAATCAGTTATTCGGAACGTTTTCTTAAACGTTGAAGGAGTTCCGCTATCAACACATCTAATGTTGCTACCATTTGATGAGTTTGATGTAATCCTCGGAAGGGACTGGTTAACTTAACATGGGGCGGTGCTGAATTGTCGAAGAAAGGAAGTTAACATTCTAGCCGATCGTACCAAAAGTACCAACTAAATTAATGTGGTACGTGGTAATGTACAGATACAAAAATAATTTTCATACATATATTGATATGTATGCAAAGATAGATATTTTTTTAGCCATGCACTACCTTACAAAATAAGGGCCACATGGTAAGTTGAGGTGGAGTCTCCCCATCCAATATCTTTTCCTCCTAATGCATGCATGTACAGATTCATGCATCACGTAAGCCAAATGGATAAAATAGGCTAGTTAACAAATTGGAGTTATATTTATATATCTCCTATAAAAAGGTCTTCTTATTTAGTTCAACATTAGGAGCATAGAGAGTAGTGTCTTGTATAAATGAGACTTGGAGGAATTAGCAGTAACACTCTGTTGTCGGAATTAAGGTCATAACTCAGAAGCTCATATCGAGGTTTTCAAGGATTATTTCTGGTGAGGGTCTCCAGTGTATCCGACTGGGTTAGACGTTCCATTATGAATTTATTATTACTAAAGACCATATGCATGATAGGTAACGTCCGTTTATTGCTCAGATTATATATGCTTATTTACCCTATTTATGACTTCATATGGTACATGTTCTGTTACTTTGCTGATATATATGATTTAATATATGTGTTAATCTGAGCAGTAGCTATTACTGATTATTGAATAAATCTAGTAACTGATTGATCATCTAGTTAGGGCCCGTATGCTGGCGATTATGCTTATTGCACTTCTGTTACACGGTGGCCCTTGGTAAGCGACACAACTAACTATTATCGTGAGCTTTGATAAGCGCCACACTAACTTTACGTTGGCCATTTTAGTGCCACTAACTCTACGTGGGTCGTCAGCATATGTGAGCTGGGATCCCAAATAAAATATGGATGTGAATTAGATTATAGAATTAGCCTTATGTGTTAATTAATTGTACCTTAGAGTGACTAGGGCAGAGATCTTCACTCAGTGATTAGCACTGACCCTTACTTTCCATTTCAGAGCGACAGTAGGCTTTACTAGTTCACACACTACAAATCTGCAAAATGGTATCATCGAGCTTCGGGGTCGGGTCATCATGGTGACGATGCCAGGTAGATATCGAAGATTGTGGCTTAATCATCGTTTTGTGTTTTAAAACTCATTTGAGACTCTTACTCTCATCATGTGCATATGCTATGAGTGCTTGTGTACTAGTATAATGTGAGATATGGGTTTGTGAACTATAGTGGTCATAAGGGAAAGTATATGTACTCTGGTTAGAGCCTGTGAAGCTTGAGACTTCTGTTCTATATGTATATGTGTCCTTCTGGACTTTTGGTATAGTGTATTGTACTGTGTAAAATCAACAAGTCATATGTGACATTGTGAGCAGTTTCTGTGTTGACGGATTAATTATAAGGGTACGTATAAGCACAATCCTAGATTATGAGGACGAAATTAATTGAATGAGTTCAAAATAATTAAATGATATATATATATATATGTACGGTATGAGTAGCGTAGCACCCCTATTATTGCTCCACTGTTTTTTTTAAAATTAACTTATTAGTAGTATGGCTATTACAATAATGCCAAAAATAAAAATAGCTATGTGGCATGTAATTACATGTAAAGGTAGGGCTAATCTAGACCAGACAAAATGACATTGAGGTGATATTCAATACTCTCCTTTTCGAAGAGTATTGAATATCGCAGTTTTGTAATATTGATATCTCCGAATATCGTGGTAATCGCACTCTGAAACACAGAGATATCTCGACTACCATGATATTTGGTGATATCATATCATATATAACCCATACCAAATGAAGACGTATTTCTTGGATCATTTATAATTATATTTGGCAGTTTTCACAATCTGTTTATGTTTGTTTTCCATAAATTTTGAGTATTAACTCACTTCAAAAAGTTTAAAGATGAATATAGACCATTAGATCTAGGCTTTTTATTAATTTAAATTTTTATATTTAATGGTAGTTAGGTCTTTGTAATGAAGAAGATATTGGCTCATTGTTTGTGTGTCAAACTACCCTTGTCAAGGTGATCATCGTTGGCCTTTGATCAATATCTCACAAACTTGCTGACCTGGAATACACTCTTTGTCTACATTAATATTTACTACTAAACGTATCATTACCATCTTCAATTAAGAGTCACAAATTGCGAAATAAATAAATTATAGGACTAAAACTCCTGCAATGCACAAGTTTAAATTTTCAAATGGCTAAAAATGTAACTTTTAATCTTATATTTGGCTAACTATATAATTGACGGCCCGTTGGCGGGATGGTATATATCATATTTTTAAGTTGCCCCTATAGTTAAGTAAAGGATTTTGTAAGAGTGTTTTCGAAAATGAAATCTATATGAAGGAGATGTTTAAAATGCCAATAATCATGTGTTTGGTGCATGAAATATGAAACAAAATTTGATAATTGAAATACTCTTTTTGAGAAGAATAATAAGCACATAAGTAGAGTGATAACATACAATCATTTATGATCAAATATGCGGTGACTGTTTGGAACGAATCTCAACTACCATTAGGCATGTGGCCTAACTATATCTCTGAGTTGGGCCATTGCCCACGATTTGTTAAGCCCGCCTGTGCATCGTGGAAAAAGAATGGGTATTGGTTGACTGAAAAGATATAGTTTATCGGATCATGTGCTGGCAAAATTTGACCCCGCCAGACAAGCCCGCCCAATTCCCCCAGCTTATCCCGATCCGTAACCCATTTGACTAAAAAGTCAACAACCCGAAACCCGCCAGCCAGTGATCTGATGAACCTGTGACCCAATGAGCCCATGACCGATTAACCTGTGACCAAATTAACCCATAACTAGTAGCCCGTAACCTGACAGCCCATAACCCGACTAACCCGTGACCACCCAACCTCCTGTTTGTTAGCTTAGGAGGTTCCAAGTAGCAATCGTTCGAGATTTGATAGGTGATGAGATCTAGGATCAAGACGGAATCATGGGCACCACTTTTCGAAAAGAGTATTTCCACCCTTCCTAGCCTTGGGTATCAGGAAATCCCTTTCGAGGATAAGACCGTCTCACTCAAGTTCTTAGGCTTCAGATACTTGAATCACTCTCAGAATTCGTAGGCAAGGATAGATGTTAGTTTCTGTGTATTTTTCTGCACACTATTGCCTCCTTTATATAGGCAAGGGGTCAATGACGAAAAGGTGTGAGTATCTTGCACCAAGAGGTGCCATTATCCCCAAGGATAGACTTGTAGGCAACAGCCATGAAGTCCCTACGGGTTTTGGAGGGAAAACCACACGGAAAGAGTTTGAATCAAACGAAAGGGTGTGTCCCCATTTGACATAGGTGGGAGTGTTACCACTCCTGCTACCTAGCTCCCCACCTTCACTCCAGCTCAACTGAGTACCGCAGCTAGTGACACTGTCATCCAGCTCAAGGCTGAGCTGGACGAGCTTCAGTGTCAGTCCCTAGATTCATCTAGCTCACCGTAGAGCTGATGCTAGCTAGTTTCAGCTAGCTCCCGAGCTAAAGTGAGGTTTCCCGTCAACTACCCTGAAACCATTCATTCCAGCCTGACTTTTGAAACTCTTTGATTCTTGCCCTTATGCTGCCGACATGAGAGGAACAATGAGCTCCAATTATTGGTCCTTTCGTTTAAAACATGCCCTTATCCCCAGCCACTTCACCACCAACCTCTCATCATCTCCTCATTTGTCGAAAACCTCCACCAAGTTACTTGAAGCAGAAATCATGTCTCTCCCAGATGATGACAATACTCGACACACATTCATGGAAGTTTTAGCAACAATTATCCTCATTTTTCAAATCATTTCCTTCTATTGGTTGATTGTCAACGGGGCTAATCAACGACGTTTGGAGTTTGAACGTAAAAATCGACATGATGAGTAGGCAAAAGCTAAGTACAGTAGATGTTAGATTTGTTTCAAGTTAATGAATGTATCCTTTAGGGGATTTTAGCAACCGTTGCTGATATTTTAAAAACAAAACTCCTTCCATTAACTCTTCGCAATACAACCCATTATTGGCATTACATTTAAACAAAACTGATAAATACAAAAAATCTATGGAACCCATTATCGTTTCTAATCATACATGTGCAACTGTACATCTTTCGACTGAACTGGATGTTTCTTGCTAGTGACTCCTGGCTTTGCCATTCTATTTTTCTGCACTCCAAACTACAATAGTGGACTCTCCTATTCAACCAAACCTCCCTTGCATGGTAGGTGATGACGGTGTAATATAAGCAAGATTAAGTGGAAAGAGTTTACCCAACATTGGAACGTGGAGAAATTGATCTCCATTAAGACCGTAAAGTGTGAACCACCCTCATTTGAAATAGAAGGAGAAGTTTTTATGTATGAGCTGACCAACATTGAGATAACTCATTTGCATAGATGGAACTAGCAACACATCTGGTATGACAAGAGGACCCAATTTAATTGAACCTCTTCCCTTAACCTTCCTTCTATTGCCCAATCCTACAGTTATGCATGAGTTGATGTTGTAATCAACCACAAAGAAGATGTTTTGATTGGGTGACACATGATGAGGGCAACCATTATCAACCAACCAATGGGGAAAGAATAGTGTCTCCAAATTAAAGGCTGAATACCGTGTGGGTGAGCAGTAAAACCTCTCACATTACTCGTTGTTAATGTTGACTTTTGGTACCTGGAGAATAGCAATAACGGGAAGTGAGTGGTAGTTGTTTGTAACGTTGATGACACTCAATTTGTCGTGTTCATCATCCTCATTTAACCGACATTTCATGCATAATTGTATTGATTTAGGTAGGAGTTTAGGATGTTTTATGCATTTTAAGTTTTTATCTCGATTTAGTGTCTCGGACCCGGTCGGGGTCCATTTGATGTCGTTTTGGAGTGTTTTTATAGATTTCAGGTACAAAACAACATCCAGACATTAATTGGGGCGATACAATGTGTGTGGATGGTCTAGGATAGCAATGGGAAGCATTTTGACATCTTCAAGGAGCTTGGATCTTAACTTGGTGGGAAAATATCGTAGTTTCGTATTTTGGACATATCTCCTAGGTCAGAAGTCCGATTGATGCAAGGCCAGCGGTATTGGAAAGCTCGTTCCATTTCCTACAAATTTAGGTAGGAATTTAGGTCAAGATTGCCACTATGGATCTGTAAAACTTGCTGCTATGACCATAGCGGCAAGATTGACATTTCATAGTGGCAAACTTAACAACTCTCTCTGGAAACAAGTCAAGATTGCCGCTATGGATGTGTCAATCTTGCTGTTATGCACATAGCGGCAATATTGACATTGAACCATTGCGGCAAAGTTGACATTCCATAAATTGAAGGATTTTTGGGAACTTCTATTTAAAGCCCGGTCCTCCCTCATTCGAGGACAGACTTTCCTGGACGAAATTGAGAGCTTTAGAGAGAGATTTGAAAGTAACTAAAGAAAACTTCAAGGAGCTCGTAATCGGTAAAGTAATCAAGAAACCGAATGAAGTTCCTTGGGAAGATTAGAAAAATTAGGTTTTTCATCATTCTTTGTGTAAACCTAGATTCAATGTCTTCCTCTTCTGATTTTGATTTGTCTCTCGAGATTATGAGCAGCTAAACTTCTCTTGCTTAGATTAGATGAACCCTAGGTTAATTCCTATGAACAAATGATTTGATACGTTTGGCCATTTATGCGAGTTGGATGGATTTTGGTTTATGTTTGATTTCGATTCCGTTCTTATTCTTGTTTGTCCGTTTTGAATAGAACCTTGTTAGATTTGTCTTCGTCTCGAAAGATCTTGCATATCAAGAACACCGAAATTAAACAACTAGGTTAGGCGTTAACCCTCACCCGAGAGCAAATAAACTAGTCCGTCGTGTGAGCAGTTCTTGTTTGTTTTATCGCCTAGAAGATTTTAGATCTTCGTCTCGAAAGAGCAGACTGGGATAGTAGATCGGTAGCAGATTAGTGGACCCGAAAGGGCGTGATTTGATTAGAGAAGGACTGCGACGGTGAATTGAATCTATCTTGTTTTGTTTAAATCATTGAATTTTTCTGTCATTCGTGAATTTGGATAGTGTAGGGGGATTCGAAGTCTAAGCCATTTTCTCCAGTTTGGTTCAACCCTTATATCGTGTAGTCTTGTAACCTTCATTTTCTTTTTGATTGATTGATTCTCGTGGCACCTAAATCGCAAACTTGTTAGCCGATTAACACTTTTTAGAACTTTGAGTAGTCACGAAAAAGAGACCTTAGGGAAATTCGACTCTAGTTAATTCATTAACTGGTTTATGTTGCGACGAGTAAAATCCATTCATCAAATTGGCGATGTTGTCGTGGACTTCTTTGTTATGTTTGAAAGGAGTTAGTTTAGTGTTAATCATTCATTTATTGTAAATATCCATCTTTTTGTATATTTTATTTTGTCAGTTTCACCTTGGTAGTTTTGTTTGAGAGATGATGCAAGACTACTAAGGATGCAACCAACGGTGGAGTCATAATGAACATCAACCATCACCATCTTATTATCAAGATCGTTACTCGACTCTATACCGCCAAGAGCCTACACTGAACTACACTTTCAACATCCTCAATATTACAAAGAGCCATCACAGAACCATTACCTTCAGGATATCAAGGAAATACATGCAGCCTAAGAGGAAATGCTTGTTGTACAAGAAGAGATGATAAAGAGAATGGGGCTTACGCAAAATTATCACTATCAACTGCCTACAACGTATGAAGAACTAAAAGAGTATATTCAAGACAGTGCAGTTAAAAGCAGATTGTGGTTTGAGGAAATGATGGAGGCCCAGGAAGAGCTTATGAATGCCGCATACGAGGTGATTTCAAGGATAGAGCCCGCAATACTCTCTTTGATGAGGATGTTGAGTTAGACAATGATGAGGACATTCGGGATGTACTCACAATTACAAGAGATATGGTGGTCATAGAGGAAGAAAATGAACCAATCCTTGAAGAAAATGTAGCCGACCATGTTAAAAACCTAAAAGATCATGAATGGGATATGAGTTAATGCCCTTTCCAATTATTAGAGGAAGAAGATGAAAATCTAGAAGATACACCAATCATTAGAGAAGTTCACATTGTATGTGATGATGAACTTGGAAAATGCAAATGGGATGGGTCTTCTTCAAGCTTTTGAGATGACGATGAAGATATGCGGGAACAAGTCATTACGGGAATTCAAACTGTCTGCAATGAAGAACTAGAAGAGTACAAAGAAGATGACAATGAATATCTCATCAAAACATTATGGGAGGATGAAGCTCAAATTTCAACTTTGGTGACAGAAGATATAAAGTGCTCCATCTACAAGGACATCTCAGAAATTGTGGTTCCACCAAAGGACATCGAAAATCTTCAAAATTGTTGTGAAGTCATGAAATACTTGTATCGGGAAACTAATAGCCAGCACCTAAACACCAAGGGTGAAGAGGCCAGAGAAGAGGGACCACTCATGCTCAAATCAGAAGACTTTTCAAGTGGCATCATTGGTGTGGAGAAGGTTGAGGTTGTTGGTAGTGAAACACCCTTCTATCTCTTTCCTCCTCAAGCATATAAATTCAGAAGGAGAAAGTCATTCTAGGATGACAAACAAAGTTCAAGCAAGCTACTTGGGTTATTCCATCATCTACTTCAATTGCTACTCGAGACTCAACTTTTCACCATGAAGAAACCGATGGCATTCAAGGAGGTGCTTAGTTAGATTGCATAACCTTCCAGGTATCGTCTACCTCAACAACATTAAAGAAAGAGTGCTTCATGGGAGGCATCCCATGTATGGAGTCAATCTATTGCATTTTATTTTAGTCAAATTTCATGGTTAGGTGTTAACATTCTACTTTAGACTTTTTATTTTCTTTCTTTTCAGACATAAATCTATCTTGTTATATGTGGGACTTGGACACTTGTCGTAGTTCCTTTCTACTTTTCTTTTTGGTTTTGTGTGTGTGTGTGTGTGTGTTTGAGTGTGTGTCAAGAGTTAGTTGGTCGTCGAGTTTGCACTTCAGGAATCATGTATTGAGCCTCTATAATTTCTCACGGCTTCCAGGTATTCCTATGCGCCTTTTCCGTTTTGTTCAGTGACGACACTGCCCAAACTAAGTGTGGGGGTGGGTTTGTATAGGATTCTTATTAGCTAGTCTTGATGGGTACCTTCCCTATTGCATATTAGTCCAAATCTGAAGCTTGTTGGAACCATCTTTGAATCAATTACTTGGCATGTTTAGAACACTTCCCTGTGATTTGCACACTTGAATTGATGATTTACTTGTGAACCTAGATTTGATAGGAATATTGGTCAATGATTAAAGTCTATTGATTCATTCTTTAGAGCTAGTTTGATGTGTTTAAAGTAGCACGAACTCTTCAACTTGATGTGACCAGGCATGCATGTTACCGAATTACCATCTAACAAAACATTATGAGGCTTAAAAGACCATGTTTTAGTATAGATAGTCTGCTTCATTAGTAGATTTGCTCTTAAATTTTTTTGAGTGGTCATCTCTATTGTTGTTAATCTGATGCTTGCATGATACCTATTTGAATTTGCTCGACGCTGATTCACTAAAATGATAGAGACACTAAGGAAAAGCTCCACCGCAAAAATATCTATCATGTCCCTATATTTTCCCCTAGATAACCCAATCATAGCCAAATATCCTTTTTCATAACCCCCCATGATATCGTATCCCCTTTCTTTCAAGCCTTCATTTGATCATGTGTACATTAGTGGCATGTAACTCGGTCGAGTATAGGAGTCAGACTTGCTAAGTTGTAAAGAATGCAGGATTATATAGTCTCCCTTGATCAGTTTGATGTGTATGCAGAATTTCAAAAAATGAAAAAAAGAACAAAATTATTAAAAATCTTGAAAAAAAAGAAGGAGACAAGCGAAAACCCAGTCTCGAGATAAGAAAACTAGAAAAGTCGAATAGAAAGCCAAAAGGTTTCGAGTAAGATGAATAAACGAGCACAAAAGCTCGAAGTAATAGTTTGTGCATAAGGGATAGACGAGCTAGTTTGAAGCTCTTGGTAGAATTTGCTCCTTTCACTGTAATATTTGTAATTAGTAATTTAGTTCCTGGTTAGAGTATATTGAGTCTTTCGCTGCTATGTACACTCGCCACCAAAGTCATTTCACCTTCTTTTCTCTATTTTGTCCGCATTACAAAGCCGAATGAAAGACCTCTAGATTAGTGTTTGAAGTGCCTAAACACTATCCTAAAAACACTATGAGTGAGTTCATTATTGGCTTCGTCTTTAAGCCAAATTTCCCTTGAGAGTAAGTGTAGATGGTTGGTGTAACGTTTATGATGATGTGTGGCAAGTTAGAGAACTTCTTGTGAGGCCTTTACTTCCTATTTCAGTTTGCTTAAAGCTTCATTTGTTTATTAAGAAATGTAGGAATCCATTTGAGGATTATGGATTTTCTTTGCTTTGTTAGTAGTTGATGTGGTTGTAGATGTGTTCCATAGTTTTTATCAGCTTTTTGTTTGAGGACAAGCAAAGCATAAGTGTGGGAGTATTTGATGACACTCAATTTGTAGTGTTCATCATCCTCATTTAAGCTACATTTCATGCATAATTGTATTTCTTTAGGTAGGAGTTTGGGATGTTTTATGCATGTTAAGCTTTTATCTCGATTTAGTGTCTCGGACCCGGTCGGGATCCATTTGATGTCGTTTTGGAGTGTCTTTTATAGATTTTAGGTACATAAAAATATTGAGGCATTAATCGGGGCGATACGGTGAGTGTGGATGGTCTATGACAGGTAATGGGAATCATTTTGACATCTTCAAGGAGCTTTATCTCGACTTAGTTGGAAAACGTTGCAGTTTCGTATTGTGGACATATCTCCTAGCTCAGAAGTCCGATTGATGCAAGACTGGCGGTGTTGGAAAGCTCTTTCAGTTTCCTACAAATTTGTTCTGGGAGTTATGTCAAGATTGTCGCCATGGATCTATCAAACTTGCCCCTATGACCATAGCGGCAAACTTGACAACTCTCTCTGGAAACAAGTCAAGATTGTCGCTATGGATGTGGCAATCTTGCCGCTATGCACATAGGAATTTTATGTTTCCCAGCAACTAAATTTCGAAACTCATTATCATTTAGCCAATCCTCTCCCAATCTAAACACTAGTCTTTCTACAATAGCTCTCCTTTGATAATGGATCCTTCAAATGTTGCAGAGGTGCTGAGTAGGATAAATCTTGTTCTACTCATAGCAATTTTATGTTTCCTAGTCATCTCTTTTTTTATGAGTAAACCAATATGTGTAGAGGAGCCAAGACGTTAGGAGGATCTTCCAGTTGTACCCATCTACCGGAGCCCACCCGGGACTCACCGTAGCCAAAACTGATTTTTTTTAGTAATAAATGTATGAGGTGATGTTACGATTTCTTTTGCGGTTACTTAATGAAATTGGAATTTTTACAAATGGAAGGTGTATTTCTGGAATTTTTGTATTATGAATAATTGAAAAAAGAGTTTGGGTAGAAACCCGATAATTATTGGAATCGGTGCGAGAACCGATTTTTACTTTCCCCTCTTGGTTGCCGACCTATAGCTATAATAATAAGTGAGACCATTTCTCCCCTATTTTGTCTACTTTCCTACGATCCCTCTCTTTTTTCCACCGTCAACCGTTGTTTTCCCTTCCTCCATTTGATTTTGGTTTAGATATGCACTCCGGGCTTCTCCAAAGAGATGACGTCCACAGAATACTCAAAATGACTTATTGGGCCGCAGATTGCTATAGTCACTCTCATCATTTTTCTTTCAATCATTTTGTGTTTTATGAGGCAAGTCCTCCGTTACGATGAGATTCGACGCCAGGAGATTCTTGAGGAAGTCGAAGCTAAGTGCGGCAAGAAAAAGTAATTTGGAGTTTTAGCTTTCATTTTTCGGATGGGTGATGATTTTCTGAACTTAATTGTGCTCGTTGGTGAAATCTCCTTCATAACCATGTTTTGTTTTCATATCTATCATCTTTCGGTTAACTAGAGTTTCTGCTATGATATATTTTTATTTCGAGGAAGAAATCTTTTTAAGGAGGGGAGAGTTGTAACATCCCAATCGTCTCAACCTAAATTTTCCTCTAATTTATTTCATGAGATACGTATGTTGATGATCTTGCTTAGTATAAGATTTAAGGGTTTAACTCACGAGATTGAGGAGTGTAGTTTAAATCGCTTAAAGATAAATCCAACCGGCTAATTAGTATAGAAAACGAGCTTACTGTTTATGTAGGTTTCTATGTAAAGTGTATCATGAAATTAGGTGTTGCGGAATAGTTGAGGTGCTTTACCGACCCACATAAGACTTGAGTTCGGTCCCCAGCTCTGTCATTTTATTTTTAATTTTACCCTTCAACTAAACGACGTCGTTTCAAGCCAATACAAAACACCATCATCGTCTTCTTCAACAGTCAATCGCCGACGAGTTCTCTGGCGATGCCTCCAGCTTCACTAATTTATGATTAGACCCCATTTACCTAATTTGGTCCCTCCATTACACACTAACTCGCACCAGTAGTCAATGGAAATGCATTCGCAGCTCTATAATTCACTATATCGGTCCCAGAACTCAATCAGAGGCTTTGTCGGTTTGTCTTGTTCCGCCGATCATTTTCATACGATGGAGCCGTATGCTCAGATTTTAGCTCCAATAATGCAAACAAGACCTTCCTAGAGTCATTATGAACCCTCTCTACACCATCTTGGGAACCCAGAACCTTAAGTTCAACAAGTTCCCGTTTCTCTTTGTTTAAAGCTCCAAAGAGCTCGACGTCGGCTATGGAAGTAGCTAGTCCAGCTCGTTTTAGTTCGATTCTCTCATCCACGAACGTAAGGAAGCCATCCAGAATTCGATTGATACCATTATCATTTCCTAAAACTAACTCACCTAGATTAGGGCCCGTATGCTGGCGATCTACGTGTGTGCATGTTGCACTACTGCTACGTGTATATGGTCTCGAATGGGTGCGAATAATGGGCCCTTGATGGTACCACCAATGATAAGTGAAATGGGTATGAATTGTGTCACCAATGATATGTGAAAGCCCGGAAAACGTTAGCATATGTGAGGCAGGGATCCCAACTAAAATATGGAAAGAGTTTGAGTAATATTGCTTATGTGATTGATGATTGTGATCTTTATTATGATTTATGAGGACTGACCCTAAGCCACCCACCAGATGTTTACAGGTTATCGAGGACTAGCTATGATCGATCGTCAATGTTTCTGTTGCCAAGCTAAAGTTAACAAGGACTGTGAGATTGTGTGATTTGGAACTTGGTTCCGACCTTGGGTTTGAATATATGTGAGGATAGCTTCTGAAATTAGCATTTATGATGTATTTAAATGGTTCTTCTTGCAATGGTACAAGATAGCTATTTATATTTGATTTGAAAAAGTAACTACCCTTGTAACTGCAAGAGTCCATCCCAAGACCATTTATTTACCTTTGTTTCTGGTTATTAGAGTTGGGGTGTTACATCACGTAAGTATATTACGTTAACTATATACTTACAAATAATTCAGGAGAAGGAATGATCCCGACAATAAACTCATTTCACCATGGTAACTTCTAAGCCATTCATCATTGAAATTGACCCTCACACAAAAAAACTATTTAGATAATAGTATTCTAGATTAAACTTTTAAAAGTATAGATCCTAAATATAGGATTGTACCATTGGAGCAAAACACATTTTGACAAATCTAAAGTGTCAAATATAAAATTTAAATATATCCATTTAAGACTTAGCATTGAAGATGATAACTCTATGACGAGCCACTGCATCATGATGAAAAGCTGGTGTGAGTCCTCTATGGCGAGCCATTGCGTCATGGTGAAAAGCTGCTGTGAGTCAAGACAAATTTTTGGTACCAGCCTGCAACATCCTCACTGATTTAGTGCTGGTCTAATGCTCTTGGACTCCCATCTCCAATACTTCAATACCTACATCATCATCATCATCATCATTAGGGGCGCCGTATTGTAACGACTGAACTTACAGGCGTTAAGGATATATACATAAATAAAACACACACACAAAAAAGGACAGCCAATAATAAACACATAACGGCTAATAACACATTATCTCAGCCACCTTACACAGACAACCTGGGTTAAGCTCATGGTTTAAGAAGGGCTCGGCATAAGCATCAAAGCAGCATAGTACTATCGATGGTAATTTTACGGCGGGTCGCAAAACTAAGCTTGCCGCCTATGACAGCAGCAGAGTAGTACCTCATTCAAATTGCAGACTTTAAGTTCAGAATTCTATCAGTCTCCTCATCTTCATCAATTTCATCAGCCTTCATGCTCTCTAAAATCCTATCCACTTCTTTCCCATTCCTCATATTCACCTTGAGAAGTGCATTATACATTTCTACATCCTTGGGAATCTTACTGTGCAACATGCTTACAAAACTTTCCACTCTTTCAACATCTGCATTCTCACCGGCCCACCTCAATACGCTTGATATTAGCTGAGGTTTCGGTCTCCATCCTCTGTTGTTTTCATGAACTGCTAGAGCTTCTGTCATGGCATCAAAAGCTTTCTCCATGTTCTGCTTCTCCACATACCCAGCTGCAATGATTGCCCAACTGTTAGGAATTGCAGCCTTCCCCCGTCCAATCATGTCACGCAGCATCAACTCAGCCTTTTCAACTAACCCCTTCTGGCAATACCCAATTAAGATGGTATTAGGAACACGAAAATCGTAGAATTCACACGATAAATGCCACTCCTCCAGAAAATTCTCAGCTGCTTCAAAATCTCCCAACTTGACTAAAGAACCCAGCACAGTCACATAATCCCTGTTGAATTGTTTCCTACACTTGGCTTTGGCAACCCTCCACAGTCTCAATACCTCATCTTTATTCCCAATAGTAGCATGCAGGGAAATCAAATGGTTGAAGCCATTTGCATCATCGTTCACTTTCGTTTCACATCTCTTCAAATAGTTTAGTGCTGTCTCTTCTGAACCAGCTTTTATGTAAATACTAGCTACGGTGGCATAAGTCAACCAATCCATTGTAATGGAAGGCTGTTCCTCCACATCTTGTAACATCTTCTCAACCTTATCAAGCTGCGATGTTGCAGCATAAGCGTTCATGCATATTCGGTAAGTGACAATATCGGGGGAGATGCCATTCTCCTTCATCTCTGCTAGTAACCCAGGGACTTTCTCCGGAAGGCCAGTTTTGATGAAGAGGGACATCATGTCATTAAAATTAATGACGGTAAAAGCAACACCAAGCTCCTTCATATTCTCCCAATGAGAGACGGACTTTGCAACTAGACCTTCTCTAACGTAACAATTTAGAAGAGCTCCGTGGAGTTTATCAACTTTTTCCCTGTCATCTAAGCTTGTGAAGTAAGTCTCAGCAGATTCAAGTCCCCTAACTCTACCGATTAGATCCAACTGAACTGCTCTGTCAGACTGCGAAAATGTGCCAACCCGTTTTCCTACTGTCCACTCTGATACCTTCACATTGCGTGAAAGAAAATTTACAGTTAAAAGGGAAACAGAGAGAGCAACCTTAACAAAAGCAGTCACTGACCTCAAGGGCTTGGCTGTAGCGTTTGCAGGAGCGGAGCAGTCTGACAACTCTATGAAGGTCGAAATTTCTGATTTTGTTACCTTGTTCAACCCATTGATCAAGAACTGGAGCTAAACTAGTAGCTGGGTCTCCCAAAGGACTGATTCTTGAAAACAGATCGCTGCTGGCTCTCGTCGATTTGACGCAGAAACTTCTATTCGAGACAGGATTTGCTGGGAGGATTTGGGTTTTCTTCTTCAGGATCTTGAAGAAAGAGGTTGATGCCATGAATTTGAGACGTGGCTGGAAAATTGCGAATGTAAAACCAGATTGGGGTTGAGGTTTTAGCAAGGGTTTTACTTTTGCCGACCCACTAACCGAGAGATTATCAAATTGGGTTGTTTCGGTCCGATTCTGCAAGTAATTATCTCAAATGGTCACTTAATTGTAGTGTTGTAAATAGATGGTCCTTTATTAATGCATGCGTTTCAATGTTGAGTATCCATTTGGGTGGCTAACCTAAAAGGCTTGTCACCACTGGTCATTAATTTTCATATGAGTTTAATTTTTATTTAGAATAAATTTTTCTGTCAATACAATATAAAAAATATATATATTACGTTGATTTTCATTAGAAACGTTAACACACAACTTTACCACTGGAATAGAAACGTTAACACACAACTTTACCACTGGAATAACTCCATTTATTATTGGCTTATTGCTACAATAAATGCTCCTTCCGCTCGAATCTCATTAAATTCTTTCACATACAATAGAATCAGCTGTTGCTGAAATAAGCAAATGTTTCTGGGGTATTGTTTCTATACATATCTCAGTCAGGTATATCTCTTTGGCTCTCAGGCGATCCCTTTCTGTATCTGTGTATCCAAAAAAATCTTAAATCCCATAATAAATCCAAACTCCAGATTTTCTTACTCATCCTTCATCTACATCTACTAAGTTAAGGCTTCTGACGTGATCTTTCTGCCATCTACGGAGATCTGTGCATGTGTCATCGCCAAACTTGAAGAGGAAAGAGTTTCTCGTCCGTGGATTTGGCCACTAAGTCGGACCAAAAAATAGCTGCAGTGAACTGCCATAGATGACCTGCATCCATGACGAGAACAAAGGCATTGTATATAGAACAGCAAAGCTCCCAACTACTAGGGGCACCCAGACGCATCATCTTTCTGCAACTCTGGACATGGCAATGGGAAAACATCCTGAGCAAAACCAGAGAGAAATTCACAGTGCCATGATCCGGACTTCTTCAGGCCTAGCAAAGTAACATTCCTTAGGCATATCCCAGAAAACGGAGCATTCTCAATGCCAAGCAGCTGTGGAGCTTTAACTGCATTCAAACTGACAACATTACTTATCACGATTCCCTTCACTGTTGGAATGGCATTGCGATCCCACCCTTCATCAGGATGGTCATTTGATCCCCTGCTGAACTTTATAGGTATCTTAACTCCTTCCATGATTACATTTCTTATAGTAATATTTGCTATATATCCTCCCCTCCCAATATCTGTTTTCATTCTCACACCAGCTGCCGAATTCCAGACATGCAAATCCTCAATAGTTACGTTGGAAATGCCTCCGGACATTTCACTACCTATTCCGATACCGGAGCAAGTTGGAGTGGTGCCTGAGATTCTTCTAATTATAATGTTAGAGCTTGGGCGGGCCATCTTTATACCATAATGGTCCCACCCACTCTTTACTGCAACAAGATCATCTCCACTCTCGATGTAGCAGTCCTCAATGCACACATTTCTGCTCGAGTCTGCAGCATGATTAAACACAAAAGCCTTTTTAACAAAAATTCACCTTTCTGAAACATTTGGCTCCAGTTCATTCAAATAAAAAGGATTTCCAATAATGGAAGACTACCATTACCTGGATCTATCCCATCCGTATTTGGAGCATTCAGTGGCGCCAAGATCGTCATGTTTCTAATAACAACATTACTGAAACAAATATAGAGCCGGCATTAGTTATGAACTTCAAATTACTCATTAAAGCAATGTGAATTAACTGCAACAATAGAAACATATTATGCGATGCTTGCATGTTTCATGATAAGTTATTATTTTAGCCAATATCAAAAGTTGTTTCCACATATTATCATATGATTTACTAGCATACCATTCAAATTATTAAAGGGGCTCTCGTGCTATAGACAATATAAAGTTCATAGGTTGCAAAAAGAGAACAGATGAAAGGATGGGCTGTAAATAACCTGCAGTAAACTGGATGCACAGTCCAAAACGGAGAGTTGTGAAGAGTGAGGTTTGAGATAAGGATGTTCCGAGAGTTCATTAGTTCAACAAGGTGTCCTCTTGTGTGCTCCAACGTTCTATTCCACCACAAATCCCACCACATTTTCCCCTGACCATCAATTGTTCCATTTTGTCCTGAAATAGGCATCACCTTCTTCACATCAGCCATAAGACTCAAAACAGAACAAGAGTCGTTTGAATGACGACGATGTGATGGTAGCCTATCAAATATAGCTTGCAACTAAATTGGTTTATGACGAGAACCAAGAATAACAGTCATTGTGATCCAAAATAAATGTTATTCGACTTTGTAATCATATGTTGGGAATATATTGAAAATTTCCAGCAGTTAGCTCATGCTACTTTCACATGGACATCATTTGGAACACTGAGAGACATACCTTACAGATATTGAGTTTGGCAAGTTCTAAAGACAAACATCACTCAGGAGGCAAAGGAAGGCAGACATAAATAGACGTTTCGTGGATCTGAGTTTTCTCTGACCATTCAACTCTAAGCTCCCCCCAATCTCATCCACAGTAGTTACAGAGCCTTAGTTATTATCAGGAAAGTATTGTACCAGATGCTTTTGAGTTTCAACGTACAAAGAAGAAATAAAATGTTGAACATGTACACAATTGTCCGTTAAGCTAACCAGAGATTCCATATTTACATTGCAAACTTACTTAACCTTTCCCCTTAGAATACTATTTAGACATAGAAACAAACTGCAGGCTAACAACTCGTGCCTGATGCAGAAATTATTACCCACCTATACAGCCTTCAACTGTTTTGATGAAAAATAAACGGAGCAGTAGCAGAATCTGACTACATGACAATTGACACATTTGAAACAAAAAACAGAATTTAAAAGATAGAAGAAACAAATGCTTCCCTTCCTTTCGATTTGATAGAGCCTGGAAGAAACAAATAATTATAGAAATTAAGGACTTGCCCGTACCTGTAATAACGACATCAAAGAGACCATCCCCATGAATAAGGCTAATATGTCTTCCTCCCAATCTCTCTCTTCCTCTTCCATAAGAAGGCAATGGCTTTATTATAGGCCATTCTGTTGGGTCCTGTAGGCATCAAACTAAGTTAAATGTACACCTTTAGAAAACGCAGAGCACAAACTAAGAATCTTTGGCCCCATCAGAACATTTATTATTACCAGCTACAGTCCGGTCCAAGTTATCTTGTGTCGCAGATTCTTTGGGAAAAATTCTCAAAAGGGAAAATCCGAGAAAAAAGCAAGATAAAAAGTTCATCTAATTTTCTGACAAGGACCCAAAACTGAAGCTACAGACAATGATCCAGATATCGCCATTCCTTTTTCCAGCAGACTAGAATGAACAACTTCCTTTAATACTAAAAAACAGGTAGGGGAACTTTTTCACCTGAAGATAGTTAGTTATCTTTTGTTGCTCCGATAGTGAAGAGAGACATTAATAACAGTGCAAGAGAATTAGAACACCAACAAGTGGATGCCTATTTTAAAATCTATAACCATAAACGGAAGACGACAAGATCTGACTTGTTGAAATACTATGCTGGATTGGGAAAATTGTAAAGAAAGGGAAAGCAATTGGAGAATACCTGGGAACCCAAAATCACGGCGCCAGCTTCCAGAAACAAGGTGAAATTGCTGGTGAGGTTGAAGCTTCCAGTGAGCCACCTCCCCTCTGGCACATTCAGCTGCGATCCGCCGTCCGACCCGAACCGCTCCATATGCCGAATCGCTTCCTGAAAGGCTTTTGTGTTGCTCGTTTCGCCGTCGCCAATCCCTCCGAAATCCTTAATCGACATCACCGTCTTTCTCGCAGGGATTTTGCCGTAGAATCCGGAACAGCTTCCTCCGGCATCGGGTGGAATATCTGACTCGAAGGATCCACGGTTCCTAGCGATCCAAATCGGGTACACTGTTCTAGTTGTGATCTGGAAGCACAGAAGTGCTGCAACGGTGGCCAACAAAAGGAGCGACGAACGAGAGAGCTTCATCGCGTTCAAGATAGTAGCGCCGAAACCCTGTTTCTCTTCAGTCATCATTATTATTTAACATCCAGCATGCATGAACCAATCGAATCGAGATCCAGTGAAGCCAAAGTGACCGACGACGAAGAAGATCAATCAGCTAAAAGTTTCCCGTCAGCGTCGCTTTATTGAAATTGGAGATTGGAACTTCTAGACGATTTAACAATAAACGTGCAAGAGTGTTAAGTTGTTGCGACGTATGCGAAAGCAACAGCGCACCGCCGACTTGACGGCGGAGCGGGTGGAAAGAGGAGGAGGAGGCGGAGGAAGGAAGGAAAGAAGGAAGGAAAGAAAATGTGAAATTTGGATGCAGTAGCGTGATGATCGAATTCGACAAGAGGACCAGCAACGAATAAACCCCCGTGTTCATGTGGGCCCAAATTCGGCCAGAAACTTCCATAAAATAAATTTTGTAAACAGGATTATTATTTACTCTAACTTTTGAATTAAACGACGCCATAAATTTCGTAAAGACGATATAGTCTTTGGCTTTCTATCCGTTTCGGTAAGCACTAGAGTCCGCCTTTTTATCGATTCCGACCGGTCGTTCCAGCGGGCTTCTTGGGCCGGTCGAAACAGGTGGCCGCCCAAGACCTGATGTAGGCCGAAACGGGTGTCCAGCTGGACCCTAATGTCGACCGAAATAGGTATCCGGTCGGGCCTTAATGCTGGCCGAAATAGGTGACCGGTCGGCCCCTTAATTTTATTTACTTTTGCAAGGTTAATTGCGAGGTTAATTAAATAATATTAGACCATAATCCAATAACTTAAATAAAATTTCGTATAATCCCTAAACCCTAACCTCTAAAACCCTAAACTCTAAATTCTAAACTCTAAAACCCTAAACCCTAAAAACGAAAATCGTACAACGAAAGGGTACCCCAATTTCAAACCCTAAACCCTATAACCCTAAAGCACAAAACCCTAAACTCTAAAAACCCTAAACCCTAAAAACGACAATCGTACAACGGAAGGGTACCCCAAACCCAAACCCTAACCCCTATAACCCTAAATCCTAAACTCTAAACTCTAAAAACCCTAAAAACGACAATAGTACAATGAAAGGATACCCCAAACTCAAACCCTAAACCCTATAACCCTAAACCCTATAACCCTAAACTCTAAAAACCCTAAACCCTAAGAACGACAATCGTACAACGAAAGGGTACCAAAACCCAAACCCTAAAACCCCAAACCATAAAACCCTAAACTCTAAAAACCTTTAAGAAGAAAATCATACAACGAAAAGGTACCCCAAACCCTAAACCCCAAAACCCTAAACTCTAAAAACCCTAAACCCTAAAAACGACAATCGTAAAATGAAAGGGTACGCCAAACCTAAACCCTAAACCCTATAACCCTAAACCATAAAAACTTAAACTCTTAAACCCTAAAAACGAATATCGTACAATGAAAGGTTACCCCAAACCCAAACCCTAAACCCTATAATCCTAAACCATAAAAACCTAAACTCTAAAAACCCTAAACCCTAAAACCGACAATCATACAACGATAGGGTACCCCAAATCGAAACCCTAAACATTAGAACCCTAAACCCTAGAATCCTAAACCATAAGACCCTAAACCCTAAATTCTAAAACCCTAAACCCTTAACCCTAAAACCCTAAACCATAAATCCTAAATTCTAAAACCCTAAACCCTTAACCCTAAACCATAGAATCCTAAATCCTAATCTATATTCTATAAAATATAGTTATTGAATGATTTTTTAAGAAGTTTCAAATTATATAAATGATTTGAAGTTTTTATTGATCAAATAATTGAGATCTACTTTTTATTTTTAATTAATGTCATAATGTGTATTATTATCAATTAAATGCATATTTTAATCAAATTGTGATAATGGTAGAGTTGGTAATCACTTAGTCTTTCCACTTAAAAGATAATGGTTCGAATCTCACTCACATTTTAAAAAAATAAAAAGTGTAGTTACAAAATTCGAGTCCAACTGTCTAAATAATTTTGGTTGAACCAGTTCGTTTTCCGATCTAAACTTACTATTCAAAATTAAAATAATATTTGGGCCGGCCGGGCAAACCAAAATTATTTTTCTCGATTTCGTACCGAAATGGAGGATAGAGGATCTTCGATTTTTTCTTCGAATCTTCATTTGAGGGGTTTTGAGAGTGTTTGACTGTGTTTAGTTCGTCGATATATACAACTTCTTACATAAATTTCGATTTTACGAAAGGATAATAACTTAATTTACTCAATTTAGGGCGTTGTTTAGTTCGAATACTAGGGCGTCAAATATAGATTCACTTCTTAAATGGCAACAAAACCAAAAATTGGCTAAAACTTTGAACTAGTTCCCGAATTATAGGGATTTTTTTTAATATACACGATTTAATATGAAATAATCTAGGATAACAATACGAAACTGAAATTAGATGGGATGACCATTGCAGGGCTCTGCGTAGTGCCGCGTTGGCTAGCTAGCGACAGGCTGTGCAGCTGTTGCCTTAACGGCTAGCTACTACTAGCCGTTACAAACTAACCGTTGCAGTCAATGGTTGCACGGCGCGACCTACCCAGCCAGCGCGGCACGATGCAGGACCACGTTAACGGGGATCTGCATCTTGGATCGGAAATCCCAAATCGCTACGTCAAACGCGGGTGTTCTTGTCATCTTCACCCTCTTATTTTGGCCACCATTGTAACCGAGTCAGGCATTTTCATTGGAAAGGTCGAACCCCATTAGAGTGTGAATGTGAACAGAAGCTTGATGTGGAGTAAAATGAAGAGACGTAAACAATGAATGAGTGGAATAAGGAAGAAGAAAGAAGAGGTTGGGCATTAATGAAGTTTTGAATCTCGTACTAGGCAATTGTATAGGGTATTGGTGCAAAATAGTCATTGTGGCCTTGCACAACACCATGCTGGTTTGGTAGCGTTGAGCCGTGCAGCCATTGCGCCAACGGCTAGTTTATAATGATTGTTACTAACTAGTTGTCAAGGCAACAACTGCACAGCGCTGTGTTATCCAGCCAGTGAAGCACTGTGAAGAGCCCTCTAATGGTCATCCTATATAATTCAGTTTCGTATTGTCTTTCTATGTTATTTCAGATTAAATCATGTATGAAAATGGGCAAAAAAACCCAAACTGATTATATTATAATTTTTGACAACTATTTCCGATTTTCCGACATATTTAACCCGTCGAAAAATTTTTACATTAAAATTTTCCTAATGTTATATACAGTTCGTCTATTACTTTCTGCAGTCCGTAAAAGACTAAAATATCCTTAATAAAAAAAATTACTTCTTGCAGCTGTTTTAACTAACACATCCTATTTTTTACTCTGTATAGTCCGTTTTTACTTCATGTCATATGTTTTTACTAATTACAATCCATTTTTTATAATACTCACAATATATATTTCGTTACCATTTTTTATTTATAATTTTTGGAAAAAATAAGAATTATAAATAAAATTTGAAAAGAAATACTTATTATTTTTGAAGATATTTTTCATTTTTTATTTATTTATAATGTTTGTACTTATTTCTTATAAATATGTTAAATTTTAAGAGTACTTAGTAAGTAATATTTACTTAACTTCATTTTTGTATTTATAATTTATAGAATATTTATTTCTGAAAAAGGATTGTATAAATAAAAATGGACTGCATGAAGTAAAAACGGACTGTAAGAAAATAAAACTAGACTGCGTTAGTAAAAACAAATTGCACAAAGTACAAACAGACTGAGTTAGTAATTTTTTTCATTAAGGGTATAATAATCCATTTATGATGAAATATGGATGGTATACATCATCACTCTAAAATCTTAACACTTTTAGTGACTATTGAGATTGAGCTAACATGACACCTAATTGACCAATCAAATATATGGCACGTCATAGGTTAATATATGGCACGACATACGCTTCATTAGCATTTTAATAATAGTAAACGCTATGACGATATTTTCCAAAATATAAAATATAAAAAAAACAAGAATATGAAAATATAAAAAAATGTTTCTTCTTCTCTCAAGATCTAATAACTATTGAGGGATTTTTCTTCCCGCCGTATCTCTCTTCAATCCTCTGTCATTTTTCTTCTTCTCTCCTGTCGTATGTCTGTTCAAATGTAGTGATGAGAAATGAGGCAGCAATATCAAGCAAGAATAGAACGAATGAGACAAGATGATTTTTATGTAGAAACCACAAATCGGGGAAAACCACGGGGTTGTAGTCGAAGCAACAACTCACCAACATGGTGGATAACAAGAGCAAATCGACAAGATGAAAAGAAAATTCCAGAGACCAAACAGATTCGTAGACCCTCTGTCCAGCAACGATTCTCGACAAACCAGATATCAGAACAACGATTCCTCTAGCCATATTGAAGCCCAAAGTGTCATGAACATGCACACCAAATTTCAGGACGATCTAACGATGTGTTTCTCCGGGGTGCTCTCTTGAACAGGCTAACTTCTCTTTCTTCTCTGTAATTCCTGAGATAATCAATCCCTCTATTTACTAATATAGACTTCTAGAATACTACTTTTGAACTCCCCAATAAGTTCAAGATAACCGAACTAAACAATTACAACCACTCCATAAAAACCGGTCAACCTAACCACCATGTGTAGTTGGACCAACCCAACAAATCTCCCCCTTCAACCCATATGGAGGGTAGCACCAAACCTGCTTCCTTGCGACTGAAAACGAACTTCTCACTTGGTAGAGATTTAGTCATCATGTCCGAGCCATTGTCATCTGTATGCACTATGTCGAGCTCCAACAACTTTTCTTCCAAAGCATTACAAATCCAATGATACCCAACATATATGTATTTCGATCTTGAATGGAAGGTAGGATTTTTGCAAAGATTAATTGCACTTTGACTATCACAATAGAGCACAAACCTCTCTTGTTTAATGCCCGACTCTTGAAGAAACTTGTTCAACCATAGCACCTCTTTACAAGCTTCTGTCATGGCTATGTACTCGGCTTCCGTTGTTGATAATGCAACACATTTTTGAAGTCTAGATTTCCATGAGACGGTTGCACTTGCAAAAGTCATCATATATCCAGAGGCCGACTTTCTAAAGTCTACATCGCGTCATATTAGCATAGGTATATCCATCAAGCATAGCTTTACCTCCAAAGCACAGACACACTCTAGAAGTACATCTCAAGTAGCGGAGGATCCACTTCACGGCTGCCCAATATTCTTTTCCTGAATTGGAAAGGAACCTACTAACAACTCCAACGGCATGAGCGATAACCAGTCTTGTGCAAACCTTGACATACATCAAGCTTCCAACCGCCGATGCATAAGGCACATTCTTCATTACTTCTTTCTCTTCCTCTCTTGTAGGACAATACTTCGAACTCAAATTGAAATGTCCCACAAGTGGAGTGCTAACCATCTTAGCCTTGCTCATCTTGAACCGCTCAAGAACTCTCTCAATATACCTTTTTTGTGACAACCAAATTTTTCCATTCTTCCGATCCCTAGAGATTTTCATCCCTAGAATTTGCTTCGCCGGTCCTAAGTCCTTCATGGCAAAGGACTTGCTCAACTCCTTTTTCAATCTATTGATATCTCCAGCATTTCGACCTATGATCAACATGTCGTCCACGTAAAGTAGGAGTATAACAAAATCATTTTCAGCGAAGTACTTCACAAACACACAATGATCGGAGGTAGTTCTTGCATACCCATGGTTGACCATGAATGAGTTGAATTTTTTGTACCATTGCCTTGGTGCTTGCTTCAACCCATATAGGCTCTTCCTCAATCTACACACAATGTCTTCTTTGCCTTTAACTTTGAACCCTTCCGGTTGATCCATATAGATTTCTTCCTCCAAGTCACCATGAAGAAACGCTGTGTCTTCACATCGAGTTGTTCAACTTCTAAGTCCAAACTTACGGCCAACCCAAGCACAACTCGAATTGAAGACACCTTCACCATGGGAGAGAAAAATTCTTCAAAATCAACACCTTTCTTTTGGCTAGACCCCTTCACAACTAATCGCGCCTTGTACCGAGGCTTTTAAGTAGTTTCCTGCGTCTTTAACTTGTAAACTCACTTGTGCTCAAGTGATCTCTTTTCCATGGGTAGCATCACTAAATCATAGGTGTGATTCTCCTTCAAAGACTTATTCTCTTCTTGCCTTACTTTATTCCACTCCCCCTTGTCTTCATGAGACATGGCTTCTTGATAGCATTCAGACTCTCCCCCGTCACTCAACATCACATACTCATTAGGAGAGTACCTTGTGGATGTTTTATGATATCTTTTTGACCTTCTCAATTGGGTTTGAGATTTCTCTTCTTCAACTTGTTTTTCTTACTCCAAATGCTCATCTTCTTGCTCTCCTTGATCTAGCGCACCTTGGGGTTCATCATGCACTACTTCCTCATCGTTTTCATGAGTTTGGTGTGGAGATATAGGCTCCAAATTAATTGGACTAGCTGCTGAAATTTTATTCTTTTCACCCCTTTCTACATCTTCACTTGTCTCCTCTTCAAGAAAAATCACGTCCCGGCTCCGCATAAGTTTTCTTGCGATTGGATCCCATAGCCGGTATCCAAACTCTTCTCTCCCATAACCGATGAATATACATGGCTTTGCTTTATCATCAAGCTTTGCCCTCTCATCTCTCTGAACATGAACATAGGCTTTGCAACTGACCACTCTCAAGTGCTCGTATGGGACCTCCTTTCCCGTCCATACTCATTGAGGCCCGTCACCCTCCAAAGGGACCGATGGCGAGAGATTAATTAAGTCAACGACTTTTCGCATTACTTCTCCCCAAAAGAATTTAGGTAACTTGGCGTTTGAGAGCATGCACTTGATTCTCTCACAAAGTGTTCTATTCATCCTCTCGGCAACACTGTTATGTTGTAGAGTCTTGGGTACACTTTTTGAAGTTTTATTCCGTGAAATTGGCAATAATTTTCGAATGGGCCTCTATATTCTCCCCCATTATCAGCCCTTGCACACTTCAACTTGAGCCCCATTTCTCTTTCAACTTCAACACGAAATTACTTGAAGACATCTAGCACTTGATCCTTGATTTTCAAAGCATATGTCCACACCTTCCTTGAGTAATCATCTATGAATGTGACATAATAGCTTGCTCCCCCAAGAGTTTTATCTCGCATAAAACAAACATCGATATCAAATTCAACCTCATGTCGGGAACATGTCTCACCTCCTTCAAAACAAACTTACAACCCGTGTTGGTCTCTAAGTGAATGTCATCCATGCCAACAATCTTTAATGCTCCATCATTTTCCATCCTCACACAACCATAGTCTCCATTTGTGTAGGAAGAGAAGAAATCAACTCGCGAGGTCACATGGAATGAGGCAACTAAATCAACGACCCATGTACTCTCTTGACATGCGAGATAAACGAAACTGGAATCACAAAAAATGACCACTTCACCATCCGTGGAAGCCGTGGTAGTGTCATCTTTTTCTCGGTTTTCTCGACCTCTTTCTCTAGATTGTTCTCGTTTGAAGAATCTACACTCTCTCTTTATATGTCCGGGCTTATTGCAATTATAACATGTGATTTCTCTTTTCCATCTTGTAACTTATTTTGATCTTTCTCTAGATCTACCTCGGTTATTACTTTGATTCCGATAATTCTTGAAATTAGAATTTCGGTTTTTACATGTTCCATGATTTTTGGATTCCGCCATCAAAATTTGTGAATCCGTTGAAGTCCCCGATTCCTTTCTTGTCGCCTCTTCATTCAACATACTATCCTTAAAAATGTCCATCTTCAGCTTGTCATTAGGTGTCGGGTTGCTAAGCGAAACAACCAAAGTCTACCAATTATCCGGTAACGAACTAAGAAGTAACAATGCTTGCACCTCATCATCAAGTGCTAACTTTATAGTAGATAGTTGGTTCACAAGTCCTTGAAAGTCACTCAAATGTTCGGTGACACTATGTCCATCTTTGTACTTCAAGTTCACAATTCTTTGAATGAGTGAGGCCTTATTTTGAGCCGATTGTCGCTCATACATTGACTCCAATTTCTTCCACAATTCATCGGCTCTAGTATCTTTCGCAATATGGTGAAAGATGCTTTGGTCAATTCATTGTCGAATGATTGTCACCGTCTTTCTATGTAAAACCTCTCATTGCTTCTCAGTCTTGTCTTCTGGCTTCTCGCTTTCACTTTCGATGGGTTCATAGAGATCCTTGCAAAATAATATATCCTCCATTCGTGGCTTCCAAATCAAGTAATTCGATGACATTAACTTGATCATTGCTACGCTTGAATCGTCCATTCTTTCCATCCACCCAAAACAGCCACAACACAATCTCGAGCTCTGATACCACTAATGAGAAATGGGGCAGCAATATCAAGTAAGAATAGACTGAACGAGACATGACGATTTTTACATGGAAAACCCAAATCAGAAAAAACCACGGGACTGTAGTCCAAGCAACAACTCTACTATTTTTTGGTGGGATTACAAGTCCTCTTTAGGATAGCTAGAGGATTACAAAATACCTCAAAAACAACCTTCTTAGATTACCAATACACCACAATGGATAGTCGCCAACACGGTGGATAACAAGAGCAAATTGACAAGATGAAGAGAAAATTCCGGAGACCAAACAGATTCGTAGACCCTTTGTCCAGCAGTGATTCCTGACAAACCAGAGATCAGAACGGCAATCCCTCTAGCCAGATTGAAGCGCAAAGAGTCCTAAATATGCACACCAAATTTCAGGACGATCCAACGGTGCGTTTATCCGGGGTGCTCTCTTGAACAGGGTGACTTCTCTTTCTTCTGTGTAATTCCTGAGATAATTAATCCCTCTATTTTCTAATAGAGACTTCTAGAATGCTACTTTTGAACTCTCCAATAAATTCAAGATAATCCAACCAAATAATTACAACCACTCCATAAAAATCGATCAACCGAACCACCATATATAGTTGGACCAACCCAACATGTAGATGGCGGTTGAACTCATATATGAAGCATATTGATTGAACCCCTCTCGATAATGGCTTTTGAAGCTGAGTAGATCTGATACTCAATGAAGCAGAGCAGATCAGGAACACCTGCGTGAAACCAAACCATATTTAAAATTGGTGTAGTGGTATTCAAGCTCTGTCACTGGTGTTTTCTTTTATACATACTTACCTTGCATAAAGTGAGTATCTATTCAAGCTATTTTGCTTTCATGTATTGTGTTCATAAGATTGATATACAGTGATAGGTTTCAATTCATACCCACATAATTTTGATTGTGTTATTTTAAACCTATGACCTCACTATGCTTATACAGTAAGAAGGAAATTTGAGGAAGTATAACAGTAGCGGCATAGTGCGCGAGTCGGCCACGTCCATATTTTATGGAGACATAGAAGGATAGAAATTGATTAGGTGTAGGAGATGTATTCAAATTTAAATAATGAATTTTTTAAGAAGAAAAGGGATTTTGGGGGGAATGCGGTGGTTTGCAATTGAGTGTAAATGTGAAAATCGTGATCTGGAGGTAGTGGTGGGTAGCCGGCGCCCGTGGCGTTGGTGGATTGCAGGGAAGAAAGAATTTTTTTCTATTTAATTTTTTATTATTATTTATTTTACTTTTATTCGTTGGAGTGGTATTTAATTTTAGCACACCAGGTGTCATGTCATTTTGTGTGTTTCAATTTTTGTTAATTTGGATAGAGAAATGGACAAAGTACCGTTAATAATAAAATCTGAATTTAAAAAATATAGGCTAGATTTGACAACTCATTTAAAATTTTGGCCAGTTTTTTTATCTTTGACCTAGGATATCCAAACAAATAAATAGTATTTGTACACAAAAAAATTTCAAACATATTCAATTATGTTTTTTTATTAAAGATTTCGCTTAACTATGATGAGTAATAGAAAAATGGTGAACCATTATTTAAACCAAAACCTAATTGACAGAACACAAAATCATTTGTATTAAAGGAAAAGTAAAGCACTCATATAAACTATTTTAATTTTTCTAACGTAATAGTGTCTTTAGAATGCTTAATTGTATAAAAAGAGTGAAAAAATTGTTACGAGGAAGATGATTTTATGTAGGAAAAGTGATTTTTTGAGGTTTCAATCCATAAAAAATTTTAAACTGAGGAAGAAGCTTGAAAGGTTGAAGAATGCTCTTTTTAATGAGAGAACAGAAAGGATTTTATATTTCATTAATTGTGGTTTAATTAAAAAAAATAGGTTGGATAACAAATTTGATCGAAATATGGGTAAAATAAAATGGGCAAATGCTATTCGTCAATTCAAAAAATAGGTTGGGTAAACACGCAGGTGTGTTTTGTAGGATAAGTGAGTCGGAGGACGATATTAAGACTAATTTGTTATGATTTAAAACATATAAGACGAATTTATTCTTTTTAAAAATATAAGAGGATTTTGTACAAAACTGAAATGAGTATAAGAAATAAAGTGAATCAGCCATGATATAATTATGGTTAAAATGTAATACATAAAGAATAGTATGGACTTTGATAATAAGCTAATATGGCACATCCCTACAAATGAAAATTGGAAGCCCATGTGCCGCAATGTAAGGAGAACAAAGAAAACTTTAGCGCGGGTGATCGTAACCAAACAAATGACGGTTTCTTCGTTTCTTCATCTTGCTCAGCACTTCTACAGTTTCGACGATCCATTGACATCATTGTTTTCAAAATTTAAAGTTTTCTTCTCACATGAGAGTTATATTTTCCTTTCACAACGAAGAGTTATCTTCTCCGCTTCAATCGGCTATTTCTTTGACATCGCCAATGACACTGTCCTTGATGTCCAAAAAGGACAGCTCTGGCGTAACAACCGAGGCACATATCAGTCAAGGATGATCTGCCCAACTGCATAATCGAATTGTTGGTTGTGCATGAAGACCTAGCCAACCTCAGACAGATCATGGAACCTCATCGGCTGAGCACGTTTAGTTTAGTCTTATGTGTGTCTTTGCTAGGCATTTTATTTTCTTTGTATCTGGTGTCGTTATGTTTACCGTCTTCTTGTTTTTTTTTTATAGTTTTACTATTTCTTTGCTTTTCCATCTTTATGGGTTCTTCTGTCTGTCTCATGTTTTGTAAGAGAGAAAGGATTGAAACTATTTTTGTTTTTGCAAAGGGCACTTTATCTAATATAGCCCTGCTTGTAGGGTCTACATTTCTGAATCGACTTTTGTACGCCTCTTGATGAGCTTTTGGCTTTATTTATAAGATTTTCTGATGACGACTATTGTGTAAAAAAATAGTCCGGACTTTGGTAAGACCAAAACGAAACAATATTACAGGCTTGTAAGTTTATGGGCTTGGATACAAGTAAATTCGGACTCTCTTTCTGGTAAAGTAAAATGCGGTCCATGACACTATAGTCTTGAATTAATGTATCGGATGTCACTATACTTACGATTCTGCACCGGATGCCATTATAGTAGTGTTTTACATGCGCTTAGCTATGATTTTAGGTTTTTTAAGATCCAGCAGGTCCCCAAGTTAAAATGACATCATATTATTGTAGTTTTTATAATGTTTTACTTTGCATAATGTCCGCCATTAGTTTAACAGTGGATATGAAACCGCAGTTAGAAATCCTCCTATTACTTAACCTAACGACGGATTTTTATCCGATGTTAAACCATTTAACAGCAGCTCCGCTGTTAAATTAGACTAAAAAATATCGTTAAATAGGCGAATTGTTGTAGTGACTGCTCTTGTCAAAGGTTGGAAAGTTAGGCTTCTATGCTATGCTGGCAAACTTCAATTGGTGAATTCAGTGCTGCTTTCAATGAGCCATAATTGGTTCTCTGTTTTTCTTTTGCCTAAATCTATTATTAGTGTTCTTGAAAAGATTTGTAGTGATTTTTTGTTAAATGTTGGGGATGGTGGGAAGAAGAAAGCAAACATTTTATGGAAGTATGTTGCTCTCCTCAAGATTGAAGGAGGGTTTGCGATTCGTGATCTTTATGGTTAGAATATTGTCTGTGTTACAAGGCACATTCGGAATATTCTCCTCCAATTTGGCGTTCTATGGATTGCTTGGATTGAAAGTTTTAGACATAAGAGTGGTTCGGTGCTGGCTTGGAAAGGTTTACATTCTCATTTTTGGATCTGGAGAAAAATGCTTAAAGCTAGGGATGTGGCTGTTCAATTCATTACCTTTGATTCTTGGGTCATCCTCTATGGATTGTAAATATATGCATAAGTACTCTATTTTAAATGTCTGGGAGACTATTTGTGCGTGGGGAGAGAATGTTAGCTGGCATAAACTCATCTGGAAAGTTCCTCGAATCAGTAAGCATTGTTTCATTCTCTGGTTGGCCATTCAAAATAGATTAACCACTAAAGCTCAAATGGCAAATTCGGGTATTAGTTTGGATATTTTCTGCTTGCTTTGTGATAATGGAGTTAATAAAATGGAGCATCAGTTCCATGATTGCTGTTTTTTCAATGAAATTCGAAGGTTTTGCTTTGGTGCTGGTAATAATCATGTTGGGGGATGGGATGTGGAGGACTATGATTGCATGTGTGTGGTATGAACGATGTAAGCGTTTTGCTGGAGAGATTGCTACTTCTGCTCGTAGTCTTGCTCATATGATTTGTAGAGAGATCCATTTTTACTCAGTCATAGTTATAGATAATTTGTTCCCTTTTTTGTAGTAGTATTTGGTAGTTGTTTTTGTTGATTGTTAATGAGCAGACTTGGGACTTATTGCGATTTGATAACTGATGTTTTTTTATTAATAAAATCTTAATATTTTTCGAAAAAATAGTTAAAAGTAAACCGGCCAAGGAGTCGAGTATCAGTTTAGTCTTGTGTTGGGTGTTATTGTAGTGCTAGGTTGCACTATTTATCTTTTCGTCAAATTCCACTTATAGGTCTGTTAATTTATTGATGAGGATACTTCATCGCTTGTATGGCATCGACATCTATATCTTAGACATCGTTTTCCGCTATGATTTTGTAAATAAGGGAAATTCCCAATTCGTCAAAATTGAAATTTCGGAGAGTTTGCAATTTCGATTTAATTAGATTTCATGTTTTTCGTTCAAATTTGTGTCATTGGAATTGAATTTAATTGCAACACAAAATGATCAAATTTTCCCCTAATAACCCTAATTATGGATTGAGATAACCCTAATTTTAATTGATTTTTTTGTTAGGGATTTACAACAACAACTGGATTGAGATACCTTCTTCATCCGACTCCCTCCTGATTACTCACCATTTTTGAATTTACAACAACTTTTTTTTGCCTGTAATAAGAAATTGACTGTTGAATCGGACAATTACAACCACCAACTATATCGTTGAAGTGCGTAGAATTCAACCACTGCCCGGAGCTCCATTGGATTCTAGGGTGCGCAACCGGCGGAAGAGCAGGCCGGATCGGCGATGTTGACCTCGCGATCGCGATTCGGGACATCGGCGGAGCAGCTGCTGGACAAGAACGAGAGCATCAACCTCAACCTCGAGCGGCATCGGCAGAGCTGGATCTGGAAGGGACCATCAACGGAGCAAGGATCTTCGGCGACGTTGACCTCGCTGTCATGATTGGGGACGGCGGCTGAGCAGCTACTAGACGAGAACAAGAGCATCAACCTCAACCTCTAGCGGCGTCGGCCGACATAGATGTAATGCCCGCATCGGCGAAGATGGATCTAATGCCGGCGTCGGCAGAGTGGAAGAAGGACAAGTAGGTGTCGATGATTTTTGGTAGGGTTATTTAGGATAGTTTGTGGAAAATGAATATGAATTAGTAAATCCCTCCCACTTGAACGGGATTGTGAAAGTCCATTTTGATAGGAAATTGATCTAGTATGATTTTTCAATTTCAACGAATTTGGTACACATAATATGCAACGGAAAACAAGGAATTGAAATAATTCCTGGGAATTGTCCAATTCCCACCCCCAATTCCCATACGGAAAACGATGCCTTTGTGAAATATCAAAGCTAACAAACACAAGATAGCCATCCACCGCCAGCCTTGCTCATCCACCTTCGCCACCAACTTGACATTTCCTGAACAAGACTTACCTTTAGACCGCAGAAGCTGTTAGCAAAGCGACTAATTAATAGAGATCTACGTCCAATCTTAGGATCCAATCCTTTGAAGATGGGATGAAGAACTGGTTTAATTAACAAAGTGTTCCAGTTCATCAGCCTTATCATTTCTCTTTTCTCCACTGCTACAAGTAGACATCCATCGAAATGGATAACGAAAATGAAGTTGAAACAAACAACTGGACAGATCACAGAAGCACATATAACTTGTAAAGTGTAAAGACCCAGACTAGGACTTGTAGCAAATAATCCAAGACTAGGATATACTAGATCCCAGCAATGGCATAGAACAGAAACAAAAAAAAAAAAGAAGCCAGTGAAAGGTCATAGGAGCAAGGTACAAGCTTCATCCATACAATATACGCATAAAAATAAGCATGGCTCAAGAGAGCATGTTAACAGTAAACCTTGGGAGCAAATATTATCTAAGTTGAACAAACGGATGCATGGCAGACATGTACACAGAGGACTTATTGCAGGCAACATATATAACAAGTTCAATAACTTCTGCCACTGTTGTAAGGAAGATAGATAGATAGACTAATTAGAGAATCTAGAAGGTGTGAGGGGAGATGATACAAGGAAGAAGCTATTGGTCTTAACTTACGCCACTCCTCTCTACAAGAACTTCTCGATAGAGGTGGTTAGAGTGGATTTGGGAACAGCACCAATAACAGCATCTTTCTTCTCCCCTTCCTTGAAGATGATTACAGTTGGTATGCTGCGGATTCCGTATTGGGTTGCAACCGATGGACTGTCATCTGTGTTGAGCTTGTAACATTTGAGCTTCCCTGCGTACTGCTTCGCCACTTCGTCGATGATGGGGTGAATCATTCTGCACGGACCGCACCACGGAGCCCAAAATTCAACCAGAACAGGGGTTTCCGATTCAACAACCAGGGACTCCCATGTTTTGTCAGTCACATCTGCAACTGTTAATTTTCCCACACGCACCGACACCAAACGACCCACCAATTAAAAAATAAAAAACTAACTCCCACAATAAATGATAAAAACCCTAATTAGATGGATGAAAAATGAGTGAACATGCGATTCACCATCATGTGTAGTGATATACAAAGGGCATACCTTGAGTAGCAGTGTTCTGGGCCTCACAAACGATGGAGGAGGATCGGCGACGGGAAGAATGGAGAGAGAGGGAGGATCGGGAAAAGCGGAGGTTGAGAGGAAGAGGGAGGGATCTGGGATTTGGAGAGAGAAGGGAAGAAGGAGAGAAAGAGGAGGAGGACAAGGACGAGGAGCGAGGAAGGTGAAGGGATCCAAGAACAGCGATGGTGGCCATAGGGGTGAGCGATGAGGGGGATGGATCTCCGGAGAGAGAATCTGGTGGAAGGGGAGGGAGACGAGAGGGAGAGGGAATTTGGATAGTGAGTTGCCAGTGGGCCGGCAAGCGGGTAACGACAGCTTTAATACTCTCTATCTATCTCTATCTAATCCATTTCCAGGCGACTCATCAATCCACCGACGGGAAATCAAGTAAACGTTAAAGTCGTGTGTTAAACGAGACGGATATGAAGTTAGAAAATGGCTTCCAGATCAGGTCCAGAGAACCCTCCCAAATTTTAATCGTGAAAAATTATGTCTTAAATTAAACGGCTAAAAACATAAAGCAAAATTAATATTTGAGAATCATATAAATATGTATGTTATAATACTATTACAACTATTACCGTGTATAATATTTAGTATTATATTTTATATAAAAATCATACAAATACTTAAATTTAAATTTAATGGCTGAAAGTTTTTTTGGCAAAATTGCTAACAATATGAATATGTATACCACAGTATTACTGTAATATTTAGTATCCTATTTCAATACTTAATATCATACTTAGTATTACACTTTGTAAAAAAATCATACAAACATGTATACACTTCTGTGTAAGGTTGTATAAAACTAAACATATTTGTATGATCCGTACAACTCTCCGTACTAAGTTGTACGACCGGTCATCAACGATAATCACAAGGGTGCAACAAGTTTCGTCAACTAAGGTCGAAATTGCCAGAAATTGATTCGGAGAATTTCCTGATAATCGGAGACGGTGGTACGGGCACCGGAGACGATGATATGACGATTAGAGATGACTGGGTCCTGATCCAACCAAACTATTTAAATAATATGACCATATTATCCCTAATTAATCTTGATCGTTGAACAGAGTGGAGATCTAATGACCTAAATTGCTCTTGAATCGATCCAAAAATAGTGTGCCTACCTCCAAAATGGGGGACTCCGTGTTCAACACAGCGGCTAAAATGCTTATGTGGTAACTTAAGCATAGCGACTCACTGAGCGGCCATCCAACTTAAAAATGTAATCATCTAATTTTGAACTGTGTAACATAGCTATAATTTCATCCACTTCCATCCCAAACATCAATTCATTATATCAGTGTCATCAAATGTTCTAACTCACTGTTGCATTAATTAACTAAAATTTTCTGAACTCAATAGAACAAGAGGGGGTTTGGATTTAATTTCTTCTCATGTAACATTTGGAATCGAGATGACAAAAGTATTGGTCTGTCCAAATTCAAGAGATTATACTCTTAAATTTGGAAGTTAGGTGACCGTTCAACCACTCATCTCAATTTTAAGTGACCATAATACCATTTTAATCCAATAGTTATTTCCTGTCTTAGACACATTTTCACTTGTCTCATATTCTTTAAAGTATTATATCATAATAAATTTTTTACAACTGCATCAACCACTTTAACAATTGATTTATTCAATAACTTTTAATTATCTTCATCTCTTCAAACCTTTAAACCAGGGGCTGAGCTACCTGGTGGCTGGGAGAGGCCACGACCCCCTAGACTTTAATTATATACCAAAACGCAACATTAAACCAAAAATTGTTTAGTGTAGTGTTCAGCGTTACCGTCGTTTTCGGGAAGGCTTCCATCCCTCTATTTTTTTTATTTTCCTTTATTTCTACCCCTAATTACGTTGCATGTACTTTAGTCTTACAAAGAAGTCATAATTCCATAATCCAATCATTTCAGACCACGTAGAGAGGACCCTTCTTATGAACTATTTGGACAAGCAATTAATTTTTTTAGGCTGAATTTTTAGTTGTGTTTTGTTGTTTGTTGTATTTTTTATAGTATCCTTCTACGACCGTTCTTAATTACAATAGTAGATCGAACTTGTTTGTTGTGTTTTGTTGTTTGTGGCATTTTTTATAGTATCCTTCTACGACCGTTCTTAATTACAATAGTAGATCCGACAGGAAATTGGTCGGCTTATCCAGGACTTTTTTATCCCTATCACCTGGAGCTTCTGGCCGTCCGTAACGCTTGTGATTAGTACTTCCGTTATGGAGTCTGCAGGTGGACATCGAGGGAGATGTCAAGACAGTCCTTTCAAAGTTTGCTCGGAGGAGCATTTCGTATGTTGCTGGTGGAGTTGTGGTCTCCGAGATTCTCGCCTTTCAGGTGGTCAGACGTGTCGCCAATAAAGCTGTCCATAAAGTGGCTCGTCAGGCTCTTTCATGTGTCCCTAGTCATGTTGAGGGCGATCTCACGACTTAGGTTGATGTTCAGTTTTGTTTATTTGTTTCTATCTTGATCCTCCTTTACAAGAGTTATCTCAGACAAAAAAAAAGTAACTATTCAATCCACAACCATAAGAATTTTATTCAAATTCTTTTAAGCTTTTGTATTTTATTTCATAGACAACCCTCCAACTATCTAATTTTCTGATGCAATCATTCAAAGTTTAAAAGATGACTACAAATTTCTTTTGCAAAGTTTATATTTAATCACTCATTTTTTTAACATATGTATATATTGTTATCATAATTTGTATTACTATTATATTATAAAATTTTACAAATATCCGTCTCTCCGGCCAATATTTATAGTTTCACCCCTACTTTAGACTTTAGCAATTACATTATTCGATAATTTTTAATCACCTTCATTTCTTCAAACCTTTAGTAATGTACTAATTTTTATCAAAGTATGAATTAGTACCTTTTAAAAGTTTGTATTATTAATTTGTCCTTTTAAAATTAACTTTTATTATAACTAGATATTTTTCGGCCCGTTGGCTTGAAATTTTTCTTTTACAATATACATGAACTTACTTCATTTTTGAACTCTTACAATATTGTTAAGGTGAATACTTCGGTACACCCGACTTATTGAATACTTCCACTATTAGAATTTGATCTCTATCGTTAATTGATAAGATTAAATCTCAGCCGCTCGTTATATTTCATTTTTAAATATAATTTATTTCCTAAAACAAATTCTTTAAGGGCCACTTGACTTAATTCCAATTAATATGCGGTACGGTTTACTTTTATCTTTACAGATTGATGTTCCGTGTTGGTTTATTTCATATGTGAACATCTTAATATTAATATTACACTTATGAATCACTTTAAATTTGTGAATTGAATTTATGGATCAATAAACCTAACATTATCCATCAATATTTCAACTCTTCTTCAATAGTAGACTTTTCATTTTTGAGAAAGATAATTTGAATTTATGTTTAGCATGCAGACCTTTCATTTACCAATTACTTAAAGAATCAAACGAACTTTCACTCAATAAAACAATGGATGCTCAACAACATTTAACAAAGTATTGACGTATCAAGAATTAGTCCACTGTTGGCGAATAGATTTTCAACGTCAACAAGCAAAGATGGATGTGGTAGTGGTAATTCTCATATGATCAGATCAGATCTGGCTTCGATCGATCCGTGAGTTGCTTCTTCCATATCAAAAGTCCATGAATTCTCATGAAAGAAGAAGGAAGAGAGGGCGTTATAAAACTCTCCAATTATCTCTTTCTGTAAATTATTTTTTCGCCTTGGTTCCTTCTGTTAATCCTTTATGATTAACTGAATGTGAGCTATGTTCATCGCTATTAGAATGGATTTTTTTGAAGAGTTTTCTTTTATATCTGTTCTATTGACCTAATAACTCTCACAATTCCGAATTAATAGTAGTGCTTCTTTCTCCTCCTAATCCTTCATTACACTCCGCATCACTTCACCACTACTAATTAATCATGTCCTCCGGCGATGGTGGAATCCACGCCGGCGACTTGCGGCAGATCTTCCACCAGCTAGACCGGAATGGGGACGGCATTCTCAGCGTTGACGAGCTGAGCAAGCTTCTCGAGCGAATCGGAGCAAGCATCAGCCACTTCACAATCGAGGAGCTGGAGTGTTCTATAGGGAAATCCACCCTCGATTTCGACGAGCTCTTGGAATTCTAACCCTTAATTTCTGGTGGCGGCCGAGGTGATGGAGGAGAAAAGGATTTGGAAGAGGTGTTCAAGGTGTTCGACTTGAACGACGACAGATTCATAAAGAGTGAGGAACTCCAGAAGGTCCTATCGAGGCTGGGGCTGTGGGAAAACTGGAAGGATTGCCAGAGGACAATTTGTTTCTACACCACGAATCTGGACAGAGTTCTTGATTTAGACGAGATGATGCATCAGACGTAAACGGTGATGGCTGCCTAGTCTAATTCTGTATGAAATTTCGAAATCAGAAAAGGAGAATCAAATTTTTTTGGTCGGGTGAGATTTTATCTCGTTGGGTGGCCCATATCAAATTCTAATAATGGGAATATTCAATAAGCTAAGAGTAACGATATATTTTCCTATTGTTAAAGTTGGAAGAATATTTAAAACATATATCAACTCTCTCATAAACTAAATTTACAATTAATATGCAATATGCATCAATACATTATTTACTAACTTCAAACATTTAACATGCACAATAAAAATAATAATACATTTTAACTAAAATATTTATTTTAAACGAATAATTAATATATGCATACTCAAATATATTATTTACTTCAAAAACATGATGTATCTTTAAATACTGTATATTATAGATTTGAAAAAAAATACTATAACCAAATTATATATTTGAAAGGTATAATACATCTATGTATTATTTACTTTAAAAGCCTGATGTACCTTTAAAATCTTATTATGAGAAATTTGGAAAACAAAGCACGATAATCGAATTTTATATTTAAAAGAGCAATAATATGCATGAATGCATCAATGTATTATTTACTTTAAAAATTCAATTTATCTTCAAATACCTAAAAATTTAGAATAGAAAACACTGTAGCCGAATTTTATATTTGAAAGGAACAATAGATACATGTTGATTAATTTATCATTTTACTTTAATGCCCGATGTACCTCTAATATGAGAAATTTGGAAAAGAAAACACTATAACCGAACTTAAAAAAGAAATCACTATAATCAAACTATATATTGAAAGCAAAAAAAAAGAAGGAAATTTAAACCCGAGCTAATGGATATACTAAACCTAGAACACAAAAGAGATTACTAGAGCGAGGTGGAGGAAATTTTATTTTAGTTGTGTAGTTAGAAATTGACTTTGAAGAAAAGGATTCCAATATCTTGATTAAAAATTAAAAATATATAACAACTAAAAAATTATAAAAAACACAACTTAAAAAATAATTTTTATAACATCTATAATTATAAGTTTTTAAAAATCTACTAATAAAAGATAGATTTGGATGTATAATTAACTTTTTTACTATATTTGAATTCCCTAAAAAACTACGTCTACGTCATGACTAATATATACTTTAAGTTATTAATAATTATTTCTATGTTTTAATAACTACATAAATTTCAAAATTGTTAATACTATCTTAAAATTCATAAAGCTATTTCTAAGTTTGTGATACCTATGAATTCAAATTTTGAGGCAGTTAACTCATGTATTTGACATCGAAAAAAATAATTCATCAAACCATATGAAGACTATGCTATTTTTAATCTATTTTCAAAAACTAAGATGTCAACGTAAAATTATTCAAATTTGAGTTTAATTAAAAGATATTAATTAAATAAAAAATTTATGAAAAATTTAATAAGAAAGTTAAGGAAAAAGGTATATTTATGTGAAGTTACTAAATTATCCTTTGAAAATGTATATATAATTACTAGATAGTTGACGCCCGTTGGTCGGGATGGTTTATATCGTATTTTTTAAGTTTCCCTCATAGTTTAAGATTTTGTAAGACTATTTTCGAAAATGAAGTATATATGAACTAGATGCTTAAAATGCCAATAATAATAATGTGTTTAGTGCATGAAATTTGATTGAAATACTCTTTACGAGAAGAATAATAAGCATATAAGTAGAGTTATAATATACAATTATTTGTAATCAAATATGTGGTGACTGTTTGGAATGAATCCCACTACCATTTAACATAGTATTGCTATTTGAGGGTGAATAAGATGCATGATAGATCATTTTTAGACCGCCTCCCGTTTTCTGAAAACGAGTTTAGAATAGATTTATGCACTTGATAAGTCGGTCTTGATGCTTACCGACTTTTTGAACAACTTATTCCCCTATCAAGTTTCTCTAGTTGTTTAAAGTCATATTTGACTAGATAGTCTGAATAAGGTGCAAAAGAGGCCAATGCGCCCAAATTGTCGTGGGGGTTCGGTTGCGATTCAACACACTAGGGACCTTGAGTCTGCCGCCTACAAGCTAGTCCCTTCAGGCTTCTCTTCTCGTCTCTTCCTAGTTGTGGCTCGGGGGTTTTTTGGGTGAACTTGTTCTATGTGAATGCGAACCTTAGCCCGATTAGGGTCGCAACTACCCCCACTTGGAAAGATACCCCCAAAAGCTATGCAAACTTTTTTTTCAAAGATGGGTTTGCAATTAATTGAGTAATTCAATTGACCTAAGTTGTTTAGCATATCATCTCTATCGAAATTGTAAAACAAGAGGGGAGTGCTTTGATTTGGATATAATGTTGAAGTAAGCACTCCGACCCTTAGGACGGGAATAATACTGTGGACAAGGCGCGGTTAGTAGTCAAAGGTTATTGTCAAAAGCATGGAATTGACTATACTGAGGTATTCATTCGCTAATATAGCTAGATGGGATACAATTCTCATTCTTTTAGACCAAAATACAACCAAAACAAGTGTTGTAAAAACTACTGGAAATAGACATGCCTAGTCCCGTTCATTCTGTATCTTCAACTAGTCTGTGACTCGAAAATTGTACACACTATTGTGAAGGAGCTTAATTATCACAAGAAAGAAGTGCAAAACTGCAGGTAGCAAGAGCAAGAAGGAATCTACTTTCATCTACAACATTCGATGTTGAGAGGAAGAAGAGAGGCGTGAGAACATCACCCAGAATTACATTTACAGTTTCCATTTGGATTTGTAAAGTTACCAAGTGGGATTGAACAAAATCTAGGGTAAGTTTTGCTCACGCATCAGAGCTTCAATCTTGCCAACATCTTCTGGGGCATCAATACCGTGAGCTTCATGGTCAACTTTTATTACCTGAAAAAAAAATCATTACATACTCTACTTAGCATAAATCTAGCCAGTTAAATTGCTTGTGTTTACTTCCACTCCCTTTTTCCTCGCTTTCCCAGAACAGAAGGCAGTGGAAAAAGACCTCCCAACAGCTAATCATGACCTGATACGAGGCCGAGTGACGCACTCAAGTATAGTTTACAACCAATCTTACTGGTAGATAGACAGGAAGGACAGCTCTTTCATAGATATTGGAAAAAACGCAAGAAAAAAGTGTGCCTACTGTTCCCTATTCCATCCAAATGCTTACTTCCATGAGTCTTGGAAAACTAGTTCACATTCATATTTAAATGTTGCTTGAAGCAGACTGGAAACAGATATGCTCAATTACGATAAAAAAAACAAGGCCCGGGAAAAGCAGCTACCTTCATTTTATAGCCATTCTCAAGGACCTTAAGCTGTTCCAAATCCTCTTCTAGTTGTAGAGGAGTAGGTTGAAGCTATGGGTATACCTTCAGAAACTTTGCATCAGAACTCTGGAACACATATTATTGAAACGAATTAAAAACACAAAGGAGTGAATGTCAACAATAATTCCGAGCACAGATTATCCATACTTGGTGAAGAAAATAACATCAAAGAGCATTCACGCCAATACCTGAATACCCAGGTGAAGCAAATATGGAAACCGTGGATTGACTTCTCCTGATCTGCATTACGGAGGTCCAGGCATCATCAGTAGTCAAGTCCGAAGCCTCAAAGGATAAAAATACTATCAAAGGAACTCCAGATGTTGGTAATTCATAAGCTCACTTGTTATGCGGAATCAGCCCTCTGGAAAAATAGATGGCATAACCTTTGTTATCCACCACTCATTTTACACGATTAGGATCAAATGCATCTTCAGGTTTCAAGGCTGTTACTGCAGTGCTAATCACTGCATCTGGGGATCCCTACACATAGGACATGTATTTCAATTCTCAAAAGGTACCCAATGATTTGTTATCAATGAAAAAAGGTTTTAGCTGATGTTGAATGACTAATACACAGAGCAGGGCCATTGTTATAAATTAATGGTAGCAGTTATACGAACCAAACATATCAGAAATTAATGGTAAGCTGTAATTAAGCGCCAGGTGAAAAAAACCCAGAAACTTTGACCCAGAATTGAAGGCGATTGGAATTGATGAGTAAAAGCCAGTTAAGGGACCTGCAGTGCTTTCACAATTCCATCGATAATCTCAGGTTCAATCGAAGGCTCATCTCCCTGAATGTTGACCACAACATCATACTTCTCTCTAGCTTTTGAAGTGCTTCATTGCAGCGCTCAGTGCCTATTACCGTACTATAAAACTGTTAGCCAAGTTGAAAACAGAAAGGGAAGATAAGATATGAAGCTATTAATTAGTTAGTGTCCAAAAAATCACCATTTTGACAGGATTCTGAAGTCATTATAACATCAGCACCAAAGCCTCGACAGCATGCTGCAATTTTTTCATCATCTGTTGCCACAACTGCATTAGCAAAGGATAGCTATTAGACATTCCTATTATGATCTCCATCTATCATACAGGGACAATGTAGCCGACCTCAAAGATGCAAACAACAATGTAATTGTAATCACAAGTGTGTTCTTCATCTAAAATCCCCTATTCCTAAAGGTTAAAGCACAACAAGCACAAGTAAAGGGAAAAGCAATCTGAGGGAGAAGGACGATAAATGGAGAACTGAAGAGGAGCTAGTAGAAAGAACAACACCAGCGCGAAGAAACTCTATGGAGTATTGGAGTTGAAGAAACAGTACAGAAATTGAATGTAGATCACGGGACAAATGACCAGCTATTCCATTTTCCATAATCATGTCTTGCAGTGGAACTTCCAATGTTGACAGAAACATGCCAGGGTTTACACTAACCAAGAATTAAACACTTCCATGTGCTTCAGAAATTGCTAATTGAAGGTAATTAAATTACTTTAGCCCGTGATACAAATTTGAAGCAGAACGGGGAATGACCCAAACATACCTAGATGATCCAAAGAAGTCGCAAGTTTAGCCCTCTCCCATGTTCTCTGCAGATCATTAAATAGCAAAATGAAAAGATTTAGAGATCTCAAACTCATGTGCCTAGCATCCATTCCTCAAATCCAGCTACATGTTCAGCCATTCGTTACGAAAGCTTCCGCTTTGCAATGCTACATGTTGAACTGAATGTACACTAGTTGATTGAGGCGATTTGTTGTAAGCCTATTCCTTTTCCTAGCATGAATCTACAAAAACAATTAACTATGAGCTTGCATCTAATATCCACTTTTCCACAATAACAATGACATTAGATAGAAATTTGAAGACTAACCGACTCAAAAGTGCTCCAATTTCTCTCACAAGCGGAAGAACTTGAGGTTAATGACATTATCCTTATAGCCATCCTCTGCAAATGTGGTGTCTCACCTCCAAACATTCTTCACCAAGCAACTAAGAAGACAACTAAATCTAAATTAGCTCATAAGACTAAATCATAAATGATAAGGAAATGAGGGAAGAAGTGCTAACCAGGATTGTAATCAAAGTTCTAACAAAACCTTGCTAACTTCTTTCCAAAGTGTCCTTCTTTCTTTTGAAATGTGGTGAACTCAACGTTCACCGCCTGATCGTGTATATCCTCATCACAACCATAGTAGAATTTATCAACAGTGGTGATCAATGGTGTGGCAACATCGGTACTATCGAATATTGATGGGTCGGCATAGCTGTAGCGGGATTCAAGAGATATCTTTGTCAAATGCAAGGGAGTATCAAGTCTACGTTTCATCTTCTTGTCCACAATAACAATGACTTCTTTGCAGCGAAGTTCCTCACTAATTAACGCCTCCTTTAGCTCTCTCTTTGCCTCTAGAAGTTCCCCATACACAAAACCCATCGAAGGTTTCGCATCTCCATCGACCAACCGAAGCAGTTTCACCAACGGCTCAAAGACTTTCAAGCAACTCTCCACACCATTCCAAAACCCCATCCTAAGAATTGTGGCATAAGCATCTTGGCCTTTCTTTGTACTTGTCTCGTTAATAGAAGTCCACTTTGAATCCACCACCATCTTCCTCAATTCATCTTTCTTTTTCATCTTGTAAAGTAAGAAACTGAGAAGCAAATCGAGTTACACCTGGTCGAATGATCTCTCTTCTCTTAGTGAAGGACCTCATCAACTCCAGAGTTCGATGATGACCATATATGAGGATGGTGAAAGCCTTAGCCAATTCATCAATAACTTTCTTGAAATTTGGAATGTTGTCAATTCCTTTGAGCATTAAATTGATAGTGTGAGTTGCACAAGAGCTCCAAAATATGCGTGGCCTCTTCTTCTTCAAAAGATTCTTTGCAACCATATTGTTGGAAGCATTGTCTGTCACAACTTGTATGACATGCTCATCTCCAACTTCCTCAATGACAATGTCAACTAGCTCAAAAATGAATTCACTTGTGTGAGAAATATTTGAAGTGTTTGTAGACTTTAAGAAACTAGTCCCCTCAGCATAGTGTGTGACTATGTTCATTATACTTCGCCTTTTCATATCCGTCCAAGCATCAGTCATAAGAGAGCAACCGTTCTTTTCCTTCTCTGTCTCATGGTCAGCTAGCAAGCCCTTCGTTCTTGCATATTTTTCTTTCAACAAAGTCTCTCGAACGTCGTACGGAGAAAGAGGCTTCAATCCAGGACCGAATTGACCAATGACCTCACACATTTGCCTGAATTCGTCATTGTCAATAGCATTGAATGGAATAGCTAAGTTCAGACAATGCATTGTAAAAATGAACTTGTGTTCGTAAGGAAGAAATGAGTGGCAAAGCTAGGAACTAACCATGTGTATACACCCATTTTGCAATGTATTGATGTACTTGAAGTGTCCTCTCCTTCCAAAGTGCTTGGTTTATCTTCTGTTGATTGAGTGTTGTTACTGGAGAAGTCACACTAGGATCTATAGGATATGTTCACTTATCTATAGGACCCAATGTAGTCGGTCTGGAACTACCAAAAGAAGTCATCTCCTCTTCATTTTGTGCATCAGAAGAAACATTAACATCCTCTCTCAGAACTTGTTCACGTTCATGCTCCTCTTTCTTCTTTTTTTGAAAACTTGAGAAATATTCCAAGCACTCATCACGAGCTTCTTTGGGGCATTTTGTGCATTTTGTACACCTCCACTGCTAACATGTTGACAAAAGTTGCACTTGACTATGTCTTTATTATTCGGATAAGCTATTTTTCCGTATTTCCACCCGATATCACCCGACCTTCTTTTTAGGCCACTAGTACTACTACTATCAACTTGTGTACCATCTACTCCTGATGAATCTGCCATGACAATCCCGCATCACCATTCGCCAAATTTTACAGGTTGATGTAAATTGCCATTCATAGTCCTTCACAACAATTTGTGTAGAAATCAGGGAACAAAAACATATAAATTATTATGTAGAGAGCAGGGTAATGCAACTAGATTTTAAACAAGGGTTGATGTGTTTACAATGTAAACTTTACATCACCAAGCTGTTGTACCCCAAAAATTTCTACAACAAGTCAACAACCTCATACATCTATTGGCCGTAATACTGCATCTGCTGAACCCCAAGGGTTGCAGTATTATTGCTGAACATTGCTAAGCTCTCAATAAGCATTCTCAATACAAATTCCTTCCCTCTCAATAAGCACTGCTGTGTTTACAAATTGCAGCGATTTACAGAAACAGAGGACTAGGAGATGAAGCTGCGATTTGCCGATTTCATACACAAAAAGAAGAGGAGATGAAGCAGTCACCTTGGTTCAGCAGGGAGGAGTGAGGACCGGCGGTAGCAGACTCAGCGTCGATCGCTGCATAGAGAGGAGATCGAAGGAGGATGATGGCGTAGATTGGTGATGATGGGTGAGAACGGCGGGCGGTGGAAGGCTCGATGTCGATTGCTGCACACAAAGGAGATGGAAGGAGGAGACGGCGTCGATCACTGCACACAGAGGAGATGGAAGGAGGAGACGACGTCGATCGCTGCGCACAAAAGAGATGAAAGGAGGAGACGGCGTCGATCGCTGCACATAGAGGAAATGGAAGGAGGAGACGGCGTCGATTGGTGATGATGGGTGAGAACGGCGGGCGGAAGGCAGGTCTCTGGGTATTTATGTTAGTTTTGATTTCATGCTTTTTTTTAAACGCGTCGATTCCGCCTTTTCCGTCTCGACACGGAGGAAGTGCCTTAATCAGTCCGCATCAATCGCCGCGTTTTCTCTCCGCCTTGCCGATTTTTACGTCTAGGCAGCCGCCTAGGCGTTCCTTCCCAAACACTGAGAAAATTAAAACTTCTTTCTTTTCGGTAGGATCAAAATTATGATAATCAAAAGGAAGCACGAATTCATTTTGACTGGATCGAATAATCAATCCACCGTCGAAAAGCAATAGAGGTATAAACGAGGAGATAGTGAGTTGAAGAAACGAAGAAACAAATCAAAAGTGAAGCAATGAACTTGGATCATGGGTTTCCCTAGAATTTGAACGAGTGGCTTGCTCGGGAACTGTGAAGAAGCGAAACGAGCGGGAATTATACCCACCACTCGGCTCCTAAACTTTTTGATTCGCCCAGATAAGTTCGAGCAGCGAGAGTAGTGGCAATGGTAGCACCAGCCACTATCCCGTGCACGATCCATGCCTTGTGTCATGAAGAAGATTCAGGTGAAGATGGGGAGCAGATTGATTTGGAGCTCATTTTTGTGTCTTCGCCGTCTTTGAATTTTTCTGACTGCTCCTGTCTGAACCTGCACAACAAGCTAGGAAGCAGGGGCTAGTGTCGGGTAATACGTCTTTTCTGGTAAAATCCGGTCACACAAAAATGCAATATACAACACTGACTGGAAACCGGGCCGACCAGGATAGGGAACCTGCAAACACATTTTATTTATTTGAAATGGACCGGGTTTGGACCCGAAAATAGGGCTGATGAAGTTTAAAGTAAAAGCCCAGTCCATTGTGATGTTAGAGAATGAGATTTAATTTAAAGAGAATGAAACATGCTATTTAAGAATTAATGGGCCATTTTAGAAAATTCCTGGCGCTAGAATTGTTCTTTTCTTAATTTTGAGGTTGCCACCCATTATTATAGTAGGATTTTCTATCCTCCTCTCAAATCATCTTAAACCACGTCACTACCACCCTTCACAAATCCTTCCGCTTCTACCCACTCTAGGACCGCCATCCACTCAACCAAAATTCGCCATGCCCTTAAACTGATCGGCCAAATCGGCTCGTTTGAATCTGGAACTGCTGAGTTACACATCAGCTCGACGTCGACAAGACAAGACAAGCCGCGCTCAGCCTCTGAGTTTGAACCCCTCCATGGAAGCAGATCCGAATCTCGTTATTGTACAAGTTCAAGGACTATCCAAATCGTTGAAGAAGAAGGATCACGACAACACACAAAAGAATCAGGTGGGGCACATGAGTGTGACCAGACCGTCAGCATAATTCGATCGGGGGTTGCAGAGTAGTTACTCGCTCCGACAACACCTCTACCCCGACAAGGATTATCAATTTGTGTCTCTGGAAGTTTTTTTTTTTAGTTTTGTTTGTCTTTCTTCGAGGATATTGCTCATTTTAGCCTTGTTTTGTTTTCTTTTCGGCTTACAGTCAAAGTTTGTAGGGTCAGCGTTTAATGTTTGACCTTCTAGTCACTGTTAGTAATTGAGGTCGGAGTTTACAGTTTATGATCTCAATAGCTTGGTATCGAGGAAGTATGGACGTGGTATATATGATCCTAAATCAGTACACCTCTCGGATTTTAATGAAATACGCATATATTGATTTCGTAAAAAAAAATTAATGGGCCAATTGGAATTAACAAATTTATTATTGTTAATTAACTTTCTGATCCTTCTAATTATTATTATTCCTAATTTTATTTATTTATTATTTATAGATTACTTAAAAATTATTTATAAACATTAAAAGGGTACAGTGATTCGGTTGATTACAGCCTTAAAGAACAAATTCTGAACGGTTGGCTTTAGACGGGGATCTGAAGCGCTACAATATAATGTAAAAACTTAATCAACTCAATATATTAAAAGGCGTATATTGAGTATTAATATTTTTATTTAAATACCGCTTGATTACTCCACTGCTTCCACTCGTATGCCACATTAAAATTAATGTGGAGGCTGTGGTGGCAGATTCGATCGGTGGTGTTGTGGGTCTAGTTATTTGGAACGCCGGTGGAGTTGTATTGCAGGAGATTAAATGGAAATTTTTAGGGCTCTTGGATCCATATGTCTTGGAGCTCCTGGTCATCCGTGACGCATGTGCTTAGTGCTTTCGTCATGGAGTCTGACAGGTGGTCATTTAAGAAGATGCGAAGGCTGTCCTATCCAAGCTCTGTTGATGTTGTAGTCGTTCTGTTGTAGGTGGTGCTATTGTGGCTGAGCTCCTTGTTTTTTTGGCGGCGTGCCGGTATGCGAGCTGCTCATAAAGTGGCGCAATAAGCTCTTTCATATCTCTCGGGTTATGTGGAGGCCGATCCCACAACCTAAGTTGATGCTAGTTTGTGTGTTTTTTTCTATTTTGATTCTCCTCTCCTAAAGTTATCTCTGGCAAAAAAAAAAGAATTAAGATACAGATATTAGCCGAGAATACAATATTTCTGTGTTGCTTGGCGGTGTAAGAAAAGACAGCCTGTCCAAGTCCTCCATGGAAGCAGAATATCGTTCTATGTTCGATGTGTGTTCTGAGATTTTGTGGCTCATTCGATTGGTGCTTCAGCTTGGTGGCGTATCGTGATGATTATTGTATCTTATTTTGTAGACAACACCAGTGCGCACGATTTCTATTACGAGTAATCATTTGTTTCATTAACGGAGGAAACTTATTGAAACATATCTTCACTATATTTGGGAGCTCATTGTTGATGATCGAATCCGTCTGTTCTACATTCACATCGATGATCAAGTTGTCGATTTACTCACCAAATTGGTGGTAACAAGTCGTCATTGGATTCTTGCTAGCAAATTGGAGTGTGACAATGACCAATAATTTGAGGAGGGAGGGGGAAAGGGGTTTGGTTAGTGTAATACGTAATTGACCAAAGTCCCATACTCGAGTTATGTACAAAGCGGGATCGAGTATTATGTTTATATATTTGGTGTATATGATCCTTCAGGGGTTATGTATTTGGCGGCTGTATTCATACAGTTTCGATGAAGAAAATCCCTTCATTCTCTCGTTGATTACTCCATTACTCTGAGAAAAACTATGCAAATCTCGCTTGTTTGTGTGTTTGTATTTTTGTAAGGTATTTGTGTGTGTTTGCTCATTGATTATCGTTTTTGTACGATGCTCTCTGAAAACATACAATTAATTTTATACTGAAAGGTTAGTGTTACAACAATCCGTATCTAAATGTAAACAGCAAGGAAACAAAAGTGATCATGGAGAAGCCACTGCCCTTGAAGCAATTTCCTAATTACCACAACAATCAGAGTGATGAGAAAAGCTCCCCAAGGTAATCATTGGTAATCAGAACAAAAGACTTGAGAGGAGAGTGTTCTAAAGGAGACTCTGTCTTCGCTGGGGGAGGCGCCCTCACTCGATACTCGTATTAGAATGGGTCGTGCTTTTTACCATTGATATAACATTCTAAATGAGGGTTGAAAGAGAAAGAAAAGACTCGGTGATAAAGTTGTTCTATAACTGGGTCAGAGAGGAGAGATGGGAGTTGGCGAGGGAGAGGCTTGTTCTATAATACGGGATATCGTATCATCACTAGCTTTCCATGCGTAACTATCCACACTCACGTTAATAGGCTTAAACTTTTCTATTTTCTTTTTAAGAAAGCCCGAAATAAAGAAATTTTTCCCTTAAAGTCTAGCCACTTTCTATGTCGGGGTGAAAAAGTGCTAGGCTTTTCATTAGGAAGCCCTTCGAAATTCTCTACAGGCTATAACGTTATCACGCTGCGAGTGCCTTAGGTCCATAACCTCTTTCACACACGCCCCGGTTCCGTAACCAAAAAATGTTAGCCAACAAGTTGAAGTGAATTGTTAGATTGCCGGTGCCTCTTGCCTCGTTCCCAATAAGAGTGAAGCTAGCTCATTTCCGGGAAAAGTTACCTACGGTGCAAGCCTTCCTTTAGAAAGTTGAGTGCTATCTATTGGGGCGGCTTATTAAGGGACGAAATAGTGATACCAACGTATGAGGAGAGCGAGTTCAACCGATGGAGTTCAGCTCCAAGAGAAAAAGGAGTTGAAAACTGAGGTGAGGGAGCGAAAGCAAGTCACCCGAAGGCAAGAAGTAGCTCGCCCCTCCTCCCTCTCTCGGCTTATCGGTGACGCAAGCATCCCGCTTTGAATGAATAAAAGCGCCAAAGCCTAAGAATGCAGAGGAAATTTAGTAGAGTATAGTACTCTAGGGAAAGGAATCGATCTCTCTTTCGTTTAAGACTAGTTAGAGAATAAGGGTTAAGGGTTAGCGAAATCGTAAACAAAAAAATGAGCCTGTGATATCAAGAATAGGGAAGGAGAAATGCCCATCTCTATAGTATTGAACCAGCTGACTCACAGCCTATGAGATTCCTCACACTGCAGATTAATCTCATCAAGTTCCTATAGGGAACCACCTGATCTAGTAGGCTATGAGACATTCTGGTTCATCAGGTCACTATAGACCACCTAGTGTACAGGCTATGAACGTCGAGTTATTTTTGTAACTCACAGAAGTAAGGTCTTTCGACCATCTGACTGTTGTTAACTGGCCTTGCTCAGTTAGTTTTCTTTAACTCATTTTTCCTGGATCTTTCTATGACGATTTTTTGACCTGCATCTGAAGAACACATCATCAGATGAGGGTACTAGTCATAGATTTTCCAGCTCCTTGAATGGCCTTAGTCCCATGCCTTTGGAAGATTCTGCTATCATCCTTCTGCAAAGGCCTTTAGTCAAAGGATCAACTAGATTCGACTCTGATCTTACAAATAGTAGGGAGAACACACTTGTTTCTAACAGACTTCTTACTGTTTCATGCCTGATTCTGATGTGTCTCTTCTTGCCATTATATGTTTTGTTTTGAGCTATGTAGATTGCAGCCTGAGAGTCACAAAGAAGAGAGACTGCTGGAGTAGGTTTTTCCTAGATGGGAAAATCTGACAACAAGCACCTCAGCCATTCAGCTTCTTGTCCAGCTAGGTCTAAAGCCACAAATTCAGACTCCATAGTTGATCGAGCAATACACGTCTGCTTGGAGGATTTCCACGAAATGGCTGCTCCACCAAGTGTGAAGACAAAGCCACTTGTGGAGCTTACTTGTTTGTTGTCTGATACCCAGTTTGCATCTGTGTATCCCTCTAGCACCCCTGGAAACCCTCCATAATGTAGACTCTATTCTGTCGTGCCTCTCAGGTATTTCAATAGTCTTCTCAAAGCTAGCCTGTGTTCAGCCCCAGGGTTGTGAGTGTACCTGCTCAATCTGTTCACTGCATATCCAATGTCAGGTCTGGTGTAGTTCATCAGGAACATCAAACTGCCAATAATTTTAGCATAATCTTCTTGTTCTACACTTGTACCCTTGTTCTTTTCTAAATGTACACTGGGATCATAGGGTGTTCTCACTGGGGCAACCTCCCAGCTGTTGAATTTCTTCAGTAATTTTTCTGTGTAGTGTGATTGACTCAAGGTGTAAGTCCTACCTTGTTTGACTACCTTCACTCCCAAAATCACATCAACCGGTCCCATGTCCTTCATCTCGAATTTGCTCGATAGGAAGGACTTTGTTTCTTCAATGGCTGGCGATCAGCATGTCATCAACATAGAGTCACAGGAAAACACAAACACTGTCAAACATTTTTGAGGAAATGTAAGTGTTAGAGCTGTTTGCCCTGAATCCATAACCAATAATGGTGTTGTGAAATTTTTCAAACCACTATTTTGGAGCTTGTTTCAGCCCATACAGAGACTTCCTTAGCCTGCAGACCTTGTTCTCGAAACCAGGTTTTACACAGCCAGGAGGTTGATCCATATAGATCTCCTCATCTAGTTCTCCATTGAGAAATGCGGTTTTAACGTCCATCTGATGCACATGCATATTGAAGATAGATGCTAGAGCAAACATTGTACGAATGGTAGTGATCTTAGTTACTGGAGAATATGTATAAAAAAAGTCAATGCCTTTCTTTTGAGTGAACCCTTTGATAACTAGTCTAGCTTTAAACCTCTTAATCGATCCATCCGTTCTAAGTTTTCTCTTAAAAATCCATTACATCCAATCAACCTACACCCTTTAGGAAGATCTACTAAATCCCACGTGTGATTGGACCTAATTGAGTCCAATTCACTGTTAGAAGCTTCTTTCCAGAGATGAGCATCTACTGATCTCATGGCTTTTTCAAAAGTTTTGGGATAATCTTTTATAAAGTATATAAATATAGTAGAGTCCATCAATTCACAGAGATTGGAATGTTCAGACAGAAAAGACGTTATGAAGCCTGGTCCAAAGGAGGTTTCACCCCTAGTGCGTTTACTTCTCCTTATCGTGGAATTATCATTTCTAGTTGGACCAAACGTTAATGGATACCTGGTAGGTGAAATTTCTCGATCTAGATTTGAACTGGTCATGTAGGGAAATGTATCTTCAAAATACTCAGCGTCTCTGTATTCACAGAAGCTTCTGTCATTCAGCCTCATAAACCTGTATGCTGCACTATTTTCTGCATAACCAACAAATATTGCGTCAAATGTCTTAGAGCCAATGTTGTCTCTTTTGAAGCGAGGAATAGACACTTTGAGTAGACATCTCCAGACCCTTAGGTAAGAGAGGTTTGGAGGAAACCCTTTCCACAACTCAAAAGGAGTTACAACAAGTGCTTTATGAGGGACTCTATTATGAACTTTGGTTGCAGACAAGATGGCTTCCCCCCACATTTCATTCGAAAGTCCAGAACTCAAAAGCATGGCATTCATCATGTTTTTGAGAGTTCTGTTTTTCCTTTCAGCAATACCGTTTTGTTTGGGGCAGTAAGGAGCTGTGAACTCATGTATAATGCCATGAGCTTCACATACTTCCTTGAGGAACGAGGTATTGTACTCGCCTCCTCTGTCAGTTCGAAGCTGTTTAATCCGCTTGTCTAACTGATTCTCTACCTTGGATCTAAATACTAAAAACTTGTGTTCAACTTCGTCTTTTGATTTCAGCAGATATACTTTTGTAAATATAGAATAGTCATCCACAAATGTAATGTAGTATTTTTTTCCACCTCTACTTTCATGATTCCTGAAATCAGCTAGATCAAAATTAACTAACTCTAACAGTTCTGTTTTCCTTGTTTTTACCAGGTTGAAAGGTTTGCTAACGAGTTTAGATTCTACACAGACTTGGCATTTAGGCAGGGTTTCAGGAATTGTCAGATTAGGAAGTAGGTTCAGAGATTCATCCTTCTCAAAGAGCTATTGCCTACGTGGCCTAATCTACCATGCCAATGATTAAATGACTCAACCAGGTAAGAAGAAGCAACATTTTCATTCATAGCAATTGCAGAAATGACAAACAAACTCTCTGATAAATATCCCTTTCCCATAAACAGGTTGTTTTTAGTGATGACCAGCTTGTTTGCTTCAATCACCAACTTCAATCCAGCTTTGTTGAGGAGACCTGCAGATATGAGATTTCTGCGAAGGGTTGGAACAAAGAGAACATTAGATAAATCTAAATGGTTTCCAGAGCTAAGTTTCAGGATAACTCTCCCTTTTCCAATCACAGCTACAGTCTTTGGAGTTTCCCATGAAAACTTGGTCTCCTTGTCCAGCCTCTTCAAACTCAGTGAACATTTCTTTCATTCCACAAAGATGTCTTGATGCTCCAGAGTCAATGATCCACTCCGTGTCATTTTCCACCAGGTTAGCCTCAGAGACTACCGCGGAGAAGGTGATATGATCTCCCTTTTCTTCAGTGGATTTTGCGATGTTCACCTAAGTTTTTGGTCCTCCATCACTCATGTGGTGTTGGTCCTTCCTTTGAGTGCATTGGTAGGCCTTGTGTCCTATCTTTCCACACACATACACGCTCCCTTTTGATACTTCTGAGCTTGGCCTGGCTTCTTGAAGTTCACTGATTTTCCAGATGTTTTCCTGGTTTGCCAGGTAGGGTTCCTAGTGCTTTTTCCTTTGTATATGAAATCAGGCTCAACCAAGTTAGCATTGACTGAGTGAGAGGATCTGAGAGACAACTTATCTTTGAGCCTGTTTGCCTCCTCAATTTTGATGTGACCAATGAGCTCTTCCACAGTCATGTCCTTTTTGTGCTTGAGATGATGCTTGTAGTTGGTCCATGAGTCAGGTAATTTCTCCACAAGAGAGTTGGCTTGAAACATGTTGTAGATGTTCATTCCATTGACAAGGACATCTGTGGTGAGATTCTCAAACTGGTGGACTTGATCCATGATAGGCAGGTTGTCTACCATTTTGAAGTTAAGCCAATTTCCTACAACATATCTCTTTCTTCATGCATCATCTCCTCCATATTTCCTTAGCGGTGTCTCCCAAATGGCTTTGGCTGATTTGGTGTGAGCCACGAGATCAAAAATAGGATTGCTCAGATGGCTGAGGATATGAACTCGCAGTCCTGTTGTCCTTTTCATACTTCTGAGTTTAGTCATAGATGAAGTCCCCTTGTTGAATGGTGTTGTGGAGGACTCCTTTTCCCTATTGTCCACAGGCGTCTCTGATGAGGAAGTTGGGATGCCAGTTGTTCCAGCAGGTGGATCTTCAAACAACACATGATCTATCTCCATATGTTCTAGGAAGATTAGGAGTCTTAGTGACCACCTCTTGTAGTTACTTCCGTCCAGCGCTTCCAACTTGCTCAGGTCAGGTACGGATCTTGCCAGTGTAGTCATTTACCTTGATGATGATAAAGATTGCTTCAAGATTGAAAGGTTAGTGTTACAACAATCCGTATCTAAACGTGAACAGCAAGGAAACAAAAGTGATCGTGGAGAAGCCACTGCCCTTGAAGCAATTTCCCGATCACCACAACAATCAGAGTGATGAGAAAAGCTCCCCAAGGTAATCACTGGTAATCAGAACAAAAGACTTGAGAGGAGAGTGTTCTAAAGGAGACTTGCGCTTCACCTCTTTCTCTAGAACTCAGTACCTCTCTTTATATGAAGTTTCCCCCTCTCATTTCCAGGAACATCGTGTTGAGTTCCATCTTCTCTGTTGATGGAATCCCGGGAATTGGTTGCGAGAATCCAGGAGGGAGATCAGGTCATGATCATCACTTCTCCCTCCATTCCAACAGTCAAATCCAGTTAGAGGTGAGTGACTTTTTCCGTTAGTGTAACGGTGCCGTTTTCACTACTGGTTTGATTAATTGGTTACTCGGTCAATTCTCCTGATTTGAACCTTCATATTCCCAATATATACAACTTTAATTAGGAGTAGCTACTCAGCGCTTATTTTTAACTTAGAAGAATCGGAAAATCACTAGCTAGTGGGGACATTAATTGCGTTGAAGAATAAGATAACTTTTGCGACTATGATGCGTTGGACTGATCATGTAAATAACATGTATAAATAAATAATCACATGGCGACAAGGCACTCGGTAGCATATATATTTCTAATATTTTACAAAAATGGTTTCAGAATAGCCAGTGATTAAGCAGTACGTAGTTAGTTGAACTGTGTTCATCCAAAACAAAACAAAACAAAAACAAAAACAGCGCATGTTCTATACGTATCGCTAGCTAGCTGAATGCTGATCAATTGGTATTTAACTAACTACTTGATAATGAACCTTTACAAAAAAGAAATTAAAATCGCATCACAATGAACATTTACTTCTATTTCTCCTGATTGTATTTACTCACAGAATCTTGGACGTGCAAACTCGTCATCCACAACAAAGCCACTTGAGCTGCATGTAAAGGGAAATTATATTATATTAATCACATGAATTCAGTTGCCTGTATTATTATTATAAGTTACAGAAGAAAGATTAATTACCTTGCGAGAGGACTGGGGAGGATGGTAAGGTTCATTTTTGTTGAAAGTTGGAGAATCGTAATCATTACTGTTATTATTATTATTATGATCAATAGGTGCTGCTGCTGGTTGTAATTGGGAATCAGCTTCAGCTGCTGGGTTTGCTTTGGTGGTCTTCTTGTCGTCTCTTGCCTTATTGAAAATAACGGTATATCCTTGAGCAGAGTCGGATGGGTTGTCCACATCCCAATCCCCGAATTTCGGCAACGCTACCCCTCCTCCCCCCGCCGCCGCCTGCATTATATACACATCGCTTATTTAACTTGATAACTATGAACCCATTCGACGGATACGTACGTATTTCGCTTTTTGTTTTGTCAAGATCAAAATAGCAGGATAATGGAACAAATTGGTCATATTCATATACCAATGTCCGTGCATGTTTCTGGGAAATAATCAGAATTAATTAAAAACTGCATGCATGCATGAGAAAAAATAATAAATACCAGTAAAACAAGAAACAAGAAGATCCGCAACAATCAATTTAACAAGAACATATATAAGTTAAGAATTAAGGACTAATTAAGACTCTAATTAATTAATTATATATGAGTCGATCGAACCACCTTAGCCATGGAAGGGTTGGGATCTTTTCCTTCCTCTTTTCTTTTCTAATGAAGTTGCATTGTTCACCGATCGAGAGGGCAATACAAAGAGAAGATGATTTAGACACACAAAACAAAAGCTTTTAATTGCTAACAATACGTATTTGAAAAAATAATAATACAATAACTGTGTTCTTGGTCGATTGGAAAGAGCTTCAAAGAAGGAACGTTAATTGGAAGATCGAGTAATTATTAAAAAAATTCACCAGAAAGATATGAAATATGAATTAAACAATGAAAAACAGAAAACATAGGCCCATGCATAGAGAGGGTTAAAACTAAAAGAGCAGGTTAAACTGTTAAAAAGATTATTCACCGTGTCACATCATCCTTCAATACAATTATAATCAATACCTTTTTTCTTTATAATACATCAAATTCTAAAGCTTTATAACATATACCAAACAAACTTTACACCATCGATGGTAATAATGTTTTTTTTTCCCGTGGATCTGGTTAATATTTGACCTTGTAAAGTTGCAAATCTATTCTATACATAAAACAACAATAGAAGTTACTATTGTAATATTAGATTTTGGTTTCCTAAAACAATTTTTATCATAAGCAATATTGGGATTTGGTTCCCTAAAACCATTTTTACCATAATCATTTTTATCCAAGGGTGTATTTAGTATATAAAATTAACTATATAATAAAAAGTCAACGAAATTTACAATTAACTATCAATAAAATATAAAGTTAATATCATAATATTAAAAATTCATATAATTACAAAGTAATACTTCAAAGCATAACATCTACAACAAATCATATCGCGATTTCATATTCTACACATATGAAAACACATTATTTGTTCAAACTAGCACACAAATCTTACTTAAAATATGGCAAATCAAAGATCAACTAATTTGATTTTGAAGTTATAATTAGTCAATAATTTTGAAACCCACCCCTAAATGACCGAACGAACCATACAGTTCAACCCATGCAATTACTCGTGGGTCACTCATCATCATAAACATACATAACAAAAGCATTAAAAATTGGAACATGAAACTCCTCATAACATCATAAATGACAGCATATAAAAACAGAGCATCAATTTCTCGAAATCAAATACTAAACAACAACGAAAAATATCCCAAATAGGAAAACTCAACGTCTAGAGATAAGTACTGAAACATCTGAAAACAACTGAAATTCTAAAACATGAAAAGGGATAAACTAGGTTCTTCAAGGTACCTCTCTCTATGATTCCCGGAGCCATTTGATCGAGGTGATGTTGCTGCTCGTATAGCTCTCTTAGGCAGCATTTCTCCTGAGGTTCCATGGCTAAATGTTCATACAAGAAGAAAGAGACAAGATCAGTTATAAGCACTGAGTGGCTAAATGTGACACTTTGATATTCGGTTTGGTTTAAATTTTGATTTGATTATAATCGTACTTGTTGAGTAGAAGTCGGGAGTTGGAAAAATCGAATTAATTTAATTAATTAAAAGTATAGAGTCAGCAATTAATCAAGTATTAAAAACTTACAAATCTTGGGATAATTATCAGGTCCAACCGGCTGGACCATTCTTGTTGGCAATTTAATCAGGTGGAATGTTGGAAATATTTTGCTTTGCATTTGCATGTTTAATGATGAACTCATGCAAAGTTTCTTTGCATGATTCACGTTCAGTTCATGGAAGAACTTTGGTGGAAATTCCAGTGTGGTCAATTAATGAAAAGGATGGACAAGGGCGTGAGGAGTTAACGAGCAGACCCGTGGCTGTTTTGGTAATCATGAGGTGATTGATGTCCACAATCGTGATGAGAAGTGTAGCAACACGTATTTTTTTTCGTCACGATCGTGGTGTATTCAGTATTTATAGACCTGTTAGGGTTAATTCGGCAGACATAAATCGTAAACTTTAACTTACGTCGTATAGGAGAGGATTGCTAATAGAGGGAGAAGGGAGATGAGTGAGCCGATGATGCCAGGACTCAAGGAGGACTCCGTTCTTTATGTGCGGAGATTGACGACGGGAAGAGGGAGAAGTGCGGCAACGATCGATTGTAGCAGCGGCGATGACGTTCAATAAACTACGGCATTGACCGATTTGAGAGGAAGAGCAGGTCTTTCTGGCGTTAGGACGAGCAACGACGGTGGAGGAAGGCTAGGCAGCAGCTGCGACGAAGGGGAGAAGCTCCGATAGCAAGAGATCGTGATTCCAAGAAGTTTGGAGGTAGCCGGAGGCTCGCCGAAATCTGGGCAGCCTCGTCGGCGGCAACCAATCTCGCTGGAGAAGAAGGGTGACCTCCCCGTAATGTTGGAGAAATTTAGTGACCCAATCTACAAGTTGGAAAGATAGTGACTAATCTTGAATTTAGTTATTCTTTAGTCTTGCTTCCGTAGTTCTGAACTTATGGATGGTTTACAGTTAAGGACTTGCGTCAGATTTCTCAACGTCTCGAAATTCTGGATCAGTTAGTGTAACAGAGGCAGTTGGAGGACTAGCACAGCGTTTTTGTCCCAATAAGTTTCAAAATGTTGCAAAGAAGTAAATGAAGCATAACTCGATCGTTTTGCTCCAAACGACACACGGTCTGAAACTACGGATTTGTGACAGGGAGAGGGATTATGTCAAGTCAGAATAAGTGATGCCAGCTCTTCATAACAGGCGGGGGTCTACAATTAATTTATGTTTTAAAGCGTAGAACTGTAATCGTCTGGAATCCGAAGATTGGATTTCATGTGAAACACAGTCGGGCTCTCAGTACTATACAATAATTTGTGATCTACTGTATAGTAGTTATGATATGTACAGATCCGGGCTCTCAGGATCGTACATTAGCTCGTGTTTTACTATACATGTGTTTATGTTCTGATTATAAAGCATGGCTCTGGGATTGTACAATAGCTCATGTTCTACTGTACAGGTGTTTATGATTCGAGCATAAGCTCATGATGTTGAACTGTGAGGCACAGTTCATGATTATGATAAGATTAAGTTTTAGCTAGATTAGCTCCCAATATGGGTTGGTCACCCACCCATGGATTGTGCAATTCCCCAGGTCGTGTTCATGTTTAGACAAGATGTGTCGAGTATAGTATGCCTACAGATACTGTTGACACGATATATAAGGCGGTTTCATGGTCTGATCCACCATGAGGCTATCTACCACTAACTAAAGGTGGTTGATGCTATGATTGTTCCTACAGGACAACAAGTCCAACCTCCCCAACTTCCATGACGATTGCCAATACTGACTCCTTTTGCCCGCATCTTCAAAATTAATAAAGGCGTATAATCTAAGTTTGTGAGTAATTACCTTTGAAACTCTTACTAATTAATAAAGTTAATTCTTTTGTACTTGCAGTTCAATTCACAATAAACTCATAAAAATATACATATCAATAGCTCGGTGTAGACTTCGAACCAATAAATAATAATTTTAAACCAGAATAGTGGGTTTAGATGCTTCTTTGAAACATTTCATAAATTTATATCTCTTTTTTTGGGTGAAAATCTTTGGTGCGGCGCACCTAACTTTCATTCATAATTAATCTATTCTCATAAATATCAAATACATCATAACGGCACCAGTAGGCCAAAATTGGATCTGAAATAGGAAAAGAATAAACATCAAAAGGTATCTCGTGCCCAATGCTGGCAAGGTAATCAGCAGCATGATTGCGTCCATGATAGGTATGAACGAATTCTACCTCCCACGCCCTCTCCATCAACTCCTAAATCTGACTCACAACAGCAGAATGCTGGTGAATATCCCCTGACACCTGGCGTTTGAACTGCAATGCACATCGGGAGTCGAGCTGCACTTGTAATCTCCAGTATCCTCTCTCCCAAGCTATCTAGAGGCCTGTCACAACATCCCTTAAATTTGCCCGGGTAGTCAAATACACTCCCAGGCACACGCTATAAGCCGATAGAATACATCCAGTTGAATCACGAATCAAGCCTCCTACAGCTGCTTGACCCGTCTCCAGATTAACTAAACCATCTGAATTAAGGGCAACCCACTCAGGAGGCGCCGGTTTCCAGGTGATTTGCATCTCTTTCCAGGTGGGACAAAAGGCCTAGTGGTCCGGCTTGGATATGGGTGTCCTCAATTGTAGGCAACCATCTGCATATCCGCTATAACAATAGGTCGAGAGTGGTGTTAAGATGCTGAAACAGAGCTTCGTTCCTTGTCCTCCAAAGGTACCAGCAGGCAATCCCAATGAGAAGGATGGTTTTCACAGCCTTCAAGTGGTGTGTGATCCATGGCAGGAGTGGTGCATCAAAGAAAGATTCAGAAGGTAAGGCTAACCGCTCCAAGGGCAGGCCCGTAATACATGCAGGGCTGTCTCCTGAGAGTTGGGGACAACGAAAGCACATACCTGAGGACGCCAAATGACACCGACACCTCTACAAATTAGTCAGCAGGTGTCCGTGACAAGCAAGCCATAGGAATTGTCTGGTCCACTGAGGACCCTTCCAACGCCAGATCGACTTCCACGGGGTTGTCCCCCGAATACACGGTGCTGAAATTAGGAGAGAGTAGGCGGATTTGATGTTGAACCTGTCGTTTGGTTAAAGCCCCCAAACCACCTTATCCTCTTATTGGTCAACACGCAATGTGAGGGATAATAGGAGCAGGGACAATAGAAGAAAATGAGAGAGAAGTCACAAGTACCTTCTACGGTAGCAAAGTCAGCATCCTGGAGACTAAGATCAACTATAGTCACTGTTGGGCTAGCAAGCTCATCCAAAGTGAGACCGCCATCGACCCATCGATCCATCCAGAAGCTAGTACCTTTCCCATCTTGAATGCTGATGCAGGTTCCACTCTCCATATCTGAAAAAACCCTCACCATCCCCGGAAAACTGGAGTCATGCAACCCTTGTGATGTCCTGTAATGCCGTTTAGGCCATTCTTCAAGTACTTCCGATGAAGGACCTGCACCCAAAGTTCGGAAGGGTTTCATAAGATAGGCATCATTTAGCTCCCTAGCCTTAGAAGCCCGTGACCTCCAACTTGCTTCGGGGCACATATAGATTCCCAAGAGATAAGGTGGACCCTTCTGGAATAAGGAGTAGTACCCCAAACAAAACGATGAATCCGGTTATCGACAGCCTCACAAATGGCGGCCGGCAGCACAAATGTTTGCATGACATAAGCAGGAATAGAATTAAGCACTAAAACAGCAAGAGTTACTCGGCCCACCAAAGAGAGACTCCTGGCTTTCCACCCTGAGAGCTTTTAGTCTATTTTGTCCAGAATCTTCTGGTACGTGTTCTTGGTAACGCCGCCATGCAGGGCCGGAATGCCCAAATACCGCCCTAAATCTCTAGTAATCGGGAATACCCAAGATGTCTGCCACTCGCCGGCCTTCGGACCACGACAGGTATTTGGAGAAGAACACCACTGATTTCTCTTTACTTATTTGATAACCAGAGGCCTCACAGAAACAATCGATGCAGGAGAGGACCGTCCGAGCCTGACTAGATCATTTGCGGAAAATAAGTGGGAAAGACTAGGACCATTTTTGGTAAGCTTTATCGGCTTCTAGGACCCATTCTCCACAGCATCACGAATAACATGGATCAAACGCTCAATACACAGGGTAAACAAATAAGAAGAGAGAGGACATCCCTAACGAAGGCCCTAAGATGGGGTGAAGCTATCAGAGAGCTCGCCATTCCAAAGTACATGGAAGGTAGGAGTCGAGATGCACCTCATCACCACGACAGTGAAATCCACCAGTAATCGTGCCTCTAAGAGGGTGTCCCGCATAAAGTCTCAACGGATCCGATCATCACCATCTGCCCTCGCTTCCCTTTCCTGCCCTCAAGAGCATGAATCACCTCTTGCAGGATGATAATATTATCTGTGATGTGACGTTGGGGAACAAAACTGTTCTTGGTTGGTTGAAACAGCTGAGGCATACACGACTTTAACTTGTTCTAGAAACACTTAGTGATCAACTTATAGGAAACATTTTAGAGACTGTTTGCCCGAAAATGGGATATCAGCTTAGGGTGCGACAACTTTGGAATGAGGACAATGATCGTCTCGTTAACCAAACTAACCAACTCTGGAAACCTAAAAGAGGAGCAAACAAACTCCACCAACCTCATTCCTATAGTATCCCAACACTTCTGGTAAAAAAGAGGTTGAAACCCATCTTTTTCAGGCGTCTTCAGACCACCTATGTCCTTGACAGCAGAAAGGATCTCCTCCGGCGAGGGACGTCATCCAACTTGTGACAAATCTGAAAGCACGGAAAAATGAGAAGGAAGAGAAGAAAAGTTATCACCAGACGAAGTATACAGCTAAAGGAAGAAATCCCGAGCCATCCTTTTCAAATGAGTGGCATAAAAAACCCACTGCCGTGCTTCATCCTTGAGGCTTGTAATCTTGTTGCGGTTTCTCCTCTGAAGGGTTACCGTATGGAAGAACTTGGTGTTTCCATTACCATCAATTATAGACTGGAGACGGGACTTCAACTGCCACAATAGATCCTCCTCCCAGAGTGTTCGCTCCAGATAAGCTCGAATAGACTGTTCTTCAATTCTCCGATCATCGTCAAGGAGAAGATCCAAATTTGCTTGCTCCCGCACCTGCAACCTGTGAAGGAGCTCTTGTTTACGCCTCAAAATGTTCACAAACACCTTGTTATTCCATTTCTTCAAGAATATCGAGAAATCCGGCTGAGCTGCACAATGGGCATAAAATACAAGTTGACTAGATTGAAAAGCGACCAGTCTTCTCGATCACATGTCAATAAGGCCAAATAGGTTGGTTGGATATTGGTAGGTAGTTTTGTGTCATTTTAGTTTTGCTAAACATAAATATATATGTTGAAGATGGTTTGAACATCTAAATAATTTGATACATCTCAATTGATTGATCATGACAGCTCCTTTATCGGACCTCCCGTTAATACCTATTCAATTTTTGTAACAAATGAAAACAAAAAAGATGGAAGAAAAAATTATTGTGTCCATAAAATAGGGATTCATGGTTCAAAGAGGGATTCGCATTATGATTGGGAAGTGCTTGCTTTACATAATCTGATATTCTATTTTTTTTCTTTGACAATACTCTGAACCATATTAGTTATCATATTATCAAAAAATAAGAATCTATACCATTTTTATATAAATATTTATTCACATAAAGGCTGCCGTTTTAATTATAAGGAAACATATCATCTTTTTAAAAAAATGAATATCTGGAAACATATCTTCGAAATTAAAATTTTCCTATTTTGCTCATTAATGGAATTATGAAAAGAAATTGAAGTTTTAATGTTTTTCATTGATGAGGAAAATAGTTCTTTTTTTGGAAGAATAAAGGGAATATGTAATTTTGGGAATTGGGTATTGTGAAAAGTTGAAGGAGATGAAAATAATTGTTTGGTAAAAAATTGTAATAATTTTGGATTCCGAACAAAATTAATGAAATAATAGGATGTGGGGATGAATAGAGTAGGCCGGAAGAATGGAAACCGTAGCCTATGCTGTAATTTTAGCCGTCGCCTTCAGCATTCCGCCGTTTTTCTCCTTTGATCTCTTAGCACTTGCCTTCCTCTTATTTTTATATAAGAGTTACTTTAATTTCTTGGCTCGTCTTACACTCGTGACCTCCCTCGCACAACGACACACCTGCAATATGCAAGGTCAGAGTTTTTTAAAAATCTCCAATGCAAATTACTATGAGAATCTTTGTGACTTATTAGATGATGAATATGGAGCAATTACTAACATGTTGATGCCACGAGAAGAATGCTATTAAATGGAAACTAATCTCATGTGTAGATTCCCATACTAGAGTGATCGACAAAATAACTACGAAGTTATTTCAACAATATAAGTGTCATATGTGTTCAAAGGTTTTTCTCGTTATACTTTTACTCAAATTTAACAACACGATTTAGACTAAAATAATTGAGACTGGTTTCTAATTATACTACTAATTCGATTAAAACTAATACTTAAGGTTTGATCAAAGGGGAGAAAACAAGCTCTTGGATGAGATGATTCATCAAACTCAACTTCCTAATAGCAGTCGGATCGTACAAACGTTGGACTTGAATTAAATAATACGAATCCTCTTATCACTCATATGAATCCGTGGCACGATTATGCACGCGGATTACCACTACTAGTTTCCCAATCAAGGTTGGAATAACTCAACTAGACTAACCGGTAATGAACACCGAGAAATTCTACAAAGTCATAAGGTGCTATTTCAGAATTAAATGAAATCACGAGTAACTTGGCCCATCAATACCTAAGCTACTAATAACTACACCCAACTTGGTCTATTAGGTGCAAACCAAAGCGCCCGCCAATTAAAAGATGAACAACCTTTAAAACTAAAAGAAACACAAAAGGTAGAATCGAGTTATTGGCTTACCCCACCGATAACTTTCATCTATCTTAGATTGTTAATCATATGAATTCTAGAATCTATCAAATAAACGATTTCATAAATTTGACCTAATTCAAGCGGTAACAAGAACTAAGTTGAAACCCATCAATTGAAGCAATCATTCATTTGAATCCAATCATCCAACAATCATCGACCCTATACTTTTAGAGAGAGTTTCATAGCTCAAATCCTACATCTCAACCAAGAAACTCTAAAGAATTAGCTTCTCATGATTCGAGGAGAAGACGAATCAGAATTCGTCCTAACCATCATCTTGATGAGGAGACGATGAATCAATCTTGCTCCAATCGTCGATTTTAATCTTCTAGCTTCAATCTTAGCTTCAATCTTCAATTCGACTTCTAGGTTTGTAGAGGAGAAGTCGTGAAAAAGTTGAAGGAATTCGATATGGGGAAGTCTCTCCCTCTTTCCTCAAACTCTGCCCTTTTATAGGATGCTGCCGAAACTAAAGTGTGCATGTCATGCACCTCCTAGTCTTCAGAATTCCGCGTAGCTGAATGTAAGGAACGACGTGCACAGCGTGCAGGGGTGGACGTCGTTCCCCTGTTTTAGGGCCGTGATTTTCAACAATCCTAGGCCTACACGACATGCAGTGATGCACGGCCTGCAGTGATGCACAACAGTTTCTCCATTTCCATTCTTGATCTTCTTTTCGAGTTCCGGCCGTGCTCTACTTCATGTCCATAGCTTCATAACCAGACCACCTATCTCTAGAGTACCTGTGGATAACAAATACTATAAAGAAACACATCAAATGGACTGAAACGGTCCAAGTGAATGGGTCTAGGCACATAATGCCAAAACACGAAATCACACGAGAATGAAGCTCGAACAATCTAATATTCACTCAAGAATCATGCAGATAAAGATAGATAATTACTGCAAATCCTAGCACTATCATATAGTGATTTCTAACATATTTAATATAATATTCTCTTGTAATTAGTTTTTTTCATAAAATTTTACATGTTATTCAAAATATTATTTTTGTTATATATAATTGTTTGAGTCGGGCATAACCAATTCGCACAATACTCTATAATTTTCTAAGCATATTCAACCATATTTTTCAGTGCCATTATAAAGGAGTTCAATATATGTAATATATTGAAAATCGATCATAGCACACAACTAAAGTATGTACACAAATAAAGATTTTTTTTCAGATTCAATATAAGTTAATGTTCAATTAGAGTATTTTTTCAAATATAATATTAAATATTTAAAAGTACATCAACTTTTTAAAATAAATATTACATTAGTATGTACATATTATTTTGTCATAACATACATATCTATTACTACTTTCATGGAACACTTACAATTATGTTTTACATTTTTCTTGTTACACATAACCTATACATTGCATTAGTTAAAGAAAATCCTATCCTTGTTATGCAGTAGTAAAACCCATTTAACTATTATACATTAAATTTTTTTATTATATATAATATCTGATGGATTTGTCTCTAAGTCATAACCTTTCCTTCGGTTGTGTTTAAACCTCACCATCTCTTCTTCTCCTCGCCACACTATTCTCTTTTAATTAGTTTTTTGTTATATTTATGTTACTTAAAATATATTGGGTTATTTATTTCATAAATGTTCTTTATTATATATAATATATTTTGAATATGGATGGTATCCGATTTATCATTCCTCAATAACGTTCAAAATAGCATATAATGTGGCCATTAGAAGTACAGACTCCACAAACGGAGTTGTATGGGCTGCGGATCTTCGCCAAACAACGAAAATCTCGGTCCTTGCTCACCAACATAGAAGCAACGGTAAAGAACATAGTCACCAGAAAAAATAAGCAAAAAGAGTGCTGAAACACGACTAAAATAATACCAACTATGGATACTCAGGTCCTTATTGGAAACACCACTAAACTAGTCTAGTGGTTATCCTTCCTCCTGGTCTAGTTGAGAGACTTCGAGACTAGCAGGTAGTCGGTTGAGGTAATAGAGTCTTTTCCCGGGCTGGCCTTTTCTGGTGATTTCAGAGCCTTACTGCCACCGGTTGCTTCTGTCTCCATTGGGTCTGAATATGACTCTTCCCACCGATGATGTTTGAGATCTCTGTCCTGCTCCTGGCTTGTAGTACCTGGGGCACCATGCAAGATGATTGCATACTGTGATGGAGGAGTGGTTGTTGATGTAGGGCTTCCTTTCGGTTGAGCCGATGTAGATTTCGATTTAGAGTTATTGCAGTTTTCCAATCTCCACTGTGAAGCCTTATGAGCTTGAGCTTCCTTCCGTGTTAATGCTTTGATCGAATTGTCACAAAGAAAGGGAAAGTCGATCTTCAGGTATTGATATTAAAATGCACATTTCTTTTCAATGTGCCGCATCAGTCCATAGATAAAATAAAAACATGGTAAAAGTTTATACTTGTACTGACAAGTAATAGTCTTATGAAGCCTCATGAATGCATTAGGGAAGAACTTTTGGTTCTTCTCATCATAGCCTTTGTAAATACCAGTCGAGCTTGCCAATACCCGTCCGACTGGTTTCGCAAAGTATTCGAAAGGCAATTTGTGGACTTGTAACCATAACTCTGCGGTATTGAGCGGGAATTTTTGTTGCTCATCCCCCTGTCTCATCTCATGGAGCATCCGAATTTGGTTATCGACGACCAAGGGCCGAAATCCATCACCTGTCGGATGTCCAGTGGGTGGGCGAAGCGAAATAGGAATCGTCGATCATCCAGAGTCGTGATCTCAACACCGGATTCTGGCAGCCACGTGTTGGGAAAGCTCCGCCACATTAGAGACACATTGATGTCTTTCTTGGTAAGAAAGGATCCGACGATGCAATGCTCATATGCCCATGACACAGGTTTTTGCACCATCGAAGCGAGGGATAACGGCGCGACCGATGGAATTAGGATTTTCGGGCCTGGCCTAGTACCCACCGCTGGACGAGTCTCAAATGACGGTGGAGGTGAGGATCGCTGTACTGGAGGCCGTGATCCGAATGCCAAAAGAATTAACGACGGCCTGCCAAGTGGTTGTGGAGTGGAGGTGTGTGGTTGCATTTGATTGATCCCACCCGCCATTGCGATTGGAGAATATGGGGGAGCGTGAGCGCCGAAACTCATCTGGCAAGGCATGAGGAGATGAATGGTGTTGGTGGTGATGGGGAGCGGTGAGAAGATGTGGGTGTTTGGGCGATGGTTTCGACGACGGCCGTCGGCTGCAGTTTGACGCAATTAGGTAAACAAGTGTAGCTTTTCTCCATATGAGATTTTATAACGGTTGTTATTATTATATTAACCTTAAGCTGATGTTGGCACTTAATTAGTATATATTAATTATATGATAACAAAAGAAAAAGAATATAAAAGTTAAGATGGAATTGGAAGAGAGACCCACATAGATTTGGGAAAATGACTAGGTGTAGAGATTAGTAGAGATTGTAAACTGACTTTGAGGACAAAATTGCAGTGGAGATAAGTATATTAACATTAATTAATATGTTTTATTCCATTTTTGAGGAAACTAATTCATTTAATATTGAAAGTTATGTAGAGGATAACCAACATGCACGATACTCTATAATTTTTAAGCACATTTAATCAGATTGTTCAATATCATTAGAAACAAGCTTAATGTATACCGGTCATTCAAAATTGATCATAGTACACAATGTCAAGGGGTTTTTCTACTGATCATTAAACATGCTAACATGCGCTGTAAAATGTGCTAATATGTGGCGCACATTTGCACATGTCTTCAGTGCATATTACCACATCTGACAGCAATTAGGTCTCCCCCTATTTAAAGACTAGACGCCCTTCAGTTTGAGACAAACCTTTTTGGACGAAATTGTAAAGAGAGTTCATAGAATTTTGATAGAGAGGAAGGCATCGAAATCGATGAGCTCGGATCGGAGGTGACGTATCAAGATTAACGAGGCAAGTTTTTCGATGGAGATCGGCAGAATTAGGTTTTTTAGATTTCTTCTTGTGGACTTAATTCTAATGGTTTCTCTTATAGATTTTGATTTGTTCTTCATAACTATGAGTAGCTAAACTCCTTTTAATTAGATTAAATGCCCTAGATAATTCCTTATGAATGAATGATTATTTGAATATTTTGATTTATGCGAGTTGGATGAATTTTAATTTATGATGGATTTTGCTTTTTCTCTTGTTCGTGATTGATCAACTTGAATACGATCTTGTTATATTTGTTTTGACTGGCACTACAAGAATATGCGTCAGTTTTTGCGGTTATTCGAAGACGGACAATACCGTTGTCACGGTTATATAACCGTGAAAACGAGCGTAACTCCATTTGTTGACTTATGTTGACTTTACCGTTGTGGGGTTACATAACCGCGAGAACCCACAATACCTTTGTGGGGGTTCTGAATTTCATATAATCACGAGAACGACTCAAGAACTGGAAAAAAATCAACCCCCATTGATTTTGGTGAGGGGAATTAATCACCATTACATAACATCAATAAGAAATTAATAGTTTTGGCGATTTGTACTAGGCATTTTATATATATGGAGCTAGACAAATTAAAGAGAAAAACTAAAGATTCAATATTGTTTATTTCCGATTTAGTATTAGGGTATATAAATACGAAAACAAAGGATTCAAAATATTATCTTGGAGATCTAAATAAAAAAAAGATGGAATGAAACTAATTCGTTACAATCTAAAAGTTACAAAATATATAAAATAAAAACAAGAGGTCGAGCTAATAAAAAATTTCTCGTGTTCTACAGATCCGAAACTTTCATTTTTTGTTCTTTCTTTTTTCTTCTAATTCTTCAAACATAGAGAGAGCAATTTGAGAATGGGAGAAAATTTGAAGGGTAGGAGAAAGTTTGAGATGAGGAAAATTTTTAGGAGATGTAGTAATCAAATTTGTCCGGACTTTCGATTTTTTTAGTTTCGTAACTCTATTCTATATCGAATTGCTAGCGCTCTTCGGGCCTGTTACTGTTATTAATTAAGAGGGTTCCACCTCTTATTTTTTTGTTAAAAACATTGGAAAATTTGGTTGGAGAAAAAGGGAGGTGGCAGCCCATTTTTTTATTTAAATGGACATTTAAGAGAAGAAGAGGAAGAGATTATAGGGTGATTTTTTCCAAAACTCTACCCCAAAAATCCCCTAAAAACACAAGTGCAAAATATTAAAAAAAAGAGTTATTACAATATATTTAAAAAAGGAATAATAGTATTTTTGTCCTCTTTACTTTACCAAGTTAACATCAAGGCCCCTCTACTATTAAATATTATTGTTACCCCCTTCTACTTTACCAGCTTGTTAAATGTCTCCTTTTATTACTCCATTAGTTATATTCCCGTTATTTTTTGCCTAATTAGGATTGTCACATCATCCAGGATGACAGGTGGCTTTTTAGTCTGATAATTATGCCTTATTGAATTTTATTTCTTATAAGAATTTTCAGTGGGTAAGATTTACCCGAATAAGCATCTTTCTCCTTCATCTCCGGGCAATTCATCTTTCTGCTTAAATTGCAGACGCAACCGCAACCCCTCAGCCCAAGACCAGGGAGGCGGCGACCTTTCATCCAGTTGAATCATATTCCTCGTCCACTAGTTCCTTCTTCATCTAGTTGAATATAAGGATCTTCCTCCTTCAAGTTGAATATAATTATCTTCTTCCTTCATACCAGTAGAATTAGTTCTATCATCAATCATCAACTAGTTCAATTCCACCCACCTTCAACATTAATGCACTCGTCGGCCTCCACAAAATCCAGCTCTGTTTCGAAAATCGACTCAAAATAGATTTGTTGACTCCAATCATTGGAGCTACCCAATTAATCAAATGGTGAACCCTTTGTACAACTTTCCCTCCATGAACGATTGTTACGATAGGGGTTAAATATTACGGTCATTAGCCATGTGTCATCAATATGATGTGTGGCAATGTTAATTAGGCGAGAAATAACGGCAAGATAAGGGATGGAGTAACGGAAGGATCAGTTTAGCAAGTTGGTAAAGTATGAGGGGGCAAAAATAATTTTTAATAATCGAGGAGCGTCTTTGTTAAGTTGGTAAAGTAAAAGAGGTAAAAGTACTATAATCCCTTTAAAAAAATACTAAAACTAAACACTAAAACTTCTGTCGTCATCCGTTTTGTCGTCACTCAGAAAAGGGCCGCCACCTTACAAAAAAAGAAGCTTCGATTTAAAGGTAATCATTCGAACATTCCTATTTGAAAGTATTCACATACCATCCATTCATTCACCTTGTTGTGCTTATACACCCCTACACTATCGTCGAATCTAATGAATATTTCATTTAAAAAAACAATCAACAAATTAATGAAATAACCTTCTATACTTACTAAAGAGTTGCTGGAAAATGCTAATAAGAGACTAAAAGACCATATATCATCTTTTTTTATACTATTTGTGCCAAGAATCACAAAATAGTGCTAAATCGAGCTAAAATGCTTTTTTTAATAAACATATTGTTGGAGTTTCATCAAGAATGATAAAATAATCAAGTTTTTAAACAAATTATCAGTTTTTAGGGCACCCAGATTATTAAGTTCGTCTTAACAACAAAATAGTCAAAAAAATTTCCAAGTAACCTAATCAACAACAAGGCTACCACCACCTACCAAGTAAAAATAAAAACAGATAAACCTTATTTGTTTTACCTCCCAACGATATTCTGTCCCATTTCCTCTTGCTTTTGCAAAATGAGTTCATTCCACCCGTTTTTGAAAGCTTGAAAAGAAATAAAAAATTGTTAGTTAATTACTGTACAAAATAAACAGAAACTATCTAAGGAAAATAGGGCATAGTTTTTTTACCTTCTTCTTTGTTTCTACTTCTTCGTGGCTACGTCGTCTGCGTCGGGTCTTCCTCCTCGTCGCTACCGATCCCCAACCCTGCATAGAAAAACAAGAAAACCCAAATAAAACAACAAAATAAGAAAAAAGGTTTCAAACCCTAAATTGCTCGTGTCTCCCTTCTTCACCGCGCAAAATCACAGGGGTAATTTCATCTTTTCAGTTTTTCGGTCCAACCGCGGGTAACCGGTTCAACTGGTCAGGCGCGCAGGCTGCCCTCCTCTCACCCGTCCGGTCAGGCCCGTCATTCGGTTGGATCCAATTGATTCACAAAGGCCAAGCCTTTGGTAGATTGGGTCACATTCATGTCTCATTAAAACCTTATTAAGAGTGAAATAAAACCGAAATAAGGGTGGAATAATAGCACAATAAAAGTCATAAGTTCTTTAATCTTATTCGATATTCATAAGTTAACGTTACAACTAGAAACTTTGCAATTATACGAATCGATGTAGCTTTTTAATCAACATTAGCATAACGATAATAGAATTACCAAATCTCCAAAAATAAAGGTTTCTTTCCAATCCTACAATACGTTTATAATTATGTCAAATCAAGTTAATATAAACTATTAAATTTTTAATTTGACGAATAATGTGAAAATTCCTTAATAATAATCCTTTAAAAATATTATAGTAACGTTTTATGAATTTTGTACTCGTGACAAGAGTTTTGGATTTTACAAAATTATTAATTAGTTAACAATAGAATAAATAAGTATCCAAATTATAATTCGTTATAAATCTTTATTACTCCTCTAAACTTTATAAATAATAATAGTCTACGAATCAAGAGGTTCGTAAGTAAATACATTAAAACGCGTATTTCTCTTCAGCATGTCAGCACCTTCGATTTTGGAATACCGAAATACAAGGATTTTCGTTCTAAATTTTTTTTGCCATCAAAATAATTAAATAAATATCTTTCAAAAATGAACTTGATAATGTAATTTTTGAAATAGCAAAGATTATGCAAAATCCTCAAATCAACTTTTCATCAACCAAACTTACGTGGACTTTGATCCCAAAAAATTGGGTACGTAGGTAGTCTTATGACTCGAGTCCAAACAATTAAATAAAAAATATCTAACTAAAAATATTTATCAACATAAAATGAAATTTCTACAAAAGTGGGAATTCTTAAATCCAAAAAATTATTTAAAAATCTAACTAAAAATATTTTTCAATATAAAACGAAATTTCCACAAGGGCGGGAATTCGTAAAGGCAAACAATTAAATAAAAGTATCCAACTGAAAATATCATCAACATAGAATGAAATTTTCACAAAAGTTGGAATTCGCAAAGACTTATACTTGAATAAAAATATTCACCAAGAATTACATAACCTCCTACATTCAAACTAAAACATAATTAAGCCACTAAAACAAAGAAAATAAAACATAACTAATCGAATTTCGTAGTACCGGTTTACGGGGCGTTGCGGGGGTGCTAATCCTTCCCCGCACGTAACCGCCTCCCGAATCCAAATCTCCGTTCCGCAGACCTAATCTGACTTGCATCCAAAAAGACCAGGGTTATGTCGAAAGCGTCCAATCCGCTTCTAAAGATTGGTGACGACTCCAAAATCCGTTCGAGCCATCGGCACCGCGAACGGAAACGTTCACGATAGATGGCGACTCCGCTGGGGACTCTTGGAACTCTCCGAAGGAGGCTAACTACAAAAATAAAATCTCGATAAGTTTGGATGTTTAATTTCTTTGACATGGCTTTACTTTCCCCATATGCTCTATTTAATTTCCAGTACTCATGCATATGCATGCTCTATACTCGAGCTTCATCCTTAGGTAGAATTTTGAGTGAAGTAGTGTTTGCCTTTATAATAGTAAGGACGCGTGAACCCTCATCTTAGTATTGAGTCATTCCAGGATTAGCTATATTCGCCTCATGTAGTACGCCTAGAAGCCTCCCTCAATCTACCTAGGATAGAGCCTCACGAAAGCCGTTCGACAGCTCACAACCTAGAAAAGCCCGGAGATAGGGAATTTATATGATTTAATGTATTATTATTACTCAACTTGCGGAGTTCCTCTTGATTATCTTTTGTGATCCTTATTAAATATGAGCATGCATTATGTCAACATTTTTTAAAATCAAGGTTTGTTGTGCAAATCTAATCCCTAGATTTGCAGGTCCTTTGCCATTAGATGAATGTGTTTGGCGACCTTGAGCCCTTTTGGTCGATCCTGCCGCTAGCCCTGCAAAGGGAGATTGTGGAATGGACGCTCCCCAAAAGAAATGCGTTCATGGTTGAGGCCTTGAGGACTATTACACAACTCGAAAACGGGCGAGTGGGCACCCCGATCCAACATCTTGATTGACATCCGTGCTACATGGGCATGAACATCTTCTTTATTCCGCTGCACTACTACGACTCCTTCCTAGCTAAAGCCTGACTCCTGTTGGCCTTCATGGTTAGGAACGAGACCATAGGGGTAGTATTTCACATGAAACAATTGACAGCTTGTGTCGCCAGATGGGAGGCCAATGTTGAAACTGTCACCCGTGTGGGTAGCTAGCTTAGTAACTTCTTAACCATAAGCGAATGTAACACATTCCTACAACAAGAATGGACGGGGGAATACATTTTGTTCACCTTTCACATAGAACAAGTTACTACTTACTGGGAGGATGAGCCAGTAGTGATGGAAAGGAGTCACGTTCTCTTTGAGGGTTCTTGGCCAACCAACCAGCTATTCAGCCCGAAGACGACCCTATACATTGGGTGGAAATGAAATGACTGTTGATGGTGCTAAATAAAATAAAACACGACCCAATCTTGACCATCCTGCAGTCAGCCGATAGGTACTACTGCAATGGCAGAATCAAGGAAAGCACTAGGATCCTCTCGAAGATACAGATCAAGAACACCTTCTACTTCGAGGCAGGGTATAACCAAGCAGTCTTCAGGGATGTCAACTTCGGGAGAAGCTTTGGAGTACCACTTTACAGAGCCGGTTCGTTCATCAAAAATGGGGAGGGTAGTGGCTAGATATCAGAAATAGTATGGTCAAAGATCTTCCCAATTTTGTATGTATCGTGGAAGAATCATAGTAGGACCTAGACGGGTAGCACATGGGTAGTATGATAGTCGGAAGTAGACAAGACGTTATGTGGCGCCTCACCTATTTTGATGTTTTAGCCGAATACCGCAAAATTTTGTAATAGTAATAGGGTAAACCATAACGAACGCACGCACAGTGGCATGTGTCAAACTCTCGGCATCGCCTGCGAATTTTGGGATCCATGTAAAAAATTATAATATTAACGGATTAAGCAGCCTCCTAATTTCTACTGATGACTCAGTGCATGATTCTCGTATTTGGTTACGCGCAACAAACCTTTGCATTCGCCTTTGTTTGTTTAAAAAAAAGAAGAAAAAAATCTCTTTTACATTTCCTAATATTCAGTTAATGTTTTAGCTATCATCATCACAAAGCACATGTTTTATAGCGTAGTTTCATCTTGTAAAGTTTAGCAACCTTCATAGACATTGTTGATGAGGAAGAGTATGTTATGTGGTCGGCTCAGCAACAACGTGAAGCATACGGCGATGAACCACCATTCCATACCCTCTTTCCAAACCTGCCAAACTGTATGATTCGGGTACCGGTGTACGAAACCGATGTGTTAAGGGCATCTGGTCAATGTTTATCGATGAAGAGAAAGTGTTATTTGGTGAGAAATACGAATGTCTGTTCGACCTGATCAACACTCTGTTCCCGGGAATTATGATGCGAGAACTCCTCATTTATTGGGATCCACAAGTTCACTACTTCACAATCAATGACATAGATATTTCGTCACTAGCCGAGGAATATGGATCAATCGTCCGTCTCAGGGACCTCCCACTGGGCAAGGTGTACACAACTCAATCTAGGCCCAAGGTCGAAAAGTCCTTGTCTCACATTCTGGGGGAGACAAAAGATAAGCTGAAGGACCAAATTCAAGTAGGGACAAGTGAAGAGTATTTACCCATCAGGTATTTACAAGGATACATCCGCAACAGAAGTACGACATGTCATGGGCGAGTCAGCGCTTTGGCACTAATCCTCTATGGAGTAGTACTATACCCCGGCGTAATCCACTTCATTAGTGAAAACGCTATCAGAGCTTTTGTGACAGACTATCACAAGGCAATCGAACATATGCCATCCTGGCGGAAACTTTCGTGGCTCTTGACAACTACTACCACCTAGCCGAGGAAACACTATACGAGAGCGCTTCCTTGTTAGTCACATGGACCTTTGGACATTTGAAGCCATCACCGAAGCTAGGAATACCTAGTGCCAGGTACAACAAAGATTTCTACGGATCAACCAGCACGATTAACAAGTTTATCCAAGCCGGAGGAGGGTAAGAGAACATCACACCAACCCAATGGGAAAGGTATTTTTCCACCTTCGAAGAATGTAAGCTCAACTGAAAAGCCCCATGGATGACAAGCATGGATGTATTGTATAGATGTGGGGATAATCCTTGGGTCCCTCTGCTAGGACCAACGGGTTGCGCAGCATATGTTCCTACCATGTTTAGAAGAAAAATGGGATGTCTACAGTTCATACCAGGCACGAAAGGGATAGGGAGAGCTAACGATGACCACAAAACCAAGATAGAAGCAGTGCTCATGAGTTGGGAAAAGGCAAGAAGGATTGCCAGCACGCTGAGTTTCACAGAAACGAGGGATATCCACGACCGAGTAACTGATGATTATCCTGAATGACAAGAGGTCTGTGGGAGCATGTTATCCTCAAGATTTCCAAGGGGAGGGCGTAAGAGGAGAATGGCTACATCTAGTTCTCAAGATGTCGGAGTCAGTGTAGAGGAGTATGACGAGCTGAAGATCTGCAAATTGAGTGCCACAAGCTGAAAGGGCAGCTGAAAGCTAAGGAGGGACAGCTGAGTTTGGCAGAAGCGGATAGCCGGGATCTGAATAGGATAATCAGAAAATTAGAAAAGGGCGACCCAAAGCATTGGGGAGTCGTCGAAAGCCAGAGAGATGAGATTCATTGATTATGGGCGCATGTCAGGGTGCTTCAGCAAAAAGTTAGGGAGTACGAGGAATAAACTAGTTCGCTAGAAAGAGAGGTACATGAGCGAAGGGAAAATGAAAATGATATTCACACAAAGAGAGGTACAGTAGTGCAGGCTATGGGTAGAATGCATAAGATTATTGAAAAAGGATGCGCTTTTTGACATTAGACGTCGAATACCACATGGAGACGATGGAAGCCATGGGAGAAGAAGGCGGTGAGATAACAACCTTCTTAAGCCACCTCTACAAAGAATTAACTTCTTACGGAAACATGGCTGAAACCATAGTGAAAATGTCAGAGCTGTAGTTTGTACTTTTCTATTGCGTAATAAATAAACGATCAATGTGTCTTGCTTTGGCTTGTAAAAGGTGGTGTAGTAATAAGCACTGTGGGTGTTACTACTGTACTAGTAAGAGTATTGTATGCAGAATGTTATGAGCGTGTTGTGCTGTTAAGGATGATCCTGTTTATAAAACAGTTGTTATGTGTTGATGATGCCATCCCTGCATCCATACATGTTTTCAAAACTCATACACATCATGCAACATGAGCAAAGCTTGTTTTGTTTTAAGTAAAAATAATAATAATAATAATAAAGAAACTGGTACGGCTTGTTCATTGGGGAAATCTTTCGACATTGCTCACCAACAGACGATAGTCCTGGCACACCAGCATTGGAGTTGCCTTAAAGCTAGGATCATGACATAACAGACACTAAAAAATCTCCAAAAGCAGATGGACAAGATAAAAGGACGACTAGCTGGGTTTGATGAAATGAAGGAGCAGACGAAGTTGCTCATAAGATTGATGGCTGACAAGAAGAAGGTTAGGGAAGATGAAGACCAAAAGGTCGATTCGGAAGTTCCTCTTCTGAAACCAATTGGGGAAGGACATGCAAAAAGGAAAGTAGTCGTGATCGGTAATGAACAAGAGAAAACTGAAAGGGAAACCGGAGAAACAAGTGGGGATGGTTTTCACACTAAGTTTGAGCACGTGAAACATTCTGAATTTTAGGAAGATACGCCATCCAAACAATGGCGAGAGTGCTTAGAAGAGAGATTGCGGCCTGTAGAGGATGTTGATTCTTATGGCACCCATAATGCGTCACAGTTATGCCTCGTGCGAGATGTTGTGATACCCCCAAAGTTTAAGATACCAGACTTTGAGAAATATGATGGCACCACTTGTCCGAGAAGTCATCTAGTGATGTACTGCAACAAAATGCAAACCATGCATATGATGATAAGCTGATGATGCACTGCTTCCAGAATAGCTTGGGAGGCTCAGCTTTGAGGTGGTACATTGAGTTTGAAAGAACAAGAGTTAGAAGGTGGCAATATCTTGTTGATGCTTTCATGAGACATTATAAGCACAATCAGGATTTGGCCCCAGTTAGGGAGGACTTGCGGAATATGGAGAAAAAAGAGAACGAATTGTTTTCGTGAGTATGCCCACAGGTGGCGCGAAAAGGCCGCCGAGATGTAGCCACCTATGTCAGAGAAGGAACCAGTGAACTATTTCCTTTTTCTGGATTCTGATTGATTGCCTTTTTTTGACGACAAGTTTTAATACTGAAAAGGGAGTGCCCAACTAGGGCATCTGAAAATGATAAAACGACCTTACGGAGATTGGCGAGGGGTTACTATGATGATGGGACTACCCTCTACAAAGCAAGCCACGACTTTGTCTTTGCTAAGATGTGTGACCGCCCCTGAAGCTCAGAGAATCATAAAAGAAGTCTATGAGGGAGTCTGCGGCACGCATGCCGCTGGTCACACTTTAGCTAAGAAGATAATAAGGATGGGTTACTATTGGACGAAGATGGACTCTGACTGTGTAAAATACGTGAGAAAATGCCACAAGTGCCAGGTTTATGCCGATAAAAAGCATGTGCCTCCGTAATCATTGCACGTTATGGCATCACCTTGGCCTCTTGCAGCATGGGGGATAGACGTTATAGGCATGATTGAGCCAAAAGCGTCGAATGGGCACCGTTTCATCCTAGTAGCCATCGACTACTTCACAAAATGGGTCGAGGCTGTGTCATGCGCAAACATCACCAAAAGTGTCGTCACAAAGTTCGAAAACAAGGAATCATTTGCCGATATGGGCTCCCGGAAAGAATAGTAACTGACAATGCGAAAAATCTCAACAATAAGATGATGGATGAGCTTTGCAACCAGTTTAAGGTCAAGCACCACAACTCGATACCATACCAACCAAAGATGAACAAAGCAGTCGAGCCGGTGAACAAAAACCTCAAGAAAATCATATAGAAAATGGTCGTTACCTACCGCAATTGGCACGAAATGCTATTGTTTGCCCTGCACAGTTATCGAACGTCAGTAAGAACTTCGATGGGATCGGCGCCTTACCAATTGGTCTATGGGTTTCCAATAGAGGTAGAAATAAAGAAGATAAGGGGATCAAGAGGAAAGTGCACGCCGAACTATGAAGGGCCCTATGTAGTGAAGAGGGCTTTCTCATGAGAGGCATTGATACTATCAAGCATGGATGGAGACGAGCTCCCTTACCTAATTAACTCTGATTCAGTGAACAAGTACTATGCTTAGAGTTCATGACGGAGACGTACGAGGTCGGTTTTCCATCAATAAAGAGAGGGTTTAAGTTTGCTTTACACATTAATAGACCTTATACACACCATCCTATTATTACTGCTCCATGTAAATAATAATAATAATAATAATAATAATAAAGAAAATACAAAGAAACAAACGTGAGGATAGATTCGGCGAACCATTCAAAATTTGGTTCCTATTTTTGTACTACTTTTTGTTGTAAACAAAAGTAACACAAAGAGGGGCAACTGTAGTAACCAAATTTGTATGGGCACTTGATTTTTTAGTTTCATAGCTATATTTACGTCGAACTTCCAAGGCTTTTGGGGCCCGATTTCAGCCCAATTTTGGGCCAGTTACTGTTATTAATTAAATGGCTGCCACCTCTTATTTTTTTGTCCAAAACATTACAAAATTTAGTTGGAGAAAAGGAAAGGTGACCGCCCATTTTCTTAATTTAAATGGACAATCAAAAAAAAGAGGACGAGATTAGAGGTTGGTTTTCTCAAAATCTCTACCCCAAAAATTTCCTAGAAAACCACAAGTCCAAAAACTTCCAAAAAAAATTATTAAAATACATTACAAAAAAACACTAAAACTTCTGTCATCATCCGCTTTGTCGTCACTCACGAAAGGGCTGCCAACTGAAACATGACAAAAAAAGAAGCTGCAATTTAAAGGTAATCATTCGAACATTCCTATTCGAAAGCATTCACATACCATCCATTCATTCACCTTGTTGTGCTTATACACCCCTACACTACCCTCGAATCTAATGAATATTCCATTTTAATAAACAATGAACAAATCAATGAAATAAACTTCTTTACTTACTAAAGAGTTGCTAGAAAATACTAACAAAAGATTAAAAGACCATCTATCATCTTTATTACCACTATTTGTGCCAAGAATCACAACATAGTGTTGAAATCGCCCTAAAATGCTTTTTTCATTAAACATATTAGTGGAATTTCATCCAAAATGATAACATAGTCAAGTATTTAAGTAAATTGTCAGTTTTTAGAACACCCGAATTATTAAATTCGTCTTAACAACAAAATAGTCAAAGTTTTTTCCAAGTGACCTAATCAACACAAGATTACCACCACCTACCATGTAAAAATAAAAACCTTAGCTGTTTTACCTCCCAAAGGTATTGTGTCCCCTTTCCTTTTGATTTTTCAGCATGAGTTGATTCTACCCGTTTTTGAAGGCCTGAAAAGAAATTAAAAATCATTAGTTAGTTAGGTTAAAAAATAAATAGAGATTAATGAAGGGAAACGGGACATAGTTTTTTTTACCTTCTTCTTTGTTTTTGTTTCTTCATCGCCGCCGTCGGCGACGGGTCCTCCTCTTCGCGTTGCCGATCCCCAACCCTGCACAAAAAAACATGAAAACCCAAACAAAAAAATAAATAGAAAAAAATTCAAATTGTAGATGTACAGATCAGGGCTTGTATGTCACTGGAGGACTCACCGGAGCCTCTTCTAATGGCATGCAAGTCCGGATCCGGATAAAAAAAAAAAGAGGGCAGAGGAGAAGAGGGACGGAGGCGGCCAATGCCGCCGTTGAGAAATAGAAGAGAAGAAGAGGAGAGGAAGGACATAAAAGGAGAGGGAAAAAAAGGGACAGTGGCTACGGCCGCCGTCGACTGAAGAAAAGAGGGAGAAGATAAGAGAGGAAGAAGAAAAAAAAAGAAGAGAAGAGCTGCGGCGTCAATGAAGGCGGCGGCCGAGAGGAAGAAAAAGAGAATAGGGGAGGAGAGTTAGAGAGAGGGGAGATATTTAGAGAGAGGTCAGAGAGATTTAAGAGGGAAGAGGAAAGGAGAGAGAGTGAGAGGCTGTAAAATGCACAATTTCAGTTAAAATGGCCTATTTACACGACTGTTTAGGGTTATAATGAAATTACTAATTGCCCCTGCCCCATTCTTCACCTCGCAAAATTTCAGGGGCAATTTCGTCTTTTCAGTTTTTAGGTCCAACCGCGAGTAACCGGTTCGACCGGTTAGGCGAGCAGGCTGTCCTCCGCTCACCCGCTGGGTCAGGCCCGTCATTCGATTGGGCCCAGCTCAAACTTGGGCCCAATTGATTCAAAAAGGCCAAGCCCTTGGCAGATTGGGTTAGTCTCATTAGGGCCTTATTATGAATGAAATAAAATCGAAATAAGGGTTGAATAATTGGAGAATAAATGTCATAAGTTCTTTAATCTTATTCGATATTCATAAGTTAACGTTACAACTAGAAACTTTGCGATTATTCAGATCGATGTAGCTTTTTAATTAACATTAGCTTAACAATAATAGAATTACCAAATCGCTAAAAATATTTGTGGCATATTTAAATAAAGATTTGTTTCCCGTCCTACAATACGTTTTTAATTATGTCAAATCAAGTTAATATAAACTATTAAATTTTTTGTTTGGCGAATAATGTGAAAAGTCCTTAATAATAATCGTTTAAAAATATTATAGCAACATTTTATGAATTTTGTACTCTTGACAAGAGTTTTGGATTTTTCAAAATTATTAATTAGTTAACAATAGAATAAATAAGTATCCAAATTACAATTCGTTATAAATCGTTATTACTCCTCTAAACTTTATAAATAATAATAGTATGATTACGAATCAAGATGTCCGTAAGTAAATACATCAAAAGGCGTATTTCTCTTCAACATGTCAGCACCTTCGGTTTCGGAATACCGAAACACGAGGATTTTCGTTCTAAATTTTTTTTTCCATCAAAATAATTAAATAAATATCTTTTAAAAATGAACATGATAATGTAATTTTTACAATAGTAAAGATTACGCAAAATCCACAAATTAACTTTTCACCAAGCGAACTACGTGGACTTTGATCCCAAAGAATTGGGTACGTAGGCAGTCGTAAGACTCGAGTCCAAACAGTTAAATAAAAAAATGTATAACTAAAAATATTGATCAACATAAAACGAAATTGCCATAAAAGTGGGAATTCGTAAATCCAAACAATTAAATAAAAATCCAACTAAAAATATTTATCAATATAAACAAACTTTCCACAAAAGTGGGAATTCGCAAAGACTTATAATTAAATAAAAATATTCATCAAGAATTACATAACCTTCCACATTCAAACTAAAACAAAATTAAGCGACTAAAACAAAGAAAACAAAACATAACTTATCAAATTTTGTAGTGGAGGGGATGCTAATCCTTCCCCGCATGTAACCGCCTCCCAAATCCAAGATCTCCGTTCCGCAGACCAGAACTAACTCGCGTCGGAAAGGAACCGGGTTATATCGAAAGCGTCCAATCCGCTTCTAAAGATTGGTGCCGACTATTAAACCACTTCGAGCTATCGGCGCCGCGGACGGAAACGTTTACGACAGGGGTTTTGATGAAGAAAGAAATTGAGAGGAGAAAGAAAATAGGAATTGTGAGGAAGATTGGAAGTGAAAGTTTGAAGATAATAAATACGAAGAGAAGAAATCAAAATTTTGAAATGTGATTAGTGGAGAACAATGGATTGATAGATTATTTCACATCTCGATGTCTCGATCGTTGGATTGTAATTCTGTTTTCTCTTTGTGGTGGAAGATGAATTACCGTCGTCGCGGTTCCAAACTGCTAGAATGGAAAGCGGGATAACGGAAATATTGACGGAATGCGCTCATCACAGCCCACCAATTTTTTAAAAATATTCAAACCCCGTTTTGGCGGTTCCTGATAACCGCGAGAACGGACGCGCGAATTAGAATCCATTGTGGTAGTTGTGCAACCCCCAAAGCGGAACCCCCAGTACATACGCATGTTCTTGTAGTGTTGAATGTGCTTGCGTATCATAGAACATAAAAAATAATCAACTAGGGTAGTCGTTAACCCTCAGAAGGGGCCGATTAGACTACTCCATCGTGAGTGCATTTCTCGTTTGATTTATCACCTTACAGATTTCAGATCTTGGCTCAAGAGAGCATACTGAGATTCTAGGATTAGTAGTAGGTTAGAGGTCCCGAAAGGGCGTGACCTACATAGAGAAGAATTGTGACGATGAATTGCGTTTGTCCAGTTTGCATTAATTAAGGAAGTTAGATATTGTTTGTTTATTTGGATAGCCTAAGTGGATTCGAAATTTGAACAGTTTCATTTAAATTGGTTAAACCCGTAATCGTGCAGTCTTGCAACTCTTGCTTTTATTTCCTTTTTTATTCTCATTTTTACTAGTAGTTGGATAATCATGCCTACATCACAATCCCGATTAACTCAATTAATACTTCATCACACTTTAACTAAACACAACCTTGAGACCCTAGGGAATTGGATACTATTTACAGCAAGTAATTAGGTTATTTTTTAGAGCACGCTATAAGCGTGTCAAATATATATATGACCAATTAAACTACACATTGGGGCCAAAACTTTGCAGAAACACTTGGCCAAATCATGCGGACATACACAAAAATTCATATCGTATAGTGGCTTTAGACTCGGGAGTGGGCTAGGTCAAACCCCAGGTAATCCCACACCTAGCTCCGCTAGTGTCAAAGAAGGCAATACAAGCTCAAGAAAATCTTAGAGAATGCTGGCATCATACAAGGACATATGTACATGGCTGAAGCGATAAAATTTGCTATTAAAAAGGAGCTTGGGGTAGATGCAAAGTTGGTAGGTTTCCCATTACAGCCGGTTGAGGAGGGGTTGACCTGGTTACAGATACTTGTCGAAGTGATCGTATGTGAACGAAAGGATCTCAGAAAGGCCATCAATTGTGGTCACTTGTGGTCACTTGTGGTGTCAACGATTGGCCACGAAATCAATGCAAGGCTCACAGGCAGATCTTGTATTAAGGTATTCAGTGAGTTTATTTTTTGCCGAATCTCTACAACATTTTTCGTTCTTTCATTTAGCAACTAGGTTTTTTGAGACACGGGGTATTGCTTACCTGTTAGTTAATTCGTAATAGGTGTTTACTCACCCGTGTATAGATCAATACAAAGACTTGGATGCAGCCCTTGTGAACCCATGAAAAATACAGACAAAGAAAGGCATCTCGCATATTATGTTCATAATTTTATACTATACATCGCAAAGTAGGATAGCCATACACATTCTAAGAGCACATCGGAAGGCTGCTAGTATATCTATCTGTTACATGACATTGGTGAATGTAGTAGATTTACAACATAACTCAAACTCAAAACATTCATAATTGTGAAATATAAAGGCATCAATCCAGTTCTTCTAATCTACAATCTGATCAGTTCTTCTAATTCATTCTGGTAAAGGCAGAAATCAGATTTCAACAAACAGATTGGAGAAAAATGATTCCTCAACTTCGCAAAGTAAACAGCCATAGCTTAGAGCCATTCTTAACTCACTCTAGGCACCCACTGACTCCTTATGGGCAAACCTAATACCCATCTCATTTCTTAATATTAGCACTGAGGGGTCAACAGAAACAGTATGTAAAGCAAAACATATAACATATTTTGGTTTTGGTCTATTACAACAGAACTAAGCAGATTACAATCTCATGAGACACAGGAACACATGGTTGGCCTAAACTCCTGAAGTGATACAATCAGTTAATAGTTTGTGTGAATCATAAAACAACCATCCAAATAACAGTAAATAAAACATAGCATAGATCTTTTTCATCATCAACAGGTAAAAGAACAATAGATAGTGAACACGTAGGAAGCAAGACGTAGCAAACCAGAAACAATAAACTGCAAAAACAGATGAACTTGAAGATATGGTGTTTTTGTGATAAATGTCCAACCGCATGGCAGTTATCCTTCAACCAAGCAAAAAGAAGAATCAGAGAGGAAAGGAACATATATTTATTATCAAAGGAGAGGCAAGTATGGATAGCAAAGATATCGCAATTAACCGAAGATAGTACTCAACAAAAAGTTAAGAGATCTGAGAAGCATCACTGTATAATAAGACCAACTTAGAGAAAATGCTTAAATACCCTGAAAACTTATTGATATATAAAAATAGATGCACGAGAGACAAAACAAAAGCTCGCCGACGCCTAAACAGCAATAGCAAAATTTTAAGCGTCCATTAAGTCGAGCACCAAATCTGTGAATCGAATTCGAATATGATTCTCCAATAGTCATCTATTGTCCTTGGACGATTCTCGACGCAATGACTCGCTGATCGGAGCAAAAAAATGAACTAAAACTGCAGCAAGATAAATACTGAATTTGACAGACTTATTGTCAACAATCAATTACTTTTTCAAGATTAATAACACTGCTTTTATATCAGGCATGTATATATTTCCAAGACTCACCTTTGAAGACAAAATTTCTTTGTAGTGCATAGAGACCTGCCAGCTAACTATTCCAAGCTTGGACCTTGTTTCTCTAACTGCTCGACTAATTTATTGGGATGCAACTGTTGTCATCGACAGAATAGCAAGAAGTTAAAGAGATGAAGAGAAACTTACAATCTTACAAGATCCATACTGGAGAAGGCCATAGTCCAGCTTGAATCACAACAATGGTCTGTCCACCAAAGCACAGAGATTCAGTCTTGATAGACAAAAGGAGGATGAAATCATGAAACTATACAAATCGGAAAAGAAAGCCAGTAAATTAAAAATTAATGAAATTAAATTTAAGATAAAATAATTACATAAGTAGTTATTAGAGTTGATTAAATACGATTCCTCTGTTTCCTTTATTTTTCTCAAAACTATTTATTCTTATAAGTTTTTCTTTTCTTTTAGATTTGAAACTATCTTTGCTTCTTTTCTTTTACTTTTAATCAACTCTAATAACTACTTATTTTATTATTTTATTTTAAATTTTATTTCATTAATTTTTACACCAGAATGTTTGTTATTCAAAAATGAATCCTACAAGATTAGTCTTGATGATTTTTGGAGTAAAAAATAAATTAATAATCTTGTATTTTGTATTCATTATTTATGCATACGAAAATTCATATCATAAATAAGATTGTATTTTATGAAAAGTATGAATGCATATATGCAAAAGTTTGTGCTAATCATATAACATGTCGTATTATTCATACCAATGTATTGGCGAAATATAAGAACATATATATGCAATACTTGTGTTAATATTATGAAGTTTGTGTTATTTATAAAAAAATATTAATTAAATGTACAAACATATGGATCATATGAAAGTATTGATCAAATGCACAAAATATACATCGTATTATACTAAAGTTCGTGTTATCCATACAAAGTTATCGATGAAATGTACGGGCATATAAATGTACTGAAGTTCGTGTTATTCATATGAAAGTTCATCAAACGTATAGATCAGTTACACGAAAGTTTGTGTTATCCCTACGAAAGTTCGTGTTATACATACGAATATAATTTTGGAAAGTATGAATGTATATATGCAAAACGTTTGTGTTAATTCATACCAATGTTTTAATGAAATATACAAACATATAGATCATAGGAAAGTATAGATACAAACGTTTAAATTGTATTATATGGAACTTCGTGTTATATATACGAAATGTACGAGCATATGAATTTGCAGTTCATAAGGAAATTTGTGTTATTCATATCAAAGTTCATATTATTCATATTTTGGATGATTCCATATGTTATTCGTGTTATAATTTTATGTGTTTTTATCCTGGATTATTTCATATGTCTTGTAGTGATAAAACTAACAAACGTATAGATTGTTGACACGAGCGTATAAATGTTAATTAAAATTATTAAGTTTATATATTCAGAAAAATATACATATTTCATATCTGAATATAACTAGATGAAACAATAAAATATCATCATAATTGATACATCAAGTTTTAAATTCATAAATACAACTTGTACATTCATCAAAACAACCATTAAAATTTTTTTAAACGCAACTCGCTATCTTTATTGGGTACTCCTGCAATATGAAAAGAAAGGAACGTAAAAACTTGTAAGTTTTATCAGTACAAATGTTAGATTTCATCAAGAACATATATGGCATGAAGAACTCAAACACGCAGGTTTGTATGGGCGAAACATACGAACTTATCAATTTAATCATACGTTCGTATATGTAAACATATATAACACATACAAAGGTATTAACTATCTATACGTTCGTGTTTTATCAGCACTTTCTTGACAACAAAAACACGAATATCTATATGTTCGTATGAGACAGTGAAAAAAACATACGAGCACCGCCTATGTTCGTCCCAGTGGGTCGTGAACACAAAGTCCGTATGTGTAAGTGAAAATAAATGAATTACCACGACATGCTTTCTTCTCGATGACGTGAACAAAACATTCGGATCAGACAGTGAAACAAACGTACCACCATAGTGGACACAAAAAACTTAGAAAAATGAACAAAGAACATAATGAAGAATATAAAAATATCAAGAACAACCAAATCCACAAGAACTTGAAGAACACGACGAACAAGAGTTTAAAAGGGAGCTCACCTGCCTTTTTGAAATTTATAACGCACTGTTCTAGTGTTTCTTCGTGCAAAGATCCTTCAAAACGAACCTAAATCGATCGTCCATTTAAAGAAATCCAGAGAGAAAAAACTCAGATCAAACAAAACCATAAGAACTATAAGAGCATGAAGAACAAGACCCATAAAATGGAGATAACCCACATTTTCGAGGTTTGTTTACATTCTTCTAGTGTTATCTTGTGCAAAGATCCATCTTTATAGTGCTACGATCCATCTTGAAGAGCAAAAACGAAATCTGATCTAGCATCCATTGAAAAAAAATAAGAGAGACAGGGGGAAACTAGAGAGAAGTGGAAAAAAAATTAAATCTGATAATTTTGAATTAAAAAGAGAAAGATATGAGTGATTAGGATATTTATAGTATTTGATTTTATCTTTTTTTCAATATTTCTCGTATGCTTACCGGATACGAACGTATATTCTCTCGTATAATTTCTAGATACAAACATATGAATATATTGGTACTTAACATATGAATTAATAAATATTGATATTCAACATATGCATACACGCTTTTTAGACGTCTTTCCTCTTCTTTTTGGTGTCTGAACACTTTATTAGTCTCTCTCCTCCTCTACAATTGTGAAAGGACATGTCAAATCAGAATTAAAAACGCGCACAAAATTTTTGAAACATACCCAAAATACCACTAGCATCGAAAAGCATAGGTTCGTATGCTTATCAATTATGCGGGTCCCCTATATATAATGGACGGTTGGGATTGGCTTACTCTAAGATAGTCGCTGAATTCCCCTTTAGTTGTGGAATTCACTCCTGTGAAATGAGGAGGGAAGCAACCGCACGGGTCGTTTGTTGGGGAAAAGGGAAGTGTGCGCCTCCCCAGGGTTCAGGTTGAGAGATGACCTCCATCAGACTGGAGGGAAAGCTGAAAAGACTTGCGAACGATGTAAAAGGAAGGTAGTTGAATTGGGAGGAGGAAAGAACTGATCTTTGGCGAAGAAATGGATCCCTTTATCAAAAGAGGAAGCAACTGGATGACGAATTACAGGTGAACTGGAAACTAACGGGGAAGAAGTAAAACACCACTTGGATCCTAACACCAAATTCAAAAAGGCAACATAATAGACAAAGAGCGGACATCATCACTAGAAAAGCAGAGGGATTCCCCTTAAAGAAAGTATGGTTCCTTCACGCCATATAGAAGATCAATAATATTGCCGTTTTCAAAACCATTGCATACTTACATAGGACACAAACTGACTAGTAGTTTTTTCTAATGTAACTACTATACTCATAACTGCTATATAACGTAAACTAATAATAAAGGTGTCTAGAAGTACCACTTAACATTATTCAAGATGTGTGAGCATATTAACATTATTCACCTTGTTTGATAGGTGATGTTGTTTACTAAGAATAATGGGTGCTCCAATGGCAGATGTTCTTCTTCATATCTTAGTATTGTTTATCGGTCCTTTTTTTAAAAAAGAACTAGTTGCTTTATATTAATTCATCATTCACCAACAAACATCGAAAGACACGGTTACAAGGCATTAGGGACAGTGTTAATCCTAAGGAACCAATCAGTTGGGAGGGTTCCTAGGGAGAAGTTTCTAACTACCCCGTCAGCTCGCCCATTTTCCTTGCGGGGCATAAATTGAACGTCAATACCATGATGCATGAGCAAAGTCCTCTGATTACGAACAATCGTGGAGGCACAATCTCATGGCCAAGGATCAAAATCGCCACTAAGTTTAATGACCAACACTTGACAACTCGAGCAGAGGACGGAACGGTCGGTGTTGAGAAGCATACTCTATAGCAGCCTGCCTGGATTGGCTTCTCCTCGGCGGCAACCAGAGAAGAAACATAGGTCGGACCCACTCTATCGTCGTACACCATACCATGGGCATTCGTAATATTGAAGCCATAAACCGCCATCTAAGAATCATTATGGAATGATACGCCGTAGTGTCACTCTATGAGTGTCACTAGGCGGCGTGATTAGTGTAGGAGGGCTGGAAACGAGAGGGAGTGCCACCGCCTTTGTGCTAGGCGTCCAGGAGATTCTCCATTCCATTATATTATTGGAGCTCCGAGCAGCTGACTGAGATGGGCATGGTCTGATGTTGTTAAAGACTGCCTCATTGCAAGTTTTTCACACGTTCCAGCATACCCCCAAATCTTTAGAGCTGAAAAACCAATCAAATATAGAGCGATCAGCTGAAGGGATTTGAATGGATGGAAAAAAATCCCACTTGAGCTTAGAATGATTACAAGAGAAGAGGCCGTGATGGATAGTCTCATCTTGATCACAAAAGGGCATTGGGTATTTATTGCAAACTTCCTCTGGAGGTCTTTTTCATCGTGAGAGCCTTATCCATGGTTCGCCGGATAAAGAAAGCAACTTTTTGAGGCATAGAAAAGCTCTATAGCCACTTCCAGAATACACTTTGGGGAACGGAGGTATTTTTCCACGAATTGCCTTGTTGAGTACGAGTCGCATGGTACACCGATTTAACAGAGAACTTGTCGGCTTTGTCAAATTTTCACACCCAAGCATCCTGCTGATCGAGGGGCTATAGGAATCCTTCAGATGGCCTCCATTTCCTCGGCGGAGCAGAAGGTCCGGATAACATTCCAATTCCAATCTCCTGTAAGAGGATGAATAATGTCACTCACAACACCAAGAATTGGAGGATTATATAGGTGAAAGGTTGGCAGTCTTGGTCCCTGTTTAACATGATTTTCTCTCACCACACAGGCATATGAGAGAGGAATTGATGGATGTGGTCTGTATTGTTTCAGGATGTGCACAACAAATTGACGAACAAAATTGATTTATAAGGCTGAAGAACTTTACGATCTAAAAACTAGAAAGAAACTCCTGCTTCTTAATTTTTAGTCTAAGGTGTAGAAAAATGTTTAGATGCAAATAAGACAACCGTCATGGAAAAACAATTACCTTTATATTTCTACGCCAAGTCGCATGCATATAAATCAATAACAAAGGTTATTAAAGCGTGATTACTAGCTCAACGACTAGTATTTTCTGAAGCCTTTAGATTGTTCCCAAAAACTTAAAGTGTAGCTCCTCTACTTAGTCCACGCTAGCTGAATTCTGAATCTTTTTCGTCAAAACTTGGTAGAACTCTTGATCGAAGAACGAATTTTGAGAGCATTCGGTGAAGCCTATTAGGGTTTTTCTATTTCAAGGCATCAAATAAACTAATACAGCTAACCGTCTATTTATAGAGTTTCTCATAAACTCTTTCTACCTGACCCTAGAATACTAAGGTTGAACCATGCAAGCTATGCGGGTTTCCACGGAAGCTTAAACCTTTATTAAACCTTTAAATCATACAAGATGTTAGATCACGAGGTTCCGAGCAGCAACACTTAGCTTTAACTAGTAATGAGATCTTACATCACACTAAGTTCAAGTCCAAGGTGCTGCCAGCTAGGCTTGGCACCGGGTCGGGGCGGGGACAGATAGTTATCCCCCATCCCCGCCCGTCACTACATCCGGATTTGTCCGTACCCAGACCCGGAGCACAGATAGGGATGAGATAAATATCAGCCCCGCCCCAGCCGGATTCTCGGATTTCGGGGTTTACCCGGTTAGTCAAACCATGAAGTTCAAACCCAGATTTTAGTGTCGTCAATGACTCAATGTAATCACAATAGCAGTTTCAATTAGAACAAAACAAGACTCAATAGTAGGTTTCAATTAGAACAAAGCAAAAAATCGTAGAATCCAATTATCCAAACCTGCAAATTGCAATCCAAATGAATTAGAGAATATGGAATATGGAAGTAATCACTTCAAACTTACTTACCCAAACAGAGATGACAAGATGAAGAGATAGAGTCGACAATCGACATGCATATGCGTCTCTTCTCTTACAGGCATCAACAAATTCATATTTGGAATTCTTGGAATCTGGATTCGAATTCGATTGGCTTACAGCCGAAAGAAGAAGTTGAAGATTGGAATACTGGAATTTTCGGCGGGGTAGAGAAAGGATTGAGAAAGACGACATTAAAGACTGGAGAGTAGAGAATGATTTTATCACATGGTAATGTATAGCCTCAGAAGCCCTCGTACCACTTGACTATGTCCGGAGAAGTGAAAGTTTTTTTGTTGAAGGGAGGAGTGGAAGAGCCAAATATGAGTTAATTAGTTTTAATTTTCAATTTTAGAATAGGAATATTATTAAGGGCGGGTATACGGGCCGACTACTTTAATTCCGAGACCCTACCTGTACCCATGTTATCCGGGTGGCTGGTATACCTGTATCTGTCAATAAGTTGATCAAACCGGGTAAAAATCGATCAACGATGAGCGGGTTCGGGCGGGTATCCGGTTCACCGGATTTTATTGTCAAGCCTACTACCAACACACCAAGATCAAGTCCAAGGTGCATATTTATAACATATTACATGGGTCCCAGATCCATAAATGCAAGTCATAACATGAGAAAGACAGAGGTACAACTCCAGCTTTTAAAACATAACAAACAAATTCCAAATCCGACCAACTCTCTCCTTGTGGTCAATAATTGATCACACCCGTGAAAGCCTTTTGATCACCCCGTGGCCATCAGCCCATCATGCCTGTCGCTACTTACCTCAAGTTCCTGATAGTTGCAATTTCTACAGATGTCTGAGAAGGGTTCGTCTCAAGAACTGCAACACTTGGTGCTTCCCAAACACAAACGCTCACACCGTCGTGCTGATGGAGATGATATTATTGCCGCAAACATTGCGGCCTACGAGACGAATCTCGTTTGTGGCACCGCCGAGGCTACTGCTCGGTTCCTGGACTTTCCTAATAAAGTTTTTCGTCAACGTTTCCAGCTACTCTAGGTGAAGCCCATTCAATTCGCCGAGGTAATCCACTGGGAGGATATCCGGGAAACTTCCTATGCGAATTGGGAAGGGTCATGTTGAGCACGGTTTTTACTTGTCGAAACCTGCCATTGAGGTGCCATTAATTCTTCACTACCTTGCACATCGATATAATGGTGGGGCAGACTAAACCTCCTCTTATATTTTCCATAGCGAAAAAAATCCAATTACACACCACAAAAATAATATGATTATTAGATTAACTAGAGTCGAATGGCCTCGGATCTGTTTAAGTATCTTACTCAAAGTCGCAATCGGTATTAATCTGTGTAACAAGAAGTGTGGTTTAGGTGTCACGAGAACCAATCGAACAATCAAAATGAAATGAAAATTGCTTTAAAAGTAAGATTTGCAAGACTACACGAATATGGTTTTAGACAATCAGGGATGAAAATGCTTAGATTTCGAATCCCCTATGTAATTCAAATTCACAAATAACAAACAAATTTCATGATTTAAAACGAATAAGATAAATTTAATACATAGCTCAATTCTTCTCTAATCAAATCACGCATTTTCGGGACCACTAATTTGCTATCTATCTAGTATCCTATTCCGCTCTTTCGAGGCAAAGATCTGAAACCCGCTACGTGATTAATCGAATAAGACTTGCATACACGACAAACTAGTTCATTCGCTCCCGAATGAGGGTTAACGTCTAACCTAATTGTTTGATTTCGGCGTTCTACATATGCATGCTCTCATGGGTCTAAGAAAAATCTAACAAATATTCAGTCAAGTTGATCAGGCAAAAAAATCGAAATCGAATTCAAACATATACTGAAATTGATCCAACTCGTATAAAACAACAAAAGTCATCAAATCATTCAGTCATAAGAATTAATCTAGAGTTCATAAACAAGGGAATTTCAGATGATCATGATTTCAAGGGACAAATCAAAATAAGAAGAAGACATTGATTCTAGGTTTACACAAAAAATTATAAAAAAAACCTAATTTCGCCAATCTTTCCGAGAACTTGATTCGTTGTCTTGATTTTTTCGTCGATTCCGAACTCCTTGAAGTTGGGTTAAACATGCTCTCAAATCTTTAAATTTTGCTCTCAATTTTGTCCGGGAAAGTCTGACTAATTATGAAAAGGAACCTGTTTTTATAAAGACGATTTCTTAAGTCAATCAGATGACAAAAAGTGCGCTATATAGGCACTTTTGGTCATCATTACGGAGACCTTGACTTCGATTTTGACCAAAAATGCGCTATAACTAAACCAAAAGAGCGGGGCACCCTTGGTTTGTCATAGGCACACTTTTGGTCCAACGCCCGTACTTGGTGATTTCTCTATTGTTCGATGCATCCAACTCCTCGCACATCATACGGCTTCAAATAATAGAAGTTAGAAATGCACGAAACATCCTAAATTTTGACCGAAAACTTTACAAATATACATGAAATTTCGCTTAAATAAGGACGATGAACACAACAAATGGAATGTCATCAAATAACCCCACACTTAAGGTTTACTTGTGCTCAAGCAAAAAACTGATAAAACCATGAAACACATCTACAATCAAATCAATAACTAACATAGCAAAGACAACCCATATTCATCAACGCATCTTTAAATTGGTTGACAAACAAGTGAACCTTAAAACAAAACCAAAATAGGAAATAAATCCCTCACAAAAAGTTCTCTAACTTGCCACATATTATCATAACATGTTACACCAACCATTAAACATACTGTCAAAAGATTTTGACTTAAAGAAGAAGCAAATAATGAACTGATTCAGTCACCCTTAGAATAAGCAACTATATGGATCTACAGATTTCTATTACAACAATCACTAGAGTACAATACAACCTCATGCTAGCTTAAAATCTAAATCTACCAAAACCCAGTGAAATGGTTTCATAATGTTACAAGATGGGAAGGACAATTCTAGCAGAGGAAACAAAGAAGAATAGAAGGAATGAATCACATATCCACGTTAGCCTTGTTCCCAGCAAGGATAAGCGAGATTTCAAGACCCCGGCTGAATGCTTGATTGAAGAGAAGGCGTGACTGGAAGGTTGAAACGAAAGGAAACCAGGATAGGAATGCTATTGGAGCAAATATAACCATACCCATCCCAGCATCATACATTCTCGCAAATTCACGAACCGACTCCCACAACCCTAAGCTCCTCACTATTCTTTTCCACGTGACAGCAAGCTGTTTTCAGAGGGACGAGATCTGGTCACAACTCAACTATAAAGTAAAATATCAAAAGGCAGAGAGGAAATTTCCTTACGCATAGTATCGCCCATCCAGTTGGAATGAATGCAAGGATGCTTGCAAACAAATCTGTAATCGACAGATTTGTGAAGGCGACGACAAGGCACAGGGCTGCTATTAGCCCCATCGACGTCACCCCTTGCGTGAATCTCATCAGTAGCTGGAAGTTGATGGATCGCTTTGGGCTATAAGTAAAGACCTTGAAGACCAAGACGATCCCAACCAATACCGCCCAGGAAAAACCGTAAATCTATTGAGAACAAGTGAAGAGCAGATCAGAAAATGAAACGGCTTATTAGCAAACAAAACATTGTGACAGCTAGGTAAAAATGTGTTCTAGAGTTCAGAGAGGGCATTTATCCGAGCAATCGGGTAAAATTATCCGTCACCAAGAGAAACAATTGACCCAGAAATTAGATGAAGAATGTACCGCAAGAGATGTGTCCTTCCCAGTGAGCTGGAGTTTATATACAATGCCATATTGAAACAAGAAGAATCTCAAGCTTAAAATTGTCTCCAATATGCGACCTCTTAAAGTTTGAATGTGCGCCTGAAAAAGAACAGACAAACCAGAGGAAAGAAAAAGATTATGAGCAACGAACAGAACAACAGAAAAACTGAAATGGTCAAAGTAATGCATATAATTCAACTCGCTGAACCGATTCCTGATGCAAAAAGGTCAAAGTAATGCATGAAGCAGCCTCAATGGCGAGACTCGTAGATTAACTAAAATCCAACCTGCTCTTCATCCCACCACGATTCCCAACTCTGATCTCCCTTCACACCAATTCCTCCTTTATACATAAGCCAAGTGGTCCAATCGTCAAAATCTTCAACAGTCCTATTGATCCAAAAGGGTCAAAAACAACTCGACAAGCGATAGTAGAGAAGAGCCTTAACTATGTAAATTAGAAAAGCCATAGAGAAGCTCACTTTTGCCATTCAAAACCAGATGGATTGAATATGTAAGGAGCAAAAAGCCAAGATATGACAAGGAACCAGCTGCTCAGTGTAAGTAAAATAAAAGATACTGCACCCCCCCTCGTGAATCCATATGCGATGTAGACTATAAGAAGCAGTGCAACTTCAAGCCTGAGAGTAATTAACAAGCAAACACATATCAGTTCAGTCAACTTGAGCTTGATACCACTCAATAGCTACAAAAACTAATTTCAAATTTTGAAAATTAACATGGAGCAAACGACACTCACGCTTTCACAAAATGGCTTCTTGAGTACAGCCTGTAATTTTCAGCAAACTTGATATGCCGGACAACAAAACCTCTACCAGTTGCTCGGTACTGTATGTACAATCACAATTCATCCATCATCTTCCCATACGTATATTTTATACAACTAACGCCAAGATCTCCAAAATTCACAGGGATCAAATTTAGAGACGTACCTTTGCACCTCCATGTAGAATTGTCCGACCAAAATAATGGGTTCTTGTTCCCAACGAAAATGTGAAGAAGACCGAACACAATTGCAGTTGCATGGTGATAAAGCTAAAAACAGCCTGTAACAAAAGTAACTTGAAAGATAAGCTAAGGCTTAGGCCAAGTAAGAATTTAAACAATCACATTAATAACAATTCAATGAATGACAATGTAGTATGGACTAACCTGTAACAACCCCAATTCAAGGATGAAGCCCATTATCATAGGCACAGCAGTAAAAACTCCAATCTGGACCAGGAACTGGGTATTAAGCACAGCATCCAGAGCTGTGTTTCCAAGAATCCTTGCCTCCCGTGCAACAGCTCGGTCTACCCCTGAGAAAGCCTGAATTGTACCAAAAAAGACTTGAAATGAAATCTGCTGCACTTCCATGTAACATATGATACAACAATCTAGTTAGCAATTTTAAAGAAAATGATTAAATGAAGTTTACCAGGTAGGTTCTTCCGTACAAGAAAATGTATATAGTTAGAACGGTCATCTGCAAATAGAAAGCATATAATATTAGAAACATCAAACTAGAGATGGGAAATTTCTAAGGAGCCATTGGAATAGACATATTTCAATACCATTGTACAAACATAAAACCCAACAGATGAGATGTAGAAGGACAGCATCCGGAAGAAATCAAATAGTTGTCCAAGCCTGTAAACATCCCTACTCAGTACTTGCTCCCCATTTCCTCCAGCGACTTTGCCTTCAAACAGGGCAATCTGGTTTAAACCAACATCTCTTCCCTTCCCAACCTACAAGACGATCATCCAGAAAGATGAAGGTGGCAACTTCTGCGGAAATTGGAAAACAAAAAGGAACCAACACCAAACCTGAATGTATTCGTGGTGTGTAACATTTCCTTGTCTTAATGTGGAATTAAACCCTGCAGAATTAAACCATCCAGATTCCGTTAGATGGACTCCATCAAACAAAGGAAACTATGATCATTCAGAAACATATGCCCAAAATAATTCCAAAGTCAGAGACTGTATGCTTTACCTGCATATATATCTTCACTAATGTTAATAACACGTGACGCCTTACTAACACCACCTCGAGTTATATGAAATATTCGATCGAAAACATCTGGATGGCCATAGTGCATACGAACTCTGCCAATAATTTCAGATCAAATCGAATAAAAAATTGCCCATACGGAATAAGAGAAAGATGATCAAGTAAGAATGTCTGCCTAACAGACTAACAGTAGAACAATCTTTATAATTCTACCATGCTGGCCACCACGTTGATGTTACTCTCTAACTTCTTGTTAATCTTGCTCATACTTTTTTGTATCAAAATCAACATTAGGATGATAATCACTAAAATATCCCTTTTTGAGCAAGAAATATCAGTTTCAGGACAAAAGAATTTAGTCATTCAAGTACATGGACTAAATTTTAACCACTGATCTTCTTTTAACAGTACCACATCGAACTACCTTATTTCCCAACAAAAGGCCAATAACTAGATCTAAAATGGGTCGCAGGTTACTTACTTTAGTGGTTTTGCCAAGACCCTTTGACCCAATGTTACAAAGCTTGTCTCTTGATTAGACATAAACCACGCCAAAGAAGAGACACTGCATAGATAAACCCAACGCAATAAGTAGAAATCCCATTCAAGTGAAAAAAGACTTGGAACTGTATCAAACCTGCCAGTAAAGACGTGCTCCCTCACACCGAGAATGGTAGGATGCCGGATGCCATGGTTGGCTCGAAATTCTTCGAGGAGGTTTCTCATTTTCAGTGCTTCTTCAAAGTAGTTGTCCTATAGAAAAACCAATCTCAACCTTGTTATAGTAAATCTTAGCAACATAAACAAGCGGGTAAACTATCGCCCCAAGCCAAAAGACAATGCCAGAATTAAGTATGCAGACGTAATTTAACAATTTATATAACTGGAAAGGAAATCAAGAAATAGTTAAGGAGCTAACCAAACCAGAAAACTTCAATCCTTGACTCTATCTCTCAAATTTTCTATGAATATATTTGATCAAATAACAATATAACTGAAAGAATTGAGATATTGAAACGCAAACCAACTGCTTAAGCTTTTGCACCATAGATAAACCGAATAAGAACTACCAACACAATTCAGCGAGTTACTCTTCAGCATATAAAGTAGGACTAGCAATATGTGACATGGACTACATAGATGCCAATCTAACACATTTGAGCAGTAAATTTTGCATACAAGTACAGTAGATTGCTTCATAATGACCTGATTCATGTCAATGGCCTGAATGGCTTCTCCGCGAGTGAAAACTATGGCATGATTCTGATTTTCAGGTTTCCCTTCTCCAAGCTTTGGATCACCAGGAAGTTTGATTGAATACACTTCCTAATGGCCAAAAAAGTAGGACAGAATAGTAAGTATACATGTATTGGAGCATTTGCTAAAAGCAAACAGATTAGCAATAAGAAAGCATAAGGCCAATAAGGTCGAGGTAAATTCCAAATTGTTCTGGATGTGACCGAAAAAGAGTAAAAACCATCACACGGTACAAGCCCTTCCTGACTGAAACACAATCTCAGCATGCTGTATTTCTAGACCCCTTGCTCATTAGGGTTTACAGTCTCGACTAGCCCTTTAAAACAACAAACCATAATCCTAGTTTTATGAACTTCGGTGGAACTAAAGGGAATCTTGATACAGCCTAAACAATGAGACTCGTACGTAAAAAAATTATAGTAATCTGCCTACAAATACTAGTTATAAGATTCTAATGCTAATGAATAGCATAACCAAAATGGCAGACTGCACGCATCATAATAACCCAAATCTAAAGTAACTACAAGCTGAAGGATGTGGTCTTCCAACAAGAACTCCATCTACTAGAACTCATATGCTTTTGAGAAAAGCACAAATTAACCAAAACCAAGGAATGACTCAATTGAAAGTCTTGACCGAATACCGATATAACTTCTCATAGAAAGAAGACAACCAAAAACCTGTAAATGTTTACCTGATCTTTTCCATGAGCATCAGCTTTCACAAGCTTGGAGTGGTATACCTTCGTAACTTTCCCATCTGTAGAACCAGTCTCATCCACATGGATGAATGCAACACGAAGTGCCTCATTCCTACATACATAAAGAAAAACATCTAAAACCCAGGTACTGAATGTTCAATATGAGTGACTCACCACATTCAATCACGGAAGTTTGGGAAACAATTTGAAGGACATACAACGCTCAGTAGCGTACAGATGAACTCAAGAACAGGGGAAATCTAAGAAATGGTTTTAACCTTTGTAACAAGAGAGCAATATCAGTAGCCTCTGGTGCCTTCCGCTGCTTCTGTTGGCCATATATTTGACATGATACAACATAAGTAAACTTCAAATCAGCTTGAGCACGAGATTCGCGTGATAAGCCAAATCCTTCAGTTGTTGCACCAGTCTGAGAATAATCATCCACTACAGACAGAAAATGAGAATACCTAAGTATACAGACTTTGATATTAAGAGCGGATATAATATGAATTGGTACTCAGAAATACACACCTCCCAATGATCTGCTCTCCAGATAGCTCTGCAACATCAAAGCCCTTCTATAGTACATCATACCACGTACTGCATCCAGAGGAAAAAAGAAATTGGAACGGAAAAAAAAGTGAGAAATTATTGTACACGGCATGATCTTAACCCGTCCCATACATAGCACTGTAGTATCAATGGATAAATCTTACCCGTCCTAGCTAGAGTCTGGCCACGATAAGATGCCCAAAACCGAAGTTCCAGAGAATCACTAGAATTTTCTTGGAGATCAGCATCGCCAGTGGACTCTCCTCTACCAATCCGTTCCAAGAAGTTCTCCCACTCATCTGAGATGCAAATAAATTCCCGGTGAGAAACATAAAGGAAAGAACAAGCCAAAATATCAACAGATGGACACCAAATGAAGCAAATTATTGCAATAAGTTACAAAAAAATCATTTTTAACCCTGGCATGAACAAGAGCAGTTGTCTTCAGCATCTGTAATGTTGAGATACGGCAGAATAGTTATTATTATTATTTGTTCCTTTTCTAACATGTCTTGATGTCTTGATTAAGAAGTTATTACCTACAGATATAGTAATAGAGTCCAATAAAGACATTCCTTTCTTGCATAGAAAGTCAGTATTATTCTATTAAGGGTAGTAATCTTTTCCTACAAGGACTTGGACTCTAACCCTAGTTGTACAGCTCTATTATAAATAAAGCCGGTTATCATTCAAAATCAATAACAAGAGGATTATTACCACATATTTTGGCATATAATCCTCTAACCAAGCAAGAACATTGGCTGAAATAGCCTCATTAAAGATTGGCTTACACTACATGGGCCACAACTACCCAAGCAAGCAAGCATCTGTAATCCTCAAACCAAGCAAGAACCTTATCAACCAAAAAAAACACTACCATAAAGATGTATAATGGTGGTGCAATCCGCCAATCTTCCATCCGAGAGACTACTGGTAAACAGAAATTCCTTCGAAGGACAATGAAACTTTAACAGTATAGTTTTACACTTCCTTCTTATTCTTAAACCAAGAATAAACCAATCAGTGTAAAATAACATGTATTGTTGGATGTAACATGCAAGAACCAAATTCTGGAGGAATAACGAGGCCAAAAAATTATACAGCCAAATGAGGCAAGGGGAAAATGAAACGCAAACTTTGTGGAATAATTATAAATTCTAAAAGAATGCTTACCTGGAAAGATCTTCTGTAGATAAAAGAGAGTTGATATCCCATCCTCATTTTCTACCCGCAATTCAGACAGGCTATAAAGTACAGTCTCACTGTAGTATGGTGTGAAGACACTAATCATGGAGGAAATAAGTTGAAATAAGCAGATGAAGCTACTTCCAGAGGAACAGATAAAGAGATGAAAATCACACTTCCCACATTCTAACTTTTACTAACCAGAAGGGCATCATTTCAGAAACTGGCTTAGGAGCAGGCATATCCATGAATAGTGAATTTGAGAAGAACTCTAATCTTCTTCTTGCCTCAAGATTCTTCGGAATGTTTGCTGCAGAATCCTTGACAGTAAGAAGAAGGTGTAGTCGCTTCACCTGCTCCTTCTGTATCATCCAAAATAAATAATAGCATCACATAAATTTGAACAACATGACATGCTGTAAACCAAGAAATTATGTAGAGTATGCTTACGATCTCTGGATCTCTTGGCCATTCAATCCTAGAAAACAAGCGTCCTTCATTTCTTGCCCTAGCTAAGATGTTCCATGTATCGAATCGCTCTCTGCGCATCATACTCAGTAAGACTTTTTTTTAGCATTCATACTTTCTTCAGTAAGCAAGGGCATGTAGTCAAATAAGATCCCAAGACATACCTCAGATCAGATGACAGCAAGTCATGAGTAACAACCTCATATAGCTGATACACAGCGTTTGCAGCACCTTTAGCAAGACCGGGAGTCTCATTACGTATCTGGCACAGCAGTTCGTCAGTATTCAAAAGAGAAGTTCCACAATAAAAGATATACAACCAGATGGCTATGAAATATAACACCCACACAAGGGGATTTGATCCGGTCATATATGTCTTTGGCCGCACAAACATCTAGAAGTTTTGTCTTGTTATGATTATTAAGACGGTGCCAAAAATATTCCACATGCTGTAGACCAATAAATAACCGAGAACGCCATGTAAATACTACAAGTTTCAATCACTACCATTAAATTTAGCAACTATAGCAGTGGTAATTAAGTTATATGACCACGACAAGTGCAAACTAGGAAGCATTTGGTACAGAAAGAAAACAAGTGAAAAAATATATATATCCATGGTATCAACGTCATGTGTTAATCATATATAATTTGTGAGGCTGGCCAACTTATATTATAGTACCTCTTAAGTGAAAAGTTATAAAATGCATTTAGTTCACATATTTGAAATATTTCTCCAACTGAGATCATAGGAGCTAAGGAAACAGACGAGCAGTCAGATATAACCAATATCTTCCTACAGTTTCATCATAATCATTTAGGGTGTCCTACATAGCCAGTAATTTAATAGCAAAAAATATTATCATCAAACTATACTACTTAAAATCACATTTGTCAATAACCATAATTAGATAAGAATTCAACCAAGAATGATAGACCAAACAAAAAACATACCAGAAGACCGGTGAGTGCAGTAAATCTCGACAATACGAGAGGAAGCTTTTTAAGTGACACCGTTATGACTAGTGATTCCTCCAATATACTGTTGTTGATCTCACGAAAGATCGTTTCAACCCTACCATATGAGAAGCAGATATCAATAGACGATAAACTTGAAATGCCTGCGACAGCTCATATCAGCAATTCAAAAGTGAATTCAATTAGTTTTGCACAAAAAACTATCATGGAGATCTACCAGAGTCTTCCTTCACCATCAACCAGGGAATGTAAGATTTTCTCAACACTATAGTAGCATTCCTGAACTGCATAAGCCATATACTCGTCTTTACATACTCTATTCCACAGATCTCTTTGTGTGTCTTTGCAGTCCAACGCCAAATCAACCGCCAGCAATATCTGAAGATCTCAACAAAGAGTTATAGCAAACCGCTAAATATAAATAAAGACATGTCAACCACCTACGAAGCGAGTAGCACCTTACTGCTGAGAAGAAACAATGGCCATTGAACTAATCTCAAACTCCCTTTATTGCTAGGAACGGAAAGCAAGTCCATTTCTCTGAACCATAAATGACATGGAATGAAAATCAAGATCAAAGTACCAAAAAGAAACAAATCACCAATACTGTTACAGGCATGTCCATGAATTTACCGGTTGCTAATGAAATCTTCCTCTCGCAAACATTTGATTATTTCATTCCAAAAGGGAGAAAACAACGCAGCATATGCTTTGTTCGAGTCCTGAGATTCCTGTTAAACCAAAAGTCTGTTAATAGTTCTACACAAACTTGGATAACAAAACCATCAACGCATGGTATGCTTTCTGTTGCAGCGGTGGTTACCTAAATTATTACGAGAAGGAAACTAGGACACTCCTAGAATAACACTAAAACATAAGAATCTGTGACGCTTCACTTGGCAGTGCTTAGTTGGAAAGAAAACGAGGGCACTCAGAAAAGTCTCCAAAATAACCAAAGGTTCGCACATTATTTGGATAGAAGTTAATTGTAAAGGTCAAAACACCCGAATTTCTCATCCACTACAGCACACTATTTATACCTCAACTTGAAGAACTCAAAGTTCTTTACAGAGCACATTGTTACTTTCACTGGAGTAGTGTTGCCCTATATGGATTAAGAGTTAAAACCCCTACCACGTGTCATATCTAGGTTGAGAACATATCTCCTGCTTTAAGAGTAGAGCTGTCAAACGGGCGATTTGGGCGGGCTACGAATCAGGTTAGTCGGGTTATGGGTTATTCGGGTTACGGGTTATTCGGTCACAGGTTAGTCAGGTCATGGGTTCGCCGGACCACAGATTGTCGGGTTGCGGGTTAATCAGATTAGGGGTTCATCGGGCCACGGGTTCACCGGATCACAAGTTCATCAGGTTTCGGGCCGGGCGAATTACGGGTTGGCTCGGGTTGCCCATCGAACCATCAAGCTAGAATATTTACAAAATATAACACATAAATTTTATTTAGATGATAAAAAATAAATTTAGAATCAATATCATTTTGTTTTATTTAAATTTAAAAAAATTGAGATTACAATTTGAATTCTAAAATAGTAATAGAATTGTAGAAACTAAAAATTAAATTGCAAATTGAACTCTTAATTTTAATATTAAGAAATGGAGGATGAAAAAGTAAAAAACCTCCAAAGATTGGCGATCATTTTATAATTTTGAGAATTTGAAAATTTTCTAATTCTCAAAGATTGGCGGTCATTTTATAATTAAATTTTTTCATTCTTGTTCATGTCTATTTAGAATTTATCATTCTTGTTTATTAATATTATGTCTTTTCTTCTCTCGTTGTTTTTTGTATAAGTCACAAAACTTGGTCAACTCTTACTATTTATTTTATTCATGCTAGTAACTGAACAATAAACAGAACATAATGTTGAGTCCAAGTACTCTACTTCAGAGGGACAGTACCTCAATTTGGTTCTTAATTTATGCTATCAATATTGAGTGTGTTCTATGTAAGCTAATTGATATTATCAATTTTTTTTATAAGAAAAATGATTCTTAACTTGCAAGTGAGCATTCAACAATAGCATCATGTTGTTTTGGATACAAAAAGTTTGCTTTTGCGAATATTTATTCAAAGTGAACTAATTATTTTTGAAGCAAATGCAATCAAACTAAATTGAGATTATGAAATAATTATCTATTATAACTTATGATAAACTGTACTTGAGAGAGAATTTCATATTTTGTAGGATGATATGACGGGTTAAACGGGCGGGCTGGGCAGGTCACAGGTTAGTTGGGTTACGGGTTACCGGGTTATGGGCTAATCGGGTCATGGGTTCATCGGGTAACGGGCTGGGCGGGTTTCGGGTTGTTGACTTTTAGTCAAACGGGTTACGGATTGGGCTGGGTTGGGCGGATTGGGCGGGCTTGTCGGGCGGGGTCAGTTTTTGCCAGCTCTAGCTCTATTTAAGAGATGTACTTCTATCGTTTCAAAAATAAAAAGATGTACTTCTACAATCTATAGAAAAATAACTAATGTAGCCTACATCTATTTTCACATAATTACGCCTGGGTTTTAATATCAACAGTACATGAACAACAGTATTTTACATGGTGTACAGCATTAGATCTAATTCTCAGGCCACAACCCATCCTTATTCAACCTCCCGTAAAAGCTTGCCCTATCTACAGTAAAAAAGGTGATAAGTGGACAAAGCGTGTAGAGAAGTTACCTGAGAAGCTTGTGCATTGAATGGCAACCTACAAAGATTGATAAACGACTCGTTACACATAGATGAGCATAACTATTACACTGAGAAGCACTGGGAAATCTAAGACAGCAAGATGTATGGACCTATCATTGTTATACATGATATCATTCAAACATCAATCAGCACCTGATACTAATCTTTAACCAGGAAACAAGATATATTGCAAACAACGAGACAGAAGAAGAAGAAAGTAGAATACAAAAGTGAAACAAATACCGGCATGGTGAAAGGAACAAGAGGGAAGTAAGACTAATCATGGTCTGAATATATTCAATTTTCTAGTTGTGTAAGAAATAGTGTTAGGGCACGTCGGGCCCACTTGAACAACCAAAAAAACTGTATGCTGAGTTTCGAAAATTACATAGCACAACAATCAAACATCAATTATGAAAAAAAAAAATAACAGCACTTAAGAACAAACAGACAATAACACCGAGGGAAAAATTAACAGACCACAAAATGTTGGGGATTTTTCTTTTATGGTGAAAAAATGTTGAGAAATTTAAGTAATATATATTGAAAAAAACATGCAGACAGACTTTTTAATTCGGTCAAGTTTTCAGCTGAGAAGAGTACAAACAAGTAAATCCAATCACTCTACACTTGAAGCTATATGAAAAAGCAACTTTTTTTATGAAAATGAAATTGAGAGAGCAAATAAGCTGTGTAGAAAGGTTTACACTGAACAGGAGCAAAGAGAATAATAATTTTGGTAGATATGCATTTTCGTTGGGACCGCTGGTACCCTTTAATAAAAGTTTCATTTATCACATAAAATTTGGTAGATATGAAAATGAAACGTTCAACCAAACATTCATTTTGAACGATAGAGATCGGGGATTCAGGAGAATTCACATTTAAAACATTCTTCATATAAAACATTTCAACTAAGATTGAAATCGGTAAAATAGTGTCAGAATCAGGTCATTAGCTATCACAATCCCAGTGATGCAAAGCCGTGAGAACAAAAGCTACCTCGTCACATGGGGAGAGACCAGATTCTTCACAAACGCAGCTGGGAAGCTCTCAAATCGTTTATGGACCATGTCAAGTGTGCGTATCTGGCATGCATCAACACCAACGCATTAAGACAAAGTACCAACTTGAATAACGAATGTGAACAATCAAACTTTAAACCGACGGCGGATGAGAAGACATACATGATGGGGGGATAAATTTCATGGAAAATTAAAATCCACAAACTGCAAAAACAACAATACCTCCCCTAAACGATCTCTTGCTCCCATTATTCCCCCAATAACTGCTGATAGGAGTGTGTACCAAATGTGAATGTCCATGAGATAGATCTGCAGAGAGAGATGAGACAAATAAGGATACAAATAACTAGCACACAAGTCACACAGCTTGTCACAATGTCTATCATGTTGGTAAGCTGGGAAGCTTGGAAGCAAAAGGAATCAGATATTATCATATTAAATGATAATACTATATATATTGTTGCTACAGTAGAGCAGAAGCAACAGAGAAGGATCAAAAGAACAGGGAAATCCATTGCCAAATTTTTTCTCCAAGTCATTGAAACTTCGAGAAGCATTTATGCGGATGGTATGATTGCTCAACGAGACAAGTAACAAGTAGGAATTTGGGAAGAGCTCAGCATCTCATATAAATAATTTTAGCAGTTAGTTCGTGTCTCTTTGAAACAACAGTAAAAAGGGAGTACTCACAGCAACAACTGGAGCCCACAGGCTGACAATGGTCAATGCATTATTATTGCCTGCAAAATCATAAAAAGCCTGTTCAAAACTGTTATGTACTTTAATAGGAAAACAACTCCACATGATATTATTAGAATTGAGAGAACACAGAGAATTAGGGCAGAAGATATAAGAAGAATGATAATATTATTAGGTCTGAGACCAACGGGGTATTATATATCCTTACAAGAGGGGGGTACTTCTACCATATGTAGGAGTCCCAAATAAATAACTTCCTTATTAAGATTCTAACTTATTTCTCAAATAATACGAACTACCTAATTAGGATAACTATTTCTACACTCCCTCTCAAGCGAAGAGGTGTATATGCTAAATATTCCTAGCTTGTGTATCATCGCTTCAAAGGTAGGTCGAGATAATGATTTAGTAAGCACGTCTGCAACCTGCTGACTTGAAGGAACGTAGTCCAGATACACTTCTTTGCTTGCAATCTTTTCTGAAATAAAATGTCTATGCAGTTCCACATGCTTAGTTCGATCGTGATAGACTGGATTACGAACAATGTTGATGGCTGACATGCTGTCACAAAACATTTGAATAGACTGCTTCAGCATCATCTTCGGTGCATTTAGAACTCGTTTTAACCAAACACCTTCCTTGATTCCTGATGTTAATGCTCGATATTCAGTTTCTGAACTATTAAGGGAGAGAACGTCTTGCTTCTTACTCCTCCAAGTCACGAGGTTTCCCCAAATATAAGTGCAGTAACCAATAGTTGATCGAGGATCAGTCAACTCACTAGCCCAACTAGCATCAGTGTAAAAATTGATACCTCTTTGAGTAGTTTTCTGGAATAGTAAACCGTGTCCAAGAGTAAACTTTAGATACTTCAAGATTCGTGATACCATTTCCATGTTCTCCTGGTGGGATTGTGCATATGTTGGCTCACAATCCCAACTGAGTATGATATATCAGGTCGTGTATGCTCAAGGTGGATGAGTTTACCAACTAGACGTTTGTACATCCCCTTGTCAACTGCTCCAGAACATTCATCCCGACTACGTCGCTTGTTTGGTTCCATTGGAGTACCCATTGGTTTGCTGTCTGCCACCCCAGTTTCCTTAAGAAGATCCAACATGTATTTTCATTGAGAAATGCAAATACCCTTCTTCGATCGAGCCACTTCCATTCCTAAGAAATACTGTAGGTTTCCAAGATCCTTTAGTTCAAATTCAGCTACTAACCTCTGGTTTTGGCCGACGGCTGTAAACTTGAAGTTCAGCCGTGATTGAGGCATTTCAAGAACACTCGAATCAGCTTCAGGAACACTCTTCCCCAGAACTGAACTCTCATTAATGGCAGGGACACTCTCCCCCTGAACTGAACTCTCATTAATGGTTGGGATCGGTTCAGATTGGGAGTTAGTTTCTTGCATCATAGCTTGGGAGAGGTTGTATCCTCAATAGAAATCAATTCCCAAAGCTGAGGTTCTGTTTGGTGCTCCCCCTGAAACTCGGTTGCTGAAAAATAAGATTGGGACTCAAAAAATGTAACATCCCGAGTATGGTAAATCTGCCGAGTAGAGGGGGAATAGCACTTGTAACCTTTCTGTTGAGGCCAGTATCCCAGGAACACACATTTGTGCGCTCGTGGATCTAGCTTAGAGCGATGAGCTGGATTGATATGGACAAAAGTTGTACAGCCAAAAATCCAAGGATGTAGATCAGTTGAGTAACTGGTAATGTGAGGATAAATATTCAGAAGAACCCGGCGAGGAGGCTGAAATTTCAGAACCCTACTAGGCATCCGATTAATCAAATAGGTCGCTGTAGGAACATCGTCACCCCATAAGTACTTGGGAACTGATCGAGCAAACATACACGCACGAGCAACCTCCAAGAGATAACGATTCTTGCACTCGGCAATTCCATTTTGTTGAGGCGTTTCTACACAAGAGCTCATGTGAATATCCCCCTTTTCCATTAAAAAATTGCCAAGAATATGGTTAAAGTAATCCTTGGCATTATCAGTCTTCAAGACTTGGATAGAAGCCTAAAATTGAGTAAGTATCATCTTATAGAAGTGCTGGAATATGGTTCGAGTTTCAGATTTTTCTTTCAAAAGATAAGTCCAAGTATGACGAGAGTGATCATCAATAAATGTCACAAACCAGCAAGCTTCGTTCTGATTTTTTACCTTCATCGGTTCCCAAATATCACTATGGATGATGGAAAATGGCTGAGTTGGACAATAACCAATAGCCGGATAAACAAACCAAGTGTGGTTAGCCAATTGACAAACTTCGCATTGATAGGAACTTGCTCGTTTATTGATAAATAACTGAGGGAAAAGATATTCAAGATAAACAAAACTTGGGTGTATGAGTCTATAGTGCCATAATATAACATTATCACTGTTACTGTCTAGTATAGAACTATGATGAGTAGTCTTCTCATTGTCTTCAAGGACCCCAACTCGACTGTCCTTGAATATGTAAAGGCCATCCGGAACTTCAGCAACACCAATCGTCCTCCCCGATCGCACCTCCTATAAGTTGTAACCATAAGGCCAAAACTTGGCTTCACACCATAAGTCGGAGGTAAGTTGACAAACAGAGAGAAGATTGCAAGTCAATTGTGGCACATATAGAACAGGCGAGAGAGTGAGGGTATTGGTCAGTTGTATCCATCCTATACCAGTCACGGCAGCAGTACTGCCATCTGTTACTCGAACCCCTTACGGTTGGAGATCACGAATTAATTCCCTACACCCTGTAATCGTATTTGACACTCCAGAATCAACAATCCAGCCTTTAGATGTAAGAACATTAAGAGAATAAGCTTGAATTAATTTACCTTGAGCAAATGAGCTGAACGAGAAGTCAGGAGAAGACTTAGATTTAGATGATTGTCCAACAACATCAACCAACATCTTCTTAATGGCGTCGAGTTGACTATTCGAGAACTGACCGTCATTACCCACGACTGCAACATTAGCTCGGGGTTTAGAAGCTGCAGCTGCGGCAGCAGCACGTTTATCTCTTGCAGACATCCAATTTGCAGGTTTGCCGCCATTGAGATGCCAGCATTCAAACCTGTTAAGGAAGTACACTTTGCAATGGTCACAATATTTGGTGCAAGGATGATCAGTCCCCGTCTCCTTTTGTTTGTTGAACTTTTGCCTATTTACAAGGAGAGCAGTGGCTGCTAGAACTTCAGACTTCAAGGCCGAGACATTGGTCACATTTTTTGTTGCGGACAGCATTACATGACGCCTTAACTCCTCATGACGAACCTCAGATACACCTTCCAATTTTGCGAAGGGCTTTGTTGCCATGACACGACCTCTGGCATCATCAAGGTCTTGATTCAAGCCCAACAGGAAGTGTAAGGTTCGTTTTTGGTTCACGAATTTCCTGAAGAGCTCAGCATCCTCCGGATCCTTCCAATTCTGAGTCTCATAGCCATCAAGTTGCATCCAGTAACGGCTCAAGGAGTTGTAATAATCATTTACACTCATGCTTCCCTGTTTGAGAACGTAGAGTTTTGTCTCGATCTCTAACAGTCTGAGAGGATATCTACCACTGAATAGGTCATCTTGGCATGGTCCCAGATAGACTTGGCTGAGGGGTGAAGTAGGTAGATTTCACCTATCTTCGGTATCATGGTAGAAATCAACCATCCTCGAACCAGGTGGTCGTCATTATCCCACTGCTAGAATTTTGGGTCAGTTTCAGCTGGTTTCTTTGTTGTTCCAAGAAGATAACCAGCTTTACCTTTGCCGGAGATGAAAATCCTGATCGATGAAGACCAGTGGAGGTAGTTTTGGCCATCTAGTTTATAGATCACAACTTGACCCGGATAGGAGTCGAAGCTGTGTGACATGGGAACGATTCTAGAATTGCTTGAATTTTCGTCTTCTTGAGACGACACAGGTATACTGCGTTATCCCCCGTCATGATGAAAGAGAGAGAGAGCTTAGAGTGTGACGCGGAAGAATGAGCCAGAAAAAGGCTTTGATGCCATTTTAGAATTGAGAGAACACAGAGAATTAGGGCAAAAGATAGAGGAAAATGATAATATTATTAGGTCTAAGACCAACATGGTATTATATATCCTTACAAGAGGGGGGACTCCTACCATATATAAGAGTCCCAAATAAATAACTTCCTTGTTAAGATTCTAACTTATCTCTCTCAAATAATACGAACTACCTAATTAGGATAACTATTTCTACAAATATAATAGATGTTGAGATCAGCGTTCACCATGATTTATCTATTTGGGTAGCCACGGGGAGAAACATAAAAAATAACTATGCAACTCATTGTGGAAGAAAGTAATATAAACGAGGATAACAAATAAAAACACAAGCAGAAACATCACATAAACCCTCAATTGCCAAAAAATATGCAACAAATAGGTCTTTAGTAAAGGGATTAGAGGATGTATCGGGATACGGGAGTGGTGGAAAACTGTTTGTTAAAAATTGGAGAATGTTATATTTATCTTGTCTGATAAACAAAAAAAAGTAGTGGGTGAAGACAATGGGACCAACATTTTAATTTAGCTGAAATCAAAATTTTTAGTTGGAGAACAGTCTCTCAGAATACACATTCTGGTGACAATCATAAACTCTTAAGTAATAGAAATTGTTGAGATACGGCAGAATAAATTGTTGAGATACGGCAGAATAGTTATTATTATTTGTTCCTTTTCTATATTTATTACTTATAGATGTAGTAATAGAGTCTAATAAGAACATTTCTTTCTTGCATAGGAAGTCAATATTATTTTAATAAGGGTAATAGTCTTTTCCTATAAGAACTTGGACTCTAGTAGTCTTTTCCTACAAGAACTTGGACTCTAACCCTAGTTGTACAGCTCTATTATAAATAGAGCTGATTATCATTCAAGACCAATAAGAACAAAAGGATTATTACCTCATAATTTGACATGGTATTAGAGCCTGGTTGGAACTCCGGAACCACCCGCTCCGTCGCCAACCAACTCTCTCTCTCCTAAACTTCTGTTTCTCTTCTTCCGAGCAGCAACCATGAATGTCGAAGGAATCACTAATGAGTTTGCTGCTTTCATAACACCACACAAGTTGAATGGTGAGAATTATGTGCAATGGTCACAGTCACTGCTGATCCATCTTGCACACAGAGACAAGGAAGGCCACATCAATGGAGACCTTCCCGCTCCTGCCCAGACAGAAGCCACATACAAGTCTTGAAAGATCAACGACAACTTTGTGAAATCATGGTTAATCAATACCATGGAGAAGAACATCGGTGAGTTGTATTTCCTTCACAAAACTGCAAAGGACATCTGAGATAATGTCGATGATGCCTACTCCAACACGGATAATATGCTAAACACACTCGATCGGTTTACTCTCAAGTCCCGTACACTGCCACAGCTCCGTTCGCAATCATCCATAGTGATATTAGGGGACCCTGCCGTGTCACGGCTCTGAGTGGGGCTCGATGGTTTATTACCATGATCGATGAACACACCCGCATGACATGGACATTTCTGATGAAATACAAGTCTGAAACTGCAGGGGTGTTTTAATCCTTCTACTCAATGGTCAAAACTCAATTCCACACTCATATCGAAGTCCTCAAGACAGATAATGCCAAGGATTATTTTAACTCTCACCTTGGCTCATTCCTTACAACCCAAGGGATCATACACAGCAGTTCCTGTGTAGATACACTTGAGCAAAATGGCATAGCCGAACGGAAGAACCGTCAGCTTTTGCAAACGGCTCGAGCTATGATGTTTACCACTAATACTCCTAAGTATTTGCGGGGAGAAGCCTTGCTCACGGCCACCTATTTGATCAACCGACTTCCTAGTCGGCCTCTCAATTATAAGGTACCACGACAAGTGCTCCTTGATGCTTACCCTCACATTCATGCTTTCTCTGGGAACTTGAATTTGAAGGTGTTTGGTTGTACGGCTTTTGTGCATTTATATGCACATCAGCGGAGTAAATTGAATCCTAGGTCTGTGAAATGTGTATTTATTGGTTATTCAGCTCACAAGAAGGCATATAACTGCTACTCACCTCATACTAAGCGGTTTTATCATACTATGGATGTGACATTCTTCGAACATGAAGCCTATTTTCCCCGTCCAACTATTCAGGGGGAGAGCACCATCCCAGAGACAACAATTCAGGGGGCAAACTGCTCCTAACACTCCTAAACAACCACAGTCACAGCTAGAATTGTTGTTGTGGGATTTTACACCCGCTGCTGTTCCTGATAGACCAGACGTAGGTGTAGTTGCTGCTCCCACCAACACTTCTTCATTGGAAGGACGACCACCAATCGTTCAGACTTACCATCGAAGGAAAGAGTGAGTGATTCAGAGGGTGGCAACCCTACTGGACAAGAGGATGTTGTGGAGATGATTGCAGAACCTAAAGCTGAAACTCTGGTGGAATCCACAGTTGAAACGGAGGAAGTTCAAACAACAGCTAAAGAGGGTGACCTATACCTTCCCATTGCCTATCGCAGGGGAGTCAGAGAGTGCACTAAACATCCTATAAATCGGTATGTCAGTTATAGCAGGTTAAGTCCAAATTATAAGGCATTCCTAGCTGATCTGGATATAGTTAAAATTCCTGAGAATATCGAAGAGGCCTTGAGTGATCCAAAATGGAGAAAGGCTATGGAATGTGAACTCCAAGCACTACAGAAGAATGAAACTTGGAGTATAGTTCAGCTCCCTAAAGGAAAAAGGACAATTGACTATAAGTGTATATTTACTGTTAAATATAATGCACACGGAAGTATTGACAGATATAAGGCCAGATTGGTGGCAAGGGGATTCACACAATCACAAGGCATTGACTATCAAGAAACATTCGCCCCAGTAGCGAAGCCAAACACAATTCGAGTTCTCCTCTCCTTGGCTGTGAATCTTGATTGGCCATTATTCCAGCTTGATGTGAAGAACACCTTCTTTAATGGTGATTTAGCGGAGGAACTGTACATGAATGTACCAGAAGGATTAGCTGGAAGAGGACCAGGGATGGCATGTAGGCTAAAGAAGGCTTTGTATGGCTTGAAACAGTCCTCGAGAGCATGGTTTGAACGGTTTACAAGCTTTGTTAGATCAGGGGTTATCAACAATGCCAGACTGATCATACGTTGTTCGTCAAAGATAGCTCTATTGGGAACATGTCAATCCTAATTGTATACGAGGATGATATCATCATCACAGGGAATGACAAAGTTGGAATTCAAAATCTGAAGAACATGCTAGCTGGTGAGTTTGAGATTAAAGACTTGGGTCAGCTTCGTTATTTCCTTGGAATGGAAGCTGCCAGATCAAAGGAGGGCCTCATCCTTTGTCAGCGCAAGTACATCCTGGATCTTCTTACGGACACTGAATTACTTGGCTGCAAAGCAGTTGAAACACCAATGGAACAGAATAAACATTGGAGTCGGGGTGAACTCAGCAAACCCACATATCGAGAACGATATTAGAAACTTGTCGGGAAGTTAATAGATTTGTCCCATACAAGACTTTATATAGCTTTCGCAGTGGGGATTGTAAGCCAGCAAATGCAAAATCCCACCGAAGAACACATGGAGGCAGTCATTAGAATTCTCAGGTATCTTAAAGGAACACCTGGTCTAGGATTGTGATTCAGGAAACACTCAGATAGAGAAATTGAGGTATTCACTGATGCAAGCTGCGTAGGGGAACTAACTGACCGGAGATCAACCAATGGGTATTGCACTTATGTGTGGGGGAATTTGGAAAACATGGAAAAGCAAGAAACAGCACGTTGTGGCTGGAAGTAGTGCAGAGGCAAGAGTATAGGGCTCTTGCACTTGGAGTATGTGAAGGCATTTGGCTGGAGAGGCTTCTGAAAGAACTACAAGTTGAGTCAAGAGGACCAATTGCTATGAGGACAGATAGTCAATCAGCAATCAGCATTGTCAAGAATCCAGTGCACCACGATCGAACCAAACATGTAGAAGTTGACAGACAGTTTATTTCAGAGAGAGCTGCTAGTGGAGTCATTGAAGTCACTTATGTTCCTTCCTCAGAACAGACAGCAGACCTACTCACTAAAGCAACCTCAAAGGAAGTACTGCAGTATTTGAAGAACAAGCTTGATCTATACAATGCCTACATCAAGTTTGAGGGGTGTGTTGAGATACGGCAGAAGTTATTATTATTTGCTCCTTTTCTATATTTATTAGCTATAGATATAGTAATAAAGTGCAATAAGTACATTCCTTTCTTGCATAGGAAGTCAGTATTATTTTAATAAAGGTAATAGTCTTTTCCTATAAGGACTTAGACTCTAGTAGTCTTTTCCTATAAGGACTTAGACTCTAACCCTAGTTGTACAGCTCTATTTATTATAAATAGAGCTAATTATCATTCAAGATCAATAAGAACAAGAGAATTATTACCTGACAGAAATAAACAAACCAAACTCCACCAATATCTCATAATATCGATTTCTTAATAAACTCAGCAGAATGTCCCCTATACCAAGTGACCCCAAAACTAAAAGTGGAAAAACTTACTCTTGGATACCAAATCATGCCACGAGTATTGCAACCTTGAACTTGGAAAATTCCTGATGATGTTGGTTGGGCTCACAAGAGGCCTAATCTGAATGAGGTTCAACTCACTATGTCAATGGAAGTACATAAACATGTCTTCATGCAAACGAAGTGGATTCAATGGGGGCGCAATATTTGACACTGAAAATCAATAATTAAGAAGAATAACTTGCCTGGAGAAAGTATGTGAAAGTGAATTTGCACGCAAAAATGACCAGCCAAAACAAGACATATCTGCAAAGGGGCATAATTTTAGAACATAAGAAAGCAGAGATTTCAATCATAAGGACATACAATTGTAAAACCACTACGAGCTGCTGAGGAGACACAAAGGACCAGAGGCCCACATAATATAATACTGTGTTTAAAATTTTATGAAGCACTTTTGTTGAAGGTAATCATGTTCAAGCATCACAGCTAACACAGGAGAGGTAAATCATGGAAAACAACAAATAAACTGATAATTATTGATGGTGATTGGTGAATTGTGGATTTGGAACACTATGGTAAAATCCTCAGTCAGCTGCTTAGAGCAAATTATCATAATAACATATGGGCTATGTTTGGATCCATGTATTTTATTAAGATTCGTATCAGTAAGAACAAAGAGCATTTATACAAAGAGTTATTCCCAATAACTAAATATAACGTATGGTACTGACTTCTCTAGAATGCATTTTCCAAATTCCTCCTACATCAAGGCATGTGAGACTGCATCACTTCGGTGTATTCAGATTATCTGTGTTGTTTCAATTACACTAAAAAGTCATAAATAATGCTCAATGAAACAGTTTTGTCAACTGTCAGATTATCCAGCTGTATGCAGTTGGTTTTATTATTTTGAACATCTACATAAGTTACATGAGGATTTAGAAGATCTTAATTACTCCTAATAGCTTTCCCTGTAAGCTAGCTGAGAGATTACTATTTCAAACAGTCGAACTACAATTTTTCAAAAATCATCACATCAAACAGAGGTGTTTTTCCAAATTCAGGTTTCTACCTAAATAGAACACCAGATAATCTCCGCTCTCCAATTTCTTGTAACACTATAATCTAGCTTCAACCATTAATATACATTAGATCCTCTTGCCAATAAAAAGGAAATGCATGCCATTTACGAACTTTATTGCAGTTGAAGCACACTGAAATACAAATGAGTAACTCACCTGCAGTAATCACTCAACCTCTCATAAAGTCCACGTCCAACATAGTATCTCTCCTGAAACAGAAAAAAACAGCATCAGATAACTTGTCATGAATCTTCCACAAATCTGCCCGAAATAGAAACCAACACAAAAATCTTCCCCCAGCTGAAACACATTAGGTACCTCATAAATCCACTTGAAAAATTGGAAGAATGATTGATCAGAAATATCTGACAAAGTATGACAGATTGGAAATTTTAGTAGCAGTGCAAAGACCAAGCGCAGAGCTGCATAAACGCCCAACACCAGTATATATATGCGAAAGTAGAAAGAATTAGATCCCTGGTTATTTTTCTCCTGTAGAACCTTCCTGCAAAATTTTTATGAAGTTGGAAGATGTCAGCAGAAATAGGTATGTGAAGAGAATGAGGATGTATAGGAGCACTCACACATAAAGATACGTTATGGCCACAGAGGTCAAACCACCCCAGAAAAACCTAATAACCAGCCTGGAAATTGCCATGGCTCTTGCTGTCGTGTAAGCCCCAAACATAAGCAACACATCCAGACAGCCTGCAATAATAGCAAAAAACAGTCACAAACATTATCTGAAGAAAATTGTGTCCTCGAACAGTTATCTGAAGGGAAATGTGTCCTCAAATAAGTATAGGAAGGAAAATGTGTCATCAAAATGATCTGGAAACTTGTTTCTGTAAGGTTAAAGGAACAAACTCTTGATGAAGTTCATTATGGCAAATGATGGGCCAACACTCAAGATGACTTTAAATGTTTCCAAATTGATTTTCCCATGATGAAAGGCTATTATTGTCAATGCCTGCAGTTGAAAAAAGACAATAAATTCTTCTGCAATATTAGGATAGACACTAAGAATTCACCACAATTAAAAAGCACAAAGCTGACCTGGAACATCAGGGCCAAGAAAATCCAGAGTCGGTGGAAGCTTCGATACAAGTGAAGAAACGTACGATGCTCAACAAAAGTGCTTTTTCCAGTCTGTCAATTTATGAGATACAATAGAAAAGATCAATGGTCTATTACAGTTAAGTTAACAGCTTGCTTTTTCATTTCCAAAGTTCTACTGGCATATTCATTGGACAACGAACATATATTGATATGATCAATGAACCTCATGGAACTCTTGACATGTATATATAAATGGTCGACCATCTAATATTGTTTATCTCATGCCTTGAGATAATAATAATAATAAAAGCAAGCCGAGCAAGTGATGACACGCCAAAACAATTTCATCAACAAACAAACATAATCATTACACTACCGATTAAAACATAGACCACAAAAGGGAAGAAATAATGAAGAGCAGAGAAAACCCGGGCAGTCTTGCCATATTCCAGTTATAGGCTGAAAGTAAACAATTCATCATAAGAAACAACTATGATAATTCAAGTGTTGCAGCATCATAGAAAAACGCCTCATTTGAAATTTCTTATATCAAATTCTGTGCACTTTGAGGGTAAAATCACTAATGTTCCCATTTCTCCATCCAACATCCCCGATTAGAAGTGCTTGTAAGTACCCTCCATGTTACACTTAATAAGATTTCACGTTAACCTCCCATGAACTCGTAGCTTTCAACAAGTTTCATGCTTCAGCAACATACTCAAAGCAAATATTATGTACAGATGCCAAAAGAGTACTTGAGCAAAGCGAACGCACCCGTTTCCACTTTTTGGGCTTCAACAAAAACGATGAATCTTCTTTCATGGGCCATTTCAACTCAAAACAGGCAGGAGACCTATATTACATCACAGGTTAGAATACAACGAGTAGAGAAGTTTTAAATTGTTAAGTAGGACGATGTCAGAAAGCATACCAGAAGTACTCGTTGAAATCATCATAGTTTCTCCATGCAGAATGTGCAGCTTTTCCATTATTATTTCTTTCAACCTCCTGGCAATGTTCACCGAAATCCCATTTACAAAAAGGATTAAACACATTCACCAAAAGAAGAGCACAATCTAATGAAACACAAACAAATTTGGATGTGCAATTATTATAATCACAACTTGAACGATGTGCAACTATAGAGTGTAGCAATTCCAAGAAACTCTTGAAGGGAGAGCACAACCTCCAGAATATTTTATAACAAGTACCAGCAACGAAAGATAGCAAAATGTTTCACAATATTTCACAAGCCATAAATTTCCGCCAAGCAACCACGTTCCCAGTTATTTCAGATCAATCCAAAAAAAGGAATGAGACATTAATCCCAACACGATGATTTACATACAGGAAGCATCCTTGGAAATTGATTGAAAGCTCGTAATATCAAATGGAATGAACACCAAAGCAATTATCAAAATGCAGTTGCACTTACTGCTGCTAGTGTATGATAGATAGGCAAAATCACTTGGTCAAGGAAGGACACAGAACCGCTTTCATCTTTGCAGCTAGGTGCACGATCAGCTTCTCCATGATCGAGAACAGCATCAAGCTCTTTTGCCATCTGAAAGAAGAAGGCAAAAAGAAGCATTTCAATTTTCCCACCAAAGGCAGAATACTATTGAAATACTTTCTCCAGCAGTCGGATTAATGAAAATTCTAGATCCCTCACCCATGGCCGTAATTCATACCTAGTGTTTAAAGAATGTCTTACTTCTGAAGTAAGAAGGAAATTTCTCCCCAATTAATATTATGAGTGTGAAATAAGCACACTAGTTGTTGAAAAATTTAGTCAAACCAGATGAACTACAGTGAGAACAAGATTGGGATTCATAACTTTAGAAAGTAACACAGGTCAGCAGCATGATTCACATACTCATCCACGACTCCGGGAAAATTAGTGAAAAGTAGATAGTAATGCTTCAGAAGGACATGTTTACAAGTGGAAGCAAGAGGGAGTAATTCAATCACAAAAAAGGGGGGAAACCATGTTTAAGAAAGTCGGATAAAAGAGAACTTACATGGTGAAATATATAACAAATGCATTCCGGTAGGAATCGAACATTTGCAGCTTCACCCCATATGAGGAAGTATAATGAAACGAGAAAGAGTTTCCTTTCTTTATTAACTGCTTGATTACTGTACATGCAAAGACAAAGGTGGGGTTAGAAGTGCAAAACTTCCTTTGTCAAAGTAAAACACATGCGTCAGCAGCAACCTGTTCCAGGCAAGGCGTATCCGCAGGTACTTGCACCACTTAATATAGTTATCCAGCACCTTCAAGAAAACCTCATTGATTGCCTTTTCATCTATTTTCTGTAAATGAGGAAAAAGGAGCACTGGGCATTAGAAGACAGAAAGAAATACCATTTTCTTTCTTTTGATCTTTTATCTAGAGCATCTGCATAGGTCATTATGGACCAAAATTCCAAGAAGAACAACTTCAAAACCCTCGCACTTGTTGAAAGATGGCATCATCATAAAGCACAAACTCTAGAGTCCGAATCAAAGAAATCAAGAGTCTTTTGGCAACCAAGAAATATGGTATAAACGTAAGTTTGGTGCTTCAACTTTGTAGAAAATAATTTAAAAAATGTATGTATTGTTTCTCTTCACTGGAATATGGAGTTTGGTATGGAAGAATTCTGTACAAAAATTTCCATTCAATATATGGGTACTAGATTGGAACCAAAATTACACTCCACAAACAATGAAGATAGGTAGGGATAAGATTTACATTTTAAAACTAAAATGAAGCAAAAGATTAACAAAAAACTAAAACTCGCTCAAATATGGACTTTGGATCCTAGGTCAATCCTAAGATTCCAAAATATCTAGAACACGTGAAAAAACATTATTCTTGTGCTAAACTCGTATATGAAAACGACAGATGAAACAAATCAGATCTTCTCCAAATAATAAGGAATATTTTTTGTTACCGAACAACCAATTCGTAAATTTTTTTAATAAACTCACAGTAGTACATTAAGCCACACGATAAGCAAACAATAAAATGAGAAAAAAACACGACAGCTACAGAAGAAAATGGTAAGGCACAACAAGTTTTAATGGGTGAAAATACGCACAGGATCAGCCTGGGTAGGTATCCCGAGTCGGGACTGTGCATTTGCAATCATGAGAACAACATTTTCCCGCTGGTTCCTCACGTTGCCATTCTGTATAAACAAGCAAGGAGGTGATTAAATCGTATCTATCAGCCGAATGATCAAAACTTCTCTTTATCCACAGAACGTTGGTAAACGCTTGGCACTGACCAGAAATTATGTTACCGAAGATGGACTAGATAGTCTTCAAAAAGCAATAGCTAAACCACAAAGTTGAACACTTTTCCTAGCTATTATAACTAAAAGGAACATAAAATATCTACATAGCTCAATAAATGGAAAGCAAATTGTAGGTAGCTATGAACAAAACAAAGAAACACAATTAATTGGAGATGTTTAAGTAACTATCTGGAACATAACATAGAACTAGTAACCAAAATAGCATATACAAACCTGAAAACCAAACACATATTCCAGGAGATCGAACATGTCTGCATTCCGTTCTCCAGAAATCTCAAGATCAGCAGGAAGCCTAGGGAACTGTTCAGTGTATCTGATAGCAGATATTGTACCTCTCACCTGGAAATAACATCAATCTAGAGAATAAATAATGGACTCTTCTGCCAGAGAACTTTGGACAGCAGTCAAATCTAGAATACAAAAAGTAGATGGAGGACAAGCTTAATATTGCACATAGCGTAGGAAAACAGCAACCGTCATTTGGATTCACAATGCATACACTATAAAGAGACATAAGACTGTTTCTTCTTCTGTATCCTCTAAATTGGACTTACTTCAGGGAAAACTCCGATAGCATTGGCCAAGGATGGGGCGTCTAGAGGTACAATGTTGTATGGTGTGAGTTCCCCAGCCTTTTTAATTCTCCGTAGCTGGAAAATTCGTATGAAGTTACATCAGTAAATCATCAGCCGTCAGTTAATGCCTCCTTTCTAGAAACTTAAGAGAAACATCACTGACTTGTATAAGGAATCAGAAAATGAATAGTGAACGACACACCAAAGTAAAATATCCCCGCTTTAGCTTTCATTGATATAAATAAGGATTAGGTTGCTCAGAACCTCCTTTCTATTGAAATTCTTTAAAAAAAGCATAATAAGAAGCTAGGTGCACAAGGAAGCTTTTCTCTCTAATGATAAGGTAGTCACTCCTCCATCAAGGAGGTCATGGGTTCAATCCTTATATTTTCCCCTTCAACTATGCAAAAACAAGCAGCTACGTGGTCAATAAATTCACAGATCACAACAGCCAACTAACTGATAAGTACCTCCTCCATAATAAGCTTTCCGACACCATGAGGATCAGCATCCTTGGAAAGAGATTCCATGACTTCTATCAGGGCCCTCAAAGTTGAGAATACCTTTTTCATGTCTAGAGAACGCAATTCCAAACTGAAAGGCAGAAGTGTTAGTTCTATGATGCAGATTCATGTTGATATTACAGAACAGAGGAACAAAACAACATCTCATATACTTCCAGTTTCATGTACCCATGTTAGTGCAAGCAGATTGGAAATATGAATGTCCCAGGCATAGAAAGTCAAATAGTTACAAAATTGTGCATTCCATCAGATTACATGTTTATATATACATTGAAGAATATAAAGCATGCAAGTTGATCCATAAAGATCATAGATACTAAGGGAACCTGGAAGTAAAATGTTAGAACTCAACAAATTAATGTTTCTCTCTGTGACATGAAGTCAACTCTTTAACCTGAAGAATGAGCTCAACTATCGGTCAAGGTGAAATCAGGGGTCTTAGACCTTTCATTTCCTAATTTAACCCATCGGTTACTGTCTTTGGAAAAAAAAACATAATTGAGATGCCACACATCTGATAAACTCACAATCACCAATGTTATCTAGTTATATATTTGACACTTTTTTTATCAAAAAAGACAATTGATACTTCCACGATTCACAAAAGTGTGAAATTCTTCCCTCCCAATGCAGGGCAGAGGGAATGAAACGGAGAAGTATTCTATGGCATGCACCACAATGAAAGACAGTTATAGGTCATGAAAAGGTGAAATATACGAAAAGGGAGTACATTCTCATTCACTATTGAATCTTATTTACTGTAACATGAAAATCATAAGCATACTCTCCCAGGTTAGCTGTAGTAAATGTTCCAGATTCACGCCACTTCTGTTCCTCTCTCTGGATGTCATCCACTCTATGTCGTTTCTTGTAACGTTGGTAAAACTCCCACAGATGCTCGATGTCACGATTACGATCTATTGGTGTGCCATCTCTTTTAGCAAGCTTTTGCTGCAGGAGATATCAATTTGTGGAAAATAAGAACACTTATCCAAAGAGGTTGACTTGATCTACATGATTATGCAAATATCAAAAGTCTAAGCACCGCCCAGCAATAGTAACATCAACAAACAATTTGCTAAGTTATAAGCCTAGACATACCTTGATCACAGACATCAACCCAGTCTTGAACTGGAGAACACCGCGGCCACCACTATTGGGGTCTAAATTCTGTGCCATAGTATATGCTTGTTCACACACTGAAATTCGACACAAAGTTATCATATTAGCAAGAAAATCTGCAAATTCCTTGTACACGTTGAACTCGATGTATGGACAGACAACTGTATAGGTAAACTAACTTATGATCAATCTAATTGCGCAGCATATATACTATCTTTCATTGGACCTCACTGTCCCGCTTACCAACAACACATGTATCAACTATGATTTCTTTTACACCTATCATTCTAATTTAAGAACTAAAAGAATTAAACGCAAGCCACATCTTCTGGATATTCAGGTTTGAGAATTGTAGGATGCACGTTATACCACATATTGCGAATCCAGTAACCACAAGATGGCACATGTCTGCAGTACGTGTGTAGCACCACAGCACTTGGGTCCTTGGGAATTCCCATGAAATTATGTCCATCATTATTATACCCCAAACCCTAATACCACTAACACCTTCCAAACTGGTAGTATCCGCCTTGCACATTTTGCCTTCTCCGAAATGGCATAAGTAGCTCCCTATACTAAAATTAGAAGCGGGAATAAAAGTAATAGTTTTGCAAACTTTTTAATGACATTATCTTCCACATTTTGCACGATTAAAGCAGAGTCCAGACCATCTTAGTTCCATTCATTCACGCTCCCTTCCGCTCATATATAAGTTACCCGTAATCCATTGACGACCAGAAAAATGTAAGAATAGTCTCTCAACCCATTAGCCAAGCTAATTGCATATATACCACATACAAAACCCTGACGCCAGTCAGCTAAGCGACACTCAAATATCTAATGATTGAATAATACTAAAGGACGCTTAGAGGTTCATATGCACTGTTCTTATATAGAAACAGAACAACGCGGATGAGGGAGACGGGCAGATTTAGGAACACTTACAGATCCTGGCAACATTAGGGTCATCAGCTTGAATCTCATCTGCGGCCTGCAATATGGCGTCAATGTTTGTACTGTGGACAAGCGAAGGCGGAACAGCGCCGGCGATGCCACTGCCAGTTCTCTCAGGACCTTGACCGGCACTCCTCAGCTGCTCCTGCTTCAAGGTAGCTCGCACCAGCCTATCCCAGTTATCGTAAACCCTAGGCATCTCTGAGTCGACGGATCAAACAAAAGAGAAACCCCAAAAACCTAGATTCGTCACTCCCTCCACTGCCGAGTCGAGAACGATTTCAGGCTCCCACCAAATGATATCCCGCGGTAATTCGATCCACGATACCCCCAAGGTCGAAGGGGAAAATCAAATAAACACAGTTGACTATCGGAAAGCGAGCGCCAGTTTCGAACCAAACAAGGAAATAAGAAACACCATAAAGCTCTAACGCTGCTCTTGTCACCAGCAGTCGAGAAGGCAATAAACACAAAGCGTTGGAATTGGGGGAAGTAGTGTAAGCTCAAGTAAAGAGGGGAGAAAGCAAAAAAGAGAAAGGGAAAAAGCTATTTACTGATATAACCCCGTTTCGCAATCGCGTGGATTTGACTCTAGTGGAAGCATCGTGGATGAGCTGCTCTCTAAACCGTCGGTGAGAGAAGGACTGCGTTTGGAGATGGATCTGACGGTTGAATTTTGAATTAGGAGACGTTGGGAGATGGAGTTGAAACGGTCTCGTCGTCTTCCTTTTTTCTTTTATGATGACCTCAGCTCTGCGCGTATAATTGGGCTTTGTAAGAATCATCCTTAACTGGCACGAAAGTTCTTGTCGACTTGTCTATTGTCAAAATTATGGACATGTATTACGTGAAGACGGGTATCCTGTATCCCTTCGTTATTTCCTTCATTTCTTTTTTTAGGGGAATTGACAGAATTTATTAAACAAAGGTAGAGTTTGCTTTAGAGGTTAAAACATCAATAATTTTTCGAGGAAAAACATTAATCCATTTCTTTTCCTCTAACCATTAATAGATTTAGATGCAAATTGTATGATAGATGAGTTTGAGAGAGTAAAACACCGATGTATACAACTCACTTTTCAGTAAAAGTTTTGATTCTTGTTTACTTTTGTAAAAATTAAAGATGATATATTCACTTAAGAAAAGAGAAACAATTAAATATTGTATTAGTGTCTATTATGAAGTGTGACTAAGTTCGAATCGAGAACCTCCACGTACGTTACCTACCACAAAACCTACAGGTAGAATAAGTGATTCGTCCTTCAATTAGGGTTGCAGGAACTCACCTATAACCATAGCCCCTCTCAGAGGTCAAACAACACAAAAGTGGAAAAACCTCCCCTTGATAAGTCCCTCAAAACAAATCAGATTTGTCCCACATATCTTAATGATCATCCTGTAGATTAATCCTCACTGAAATTGAAATCCCATATGGCTTTCATGAAGATTAATGATTTTCATATCGACAACACGATCGATTACAACTATATCATTTTTATACGTAATTGGTATTTATTTCTGATTGACTTCTTATTCTTCTAAGGTCGCATGATTAAATGTTCAAAAGATAATATTTATGTGTTCATTTTTCCACTAATGTCCATTCATATCACCAAAATATTTACATAATTTTCTTAGGCAATATTAAATCGAAAATTAAGTAGATAATCAAGTCGAAACCTTAATTACACAAAATGGCAATCCCCCTCACTTATAACGTGCGGCGCGTCCTAGGGTCCCTCCAACGGCTAGTTCCCAGCCTATATAAACCGTTCATTTTGCGGTGTAAGAACTCACCCGCCCTACCAATTTCTATACTCCTCACTGCCTCTTACTCTTCGTCAAAATGTCTTCAAGCAAGTCTAACGAGAATGTTATGAAGAAGGTTCGCCGCCCCGATGAGTCAAAGGATTTGTTCACCTACTTCGGAGAAGAAGTGAAGTGTGATTACAGATTATGTGCAGGGAGACTAATGACGCTGAACTTCGAGAAATACTGCAATTGTCCTTTCTATAAGTGTAGGTTCGATAAGAAGTTGGAGGTGGTGTTGGCTAAGAACTCGGTGAGGCGCGAGATGAGAGCTACAATGGAGGCGAAGCTTGCTGAGAAGGATGCTCAGATTGAAGCTATTCATGCTGAGCTGGCACATGATCGTTCTAAATGGCATGGTGAGAGGATAGGTATCATACTGTCAAAGGATAGGTACATCAGGCTCTCACTGAAGACTTAAAGGCCACAAATACGAAGCTTAGAAGGTTTAGGGTGGTGTAATATTTATGTACTTGTAATGCAATGTTGAATAAAAGAATTGATCATTTTTAATAAATCAATTTTGTTTGAAATTGTTGTAGTAAATTAATTTATTTTGATCCTAACTGTCAAAAGATGTGTAAATGATAAAGCTATACAACCTGTGGTCCAAAGCTTCCACAGTTGCCTAAAGCTATAGCCCCATGGTCAGAAGCTGTAGCCCCATGGCTAGGGAATTCTAGAGATTAGTGGAAGGAATATGCTATGGCATATCTTTGGTGGAGGGAATATACTGTGGCATATTCTGGATCTATTTAATCACAGTCCTCCAAAGCTCACAACTCACCCAAGCTTTGAACACAATGTCTTCACTCTATATTCTTACTCTGCTTCTCCTCTTTGTCTTTCTTAGTAGATAATGGTCAAGTTCGCCTTTATTCTCTGATTGGGGGGGTGGGGGCATCACTTGTACTCAAACATCAGAGTTGAGTATGTCGGGCACTCTCGGGGAGTAAAGATGAGTTCAACCCCCAACTTCGCCCGAGTGATTCCTATTTTCTGAAGAGAATGAAGATCCCAGCGGAGGCCATCCTCCGGACCATGTATTATCGTCATCCTATGGTGGCAGGCGATACTATTACTGGGTACTGTCTCCGTCCGTGCACCGATGAAAAGTCTTAGGGAGCTATTTATTACATGGTAAATAACGTCCCTATCTGCAACAATTCGGAGATGTATTTCGAGTTTGAAGGTCCAATCACTGGTGTTCATGGCTCTGTTGGTCAATCCTGAACGACTAGGTACTTTGAACCTTCTAGTTCACAGATCGTGGATGAGGTCTCTTAGTGAGGCGGAAAACACAATGTTGATGCTGTAGATGACGACGAGCTTCACGACGAGCTTCAGTAAAATTCGGGTAATAACAACGGGGAAGGGGAAGATGATCAGGCCTCGAGTGAGGACGACGAAGGTACGCCAATTGGCCTTCTCCATCCAGAGGGTGAGAATGATGATGTCATGATCGGAGCGGGCACTGCAAGATTGTCTCGTCCCCACCGCCATGTGAGTACCTTACACCCGAGCTGTACACAATGTTGGGCGACTACATCGATCTGGTGATGATTATTGACCATTAGGAGGGTGGCCCTGAGATCCCGAATTTTGACCCCACCTGTCAGCCTTTCTACATCGGCCAACGGTTTTACATGAAGAAGGAGGCAAGTCTTGCTGTCAAACACTGGGCCTTGCATAACAATTGAGCCCTAACGACGTCTCGCTCAAAGACTTTTGAGTTGGTAGTCACGTGTTATTCGTAAAAACCCAGCATCGCAGATGACGGGTTCTGGACGATTCGACAGTGGAATCCACATCACACATGTGACGGAAGGGAGCACAACGTAGAATCTACTCAACTAGATGTGAATGTCATCACGGATGTGGTGATGCACCTTGTCTGGTCAAGGCCACACTTTCAGATCCGTTTGATCCAAAATGAGATTTCACACGTTTTTCACGTCAGATCTCATACAGAAAGGCATGGTACGGGAAGCAGAGGGCTATGGAGATGACATATGGCAATTGGGAGGAATCTTACAACAAACTTCAAGATCTCTTCAACGAAGTGCGGAGTTGTAACCTTAGCACCCAAGTCCAGTTCCACTGTGATGACTTAATCAGTGGTATCAGTATTCGAAGGCAGTTTCGTTCTATATTTTGGAGCTTCCGGCTGTGCATTGAAAGGTTCTGACATTCTCCACCTGCCATAGTTATTGATGGCACCTTCCTCACCGGAAAATATAGTGGTACCTTGTTGACGGCTAGTTCATTTGATGGCAACCATAACATTGATAGATGGGTGTGGTTCATCCGTTGCATACAAGAACTAGTGACAGACAGACAGAATGTATGCGTCATCTCATATCGGCATGCCGGACTTAGAGCTGCGATGGACCAACTTGGTAGGGGTTGGGTATGGATTTGGTGCAGCCGACACTATGAAAGTAACTACAACAACCATGTGAAGGACCTCAACATGAAGGCACGATTGAAGTCCATAGGTGAACTTCCACTCACAACTCCTGCATTTTTCTAAATTCCATTGGCGATTTGCTGAGATCGTGTGTAAAAGTCCATGAAGAGCCATGGAGGAGGTTCAACACCAAGCTTGCTGGTTTCCTTGTTGCCGATGAAATATTGGGCTTCAGCAAGACAAACTGGGTCCCCAAAGACCAAGAGAAGTGGAACAAATGTGTTGATCCCGAGCTGGGGGCATGCACCATGGAATAATGACAACGAACATGGCTAAGAGTATTAATGGAGAGTTTAAAAGGATTAGGTCACTGGCAATATGTGCTTTGGCCAGCTCAACGTTTTACTGGTATACGGTTTAGGGTTCTGATGTGAGTTGTTGGTTCTTATGTTGGAATGCTTACATTAGTTGTGTTGTGTTTGGTAGGCTTACTAGATTTTTTTATGAATGGTGCAAGAAATACGATGCAGACGTTCGTGCTAATGAATATTGGACTCAGAGGTGTTGTACAACCATGTGTGAGCGTGGTGTCAACGGATAGACTCACACAGTGTGGGTTTTTTATCACACAGCTGGAGAGTATTATGTTGTTTGTGCATACAACAATAGAAATGGATATGGAAACCACACATACAGGGTCTACCTAGATTACACAAACATGATTGGTTCATGTTCTTTTGGCATCTTCCAACACTCTAAGATTTCGTGTAGCCATGCGTATGATGCGTGCAACGCCGTCAACCTCAACCCGTACCACATCATGCATTCCATGTTCAGGCTGTCCACAATTGCTCAGATATAAGTTGTTAGTTTCCGTCCTATCGATAGGCCAGAGGAGTGGGCACAACATGGCGGACCTGAGATCTTCCCGAACTAAAATCTTCTACGTGTCCAAGGAAGGCTACCTACAATGCGCCGCGCGTTGTAAGTGGTTGGGATTGCCATTTTGTAATTAAGGTTTCGACTTGATTATCTACGTAATTTACGATTTAATCTTGCCTAATTGTTTCCCCCCCCCCCGAAAGGAACAAAATCCATGTCATTTATGAGTGCGGTTTAAAATCGAGACGATAAATGTTTCAGGAATTCCAGGAACATCTGACCAAAGGGGTAATTTTGGTATTTCCAAAATAATTTTTCCTTTTTTATATTAATTTTATTTTTACGTTTTTTAAAATCAAACTGAAAACCCAATACTCTTGATCTTAAACCTAAAAATCCAAAACCTAAAAGTCAAATATAAAATCCAAAATTGAAAACCTAATATTTTATACCCTAAACCTCAAAATCCTAAATCCAAATTCGAAACTCAAATATAAATTCCAAAAATTGAAAAGATTATAAGTCCTTTCTCTACAGACTTAGCTCAATCAGAGGGTCAAACCCTTGAAATCTAACAGCCCAAAACCATCTTGGACATCCTAGAGCGAAAAAAATCCTAGAATTTAAAGGACTATCGTCATTTATCTTTGAAAATTTATGTTGCATCATATTTTGTCAGCAACGTCTACTCGACGGAAAAAAAAAATTTGTCGTTGGACCATTTGACGTTCCGTTTTCTTTCTATAAAAGGTCAGCCCAAATTTGATAGCATTGGATCTCGTTGGAGATTTGGATCTAGTGAATTGGATCTTGCTTAAACTAGTCTCAAATTACACATTTGAATACTGAGAAAGGAAGAGATTTTGGGTTGATTTGAATTCACCTTTTACGTAATGAGAGAATTTTGTGGGTGATTAAAATCCACCCAGGGGTAGAGCTTCGGATGAGAGATATGATATTGGAGAATTTTAAGCAAAATTAATTATTGTTTTCTCAAGTACGTAATTGATATAGTCATAAATAAATTGAAACATTTTTGTATTTAATCGCTGTTATTTTTATTTTCCTCTCTCTGCAATAATTTTATTCAAAATCATCCATCAAAACAATTCAAATTCGCCAAATCTCAAGTGATTTGAGTAGGAAAATATAAAATTATCTTGTTAAGTTTAACACAATGAAATAATATTCAGGAGGGGTATTAGTCATTTGTCAAATAATTTAATTAAAATTTTATTTTTTACAAATTAAAATTTTTCTCTTTTTTTTATATATCAGAGGTAACGGCAAGTGGCGAGCATGAAATTCTTTGAAATTCTGAACGAGATTTTGACTTCATCGGACGACGCTATGTGCCTCTCCTTCCTCTAGGAGATTTGATGACCACTCCGGTCGCGTCTCTTGGTGCGGAGAGCAATACTAAAAAGGGCAAAGTAGCCTAGCCTTCGTGAATCGATCTTTGGTGATAAGGATGCAGATCTCGTGAACATACCGGAGTCGGCTTTCATGGATGGAATTCTCACAATCCCAGAGGAAATTATTGATAAAGGTAAGGCTAAGATGCAAGCAGCGGTTGTTGGTCAATTTATGGGATCCTCACCCCCGATCCGAGTGTTTGCTTCAATGATTAATAGATTGTGGGGCTTTGAAGGAGAGGTGATTCTATCTAAGATCTCTTAGGGGTTTTTTCTTATCGAGTTTTCGTCGATCTCTCTATGCAAATGGCTGTTGAGCAGAGTTTGGCATATTCATAATATGTTGCTGGTTCTTCGTCAATGGAAACCGAATATTGAGCCTTTGGATCTGGAAGTCAAGGAAGTCCCTATCTGGATTAGGCTTCGGAATGTTCCTCCACGTCTCATTATTAATTGAATGGTTAGTTAGCAGCATTGGTACCCCTATCAATAAATATATTAAGGAAGGCCTAAATGTTAATGTATGTGTACTAAAGGGGAAAGATAATAGCTGTCCTGAGAATATCATCATAAAAGGAAATGCATTACTATACATATTGATATGCTCAAATCAGAGTATATGCAGGAAGAAACAACACGCTCCTCATAAGCAATGGAGACTGAAGTCGCAGCCACACATCATTGAGCCTTTAAGTAACTCTGAGGTAAGTTGTGATGAGCTTTTTGAAGAAGGTAAGTCTTTTCCTCCCAAAGAAACTTGTGTGGCTTCGACTGGAGAGGAGGAGAACATCTTAGTTGAAGCTTCTTTAGAGGTGGAGACTAATGAGTGTTCTAAACAGGTTTTGGCTGCTGAAACTTCACAACATGTGGAGGTGGTCATCCTGTTCCCTAAAAAGGTGGTGGATCAAATTGAAGATGTGATTAATTCATTGGTGTAAAATGCCTTGAAAGGAAAGATTGATGAAGTTGATGAAGAGCAAGAGGAAGAAGAGTTAATTGAGAAAAATTTAGATGGTTCCCCTGTATTGTATACTCCAGGTCAAATTACTCTTAGAGATTTCATTGAAAAAGAAAACTTTTCTCCTGTTAAAGTGAAAAGACATAGGAAGAGAGATAAGAAAATTTGATGAAAGCTCTGATTTAAAATCAATGGGGATTTCATTTTCCTGCTAAACATAACTATATTATTAGTTATACTAATAAGTATAATATAGATTTTCTTGATATTCTGGAAACTAGAGTGAAGAGTGGTAAAGTGGAAAATTTTTGAAAACAAAATTCAATATTTGACAGTATTTTATAAATTATGATTTTAGTCCCCTAAACAAGATTTGGATATTGTGGAGGAATTGTGTTCAGGTGCAAGTCATGAACTATTTTGAACAATTTATTTTGTTGAAGATTGGTGGAGCTAATATTTTTTTATATTTGTGTAGTTTATGGGGCCAACAAACCAATGAAGGAGAGTAGGATGTATAATCAGATCTTTGACAGTTTTCCTTCTGATCTCCCTCTTGCAGTTTTGGAGGATTTCAATATAATTGCTTCCCCTGAGGAGGCTTTAAATGAAGTTGGTATTACTTTTGTGATGCAAGAATTTCAAACTTGAATTAATAAGAATGATTTGAAGATGCATAGTGTAGCAGGTGCTTTCTTTACTTGGCGTAACAATAGGGTTGATGAACCAATTGCTCGGAGGCTGGATAGATGTTTTATTAACCCTGTTTGATTAATAGCTTTACTAATAGTGGAGTGGAGATGATTGAGCCTGGAGTTTATGATCATTGTGGCATCCTCCTAGATGCTGGTCTTAAAGTGAGTTCACTGCCTAAACCGTTAAAGTTCTTTAACCTTTGGATTGAGAGAGCTGGTTATAAGGATACTATCACTTATGCTTGGAACTCTTCTGATGTTACTACACACAAAAGAGGTTTTGAGTATATCTATTGTAGACTTCAAAATGTTAAAATTGCCCTGAAGTAGTTTAATAGGCATTACTTTTTTGGAATTAGTAGTAGAGTGATGGAAGCAGAAAAAATCATGAAAAAGGATAAGGGATCTGCCCTTCCTTATTTCTAATGCTGATAATGTGTTGAAAGTTAAGAATAGCTATGCAAAATGGGTTGATTTGGAAGATGTGGAGGATGCATTTTATATGCAGAGAGTTGGTGAAAATTGGTTGAAGTTGGGGGATTCTAACATTATTTTTTCCATCGTGCAATGAAGGTGAGACAAGCTAGGAACCATATCATGCAACTGGAAGATGCTACAGGTAACTTAGTTACAAGAATTGATGATACCTCTAATTTCTATCAATTTTTACAAAAACTACTAGGAGAAGTTAATGATGAAGTGCATCATGTGTCGGTGGAAACTTTGGGTGGTTTGCTACAAAAGAAACTGCTTGACAGTTTAGTAAATTCTATTTGTGAGCTTGTGAGTACTGATGAAATAAAAAATGCTTTGTTCTCTATCCCCAATGATAAGAGCCCAGGGCCTGATGGTTATTCTTCTTGTTTGTTCAAAGATGCCTGGGATATTATTAGTAACGAAGTTGTGGAGGCTACTCAATTGTTCTTTTCTACGGATAAATTGCCTCATGTGATGAATTCTACTATGTTAGCTCTCTTGCATAAGAAGATTAATGTTGCTAACATAAAAGATTTCATATCAATAACTTGTTGTAACGCCCTTTATAAGGTCATTGCAAAATTTTTGGCTAGAAGATTGGTGAACTGTTTACTAGAGGTCATAAGTAAGACTCAATCACCTTTTGTGAAGGGGAGAATGATTGGTAATAACATCTTACTAGCTCATGATCAGGTTAACGCCTATCACCTTAAAAATGTATTGCCTAGATGTGCTCTTAAAGCAGATCTTAGAAAAGCCTTTGATTCAATAAATTTTCTATACTTGTTGATAGTCTTACAAGCTATGGGTGTCCCTCTAAAGTTTATTAATTGAATAAGATGATGTCTTGATTCAATAATGTTTAGCATTGGTCTTAATGGTGGGGTTGTTGGCTATTTTGAAGGTTGTAAAGGTTTAAGAAAGGGAGATCTCTTGTTTCCTACTTTGTTTGTCATTTCTATTGAGATTCTCCATTGCTTGATGGTAAAGGCTGCTAATAGGGGTGACATCCCATATCACCCTAAGTGTAAGAAACTTAATATTACTCAACTCTACTTTGTAGACGACTTTTTGGTCTTCACGAATGGTACAATTAAAGGAATTGAGGATAATTGTAGTGTGCTGAAAGAATTTTACCATTTCTCTGGTTTGAATCTTAACCCTGCAAAAACTAAAATCTTCTTTTTGATTTCTGTCGATGTAAGCACTAGACGAGCTATTAATAATGCTACTGGTTTTAAGGAAGGTCAACTTCTTGTTCGATATTTAGAAATACCTCTCATTTCATGTAAACTCTCTACTAAGGATTGTGATGTTTTGGTGGAAAGGATTATTGCTAGGGTTAAAAGTTAGAAGGTTAAGGTGTTGAGTTATATTGAGAGGCTTCAACTTGTTCATTTCAGTGCTAAATGCCATGAGCCAGTATTGGCTTTCAATTTTTCTTCTTCCCAAATCAGTGATGAGGTCTGTGGAAAAGGCGTGCAATGACTTTTTGTGAAATGTTGGAGAATGTGGTCGTAAGAAGGCAAAGGTAGCTTGGAAGTATCCGTTCTACCTCTAAAAGAAGGGGATCTGGAAATTAGAGATTTGGTTCCTTGGAACCTGACTTGTGTTTTGCGTCATGTTTGGAGTAAAATGATGAAAGCTGGCTCTATATGGATTGTCTGAGTGGAAGAATATAGACTGAAAAGGAGTTCCATGTTGAATTGCACAGGAGCCCCGGATCATTCTTGAATTTGGAGGAGAATCCTTAATGTAAGGAATAAAGGTAAACACTATATCTCCTTCAATGATGATAATTTGCCCCTTTGGCAAAGACAACTGATGCCTAAATATTCGATCTCTAAATTTTGGGAAACTGTTTGGAAGAAAGGGGAGAATATTCATTGGTATAAACTGGTTTGGGGGCATACGATTATTCGTAAACATAGCCTTATCATTTGGCTTGCTCTTCGAGGTCATGCAAATTGCTTCCTAATGGCTGACTACTGATGTTTCTTAGCTTGTTTGCTTTGTGATGAGGGTATTGATGAGATTGATCATCTTTTTGTTGAATGTGAGTTTATCTGTCAAATCAGGAATTTTTGCTTGGGAAATGGATTTGACTGCCTTCCAGTCTGGCAGGATGAAGTGAAAAGGGTGGCTATCATTCATTCGGGAAATTCCTTTAATCTTGGTTTAGACTTTTCTAAAAAAGTATAATGAAAAAGTATAGGGTAGGGTTTCAACAAAATATCTTATTTACAAAATAATTCATCCAAATAACTCGTTAATTTGAATAATGCATAATCCGTTAATTTAAGGCGGACATTTCGGTGGAAACATGCACCCGGTACAAATGTCACGTGCGAAGTATCATTGGGTTTAGTTTTTTTTTAAAAATAATGTTGTCTTGACACCTAAATATATAAGTAAATACAAATTGATCACCCAACATTTATTATTGATTTAAAAGAGTATAACAATTAACTCGTATAACTCCATTTTCCATTTTTAAGTTAATTATTTAGCAATTAAAGAGACAAGGAGAGATGAGAGAGAGGTCTAGAAAGAGATAGGTATAGTTTCAGTGTGTGTAGGGGGTGAGAGTTTTGTCGGGTGGGCTTGCGTCCCTGGATCGATGTTATCGAGTTATCCAGAGCGGAGACTGTAGGATCTTCATGGAAGCTTCGAAGGGTTGGTTTGGGTCGAATTTTAAATTGGTTGTGCGGCAGGGTTCCAGGATGCAGTTCGTCTTCTTGGAGTTAGCTCATGTTGAGTGGCTGGCCGGAGTTATTCTAGTGGCTGGGCGGAGTTATTCAAGTGGCTGCCGGAAAGAAGTGGGTCATCCCGATTGACTGTGAACTGAAACGTTGAAACGCACGATTTCAATCACTAGGTTCCACTTGTAATCGGCAGCGGTTCAATCCCACCACGACGCTGGAAAAAATAGCGCTTCCTCCTCCGTCGGCTACGTCTCGGCAACAGGCGGATCACACATCACATGGCGATTTGCGATTATAGGATCGGCCGGCCTTCTCTGCCGGCTCTTTCTAGATAACAGACGGAGCACACGACATCCCTTCATCAGTTGATAAAACAACAATCTCCAATGACGATTTGGGATTATACATGGGGCAGAGACACTTGACTAATAAGCTAATAAGAAATTGGTGGGAGAAATCAAATATGTGGTTGTTAAATTGGGCAAAATAGTATCGCAAAAGTGGTCTACAAAGTTAGAACAAGGAAATCGGAAAAGTATAAACTGTAAAATAAGATTTTTTGTTTGACAATAATTGAGGAATTTGATATATCGGTGAGAGAAATTAAATATGTGACGTTAATTTGAGCAAAATAGTATTGCAAAAGTGGTCTACAAAGTTAGAATAAGGGAATCAAAAAAGTATAAACTGTAAAATAAGATTTTTTGTTTGACAATAATGGAGGAATTTGACATATTTTGCATATTTGTGATAAGAAAGAAGATAAGATATTAGAAAAGAAAAGAGAAAATTATAATAGAAATAATAAAAGGAAAGTTAACGAGATTAAATCGAATGAACTTGGGGGATCACATTGTTCGACTTGATAGGCTCGCCAGTTGGCTTGAACTCGAGTATATAGTTCGTTAATATACTCAATCATGCGACATGCGGTTTGCCTCGAAAACCATATACAATAAATTATATTTAAATTTTGATTGTGCTAATGAAAATACAAGTGATATTTAACTATTTTCATCGAGAAAGGTAAAAACTTATAATTTTTATGAAATCTTCTTCTTTATCTTGATTCGTCGATTTTTTTAGTTTACGAGTTTCAAAATTAGTTCAAAATAGACTTATTAACAGTTTTTTATGACGCAAAGTTCGAATTAAACTCGAATTTGACTCGTCAAATATAGTTAACAAGTTAGACTCGAATAGGCTCGAACTCGTGACAAACTAAAATTTTATAACTCAGATTCGAGCTCGTCTAAAACATACCAAACCAAACTTGAACACATTGAAGTTCGACAAAGTTCGGTTAGTAAACAGTTTTACGTTTAAGTGAGGTGAGTGCATGGCAAAACAACCGGTATTTCGTTTGGACTTCGGAGCAGCCTCTCCCCAACCGGTTTTTGAGCTGTTTAGATAAAGCCACGAAGCCTTTTAATTTTATTATTATTTAGAAGTATAAGTTTGTGATACATAACAATAGAAAAATTACATCAAATGCAAAACAAATACAATGAGAAAGTGACAGATGTCGGACCAGGACCATCTTTAATAGTTTGATCACAGTCCTATCCCCTAAGAAATGTTTATTTATTTATGAAAAACTTCAATGTTCCCGGCTTATGGAATATTTTCAATTTTGTAATCTCAATTATTCGGTTTTTTTAATTTTTAATTTTTTGTTAATTAATGGAAATTAATTTTTTTTCTTACCCATCTTAAATTCAATTAATGAGATCTTTCAAAAAAAAATTGTATGTTTTGATATTCATCCCTTATAAATTTATCTTTAAACACTCTAACATTAATATTGCACTTACCAATCATGAATTTCTTGTACTCTGCGTTAACATCATTCATTCTTTACAATTAATAAATGCTTAACAATTCGAAAAAAATACAGAACTTTCAAAGTAATATCGTAGCCAGTCTTTTTGCCACAATTATTTCAAAATAATGTTATTATACACAATCATTGAGCTTAAGTTTGCATGCTCCTTTCAGCAGCAGCAGCTTCTTTCCAAATAGCTTGTAGCTTTTCTTTCAGTTTCTTGCTCTCTTTGAAATTTGTCTTCCTTTTCACAGATTTTTATACGAAACCGATGATATATGATCATATATAAGACGAGAAACACAAAACCAACAATGTCATTTCAAGTTCGATTAGTCATCTCCTGGCGGAAACAACGATCTAGCTTGATCTTGAGTTATGTACACTCACCAAATAACTTTCCTAAAGGGTGGTCTATGTGACACTTCTAGAACTCCTCTATAATCTACATGCCATTACAAGTTCGTATTTCGCAGAGAGATTCACGATCAAGACCAAATTATCATCTATGACTCAGATACATGTCTAATGCCTACACAGCTCTCTCACTCAATAAACTCTTAATCCAACCATTTGTTGAATCCACGGTCGCATTTCGAACCATTCAAAGATTTAAGCAGAAGACATCACACGGAGCTAACATTGGATACGAGATAAGGTGCTTGCACTCGAATCCAATGTATAGTTCTAAATTCATCATCATCATCATCTACATTGTCGTGGTAACTAAGGAAAGTCGAGAAATAAGCAAGTAATCAATTGAACTGTAACTTCAGAATAAAACCCATGCACATAAAGCTTTAAGGAAATAATTGGATCAACAATACTCACTTCAGCACACATGGGGTGTTTATGTAACGTCAACGGAAATTGGCAAAACAAAGTAAAAAATGGGGATTAGTCGTGGAAGAAAATGAGAATGAATTGATAAATTTATTCTTAAAAATGAAAAGTAAAGAGTTGAAATATTGATGGATGATGTTAAGTTTACCCATTTATAAAATTAATTTATAAATTTAAAGTGATTTTTAAATACAATGTTAAATTTACAAATTTAAAGTGATTTTTAAATATAATGTTAATATTAAGATGTGTTGGGAATATGATGGTTCAACCATTGGGCGAACCAACAGGCTGACCAAGAGTGGAACGACGCCGCAGCAACTAAAACTGCAAACCACTCACTCTTATAACAGAAATGCTACCGTTGGGAGGAAGAAGAGATGATGATCACAGGCTGATCTTCCTCCAAGATTCGCTCAACTTCCACTCCACATTTCCATCAACTGAACGTGGGAAATCTACATGGTGCTGCAAGGGCCTGGTTGACATGATGACCAATATAAATAGTCGCATCAACAGAACATGATCGATATATAGAAATCATTACTTGCAGCACAAGTGAACTTCCTTTCATTCAATTCTCTAAGTGATTACCTTGTGAAGTTCTTTCCTGACACCTTGATTACAGTGGTGTTCGAGAATTAGCTTTAAGGGCAATGGTTTTACCACGATCACATTCATCTTATTTGCAGCACAATTAACAGCTTTCAGTTTAGCTTACTGCTATTGACAAGTTCTATAATCTTAAAGCTAATATATAAGAACCATGTCTACATTAGCAAGATCAGTACCTGATCTGAGCAAACTGGAAGCCTTGGATGGTAATAATTACAAGAGGTGGTCGTTGAGAATGTTGATTTTCCTAGAGCACCTGGAGATCGATCATGCACTGTTTAGAGATCCCCCCACTGGAGCACGTGGCATGCCTGCATCTTCATCTAAAGCCTCTATGGACACTGGGAACAAGGAGTCGTCCATTCCCCCTACCACCACAGAGATTTCCTCTCTGTCAGAAGCTCAAAAATATGAAAGAGACAATAGAACTGCCAGGATCCACATCCCGAGTCACCTCAGCAATCCAATCTTTGATCTTGTGGCTCACGTCAAGTCTGCAAAAACCATTTGGGAAACATTGCTGAAGAAGTATGGAGGGGAAGATACTGGCAGGAAGAGGTATGCTGTAGGAAACTGGCTGAACTTCAGGATGGTGGACAATCTACCAATTATGGATCAGATTCATCAGTATGATAGCCTCACTGTGGACGTCCTCATCGATGGCATGAACATTTGTGACATGTTCCAAGCTAATTCCCTGGTAGAAAAGTTACCAGACTCCTGGACAGACTATAAACATCACTTAAAGCACAAGAAGAAAGATATGACGATGGAGGAACTAATTGGTCATATCAAAATTGAAGCAGCAAACAGAACCAAAGATAAGTGATCTATTAGGTCTTCCTACTCAGTCAAGGCTAATCTTGTTGAACCTGATTTCAGACACAAAGGGAAGATGACCAGAAAACCCACTTGGCAAAGAAGGAGGATCCTTGAGAAGCCAGGCCAATCTCAGAGATACCATAAAGGAGCCTGCTATGTGTGTGGGAAAATTGGACATAAGGCTTACCAATGCACTCTAAGGAAGGATCAAAGTCACAATCGTGAAGGAGGGACCAGGACTCATGTGAACATTGCTGAACCAACTGAGGAGAAGGGAGATCACATTACCTTCTCTGCCGTCGTCTCTGAGGCCAACTTGGTGGAGAATGACACTGAATGGATCATAGACTCCGGAGCATCAAGGCATCTCTGTGGAATCAGAGGGATGTTCTCTGAGTTTGAAAATGCAGGACATGGAGACCAAGTCTTCATGGGAAACTCCAGTACTGCTGCAGTAGTTGGAAAAGGGAAAGTGATCCTGAAATTAAGTTCTGGAAACAATTTAGAGTTGACTAACGTTCTGTTCCTACCCTTCGCAGAAATCTTATTTAAGCTGGTCTACTCAACAAGGCAGGGCTAAAACTGGTGATTGAAGCGAACAAACTCGTGATCACCAAGAACAATCTTTTTGTAGGGAAGGGTTATCTCTCGGGGGGGGGGGGGGGTTATTTGTTATTTATGCTACTGCAATAAATGATAATACTGCTTCTTCTTCTTACTTGGTTGAGTCATTGGATCGTTGGCATGCTAGACTAGGTCATATAGGGAATAGCTCTTTAAAAAGGATGAAGACCTGAACCTCCTTCCAGACCTAGTAATTCCTGCTGATGTGTCTAAATGTCCTACTTGTGTAGAAGCCAAGCAGACTAGCAACTCGTTTAAACCAGTCAAAACCAGGAAGACAGAACTTCTAGAACTAATTCACTCTGACCTAGGAGATTTCAGAAGCCATGAAAGTAGAGGAGGAAAGAAATACTATATTACGTTTGTGGATGATCACTCTAGGTTCACCATGGTTTACTTGTTACGGTCTAAGGATGAAGCTGAACATAAATTCCTAGTGTTTAAGTCAGAGGCTGAAAACCAACTAGACAAACGTATCAAACGCCTTCGTTCAGATAGAGGAGGTGAGTACAACACTTCTTTCCTCAAAGAAGTCTATGAAACTCATGGCATCATTCATGAGTTCACTGCTCCCTACTGTCCCCAGCACAATGGCATAGCTGAAAGGAAAAATAGAACCCTTAAAAACATGATGAATGCCATGTTAATAAGCTCTGGTTTGCCTGATGAAATGTGGGGGGAAACCATCCTTTCTGCAACTAAGATCCTCAATAGGGTTCCCAATAAGTCTCTGTCTGTCACTCCCTTTGAACTGTGGAAAGGCTTTTCTCCAAATCTCTCTTATTTAAAGGTTTGGGGGGTGTCTAGCAAAGGTTTTGATCCCTCATTTTAAGAGGGAAAGCATTGGTCCGAAAACCTTTGATGTGGTGTTTGTTGGATATGCAGAGAATAGTGAAGCATACAGATTTATGAAACTCAGTGACAGAAGCATGTGTGAGTATAGGGATGCAGAATTCTTTGAAGACAGCTTTCCTTACCTGGAAAAATCCACAGTCACACAAACTAGCTCACCAACCAGGTATCCCTATTTGCCTGATTCTACTAGAACTGACGATATTGTGTTAAGAAGAAGCAAACGTGCTAGGACTGAAACATCCTTTGGACCTGATTTCATTACATCCTTTCTAACTGAATCAGTCAGTCACGGTGAGTCAACAAATTTCTCTATATTTGTGTACTTTATAGAAAACGATCCAGTATCATTTGAAGAAGCCATGAAATCTGTAGATGCTCACCTGTGGAAGGAAGCTTCTGATAGTGAACTGGACTCCATCAGGTCTAATCACACTTGGGATCTTGTAGACCTTCCTAAAGGGTGTAAGGCTATTGGCTGTAAATGGATTTTTAAAAGGAAACTAAGAACTGATGGATCTATAGAGAGGTTTAAGGCTAGGTTAGTAATTAAAGGGTTTACTCAGAGGAAAGGGATTGATTTCTTTGATACTTACTCTCCAGTAACTAAAATCACCTCAATTCAAACAATGTTTGCTCTAGCATCCATTCATGATATGCATGTACACCAAATGGACGTTAAAACTGCCTTTCTAAATGGTGACCTGGATGAGGAAATCTATATGGAACAACCTCCAGGCTACATTGAGCCAGGTTTTGAAAAGAAAGTCTGTAGGTTAAGAAAATTGCTATATGGACCGAAGCAAGCCCCTATACAGTGGTTTGAGAAGTTTCATAACACCAGCTCTGACTATGGTTTTAAAGCAAACAACTCAGACACATGCATTTACTCAAAACTGTTTAATAATGTATGTGTTTTCCTGTGTCTCTATGTTGATGACATGTTTATTTTCAGCACTCACGTCTCAGCCATAGAGGAGACTAAATCCTTCTTGTCCAGCAAACTTGAGATGAAGGACCTGGGACCTGCTGATGTAATCCTTGGAGTTAGAGTGATCAAACGAGGCAGAACCTACACTCTAAGCCAGTCTCACTACACGGAAAGCCTGTTGAAAAAATTCAATAGCTGGGATGTGAGTCCAGCTAGGACTCCCTATGACCCTAGCATTCATCTAGGAAGAAACCTGGGAACAGGCATAAAACAAGTTGAATACGCCAAGATTATTGGCAGTTTAATGTTTTTGATGAATTACACTAGACCTGATATTTCTTATGCTGTAAACAGGTTGAGCAGATACACTCACAATCCTGGATCAGCGCATTGGAGAGCCTTGAGGAGAATATTGAAATACCTCAAAGGGACAACTGATCTAAGCCTCCATTATGGGGGGTTTCCAGGGGTCCTAGAAGGCTACACTGATGCTAACTGGGTAACGGACAGTGAACAAGTTAGTTCAACTAGTGGTTTCATTTTTACACTAGGAGGAGCAGCCATATCATGGAAGTCCTCTAAACAAACCTGCATAGCACGCTCAACAATGGAGTCTGAGTTCATAGCCCTGGACCTGGCAGGACAAGAAGCAGAATGGTTGAGGTGCATGCTATCAGACTTTCCTATCTGGGAAAAACCTACCCACTCAGTGTCTCTTCTCTGTGATTCTCAAGCAGCCATCTGTATAGCTCAGAACAAAACTTATAATGGCAAGAAGAGACACATCAGGATCAGACATGAAAAGTCAGAGGTCTGTTAGAAACGAGGGTCTTCTCCTTACAATTTGTGAGGTTAGAGCCTAACTTAGCTGACCCCTTGACCAAAGCTCTCTGCAGGAAGGTAGTAGCTAAATCTACCAAGGGCATGGGACTGAGAGTTCCCAGTCAGATGGAGAATCCTTGATGGACACCCTCTTCTGCTGATGTGTTCTTCAGAAGAAGGTCAAACCAAGTCATGGAAAGATCCATAAACACCAAGTTGAACAGGGAGACTGCATGATCTTGGCAAGACAGCAGCGTTCAACTGTCAGAAAATGACACCACAATAGGTTACTAAGAAACCTAACTGTCCTGATAAACTTGAAGTTCATAGCCTACACGTTAGGTGGTCCTGAGGGATTTGATGAACCAAGAGATTTCATAGCCTGGAAAATCAGGTGGTTCCCACGGGAACTTCATGAGATCAGCTGCTGATATGAGCACTGTCAACAGGCTCTATGATGAGAACCAGTGGTATAAACTGGGGAAGGAAAACATCCACCAAAAGTGATGAGTAGAGATGAGAATCAAGATGGAATTATCAACAGTCTAAGGAAGCATGTGCTACTATTGAACTCGAAGTTCAGGTTCAAGACTATAGTCACCTAAACTCTCAGCTCAACATGATCACTATGTTCTAGTTCAAGTCGAAAAGACACTAGAACTTAAGTGCAGAATTCTCTAGACTTAGTTGACTTAAGGTTGAATCTTCATATTCATGGGGGATTGTTGGGAATATGATGGTTCAACCATTGGGCGAACCAACAGGCTGACCAAGAGTGGAACGACGCCGCAGCAACTAAAACTGCAAACCACTCACTCTTATAATAGAAATGCTACCGTTGGGAGGAGGAAGAGATTATGATCACATGCTGATCTTCCTCCAAGATTCGCTCAACTTCCACTCCACATTTCCATCAACTGAACGTGGGAAATCTACGTGGTGCTGCAAGGGCCTGGTTGACATGATGACCAATATAAATAGTCACATCAGCAGAACATGATCAATATACATAAATCATTACTTGCAGCACAAGTGAACTTCCTTTCATTCAATTCTCTAAGTGATTACCTTGTGAAGTTCTTTCCTGACACCTTGATTACAGTGGTGTTCGGGAATTAGCTTTAAGGGCAGTGGTTTTTCCACGATCACATTCATCTTATTTACAGCACAATTAACAGCTTTCAGTTTAGCCTACTGCTATTGACAGGTTCTACAAGATGTTCACATATTAAAAAAATCAACACGAAAGATCAAACTGTAAGCAAAAAGTAAATCGTATCGCATATTAATTGAAATTAACTCAAGTGCCAATTAAAGAATTTGTTTTAAGGAGAATTCAAAAATTAAAAATACCGAATGACTGAGATTGAATCTCGTAATAAATGGCTCATATCAAATTCAAAAAGTGAGAATATTGAATAAACTGGAAGTACTGAAGAGTCCACCTTTATTTATTCATAAAGATCCCTAGGAAATGTTAGATTTTCTATCTCGCCCTTGAGAATAAGCTTCCATTTTAGTGGTCTTAATCGATCGAATTTTAGTGGTACTAATTGTTATGAAGATTATTGTCATAGTGAATGTCCAATTGTAACTCCTATGTTTATTGTATTATTCAATGTAGTTTGTTTCCCTCTTTTATGTGTAGTAATGTTAGAGAGTATATGTTACTATTCCATGAGCCTATAAATAGAGCTCTCATTTGTATCATTCTACATACCTCAATAAGAAACTCTCTCCCTCTCCATATTTCCCTTGTTCTTGTCTTTCTTTGAGTTTAGTTTTATAACACGTTATCAGCACGAGTGCTCTGGATAATTTCTCGAAGTTTCACGAAGGTTGCTATTTGCTATATCTTGCTTTTCACAGTTATTATTATTATTTATCTTGTTTTTTTTATTTGCTTATAAAATCCTTTTTCAAAACTAGAGTTAGAGAAAGTAATCCATTTCTATTATATATATATAGCAAATGGTGGTCTTTCTCATTTTACTGATTTAAAAAACGATTTTGTCATATTTTTTATTGATGACTATTATCAAACGTTTATATTGGTCAAATATCATGCCTCTATAGGCTGACCTAAACGTTTAGTTATCATTATGTATATTTTATAGTATATATTATTATGACCTATCATATTTCATATCTTCAGTTTATTTCCATAGTATTTTTTTTACTTGTATGTTGCCTTTTTTTTATTCATCCTCAATTCTAAAATAGATTCGGTTGCTCTTATTTTATCATTCATGAATATCTCTGTCATTTGTTTGTTTCTACCCAAAAGAGAAAACTTTTATCACTATTTAAATATATATATATATATATATATATATATATATATAGTTATGTTTCAAGATCGATATGTCATTATTATTATTATTATTATTATTTCTTTAAAGCATTTTTTATTTCTATATTAATAAACGTTCCATTACTATTACTATTTACTCTTAGTTCACTTATTAATCTTTTCAAGTTCTCTAGCCGTACCAATTTATATTTATTTCATATTAACAGTTTTAGAAAAAACCCGTCGTTATGCATACCATTTATTATTATTAGTTTTTACTCATATGATTCTCTTCTTTACTAATACTGTTATCATACTCTTCTTTCCATATGAAAAAATTAACGAGTTTATTATTTTAACTACATGTTATAAATCATATTAATGTGTCTACCGTTACAAAACTTATTAAGTTTCCCTCTTTGTCTTCCATTCAAAAGTTAAAAGGGAACCTGATATATTCAGTTGATTACTATTTGCATATTAGTCTTTATATTTGTTTATGAACATAAGCAAGATGATTATATTTTCATTACGTTGTTGTGGCTGGATTCATTGACGTTACCATGATGTTGCATTGTTTTCCAATTAATTGGTTTTCATTTATTGATCATTACCATTCCGTTCAGTGAATGATATTTTTTGTGTGCTATATATGTTGATTTTTGATTAACTAAGATTGTTACTTATATTATTTATTATTTTAGATTCTCATATATTTTAATTCAATCTATTTATTTTATTATATAGTTAACATCTTGAAAGTTGAGTTTGTGGCAATTGATGTTTCGGGCAAGCATTACCCTTCATGGGCATTGGAAGCTACAAATCCATTTATAATGGTCTTCGTGAAACCATCAACTATGATAATGAAAAGTCTTTTCAAGACAAAGCCATATCTTTGATCTTATTCGCCATCACCTTCATAAATGGTTGAAAACTGAGTAATGACTCATATATCTTATGGCATAACAGGGCCATCTATCATATCAAGACAAAACAAATGTTTTGATCTTTACTCGCAATCATCTCAATGATAGGTCGAAAGATGAGTACCATGAGACAGAAGTTAATAAAAGGACAAAGCTATAAAGCTATATTACATGTCTCCATTATATAACACAAAATATCATTCTTTGAAGTGAAGGATTGTACTCATAAAAGCCCGATATGATTGAATGTCCCACGAGATACATATCTTGAGAAATAGGCTATCTTATATGTGTAGTCCAATGAGACACAATATCACTCCATGAAGTGAATGGTTATAATCATATGTACCCAAAGTGATAAAATACATCTATTCACACAAGTATATGTACCATTGTTGAGGAACACACTTATTATTTTGATGGTCATGAGAAAGAAATTTGAGAAACATATCTTTTCATATGAAAGAGAGTTGTGAATTGATATTAAAAATTCCAATCACATCAAGGGTCAAACAACCATCAACTTTATTTTGATGATCATAGTTCATATGATATTTTAACCCTCTAAGTGAAGTGTAAAACCCCATATGTCACATTATCTTAAAGCAAATTATTCCTATCAGGAATCTTTTATTTGGATGGGCATAACAATGGTGATAGTACATCTTCGTCATAGAACAGTTGATCCCTTAATTGGTGACTTGGATGATTGGGTACATACAAGTTATTATTTACACAATGTGTCATGCTCATGACTGTTTGAGTATTTTATAAATCAACATAATCATTGAATCAATAATATTATCCTCCAATTTGTACTACACATATGTTATTGTGATTGAGATACATATATATAAATGTAAACTAGAAGTTTACTCGTCTTGACAACTATTTTTTTGGCATAACCGGTGTGACCATCCTGATTGAATCATAATTTGAATCAATAAGTACCTCTATGGTCAGTGTTGTGCATAGAGTTCTCAACTTGGGTATTCTAAGAAATGATTCCTAGGTTATAGGGATTTAAATAGTCCTTGTGACTCCCCTAATTCCTGGGAACACAAACAATTTTGTGTTCTGTCAACAAGCTTTTGTTTGTAAGAGAGCATTGCCGCCACTCCATTACCCATTATTGAGTGAAATCCCCAATAGATCATAACTAATTTTTGGGTTGCTTATTCTTAAATAGAGTTGATTGCTTGGATAATCATTAACTAAAGTAAGATAATTTATCTTACACACAACAAAACAAGGGTGATATTTATGGATCCATACACCCAACATGTGAACCAATTATTTTAATTGATGTATCAACTAGAAGGTCACACGTGTATATGAAAGCAAACTAAAATTTACAAGATTATTAGCTCAACCATTTTGGTTATGAGCATATTTTCATGATTATCCAATAACGAAAATATGTCATTGAAAACCAATATATTATTGTGAACATGTCATTTACACGCACAACAGAAATTCGCATTACGCCAAGAAATTATCATGAATTCCTCCATTATGTTTGGTTTTTTGGGTCAAAACCTTATACTTCCCATTTATGGATATATGAATGTGATATACACATCTGAATTGCTCCACCGCCATTTATTAGGATGGGTTCTCAATGAGGATTGAGAAATCATTTTGATTACGAGTTCATCGATGGTAAAGTATCACATCGTTGTCGGGAGTATGTTGATGACTCGTTTGGAGGTTTATATTTAAACTTCCAACATTAGGGGGGGGGGGAAGTTAGCCAAGAGATTAGATGAATAATCATATTATTTCGATCCTCGCACTAAGCAATATGAGCTTGAAGTTCAAAAGTATATAATTCATCATTTGCCAGACACTTTACTAACTCAAACAGAGTAAAACTCTCATGTGCCAACTCGCAATGCTCCAGTGAAAATGATGTCGACATTGGGCAACCTGACATCACAACTGAGTCTAAAACCCGTATAAAGCGTGGTAGACCACACGGTTCCAAAGCAAAAAAAAATCCTCAAAAGTGGAATGGAGCTATATATCAAGATGGTCAAACTGAGGTTAAGATTATTTAAGCAAACGCCACCAAGAAAAACAAATAATGTGCTCAAGAAGAGTCTCAGGTACCTGAAAGATATGAATATATATCTCAATTATCTATATCTTGGATGGAAAATATTGGAACCCCAATGAAGTCAACGTTGACGAAATTTTTGCGTATAGTGCAACGCTAAATATGATAGTTGAAAATGAGGATCATGAGCCAAAATGCATGCAAAGAAAGAAATGATTGGCTGAAAAATTTTAATTTGAGGCAAATTCAAATTCCCAAGATAAATGAAATTTTTTAAGACATCAAGTATTTATACATTGAGATGTAAAGTATAAGTATGAGAAGTTATGAAACATCTCATTTTTAAAAGGTTTTGTACAACAAACCAATAATATTCTGATTATGAGAAAATATATTCTCATTTGGTGGATGCAACTATTTTTTATTCGATTAGTCTGGCAATTTGTAAAGGGAAAGAGTTTGCCCCTAATATATGTCATTGCAACCTATATGTATGGTTTGCATAATACAAATACACGTGTGTATATGAAATTTCCTCGAGAATTTATTTCGCTAAAAGGGAACAATCCACATTAATGTAAATAGTATTGAAAATATATCCAATTGGCATCATATGGATTGAATGATTAAGAGAAGTGGTCCATTTAACATATCACATATTTCTTTTCCATGTGCATTTTGAATGATGAAAAATCATCTTTGTCATATTTTATGGTTTTTGATATTCTTACAAAATTTTCTTACTTTATTTTGTATTTAATATATATATATATATATATATATATATATATATTGTTTATAAGACTTTAAATGCCATCATCATCTTTTGTTACATAGATGACATACACTTTACTGAGACTCCTAAAGAGTTTCTCAAAGCAATATACTATTTGTTTAGCTAGAGAGTTCGATATGAAAGATGTGGAAGATTACCACTAACTTGCCAACTGTGCACCTCTCTCGACCATGATTTTCGTATATCATCAATGATATACTAATTATATCCAACAAGAAGTTATATGGATATGACATGGCTATTAGTGCCTAGATTGTAGTAAGATCACTACGTTACTCTATGTCAATTTTAATAAACTTTTATTAAGTCACGAGAACTACTAGGTTTGAAGTAGTAATCTTGGTCATATTTGTGTTAGTTGACCATAAATTTGTCCCATGTGGGATTTTTTCCACTTGGTGAGGTGGAGAAACCAACTTATAAAGCTACACCACCATTCAAAGACATGATCTTATAAATCATGCATGCTATTTATTTTTCATATATCCTTGAGTTGCAAGAAAATGTTGTAACGTAATGGGATGATTATGTACTCTTTTTCCTTCACTAGGTTTTTATCACATAGGATTTTCCTAGTAAGGTTTTAATGAGGCATATTCTCATCTAATGGTCATCCTATGTGAAGTGTCATGTGAATTAGGGATGACCATCGATTATATTGATGCATACATTGTATGCACAAACTCCAATAGTTGAAATATTCGCACTACAAGTGCCTTCAAGCGATAACTTGGTTTAGTCACCGAGACTCTCCATACATCAACTTTTGGGAAGCTAGTCCACTAATTTGAAGATCAGCGACTAAATGATCTCAGACTGATATAATGATGAGATCTAGTTGATATCCTCATTAGGGAGAGTCGATATGAATGATCTCAACCGATATCATCATTAGGGGGAGTCGATACGCACTGCACTCTTTTCCCTTAACCATGGTTTTTCCCAATGGGTTATCATGGTAAGGTTTTTCCCAAGCGTGTTCGGAGAATACTGTATATCGTTAACCATTGGGCAATCAAGGGGGGGGGGGTGTTATGAAGATTATTGCCATAGTGAATGTCCAATTGTAACTCCTATGTTTATTGTATTATTCAATGTAGTTTATTTCCCTCCTTTATGTGGTAGTAATGTTAGAGAGTATATGTTACTATTCCATGAGCCTATAAATAGAGCTCTCATTTGTATCATTCTACACACCTGAATAAGAATCTCTCTCCCTCTCCATATTTCCCTTGTTCTTGTCTTTCTTTGAGTTTAGTTTTATAACACTAATTAGATTTGTTTTCAACAAATTAAATTATTATGATACAATGGTTTTTATGGTATCATTGTTTTACATTATTGAGAGGCTTATGTTTCGAATCATGTTAGCCCCTAATCCATGCTCATAACATATTGATTTCTTGGAGCAGTGCAAATCTTAGCTTTTATTATAATTTATGTTTGAAGGGATAAGTTAATGAATAGTAAATATATTAATCAAAATCCTCTCCCAACAATTCGAATTAACGAAGAGGGTAAGTTATATTGTTTATATAGAATGGACCTATTCGAATTCATTCAACAAAGGTAGGTAATAAGGGCCCTTATTATAATTCTGAAAATTTGGAGGGCCTTTTTAAAACGGGAGTTGCTAATGGACGCCCTACATTTTACTGTCAAACGCCCTAAAATCGTCTTAATATTTGAGTTCGGTAATAAAAATGACGTGTACGCCCCTTGAATTGTAAACTGAAAACCGTCGCTGCTGCTGTCGTAGCCCTGCAGCCGGACACCCTCCACCGCCTCACCACCGACGTCGTCGTACCGCCACCGCCGCCACATCGCTGCCGCCACTGCCGCCGATGTAGTAAAAAAAACTTGGATGGCAGGCCGACCGCCCGACGACGGCGTCGGCGGTCAAGGTCGACAGCCCGACCACGACGTCGGTAGTCAACGCCGACGGTCAGAAATGGCAGTCGACAGTCAACGCTGACGGTCAGGAATGGCAGTTGGCAGTGAACACCGACGGTAAAAAATGACAGTCGGCGTTGACCGCCGACACGGTGGTCAGGCGGTCGGCGTTGACTACCGACGCCGTTGTGAGGCAATCGGCAAGCTGTCCAAATTTTTGTAACTAAGATTTAATTTTCAATTATATTTGTAATTTTTATAATAAGATTAGTGTTATTTAGTTTAGTAAACTAGTAATTAAATATCTATCATAATTAATTATTTCGTAACTAAGTATGTATTAATAATTAGTCGCACTAATTAATGTGAATTAGTAAATATAAGTAACAACTAAATTGATAATTATAGATATGATAATTGATAATTGATAATATTCACAAATTCACCTAAACCCTAACATGATTAATTACTAACTTTCAAATATTAATGATAAATATTCAATTGTCAAGTATTTATTTTCCAAAATAATTGTTACTATTATTAATATTTATCACCTTAATTAGCATGATTAACCCCTAATTTCGAAAAATTACTTAAAAGTAAGGACCTAAACCTTAACCGCTAAACCCTAACTGTTAAACCATAAACCCTAAAAAAATTAATTAGATACACAGTCGGCATCCAATGCCTATGGCCGTACAAGACGGTCGGCATTGGACGCCGACCATATTGAACTACCGTTGGCGTTGGATGCCAACCGCGATGGTCGGGCGGTTGGCGTGCCGACCGTATATTTAATTAATTATTATTTTTTTAAATTTTTAGTGTTTAGGGTTAGTGGTATTTAGTCTAGTAAATTAGTAATTAAATATATATGATAATTAAAGATTAATTTGTAAATATTCGTATCAATTAATTTGATAATTGTAGATATGATAATTGATAATTGATAATTGATAATATTCACAAATTCACCTAAACCCTACATGAGTAATTACTAACTTTCAAATATTAATGATAAATATTCAATTTTCAAGTATTTATTTACCATAATAATTGTTACTATAATTAGTTATATTTACTAATTCACCTTAATTAGCATTACTAACCCCTAATTTACAAAAATTAATTAAAAGCAAGGACCTATACCCTAACCGTTAAACCATAAACCCTATATCTAAACCCTAACCCTAACCGTTAAACCCTTAAACCCTGAATTTTAAACCCAAACCCAACTAAACACTATCTCTAAACCCTAACCCCTAACCGCTAAACCCTTAAACCCTAAACCCTAAATTTTAAACCCTTACCCATCTAAACCCTAAATTGGAAATCCTAAACCCTAAACCCTACAAATAAAGAAAAATCTAACATTTGGAATACCCGCATGAAAATTTAACTCCATGTGCCATGCATATTCAATGCAAATTAACTATCATGACATATGCATATTAATACATATCTTAATTAGTATTATGAAGATAGAAGTAATTTGCACGAGATATGCATGAGACATGTTTGGAGTTTATTACATGGGGCATGTATGTAAATGGAGTGAAATGTATGGTTTAGGGTGTAGCAATGAAATGAAGAAACCCTAACCGTTAAACCCTAAATCCTAAACCTATTTCTAAATTCTAAATCAAAACTCTAAACCCTAAACCCTATTTCTAAATTCACTCTAAACCCTAAATCCTATTTCTAAATTATAAACCCTAAACCCTAAATCTTGTTTCTAAATTCTAAACTATGAACCCTAAATTATAACCCCTAAACCCTGCCTCTAAATTCTGAACCCTAACCCTAAACTGCCAAACCCTAAACCTTAATTGTCATTATTATTACTCAAATTAACAAAGTATGTTAATTATCAAATTACTTGTTACTATCTTTAGTAATATTTGTTAATTAATCTTAATTATCATGACTAATTACTAATTTCAAACAATTAATTAATTAAATATTCAATAACCAAATATTAATTAACACCTATTTACTAATTTACTAAACTAAATCTAAACCCTAATTACATTGAAATAATAACAATATAATAATTGAAAAATAGGACGGTCGGCACGCCGATCGCCAGCCGTCACCGTCGGCATTCAACGCCGACCGCCAGCCGTCACCGTCAGCATTCAACGCCGACAGTCTTGTACGGCGGTCGGCGTGCCGACTGTCCAATGTTTTTTTACCTCATCGACGGTGCGGCAGCGGGGAACGACGGTGGGATCGTGCGGCGGCGATGGCGGCGGCGGCGAGTGATTTCAGAGATGTGTATTTAATGATTACGTTCGATGGGTATTCGTGTAATTTTACTCGTTGAATTGAAATGATAGGGCGTTGAGTAGTAAAAACTAAGGCATTATATAACAGTTCAGTTTAAAACTAAGGCTCTAATTTGGTGGGTTATTGGGAGGGTAATGATAAAGTTTTTTTTATGAAGTGTGATATTATTTAAAAGGAATTAGTTGTTTGAAACATTGTCAACTATTTTGAAATTATTGTTTACATCAATTTAAATAATAAAAAAATTGGTAAGTACAACTAAAGACGAAAACAACTAACAAATGAAACTCTCTCCATAAGAAAAATCAAAACAATTAGAAATAGAGTAAAAGGAAACTCATGGAACGATTAAAAATAAAACAATTAGAAATAGAGGGAGAAGGGAAAATGGGATTCAAACCAAAAGTGGAGAATCAGAAACTCATATTATAGTGGGTTGAAAAGGAAAACGCTTCTCAACCACAAGTTGCAATCATCATCCTTAATTTGATTTGAAGCGACAGAGGGGTGATGGCAGGGTAGTATTTATAGTTTGATGTGGATAAATGTGGTTTTATTTTGGCGGTTGATATCATTCAAGCGGTTTTAATTATTGAATTGAATGAATTCGTTAAAATGATATTACGCATGCGTCAAGCTACGATCTAGTTACAACCAATTGGGTTTGCTAGTCACATGGGCTGGTCATTCGAGAGTCCATCGAGTGATCCATTTATTACTAAGGCCATCAAGGCTAAACGTTCAGCCCCAAGAGATGAACTAGTTGAGAGTTGAATTTTACATAAACTTTCGCATACCAAATCCATCAAATAATATTGGAGAAAAAATAGATAATTTTGTTATCGACAATAAACCACTTTAAATAATATTCACCCCATCTTAAAATAATATAAGGCTATTGAACTTCGATCAAAAGCCGAGCCGCGGCTTACAATCAACCATCTCCTATCCCGCCGGCGTATCTCCGATCGACCATATCTCCCTCTTGTCGGGACGATCTTCTCCTCCCTCGTCATTCATACAGCCGACAACAATTTTGAGATCAGGAAGGCTGTTTGAAATAGTACAACATCATCAACCAACTATTAGAGAAATCCTCAGAAGCGGCTTCTTTTCTTCCGACAACTCCTCCTCTTCCGGCATTGCAACTTCCGCTTCACTCCCTACCGACCGATGTTGAGCTTGGACTCTATCCTACTCTACCACGGGCTTCACAAACGAACGGATTTTACCCCACTAATCAAATACCCACTAGAATGAACTAATGGAATCGTATTTCCCTAGGGTCTTTCTAACGCTATTACTCAAATTGATTAAGCTAACTAAACCAAGTAACAATTAGTGAAATAAAACAAATCAAAATATAAGAAATTGAGTTTCAAAGATTAGATGAAGGTTGTTCGGATTTGAATCCACAATAGCTTGCAATGCATGGATAAACGATATGCAATCTAAATTATTCAAGTTATAATGGTTTGGTGATTTCCTGCGATAGTCTTAGATCACTCTCTAAGAATCAATTCCGCTCGACCGTAGACTCCTCTCTCCAGCTAATCTACACCCACGCAGAACGCATTAAAGGTGTTTGATGATATGCCACAACGATAAACGATGCAAAAAGTCTAGATTAAACGCTCCTCTCTCGAGCTAATGAGTAACCTAGAGTTCTTCCAAAGCGACGTATCAATCTATGTTCCTCTCGGACCCAAAAATAAATGACGATGATTCAATCAAGATGATCAGATGAGAATGAATAAAAAATTACGTTTAGCAAGAACACACGATAATCCTGAATAACATCAATAGGAATATCAAAGGTTTAGAAAGCCATCATTCATTCAAAAGCTAAGCTAAAGTTTCATCTAATCCAAATAACACAAAAGGTTTAGCTGCTCATGGTCTTGGAAAATAAATCTCAAGAGAAGAGAAGAAAGACCGGAGAAGACGACATGTTCCTCGTGGAAATCCCAATTTTCAACTTGATGATTCGCCCTTCGCCAATCGTGGTTGATCCTCTCGCTTAAATCGTCTCTCTGTAACTCTAGCTCTATCTAAGAGCTCCAAAATATGTGTATTATGAAGTATTTCTCGTCCATAGGAGGTCTCGTGGGTATTTATAGGGGCATTTCCTTTTGTCTGTCTGATACCAAAAGTGTGATGTACACGGACCAAAAGTGCACCTCACACTTTTGGTCTATTTACGGTGTATTTTTTGCCTAATTTATAGAGACCTTTGAACTTGTAAGTAGTACAAAATTGAACTATCTTTCCAACATCGCCGGTCGTGCATCAATCGGACTTCTGAGTTAGGAGATATGTCCAAACTACAAAATTCCAACGTTTTCCGACCAAGTCGAACGTACTAAGTTGTTCCGGCCTCCCCGTCATGTCTTGGTTCATCTCTAAACGTCATATGACACCTGAAATGTGCTAAAAACATACCAAACACTATTACACGATCCGAGGGGGAAGAGAACAAAACATGTACTCAAAATCCTGAATTTGAATACATTTCAACACACAAAATATACTTTATAACGAGAAAAAGTGTGTCGTACAGCACATCAAATCACCCCACACTTAAATGCTTGCTTATCCTCAAGAAAATCTACTAATCTCTCTTTATAAAGTACTCAACATATGGTGATTGGAAGATAAAGCCCAGGTCGTTAATTCTATCATGGTGTTCAGGAATGCAATTCAATCATAAACCACACAACTAGGCATGAGACACTCAATACCTTAAATTAGTATAAGATAGACTCATGCATATGATATAAATGATTTGACACCTAACCAACAGAGTGCATCTGTATTCCCCACATTTATATCTTTTAGTTGCCAGCGGAAGTAACAGACTGACGGCTTATCTTGGCTAGGATATCTCTTCCGTCCTGAGGGAAGAGATGCTTCAATTTTTAATAACACTCTTACTTGACTATCTAACAATACAAATTACTGAAAACAAAGCTTGAATATTGAAATGTTATTTCTTTTCTTTCTTTATTTCTTTTTTTACATAGCGGCTTTTTCTAAATGAGGGAAATAATCGCAACTTCAGCTGAACTCGGAAGACACCAGTCTCTAGCCCAAGCCCCAAGCCTCATAAAGGTTGGGAAGACGACAGACCTCTAGTGTCGCCCTACGTGTTTCAATTGCAATTAAGCCCCCATGAAATTTTTATTTTAGCAACCTCATTCGGACTCCTCCCGCCTATTTTAAGCTTCACAACAACCTTGAAAAATTCGTTGGGTGGATACACATACACTCTACTCCGACATAGAACAAAATAGTGGAAAGTAGCAATTCATTTTAAACATATATATGAGTCTCTAGTATACTAATTTTGACAACACAGCAGGTGGTTCAAAAAAGGACATCCTAACATCCAAGACATCCACAAATAAAATGAGAACACTAAACATGCTTTCATTAACATCCACAAGCTAAACTGAAGAGGGAGTTTCAAAAGGTAAGGAAAGCAATTCGGCAATATTACTCACAAGGTATGTACCCATCAATTAAGAAACATCCTAATTCACCACACACTTAAATAGGACATTATCCTCAATGAACCAACAAATCAAGTGAGGACATGTAGAGTCTGGATGAGGACCAAGGCTCCATTCGGATGGAAAGTGAGATTGAAACTTCCTTGGGATGTGGAAAGAGTTCTACAACCACAGAGAAATGAAAGAAACAAAAGAAGAAAGGATAATGCCAATCTGTTACATCAATCCATAGAAAATGAAAAATAAAAACACAAATTATGGATGTGAAAAGCGGAAATCTTGGTGAAACGATAAACATGGCAAACGCAACAATCTGACAAGCTTATGGCAAAGGGAAATCATAAAATAAACTAATCATGACTCACAAGTCAGAACCAATTGAAAGTTCTCAACAATCATGACATGGTGGGAACCCCACACTTAACTAACACACTATAGGTATAGTAACCAACTGACTGCAAAGTAGGAACAAAACATGCAAGATAAGCGTCCTTATCACATAACAAGTCCTAACAAAGAAATTTCAGCAAAAATGTATCCTATAAGAACTAATCAATTAAAAACCCCAGATTGAGAGTGGAGAAGACCATAGAGACGTTAAGCATAATTAACTTGGCAATCAATAAGCAATTCATAACACATTTGATCTACGGCCCTATCAAAGAATTAATCTCATGAATGTAAGATCAATTTCACAAAATAGTAAACTTCAACATCCAGACTTGATAGACTCGGCATAAGACACACCATGAGACTCAAAATATGCAAAATTAAATAAAAGAAAAGACTCAATGCTTGGTTTGCCTCTGAGAAACGCTCCTTCTCTTACGTCATTGAGCTAGATGATGCCTGGATTAACCCGCCCAACTTAGAACCTCTTTGAATTCCATTAGTTTCTTCAAGGATTGGAGTTGAATGCCAAGTAGCACCCTTAGAGATTGACAGAGAAGCCGGTGAAGTGGTTGTGAGCTCCAATTCTTGCCCAATAGTGACATTCTCTTCTTAACCGCTAATAATTAAGGAGGGAAGAGGTAATATGGTGTATAGACACATATATCCTCAACTATCCCGGATCCAATAGTGTATCTTGAGAATTCCCCTGGCGCAAAAATGTTTGGTACCAAGATAGTGTCCTCTCTAATTTTGTGTGTGAAGAACTCATTATCAGTTTCCTGACATAAGTAAGTCATAATCAAACAAAAGTCAAGAAAAGTCTCGGCTTCTCTTGGTGAGACCATAATTAGACGAGAGCGATAGATGGTGGAATGCTCAACGGCAGCTGCAATGGCATTATGGAGAGGCTCTTCATCTTCCCACATCTCTTCCACAAACTCCTCTTCATCCCCCTCCTTGAATTTTTCTAACTCCCCATCGTGGAAAATTAGGTTGTTTTCAAGGAAAGACACTTCCTCCCTTTCAAACTCTTCTACTTTTAATCCTGGACAACTCTTCTAACTTCTCATCCTGGACAACTAGATTGTCTTCAAAGAAAGGTAACTCTTCCACCACTTCAGCTGATACATCCAAATCATATTCATCTTCCTAATCGACCTTTTCTTGTGGTTGAGGATGAGCATGTTGGTCTTTAAGGCGTGCCAATAGATGATCTGTCATCTTTGAGAATGTGTCGTAGCTCAGACAGCCTAGTCTCATTGCTCATCTTGGCCATGGTGTTCTCCAAAAGCATATGTATGTGTGTTTTTTATGGAAGCGGAGGTTGATAAGATTCAGGCCCTGAATATTAATTTTGAAAGTACATAAAATCTTCATTATAGCTTTGATGGTAATAAGTTGTTGATGAGTCTTGGAAACAACGTGGTGTAGTTGGTTGCATTCCAATATGAATTGGATTGTTGCCCAAAGTTGTTCCATTGTTGTTGCTCTCCTCCTTGATCAGTTGGTAGTAGCTTTATGAACATTGGGTGAAGAACCCCAATATTCATTGAAGTTGACTTCAACATAAGAACCTTGCCACTATCCATCCCAAATGTAATCCTACATAATGGGACTCAAAAGAAACAATCCCGGTAAACCATGTGGGAGGAAATAGATATGATAAGAAAAGTGAGGAAATAGCTAACCATCAAAATTTTCCTAGAATTAGAAAATTCTCAGGCAACAATGTCAATTTAAAGAACTGATTTTACCCAGCTAACCAAATACCCACTAAAATGAACTACTGGAATCGTATTTCCCTAAGGTTTTTCTAATGCTATTACACAAATTGATTAAGCTAACTAAACCAAGTAACAATGATTGATTGGTTGTTTTTATATTGGTGTATCAAACTATCAACTAATGACTGAAATAAAACAAATCAAAATGTAAGAAATTGAGTTTCAAAGATTAGATGAAGGTTGTTCGGATTTGAATCCACAATAGCTTGCAATGCATGGATGAACGATATGCAATCTCAATTATTCAAGTTATAATGGCTTGGCGATTTCATACGATAGTCTTAGATCACTCTTGCGCCTCTAAAGATCGATTCCGCTCGACCGTAGACTCCTCTCTCTAGCTAATCTACACCCAAGCAGAACACATTAAAGGTGTTCGATGAAATGCCATAACGATAAACGATGCAAAAGTCTAGATTAAACGCTCCTCTCTCGAGCTAACGAGTAACCTAGAGTTCTTCCAAAGTGACGTATCAATCTATGTTGCTCTCGGATCCAAAAAATCAATGACGATGATTCAATCAAGATGATCAGACGAGAATGAATCAGAAATTAGGTTTAGCAAGAACACACGATAATCCTGAATAACATCAATAGCAATACAAACAACACAAAAGGTTTAGTTGCTCATGGTCTTAGAAAATAAATCAAAAGAGAAGAGAAGAAAAACCGGGAAAGACGACATGTTCTTCGTGGAAATCCCAATCTTCAACTTGATGATTCACCCGTCGCAAATCCTGGTTGATCCTCTCGCTTCCATCATCTCTCTGGAACTCTAGCTCTCTCTCTATAATCTCAAAAATATTTGTATTATGAAGTATATTTCGTCCATAGGGGGTCTCGAGGGTATTTATAGGGGTGTTTCCTTTTGTCTGTCAGATACCAAAAGTGCGCCACACACTTTTCGTCTATTTATGGCGCAATTTTTGTGTAATTTACAGAGACCTCTGAACCCGAAAGTTGTAGAAAATGGAACAATCTTTCCAATGCCGCCAGCCTTGCATCAATCGGACTTCTGAGCTAGAAGATATGTCCAAAATACAAAACTCTGACGTTTCCCGACCAAGTCAAACGTACTGAGTTGTTCCGGCCTCCCCGTCATGTCATGGTTCATCTCTAAATGTCATATGACGCATGAAATATACCATAAACATACCAAATACCATAACACGGCCCCGGGAGGCAAGAAAACCAAACATGTACTCATAATCTTGAATTTAAATACATTTCGACACACAAATATATAGTTTATAACGAGAAAAAGTGTGTTGAAAATACAACACATCATTCGCTAGATTGATTTTTCCCCTGTGCATTCTCTCGTGGTTCTCACAAGGATACACTGCGGCCATTAGCCCATTCTACATGAGGTTTGACACGGCCATCATTGGTTACCCCTATAAGCAAATGGATCTTTGGTGATTAAACGGAATCCCTACATGAACAAACTAATTTAATAATCAAACTTGTCTCTGATCTCAATTGCCCTCCTTAATTTCCAGAATCAGATTGGGGACTCTTTGAGCATACCCGACCAGTTTACCCTGGATTTAATGTTCGACTATCCCACGCATTAGATGAAGTTGAATTTCTAAATTGGATGGATAAACCCAGATCAAATCCTACACTAACATACACCAAAGCGTAATTTGCGACCTTGTCTTGGATGTAGCTTCGTCTCGAATCCGGTTACCGTTTGCCTCCGCCGTCGTTGTACTTATGTCGATCTGCTTCGTATGGGACGCCTATTGCCTTCAAGAAATCCGTTGCGAGGAATCATGGAACTCTCTACCTGCCCACTCCCTCTGTTTCTTCCCTCCGTAATGCAAACATTTTCCACGATCCCAAGTTCCCCCATTCCTAGGCTCATAATCCACTAGGTAGATACTACATCCCTGGACTGCTTCAACTCAACGAGAACTGTCCTCTCATTCCACTCTTCTGGCAAACTCATATTCTCTCTTCTTCAATCATGGCGGACCATGTCTTCGTCGTTTTCACAGAAGATATGAGTGGCTAGGGGTGCAATCCTTTCCCAGAGTCTTTTCACTCGATTCTTCTGGCCGGTTCCTTGACCCGTATGTTTTGAACCTCCTGGAAATTCTTGACGCGTGCTCGTAGTGCTTTCGATAGGGTCAATGGAAGGTTGACATTGAGGGTGCTGTTGAGTTGGTTCTTACTCGCCTCTCTCAGCGGACTGCCAGGTGTATTGCGGGTGGAACTATCATCACGGAGATCTTGTCTCTTCTAACGGCTTGCCCTCGGATTCAGGTTGATTCTATGTCACCTGTGTGTTCTTGATTTTTCTCCCTAACTCAGTTATTGCTAGGAATTTCAAATCTGGATTTGATTGAGGATACAGAACGGGGAACCTATAATTACCAACTCAATATTTTTTCCATTTTCAACATTTTCACTACTAGATTATTCGATTCCACTTCCATCTTAGTGACAATTGGTTGTTGGTAAAATCCTTCCAACACTTTGACTGTCGGATTGGTGAATATGTAACCATGCATTCAGTTTTCACCAATTTGTTTAGAAAATTGAATTTAGGTTTTTAATTGAATATTTAGAACAAGAAATTTCCTACCTCGTACTTCTATGTTTGTATTAACAGTTTAGATTGGTTCATCCTTTTTTATTATGCCTAAGATGGATATTGCAAGAAAAATCAACAAAGTTTGAATTAAAGGCTATCGAGTAATTCAGTGCAAATAATTCTTCCATTAATGTTACTCTCTAAGGGCAATTCTCGCTGAACAGGATTTAACTACCATTAAACTACTATCAGATTGTCAATTGTCTAGATGTTTCCTTTGATTTGGTTGACATATGGTTTCTTTATGAGCTTTTTTCTTAATTCTGACTCTTCCAACTTCATATTTCAGGATACTCATGGGAAATATCTTAACTAGCATGAACTATACAATTAGTTCATTTGGACTTCCACCGCTTCTGAGTCTTTGCAAGCATCATTTTTTGTTAAAATTCAAGTATTCAATTCGTTTGTGTCTCTTGAATGGCTGAGCTGTGGTTGCTCTGTTTAATCTAAACCTCAGTCGTGTATACTTTTTTGTACATACTGTTTGTTCTGTCAAACTTAATAGTGGATATGGATTTGATTTAATTGAGTTCGTATGATCATTCTCCATTGCAACTATGATATTTTAACATTGATTCCCTTCAACAGCAAATTATTGGTGAAGATGAATTAATCTATTTCCCTTTTGGTTATAATTTATTGTTTATTGGCTTTGGTTGGTATTAACATTAAAAGGTTTGGATGGTTGGCTTCTCAATCTTGGTTAAAACATTAACCATAAGCCTTCACCTCCAATTTAATACTATAAAATCTTAACATATATTAAAGCAATTCATATAATTTAATTGTCCATTTATACTTTTACTCTCCTCTCAAATTTCTACATCATCAATTATTTTTTAAATCAAAATTTAGATATCCTCCCTCCTCCTATTAAATTTCTCCATATTTATTATCTCCCCTTAAATTAATATTTATGTTAAGAAATTAAGGATTGATAAGTAAAAGAATATAGGAGGAGAAGAGCATTTTTATTGAGGTGTCAAAATGATACAAGAGAGAGCACTATTTATAGGCTCTAGAATTCATAACCTATACATCACTAGTATAACTACACTTAAATAGGATATTCATTCTCATATTCAATGTATATGAGTTACAAAGGTAGGAGTTACAAATGGGCATTCATACACATAATTATAATATTCATAAGATTCCCCCTTGAATGACCATTGTTTAAAAATATTCATTATTCTTCGAATACGCTTTTGATACTGCATCATTAAAAACCTTACTAGGAAAACCCAATGGGAAAAACCATAGTTAAGGAAAAAAGAGTGTAGTGCGTATTGACTCCCCCTCATCATGATATCAATTGAGATCTTTCATTCGTCGAACTATAAATGTTGGACTAACTTTTCCAAAGTTGATGCATGTAGAGCCTTTGGTGATTAAATCAACCAAGTTATCATTTGAGCACACTTGTATATACAGTATGTCAACTCATGAAAATATTCTTTTCCAACTCATTGGTTTTTGCATATAATGTATGCATGTTATGATCAATGTTCATACATAATCAATATTTATAATACTCCTCTTAGATGACCAGTAGTTGAGAATATGTCTCGTTAGAACCTTACTAGGGAGAATAATAGATTTCGTAATCATAACATTACGTTACAACATTTTCTTGCAACTCAAGAAGGTATATAAAGTAAATATCATGCATGATCTATAGGATCATATCTTTGAATGATGGTGTAGCTTTATAGGTTGGTTTCACAACCTACCTATTTATGAAAGTGGTAAGATTGTCGCATATAACCAATTTATGGTCAACCAACAAAAATATGACCAAGATGACTACTTCAAAATCGAGCAGTTCTTGTGTCGAAATAAAGGTCGATTAAAATCGACATAGAGTCACATATAGTGATCTTACCACCATCCAGACACTAATAGCCATGTTATATCCATATAACTTCTTGTTGGATATGATTATTATATCATTGATGATATACAAGAATCATGTTCGAGAGAGACGCACAATTGGCAAGTTAGTGGTAAGATTTGCACCACATCTTCATTTCGAATTCTCTAGCTAATCAAATAGTTGATTGCTTTGAGAAACTCTTTAGGAGTCTCAATAATGTGTATGCCATCTATGTAATAAAAAATTAATCACATCCAATGATGTCAAAACAAAAGAAACACATTTTAAATATAAAATTAAGAAAATTTTGGTAAGAATTTTAAAACCATAAAGTATGATATGCATAGAGTAATGTATGATATGCTAAATGTACCACCTTTCTCAATCTTTCAATCCATATGATATCAATTGGATATAATTGAATATTTTTCACGTGAACTTGAGTTGTTTGCTTATAGCAAAATAATTCCTTGAGGAAATTTCATATACACATGTGTATTCTAATTATGCAAACCATACATATAGGTTGAAAGGACATCCATTAGGGACAAACTTTTTCCCTTCACAAATTGCCAGACTAATCGAATAATAAAAAGTAGTTGCATCCACCAGATGAGAATATATTTTCTCATAATCAAAATATTATAGGTTAGTTGTACAAAACCTTTCAAAAATGAGATGTTTCGTAATTTCTCATACTCATAAATGAGATGTTTCATAACTTTTCATACTCATACTTTACATCTCAATGTATAAAGACTTGATATCTTAAAACTTTTCATTTTTCTTGGAAATTTGGTTTTGCCTCAAATTGAAAATTTTCAACCAATCATTTCTTTCTTTGCATGCATTTTGGCTCATGATCCTCATTTTCAACTATCATATTTAGCGTTCCACTATACTCAAAAATTTCGTCGATGTTGACTTCATTGCGGTTCTAGTATTTTCCATCCAAGATATAGATAATTGAGATGTGATTATTTCATATATGTTGGGTACCCAAGCTCTTCTTGAGCACATTATTTATTATTCTTGGTGGTTTTCCAAAAAAATCTAAACCTCAATTTCACCATCTTGATATATAGCTTCATTTCACTTTTGAGGATTTTTTTCTTCAGAATCGAGTAGTCTATCATTCGTCATGCATGTTTTAGACGCATTTGTAATAAGAGATTTCCTCGTATATGTATCATATTTATTGGAGCATTTGTAGTTGGCACATGAGAGCTTTACTCTATTTGGATCAGTAAAGGCATCAGGCAGTTGATGAATTCAACTGTAGTAATGAATTATACTTTTGAACATCAAGTTCATATTTTTAGTGCGAGGATTGAAATGATAGCCATTCATCTAATTTCTTGGCCAACCTTTGGTTTCTCCCCCTAATGTTGGGAATTTTGAATATAGACCTCCAACGAGTCATCAAATTCTCCTGACCACGATGTGATATTTTACCATCGATGAACTCGTAATCAATATAATTTCTCAATCTTCATTGAGAACCCATCATAATAAAATGTGGTAGACAATTCGGATGTGTATATCCATATACGCATTGATGGGAAATGTTTGGTTTAGACCCAAAAACCAAATATAATGGAGGAATTTATAATAATCGCTTGGCGTAATGTGAATTTGTGTTGTTCATGTAAATGATATGTTCATAACAATTAGAATGGAAAATATGTATTCTCAATGACACATTTTCGTAATTGGATAATCATAAAAATACGCTCAAAACCAAAATGGTTGAGCTAGTAATCTTGCAAATTCTAGTTTGCTTTCATATGCACATGTGACCTTCTAGTTAATACGTCAATTAAAATAATTGGTCCACATGTTGGGTGTATGGATCCATAAATATCACCCTTGTTTTGTTGTGTGTAAGAGAAATTATCTACTTTAGTTGATGATTATCCAACAATCAACTCTTTCTAAGAATAAGCAACCGAAAAATGAGTTATGATCTGTTAGAGATTTCACTCAGTAATGGGTAATGGAGAGGCGATGATGCTCTCCTAGAAACGAAAGCTTGTTGAAAAAACAAAAAATTGTTTATGTTCCCATGAATTAGGGGAGTCACACGGACTACTTAAATCCCTATAACCTTAGAAATCATTTCTTTAGAATATCCAAGTTGAGAACTCTATGCACAACATTGATCATAGAGGTACTTATTGATTCGCACTATGATTGAACCGGGATGGTCACACAGGTTATGCCAAATAATAGTTGTGAGGACGAGTAAACTTATAATTTATATATATATATATATATATGAATTATAATAACATATGTGTAGTAAAATTTGGAGGATAACATTATTGATTCAATAATTTCATGATCATAAACAACATTATTGTTCACCCTTGTGATCATCATTTTACTGGAATAAGAATCTTATCCATTGAGATTAATTTTTCCCTACTCGACATGTGATGCACTATCGATGATATTTATGTCTCCAAGTTTTACGTTGATTCCCATAAGAACAATACTCATGTTTAGGAGAATGTTGGATGGTGCAAATCATAAACAAAGATACTTCATCAATAATCCATTCACCAATTAAGGGATCAACCGTTCTTTCATAAAATATGCCGAATAGAAAGGTTTCTTATGGGAGCAATGATCATATGATGTTACTTTGGCTTTCAAGAATAATATAACACATGTGTCTGTGCACAATCACTATGAGGGCTAAAACAGTATCATTTGAATATGATTGATGGTTGCATCACCTTTCATGTGATTGGAGTTTTTCAACATCAACTGATGACCAAAATAATAGGTATTTTCCTCCACAATAATGTATTAATGTGTTCACTTGTGGGAATGTATGTATTTTGTCACTTTGTGAACATATGATTATAACCATTCACTTCATGGAATGATATAGTGTCTCATTGAACTACTAACATTTCATATATATAAGATAGCCCATTTATATGTGTCTCGTGTGACATTCAACCATATCGGATTTTTATGAGTATAATCATTCACTTCAAAGAATGATATTTTGTCTCTTTGACCGTCAATATTGGAGACATATAAAATAGGTTTATAGCTTTGTCCTTTTGATATGTTGTGTCTCATGGTACTCATCTTTCGACCTATCATTAAGATGATGGCGAGTAAAGATCTAAACATTTTCTTTATCATGATATGATGGATGGTCTTGCTACGCCACAAGATATATAAGCCATTACTCAAATTTCAAGCATTCATGGAGGTGATGGCGAACAAGATCAAAGCTATGACTTTGTTTTGAAAAGACGTTGTATTATCGTCTTTGACGGTTACACCAAAACCATCATAAATGATATTTAACTTCCAATTCCCATAAAGGGTATGCCACAAACATCAAGGGAAGCAAAACCAATTTTAAAAAATATTCAAAGATAATAAAATGAATTAGATCATATAAATAAATCAATTTATATCACAAACTCAATGAGAAACTCATAGGAAGAATAAGAAGACCGTTACTAACATTAATATAAATGAAAAACTAAAGTAAAAATTATCATGAATGTGATATAGAATAAAATAATAACATATATTAGACAATAACAAGATTTTTGTTACATTTGCAATATGCATAACAACAATTAACGAAACTATTAAGAACAAATGGAACAAAAAAAATATTATAATTTAACGTTCAAGAAGTCAAAATATGAGGAGTTCATATCACTTGAAAGAAAAGAAATGAGTAAATATAAGGATTTCTTAAAAAAACATTTTAGTAACATAATAATGAGAATAAGATATTATAATTATAAAAAAAATTAATGTCGTATACGTTATACACACTATTCACAAAATTGTCAACAAAACAAAAGACTTCCCAAAATGAATGAACCAGAATATTATGTTGGAATAATAAATAGAGATGTAGGAGTATAGGTGAATAGAATAACATATATGAACAAATATAACCACCATACATTTAGCAATGTAATATAACCTAGATTTTCCAAATCCAAATGCCAAATGGTGATGACACTATAGACTATGAAACATATAATATATGACACAAATATAAAAAAGCTATTATCAACAAATGTAGAAATCAATTATAAAAAAATGAAATGGGAGCATAAGCATATGAAACGAACATATAACATTAAAATGAGGATATGTATATTTGGTTGCATAAAAAATATCTATGTAAATCTTCAAGAGGTAGAACACTCGTGTTGATTACGTGTTAAGAAATTAAGGATTGAGAAGTAAAAGAATATGGGAGGAGAAGAGCATTCTTATTGAGGTGTCAAAATGATACAAGAGAGAGCACTATTTATAGGCTCTAGAATTCATAACCTATACATCACTAGTATAACTACACTTAAATAGGATATTCATTCTCATGTTCAATGTATAGGAGTTATAAAGATAGGAGTTAGAAATGGGCATTCATACACATAATTATAATATGCATATCATATCTTTTTTATAAAATCAAATATAAAATAAGATAAGACATGATATCTAATATAATTATTATAAATGATAATAATTTGATGTGAAAATAAAAATTAAACATAAATATTTCTTTATTTCAAAAAATAAGTATAAATATTTCATATAAATAGCAATAAACGGGTGAATCATGTGAGTGAAATTTTGAGTTAACAAGGTTATAACTTATACGTGATTGGTGTCATAGGTTCTTATAGTTACAAGTTGTTAATATTTTGATCAATTCATGTGATGTGTTAGAGTTGGACTAGACTTAATGGTCGGCTTACTTATATTTCAAATAGGTGACGAGTTACGGGTTTTTCATGTTACAGATTATTCGGGTCGCAAGTTCATTGGATCACGAATTCATCATCCTCAAACTTCTTCATGTCCTCATTTATCAGGTTGTAGAACTATCGGGTCTTGGGCTAAGCTTGACATGGGTTGCCCACTGTCTATCAATAAATCTCCACAAGGTTCATACTAGACATATGTAGGAGTGGCAACTAATTATTTCTAAAAATGCTTATCTGAACTAAAAAAAATATTATACTATGAAATTAGCTATTAGAGTTCGCTTATTCTATCAACTCAGCAAACCTTATTTTGGGGTACTTGAACCTATCAAATGGTAGCATTGGCAGGTCACAATTATGGTTACACAGGTTGAGGGTGTGTCGGATCACGAGTTTGTCAGGTTAAAAATCATCGGGTCACATGTTTATTGGTCACGAATTCATCGAGCTCATAATATATTTCATCAAATCAAGGTTTTATTAAGCTGTGGATCCATTTAATCTGGAGTTAGGCCGGTCACAAATTGTCCACTATAAAAAAGTTTATTGTCTATAAAAAATAAAACAAAAAACAAAAAAAATATGCAATATAGATGGATATGAATACCAAAATATTCACCTCATATTGTATATATTACTCAACTCTAAGACTTTGTAGCTAAAAATAGAATACGTTATCCGGCTAATTAGCCAGACACAAATCTAGTAAAAAATAAAGGAATATTCAATCTTGCTTTTTTCAGTTCAAAAAGGTAAATAGAGGAGCATAAAAAAAATGGTACACCGTTTGTTTTCATCTGCTACTTGGGCGGTTTATAAGTACCATGCCCGACTGTGCGTGATTTACTTGGCGCTGCTAGATAGTTCGGTTGTGGCAAAGCTTGTTCTTGATCATGCTTCGCCTTCAAATGATCTGCATGTCCAAACCAAAAATCGAGTACTCTTATACATGCAAGATCGATCGAACGTCGGTAGTGTGAATGGATACTATCAAACTCAATATGAACCATTTTTCAACCACTCAAATTATTCAAATTTAATGATTTATGATATGTTATCAATGCCTTAGATTTATGTCCCGAATAATAGTAACCAACAATCTATGCACATGATTTATTAAAGTTGTGCAAACCTCACCTCCTCTAATAACTTCCATTTCAAGGGAATACATTATAATATGTAAAAATCCGTAAAATTTACCGAAAAGAAAATGTACGACCGGTTGAGCCATGGACTCGGACGAAAAGGCGGCCATCAACAGGACCAAGCTTATCGCCATGGAAACCAGGACCCTTCCACTGTGTATTCCATTGTCAACCATGGTTTTTGTTTTGTTTTCCCTCTTATCGACCCTTTGATCTTGCCAGCTAGCTCCATTGTTATTTATATAGAGCCATGTTATCAGCTTTTGTATACCAAAAAGCTTTATTTTATTCATGTGGTTTTGCGTTGACTTTGATTTTGTTTGAATGATTGGATTCCATTTGTCACTTATTTGTTGATTGACTTGATCAACAGCAGAAGCCGCCCACGTACATAAATCAAATTTGTATCGTTTTGCATGAAAAAAAAAACAAATTTATCTCCATTTTTTATTCAAGATACCATTATAAAAAATGACAAAAATAAATAAATTTTTTGGTAGAAATGAAAGAAATAAATATAATGTCAGGCTCGATTTATGTTGTATGTTAAGTAGTGAGTTTATAATATATGAGGTATGATACTAGAAATATAAGGGATAAATAAATGTTTTTTTTAATTTATAACAGTTTGGTTTAAACGAGTATGTATGATAATATTTATAGTTTGATGTTATACAATGTGATTTTATTTTAGTGGTTGACACCATCATATCCGTTAAAATGACAACAAGACAATAAAAAAGTTACCCTCTCTAGTTAGATATACCATATCAAAAAAGAAAAACAACAAACGCAAATAAGATTAACAAAGAGATCTTATGAGCCCTAGCCAATTGAACCACTCAATTCAGTTCAAGTCTTGTAGGAAGATGCATTTACAATGTTGAATATGCATGTAACAACCGATAACCTTAAATACAATTGAAGCTACGTTTAGGAGAAATTAGAAGACCCAGGACACCACCCTAGATATAGAGGCACTATAAATTATAAAAGAGGTGTCCTAGGTTTTCAACTTCTCCTAAGACTAGAATTGCATCTAATTTACCATTGCACGGCTACATATTCAACGTAATGAATTAATCTTCTCAAAAGATCTAGACCAAACCACTCAATAATATATTTCGATTGGCTCTCGGATCTATATATCACCAAAAAAAAAATTAACCAAATGGATCGTTGGGTGGTTCATAAGAGGGTTACTAAACGATGTCTTAACTTTCGAATTAGACAACGCCTTACATTACATAAAGGTTTAAACGTCAATCTCGAAAAAATGGAAAACTTACAACTTCAACTCAAAAAACTCTTTTCTAATATGTTTTAGTTGCTAGAAAACGCTCATGAAAAACCACAGCCCAAACTTTTGAGGTACGAAAGTTAAAGTATTAGCGGTAAAAAAAATGGACGGACCGGTTTTCGGTCCGGTCAGCAGCCCGGACGGAGCAGAATTCCGTCCGGGTGGTCTGACCGAATGGAACATCGGTCCGTCTGGTCTATTTGGCGGACCGACCGGTGTTCCTTCCGGTCAGACCACCCGGACGAAAATCTGTTCCGTTTGGGTAGTCTGATCGGACCGAAAATCGGTCCGTCTGGTTTGGTCGGCCTGTTTTTTAACTTTTTCAAATTTAATTAAATCTCTTAATTTCATTTAGGTCGGTTTGTTAATTTGAATACTTGAAGCATCGGTTGGATGCACGGGATATCGTCATGAGTACTACAGTAACTGTTCGGCTAGTATCTAGAAAGGCTCAACGAATAGGGTATAATTAGATAAATGATTAATGTAGTTTGTATTTCGGTGTTCATATTTTGAGGGAGTTATGCCGGTGACGGAATTGATTACTCTGATTGGTTCTTATCCAACGATGTGTATGACAGTATCGGTGAAGCGGCGCAAGCTGCAAAACAGATTGCTATAACGTTTAATTTCCATCTGATTAATGGTTCCAACAAAAGCAATGACTCAGAAAAAGGAGTGACGAGTGTATCTGTATTGCTCACATGGACCTGTTCGTAACTCTGAGGGTTCAGATCCGCCGAAACGGGCGAGGAAGTCAAAGAAGTGTAATTGCCCATTCAGACTTGTCGTGCGGTCAAGCGTGGTAGATTGGGAGTGGAAGTATTTTATTGACGGAGTTGGAGACATCAAGAATCCTGATAAATCGAAGGGGTACCACAATCATCCTTCGATTCTTTTTACTGAAGTCAGCACGGAAAGCAATCCCTTATCAGATGAGGCGGAAAAAATGGGATATGGTGGCGGTTCACACACAACTGAAAAAGATCAGGTATTCTCTGAACAAGAAGTTCAACATTCGTCACAATATGAATCAAATTTACAACGAGTCATACAAGATTAGGAAGAAGAAATTAGATGGTTTGGATCCGATGGAGTGGACTTTGCATAAAGCTACATAAGTAGGTTATTTTGTTCAGTACTTAAAGGATGATGACGAAAATCTTGTTCATATATTTCTTAGCCACCCTGAATGTGTCCAGATGGTTAGCTCATGGAATTTTATAATTATGATTGACTCTAATTTTGACACCAACGCCTCTAGGAAGCCAGTGATCTAGTTGGTTGGTGTGACTCCAGTGCGGAAGAACTTTAGCATCAGCTTCACATTCATTGAGAATGAAAAAACATAGTCTTATATTTGGGTGTTGGAATGTCTGACTTTGATGCAGGCTAGGCGGGAACCTACTCCATTTGTGACTGATAAGGAGCAAGGTTTGGCTGCGGCACACCATAATGTCTTTCCAAAGACTCCCCATTTACTGTGCATTTCCCACATGAAGAGGAATATTGACGCAAAGATTAAGTACATCACGAATAATGCGGAAATGGATGAGGCTTTCGTGCATGGTAGGTGGAATAAGGTGATGTATGCACATACAAATGCAAAGCTCTACATGGAAAGGGAAAATATGATCATGAGTGATTGGGCTAATGTCGGAGGATTAATGGAGTACTTAGGAAGCGAGTGGTTACCCTATAGGACTCAGTGGACTCATTGTAACACAACTGAGGTTTTCCATATTGGGTGTATGAGTACGAATAGGGTGGAGTACCAACACTCGTCTCTCAAAACATGAGACAACTCTTCCAATCAAGGATTTGACACACTATTTGAGGGATATCATGCTTTAATTGAGGGCCAAGTCATATAAGTGCAACGGGCTATAGATGAATCACGGAGCAAGGTAATTTATTTGTTATTGTTTAGGTAACTAGTTATGTAATAATGTTTAGATAACTAGTTATTTAATCATGTTTAGATAAGTAGTTATTTCATCGTGTTTAAGTAACTAGTTATTTGTAGTTTTTACCCAAAATAATATTATCCCCACATTCGTATAGTGAATAACCGTCCTAATTATTTGACTGACCTCCACTTCTAATGCTACCATTCATCTCGTATATCCCTTACGGGCTCTGACCAGTACTGAATACCGTGTTTGACGTTATCGGTGACGGTCATTGCGGGTTTAGGTGTGTGTCCCACTCAGTCACCGGTGGTGATCAACATCAATATGTTGCTATGCGTCAGGGTCTTATGAATCACGTAGATGTGTACTAGGGACGCTGGTATCACAAGGTATATGACGGACAGCTAGAAACCGTTCTAACAAGATTTGGGATGGCTATGGAACACACCATGTGACAAACCATGATGGTTATGGAATCTGGACCTCTTCGGATTCACCATTAAGCACAATTGGACATACGTCATGTTCGATATGGGGGGATGTGGTATCCCGTATGGAGATGTTTCTCCTGATGCAAATCGGAGAAACACCAGAGTCGGGGGGTGTGACGTACCTAGTGTGCAACGGTGACCACTGGTTTCACTTATATTTGGATGTGCGTGACGGGGTACTCCCAATGCCGCCGGTGAGTCTAATGTAGCGGTTTTGGGCCGATGACAGTGCGAAAGCTGCTTGGTTGGGTACACTGTACCGTCGAGAGCATGCAACGTACGAGTTAATTGTTCCACCTTAAACGTAATGACTCTATACTCTCGTTTCTATAATAACGGATGAATGTATTTGTGTACTTTACTTTGATGTACTTGAAAAATCTAGAAAACGATGTTCTTTATTACCATTTCTTAATAAAAATGATGTTCTCCGAACCGAAAACGATGTTCTCATACATAATGTCAAAGGCAACATGGTTTCATCCATAACAGTAAATACCAACAAACATAAATGCATGAGTCTCCATACATAATATGGATAGAAACGTGAACAATGTCTACCGGTATGGTCTCTGGTGGCGGAAGTCACCGTACATGTCTGCAACACTACAACGTAGCTGCTCGACCGCCTTCGGATACTCAGTATCGAAATCATACTCCTGTCTCATCGAACCGATAAGGTAGCGATGCATATGGTCCAATACCATGTACGCTAGCTATATGGAGGAAAAAGCAAACAGTCAACAATCGTGTACATATCGTTGCAAAGTCTAACCAAAAGTAAGTAAAAACATATTTAGCATATCAGTCAATACGAGAGCACCAGCTGGGAGCAGGCAGAGAATGCGCGGGTGGCTGTGGCATCGATACTAGTACATGTATCACGAATCGACATCGATCACGTCATTGACATGTCGAAACAAAGACTGAAATGGCATCAGTCGGGACCAGTCTTCGTCCCTCCATGCTCTACCGGTAGTGTTAGCCCACTAAACCACGTATATGTTACGCTCAACTGACCTAATTGCCCTGGCAGGAGCAGGGATAGGCCCTGGAATCATCTGTGCGTAGCCAAACTGCCTAACGACACAAGTCGAATCGTAGTACTTTGTAGCGGTAGCAAAACGACTCACTGTTGGAAATATACACCATGGACTTGACCTTGGTGTGCTGCCAAAGATAGGATGAATATGTGAGCTGACGGGAAACCTCACTTAGCTCAGGAACTAGCTTAACTAGGCGGCGTCGGCTCTTCGGTGAGCTAGACATAGCTAGGGACCGACACGAAGCTCGTCCGGCTCAACCTTGAGCTGGATGACGGTGTCACTAGCCGAGGTAATCACCGAGCTGGAGTGAAGGTAGGGAGCTAGGTAGCAGGAGTGGCAACACTCCCACCTAGGTCGAATGGGTACACACCCTTTTGTGTGATTCAAACTCAGTCTGAATTGTTTTCCCTCCAATACCCGTAGGAAACTTATTGGCTGCTGCCTACAAGCATATCTTTAGGGATAGTGACACCTTTTGGTGCTAGATACTCACACCTATTCGTCCTTGACCCCTTGCCTATATATAGAAGGCAATGTGTGTACAGAAAATACACAGAAACTAACATCTATCCTTGCCTACGAATTCTGAGAGTGATTCAAGTATCTGAAGCCTAAGAACTTGAGTGAGACGGTCTTATCCTCGGAAGGAATTTCCTGATACCCTACGCTTGTAAGGGTGGAAATACTCTTTCCGGAAAGTGGTGCCCACGATTTCGTCTTAATCCTAGATCTCTTCTTCTATCAACACTCGAACGATTGCAACTTGGAACCTCATAAGCCAACAATCAAAAAGAGTATTTTGCCATGTCCAAGGTCGCTGCAATCAAGGAAATGACATCGTCATTCGGCAAGCTCGAGAAATTTGAGGGAGTAGATTTCAGAAGGTGGCAGAAGAAGATGCACTTCCTTCTGACTACCTTGAAGGTTGTGTATGTTCTCTCTACACCTTATCCTCCAGACCTTGAGGAGGAGACAGAGACAGATGACAAGAAGAAGGAGGAATGAGTACGGAAGCAGCAAAAGTGGGACAACGACGACTACATTTGTCGTGGCCATATACTGAATGGCATGGCGTATTCATTGTTTGATATCTATCAAAACTATGAATCAGCCCACGAGTTGTGGGATGCGCTGGAGTCCAAATATTTGGCTGAGGATGGTTCGAGTACGAAGTTCCTGGTTAGTAATTTTCTGAATTACAAGATGGTCGAGACCAGACCGGTTATGGAGCAGTACAATGAGATGCTCCGGATTTTGGGACAGTTCGCCCAACATGATATGAAGATGGATGAGGCCATCTCGGTGTCGTGCATCATCGACAAGCTTCCTTATTCATGGAAGGACTTTAAGCACACGCTTAAGCATGGGAAGGAGGAACTGTCCCTGATCCAACTTGGAAGCCACTTGCGGATAGACAAAGCTCTACAGATGCAAGAGAGTGGGAAACCGAAGGATTCTTCGTCTGTTCATATGGCAGAAGAAGAGGAGTCGTCTGCTCGACGGAAGGGCGGGAAACGCCCTTGGAGAAACACCAAAGGAGACTCGAACAAGAAAACGAAAGTTTCTTGTTGGATATGTGGGAAAGCTGGGCACTTCAAACGTGGATCGTCCCACGAACAAGAGTCCGAATCACGACAAACGGCGTCACAAGTCCGGATCGAAAGATCAAGGGACTTCCACTTTGAAAGGTCGGTTCTTAGACCTTAATTTAGATATTGCTGTGAATTTCGTTTCACTAATATCGGAAGCATTCTATGTGCGGGATGATGAAGTGGCATGGTGGATTGACTCGGGTGCCAACAGACATGTATGCAAGGATCGTCACTGGTTCAAATCATACGAGGCATCGGGTGATGATGTTGTACTTCACATGGGCAATGAGTCAACGGCGCCTATTGTTAGACATGGATTGGTGGCGTTGGAACTGAGTTCTGGAAAAAGCCTAGAGCTTAGAGATGCACTTCATGTCCCTAAGATTAGGAAGAACTTAGTGTCGGGCAGTATGCTTAATAGATATGGCTACAAACAAGTGTATGAATCTGATAGATATGTATTATCTAAGGGTGGTGTGTTTGTAGGCTTCGGTCACTATAACAATGGCATGTTTATGCTTAATGTTAATAATACTATTATTAATGATCATGCTTTCTTGGTTGGTAACTCTGACTTTTCCTTATGGCATGCGCGGTTAGGACACGTTAACTATAAACGTCTAACTGAAATGTCGAAAGAAGGAATTCTGCCCTCTTTTGATGTTTATGCTGAACGATGTAAAACGTGTATGCTCACTAAGATTACTCGTCAGCCTTTCACTAATATCCAACGGAAATCGGTGATGCTTGAGTTGATACACGGCGATTTGTGTGACTTGCATAGCACTCCAACTATCGGAGGAAAGAAGTATGTCATCAACTTCATTGATGACTACTCTCGGTATTGCTATACTTACTTGTTGAACTCAAAGGATGAAGCCCTTGAGAAATTTCGTGTATTCAAAACCGAAGTTGAATTGCAGCAAGGCATCTCGATCAAAGTCTTTCGTACTGATCGAGGAGGGGAGTTCTATGATCCATCATACTTTCAAAGTGTTGGGATCATTCATGAAACCACTGCTCCATACACACCTCAGCAGAATGGTGTGGCTGAGAGGAAGAATCGAACATTGAAAGAGATGGTAAATTCGATGTTGTCATACTCAGGTTTGAGTAATGGGTTTTGGGGTGAAGTCATGCTTACGGCTTGTTATCTACTAAACCGGGTTACTAACAAACGGAACAGAATTACCCCATACGAACTGTGGTATATGCGGAAACCAAACTTGAATTACCTTCGAGTTTGGGGCTGTAGGGCTGTAGTGAAGCTCACTGATCCTAAACGGAAAACTTTAGGAGAAAGAGGCATTGATTGCATCTTTGTGGGGTATACTGAAAATTCAAAGGCATATAGGTTCTATGTTATAGAATCTAACGATGCACACGCTATGCATTCTGTGATTGAGTCTAGGGATGCCATCTTCGATGAAAATCGTTTTTCATCGATCCTAAGACCCAAGGATTTGATGCCGTCATCAAGTGATATTCTGCCTGTCCCTACGGACGAGCAGGCTTTGCCTCGTAGGAGCCAAAGGCTGGCCTTGAAGAGTTCGTTGAATACCAACTTCAACGTATACCTGGTTGAGGGATCCAGGATGGAACTAGGATCGCAACACTTGTACTGCCACAATGTTGATGATGACCCTAGTACATATGAAGAGGCTATGCGATCGCAAGACGCTACCTTTTGGAAGGAGGCAGTAGACGAAGAAAAGGATTCCATCTTAGGGAATAACACTTGGCTGTTAACGGATCTCCCTGTGGGATGTAAACCGTTGGGAAGCAAGTGGATCTTCAAAAGGAAGATGAAAGTCGATGGTTCCATCGATAAGTTTAAAGCTCGGTTGGTGATTCAAGGCTTTTAACAACGACATGGTGTTGATTACTTTGATACCTATGCTCCTGTGGCTCGGATCTCAACTATTAGAATACTAATAGCACTAGCATCAATCCATGATCTAGTGATCCATCAAATGGATGTCAAGACTGTGTTCTTGAATGGAGATCTCGATGAGGAGGTATACATGGAACAACCGGAAGGTTTTGTTATGCCTGGAAATGAGCATAAGGTGTGCAAACTAATCAAGTCCTTGTATGGACTGAAGCAAGCACCTAAACAAAGGGCATCGAAGTTTGATGATGTTTTCTTGTCACATGGTTTTCGTTTAAACCGAGCGGACAAGTGTGTGTATACAAAATTCGATGAACTCGGCAAGGGAGTGATCATCCGTTTGTATGTAGATGACATGCTCATCTTTGGAGCGATCAAGAACGAGGTTGATAGTACCAAGGAATTCTTGGCATCCAAGTTCTCCATGAAAGACATGGGGGAGGCAGATGTGATCCTCGGGATTAGGATCAAACGAAATGGGAAGGAAATTTCGTTGAGTCAATGTCATTACATTGAGAAGGTACTTACTAAATTTGGTAGTAAGGGATGTCGAGAATTGAGGACTCCATTTGACCCTAGTGTGAAATTGATGCCCAACACAGGAATGGCAGTGTCTCAACTCGAGTACTTGCAAGTGCTTGGCTGTTTGATGTATGCCATGACAAGCACAAGGCCTGATATTGCTTATGCGGTTGGCAAGTTGAGTAGATATACGAGTAATCCTAGTACTCATCATTGGCATGCAATCAGACGAGTACTTGGTTACCTTAAAGGAACCATAGATTACGGTTTAACGTATAAGGGGTGCCCATCGGTTATTGAAGGGTACTCGGATGCAAGTTGGATATCCAATATGGAGGATCACACCTCCACTACTGGATGGGTATTCCTACTTGGAGGAGGTGCAATTTCGTGGGCTTCCAAGAAGCAAACTTGCATCTCTGCATCCACTATGGAATCTGAATTCATAGCATTAGCGGCTGCTGGCAAGGAGGCAGAATGGCTAAGGGACCTAGTCTATGAGATTCCACTATGACCGAAATCTATCTCACCGATTTCTATCCTATGTGATAGTAATGCTACTCAGGCTAGGGCATATAGTCAGGTCTATAATGGCAAGTCTCGTCATTTAGGGGTGAGGAATAGTGTTGTTCGTGAACTGATCACTCACGGGACAATCACGGTGCAATATGTTCGGTCTGAGCAAAATCTGGCTGATCACTTGACAAAGGGATTAGCGAGAGATTTGGTTGCCAAATCGGCGGGGAGGGGTGGGACTAAAGTCGTATAGTTCTCCAAACGTAGGACACCCAATTCCCCTCTAATACAACGTTAGAGGCGGAATTCAATGCGGAAAGCCTACGAATGGAAACCGGAGCACAAGGTTTGCACCATCCCGAAGGTATGTGCTCCGAACTGCGAGTGATAGAGGTTGAAGTTTAACTTCTTAATTGATTCCTTGACAAAGTGTATACGCGGTACACGAGAAAGGAGTTGACCTATGCGAGCATGAAGTGTAGCCGCTTCAAGGAACTTGGACTTGGTTTCGTGTGCGCTCGTGAGAGGATTGGGACACATGGCGGTTAATAGTGTCGGGATACCTTGGAATAGATAGGAGAAACTCTTGTGTATATTATCTTCAGATACTCAAATAAGTAGACGGGTTCAATCCATAGAGACACCCCTATATTCGAGTATTTTGGAATGTGTAATGTACTAGATGAAAATTCAATCTTCGTGACATTTTCATTGATGCAAGTGTTTTCGGATTGGATATTTGTTGTAATTTTAGCAAAATCACAGACTTCACTAAAATGGGGGAGGAATGTTGGAAATATACACCATGGACCGACCTTGGTGTGCTTGCCAAAGATAGGATGAATATGTGAGCCGACGGGAAACCTCACTTAGCTCGGGAACTAGCTTAACTAGCCGGCGTCGGCTCTTTGGTGAGCTAGACATAGCTAGGGACCGACGAAGCTCGTCCGGCTCAACCTTGAGCTGGATGACAGTGTCACTAGCTGAGGTACTCAGCTGAGCTGGAGTGAAGGTAGGGAGCTAGGTAGCAGGAGTGGCAACACTCCCACCTAGGTCGAATGGGTACACACCTTTTCGTGTGATTCAAACTCAGTCTGAATTGTTTTCCCTCCAATACTCGTAGGAAACTTATTGGCTGCTGCCTACAAGCCTATCCTTAGGGATAGTGACACCTTTTGGTGCTAGATACTCACACCTATTCGTCCTTGACCCCTTGCCTATATATAGAAGGCAATGTGTGTACAGAAAATACACAGAAACTAACATCTATCCTTGCCTACGAATTCTGAGAGTGATTCAAGTATCTGAAGCCTAAGAACTTGAGTGAGACAGTCTTATCCTCGGAAGGGATTTCCTGATACCCTAGGCTTGTAAGGGTGGAAATACTCTTTTCGGAAAGTGGTGCCCACGATTCTGTCTTAATCCTGGATCTCTTCTTCTATCAACACTCGAACGATTGCAACTTGGAACCTCATAAGCCAACACTCACTCCATGGAACGCTGAATCGGGCACCTCCACCTCGGGTCGTAGGCCGAAAAGCAGCCGCAGTCACATCACGTGCAGTCATATCATCAACCAAAACGGTAATACTCCAACCTATGGTGCATGAACTCATAGGACCGCTATGACTGCTCACCATTGCTCCACCGCCCAACTAAGGCCTCTACCTTGCCCTACTCCTGGCACACTACTCTAGCAGCACGAGTACTAGGGAAATACTCGTGAATCCAAAACTGAAGTTCGAGAAACACAGCCCACCATCCCATTTTACTTCGTGCGGCTAGCCTTACCAAACTTGTGGTACAACCATGCTAGCGCGCCCGTCCCCCAAGCTATTTGTGACACAGTGGAAGCGCTCCCAATCAAGTACTCCCACAACACGAGACGAGTCTGATCGGCTGACTTATCAGTGAACAACGTTGAACCAAGCAGAGAAAACATGAAGACCTTGTACTCATCCGCATCCACTAAACTGTTCCCTACGACTAACATCGACTTCTCATGCATCGCCGCACCCTTCAGTCAAGGTATCAGGCATCCCCACCTACAACGCCTCCAACTAGCAGTTTTAAATTCTCGGGATGGATATCGGCCTGCAAGTCCTTGCTGGACCGTGGAATGTGAAGTGGACGTATGTGTACCGGGATACAGAGAATATTCCAAACATCATGAAGTGTGATGGTCATCTCTCCGAATGGCATGTGAAACGTGTTAGTGTCTGGCTGCCACCTCTCAACAAACGCGTGGATTAGAGTCTCGTCCAACGTATTAATCATACCAAAACGATCCAAGTGTAGAAGTCCCGAGGTAGACATCATCATATCAAGTGTCAGTGTCTGAGGTGAAATCTCATCACATGCCTGAGATGACCCGGACGAGTGTAGATTTTGAAATGGCGGATGTTACGGTACTCTGGACCAACGTCCCACATATAATGTGCAATGTGACCCCCAAAACTGGGAATCATACCCGTCGTAGTCGGGCCACCATCCTCGATCCCCGCATCAAGCTGTCAAGTGCGTGAAAGGTTCCCCCAACCCTAGTAGTCTCTACCTTCTCATCTATCGGGACATCCCGTGTACTCGTGACAGGAGCAAAACGAGCATCTCTTCCAACGGTAATCCCAACGCTCGCTGATGCATGGGACGACCCTGTAGAAATCCTAAACGGTGGATGTGGAAAAGTACCAGACTATAGCCATCGAGCAACTCTTCCTTGCCGTCATCTGTCATAAATCTCTGGTTTGGAGTCAGAAAAGGGGGGATTCTAACGGGCCTATATGGAGATGGAGGTCTACCATGGCCATCGTGGCGTACCGATATCCTAATTGGGGGAAAGGTTTGGGGGTCTCATAGATTTTATGTTTATTCTTCTTCTCTACTTCTCCCTGATTCGAAGCAGTAATCGCGCGCTCTGCAAGCCTATTAATAATTTCCATTGACTTGTCGTTCCCTCGCATTTTTTGAATTCCATCAGTCTCTTCTTTTATCGGGTAAGCCGGGTCAGTGCTTTGCTACTTACCACCACCTTCTGTCTTCGCCATTTTATTCACAAACTATATTTAACAAAATCATATATCTAGTTAATTACATGTCTATAAAATCTAAACTTAACTAATTAGCACTAATTATCGAATTAATTACTATTTACATTATACTAAACTATTTAAATATAAACTTCACTAATTAGGAGATAATTAATTTAATTACACCTACAAAATTCTACTAATTACCATTTTAATTACATATACTAATTACTATTTAAATCTACCAAATTTCACTAATTAAAAAAATATAATTAAAGATTTTTTAAAAAATTAGGGCCAAAAAAATTTGACGACGCCGTCCGTTCGGCCTCAAATTTTATTTTATTTGGACTTATTCTCGAATTACAACTTAGATTTTTTCTGATTACTTAATCGGAAAGTCATCAATCTTCAAACTTGGATCTTCAATTTCTCGTCGGATCTTTGAATTAGAATCTTCAAGTTCTTCTCGACTTCCAGATTTCGAGTTTGAGAATGATTGAATTTGTCAAAGATTGAACTTCTTATAAATTTTTGAAATTTACTAAAAGACAGTTTAGTAATTCACTCAACTTAAAGCGTTGTCTAATTCGAATATTAGGGCGTCGTTTAGGGATTCAGGTTCATAATGCCAACCATGCCCGGTTACGTTTGATTTACTTGGCGCTGCTCGATACTTGAACTGTAGCAAAGGTTCTTCTTGAGTATACCCCGCCTTCATATCATCTGCATGCCCAAACCAAAAAAACATAGTCTAATTATGTATAAAGGATCGATCGATTGACAATAGTGTTAATAAGTAATATAAAATTTAGTCTAAATTTTTTTCCGACAATTTAACTTATTGACAACTCAATTTGTGCACATGACTTACTGAGACGTTGTGCAAACTTCATTTCTTTCGATAACTTCAGTTTCATGAAATATACGTGTTAATGAATAATAGAAAAATCAAGATTAACTACCCGAAAGAAGATGTACGACCGGTTGAGCCATCAGGGTCGACCGGCCAGCCGAAAAGGCCGCCATCAACAACAGGACCAAGCTTATTATGGTCATGCAAACCAGAACCCTTGCTCTACTGTGTATTGATCTACTGTCAACCATTATTGTTTTCGGATCTACTCTTTGATCTTCTCTGCAGCTAGCTCCATTGTTATTTATACAGAAAAATGTCGTCAGCTTTTGGTTACCAGAGAAGCTTTCTATGTGACGATTTTGCTTTGACTTTGATTTTGTTGGAACTTATGAATTCCAATTGTCATGTGTTTGGGGGACTTGGCCAATAAGTAATTTTGAACAACAAAAGCCGTCCGAGTAGATAGAACAAACGGTGTCGTTTCCCAGTAATTACTTATTATGTTGATGGGCCGGAACCAATTGAATCACTTGATTCGGACGAAGTTTCGAAGGAAGATTTATTCGCGGCGTTGGATATGTAGCAACCAGTAATACAAACAATATATTGATGCAGTAATGTCAAGAGGTGTACTTGAAAGAGCAAACAAAAATTCGATTTTTTATAATAACGTTGAGAGAAAAGTAAAATCTTAATCACGGGACCATTTTTGAATGGATTAGTTAGACAGTGGGTCGGATATCATAGGTTATTAAAAAATGTAGCAACCGGTAATTAAATTATTATAGGATGACGTTATATAAAATTATTTCAGTCTATTTACGAACGGTATAAAATAAAAGATGAACTGTATATAGCATTGGGCAAATAAAAATGTGATAAAAGAGGAAAAAATTTAAACAAAAGTTATTTGTTTGTATTATAAAATAGTCAATCACTTTTATAAAAAAGTCAATACTAAATTCATATAGATTTATCTATAATTACTTTGTGTGGTTAGAAATTTAAAAATATTAAATTTAAAATCAACCACATTTTATCTGAGAACATCTTTCCCCATCTATTATCGACTAAAAACAAATATGTGATAAAAGAGGAGAAACCAAAGTAAACAAAGGTTATTTGTTTGTAGTTTTTATTTTATTATAAAATATTCAAATCATTTTTATAAAAAAAATTATTTTCATCTCAAAAATTGTTTAGCAAAATTTAATTATCAAATCATCAACTTTAGCAATTAATTTAATGATCAATTTCCAACTTTCTCCATCCCTAACATTCTTTAACAATTTATATTTTCGTAACAATTTTTTTGAACCAATAATAATATATGTATTTTGTAATCATAAATATTTTGGTTCTTGAAAGTTGGTCCATTGTCTATGTAGCATTGCTGGTGGACTTGCTAAATTAGCAATCTCACTAATTTAGCAAGCACTCTTTCATCCCTAGCAATTGCTTATTGGGTGTCACCTCATTCTCCATATCATTTAGCAATTGCTAAAAAACTAGAAACGAAGATGCTCTAAATAGAACATCATCATTGGTATAAATCAATTCCTCCAAAGTAGAGTGGGTTTGGATAGAAGTATTTGTATTTGGAATTTGAATTCGAATTCGAATTTGGTATTTCAAATACCAAAATTTGATGTTTGAATGAGACTTCACTTTTGCATTTGATTTCAAATCAAAATACAAGGTTGCATATGACCTTAACTCCTTCGTAATTCAAAAAAAAATTGACGATTTGCTCGTCAGCCACGGGCGCCAGTCACTTCCGCCGCTCTCCGTCGGTAACTCCACCATCTGGAGTCACATCCATCTGCCAGCCACTTTCATCGGCACTTTCACCACCATCTTTCGGCAATTGTTCTGTCATCTTCCGACAACATCCACCGCCATGCATTGGTCTCCTTCGTCGTGGGCTTGCTGTGAGAGCTTTCGGTTTTAATATTTTATATAATTGTGTGTCATTTGATGAAGGAGTATGTGTATTATACTTGAACTACACACAAATTAAAGCATCCAAACACATGATTTTGATTTGAAATTCCAAATGTAAATACAGTCAGCGAAATCTGCATTTGTGAGGTTCATTTTGAAATGAATTTTGCGATTTTGATAAATGAAGGAATTCATTTTGAATTCAGTAGAATTAAAATTAGTTATAACAATTTCGAGAAATTAAGGTGGAAGGTTGAAATAAATTACATAAGAATTCTAGAGGTCATTAGGTATACATTATATTGAGTGCTAATGATATTGAGGTGGGTTAGTGAAGAAATTATTGTTGGGTATTCTTTGGATTGAAATTAAATATATAACCCTGACTTATGACCGTTGACAAATTATTATCATATCTTGTCCTCTCCCTCGACAATTGAAGCCCTGCTCTCTCTACCTTAATGATTTCCTCAACCAATTCAGGCCACAAATAGCCGACATAAGCCCAATTATCTCCCATAAGAACACCATTACAGCAATAAAACCCAGGAAACGAATTCACTTTGAGAAGAGATCTAAACCCAACAAACAAAGTCAGGTTTGAATTAGAGTTAAAGCATTTAATTTCATTTATTTCATTACTCAAATAACTTTTTCATAAAACTACCATGCCGAACTAGATGGCAATTTGTTGTGAGAGGAATGAAGAAACCTCATAGTGAGCATAGTGAGCATTGGAAACCTAATGCGATCGAGACGAAGTAACTTCCAACACTCATTTAACAATCCCATGCTATTAATGGTGATGAGTGGTTTGATGAGTCACTCATGATTAGTTATGATTTATGGGTAGATTAGATATTAAGTGATCAATTTCTATAAGTGATCAATTTCTATTAATTCTGGAAAATCATTTTATGAAAAATATATTAGTGATCGATCAGGTCAAAATATATACACGAAAGTTAAAACTTATATGTAAAATAATTTGAGGGGCAAATGAACATTAATTATATTAAAATCCACCCAAAATACCTAGTCATCATCTTGTCATACGCTAAATAAGTGCCACATAGAGGATGCCTTTATACACTCGTATACATTAAAGAATTCACCTTAATTTAATTAAAACAAATTTGGTAAAAAAAGAAAATATTTTTTCTATACAGATTGTTAGATCGGGTCAAATTCTTGAACTCAAACGGTTCATAACTATCCTGAAACAGAAAAATCCTGAAATTTAAACCACTGCCCACTTGTACTGTACTCACTTCTTCTTCCAGGTGGCTTTCTATCTCCGTCTTCCTCCTCAGTCCTCCCACTAGTTGCAGCTGTCTTCCGCCGCTGGCAAATAGGAGGAGGAACTCACCAAATACCATTAGCTTTCAGGCCTTCTCTTCTCCTTCGTCCGTTGGCGATTCGCTGTTCGGGAATTATGGTTTCTGTCTATTTAGTTCGTTTCCCACTTCATTCGAGGATTCTCATCGCGCCTCCACCATTTCCAGCTCTGCATGTCAAACTGCAACTGCAAATCATTCGACCGCCACGCCAGCTTGTCATCGCGCCTCCAACTGCAACTCCTTCTATTGAGAATGAAGAAGGAGCTGCACACTGCAACTGCTACTCCTGGAGATGGTGACGCTAACGGAATAAGAAGGAATGATTTATGTGATGAAGTTGTGGAGATTAAACCGTTAGTCCGTTAGTCCATACTCTGCGTTTACGTTTATCTTCTGTTTTCACTATTTCACTTTTATTACCGTTGCGTAAACTGTGTATTTGGATTTTACCGTTCCTATAAATAAACGACCACGGCCATGGCTGCTGCTGCAAGCTTGCGCGCACCATTTTTCAGCTTCTCTCTCTCTCTCACTCTCTCTCACTCTGTTTTGATATGGTATCAGAGCTCACTACCGCCATAGAGTAGCGATGGTCGATCCTACCTCACCGCCTCAGGGATCTTGAGGTAGAGGACGAGGATCAGTAGGGGTGACGTTCGAAAACTTCTCTAACGAAGACGAAGATGAAACCGACGATGCTCTCAACACCAACAGAGATCCTCCTCCGATTCAATTTGGTAACCCACTATATCTGAATCCCAATGAGAATCTCTCTCAATCCATCTCGAATGTCATACTTGATGGAACGAATTATCAGATCTGGCATCAATCTTTGTGTTTTGCTCTCAAGACGAAGCACAAACTCGTTTTTGTTGATGGTTCTATAGATATACCTGATGCTAATGATAATGGATTTATACCTTGGGATGCTTGCAACACACTTGTCTTATGCTAGATTCTCAAATTCACTCAATCCTGAGATCAAGAGGAGTGTAATGAACTAAGAAATTGCTAAGAATCTATAGGATGAACTGAAAACCCGTTTTGGAATCGGAAACGCCATCCGTCTAGCTAACTTGCAGGATGAAATACACGCATGTAAACAAGGTACTCGTAGTGTTTCACAAAGACTACACGACTATCAAAGGACTCTAGAAAGAATATTCACAGTTCTCGCCTATTGTGCCTCGTTCTTGTGTACCTGGGAATCCCATACCCCGTCTACCAATCGTAGCATTCCAAACTAAATAAGAGACATATTATCTGATTAGATTTTGAAGTTGTGAAAACTCAACTGTTGATGATGCGTCCTTTGCCTAGTGTAATTCATGCTTATAATAATGCGTTGCAGCATGAAGAAAAGTTGAAGGGACAACTTGGTATGAAGAAGAATGAGTCCACTCCTATGGCTTTTGCAGTGCCAAGTGATAGTGGGAAGAAATTTAGTAGATATTCGTAAGAAGGACAATCACTTCATGAGGATTGTGTCAAAGTTAAAGCTAAGAAGAAGAAGGAAGCTGCAGAAGGCAGATTTCCCCCTAAACCTGGTGCTAGATGCCCTTTTGCAGGTTCTGTTTGAAATATGCACCATGGACTTGACCTTGGTGTGATACCAAAGATAAGACGGATATGTGAGTGGACGGGAAACCTCACGTTAGCTCAGGAGCTAGCTGAAACTAGCTAGCATCAGCTCTTCGGTGAGCTAAATGAAGCTAGGTACTGACACTGAAGTTCGTCCAGCTCAACCTTGAGCTGGATGATAGTGTCACTAGCTGCGGTACTCAGCTAAGCTGGAGTGAAGGTGGGGAGCTAGGTAGCAGGAGTGGTAACACTCCCACCTAGGACGAATGGGCACACACCCTTTCATTTGATTCAAACTCTGTCTGAATTGTTTTCCCTCCTAAACCCGTAGGGACTACATTGGCTGTTGCCTACAAGTCTATCCTTGGGGATAATGGTGCCTTTTGGTACAAGATACTCACACCAGTTCGTCCTTGTCCCCTTGCCTATATAAAGGAGGCAATAAGTGTGCAGAAAACACACAGAAACTAACATCTATCCTTGCCTATGAATTCTGAGAGTTATTCAAGTATCTGAAGCCTAGGAACTTGAGTGAGACGGTCTTAACCTCGAAAGGGATTTCCTGATACCCAAGGCTTGTAGGGGTGGAAATACTCTTTTCGAAAAGTGGTGCCCACGATTCCGTCTTGATCCTAGATCTCTTCTTCTATCAACGCTCGAACGATTGCTACTTGGAACCTCCTGAGCTAACAATCGAAAAGAGTATTTTGCCATGTCCAAGGTTGCAGCAATCAAGGAAATGACATCGTCATTTGGAAAACTCAAGAAGTTTGAAGGAGTGGATTTCCGTCGGTGGTAGAAGAAGATGTACTTCATTCTCACTACATTGAAGGTCGTGTATGTTCTCTCTACACCTTATCCTCCGGACATTGAGGAGGAGGCGGAGACAGACGACAAGAAGAAGGAGGAACGAGTACGGAAGCTGCAAAAATGGTACAATGACGACTACATATGTCGTGGCCATATTCTGAATGGCGTGGCGGATTCATTGTTTGATATCTATCAAAATTATGAACCAGCCCATGAGTTGTGGGATGCGCTGGAGTCAAAGTATTTGGCTGAGGATGCTTCGAGTACGAAGTTCTTAGTTAGTAATTTCCGAAATTACAAAATGGTCAAGCCAAGACCGGTTATGGAGCAATATAATGAGATGCTCCAGATTTTGGGACAGTTTGCCCAACATGATATGAAGATGGATGAGGCCATCTCGGTGTCGTGCATAATCGACAAGCTTCCTTATTCATGGAAGGACTTTAAGCACACGCTTAAGCATGGGAAGGAGGAACTGTCCCTGATCCAACTTGGAAGCCACTTGCGGATAGAGGAAGCTTTACGGATGCAAGAAAGTGGGAAACCGAAGGATTCTTCATCTGTTCATATGACAGAAGAAGAGGAGTCGTCTGCTCGATGGAAGGGCAGGAAACGCCCTTGGAGAAACAACAAAGGAGACTCTAACAAGAAAACGAAAGTTTCTTGTTGGATATGTGGGAAAGCGGGTCACTTAAAACGTGACTGCCCCATGAACAAGAGTCTGAATCACGACAAACAGCATCAGAAGTCTGGATCGAAAGATCAAGGGACATCCACTTCAAAAGGTCGGTTCTTAGACCTTAATTTAGATATTGATCTGAATTCTGTTTCACTAATATCGGAAGCATTCTATGTACAGGATGATGAAGTGGCATGGTGGATTGACTCGGGTGCCAACAGACATGTATGCAAGGATCGTCACTGATTCAAAACATACGAGGCATCGGATGATGATGTTGTACTTCACATGGGCAACGAGTCAACGGCCCCTATTGTTGGACGTGGATTGGTGGTGTTGGAACTTAGTTCTGGAAAATGCCTAGAGCTTAGAGATGTACTTCACGTCCCTAAGATTAGGAAGAACTTAGTGTCGGGCAGTATGCTTAATAGATATGGCTACAAACAAGTGTACGAATCTGATAGATATGTATTATCTAAAGGTGGTGTGTTTGTAGGCTTCGGCCACTATAACAATGGCATGTTTATGCTGAATATTAATAATACTATTATTGATGATCATGCTTTCTTGGTTGGTAGCTCTGACTTCTCCTTATGGCATGCTCGGTTAGGACACGTTAACTATAAACGTCTAACTGAAATGTTGAAAGAAGGGATTCTGCCCTCTTTTGATGTCAATGCTGAACGATGTAAAACATGTATACTCAGTAAAATTACTCGTCAGCCTTTCACTAGTATCCAACGGAAATTAGTGATGCTTGAGTTGATACACAGCGATTTGTGTGACTTGCATAGCACTCCAACTATCGGAGGTAAGAGGTATGTCATCAACTTCATTGATGACTACTCTCGGTATTGCTATACTTACTTGTTGAATTCAAAGGATGAAGCCCTTGAGAAATTTCGTGTGTTCAAAACCAAAGTTGAATTGCAACAAGGTATCTCGATCAAAGTATTTCGTACTGATCGAGGAGGGGAGTTCTATGATCCAATATACTTTCAAAGTGTGGGGATCATCCATGAAACCACTGCTCCTTACACACCGTAGCAGAATGGTGTGGCTGACAGGAAGAATCGAACATTGAAAGAGATGGTTAATTCGATGTTGTGATACTCAGGTTTGAGTAATGGGTTTTGGGGAGAAGCCATGCTTACGGCTTGTTATCTACTAAACCGGGTTCCTAACAAGAGGAACAGAACTACCCCATACGAACTGTGGTATAAGCGGAAACCAAACTTGAGTTACCTTCGAGTTTGGGGTTGTAGGGCTGTGGTTCAGCTCACTGATCCTAAACGGAAGACTGTAGGAGGAAGAGGTATTGATTGCATCTTTGTGGGATATGCTGAAAATTCAAAGGCATATAGGTTATATGTCATAGAATCTAACGATGAACACGCTGTGCATTCGGTAATTGAGTCTAGGGATGCCGTCTTCAATGAAAATCGCTTTTCATCAATCCTAAGACCCAAGGATTTGATTCCATCATCAAATGATATTGTGCCAGTCCCTATGGACGAGCAGGCTTTGCCTCGTAGGAGCCAAAGACTGGCCTTGAAGAGTTCGTTGAATACCAACTTCAACGTATATCTGATCGAGGGATCCACGATGGAACTAGTATCGCAACACTTGTACTGCTACAATGTTTACGATGACCCTAGAACATATGAAGAGGCTATGCGATCGCAAGACGCTGCCTTTTGGAAGGAGGCAGTCAATGCGGAAAAAGATTCCATCTTGGGAAACAACACTTGGATGTTAACGGATCTCCCCGTGGGATGTAAACCGTTAGGAAGTAAGTGGATCTTTAAAAGGAAGATGAAAGTCGATGGTGTTGGAAATATACACCATGGACCTGACCTTGGTGTGCTGCCAAAGATAGGATGAATATGTGAGCTGATGGGAAACGTCACTTAGCTCAAGAACTAGCTTAACTAGCTGGCATCAGCTCTTCGGTGAGCTAGACATAGCTAGGGACTGACACTGAAGCTCGTCCAGCTCAACCTTGAGCTGGATGACAGTGTCACTAGCTGAGGTACTCACCGAGCTGGAGTGAAGGTAGGGAGCTAGGTAGCAGGAGTGGCAACACTCCCACCTAGGTCGAATGGGTACACACCTTTTCGTGTGATTCAAACTCAGTCTGAATTGTTTTCCCTCCAATACTCGTAGGAAACTTATTGGCTGCTACCTACAAGCCTATCCTTAGGGATAGTGACACCTTTTGGTGCTAGATACTCACACCTATTCGTCCTTGACCCCTTGCCTATATATAGAAGGCAATGTGTGTACAGAAAATACACATAAACTAACATCTATCCTTGCCTACGAATTCTGAGAGTGATTCAAGTATCTGAAGCCTAAGAACTTGAGTGAGACGGTCTTATCCTCGGAAGGGATTTCCTGATACCCTAGGCTTGTAAGGGTGGAAATACTATTTTCGGAAAGTGGTGCCCACGATTCTGTCTTAATCCTAGATCTCTTCTTCTATCAACACTCGAACGATTGCAACTTGGAACCTCATAAGCCAACAATCGAAAAGAGTATTTTGCCATGTCCAAGGTCGCTGCAATCAAGGAAATGACATCGTCATTCGGCAAGCTCGAGAAATTTGAGGGAGTAGATTTCGAAGGTGGCAGAAGAAGATGCACTTCCTTCTGACTACCTTGAAGGTTGTGTACGTTCTCTCTACACCTTATCCTCCAGACCTTGAGGAGGAGACGGAGACAGATGACAAGAAGAAGGAGGAACGAGTATGGAAGCAGCAAAAGTGGGACAACGACTACTACATATGTCGTGGCCATATACTGAATGACATGGCGGATTCATTGTTTGATATCTATCAAAACTATGAATCAGCCCACGAGTTGTGGGATGCGCTGGAGTCCAAATATTTGGCTGAGGATGCTTTGAGTACGAAGTTCCTGGTTAGTAATTTTCTGAATTACAAGATGGTCGAGAACAGACCGGTTATGGAGCAGTACAATGAGATGCTCCGGATTTTGGGACAGTTCGCCCAACATGATATGAAGATGGATGAGGCCATCTCGGTGTCGTGCATCATCGACAAGCTTCCTTATTCATGGAAGGACTTTAAGCACACGCTTAAGCATGGGAAGGAGGAACTGTCCCTGATCCAACTTGGAAGACACTTGCGGATAGAGGAAGCTCTACGGATGCAAGAGAGTGGGAAACCGAAGGATTCTTCGTCTGTTCATATGGCGAAGAAGAGGAGTCGTCGCTCGACGGAAGGGCAGGAAACGCCCTTGGAGAAACACCAAAGGAGACTCGAACAAGAAAACGAAAGTTTCTTGTTGGATATGTGGGAAAGCCGGGCACTTCAAACGTGATTGTCCCACGAACAAGAGTCCGAATCACGACAAACGGCGTCACAAGTCCGGATCGAAAGATCAAGGGACTTCCACTTCGAAAGGTCGGTTCTTAGACCTTAATTTAGATATTGCTGTGAATTCTGTTTGACTAATATCGGAAGCATTCTATGTGCAGGATGATGAAGTGGCATGGTGGATTGACTGAGGTGCCAACAGACATGTATGCAAGGATCGTCACTGGTTCAAATCATACGAGGCATCGGGTGATGATGTTGTACTTCACATGGGCAATGAGTCAACGGCGCCTATTGTTGGACGTGGATTGGTGGTGTTGGAACCGAGTTGGAAAAAGCCTAGAGCTTAGAGATGTACTTCATGTCCCTAAGATTAGGAAGAACTTAGTGTCGGGCAGTATGCTTAATAGATATGGCTACAAACAAGTGTATGAATATGATAGATATGTATTATCTAAGGGTGATGTGTTTGTAGGCTTCGGTCACTATAACAATGGCATGTTTATGTTTAATGTTAATAATACTATTATTAAAAATGATCATGCTTTCTTGGTTGGTAACTCTGACTTTTCCTTATGGCATGCACGGTTAGGACACATTAACTATAAACGTCTAACTGAAATGTCGAAAGAAGGGATTCTGCCCTCTTTTGATGTCTATGCTGAACTATGTAAAACGTGTATGCTCACTAAGATTACTCGTCAGCCTTTCACTAATATCCAACGGAAATCAGTGATGCTTGAGTTGATACACAGCGATTTGTGTGACTTGCATAGCACTCCAACTATCGGAGGAAAGAAGTATGTCATCAACTTCATTGATGACTACTCTCGGTATTGCTATACTTACTTGTTGAACTCAAAGGATGAAGCCCTTGAGAAATTTCGTGTATTCAAAACCGAAGTTGAATTGCAACAAGGCATCTCGATCAAAGTCTTTCGTATCGATCGAGGAGGGGAGTTCTATGATCCATCATACTTTCAAAGTGTTGGGATCATTCATGAAACCACCGCTCCATACACACCCCAAGCGAGAATGGTGTGGCTGAGAGGACGAATCGAACATTGAAAGAGATGGTAAATTCGATGTTGTCATACTCAGGTTTGAGTAATGGGTTTTGGGGTGAAGCCATGCTTACGGCTTGTTATCTACTAAACCGGGTTACTAACAAACGGAACAGAATTACCCCATACGAACTGTGGTATAAGCGGAAACCAAACTTGAATTACCTTCGAGTTTGGGGCTGTAGGGCTGTAGTGAAGCTCACTGATCCTAAACGGAAAACTTTAGGAGAAAGAGGCATTGATTGCATCTTTGTGCGGTATGCTGAAAATTCAAAGGCATATAGGTTCTATGTTATAGAATCTAACGATGCACACGCTGTGCATTCTGTGATTGAGTCTAGGGATGCCATCTTCGATGAAAATCGTTTTTCATCGATCCTAAGACCCAAGGATTTGATGCTGTCATCAAGTGATATTCTGCATGTCCCTACGGACGAGCAGGCTTTGCCTCGTAGGAGCCAAAGGCTGGCCTTGAAGAGTTCGTTGAATACCAACTTCAACGTATATCTCGTTGAGGGGTCCAGGATGGAACTAGGATCGCAACACTTGTACTGCCATAATGTTGATGATGACCCTAGTACATATGAAGAGGCTATGCGATCGCAAGACGCTACCTTTTGGAAGGAGGTAGTAGACGAAGAAAAGGATTCCATCTTAGGGAATAACACTTGGCTGTTAACGCATCTCCCTGTGGGATGTAAACCGTTGGGAAGCAAGTGGATCTTCAAAAGGAAGATGAAAGTCGATGGTTCCATCGATAAGTTTAAAGCTCGGTTGGTGATTCAGGGCTTTAAACAACGAACATGGGGTCGATTACTTTGATACCTATGCTCCTGTGGCTCGGATCTCAACTATTAGATTACTAATAGCACTAGCATCGATCCATGATATAGTGATCCATCAAATGGATGTCAAGACTGTGTTCTTGAATGGAGATCTCGATGAGGAGGTATACATGGAACAACCGGAAGGTTTTGTTATGCTTGGAAATGAGCATAAGGTGTGCAAACTAATCAAGTCCTTATATGGACTAAAGCAAGCACCTAAACAATGGCATCAGAAGTTTGATGATGTTGTCTTGGTACATGGTTTTCGTTTAAATCAGGCAGACAAGTGTGTGTATACAAAATTTGATCAACTCAGCAAAGGAGTCATCATCTGTTTGTATGTGGATGACATGCTCATCTTTGGAACTGATCAAGAACAAGTTGATAGTACCAATGAAATTCTTATCATCAAAGTTCTCCATGAAGGACATGGGGGAGGCAGATGTGATCCTTGGAATTAGGATCAAACGAAATGGGAAGGAAATTTCGTTGAGTCAATGTCACTACATTGAGAAGGTACTTACTAAGTTTAGTAGTAAGGGATGTCGAGAATTGAGGACTGCATTTGACCCTAGTGTGAAGTTGATGCCCAACACAGGATTGGCAGTATCTCAACTCGAGTACTCACAAGTGCTTGGCTGTTTGATGTATGCCATGACAAGCACAAGGCCTGATATCGCTTATGCGGTTGGCAAGTTGAGTAGATATACTTGTAATCCGAGTACTCATCATTGGCATGCAATCAGACGAGTACTTGGTTACCTTAAAGGACCATGGATTACGGCCTAACGTATCAGGGGTGCCCGTCGGTTATTGAAGGGTACTCGGATGCAAGTTGGATATCCAATATGGAGGATCACACCTCCACTACTGGATGGGTATTCCTACTTGGAGGAGGTGCAATTTCGTGGGCTTCCAAGAAGCAAACTTGCATCACAACATCCACTATGGAATATGAATTCATAGCATTAGCGGCTGCTGGCAAGGAGGCAGAATGGCTAAGGGACTTAGTCTATGAGATTTCACTATGGCCGAAACCTATCTCACTGATTTCTATCTTATGTGATAGCAATGCTACTCTGGCTAGGGCATATAGTCAGGTCTATAATGGCAAGTCTCGTCATTTAGGGGTGAGGCATAGTGTTGTTCGTGAACTGATCACTCATGGGACAATCACAGTGCAATATGTTCGGTCTGAGCAAAATCTGGCTGATCACTTGACAAAAGGATTAGCAAGGGATTTGGTTGCCAAATCGGCAGGAGGGATGGGACTCAAGTCTCAAATTCACTCGATCCTAATATCAAGAGGTGTGTAATGAACCAAGAAATTGCTAAGAATCTATAGGATGAACTGAAAACCCGTTTTGGAATCGGAAACGCCATCCGTCTAGCTAACTTGCAGGATGAAATACACGCATGTAAACAAGGTACTCGTAGTGTTTCACAACACTACACGACTATCAAAGGACTCTAGAAAGAATATTCACAATTCTCGCCTATTGTGCCTCGTTCTTGTGTACCTGGGAATCCCATACCCTGTCTACCAATCGTAGCATTCCAAACTAAATAAGAGACATATTATCTGATTAGATTTTGAAGTTGTGAAAACTCAACTGTTGATGATGCGTCCTTTGCCTAGTGTAATTCATGCTTATAATAATGCGTTGCAGCATGAAGAAAAGTTGAAGGGACAACTTGGTATGAAGAAGAATGAGTCCACTCCTATGGCTTTTGCAGTGCCAAGTGATAGTGGGAAGAAATTTAGTAGATACTGTAAGAAGGACAATCACTTCATGAGGACTGTGTCAAAGTTAAAGCTAAGAAGAAGAAGGAAGCTGCAGAAGGCAGATTTCCCCCTAAACCTGGTGCTAGATGCCCTTTTGCAGGTTCTGTTTGAAATATGCACCATGGACTTGACCCGGGTGTGATACCAAAGATAAGACGGATATGTGAGTGGACGGGAAACCTCACGTTAGCTCGAGAGCTAGCCGAAACTAGCTAGCATCAGCTCTTCGGTGAGCTAAATGAAGCTAGGTACTGACACTGAAGTTCGTCCAGCTCAACCTTGAGCTGGATGATAGTGTCACTAGCTGCGGTACTCAGGTGAGCTGGGGTGAAGGTGGGGAGCTAGGTAGCAGGAGTGGTAACACTCCCACCTAGGACGAATGGGCACACACCCTTTCTTTTGATTCAAACTCTGTTTGAATTGTTTTCCCTCCTAAACCCGTAGGGACTTCATTGGTTGTTGCCTACAAGTCTATCCTTGGGGATAATGGTGCCTTTTGGTACAAGATACTCACACTAGTTCGTCCTTGTCCCCTTGCTTATATATAGGAGGCAATAAGTGTGGAGAAAACACACAGAAACTAACATCTATCCTAGCCTAAGAATTCTGAGAGTTATTCAAGTATCTGAAGCCTAAGAACTTGAGTGAGACGGTCTTATCCTCGGAAGGGATTTCCTGATACCCAGGGCTTGTAGGGGTGGAAATACTCTTTTCGGAAAGTGGTGCCCACGATTCCATCTTGATCCTAGATCTCTTCTTCTATCAACGCTCGAGCGATTGCTACTTGGAACCTCCTAAGCTAACAGGTTCTACACTCACAATGAAGAAGTTGAGTCCATTGGATCAACCTCTAGGGATTCAAATGCTAGTGATCAAGGAATGGGTTTCACTAATGCTGAAATGCAGCAACTGAAGTTGATGTTGCAGTCTAATGGGAGAAGTTCCTTGGCCGCTTCAGATCCTAGTAATTCTCATCGTGCATTTTTTGTATCACAGAATCAACCTGAAGGATCACATTACGTGGGTACGTATGCACTAAATTCTATCTCCAAACCACATGATTGTTGGAAATATACACCATGGACTTGACCTTGGTGTGCTGCCAAAGATAGGATGAATATGTGAGCTGACGGGAAACCTCACTTAGCTCAGGAACTAGCTTAACTAGCTGGCGTCAGCTCTTCGGTGAGCTAAGCTAGGGACTGACACTGAAGCTCGTCCAGCTCAACCTTGAGCTGGATGACAGTGTCACTAGCTGAGGTCCTCAACTGAGCTGGAGTGAAGGTAGGGAGCTAGGTAGCAGGAGTGGCAACACTCCCACCTAGGTCGAATGGGTATACACCCTTTCGTGTGATTCAAACTCAGTCTGAATTGTTTTCCCTCCAATACCCGTAGGAAACTTATTGGTTGCTGCCTACAAGCCTATCCTTAGGGATAGTGACACCTTTTGGTGCTAGATACTCACACCTATTCGTCCTTGACCCCTTGCCTATATATAGAAGGCAATGTGTGTACAGAAAATACACAGAAACTAACATCTATCCTTGCCTACGAATTCTGAGAGTGATTCAAGTATCTGAAGCCTAAGAACTTGAGTGAGACGGTCTTATCCTCGGAAGGGATTTCCTGATACCCTAGGCTTGGAAGGGTGGAAATACTCTTTTCGGAAAGTGGTGCCCACGATTCCGTCTTAATCCTAGATCTCTTCTTCTATCAACACTCGAACGATTGCAACTTGGAACCTCATAAGCCAACAATGATGACAATTGCTAGATAGTGGATATTGGAGCTTCAGATCACATTGCTTGTTCTCTTTTTCATTTCATTGAGTCTAAAGTTGTTACAATTTTTTTTATCTCCCAAACTCCACAAAGGTCCCTGTCAGTCATATTGGAGTTGTTCGTCTCCCAAATGTTCTCTATGTTCCTAGTTTTGCATTTAACCTTATCTTTGTTAGTAAGTTGACCAGTGGCCACAATATTTCTTTGATGTTTAGTTCTGAATCTTGTTCCATTCAGGACCATTCTTCCATGACAACTCTTGGTTTGGCTAACCAGATTTGAGGCCTTTACCAGCTCCTTCCTTCTCACATACCTTCACATAATTCTATCGTGGCTACCACTTACAATTTCCAGCCACAACCTATCCATTTATGGCATTGGCGCCTTGGACATCCCAAAAATTCTCGTATCAAATCCTATCATCCTTGTAATAATGAGTACCTTAGAGAGAAAGGACAACATTGTGAAATTCGCCATTTTGCTAAGCATTAGAGACTTCCGTTCTTTCCTAGTGAGAAACGTGCTAGTAAAGCTTTTGAATTGGTTCATGTTCACATTTGGGGTCCATTGTCTATTAAATCTCATGATGGTTTTGCTTACTTTCTTACTGTGGTGGATGACTATTCTCGTTGGGTTTGGTTATATTTGTTAAAACACAAATCTGAGGCTAGGGGTCGGTTGGAGGATTTTTGCCAGTTTGTGCATACCTAGTTTGACTGTTCAGTCCGCATCATCCATAGTGATCAAGGTGCAGAATTCCATATGGTTGATTATTATGCTCAACATTGTAAACTGCATGAGATGAGATGTGTTGCTACGCTTGAACAGAATGCCCGTGTTGAAAGGAAACATCGGGATATTTTAAATGTTGCAAGAGCGCTTAGATTTCACTCTGGCCTTTCTCTATTTTTTTGGAGTGATTTCGTGGTTCATGCTGTTCATCTTCTGAATAGGTTTCCTAGTGCAGCTATTGAGAATAAGACTCCTTATGAGCTTCTCTATGGTTCTGCTCCCGGTCTTGATCATCTACGAGTGTTTGGCAGTCTTACTTACGCAGCTACACTATCACATCACATAACTAAGTTTCAATCTCGAGCAAGGCAGTGTGTTTTCATCGGCTATCCCATTGGCATTAAAGGTTACAAGCTTTATGATATTCAGTCTCATAAATTCTTTGTTTCTAGTGATGTCAGGTTTCATGAAACCATTTTACCTTTTCATACTTCTTCTTCTAATTTTCAAGTCTCTGCATACAATCTCTCGGTAGAGTCTGAGGGGGGCCAAACATCATCATCTTCTATTCCCCTTCCCCCCTTTCTCTCACCAACACATACACCAACCCTGAATCCAATACCAAACTCATACCTGATTCCCATACCATCATCATCTCCTGATAAACTACCATCTCCAAATCAACCATTTTCTATTGCTGACACTTCTCCTCTTTCTTTAGAAACTGATTCTGATTCTGAACTACCTCATAACCTGCCTCCTGAATCAGAACTAGAATCAGAAGTACCAAGACTATCTAATCGAATTAAATCCTTACCCACTTATCTTCAAGACTTTCATCTAAATGCTGCTTCCGTATCTCACTATTCCAAACATCCCATTTGGAAACATATCACTTATGATAACCTTTTCCCAGTTTATAGAAGCCATTAAGGAACCTAACACATATCATGAAGCCATTAAGGAACCATGTTGGGATCTTACCAAAAAGAAAGAATTGGAAGCTCTGCAGGACAATCATACTTGAGACATTGTACCTAAGCCCTTTGGTCAAAAGATTGTTGGTAATAAATGGGTATTTAAGATAAAGTATAAGCCAGATGGAGTAGTGGAACGATACAAAGCAAGACTTGTAGTGAAAGGCTACACTCAAACTTATGGAATTGATTTTTCTGGACACATTTTCTCCCGTTGCAAAGATCAATACTGTGAAGACTTTACTTGCAGTTACAGCTGTGAAGAATTGGGAGTTACATCAGATGGATGTGTAAAATGCCTTTTTGAATGGAGACTTAGAGGAGGATGTTTATATGGAAGTTCCTTTAGGTTTGAATGCACCACCTGGATCCGTTTGCAAGCTTAGAAAGTCATTATATGGGCTTAAACAAGCAAGTAGACAGTGGTTTGCAAAACTAACAAGTGCTCTCCTGCAAAATGGATTCACTCAGTCTGCTTCAGATCATTCCCTTTTTCTTAAGCATTCTGAGAAGAGTACCACCTCTCTTTTGGTTTACGTTGATGATATTATTCTTGCAAGAGATAATGTGGAGGAATTGGAAAGTGATAAGTCGTTTCTTAAGAATTAGTTCAAGATTAAAGACTTGGGAGATTTGAAATATTTCCTTGGTCTAGAATTTGCTCGCTCTTACAAAGGGATTACAGTTTCACAGAGAAAGTATTGCTTTGAGCTATTGAAAGATACATGCTATCTTGATACTAAGCCATCGCACACTCCTATGGAATTTAGGTCAAAACTCTCAGCAGGTCAAAGAGTTCGATTGACAGAGCTAGAGGTTTACAGAAGGTTGGTAGGAAGGTTGCATTATTTAACCATCACGCGACCAGATATAGCCTTTCCAGTCCAACAGCTCAGTCAATATCAGGCACAACCCACTGATGTGCATCTGCAGGCAGCCTATAGGGTGTTGCGATACCTTAAATCAGCACTAGCACAAGGTCTGTTATATTCAGCACATAATGAACTTGTGATGTCTGGTTACAGTGATTCAGATTGGGCATCCTGCCTAGATACTCAACGCTCTATTACAGGGTATTGCACATTTATGGGGAATGTAATTCTCACATGGAAATCAAAGAAACAGAGTATTGTCCAGGTCTTCTTCAGAAGCTGAATGCAGGGCCCTTGCACACCTATCCTGTGAGATCGATTGGTTGAAACTGCTTCTTGCAGAGTTGAGGGTGTTCATCCCCACCACAGTATCAATCTATTGTGACAATCGATCAGCCATATACATAGTTGAAAATCATGTTTTCCATGAAAGAACGAAACATATAGATATTGATTGCCATGTGGTCAGATATCGTGTGAAGTGTGGATTATTGAAGCTATTTCATGTTGGAACTGAATTTCAACAAGAAAATTTATTCACAAAAGGGATGCATCGGGTTCGATTGCGATTTCTGATTGCCAAGTTAGGAGTTATTTACATATACTCCTCAACTTGTAGGGGCATATTAAGAATGAAGAAGGATCTGCATACTGCAACTGCTGCTCCTGGAGATGATGACTCTAACGGAATAAGAAGGAATGATTTTTGTGATGAAGTTGTGGAGATTATGTTGACATGAATCAAGCCTAACTGATAGGCTCTGTTTGTTAGATGTTTCACAGGCTTCTCGGCCCACACACGGCCCACACAGAATTGGATAGAGCCCAACTCAAGTCGGTGCTCAGGAGAAGAAGCGGGTATCGCCTTCATGAACCAGAATTACTCTAACCCTAGTTGCCATTTCTAACTCGCAGAATTAGAGAAGGTGCCTGCTTTGATACGAAGAAACAGGTGTCAAGCATGGAAAGAAGGAAGTTTCGATACTTGCCTTCTTCATCAACAAGAGCAAGCTCTGGCAACAATAAATACTAGTCGCTGCAATTTCTCAAGGTGCGCTTCTGAACCGGAGAAAAACACAACAAAGTTGGGTGTGCTGTCTGAAGGGCAATCGCACGACTAGAGCTGGAGCATCAACGATCGCTGTCTCGATTGAGTTACGCTGGACGCTGAGTGTGTAGCTGGAGCTTAACAAAGTCGATCGAGAGCCACGAATCGAAGTTTAAGCCTCAAAGTGTTTAAGGTTGCAGAGTCGTAAATTTTACGTCACTTGCTGTAGACTCTTGCTACTAAGTGTATTGACTGCTTATTGTGCTAACTCAATAAGCTACGCCTGCATGCTTTAGTTTAAACTTATTTTCTGAAAGTATCATTTCGTCTTGCATGCTTAGAACTAGTAAGGTTTAGCCACATGCACCTGCTGCTTAATTAATTTTAATGGTGAGATTTCTCTCTTGTTGCATCAAGAGGTTAATATTTAGTTTCTGCTGAAACAAAATTCATTACTCGTTGAAAGTAAGAGGGATCAGACTCCAACAGATTAGACCGTTAGTCCGTTAGTCAATACGCTGCGTTTACGCTTATCTTCTGTTTTCACTGTTTCACTTTTATTACCATTGGATAAACAGTGTATTTGGATTTTACCGTTACTATTAAATAAACGGCCACAGCCATGGCTGCTGCTGCAAACTTGCGCGCACCATTTTCCAGCTTCTCTCTCTCTGTTTTGATATCTTCTCCTCTTGTCGGATTTTTTTTTGTTCTGCATGCTTGATCTAATTTTTCAAAGACGTTGATGCAAATTGTGTTCCCTCTATCAGATTATTAAGTTGCTATTCCCAACTGAAGCTTCTTTGTTATACCCTGGTATGATATCAGTTCTAGAATCTGTTATGGTGGTCAGTCTATTTTCCCAGTTGGATGTCCATCAACGAACCTAGCTTCATATATAGTGCTGTTATTGGTCTTTGTGGATCGGGGTCTCAAGGTCTTATCACCCTTCAATATAAATGCCCTTCTTGTATCTCCAATATGTTAAAAACTGGGTTTCTTGCGGATTGTGGGTGTATAACAAGAGGATTGCATTGTGGTTGTGGTGGAGGGCCTTAGAGGATTCATCCCCTTTTGCTTTTGGATTTCTGATTAGCCAAAACTGTTTTACATTTGGTCTTGAGGTGGTTGCTACTTGTGTGCTATCATCTGTTCAATTCCTTGTAACATTTGGTCTTGCATTTCTAAGTGCTTAATAAACTCTGTAGTTGGTACATTTTGTTGAAAGTGATGCTAGTGTGTATGCCAACTGGTTATTGTCTTGTCATTGATTTGAGAATAAGTTGAAACTGAAGGAATTGGTATAACAGAAACTGAAATGGATTCTCTGGAGCTTTTTGGAGAATGCAGTAGTGATTCACAAACTAGTGCGACAACTGTGTTAGATATTGTTAAATTATAGTTCAGTAGCTGAGTGTAGTAAGTGATAGTTGTAGTGATATAAATAGAACTTTCCCCTTTCTCTTGTAATTCAATTTCAGTTACACAGTAATAACAGAAAACAGATTCATTACATTCATTACATTTCTTCAATCTTCACATGGTATCAGAGCTCCATTGCTGAGCTGATTTCACCATGACTGAATCATCTCAATCATCATCCATTCTATCCACACTCAACTCTAATCCTCATCCTTCAAACTTTACCGATCATTTCGCCAATCCGCTGTACTTATCTCCCGACGACAGCCTATCAACTCCGATCGTCGGAGTGAAGTTGACGAACGAAAACTTCCATGTCTGGAGTAGGTCTATGAGCGTAGCCCTGAGCATCAAGAACAAGCTGAGCTTCATTGATGGCTCTTATCCAGCTCCAGACTCTTAAGATGTCTCGCATCAGGCGTGGATTTGATGCAACTTCACTGTCCTCAACTGGATTCTGAATTCAGTATCGGAAGACATCGCGCAGAGTCTCATCTCCTATGACAACGCACCTGCTGCTTGGAATTATCTCAAGCAACGCTTCCGCCAATGCGACGCGATTCGAATCGCAGATCTCCAATCGCGAATTGCTTCCTGCGATCAAGGTCAGGCTACTGTCACTCAATACTTTACTAATCTGAAGGTTCTTTGGGAAGAATACATCCAGTATCGTCCAATCCTCTTATGTGAGTGTAATCCTGGTCACGTCTCGACTTGCAAAGTCATTTCTAGAATGTTGCTATATCAAGAGCAGGATTATGTCATTCGCTTCATTCGAGGATTGAATGATAGTTATGACGTAGTGCGATCCCAGTTATTTTTGATGGATCCATTACTTGATGTTCACACTGCTTTTAAGTTTGCTGTTCAAATGGAACGGCAAATGAAAGGAAATGCAATTAGATCTATGGACTCCATTGCTCTTGCTGCACCTAATTACTCTGGAAATGGAAGAGGAAGAGATTCAGGTGATAAACAGCCTTTGTTCTGTCGATATTGTAAAAAGGACAATCATAACATCGAGACATGCATGAGGTTAAAGAATAAAAAGGCCCGTGAGGCAAGCAATGGTGGAGGAACTGGTTTTAATCGTTTTGCTGGTGCAGCTTCTGGTGATATGCACAATAATCTTGATAATGATTATCAGTCTTCTCATGGTTATCCAACTCCAGACTATCGTTTTGCTTCTGAAGGTTCATCAGATACTGTCAACATGTCCCTGTCCTCCTCAGAGCTTGCACGACTTCGACTACTCCTCCAGCAACCAATTCCAACACAGTCCCATTCACAAGCCACCTACGCCAACCTAATTACCACTACCCTGCCCGTGTCATCCACTTCATCAGGTACTTACATTCTTTCCACTCTCACATCTCAACCTCTTTCCAATTACTGGATTGTTGACACAGGTGCAAGTAGCCATATTGCTTGCTCATCTCATTTGTTTTCTCATCTTAACACTATTTCTCCCATTCCTGTCACTTTACCTACTGGTGCCAATCTTCTTGCTACTCATGTTGGGGTAGTCGTCTTGCCTTGTGGTCTGTCTCTCCAAAATGTGTTGTATATCCCTTGTTTCTCCTTCAACTTGCTGTCTGTGAGCTGTCTCACTCAACAATCCTCCATTTCTGTTGTTTTTTCGTCTCAACAGTGTCATATTCAGGCCCTTCCTTCACAGAAGACGATTGGTTTAGCCCAAGAAAGTAGAGGTCTATACCTTCTTCCTGCCACCCACACTACAGCCTTCACTTCTCTTCTCTCATCTGATGTTATTGTTGCAGCATCTCTTAACCTTCATCCGCATTTTTTGGATATTTGGCATTGCAGACTAGGTCATCCATCCCTAGGCAGACTGCAACTCATTCACCAAGCTCAACCATCCATCACTCTTCCTTCATCTCCCCATTGCATCACTTGTCACCTTGCTAAGCGTTTAAAACTCTTCCTTTCAATAAAAGTACATCCAGAGCTAGTTCCCCTTTCGCTCTTGTTCATATGGACATTTGGGGACCATTACACACTCCCACTCACGATGGTCATAGCTACTTTCTCACTGTTCTTGATGATTTTAGTCGATGTGTTTGGATCTTTCTCATGAAACATAAGGGCGAGACCCGTGAACTTGTTAATTCTTTCTGTTCCATGGTTTCTACACGATTTTTAGTTTCTGTTAAGACCATTCGTTCTGACCAGGGAGCAGAATTTCGAATGGATTCTTTCTTTGCTATGCATGGTATTGTTCATCAGCAAAGTTGTGTCTCTGTTGCTCCTCAGAATGGACGAGTCGAATGAAAACACCAACATCTCTTAGCCGTAGCCCGTTCCCTAAGATTCCAAAGCGGTTTGTCTCTCAGATTCTGGGGGGATTGTGTCTTACATGCTTGCTACTTAATCAATAGACTTCCAACTCCTGTTCTTAACAACCTTTCCCCTTCCGAGACCCTTTATAACGTCAAGCCTTCATATGATCATTTGCGTGTTTTCGGATGTTTATCCTATGCCAGCACCCTATCTCATAATCGTACCAAATTTGCTCCCATATCAACCCCTTGTGTGTTTATAGGATTCCAGAATGGCATCAAAGGATACAAATTATTGGAGATAGCTACCCAGAAAATCATTGTGTCCAGGAATGTTGTGTTTCATGAATCAATTCTTCCTTACAGAGAACCTCAACTTTCTCCAACGTTCACTACCACCCCAAACCAATCCATGATTCCTATCACTCTTGATTCCCTTTCTCCTCCCACTGATGACTTGGAAGAAAACATTTCTCCTGCAGACATGAATCATCACCTTCAAGCAGAAAATATCACCAACACAAATTCCAGCTCATCCTCAAACACAAATCAAACCCCTCAGACAGAAATCATCAACACAGACCTCACATCTTTATCTCAACCCACAAGCCATACTCAATCTCACACTTACATTAATCCTCCTATGCCATGTAAATGATCCACACGAATCACTAGACCTCCCAGATATCTGCAGGATTATCATTGTTCCCTTCTTAGCTCGACTCAAGCTGTAGTGGAGGATCACTCATCTTTCCCTATGCATAAATACCTATGTTATGATTTTCTTTCACCATCTCACAGAGTTTTTTCTTTGTCTAAGCCACAAACCTTTGAGGAAGCCGTGAAATCACCTCACTGGAGGAGGACCATGATGGAAGAAATGCAGGCTCTCGAGGCAAACGGGACATGGACAGTTACTGATAAATCATCAGGGGTAAGGCCCGTGGGATGCAAGTGGGTATACCGGATTAAGTACAAACCAGATGGAAGCATAGACAAGTATAAGGCACGTTTGGTTGCCAAGGGATACACACAAGTGTATGGAGTGGATTTTACAGATACTTTCTCACCAGTAGAAAAAATTACTTCGGTAAAAACACTGCTGGCAGTAGCAGCAGTTAAGAATTGGCACTTACATCACATGGATGTAAGCAATGCCTTTCTTCATGGAGACTTGGATGAGGAAGTTTATATGGACATACCAAAGGGATATGAGACTAAAGGAGAAGGAAAACAAGTCTGCAAACTACAGAAATTGTTGTATGGTTTGAAGCAGGCAAGTCGGATGTGGTTCATCAAGTTCACCAAGGCACTGAAGTTGGAGGGATTCAAGCAATCTGATTCTGATCATTCTCTATTCACATACTGCTCAGGAACGTCCACGCTAGTATTGCTGGTCTACGTGGACGACATCATACTGGCTGGGAATGATCTCGTGTTGATGGAAGAGATTAAAAGGAAGTTGCAAGGACATTTCAAAGTAAAAGATATGGGGTCCCTGAAATATTTCTTTGGACTGGAAATTGCCAGAACAAAGGATGGAATTTCTATGTGTCAACGAAAATATTGCCTGGAAATGATTTCAGATGCTGGGTTGTTGGATGGGAAACCCACAAAGACTCCACTTGATTATAAGGAGAAATTAAGAGCAGATGAAGGAAATCCCCTGGAGGACATTACTGTATTCAGACAAATAGTTGGGAGGCTGCATTACATCACCATAACACAACCTGACATTTGCTATGCAGTACAACAACTGGCACAGTTTCAAGCCAAGCCTACGGATATACATCTCAAAGCTGCATACAAAGTTATCAGGTATCTAAAAGGGTCCCCAGGTCAAGGTCTATATTTTAGAAGGGACAGCAGCCTGGAGGTTAGTGGATACTGTGATTCAGATTGGGCAAGTTGCCCAGACACGAGAAGGTCTACCACTGGATATTGCTTGTTTCTGGGCAGTTCCTTAGTGTCTTGGAAGACTAAGAAACAAAGCACAGTGTCCAGATCTTCATCGGAGGCTGAGTACAGAGCACTCGCCTCGTTGTGCTGTGAAGTTCAATGGATGAAGGTCTTACTGGCGGATTTGGGAGTCCCTCACAGCACTCCAATGCAACTTTACTGTAATAATCAGTCAGCGATCCACATTGCTTACAATCCCGTTTTTCATGAACGCACTAAGCACATAGAGATTGATTGTCATGTGATTCGTGAGCGGATTGAGTCAGGATTGGTGCAGCTTAGACACGTCTCAACGGAAACTCAGTTGGCTGACATCTTTACTAAGGGACTGGCTGCTCCTCGGATGCAATTCTTGCTGTCCAAACAGGGTGTTCTGAACATCTATTCCCCAGTTTGTGGGGGGGGGGGGTGTTAGATAATGTTAAATTATAGTGCAGTAGCTGAGTGTAGTAAGTGATAGTTGTAGTGATATAAATAGAACTTTCCCCTTTCTCTTGTAATTCAATTTCAGTTACACAGTAATAACAGAAAACAGATTCATTACATTCATTTTCATTTCTTCAATCTTCACAAACTGTAGTACTTTTGGATTTATTTTGGTCTGGACTTCTGAATCTTGTCATCTGCAGTGTTTCTTGAATGGATGTAGGCAGCCCGGGCCTTTTTCCATTTCTAACGTTATTCCAACAACTGTAACTCTGCAAGAATCTGCTGTGAATGTGAATGAAACAGTGGTATTATTGATTCCCCATACTCAAATTCCCGTTCCTGAAGAAATATCCCGAATTGTATTCAGGTTCGGGAACAGGACTTCGAGTATGTAAATCGGGAATTTGGAAATTCGGGAACAGTGTCCCGATTTCCACTCCTATCCTTCTCTGATTTATTTCTAGTTTTCTTGAGTCTTGAATCTGAGTTCAGCATAAGCTGTAGAATCAGGTGCTTCAATTGAGAGTGAGGTAGATTGCTTCATTAAGTTCTCAGTTTGATCATGTCAAAATAAGATGAACATTTCATAGTTAGATTGCATTTGATTTCCTATATTATTTGTTGTAATAATGGTTATTGCATGGTTTGAAAAATCATCCTTGCTCTTGTAAAGGTTCTTGCTATACAACATGCATAGTAACGATCCATGTGACTTCAGTTGCCTTTGTTTCATTAAGTTCTCAGTTTCCACATTTATTGTCCAGCTTTCTGTTTAATCTGTTGACTTATTAGATATTTTACTATTTTAGACGGTAGTTCATAGAATCTTATGAACCAATTCTACGATTTTACTACCCGATTCTATGTTTACGACTGTACCTCACTTCTCATTCCACGTGGAATCCCGATTTTGACTAGCACTTTGAGGCTTCCTCTCGATTGCAGTCATATGTTGGTTTACTTCAATCGATGATCTCCTGTACAGTGATATCAATTTTCTGGTTACTGACAAATCCAGAAAAGAGAAAGAGAATCGGTTCATTCAACCTCAGAGCCCAGAAAGCGGAGCATTCTGCTTGCGGCTAGTGGGAGTGTGGCTGCCATCAAGTTTGCAAACCTGTGCCACTGTTTCTCCGATTGGGCTGAACTGAAAGCGGTTGCTACTAAAGCTTCTCTACATTTCATTGACAGAGCTGCACTTCCCAAGGATGTGCTTCTTTACACAGACGAGGATGAATGGTAGACTTGGAGCAAGATTGGGGATAGTGTGTTGCACATTGAACTCCGCAGATGGGCAGACGTTATGGTTAGTGCCCCACTATCAGCCAATACCCTTGGCAAATATCTTGTTTGGCTTTAACATTTCCTCACCGTCAGCGAAGACTGGACTTGCAAGGTGTCTGAATTTGCTGTCACTATTTTAACCTATAGAAGCAATATTCTCAGGTTTCGGCTGTAACAACAATCATTTCAAATATGCAATTGTAGACGCACTATTAGGGTTTATATTCATGTTAAAGAAGGCTTTCTTTGCTATTTGCAATAAGTTAAGTGACTAGCAGAGAGTGAAAGCATTTATATATACGATGGATCAGTTTTGCAAATCTATTGCCCACAAGAACTAAGGGAATTGCTTTCTTGGTGCAACTGTCAACCTATGATTGTTTTCTCATGAATTCATTCATTTGAAGAAAGTACTTCTAGCGTGGGAGGGTTCTCCGATATAATTTAGGTACACATTCCATGGTTATATTGTTTTTGTGTCTTGGTTGCATCAAATTAGTTGCACTAGTAATATAGTTGCTTATGCAAGCTATCTTTAACATTTCCCTCAAATGCAGATTGCTGGGGGATTGTGTGATAACCTGCTGACTTGTGTTGTGAGAGCGTGGGACTATTAGGAGCCTCTGTTCATAGCACCAGCTATGAACACGTTCATGTGGAGGAACCCATTCACAGAAAGGCATCTGATATCAGTAGATGAAATTGGGATTACCATGATCTCACCTGTTTCAAAGAAGCTGGCTTGTGGAGATTATGGTACCGGTGCAATGGCAGAACCGTCTGGGATAAATTCAACTGTAAGACTGTTCTTACAGTCGAGGAATCAACAAGGTGAAGGGACAAACAGTTAACAATAGTGGGAGAGAATCCTCACACTCGCTTGTAACTCCCCATCTGATTGTTTACTGTATTGTAGCTTGACTGAGATAAAAGCAGCCTTGTGTGGATTATTGTCGGGTTGGAATAGGTAAGCTTGTTAGTAGAAATGTGTAGTAGGAAGACGGCCTTCTAGTTATGAGAGGTGGAAAGGGTAACAGGAGCTTAGGAAATAGGAACAGTCAGTCTCTCAGAGACCAGCAAAATGAGGATTCGTTATGTTGTAGTGACGTACAAAAATAGTATGAATGAGGTTTGTTGAAATCGTATCAAAATCAACTAGCTTGAGTAGTTTGGTCCAACCTTCCACTTACTGCCTACCAACTGGTGGGACTATGACTTGTTTGATTTGCAAAATCGTACCTTTTCTCTGTTGTGACACAGAAATGAATGACTAGCTAGGTTGATTTTAGATAAATGAGATCCAACAAACTTCCCTTTTTAAGGACAAACGTGGTGGTTTATAGAGATCAGAGATGAACTATGATCTGTTATTATACTTGTGTTAGGGTTGGTGTGTATACAAAACGGAATCTAAACAGTAATCCCATCAGGCAGATTAGACACTGATCTATCTGAATTTTACCTTAACACTGTCGAATTGGCCTAAAGGTGCTGGAATTGCCAAGTCGAATAAGAATTGGTTCATTACACGCAGATAAAATAAAATAAAAAAAAGAATAGTTTCTTGAACCAAATACAAGTTCGATTACATTACTACCACAAAAACTGTGATTGAGAATCTTGTTTCTCCCGGGAACCGAGTTAGGGGTGCAAAAACAGCCATGAAATGCTGGTGATGACATGACAATTCAAGGTGGTTTTTGCATCAACTAATAAAAATTACAGAGTCCAACTCCACCCAGCCAACATCAACAACTGACTGACTGACTAACTAACTAAGTAACTAACCCGTAAGTACTAAACACGATTCGCTTCCCTAGGAGCAGCAGCAATAGTAGCTGATACCTGATTATGTTCATCCGCCACTACTCTCCTCATCTCAACAACCCACTTCACCAACTTCACTACATACTCATACATATTCAAAGCAATGTACATCCCTATCCCACCAATTATCCCATTCGAAATCGAATAAGTCAACGGCATCAGCAGCATTGTCAAAAACGCAGGCACACCTTCCTTCAAATCACCCCAATCAATATCCTTCACCACTTTCATCATCATCACCCCAACCATCACCAACGAAGGCCCAACTGCCCACGGCGGGATGCTGCTCAACAACGGAGTGAAGAATATCGACATCAGAAAATATAACCCAACAACCACCGCAGTCAACCCCGTCCTCCCACCTTCCCTCATCCCAGCCGTTGACTCCACAAACGTCGCCACCGGTGAAACCCCCAGCGCAGACCCAACTACCGTTGATCCTGCATCAACCATGAACGCCATGTACTCGCCTTCGAAGCTCCCTCTCTCGTCCACAAGCTCCCCAACTTCAGCCATGGTGTACAACGTCCCAGTTGTCGACACAACATCCACGTATAGCAATGTCACTAGTGCAACCCATACCTCACTCCTATTGAAATCTCTGAAACTTATGGCTCCTGCCGTTGACTTAATCTCGTGGAAGTCAACCACTTTCTTGAAGTAATTGAAGTTTTTGTCACCAGTTGACGTGTGAGGGAAGTATGTGACACTAGTGCCTCGAACCCATGACACAACTGTCACAAACATAATCCCATATATCATACTACCCTTCACGTTCTTCATCAGTCCGTAACATGTTATTAAAAACCCGACGCATCCTAGCCAGAAAGTGGGGTTCGTCATCTTCCCGTCGACACACTCTCCAGTGACCGGATTTGTCCTCGAGCAGGCCGCAAGGGTCACCAGAGTGGATGGATCTGGCCCAACAAGGCCCAAACCTTGATGGACCTGTAAGCCCACAAACGCAATAAAAAGCCCAATCCCCGCCGCGCAGCCTAGCCTCACCGGCCTCGGTATTAGCCTGGCGATCTTGGACCGAAGACCGAGAACGGCAATTGCGAGAAACACACATCCTTCCACCAAAACAACGGCCATTGCGGTCCGGTAAGACATGGAGCCGGACCCATGGAAGCCCACCAAATTGTAGGCCAAGTAAGCGTTTGGGCCCATACCGGGAGCAAGTCCAAAAGGAAGATTAGCTAAAACTCCCATGGCAAAAGAAGCAAGCATGGCTGTCAAGGCAGTGGCGACCACTAGATCACTCTTGATTGTGTCTAGGCAGCTCTGGTAGCCCTCGTCGGCGGGGGAGCAGGTGCCCCCGGAGTCGGCGAGGATGGTGGCGTTGACAGAAATGATGTAAGCCATTGTGATGAACGTGGCGGTGGCAGCACGGAGCTCCTTGGTGAAGGTGGTCTTTCGGGGTTGGAGCTTGAAGAATTTTCCGAACCGGCTGTTGGATACGGCGTTGTTTAAGGAGGTCTCTACTTTGGTGAAGAAGGAAGGAGGGGAAGAAGAAGAAGAAGAAGGCATAATGGTAATGGTAATGGTGGGTTTGGGAGTGGTTAGGTGATGGTGAGGGTTTTCCATAATAGATGGATGGAGTTTGATTTTGTAAGGACAGAATCTTTGGAGTGATATATTTATAAGGGGGAGGGAAAGTAGAATGGTTTATAATTTTGGATTTTCAAGGGAGGTAATGATTTGAGTTAAGGATTGAGATTTTTTTTTTGTATTTTTATTTTTATAAATAAGGGCAGAGAATCTTTTGGGCAGGTTAATTACTAAATTCAAATTCATTTGTTTATTTATTAATTTTCGTACTCCTGTTACAATAATTTAAAGTCATAAGAATGGTTTTTTGTTAGCCAAATTAAATAGAGTGAGTCGAGTTACGGGTTACAAGATATTGAGTTATAATACAGATTTGTTGGGCTACAAATTAATTTGATTAATTGCTTTAAAAACATTTGAGATTAGCAGTTATGAATTGTTGGTCATTAATCATCTTTACTGAGTGAGTGCTGCCTGATTTTGTAATCTAATCCCACTTATGTTAACGTTACAGTTAAAGCTCTTCATCATCATCATCATCATCATCATCATCAATCCATCATCTTCCATTTTGTTTTGGTGCTAATTAAGTTTTTTTCCTTTACTTTCCCTGTTACATTATTTTGTACTGTTATGTATGAAAATATATGCCCCGCCCGACTCACCTCTTAATTTGTGAAACCACAAATCTTAACATTCTCTAAACACTTGGCTAGCTAATTAATAAGCTAAAATGTTGATTCCTTTTGGTTGGAACGTAACACACAGCACAGGTCATAAGTACAGGTACTTTAATTATAAGTAGTCCTCAAAGAAAACGTGAGGTGTAGATATGCTTAATTACTTTAACGTTCCCAAACCATCATCACTACTATATATATGCCTTAATTTCACGAGTCATGACTAGCTAGGCAGCCAACGTATAAAAGATCATGAGCGGCATGCTTACTTTAACATTTCCATACTATCAACTAACGCTATACATATTTCACGTGAAATACAAGGACGGATTTAGGATTGAAATATGTACTGAGTCAGATTTTAATATTAACGTATATATTGAGTAATTAATTTACGAAACGTAATACTAAGTGAAAAAATATATATGTTGTGTTATTTTTAGTTAAAGCAAGTTGTTCTTAAATATTGAATGTATCATTAACGATTTTTTTTCCTAAACAAGTAAGACCATTCTCATCACAAAAGGAAATAATTGATAAACTTGCTTATGTGGCCATAATGTTCATATTATCAATTTTTTTTTACATCGAAAAGGTCTACTTATATCATTGAAATCTACTTCTGAAGGGGTGGCACAAATTCCATCCCCAAAGGGGCATAAGCATTCAACTCGGAGATCCAATGCTCAGGAAGAGAACCCCTAACTGCCCTTTTTGCAACCCCATCTTTGCGCGAGTTTGATATTCACGGAGTGAATAGAACTGCAAGAAGGGGGGATTGACGCAGAACGGTCACCATAGAGGCAATGCTAGCCGCACAATCCCAAGGACAAATGACACGAGACCCGACCATTGAGAATATTAACCAGAGTCTTGCAGTCGGAGAAGATTCGACATGGAGCATCCAAATGGTTACCAATCTCAATAGTAATCATAAGAGCCTCGGCTTCAGCCGCAAAACGGAGAGGACATGACGAGCGGATTTTACCCCGCTAATCAAACACCCACTAGATTGGTCTAATGTATTGTATTTCCCTAGGGTCTTTCTAATACTATTACTCAAATTGATTATGCTAACTAAACCATGTAATAGTGAATGGTTGTTTGTATGATTGTTTCTATAACCAATTATCAACTAGGTATGCAAATCAAAAGAAAGCAAATGCAAGAGATAGAGTTTGAAATATGGAATGAAACATGTTTGGATTCGAATCCACTAAGGCAAACAATTCATGGATGAATGATATGTTATCTCAATTATTCAGGTTATAACGGCTTGGCTATTTCTTACGATAGTCTTAGGTGAGACTCGCGCCTCTAAGGATCTATTTTGCTCGACCATAGACTCCTTTCTGGAGCTAATCTCTTTCTCGAGCTAATCTACACCTAAGCAGAACATAGTAATGGTGTTCGATGAAATGACACAACGATAATGATACAGAATGCCTAAACGATATGTTCCTCTCTCGAGCTAACGAATAACCTAGAGTTCTTCCTAAGCGTCCTATCGATCTATGTTCCTCTTGGACCCACAAATCAATAACAGTGATTCAATTAAGGAGATCAAACGAAATTGAATCAGAAATTAGGTTTAGCAAGAACACATCATAAGTCTGAATAACCTTGATAACAAATAAAAGGGTTAAAACCCCATCATCCATACAAAAACCAAGCTAAAGCTTCATCTAATAAAAACAACACGAAAAGTTTAGCTACTCATGGTTCGGGAAACATGAAAGGTAGAAGAAAGGAAAATAACCCGGGAAGAAAATATGTTTCGTCGAGAAATCTCCGTCTTGTCGTCAATCTCCAATCTGTCTCCAATCGTTGATGTTCTCTCACTTCAATCGATCTATGGAACTGTATCTCTCTCCAAAAGAGCAGGTGGTTCGAAATTGAGATCCTAGCATCCAAGACATCCACAAATAGAACGAGAACAACAATCATGCATCCACTGTCATCCATAAAGTAAGCTTGAGAAGAATTTTCGAAAAGCAAGAACAACAATTAAGCACAAATGATCACAAGTTAAGTACCCAAAATTTCAAAGCACCCTAATCCCCCACTGTTTAACAGGACATTATCCTCAATGGACCAAACAATCAAGTGAGACAGAGCCAGAAAATATGGTACTAACTTAGAAATCATGATAGTGAGCACATGTAGAGCTTAGACGAGGACCAAGGCTCCATTCGAATATTAAGTGAGATCTAGACTTCCTCTTCATATGAATGGAGTTTTATGGCCAAAGAGAAACAAAAAAAAGCAAAGGAAGAAAGGCAATTGCCAATCAGTTACATCAATCCATAACAAGCAAAAATAAAAAAACAGACACATAAGTTCAACCACGAGACACATAAAAGAAAACTAAAACATAACCACAAGTTCTAGATGAAAAACTGAAGTTCGAAAGATAGAAAGGTGACTACTACTCATCCATATCACTACCACAACACCACTTCACAATGCTCAACTAAATCAAGGTAGATCACCCCACACTTAAATAGTTCGAAATAGGGAAATGAGGAACTGAAAACACCTAAGTACATGGCATGCTAGATAAGCGTCCTCGTCAACATTACAACATCTTAAGATTTCATTCGGCAAAAAATATTCACCCTAGAAGAACTAATTAATCAAAAACCCCTAACATGAGGGTAGGAGATCACCAAAGAGAGTCATTAAGCATAATGAACATGGCAAACGGTAAGCAATTAAGTTCAAATTCGTTTCAAAACCCTAACATATCATCAGTTTCGGCAAGGCGAGGCCAATTGCACAAAATCACACACTTCAAAAAATTAGGGTTCATGGGTGTGTAACACACCTCGTGTATTATCAATACACGTCATGGGTTACCAATACACAGCGTGTATTGTCAATACATGCCCGTGTGTTAGAAAGCAGCAATCTCGGATGATACAATACACGTCTGTGTATTACTAATACACGACGTGTGTTATTTTTTTGTTTGCCGTTTCTTCATCCTCCACACACTTAACAACACAATGTCACCCCCGAACATCCGAGATACCATTTTATCATCCACACTCAATTGACTCAACAGTAGACACACCACAAGCCTCAAAAGTTGAATTTTTTTTTAAAAAAAGACTCAAAACTCAGGTTCCCTCCCGAGAAGGGATCTTTCTTTTACGTCTTTGAGCTATATGATACCTGGATTAGGCCGCCCAACTTAGAACCTCCTTGAATTCCATTAGTTTCTTCAAGGATTGGAGTTGAATCCCATGTAACACCCTAAGAGATGGATGGAGAAGACGGTGAAGTGGTTGTGAGCTCCAATTCATGCCTAGAAGTGACATTCTCTTCTTAACCGCTAATGATTAAAAAGGGAAGAGGTAGTATGGTGTATCGACACTTGTATCCTCAATTATCCCTGATCCAATAGTGTATCTTGAGAATTCCTTTGGGGCATACAAGTTTGGTACTGAGATAGTGTCCTCTCTAATCTTGTGTGTGAAGCACTCATTATCAGTATCCTGAGAATTTACTTTATCGTACCTCAGACAGCCTAATTGCTTCGTTACTCTGGGCTATGAATTCATGATTTTGGGCAATATATTTGTCCAAAAGTTTATTTGTATATGTATTCTTAGCAGTCGGAGGTTGATATGAATCATTACTTAAATATTGATTGTGAAAGGAGTGACAGTCTTCATTGTAGCTTTGGTGGTTGTACGTTGTTGATGAGTCTTGAAAACAAGATGGTGTAGATTGGTCCTGATTCCTATATGAATTTGATTCTTGCCCAAATTTGTTCCATTGTTGATGCTCTCCTTCATGATTAGGTTGGTAGTAGCTTGGTGAACCTTGGTACTCATAATATTGGTTGGTGAAGAACCCCAACCTTCATCGTAGTTACCTTCAGCACAGGAACCTTGCCACTATCCATTCGAACTGTAATCTTGCATAATGGAACTCAAGATAAAAAACCCCGATAAACCATGTGAGAGGAAATAGATATGATAGGAAAAGTACAGGGATAGCTAACAATCAAAATCTTCCTACAATTTAGAAAAGTCCCCGGCAACGATGCCAATTTGACGAGCGGATTTTACCCCGCTAATCAAATACCCACTAGAATGAACTAATGGAATCGTATTTCCCTAGGGTCTTTCTATTGCTATTACTCAAATTGATTATGATAACTAAACTAAGTAACAGTGAACGATTGTTTGTATGATTATTTTTATAATCAATTATCAACGAAGTATGCAAATCAAAAGAAAGAAAATGCAAGAGATTGAGTTTCAAATATGGAATGAAAAAAGTTCGGATTTGAATCCACTAAACCAAACAATGCATGGATAAACGATATGCTATTGTCAATTATTCAGGTTATACCGGCTTGGCTATTTCCTACGACAGTCTTAGATCACTCTCGCGCCTCTAAGGATCTATTCTGCTCGACCATAGACTCCTCTGTTGAGCTAATCTACACCCAAACAGAACGCACTAAACGTGTTCGATGAAATTCCATAACGATAATGATGTAAAAAACCTAAACGATATGTTCCTCTATCGAGCTAACGAATAACCTAGAGTTCTTCCTAAGCGTCCTATTGATGTGCATTTCTCTCGGACCCACACATCAATGACTATCATTAAATTAAGGCGATCAAACGAAATTGAATTAGAAATTAGGTTTAGCAAGAACACATCATAAGTCTGAATTACCTTAATAACATATCAAAGGGTTAATACCCCATCATCCATACAAAAATGAAGCTAAAGCTTCATCTCATCCAAACAACACGAAAGGTTTAGCTACTCATGGTTCGGGAAACAAGAAAGGTAGAAGAAAGGAAAATATCCCGGAAGAAAACATGATTCGTCGATAAACTTCTGCCTTATCGCCCATCTTTTTCTCTCGATTGTCAACATGAAAGTTGCAAGAAATTAAATTAGATTTCCAACACTGCTGATATTGAATCAATCAGACTTCTGAGCGACGCATTGTGCTCAAAATAGTAAACTGCGATGTTTTCTTCCCAAGTCAAACATATTGAGTTGTTCCAGCCTCCCCGCCATGCCTTGATTCATCCCGAGACGTCATATGACACCTGAAATACCCAAGGGGCCAAGGGTGAAAAACCCATGAAACACCCCAAATACAATCAAAATGAGACATCCAAGCATCCAAAAACGTCGTTTAACGCGGGAATAATGATATGAGCCGGAACACACGAATAACGACGACCGAGACAATCTATCAAAATAAGGTTTTCAAAACTCAAACAAATCAAACAACCGGATGAACTAGTTACCTAGCCAATCAATCGAACACAAGGTCGAAGGGAGGGTCTAAGTCTCACAAATCTAAGGTGCTACAAAGATTGGGTGATAACCCGACTACGGTAAACCGAATCCGCTACCTAGCAATGACGTACTAAAAATAAAACGAATTATAAAAACAGCATAAGTCGAAATTTGCTTTCTTATTTCAGGGGGGTCTTATTTCACTATGGTGGCTGATCCCTCTTTATATAGGAGAGGAAGGCCACAAAATTACAAGGAGAAATAATAAAATAAAGGGTTAGAAGAGTCCTTGCTAGGCAAGTGCTCTTCTTCCTTTGGGATTAAGTCTTGACTAGGTCAATGCTTGTTTCCTAAGGAACCCCTTTGGCCAAGGAGCCTTCTAGAAGGAGTCCTTGGTTCTACCTATACTAATCCTATCAACTAAAGGAAGAACAAAACACAATCCAAATCAAAGTTCACTAAAGAAAACAATAAACGGATAATGGGGTCACTTAAGCTCGAATGGGCTTAGTGAGTCGTACGCCTTGGTGGAAGGTAGATGGCCTGATCTCAGGATTTGTATACACTCATGGAAGCCCCATGAGTGATTATAGAGCTTCTTGTGTGAGCTAAACTGGTCTAGACTTGAAGTGATGCAAGAGTCCTCGTTTCGGGGGCACCGACATCACTGTAACGAGTCCACTTGTGGGCTTTAACTCCAAACTTGTTTTTCCATGCTTCCAACGTCCTAGTTGGTCTTAAAATGGCCCATTAAGCACCTTGTACAGAGATGGTACGAGAAAAGTCTTCTCATTTGTGCCAAGGTGCGATTTGGTGTAATCCTCCAAAATTGATGGACCCAATTTCGAGCAACGTTGCACTTTTGAATCCAAATGAGCCCCAAATGCTCCCAAATTCGGGACATGTCTCTTCTCATCAATCCACACAACTGCTCCAAAATTAGTGCGGGCAAATTTGATCTCTTCGCTCATTCTTGCGATTCTTTATACTTGGGTGCGGTCGTGATGTTGATGTCATCATCGATGTCGTGGTGCAGCATCAGTGCCACCCGTCGGATCGGGAAATCTTCAAGTGCTCCATTATCTTCATGACTTCAAGACAGGGATGGCCTTGATTCCATCTCCAAGAGTCCTCCAAAAATGCTCGTTTTGCTCCAAGGTTCTTCGAGTTTGGTGACTTTTCTGTTGATTTCCTCTGAGGGCTATTGACTTCTCGAAACCTTGGCATCATGGATTGGGACCGCTGGGTGGGTCTCATCAAATAGTTGTGCTAATAATGGAGCTTATCAGGACACAATGATAAAGCTTGCTTTCCCGCTTATGGCTTGACCAATGGACATCAGAAACAATGACTCCATAAGCCGCCTGATGGTTTTTATAATTGAAAGACCCATCACAATGAATATTCCGGAGGATGTCAAAAGGCGATGGACAAGGGTTCGACGGAATATGGGGGGCTGTTTGAGGGAGAGGAGAAAAGTTCGGCATCGACGGATGAGGCAAATCATTCCACAACGCCACATCCTGGAGAGCAAACGCGCATGTGGAAGTAGGCACCGGTGTAGTCGAGTTGAAAACAAAATCATTACGGATCTTCCAAACATTCTAGCATCCGGCTGCAATTAGCTGCATCTGGATATTACTCATCCGATCTTTCAATTGGAAAAACCAATCCACAAAAGATGTTCCTGCATCAGGACGAATCAAAGAAGGAAACATAAGATTTCAAGCATCACACGCATGATCACAAAGAAGAAGGCAATGAGAAATAGAGTCATCTTGGTGGAAAAAAGAGCAAAAATCGCATATGGGGCACATCACCGAGAAAATAGGTTGGCATTGGTCGCCAAACACTTATTGATAGATCGCCAGAGGAAGAAAACCACTTTGGAGGGGCTGGAATATTCCATAACCACTTCCATTTAGCCTTCTCAACCGTGACACCAAGGTTATGAGTTGCAGACACACTAAAGCGAGAATGGAAGTAAGCCAATCAGATCGACATTTTCCAGAGACTTCCGGTTTCCACACCCAAAAGTCCTTTAAATCAGCCGCTCCAATAGGAACCTTCAAAAAAGCTCAAGCTATCTCAGCAGAGCAGAATGAGTTAAGAAGGTCCTCATTCGATCTCTTTTCCTAATGCAAAACAGCTCCTGAACCTTCTCGAAATCGCCATGACAGTCTAGGAAAAAATTTGAAAGGTCCAGGATCCAAGGGTCGCCACTCACCCTTGTGGAATCCCCCGAACCATTCATTTTAACACAACCCATAGACAGGACCAGGAGAGCATCACATAAGCTACTCCAAATCCACAATGCGTGTCGCCCCTTACCAGCCTCCGGAAAAGATCGATTACGAAAGTATAAGGACTTGAGAAGGTGAGCCCAGGTAGTGTCAGGGTTTGTCAACAAACGCCAGCCCTGACGAGCCAAGAGGTTCTTATTAAAGCAGGCGAAATCGCAAAAGCCAAGACCACCCTCATAGCGGGAATCACATAACCGGGAACCCTTGCACCAATGAATGGACTTCTTTTTCATCGAACCAGACTAGAAAAAGAGTCGGAGAAGGTTGTTCATCTTCTTAATAAGTTTTGAAAGAAAAGCAAATAAGCTCATGATATAAGTAGGGATAGCCTGGGTAATTGCTGTGAGGAGAGTGATGCCCGCATGAGAGAGAAGGAGACCTTTCCAAGCTTGGCCTTGGTTCTCCATTCGCTCAATAAGGAAAGAGAACTTCTCCACTTTGGACCGGCCGCATTCGGCCGGCACTCCCAAGTATTTAGAGTGAGCACTGTCATGAGAGAAAGAGGTGCAAGCATATACTAGCTTTAAGATCATTCGGGCGCACTGAAGAAAATAGATGACTTGTTCTTGTTGATTTCCTGCCCCGTAATAGCACCATACCCATTAATAATATTCATCACCTCTTGAGCTTCTTGCACTGAGTCCTTCCCAAAGATCTCCGTATCGTCCGCAAATAAGCAATGAGTAAGAAGGGGGCACCGAGGTTTGAGACGAATCCCATTGATAATCCGATTTTCTGCTCCTTTTCAATCATAATAGATAGTGTGTTAGACATGAGGATAAAAAGGAACAATGATAATGGATCACCCTGACGAATCCTGTGGGAGGGAGAGAAGAACTCTGTTGGGGATCCATTGAACAGAATGGAGAACCGAATAGTCTAGATACACTCCTTCACCCAATTACACCATTTATGATTAAAATCGTAAGCCCGCAACAACACGTCCAGGCATTTCCAATCCACCAAGTCATATGCTTTTCGCATATCCAGTTTCATAAGCATATCCATCTTCTTCCCTTTTTCCTAATCCGAAAATGGTGAAGAGCCTCATGAACAATAATAATATTGTCTTGAATCATGCGGCCTCCAGAGAAAGCACCTTGCATTTCCGACACAAGGATAAGGATCCATTACTTCAGCCGAAAGCCATCATCTTCGAAATGATCTTATATATGAAATTGCAACAAATAATGGGTCGGAATGACTCATTTTTTTTGGACTTGGGAATTTTAGGGATTAGAGCCAGCTAAGCATCGTTCCAACCGCTAAATGAATTTTGGGACGGAGATAATCTCATGAGTAATTTCTAACCACATCCATCCCTAAATTATTTAGTAATTTCTATTCATCATTTATGTAATTATGTTTTCCTTTAACGATAATAATATTTCATTTATAATGTAAATTATAATCATATGTTCTTTTCTTAAAAGTTGGTCCATTTGCATATGTGAATCCCTAATAATTGCTAATTATGGGTCATTTTATCCTTCACTTTACTTTAGCAATTGCTAAAATTTGGAAATAGAGATTCCCTAAATGAGAGCACTGAATTGAAATTATGATTAATATACATCGAGTACTGATCCGATACAACAAAACACTCTGCCGGATATAAAAATTTCCCTAAAACAAACTTAAAATAATTGTAAATATATATATATATATATATATATATATGAATTTACGATTCATAACCGAAATTATCCACTGCAGTGCCTCCCCGAACACCTGTTGATCCGCCTTGCGAGGAAAATATGAGTAATAATTATACCTTTCACGGAATGATCCTTTTTTTATTGTGTGTCTAAGTTCACAAAAGTATACCAATTTGATTGGGTCTTACTTGTAAAATAGGTAATGGTAAATATATAATCATAATCATTACCTAAACATAAAATTTCTGAAAAAGGAAGATTGGGAAGATCCAATTGATCCACCCACTTTGGCATTCAATTTGCTGGTGGTAGCTAGCTCCAATCCATAATTATATATTAATAATTTGATTAAATGTATGGTTGTATGGTCTTTAATTAGAATCGATAATACTGATTCCCGATCGTGGCCGTCTATCAGTCGACGCTGACACCTAGATCTCCACCAACAAACGGAACCCACTGCTCCTGCAAAATGAAAATCAAAAGCACCAATTACTGAAACAACCCGTCGTACAAGATGAAGTATCTCTTCCATCGGCATCCGAATCATCAACTCACCGGAAACGTCCGCTCGCCGTCGGCGGATGTTGCAGATTCGCCACTCGGTCGTTTCTTCTAAATGATCTTGATAGGTAGAGTTTTCAGCTTCTTTAATTCTATAAAAATGTAAACCATACGATTGTATCTCTACAATCCAACGGCCTATATTATATTATCTCTATAACGATAATTATTAGTTCTCTCTTTATACTATCCCAAGAGGTATACTCTGACCGTTGACTGATTGTGATGAATATTATCACACGTAATCATGAAATATAATATGTATTCAGCAAACAAACGAATAGAATATAAATACAACCACTGAAGCTTCAACATTGGAGCCAACCGGTCAAACATAAAAGGCGTTTTATTATTATTATTATTATTATTATTATTGAAAATTAGAAATAGCTCCGTTGTACTGCAGGAAGGAATATAGATATAATTCTGGTAAATTTTGTTATGAAGAGAAATCACAAGTTTTTGTTTGCAGTAAGAAATTGCGTGTAGTAAAGAATAATTGCTCTGGATATCATAGAGCAATGAGGAATGATACTACAAATAAAGTAAATGTCATATCAATTGGAGAGCTCTAACTCTTATAAGGACTAAAAAAATTGTTTTCACTTATAATTTAATGTATGAATCGTTAATAAACGAACTTATAAAAGATGAAAGTTATAATTAAAAATTTAGGACTCACAATAAAAAAAAATGTAAGTGAAAAGAGAATCGTTATCCTTTCATGCAATAGTAAAACTCTTAGCTACTAGAAATAGTAAATACATTAATTCATAATAACCATTATGAACCGAAGAACATCTAAAATAGTATTAGCACAAAAAATAAGAAATAAAGAATACAAATCTATATATAGAAGTCTAATCTAATATTTATAAAAAATAAAGTCTAATTTAATATAGAGTGGTAGCAAATTAAAATACAAGTACGCATGCGATATGGCCATTTCGATTTCATCAAAAGCTTTCAAAGTCTTCTCGTTACTTGCAACTCATGAGATTCCATCAACAAGATATCTACATTGTTTTCATTTATTTAACTATGAAAAAGCATATAGGGAATAATAATGCTGAACTCACTCTTGTATTTCATTCTTTTATACATTGAAGTTTGTACGGATTCACTAAATTTGGTAATATATGGAATTGTTTTATTAGAAGCTAACATGATTTAATTCTACGACTTCTCAATCAAATAAAAAAGTTGTAATATTATGTAAAAAATTGCATTTCAATAACTTCTTAAATGGTTGAGAGAGGTTAATAATTAATTTCTATAATATTATTTTACCGCAACAATTTATTCGACCACAAATTTCTTTAGTCCCTTTAACATTATAGTCTTCGAAAAAGAATTTATAGCTCATAGTTGTTATGTTAAATAATTATTAGTATATAAATTAGTACTTTTTTCCTGAAATAGAGTACTTGTACTATTAAAACTCATGGTAAAAGTTCATCAACACGAGAAAAGGTTGGTGATTTTCAAATAGGGTTACCATAAACACTGATAGCCTGAAAATGGCTATCCCTCCGGTTAAGCCTTTTATTCCTGTTGGCAGGAGCTAATGCTCAACCCTAACCTTTTTCTCCAAAATATGAAAACCTGCCGAAGAAAAGAACGGTGAACGCCAAACTAAAGCGACCAACAATGTTACCATGCATGACGCTGAAATCCTACCCCTCTCGGAGGAATACTTAATTCTTTAAATGATTACTTTTGAATTTGTATAATGAAGAAGAATTAATAATAAAAAAAGAGAAGAAAAAGCAGTTGCGCAGAGCCACGCCATTTCAGTTTTGAGAAGCTCGATGCAAATTAGATGAAGGATTGCACTCATTAACTTTATTATTATTATTATTATTATAAACTCTCTTCCATTACAGATAAAGACGAGTATTTATGATTGTCTACATAAGGCAGGAGAGAACTAACTATCTTCATGGAAGTTCTATCATGCTAAGTATCACTCATGTTTACATGTTCCTTGTACACATTTTCTATACACACGCCATGTACACAAGTGAAATACACAACTTGGAGTCTAGTGGTCAGCGGCGGAGTATTCTCTCTTTATCTACAGTAAACATTTCATATAATTGTACTCTACATATTTCCATAATCGTACATACACACGACCTTATAGACCTGCACACAATATAATAGACAGCGAAAGATTTTGATGGAAAAGTTCAACGTTTCTATCTTGTACTCATTTTTAGGCTTGCTTTTTGCAGCAGTACACGATTTCTACACATGTACATGGCTCTATACTAGGCATGTTCACAAACGAATGTACGCAACGATGGTGACCAATGAAGAACAATGGTAAAGAGCAGCTGGCAACAGAGATGGTGTGGCTAACAATGGAGTCGTACAAGTGAAGAACGAATGGTGATTTTCTATTTTTTTGCTCCAACAAACTGAACTATATCGTCAGATCATTAGATTGACCACTCAAGTCCGAGTTTGATACCATCATTCAAAGTCTTCTCTCTCTTCTGCAGAGCATAAATAATCACCATATCTTTTGGTAAGCCTCTCAGATCCATAGCATTTCTTAAGAGAAAAACATTACTACCTTTTTTGCTTAAATAATATTACAAATGACAAAATCACAACCAGCAGCAGACCATAATCTTCCAGTAGCAGATAACAAATCCATACGAAAACATGAATTTGAATTCAAAGGTTTATTTTTTCTTCTTGCCCCTCTTTTTACCACTAGTTGTTTCCACCTCTTCTTGTTCTTCAGCCTTTTGCTCCTCCTCCAATATGGCCAACTGCAAAAATAAGCCAACTTTTTTTTTGTAAATAAATGTGGACTTGACATGAATCAAGATATGGAACCTTGTGGCTACAAGAGAGCACAGAGGAAACGATCACTTACCTCATCAAGAATTGGTTTAAGCTCCCTGTAACGCCCTTCAGCAAGATCGAAACCATCTTTACGAAGCTCCTGCAAATCAACACTCGAAACCATTAGCACAATGCACTGAAATCATAAGCCAGACTTGGAACATAAACAAAAACACCAATCATGCCAAACTACACAAGGAAATCTATTCTCCTCTCTTCCGTAAAGAAGTTGATTTAATAATTAATATTTCCAATATAAAGTGAGGTTAATCATAAGCTTTACATCCTCACAATTCACAAAGTTGAAGGAACCGACCTTCCCAGTGTGCTGTGTATGTTCGTGTGCTGCCATTTGCCAGTACATATTCGTACGCTTATAAAAATCCCTCAAAGATTCTCCAGGCTTCACATTGAAACAAGAAGAGACGAGCAACCAGTTAGCAAATTGGAGGAATATATCTCACCTCTTGGTAAACTAAAAAGAAGATTTCATGTTGGCAACTGAATTTTTAAACTTGAAGACCAATGAGATTGAACTGGTATGGAATGATAGAGATGACAAGAAAAGGATAGGAGAATACTATTGGTGTTCTTTGTGAATCTGAAAGGCCAAGGCTAGCTCTGATTTGTTCTATCCTTGCTCGTTTCTCCTTCCTCCGAAGCTTCTTTTTCTCACCCTTTATTATAGCAACTGCATCTCCCACTTGAAGTGATCCGGAAGCATCATTCACAGCCTATCGGTTCAGAAATTAAGGTACATGAGTAATTTTGCAAGCTATAACAGATATACTTTTTATACTACACAGAATGTCAGGAAGGAATAGCAAATCCACATTTCAGCATACTTACCTCTGTGTCATCCTCATCCTCATCTTCGTCAGAGTCATCCATATCGCTGTCATTACTATCCTCATCATTGCTTGCATCTTCATCTTCTTCATCATCATCATCCTCAGAGACTTCTACCCATTCAGATTCAGATGCCTAAATGGAAAGGAAACCGTGGTCATGCCCAAACAACTCATATGTTAGAGGCTACAAAATCAAGACACCACTATACTTGTAACAGACTCTAATTGTCAACCATGCTCACAATACATAAATTCAGGGAATAAGCTTCAGCTATCTCTGATGCTACTGTGAGGACTGTATTAGCCATCAGATTAACATGGCAAAGAATGAGTTGTTGACACTATGATCTAACTTCTAAAAATGCAACCTAGGTGGAGCATGCCCAACTTCCACGAGTGCTTGATATACATAAGTACTCGGAGAATAAAAAGACGAGAGTGCTGGCTTGCCCATCCAAAATCCATTAAGATCCCATTTCTATAAAAAAATATCCATCTAGATTCTGCCATTTGGTAGCTAAAACAAAAGAAGCTTATCCCCTTTACACGAATCAAAATGCCAGTAACCAACCACCGTACGAGCAGTACCCTAACTACGGAAAGTTCTTTTGAGGATATATGCATAACGAAATTAACTGAAAGGCCATCCTTATAAAATCAAAGTATCCACAAAACTATATTTTTCTTCCAATAGAACTACAGCATCAGAAAAATTAAGAGTTGCTGGTGATGAATCTAAACCACTCGAAAGACTAAACGTATCCATCAAAACCACAAAGCACGAAGAAAAAAAGATGTAGAGAATGAAATGTGACAGACCGGGATGAGGCATTTCCATTCGTCAAGTTTGCTGAGATTGAGTGAATACAAATCGTCAAGTGTTATTTCCTGATCTTTGACTTCCATCATTCCACCGTACATGTATAACGTATCTCTACTGACGACCACAGAAGAGTTTATACGTCCACAGGGCTTCACTATCTAAAATACGGAAGCATATTAGAATTGAAGTTCAAGCATAAAATATTCACGAGAGAACCAAATCTGACAGTGACAAACCTCAGGGAAAGCTGAGCTTTGCACCATCTTGGCCTTAGAAGCCTCAACCTTTACTCCAACTTTAGTGCTTGAAGAGCCAGCATCTGCTACATTCAAGTTTGTATCCATATTCTCAGAGATCAGATCAACTTTGGCTTCATCAAGGTCCTCCATGGTCTCATCAATTTCCATATTGGAACAGTCTTCTGCTTCATTTATACTAGTACGTGTTTGACTTTCTGAACTTTTTTTTAACTGCGAAGAAATATAAAGTGCAACGTTTACGTTCGCAGGCTTATGGACCCATATTCACACACTGAAAGTACAAATGGACTTCATCATGAAGTTTCATGTTAGCTAAATTACTGCTTGGATAAACCTTATCTTTTGTGGACTTTTCCTTCCGCAACTCCAATGGATACCTATAACCATGAGAGTGAAAAATGGCATGGTTAAGCAGGAGATATTAAGGCAAAGGAAATATATACATTACTTCTTTTCAACGTATAAAACATCTGTATGGAAACAATAAAACAGTTAAAGCAAATTAAAGTATATCAACATAGCTTGTACATAGCTAACTTAACATCAATGCTTTTAGAAAACAATGCCAGAAACTAATTACCATCGATGGTTGTCTAACTGGAAGCCATAGAGTTCATTTAGAAATAAGCTCATCAGTACATCACCTGCAGTAACAAAGCCAGATAACCACAATCCATGATATACCGAAGGAATACATAGTCCATGGCTAACTAATAGAGATGCCAGCCTGATTTATGACTGTTGATTAACAGACACTCAAAATAATGGAAAAGAGTAAGATGTGACAAACATGATAAGAAATAGCCCTCCAAGTTCATACTGTCAAAGAACTGCAATAGTTGGCATCAAACATATACAAGCCATAATCTTATCTCGATAGATGTGATAATAACTTTCAAGATGATATAACTGACCTTCCATTTCCATATCCACCACTCCCCCAAACATCACAGCACGCTTCTTGTGCACACATATAGAAAAGCCAGCACGAGGCCCAGGAGGCATCCCACTCTTCTTTACCTATACATATTTATCGGCAATTATAATTTATAAACAAGTTATTCATTAGGAAGAAAAAATAATTTGCACAACCACACAAAAAAAAGTAACCAGAATGGTTGCAATTATCTTTGTTATGCATGGGATTAGACGAGCATGAGCAATCGAACCTTGTTCCATTCCCACGTTCTTGGATCAAGGGACCACATGTCTGCGTGGACATTTCCTTTCTCTGTGTTACCCTTGTCGGAGGTAACCTCCTTAGAGTAGCCACCATACAAAAATATCTCCAGGAAAAAAAAGCACCACATTATTCATCCATTTATCAGGAATTCATATAAACAATGACATCCAGAGCAATGGAAGATGGCAAATAAATCAAGTATTAACTAAAACATGCAAGATCACACAGTAACAGAAGTGGATGACACAGGTGGTATATGCTGCAAAGGGGAAATTTAAGGAGGTTTTATCTCAGGCTTTTAGAATTAGTAGCACGGACAATGAACACCACAATAATAATCCCACAAAGGTTAAGAAATAAGATATCTACGTGAACATGCACGTGCGTCACAATGCACGCAAATCAATAGCTTACAGAATAATGTCACCAGAAAAATTGGAAAGGGCTCGTAACGGAACAGCTTAAAGTACAATAACATAAGTTCTTCTGAAATGTTTTCCAATATGACGGTCTGATTAATAAGATTACATACCGCTGTAAAAGCATATGATACTGAAATGCCCAAAAGCAATTTAACCAGCAGATGTTGTTCATAGTGTCCTACTTTCACATACCTCATCTTGATAAACAAAGAACTGAAAACCACTCCGTGCACTAGGCCACAACGCTCCAAGCTTTGGCTTAATTTCTAGCCACTGCAGATTCAACCGCCACTTAAATGTCAATTCTAACTTTCACGGGATCTCTACTTATATGACAATAAGATGACCAGCCAACAGATAAGTAGTCAAAGTGTTCACCTTGAACTGATCGAGGTCAAAGATATGCAAGTCATTGTAATACCTGCATAGATGCAGCAAGGCACTTGAGCAACAAACTCATAGTCGTTTACTGAATTGATTTAACAAAGCTAAAATACTGAAGTAACAAAATGGGAATGGTAAAATATAAGCAATCATCTTTGAATCCGATTGACCAAGACCATATCCGTTAACTTCACTCTGGTTGAAAGGATGGCATTGAAAGGGTCAGTTATGCATTTTTGTAAAATCGTATATTTAAGACTTAATAAAGGTAGAGCAAAAAAAGCAATGAGTTTATTTCAAGCTAAAGTGTAAACATTACAAATCTTCGAATGAATTCATAGAGTCCCATTAACAACCTTACTTCTCTGAGAGTGTCATAGAAGCCACCAAAAAGAATTATTTTGTGCTTGTATAAGACCTGCACAGGACCAAATAGTAGGAGAGATATCCGCATTAGAGACGGACTCAAATACACATTCATAAAAGAGACAAATACAGAATGCAACTTTGTTTATCTTGATGTTTATGACACATCAACTTTCAAGGGCAAGTTGACTAACCATCCGATGACCTGAACGAGGACTTGGGGTGCCTTTATAATTAAGCTGCTCCCACTGATTTGTTTTGAGGTCAAACACCCAGAAATCCTGTGACAGAGAAAGCCACACGTAGCACTCTGTTATTTTTAACCCTCAGAGCCCCAATCCGCCATACTATTAATATGTATTACACTATCACTACACAGTTGTCACCTTATAGTGATGGAAGCGCTCTTGATTTGGAGATGTGAACTCACCACCTGTTCAAAAAATAGGTCATTGAGCTTGTTGCAAGTCAAAGACTCAAGTGTTCTCCAAGAGAAATCAGTCATTGACTGTTACCAAAGATGTATAGATAATTCTTCCAAGCAATTGCTTGATGAGCACTTCGTGGAGGTGGACTATTGGGGCTTGATATCGATTTCCACTCTTGCTTCTCCACATCGTAACGGTATAAATCGCCATAAACAAATGTCTGCAGCAGTTCCAATTAATTAATGCAATGTCTAAACTTCATATCAAAGTTATAGTCACGAATGATACTTAGTAGTTATGTTAAACAGTGTTGCGGGGAAGCAAACCTTGCTGCCATTGTAGAATTCACCTCCATAGAGGATCAACTCGGTCTCTTTTAACGGATTAATGCTCAGCTAAACCATTGAAAAACACCAGAGTCATAAAGCAGCAAAGCAAGGTAAAAAGAACCTAATTTAACCAAAACAACAAGTTGAAAACTAGCACTGCAGATCCTTACCGTACAGTTGGATCGAGGAGAGGGTGCAGGGACATTATCGTCAACCTGGACTTCCTTCTTCTTTGCTTCCTCTTTCTGTATGCTTAACTGGATAACCAAATCCACAACCCCAATCATTTTCAACGAAACGAGAAGAATTTGGAACTATGAAAATCCGGAAATCAGTTTCAGCTTCAGTACAACGGGTAAACAGTGTACACAGAGGATGATGAGAGGAAGCTCAACTGACTCATCAAAATCAATAATTGATTGGCTCCCAAAACAACATGAGCGTACAACTCCAGCCCGCTCGGAGAAACTCTAACTAAAGCAGATTATTTAAACCATCTGATTAAACGAGGGAAACAAATAACGAAACGGGAGGGAAGTATTTCGTACTAAAATGGCGTCAATGTCGTCTTCAGGGGAGAGCTTCTTGGCCTCTCTGCGAGCCTTCTTCTCCTCGGCTTTGAGAGTTTTCTTCTCCGTCTTCTCTTTTCCTTTTCCAGGCTTTTTAGTTTTCTTCCCCATAGCGCTCTGCTCAGCTCAATCAACCGAACTTCTCCGCTGCTCTTCCGGCGCCGCCTACGTTCTCTCCGGTCAGGACCACCGATACTGAGCAAGTAAAACGAAGTGAAGAACGGCCCAACTCATATGATGGCAAAACGGAGGTTTTAAAGGATCCGTCTCTCTCCCACGAAATTACGACATCGTTTTGCAGTACCCTGAACCCTAAACCCAAACCAAAAAAATCGCTACAAAAAATAGACTAGCAGAAGATGACAAAATTTTAACTGCCATCTTCACATTTAAGAAGAAATGAACAAATACAGAGAAAAGCAGAAAGCAGCGAAGCAGCAGAACAGGAGGCAGTGGTAGAAAACGAGGGGAAACGAGAGGGGGTGGACAACAAGAAGAATCACTAGCAGAAGGATGAAAACTCTCCCCCGCAGTAACTCGTCAATCACAGAGAGATGGCGATGATTATCCCTCCGCCGGAATAAAGCCATCAACAGAGAACGCAAAGAGGAATCGTCTGCGTTTGTCATTCCTGCTAAATAATTGCGTTGCTTAGCGTCACAGCAATGAGGTAATCGCTGTTTTGATACTTTCTTCAGTCAGTCACACGCATACAAATGCTTTTACTTGGTTTCAGGATGCAATGAAAAGGAAGTTTGGTCATCTAACCACCTAACCCAACATTTTTTCACAAGTTGCTCATTATTGTAATCCGAATTTAGCGGGTTTATTTTTTAATGGCAAAACCAATCATCCGAGTAAATTAGAGGGATGATCGTTGGACCTTGGATTGTTGGAATTCGTTGGAGATACGTCAATGTTTAGGGTTTATGGCGATTAAATATGAAAACCAGCAAAAGATGAGAACATGAACAAACAAGAGAGACTGTTGTAATGGAAGCTGTTGTCTGAAGTTACAGAAGTACTGATTATGTTTTGTTGCTAAACTTTAATCTCTATCAATCTATCTATTAATGTCTTGTTGTCTTCGAATTCTGGAGAATTGACATGCAGGAGTATAGGCCAGTCCAGTGTCAAATTCCACAATCTCTATTACTTTATGCATTATTGTGCCAACCAGTCTATCTATTGATGACTTACTGGTGCTTCTTTTGATGTGCAGGCTGCTGGTTAGTCATATGATTCTGTTTGCGCTTTCTCAAGATGATCACAAAATTCTCAATACCTGCAGGTGGACATGAATTGAAGAAAAGTACTGGAAGAGATGGTGGATGGGCTGCTTCAGAACAGCAGGTGAACAGCTTTTGTAAACAGCTACTTCGGAACAGTTTTTGTGAAAAGCAGCTGCTTTAGAACATTCTACATAGAATTCGGGGGGAAATTATCTATTCGGTATCTCGGATCCTGTATTTGAATTCCGGTTCCCGAATTATAAGTCCCAATTAAAAGTTTCGAGTTAGATTTGGGTTTGGGAACGGGACTTCTTTTCCGGATTTGGGAATTCGGAGATCTCAATACAAATACTCTCTCTTTACTAGGAGGCTAGTGAGCTTTCTCATTTCTCCCAATGGTCGCCCCAGCTTTCATTTTCCAGAGAAGTCTTAACCGAATTTTCCCCGCTAATCTCCGCAGGTGCGTCTGACTTATCTCCCTTCTCTGAAAGATATTCCACATTTCATTTGCCATCTCTTTCCATCCTATTTAAATTTATACACCTCTCTATACCTGGGTTTTTTCTGGTTCCATGGATTTTTTTCTGCCTGCAACGGTGCTTCTCTTTTCTCCCTTTCAAGTTGGTTGTTGTATTTTAGTGATGCCGTTAGACATGTAGCAAGAAGTTTCAATGATTGCTGAAGGAGGATAAGTAAAGGGATATTTCTTTTTCCTGTTGGTCCAAAGTTTCCCTTCTGGTCTCTCTTGATTAATGGTTAAACTGATTTTGTGAGGGTGATTGGCATGGTTTCTGCCCAAGTGCTACATTTGAAGGATTTTGTATATGTCAAATTTTTGGAGTTATCCGATTATGGATTATAAATTATTAAATTTTGCCTTTCCTCAGGGCACCTTCGGTCTGCTTGGGCTTTCGACATCAGGGTTTCTCTTCCTTTCCCAGTCTCGGTTCTGCTTCAAGGCCTTCCATCTTTACTACCTCAGCATTTTCAAGAGGCTGTGGAATTCCAAGGTCTTTTCTTCCTGTTCCATGTGCATGTTTTCCTCATTTCACATATTTGCGGAGGATCAACAAGTTCTCTAGTCCTGTTTTATGCAGAAAATTCACCAATACGACGAGATGCATGAGCTGCCGTTCTGTTCAACTGAAGATGTACGGTGATGTAATTAAGTTTGCTGATGATAAACAATGGAAAGAAGGCAGTTCACCCAAGGGAGAGAGGAAATCAAACAAGTATAAAATGTCTAAGAGGGCTAAAGTGAATGAACTCAGATTCTTTCGGCTCAAGGCAAAAAAGAAGATAAATTCGCCAAACCCAGAAGTGAGGATCAGATATAAGCTTGAAAAGGTTCGTCTTTCTTTACAATATCAGCTTCTTTGGTAAATGGTTATCCAGAAATGAGTGACTTTTTGAGAAATTGTCTGCAGAGGGTTACAGCTTCGTTTTATGCTCTTCATGCAACTATGCAATTACAATTTGAATAAACTTCCTCGAAACATCAAGTTGTACAGCATCCTCATGATTATGTTATCACCTACAGTTGTCGCCCCTACACTGAAATTGCTTTGCCATAATTTTCTTCGCAATTGAATTACTCCTCCTGTAAACCTTGTTTTCATATTTTAGTGTGAATTCATTAGGCCAAAAGGAAGGAGGCATGGTTGATCGAGAAGCTGATGAAATTTGAGCTTGCCAAGGGTCAACCCGAAACCTATGATCCTGAAATATTAACAGAGGAAGAGAAGCATTACCTGAAGCGCACTGGTGAGAAAAAGAAAAACTTTGTTATAGTTGGGAGGCGAGGCGTTTTTGGAGGTGTTGTTCTCAATATGCATCTCCACTGGAAGAAACATGAGACGGTGAAGGTTATTTGTAAACCCTGCCGTCCGGGACAAATTCATGAATATGCCAATGAGCTTTCTCGACTGAGTAAAGGAATCGTGATCGATATAAAGCCAAATGATTCCATCATATTCTACAGGGGCAAGAACTATGTGCAGCCTGAGGTTCTATCCCCTCCAGATACCTTATCAAAAGCGAAGGTATATATTCATTTATACATGCCTTTTCATGTCATATGGTGGCTTTCTTTGGATTGTTAGGTTGGATTCTTAAACTGCATTTAACTGAATTGTTCAATGTATTGTTGGGACATGTTTGGTACAGGCTTTAGAAAAATGCAAGTTCCAGCAATCACTTGACCATACGAGTCAGTTCATCGAGAAGCTGGAGAAAGAGCTTGAGGAGTATCTGGAGCATGTCGTGCGTTACAAGAGAGTCAAGGATGAAGTGCAGGATGCCTGATATGGACAATAATCAAATTACAAAGGGTGCGGTATAAATGTGATTGCTGGACGAGAAACTATCAGTTTAACCGAAGAAGCCGTTACTCTTTCCTCTTTTCGAGACCATTGGTCAGGCAGTGCTTGTCGACGATTGTGCTACCCCGCTCAAATCTTTGAACAATAGTGTGGTGGTACTGGTAATTGCTTCCGGCTATACGTGAAGGCTTGCTTGATCTGGAGCTTGTCCGGGATGCGGTCTCAATAGTAGTGAATACTGAATATTATATCATTTCACTAGCTCCCAGAGTTGTAAACTTTGCAGTAAACTTGTTTCAGCGCTGGACTTATTGTACAACCTTACTATTGTTTTCATCTTCTAGGTAGAATAAACTAGCCTTCATTAGAATTATAAGTTTTTGTTTTTACTTCGCCAGTTCTGAAAATTGTGACAGAAAATAGTGGACGTTGTGGATTGTGGGATGGAATCTTAAGTATTTTTTCATTCGAATGGGAAATTTAGATTCTAATAAAGTATATTTTTGGAGCTAACTTTTTCATTCCCATAGAGTCTGGTTCCGCAGCAAATACTTCACTTATTTGTTGTCGGCAAACAAAAAAAGGAAGTAGCAAATTCTATCTACAAAAGCACAACATAAATAACTATTGAATGGATAATGTTTGGTTTTCTTATGAGGCATTTACTTTGAGCTTATGAGAGTTCTTTGAACTCATATATCATCTTTCATGGGTCTTGTGGCATTTTCAATTCTTCAATTGATATGGCTTAAATGGTCTCACGCTTTCATTTTGCTAATTACAAAATTGTTTGTTATACGTTTTCCGTAGTAAAAGAAAAGTTCATCTATCTCCACTTATTGTCTAAACCTTTCCGTAACATCGCGGGGATAATTCTAGTTTGTCTTACAATTAGAAGACTTTTTAAATGAAAAATGGTTCATGTGGTGCATTCCATCTCCGAATTTAATTGTCTGCACTTCTAGAAAATTATAAATAGTCTCGATCTATCTTCCTAACATCCACAGTTCAGTATGATTCCTCCCACATGGATTCTGATGGAATCTCTAATTACTCTAAACTGAGTACAAAAATCAAGTACAACAAACTTAACACTAAAAATCAAGTACAAGTAAGACGAGTGTAAACCCACAACAACAAAACTCAAGTACATAACAATGACCTTAAAGCGAGTACAAAAACCAAGTACAACAAACCTAATACTAAAAATCAAGTACAAACAAAATGAGTACACAACCTACAATAACAAAAATTAAGTACATAATTCTAACTGTAAACCATGTATAAAAATCAAGTACATAACTCTAACCCTAAATTGAGTACAAAAGCCAAGACAAAAAAATATAACACTAAAAATCAAGTACAAGCAAAACAAGTACAAAACCCACAACAACAAAAAAATCAAGTACAAAACACTAACCCTAAAACAAGTACAAAAAACAAAAAATAAGTACATAAACATAAGAAACCGAGTACAATAAATTATACACTCAAAATCAAGTACAAGTAAAACGAGTTCACAACCCGCAACAACAAAAAGCCAAGTACATAAGCATAACTCTAAACTAGGTACAAAACCCAAGTACATCAAACCTAACACTAAAAATCAATTACAAGCGAAACGACTACACAACCCACAATAACAACAAAATCAAGTACATGTATAATCTCGTATCTTGTCGGGTTTTATCGAAAAAAAGTTAGTGAAATTTTGTATGTTCAATATGTTTAGATTTTGTTAATTTGAAGATTAATTTGGTAAGGTATTACTATCATTTTTTAAAGATTAGTAATTGATAATTGGTGGGACCATCTTGTGAATGAAATTATTTTGTAGGATAAATATCGATGAACTTGTGCTTAAAAAAGAAGAGAGATCTGGCGCCGAAAAATATATTCAAATAAGCTGAAAAAATAAAAAAATAAAAATGATAAGTATACCCTAATTTAAATTGTCTATTTTATCTGTTAGATGTGGCTCTTAAAATTGATGGTTCAGATTGCTCTTTGCTGCCATCAAAGAGAATTAATTTCTTTGTTGCCGACCTTAATTTCCAAATTTCATTTTATAATTCACTTTGCAAACGGCTGACTTCAATTTCGTCGTATTTGACGATTTCACTGGGAATTCGAGCTCCTTGATGGAAAATAATACCTAATAAGATGGCATATCGTGTAAAACTAGCTGGAATTGCCAATTTCCTTTCAATTTAAAAGGAATTAAATTCTTGATAAGAGGTGAAATTGCACTCTGAACGAGGAGATTTAATTGCGGTAGACTTAGACAAGTATGGAAAACAAAAGAATTTGATCAATTCCACTAGAATTGCTTAATTTCGTGGCCGAAAACAACCTCTAACCTTACTTTTTGGCAGTAAATTATTACATGGCGTACATTATTAAGAGTACATACTCGGGGCAGATGAGAAGATCAGGTCAGAGTGGACTTGGGTACGGCCGTGTTGTTGTGTTGAAAACAACTTTCTGCAGATTGCTAAATTGATTATTATTGTGGGAATTGAACGCGCTTTTGGTGCTGAGAAAACCATCAGCAGCCTGCTCAAAGAATTACAACCATCAGATCTTCTTTTAATTAACCTTTTTCAATCTAACGGCCAGACTTTGATCGGCTTTTTGTGAATTATCAAAAAATAATTTTCATTTTTTAGACTAACATAACTTCTTCAATTTAAGTCCGATTTTTATGTTTTTTTATATAGAAAGACTCGTCTTTCAAAGACGAATCTAATGAGACTTATATTGATTTTATTCCAATAATTTTTTTAAAGTTCCTTCTTTCAAGCATATCTCGATTTCGTTTTTTGTTCGGTTTTCGTACTCTTGGCATGGAAATATTATACGAATATAATGATATCAATATTGGGAGTATTTGAGAAGTTTATATATATATATATTTTAGGGATATCACTCGTGTTTTAAGGGACTTTGTCATCACTTCATTTTGAAAGGGGGCTTACATCATTCCGTCGTCAAATGTATATATTAGGAACAATGACTGCTTAATACCTCCAAGTTGCTAATAATTATGAGAATTTCCTCAATAACTACTGTAACCCATACTACTAACATATTTGTTTTAAAATAATACAGTGAAGCAAGAATAGGGGGCTACGCTACTTATAACGTATATATAATTTAATGTTTACACCCATCCGATTAATTCCTTCATGATAATCTAGGATTGTGCTTATATGTACTCAAATAATTAATTCGTCAACAAAAACTGCTCAAGATGTCATATATGACTTATTGACTTTTCACAATACAGTACACCATACCCGAAGTCCAACATGACACATATACATATAGAACAGAAGTCTCGAGCTTCACAGGCTCGGACCAGAGTAACCATATACTTGCCCTCTCGGCCACTATATTTTACAAAACCATATCTCACATTGTACTAGTACACAACCACTCATAACATATGCACATGATGGAAGTAAGAGTCTCAAACAAACTTTAAATACAAAACGAGGATCAAGACACAATCTTCGATATCTACCTGGCGTCGTCACCATGATGACCGACCCCGAGCTCGATGATACCATTTTGCAGTGTGTGACCCAGTAAAGCCTACTGTCGCTCTGAAATGGAAAGTAAGGGTCAGTGCTAATCACTGAGTGAGGATCTACGTCCTAATCACTCTATGGTACAAATATTCATATAGGAGGTATACAACATATAACACATAAGGCTAATTCTATAATCTAATTTATATCCATATTTTATTTGGGATCCCGGCTCACATATGCTGACGACCCACATAGAGTTAGTGGCACTAAAATGGCCCACGTAGAGTTAGTGTGGAGCTTATTAAAGCCCACGACAATAGTTAGTTGTGGCGCTTACCAAGGCCCACCGTGTAACAGAAGTGCAATAAGTACAATCGCCAGCATACGGGCCCTAACTAGGTGATCAATCAATTACGCATTTATTCAATAATCAGTAATAGCTACTGCTCATATTAACACATATATTAAATCAGATATATCAGCAAAGTAACGGAACATGTATCACATTAAGTAATAAATATGATAAAGAAGCATATAAAATCTTACGATTAAACGGACATTACCCTATCATGCATATAGCCTTAATAATAATAAACTCATAATGGAACGTCTAACCCGGTCGAATACGCAGGAGACCCTCACCAGAAATAATCCTCGAAAACCCCGATATCAGCTTCCGAGTTACGACCTTAATTCCTACAACAGAGTGTTACTACTAATTCCTCCAAATCTCATTTATGTAGGAAACTACTCTCTGTGCTCACCATTGAAATAACTAGACAGACCTTTTATAGGAGATATAGCACATATAACTCCAATTTATTAATTAGCCTACCTTATCCATTTAGCTTACCTGATGCATGAATCTATACATGCATGCATTAGGAGGAAAAATTGGATGGGGAGACTCCACCTCAAGCTTCCATGTGGCCCTTATTTTGTAAGGTAGTGCATGGCTAAAAAGAAACTCTATCTGTACATACATATCCATATGTATGAAAATTATTTTCTGTATCTGTACATTACCACGTACCACATTAATTTAGTTGGTACTTTTGGTACTTTTGGTACTTTTGGTACGATCGGTCAGAATGTTACAATTCCTCCCCTCTTAAGAGATTTCATCCTCGAAATCTATGTCCTACTACCTCCAGGCTAGCTCATTTAAGGTGTAACTAGTTATCATTCCTTCCTTCACGAGTAACATGTAACAAGTAAGGCTTCCAAATTTTAGGTATATAATCTAAGCTAAGTGATCACAACATATCAATGAAGAAACTAGTAATAAGTTAACTTGATAAGTAAGCCTCTACTAGCTTAGGGTACTTTTCCCGCATACTTGCTTCCGTCTCCCATGTAGCAGACTCACTCTCTTGATTTCTCCATACCACTTTCAACACATGGATCTGCTTATTTCGCAAGGATCAAACCAGCTAATCTACAATCCGAACTTGCACTTCCTGGTACGATAAATCTTCCTCCAACTCTACCTCCTCAGGTTGGACAATATGAGATGGATCCATATGATACTTTTTAAGCATAGTCACATGAAACACGTTATGGATTCTATCCAGCTCAGTTGGTAAAGCAAGGGCATAAGCAACTGGTCCCACTTTACCTATAATGTCATAAGGTCCAATATACCTCGGAGCTAGCTTTCCTTTTCTCCCAAATCGCATTAGACCTTTCCAAGGAGATACCTTAAGAAAAACCTTTTCCCCCACCTCATAACTGATCTCACGGGTTCGACGATCTGCATACTGCTTCTGACGATCCTGAGCCACTCTGAGTTTTTCCCGAATCACTTTCACCTTATCAGCTGTTTCCTGAACTAACTCTGGCCCAGTTATTTGTCTTTCTCCCTCTTCATCCCAACACAATGGAGTTCTACACTTTCGTCCGTACAATGCCTCATAAGGAGCTATACCCAGACTACTATGGTAAGAGTTATTATAAGCAAACTCTACCAATGGTATACCAACTTTGTCCAAGGTCTTTCAAACTCATTTACACAGGTTCGCAACACCTCCTCCAATGTGAGTATAGTTCTCTCGGTTTGTCCATCAGTCTGTGGATGATATGCCGTAGAAAAGTTCAATCTTGTCCCCAAAGCCTGATGCAAACTTTTCCAAAAATGTGAGGTGAAGCTCGGGTCTCGATCCGAAACAATTGAGAGTGGAACACCATGAAGTCGAATTATATGCTCCACGTATAACCTTGCTAATATCTCATTGTTAGGCTTGTATCGTATTGGAATAAAATGAGCCACTTTTGTTATTCTATCCACAATCACCCATACTGCATCTTTCACATCCTATGTAGGTGGAAGTCCGCTTACAAAATCCATAGTAATGTGCTCAAATTTCCATTCTGGAATGGGTAACGACTGTAGTTTACCCGCTGGTGCCTGGTGTTCCATCGTTGTTCTTTGACATACCAAACAAGTTAGGACATGTTCAGCTACCTATCTTTTCATTCCCGGCCATCAGAAATGGGGTTGGATAGTGTGATACATTTTAGTCGCACCTGGATGCATAGCATAGACTGAGGAATGTGCCTCATCCAATATCTCCTTCCTCAGGTTTTCAACATTTGGAACACATACTCGACCCTTTATCTTCAGCAGGCCGTCTGAGATCTCAAACTCCCTTTCATGTCCCTCCTTTGTTCATGATCTTCTAAAGTTTTGGATCTTCTTTTTGCCTCTCTTTTATTTGATCATGAAGTAAAGGTCTGATAGTCAAACGAGCCATCAACGTTTTCATCTCATCCATTTCCAAGTTCACTCTTAAGGCTCGAAGATCTACCAACTTTGGAAGTCGCTCCTTTCTACTCAATGCATCTGCCACAACATTAGCTTTGCCAGGATGGTAATCAATGGTAAAATCATAATCCTTTAGTAACTCCATCCACCTCCTCTACCGGTTATTTAGTTCCTTCTGATCCATAAGATATTTCAAACTCTTATGATCTGTCATAATCTTAAATGTTTCACCGTACAGGTAGTGACACCACGTTTTCAAGGCATGAACCATTGCTGCTAACTCAAGATCATGAGTAGGATAGTTAACCTCATGGGGTCGTAGTTGCCTTGATGCAGAAGCAATTACTTTTCCATCCTGCATTAGTACACATCCCAATCCCTGATGGGATGCGTCACTATACACCACATATTCACCCCCAGAAGTGGGTAAAGTGAGTACCGGTGTAGTAGTGAGTCTTGTCTTTAACTCCTCAAAACTGTCTTGGCACTTCTTATCCCAACTGTAAGTCGTACCCTTTCTCAGGAGCTTCGTTAAAGACATAGCGATTTTAGAGAATCCCTCAACAAACCGTCGATAATATCCAGCCATACCTAGGAAGCTCTGTAGTTCTGACACATTAAGGGGTGGCTCCCACTTAACCACAACTTCAATCTTTCTCGGGTCCACCTTTAAACCTTTTCCAGATATTAAGTGACCCAGGAATAAAACTTCTTTCAGCCAAAAGGCACACTTTGAAAATTTACCGTATAACTCTTTCTCCCTAAGGAGATTCAATACCATCCTAAGGTGCTCTGCATGCTCCTCTTCACTTTTTGAGTATATCAAGATGTCATCAATAAATACTATCACAAATTTGTCAAGAAATTCATGGAACACTTTGTTCATGAGTGCCATAAATGTTGCTGGTGCATTAGTCAATCCAAATGGCATCACTAAGTACTCATAGTGTCCATAACGAGTACGGAATGCCGTTTTAGGAATGGCTGATTCAGAAACCCTCAACTGATGGTAGCCAGATCTGAGATCAATCTTGGAAAATACTGATGCACCTTGAAGCTGGTCAAACAGGTCATCAATCCTAGGCAAAGGATACCTATTCTTAACTGTCACTCGATTCAGACGACAATAATCTATGCACATCCTCATCGATCCATCCTTCTTCTTTACAAACAATACGGGTGCTCCCAAAGGTGAGACGCTCGGTCTTATGAAACCTTTGTCCAAGAGCTCTTGTAATTGCTTTTTCAGCTCAGCCAACTCTAGTGGTGCCATTCTATATGGTGCTATCAAAATGGGTGCAGTTCCTGGCACCAACTCGATATCAAAATCAACCTCTCTTTCAGGAGGAAGTCCTGGAAATTCTTCAGGAAATACATCCAGAAATTCCCTTACTACCGGTACCTCTTCCATTTTCTCAGTGTTTTCCACAGTTACATGGGCAAGGTATGCTTCACATCCATTCTGAATAAGCTTGGAAGCTTGAATAGCTGACAAAAATGGGGACTTTTCATGCTCCTTTCTCTGTATGCCTTTAAATAAAATTTTCCTCTTTCCAAGAAGTTTAATCTTAACTTCCTTCCTTCGACAATTCAGCACCGCATGTTGAGTTAACCAGTCCATTCCGAGGATTACATCAAACTCGTCAAATGGTAGCAACATTAAATTTGCTGATAGCGGAACTCCTTCAACGTTTAAGAAAACGTTCCGAATAACTGATTTTATCTCCATAGTTTTCCCCACCGGAGTTCTAACCTCAAAACTATACCCCAACTCCTCATGTACCACTTTTAGTAATAGTGCAAATTGGCAGGAAATGAAAGAATGTGTAGAACCATATCAAATAAGGCATATAAGGTACGTCCAAGGATAGAGAGCGTACCCGTAACCGCGTCTGTTGCACACTCAGCCTACTCCCGAGTCATGGCATATACTCTGCCTTGAGCTTGTCCTCCCGATTGTTGATTACTAGAGGGCTGAGATCGACTACCAAGTGGTCGTGAATTTGCTCCCGTACCTCTTCCTCCTTCGAAGCCCATACTCCCATGATAGTTATTACTTCGGTTTCCTTTAAACCCGCTACCAGATGAAGCTCTATTACTCTGCTGAACCGATACCTCAGATTGGGCTTGCTTAACCACCAACGGACAGTTATTGAGTCGATGTCTCTGATCCCCGCATCTAAAACAACCCCCTGTCAATATTCTGTATGGAATACCTCCCCTCTTTTGAGGTTCGCGACGCCCCAAGAGAGAAAGTAGCATACCTATAATACAGAAGACGACCGGACTCTGATACCACCATGTAACACCCATACTACTAACATATTTGTTTTAAAATAATACAGCGAAGCAAGAATAGGGTGCTACGCTACTTATACCATATATATCATTTAATGTTTACACCCATCCGATTAATTCCTTCATGATAATCTAGGATTGTGCTTATATGTACTCAAATAATTAATTCGTCAACAAAAACTGCTCAAGATGTCATATATGACTTATTGACTTTTCACAATACAGTACACCATACCCGAAGTCCAACAGGACACATATACATTTAGAATAGAAGTCTCGAGCTTCACAGGCTCGGACCAGAGTAACCATATACTTGCCCTCTTGTCCACTATATTTTACAAAACCATATCCCACATTGTACTAGTACGCAACCTCTCATAACATATGCACATGATGGAAGTAAGAGTCTCAAACAAACTTTAAATACAAAACGAGGATCAAGACACAATCTTCGATATCTACCTGGCGTCGTCACCATGATGATCGACCCCGGAGCTCGATGATACCATTTTGCAGCGTGTGACCCAGTAAAGCCTATTGTCGCTCTGAAATGGAAAGTAAGGGTCAGTGCTAATCACTAAGTGAGGATCTACGTCCTAATTACTCTATGGTACAAATATTCATATAGGAGGTATACAACATATAACACATAAGGCTAATTCTATAATCTAATTTATATCCATATTTTATTTGGGATCCCGGCTCACATATGCTGACGACCCACATAGAGTTAGTGGCACTAAAATGGCCCACGTAGAGTTAGTGTGGCGCTTATTAAAGCCCACGACAATAGTTAGTTGTGGCGCTTACCAAGGCCCACCGCGTAACAGAAGTGCAATAAGCACAATCGCCAGCATACGGGCCCTAACTAGGTGATCAATCAATTACCAGATTTATTCAATAATCAGTAATAGCTACTGCTCATATTAACACATATATTAAATCAGATATATCAGCAAAGTAACGGAACATGTATCACATTAAGTAATAAATATGATAAAGAAGCATATAAAATCTTACGATTAAACGGACATTACCCTATCATGCATATAGCCTTAATAATAATAAACTCATAATGGAACGTCTAACCCGGTCGAATACGCAGGAGACCCTCACCAGAAATAATCCTCAAAAACCCCGATATCAGCTTCCGAGTTACAACCTTAATTCCGACAACAGAGTGTTACTGCTAATTCCTCCAAATCTCATTTATGTAGGAAACTACTCTCTGTGCTCACCATTGAACTAACTAGACAGACCGTTTATAGGAGATATAGCACATATAACTCCAATTTATTAATTAGCCTACCTTATCCATTTAGCTTACGTGATGCATGAATCTGTACATGCATGCATTAGGAGGAAAAATTGGATGGGGAGACTCCACCTCAAGCTTCCATGTGGCCCTTATTTTGTAAGGTAGTGCATGGCTAAAAAGAAACTCTATCTGTACATAAATATCCATAGGTATGAAAATTATTTTTACGTATCTGTACATTACCACGTACCACATTAATTTAGTTAGTACTTTTGGTACGATCGGTCAGAATGTTACAACTACGTCTAAGTTGCTAATAACTACTTTTTCTTCTTTATATCTACCTTACATTTAAGTTGTTAATAAGTAGAGTAAGTTGTTATAACTACCTCAAAGTTGCTAATATTTATCTCTAAATTGGTAATAATTACCTCTAAGTTGGTTATAACTACGACAAGTTCCTCAATTACTATGTCTAAGTTGCTAATAACTACGTTTTCACCCTTATATCTACCTTACGTTTAAGTTGTTAATACCTACATCAAAGTGGCTAATACCTATCTCTAAATTGCCTAATAGCTGCGTCTACATCTAAGTTGCTAATTACTACTTCAAAGTGGCTAATACGTATCTCTAATTTGGTGATAGCTATAAATACATAGTGTTGGGCAGTCAACTCGCATTTTTTACCTTAAAAAAAGGTTCATCAAAACCCTGCCGAGGCTGTACTAGTCTTAATCGTCATTAAAAAACTAAAATTTTGACGTAATAATCAATCAAATCCGAAATTATATGTAAAAGATATTCATTAAATAATAACATTAGGGAAAAAATAAATTCTGACAAAAAATGTTTTAAAGTTACGAAATAGAAGCCAAACTTCAGCATACTCCATAATGAAATTCCTTCAGCACCATAAGCTGTGCCGTGGGAATCGGGAACGTAGGTTTTCCAACGCTTATCATCTAAAGGTTTAGATTTAAATGGACAGTTCGGGTATTTACAAAAATTGTCTTATTTTTTAAAAAAATTAATATAACTCCTTAATTTAAATCCGATGGTATTTATATAAAATATAGGCTTTCAAGAATGTAACGAGACCGATATTTATTTTATTTTGATTTTTTATAAAGAATATTTTTTTCTCATCTTATTTCGAGCATCGAGCATAACTTCTTTATTCCAAGTCTAATTTTCATTTTCTTGACACTGTAAATAACTAAGTCTAACTTGCTGATAACTACATTTAACTCTAAGTTTCTAATAGCTATCTCAAAGTTTATAATAATTACGTTAGAATTCACTAAATAATTATCTCTAACTGGATAATAACTACGTTTTCTCCCTTTCTATATTTTCCTTACGTTTTCATCAACCATACATACATCTATGTTGTTAAATACCTACCTAAAAGTTGTCAGTTATAAGTTGCTAATAGCTACGTTTTTCCTCCCTAATGCACCTTACATTTAAACTGCTTATAACTATCTTTAAGTTACTAATAACTACGACTATTTTTAAGTTGTTGAAACAAATCTCTAACTGGTGATGATACCTATCAAATCTAGTTTTTGGCAATCAATTAAAGTGTTTGACCTCAAAAAAATCGTCAAAACTCTAACATAACTGTGTTTGGAAAACTGAATCTATAATTTTTTTTATAAATATCAATTTTATTGCATCAAAATCGCAACAACCCAAAAAGAGATGTTCTTGACAAAAACAAAGAAACAAACGAGAAACTATCTATCTACAAAAAAATACCACCTATTAATCTGTAAACAAATTACTATAAGTGTTAAGAAACTAAAAGGAAGAAGAGCAAGAATATGGGAGGAGAAGAGTATTCTTATTGATGTATGAAGATAGTACAAGAGAGCACTATTTATAGGCTCTAGAATTCATAACCTATACATCACTAGTATAACTACACTTAAATAGGATATTCATTCTCATGTTCAATGTATAGGAGTTACAAATGTAAGAGTTACAAATGGGCATTCATACACATAATTATAATATTCATAACACTCTCCCTTGAATGACTATTGGTTAAAAATATTCATTATTCTTCGAATACGCTTTTGATACTGCCTCGTTAAAAACCTTACCAGGAAAACCCATTGGGAAAAACCATGGTTAAGGGAAAAAGAGTGCAGTGCGTATCGACTCCCCCTGATGATGATATCAGTTGAGATCCTTCATATTGACTCTCCCTAATGAAGATATCAATTAGATCTCATCATTATATCATTCCGAGATCATTTAGCCACCGATCTTCAAATTAGTGGACTAGGTTCCCAAAAATTGATGTATGGAGAGTCTTGGTGATTAAACCAAGTTATCGCTTGAAGGCACTTGTAGTGCGAATATTTCAACGTATTGGAGTTTGTGCATATAATGTATGCATCAATATAATCGATGGTCATCCATAATTCACATGACACTTCACATAGGATGACTATTAGATGAGAATATGCCTCATTAAAACCTTACTAGGAAAACCCTATGGGATAAAAACCTAGTGAAGGAAAAAGAGTACATAATCATCACATCACGTTGCACCATTTTCTTGCAATTCTAGGATATATGCAAAATAAATATCATACATGATTTATAAAATCATCTTGTGAAATGGTGGTGTAGCTTTATAAGTTGGTTTCACAGCCCACCAAGTGGTAAAATTACCACATGAGACCAATTTATGGTCAACCAACACAAATATGACCAAGATTACTACTTCAAAACCGAGTAGTTCTTATGTTTGAATAAAGGTCGGTTAAAATCGACATAGAGTCACATAGTGATCTTACTACCATCCAGGCATTGATAGCCATGTCATATCCATATATCTTTTTGTTGGATATAATTAGTATATCATTGATGATATACGAAAATCATGTTCGAGAGAGATGCACAATTGGCAAGTTAGTGGTAATCTTCCACATCTTTCATCTCAAACTCTATAGCTAATCAATAGTTGATTGCTTTGAGAAACTCTTTACGAGCTCAATAAAGTGTATGTCATCTATGTAACAAAAGATGATCACATCCAATTATGTCAAAATAAAAGAAACACATTTTAAAATATAAAAAAAAAAAAATTTTGGTAAGAATTTTGAAACCATAAAATCTGATAAAGATGATTTTTCAAAAAAATCAACTTGAAATGAAGAAGAAATTATATGCATAATGAAATGTACGATATGCTAAGTGTACCATGTCTCTCAATCTTTCAATTCATATGACGTCAATTGGATATAATTGAATATTGTTCACGAGAACTTGAATTGTTTGCTTATGGCAAAATAAATCCTCGAGGGAATTTCATATACACACGTGTATTCTAATTATGCAAATCATACATATAGGTTGCAAGGACATCCATTAGGGGCAAACTCTTTCCCTTCACAAATTGCCAGACTAATAGAATAATAAAAAGTAGTTGCATCCACCACATGAGAATATATTTTCTCAAAATCAAAATGTTATAGGTTTGTTGTACAAAACCTTTCAAAAATGAGATGTTTCATAACTTCTCATACTCATACTTTACATCTCAATGTATAAAGATTTGATGTCTTAAAAGTTTTCATTTCTCTTGGGAATTTGAATTTGCCTCAAATTGAAATTTTTCAACCAATCATTTCTATCTTTGCATGCATTTTGGCTAATGATCCTCATTTTCAACTATCATATTTAGCGTTGCACTATACGCAAAAATTTTGTCGACGTTGACTTCATTAGGGTTCCAATATTTTCCATCCAAGATATAGATAATTGAGATATATATTCATATCTTTCGTGTACTCGATACTCTTCTTGAGCACATTATTTATTTCTCTTGGTGGTTTTGTTTAAATAATCTTAACCTCAATTTGACCATCTTGATATATAGCTCCATTTCACTTTTGAGGATTTTTTTCCTTGGAACCGTGTGGTCTACCATATTTTATACGGGTTTTAGACTCAGTTGTGATGTCAGATTGCCCAATGTCAACATCATTTTCACTGGAGCATTGCGAGTTGGCACATGAGAGTTTTACCTTGTTTGGGTCAGTAAAGTGTCCGTCAAATGATGAATTATATACTTTTGAACTTCAAGCTCATATTGCTTAGTGCGAGGATCAAAATAATATGATCATTCATCTAATCTCTTGGCCAACTTTTGTTTTCTCCCTAATGTTGGGAAGTTTAAATATAAACCTCCAAACCCAAGTCATCAAAATACTTCCAACAATAATTTGATATTTTACCATCGATGAACTCGTAATCACAATAATTTCTCAATCTTCATTGAGAACCCATCCTAATAAATGGTGGTGGAGCAATTCGATGTGTATATCACATCCATATATCCATAGATGGGAAGTATAAGGTTTTGACCCAAAAACCACATATAATGGAGGAATTCATAATATTTTTTTTTGGCATAATGCGAATTTGTGTTGTTCATGTAAATGACATGTTCACAATAATATAAATGCAAAATGTTCGTCTCAATGACACATTTTTGTTATTGGATAATCATGAAAATATGCTCATAACCAAAATGGTTGAGCTAGCAATCTCGCAAATTCTAGTTTGCTTTCATATATACATGTGACTTTCTAGTTGATACATCAATTAAAATAATTGATCCACATGTTGGGTGTATGGATCCACACACATCACCCTTTGTTTTGTTGTGTATAAGATAAATTATCTTACTTTAGTTGATGATTATCCAAACAATCAACTCTATTTAAGAATAAGCAACCCAAAAACGAGTTATGTGTTGGAGATTTACCCAACAATGGGTAACGGAAAGGCGAAAATGCTTTCCTAGAAACGAAACCTTGTTGATGTAACGGAAAATCGTTCGTGTTCCCGGGAAGCTGTGGGAGTCACAAGGACTACTTAAATCCCTATAACCTTAGGAATCATTTCTTTAGAATACCCAAGTTGAGACCTCCATGCACAATAATGTTTGCGAGAACCTACTCTTTTAGATTTTGGAAATCATAAAAGTTGACCATAGAGGTACTTATCAATTTGCATCATGATTGAACCGGGATGGTCTCACCGGTTGTGCCATATAATATTTTTCAAGACTAGTAAACCGTTAGTTTACATTGAAATATATCTCAATCACAATAACATGTGTAGTACAAATTGGAGGATAATATTATTGATTCAATAATTGTATAGCCATAGACCATATTATTATTCCTCTCTTGATCCTAAACAAATTGGAATAACGATTTTGTTCCTTCATGAACAATATAATAGCTCGATCTAGAGCTTGAGAGAAATATTGTACTACACCATATATCTTGGTGCACTATCAATGTAATATATATCACAATTAATTATGGTAATTCTCATCATAAAATACTCATTTTTGTCATGAGAATGGTACATAGTTTAAATGATAAATAGAGATATTTCTCAATCATCTATGTCACCAATTAATGGATCAATAATTCTTGTATAACCACAATTGTTATGTCCATCCGAATAAAAGGGTTTCACATAGTTACATATGCTTTCAAAAATAGTGTAACATATGTGTTTATGCACATTCACTTTGAGGGCTAAATTAGTATCATTTGGGTATTATCATCAAAATAAAATTGATGGTTGTATGACCAAAATCAATTCACAATACCCTTTCATGGGTAAAGATACACTTCTCAAATTTCTATCTCATAACCAAAATAATAGGTCTTTTTCTCCACTAGTGTATTGACTTTGTGGGAATATATATTGTCTAATCACTTTATGAACATATAATTATATCCACTCACTTCATAGAGTGATATTTTATCTCATTGGACCATCAACATTGGAGACATAAGATAACCCGTTTCTAAAGATATGTGTCTCGTGGGACATTCAATCATATCGGGCTTTTATGAGTATAATCAATCACTACAAAGATTGATATTTTGTCACATCGACCTTCAATATTCGGGACATATAAAATATATGTATAGCTTTGTCCTTTCGATATGTTGTGCTCTTCGTACTCATCTTTCGGCCTATCATTGAGATGATAGCGAGTAAATAGCAAAGGCTTAGCTTTATCATGATAAGATGTGCATTATCGTCTCGTTTCACCAATACCATTATATATGGATTTTAACTTCTAATACCCATAAAGGGTAATTCTTTTCCGAAACATCAAGCACACAAATTCACATTTCAAAATGTTAGATCAATTAAAAAGATAAATAAATTAATTGAGACCATATAATAAACTCATAAAAAGAATCATAAAGCAATAACCAACAATAAAGTGAAAGACAGATGTTTCATATGAAATCAGTAATGAGTATGATAAAATAAAATAATTATAAACGTTTAGAAGCAATAATAATAATAATAACAATAATGTAACGTTCGTTTTAAAAAATGTAATGTTAACAATAATGATTACATTAACAATGAGATAAAGAATTTCTTAAAAAGATCAATAAAATAAAGCAACATTTTGAAATTTATAAAATGGTATATGCAACAATATAATCATTATTATAATCATAAATAAAATCTAAACATAACAAGAGATATCAAAATCTAGTATGTGAGAAAATAGTTGTTGTCAGAAATATCAAAAGACATCTAAAATATTTGATATACTATTAAAATAAATAAATTAAAGTAGATCATATTAGAAACAAAATAATAGCATAATATAAAAGATAATCCTGAGATATTGGTAACAAAATAATAAGGGAACATATATACAAGCAGTACATATATTACAGTTCTTGAAAAATGATAAAAATATCAAGATATATTGGAACAACAAGAACGAGTTTCGAGACTTGAGGTTGCATATCTCTCAACTAAAGATTGTACACGTAGTCAATTTTTGAAATAAAATCGTAACAAAATTAGTGAACAATTACATTCATTCACATAGTACAAAGCAAAGCGGAAGGAATCAATGGTGGATCTAAGTACTAGATGAAAGGGGTTTGGATTATAAAATAAGAGATTGATATATCAGATATCACTTTTGAAAATAAAACATGAAAGTAACAAAACATCTTGTGATAAAGAAAAGAAATTGAAACCGAAATATAGGAGATAAATCAGAGACAAATTTATGAAACGTAATATGGAAACTTCATCATATGAAAACGAACAAAGAGACAAGAAGACAGTAACATGAACCGTGGTAAAACAAAACTAAAAAATGTAAAATAAGATAGCTTTGAAAATATAGAAATTAGGATATCATCTATCTTCGAGATGGTAGAGCAATGGTGTTGACTCTATCTCGCATGATTATAAGAAGTTGCTCGACGGCAGAACTTCGTGCTGATAACGTGTTAAGAAACTAAAAGGAAGAAGAGCAAGAATATGGGAGGAGAAGAGTATTCTTATTGATGTATGAAGATAGTACAAGAGAGCACTATTTATAGGCTCTAGAATTCATAACCTATACATCACTAGTATAACTACACTTAAATAGGATATTCATTCTCATGTTCAATGTATAGGAGTTACAAATGTAAGAGTTACAAATGGGCATTCATACACATAATTATAATATTCATAACAATAAGAAGCTAAACAATGCTCTACTTTTATCATTACACTTAGCCATCCAGGCCTTCTAACAGATCCGCCGCCCAAGTTGCTTCATGTCGAAACAAGCATCCAAAAAAACTCTTCGACAATGTTCTTTCCAAACATGACTAACCATACTACGCCAAATAAAATTGACAGCTCTCGACACAGTAGAACGAGCAGAAAAATTAGTTAACATCCAACTAATTTCCTCCTCCCAATCAACCGGGTAAGTAGCAGGAGGAAACAAGATCTCACGCAGATAAGTAACATACGGGCAAGTTAGAAAGAGACGAGAAAGGGTCTCATATCCATTATCACATATCACATACTCAACTTAAGCGGTTGTTGTCAACTTTCTACTCTATTTCAGGTCTTAAGATCAATTCTTTAAAATCTACCCTCTTATGTTCCACCAGTGTGGGTGTGAATGTGCAGCTTGATATGCAAGAGATCCTGAGATTTTAAATTGGTATTCTCCCCGTTCGTTACCTCTGTGTTCCTTTACATTCTGGAAGTTTAAAGGCTAGTGATTGTAGAAATCTCATCGAGCGGATCACTATTAGAGTCAGAGGGTAGAGGGCTAAACTTCTTAACCACTCGGGTAAAATTCAGCTTGTTAAGGTTGTTCTGCATAGCATGACAACAAATTGGATCTCCATATTCGTGCTCCCTCAATCAATTATCAAACAGATTGAGCAAATTTGTTCCCATTTTCTCTGGAACACAGAAGAACATGGTACTAAAATAGCCTGGGTTAGCTAGCATAATCTTGCTTTCCAGATTAAGGAAGGTGGAGCTGGAGTGCGTGATCTAAAGTCGTGAAATATTGCTTGCACCAACCGACATATTTGGAGTTTGCTGATGTGTTCTAGCTCAATCTGGATGGCCTGAACGTCCATGTATAGACTTCGTGGTAGCGACCTCTGGAGTCATACTCCCCCTACAGCAGCCTCGTGGGTTTGGAAAAAACTAATGAGGTGTCGTGACTTTCTCTTGCCCCATATTGCTCAGCGTATTAATAGAGTCTTCATGTGGGATGGTGGATAATTGTCGAGGTATTGTGTGTCGAGAGTTTGGAGAACCATCCGTATTTACAAATTTGAAGTTAGATGGTGGAAGTCGATTTGGGATACTCCTACCATTTTTAAGTATTTTTTTTATCAGTTGACAAATCATGTTTAATCGTCTGATTGACTAACAAGTTGATTTCTTAAAGAATTGCTATTAAAATATTATTTAAATTTAAATTTGTATGTACAAAATATTGAATAAAAAAATTAGGGGATAAAACATTAATGTCAAGTTACAAAAATGCTCCAAAATTCAGCAGAAATCAGCATTATAATTTGTCAGCATGACACGCCGAGCCAATTGGATATGTTCAACCCGGCTACGATTTCAAGAGTCAAATCAAAAAGATGGCCCCGAGAGATGATGAACCTTTGGATCAGGCTACTTTTGGGTCAACTCTCATCCAACGGTTGAATATAAGTCAAATGAATTGATTTGAATGGGGTAGTGTCGGAACAAAAAAATTGGAAAAATGCACATGAGTGGTCATTGTATGAGCTTGTTACGTTGCTAATATGATCATTTTACGGGCTCGTTATGTCGTTGTTACGTCCACCTTATGAGTAATTGAATTTATCATCGTTATGTTCAGTTTACAATTCTTTTATGTCAGTGATATATACACTTTAAGAGTCTGTTATACGTTTTTTATTATGTCCTTTTAAATAGGCTCATTATGTCGACTTCCCATGTAAATTGTTATAGTCAGTAGTCAGTATTACACTATTGTTATGTAATTATTATATCCTGTTTACGTGAAAAAATAAAAATATAAGAGAAAAGTTGGAAAAGAGAGTATAATTTTTAATTTCTTTTATATTTTTAATAAATTTCAACCTTTAGATTGAAAGTAACAAAAATAATTTAGAACATTTAGATCGATCGTGGGATGTATCATATAGAATTGGCTCTCCTAGCCATAGCAATTTCAGGATACGTTGCCGTGTCCGCTGAAATTCTCACAGGTTCGCCTGACCAAAAAGATATCTGATCAAACCGGTTAAATCCGACAGAATCAGTTGTTTCAGGCCGGTAATCGGGAGCGGTTTCCAGCCATTCCTGCTTGCAGCTGCGAATCCCGGGGGAAGAAGGAAGATTGTCCTCCACACGGATCACTCGCAAGGAGACGCCGTAGAACTCCGGTCGGGTTTCCAGATGGATAAATTTTTGCTGGCGGCGGTAATTCTTCTCTTGGCATCGACCTTCTTCTCGCAAGCATTCTGCCAGGTATTCGACCTTCTTCTCCATATCTAATTTTTTGCTATGTACACTTCGTTCTTCAAATTCATTTTCAAAAAGCTAGGTACTTTGTGTCTTTCTCTCTTCAATTATTGTCTCTGTCAGTTAACTTCTTTTTGTTACTTTACTTTCCCCAGGAAGTTGGGGAGATCGGAGGTGATCGGTATGGTTTCTTCTCAATTGGAGGGAAACCTCTGTTGTAAATTAAATTAAACTGTATATGTACTTCAGTACTTGTTGGTTTAATGGTTTTCTTCGTTATTGTGTAATTTTGTTCCTGCGTCTAGAATCACGGAGAAAGAGTCAGTCCATGAGCACCAAGTCCATTGCTCGAGAGAACGAAGCAGGGCTGCCTGGAAAATCATAGATGAGGTAAAAGGGAGGGCAAATGGGGATTTACCATAGGTATTACTTGCTGTTTGATCAAGTATTATTCGTTTTGACATGATTGTCTCATCTCTTTTGTGTAGTATTTGATGCCATTTGTGGAACAAGAAAGGTACCAGATTCCCACCAATTGCAGACTTCATCCTAGCAATGATCTGTTCAGGGATCAAGAGCAGCACAAGATTAATTATGACTTTAACCAGTGGCAATGTGGATACTGTAAGAAAAGTTTCCGTGCTGAAACATATCTGGACCAGCATTTTGACAGCATGCACTTCGATCTTCTCAATTTCGTATGTGTTTTTGGGCTCTTTGATATGTTATGAGCAAGTAGTAGCTATCTTTTGATTGTGGGTTGACTTTATTTGTGTATGTAGATTAATTCTTTCATTTTAGAATCATTGTCGGCCTCTTATACCTATATGGGCCTGATGTGTGTCGTTAACCTCTAATCTGCAGACTGACATTAAGTGCTTAGCTGACATATGTGGTGCCTTGCACTGTGATTCTGTGATGGACTCTAAGTCAGTCAAAAAGATTAGATGCCACCCTGCCGCTGCTTCCAAGAATCGCCACCTTTGTGAGGTAGCCTGTCCACCCTATGCACCTATTTGCATTACTGCCTCTAATGACTTTTACACGGACACTTGCTTTGACAATGTGCAGAGTCTCGCAGATAGTTGTTTTCCTCTTAATCTCGGCCGATCAGCTGCTCGCCTACATGGTATTTCCCATAGCTACGCTTACTCTTTTCCTTGTCTGTTTTATTAGAACAACTTTTGTTTTCGCCTCATTTGTAAGGGTGGGTTTCAAACTACTGATTTGGAAAACCATGTATATGGTGAAAGGCAATGGGTTTTGTGCTATAACTCTGAGCCAAAACGTGATTTTGAAGGGCCCCAAATATCTGACAGAGCAAGGTCCTCCAAGTCTTACGTAGTTTGGTTGATTAGAAAATTATGATTGTATTCCCAAACCCATGTATTTCATATAAAGCATACTTTTCCAAATACGGCTACAGATCGAGGCGTTAATGGCTAGTTGTTTCTCTTACTTCTGGTCATTATGTAACTTGCAGATCTGTTTCTGCACCAATTTTGTGATGCTCTGACATGCGCAGGAAAGAACAAACTTTTTCCTAAAGGTGGTAAGGTAAGTTTTAAGGACATTTTGCAGCCATTTAGCATCGATAATCAAGTTGGTAGCTGGGAGTTCACGCTCTTTGATTTATGAAATTACAAGTATTTTCAGTTGATCTATGCCCCTAGTCTCCGTCTTGTGATGTATGCTATCCTTGAGATTATTCTTACCCTGTCATTATTTCTCTTTCTAAATATGCAGAAGTCAGTAAGCGTATTCTACCTGGCTATCTCAATATTGTCTTTAATGCTGCTCCCCCTTTTCTACCTTATTGTTTATCTACACCAAAGGTACTTGCGTTTCTTCTTCTTCGGAACTCTGAACCGCTTTTTGTGGTCGTTTGAACTGATCCTTTTGGAACAACATGAAGTGAAATAAGGAGGGGAACGCAGCAGCTGAGGCGGATAACACGAGTTGGGGGAAAGGAAAAACCATCTTAGTTAACTGGTAATTGTCTGCTCATTCTTCGTATCCATTATTAGTCATGAATAATTGAACTTCCTTACAAATCCAGTGCGAATGGTCTGCGGAATTGGCTGTTTTGGTCTTATGTTATCATCTTGAAGCCTAAACAATTTTCATGTTTAATCTTGCTCGTTTGATTGTTTTCTGGACAGAGACTAACACTTAACCATTTTCGAAGCCAGTTGTGTTGAAAACTCACTTGTAGATTAAGCATTTCGAATTCTTTTGTGTTTTCAGGGTTGTATAGACCTTTATTATTTGTCTTTTCGTTTTCCCGCAGAACACCGGGTTTTATTTCCAGGTTAATGAAGCACACGACGGAGGAGTCTCATACTTAAATCTCCACAACATGAAGATCACATCAACGTCTCTTTTGTTCAGCATGTTGACACTGCAGCGATGCAGCTGATGCTGCCTCCTGATGTAGACACAGATGGTGATCGTTAACTAAATTTCGGAGAATCGTTATAGGCACATCATTCACTGTAACCTAACCCTGGTGGTGACTGAGGCATCTGATTATCGAGTAACCTAATGTTATAGCTACCTGGCTGGCTGCCTAACTATTGAATTTGTCTCTGAATGTATTGTGTATATATACTTTTGGCGTTCTGTGGGCGATTCACATCTGGTGGAATAACATTCTTTCTAGCCTTAATCTGCTGAGTGTTTGATTAGGTTTCAATCATCCATTTGGGAAAATTCCTCCATTGTAATACAAAGTAAACAAGTACCATTCATTTCTTTCATTACGACAACAGCGTTCATAAATAAGAGAAAAAAGAGGAAATCCGAAATCAACAAACAACAAGGTGATTCGAGGTGATGCTCATGAGAAATCCAGCAGGGGAATCTGCGAGGGAGCATAAGGAACAAGTTGAAAGAACTGCCACTCCCCTTCAATCTTAAGCTCCCTAATATCTCCAGTTTCGGGATTGAAGACGATGAGCTCACCATTATCATACCTCTGCAGGAAACACTCACCATTCCTCCACATCCCAACTGGATGCACGCACTTCATCCCGAGGTTGTTTCCGATGCTCCACAGCTTCATCCATGCACCTCCCAGCTTCATCGCCATCCATATCTCCATTGAATTGGCTACTTCCACAGTTTCCATGTCAGAAAATATGGCCACTGCAGACCCTTTCACCATGGAAACTGATCGGATGTCGAATTTGGACAACATCTCGGCTGGGTTAGGCACTTGGATTGTTTCAAACACTTCACTCGTCATATCAAAGGAAACGAAATCCGTATAACCTTCCTCCTGGTCGTCATCCCACCAGTAGAATCTCCCGTCTTGGCAATCGGGAATGCTGTAGAGAAGCGCATGAGCAAATCCACCATCCAGTTTCCTCCATGAATCGTTCCTCAAACTGTAAACCTCACTCCTCGTCATCTCGTCCTCATCCTCCTCCGAGTAGTTACGATCATCATCGTAGTCGTCATCATCATTATCGGCAGGAGAGAATTGCAGAGTGCGAACAACTTTGAAGTCATTGGTTACCGGGTCGAAACCAAACCCGATCTTCTCAAGCTGACCCCAGACGACAAAGCCGCGTAAATGAGCAAATGGAGAAACCGGAAGAACCTTGGTCTCGGAAGTTTCCGGGTTCCAGAGAATGATATCTGAGGCGCCGTCGCTGTTTCCGTCGGCCAGGCAGAAGATGCCGTTACAGCATCCAACAATTGATAAGTTAGAGGTACCGTTAGGCCAACGAACCTTGTAAGGGAGAGACGGCACGTCGTCTTCCTCCTCCTCCTCCTCAGAAGAAGCGAGGAGGCGGAGCGTATCATAAGAGTGAAGGGAGTAAACTGACCGATCGTGACTGAGCCGCTTGATCATCAGACGGAGATCAGAGGAATTCCGGAAGAAGATGAGATCGCGGATGAATTTTGGATCCGAGAGGATAGCGCACCATGATTTGCAGACGCATCGGAGTCTGGCGAGGCAGGAAGCCATGGGGAGCCTGAGCAAGATTTGGATTACCAGTTCCTCCGTCAAGTAGCAGTTGATGTTGCTCTCTTCAGTTGCCATAGCCAGGGGGAGGATCTCGCTTCAAGTGCTAAGCTATTACAGTGGGTTTTTAAGGAAAGATTTTCCAGTTTAAGCAATCTGGTCAGCTGAGTTGTTTACCTGTTCCGCTGACTTCTTGTACTTGTTTCGTCACTCATCAGTCGGATCGTCACACACGTTTTGATTGCAACATCCGCTATAAATCACAAGACTTTGTCATCTATCCCCACAAAAATATAAATATTATAACCTTCAGTTCGATTGCTACATGCAATAAACTTAAGCTAACATTGGGTTTCCTTGCAAGTTAGAGCTTCGTCTGTCATGGTCTTAAACCCACTGCTATTCAGCTTCCACTTCGGGTCCCAATCCAATATACCATGATGACAGGGCTTCACAAAAACTTGGAATATTAGCCAACTTGTCATCTTCCATTTACTTTATAAAGCATCAATGCGTGTCCAGTTCTAGCCTTCTAGGATCCAAGATAAGCAGCTCAGCTCCTCAACACACCTTTCAAGAACACCACCTTTCTCCCTACTTCAGCAGCTCAATAATCATGGAATCTGGACTGCTTACTAGTCTTGGACCTCATACTGTGATGAGTTTGATTGTTCCTTCTGCACATGCTTCGCCATTTGCCTTTAGTGGCTACTGTCTAGTTCATCTAAGGTGCTATGGCACGAAACGCTAGAGATATCAATTCATTTGACAGAAGGAAACCATCTGGATCACTTAGCCGGATAAACCCTAATGCACCTGGAATCTGATTGCCACCCACTGTCATCAGCTTGTTGAATTCCTCTGCATTCATGGGCCTTCGTTCTTTATCTAAGCAAACCACATGCCCACTATCAACGTAAGGCTTATACACCTCGCAGAGAGAGGACACCATTGATCCACCAAATGATTCTCCAAACGATCTTACATCCAACCCTCTTGCTGTTCTAAGTGAGAGCATCACGACATCTAAAGCTAAGTCTTTGGCGTCAGCATTAGGGTTGTTCCCACTTAAATCTGCTACGCCAGATTCAAGATTCTGCACAAAAGTTGCATAGTCTTTCATCTTCTTTGGTCTTGAAAACCTTAATCCATTGACGTAGCTGGCAGAGCCAAGGCCAAATCCATAGAAAGGTTTGGTCTTCCAGTAGATAGAATTGTGCTTACATTCGTACCCATCTTTAGCATAGCTACTGATTTCGTAATGGGTGTAACCAGCATTGGTCAGGATCTTAGAAGCCATCCGGTAAAAGTCAGCAGACTGCGTTTCAGAAGGCAGAGGGAATTCACCTGGAGTGTACCTGTGAAATAAACCCACACAACCAAACCATTTCTTTAGAATGGAATGAACATACAATATTTTCTCCATGGAAATTTCAACTCACAAAAAGACTTACACAAGTCCAAATTTGGTGTCTTGCTCGACCTGCAAATCGTACACAGACACATGATGAGGCTGAGAATCAACAGCAAGCCTCAAGCTTTCCTCCCACATTTCATGCGTTTGATGAGGTAAGGAGGAAATGAGGTCTAAACTCCAGTTCTGAACCCCGCAAGACCCAACAATCTCAATCGCTTCGTAAACCTCCTTAATCCCATGCGCTCTCCCGCAAGCCCTCAGCAACTCTTCCTGAAACGACTGAACTCCCAACGACACCCTGTTTACGCCTAACCCCATCATATCCTTCAATTTCCTACCATCAAACGTCCCGGGATCCATCTCCATTGATATCTCTGCGTCATCAGCGATACCAAACTTCGCCCTGAGAGTCTCGAGAATGGAGGAAACCAGATTCGGAGAAACTAAAGAAGGCGTTCCTCCTCCGAAGAATACTGTCTCAAGCGGCGGGTGGGGTTCATCATAACCAGCTCTTGTGGCGACTATCTCCTGACGGAGAAGTTCAACATAGTTTGCAATTCGCGGGTCAGAATCAGTGGGGTTGGCGGAGCCGAGGGCAACAATCGGGAAGTCGCAGTAGTGGCAGCGTTTGCGGCAGAAAGGGAGGTGTATGTAGGCTGAGGCTGGGGGGAGGATATTGGTAGGTGGGTTCAGTGAGGCATTTTGACAAACAGGTGGTGGGGATTGTGTAGATGCCTTGGTGATGAATGTCGCCCTGGATGGGATTAGGATGGTTTGCAGAGTCCGTCGGTTGGCCGGAAAGGTTGAGAGTAGAGGAACCCTTGCTGACTTTAGCAATAGCATCACTGGGCGACTGACGATTCTTGCCGCCGAACAAACGGCTTTTCTAATTGGGGTGCGAGATATGGAGATCCAGCTGCTAATATTTCCCTCTGAGCTTAAGGTAGTTTCTGTTTTTTCTACTTACCACCGATTGGATCAGGTCGGTAACAAAATGATCACCTATTTATTTGTTTTTGTCAAACCGGTCACATATAATTGAATTTATATAAATGTATGAGGTATTTGGGTGATGTATTTTGATCAAAATAACTTTTTTTGAGTTATTTGGGATAAAATAGCTTGTTTTGCATCCAACACGAAATTTATGGTATTTCGGATCGCGGTAAATAACTCACTTTCAAGTTATTTCAAATACCTTATTAAAATAACTCGTTTGACAACAATAAAAAATTGTGGCATTTGGTGAGATGTGGTATTTGAAATAACTAGTTTTTAAATAACTCACACCCGCCTAGGTATTTGAAATGCCACACTATTTTGAAAATATGTTATTTTCGTTACCAACTACCACATTGAATAACTCATTAGCCAAACAAGATAATTCTCATACCACAAAACTTTTGCACCTCGTAAATATCACATTCTCAAATAACCCATCATTTTATTTCAAAATACCACATATTCAAAATACCTCATCCAGATGACCCTAAATAAAACCATTTCATCAACTTCTCGTGAGCACTTCGATATTGGACTCGAAAAAACCCACTTATGACTCGGTTCGATTTTAAATAGATCAAGTTTGAACTTCGATTCAATAGGCTCGTGAACTGGCTCAACCTCGGGCTTAGGAGCCAACTCGAATACCAACTTGAGTTTGTACTAATGAAAACGTAAGGGTTAAGTTTAACTATTTTTAATTGAGAAAAATACAAACTAGTAAATTTTAGGATAGCTTCTTTTTAGTTTGACTGGTCAATATTTGTTTGCTTCCAAACTTCAAATTCAGCTCTAATTTTAACAAATAAAATTTGAATAAAACTCGAATTTGATTCATTAAGGGTAATTGAGTCGTTAGGCTCGAGCCCAAAAAAAGAAAAGCATCGAATTCTCGTGATCACCATATTCAAAACAAATGTGGGATCATTTTATTACATGACACATTATCAATCGCAGAAGTGAATTGAAGGGATGATCCGTCTGATGTTCAGAGCTTGAAATGCATGAGAGTAGAAGTGCCATCAAGCCCAGTCTTGTTTCCAGTGGAGACGTATTCTGCAGTAGTGGTTTCCCTATACTTTGGAAGATTCTCGTCCGATAACAACTCCTTTATTGGCCCGTACTTTTTCGGATTTGGATGCAGGTATGTCCCAAACAAACATGCCACTGATACTCTTGGTCCCTTGCAGTTTGCTACTACTCTATGCTCCACACTTATAAACTTATCATTTGAAACCAGCTGGAGAAGATCTCCAATATTGATGACTAAGGCTCCAGGCAAGGAAGGCACATCAACCCACTGGCCATGACAGCGAGCCTGTAGGCCACCGATATGGTCTTGCAGAAGGATGGTGATGAAATCTTTATCAGCATGTTTGGTAGCTCCCAATGTCAAATGTGGTTGAGGGCAAGCCGGGTAGTAATTGCACACCACCTGAAGTCCTCTCCCACACTCCAAATCCTTCAAGTGACTTGACTCTAGACCGAGAGCTTCCGACAGCAGCTCAAACAACAGATAGCCCAGTTTCGTCACTTGCCCAGAATACTCCGCCACGATGTCTCCACACACAGCGGGTAACTGGTCGGGCTTCTGAGGATCCGGAGCCATGTTGAAAGACACACTGTCCCTCCAGTTGGCAGATGGTCCACTGTACAGATCGAAATTGCTGTTGTAAACGATCCTAGAGTTGAAATCACGGGTGTAGTACGGTCTCCTCCGTTCCACATTCTGGTCGTGAAATCTGTGCACCCCTGACTTCATTTCCTCCATCACTGTGTCTGGGATCCCGTGGTTGACTATTTGGAAAAACCCACATTGTTGTGACGCGTCCCTGAGTTTCGCCACTATCTCCTTCCGCTTGGATGCAGGATGTTGAGTTTGGGGTCTAAGTATGCCGCCTTCCAGGTCTATGATTGGAATTTTGGATTCGGGAGGATCGGTGGTGGTGAATGGCGGGATGATGTCGTCGAGGAGATGAGGCGGGGCGTGGAAGATTCGAGGGAGGTGGTTGATTCCGGACTCTACGAGCCCTTTCACCCCGGCTTTGGTTCCGTCAAACCATTTCAGCTCCGCGAGTCTATCGTAGGCTGCAAGCTCATGAGTTGATGATGTTGCCATTGGTTTTCTTCTGCTTGTGTGGGAAGGAAATTAATGTCGGGATTTATGACAAGTAGAACGAACAAAGGCATTGTATATAGACACATGTTCGTGGGGAGCAAGTTGGTAAACTTTTGAATCCTTTGTCTTTGCTAGGCTAAGTAGCTTATGTGGCACAAAAAGCAGAGTATCTACTAATGTATTCGCGGCACTAGCTACCAAAACTTTAGTCAACTAAAGCTTTGCGAATCCATGGCCCCAGTGATTGCAAGTTTGACCTTTCTGGTACGTGGGGAGCAAGTTCGGATTTGGAAAGTTTTGCCTTCAAGGAACAGTCGTAAATATAACATAACTACGCAAAATACAAGGTTACAAAACTTTTGGTACAGTTGTGTAAACTTTGAGCTGAATTAAGCTAGGTATTTGACCATGAAAGGGCCTTCAAGTTCATAGCCTAATTTCCTATAGTAATGTCGGGTTCCTACACCGGAGATTACAGCTATTTTAGTTGATCTATGTTCCCTCGACGCTATCCTCTCCGCCTCTTCCATCAGAAGTGTGCCGTATCCCTATCAGAAGCCAAATTACATGAATGAATGAATGAACTAACGAACTCACTCACTCCATGTGCAGTTAAAGTCTTTAGAAAAAGATATATTTTGGACAAAGTACCTGGTGTTGCAGCTTGTCTGCTTCACGCCCATGAACAGGAACTGCAGTCCCATAAACATGGAGTTCACGAATTATAGAGCACCTCCCAGTAAGCTCAGGGCACGTGACATTTCTGCCGCATTTACGCAACCTCAGCAGCCCTACAAGAATGTCCTGTCATCAAGCAACAAGCAAGGCGTTCCCACATCCAAAGATAAAAGTCAGTGATTCACCATTATAATCAACTGTTCATGCATCAGACCATGTACGCAGGTGTGTTTCTAATTTCCAGTACCTGCCGTGTATCCTCATACGATAGGAATGTTTCCCAGCCTTCATTAGCTGTGTATTCACGGCGCACAAGCTCAACCTCATCAGGTTTTATCTTGTTATGAATATCCTGGTTAATGATCTTAAACAAGTTAGGAAGCTGTATAGTCCATCTGGTTAACAATTATCCAAGCAAATTTTCTTTTATCCAACCTGAATTCCAGCCTCGCGTGTGCGGACGTCTCGGCATTTCAAGCCCAAATCATCCATCCGCGCTAAAGCTAGCTCACGTAGATTTCCTTTCTCAACACCAGATGTAACCAAAGGCATGGGAATATCACGCTGAACTCTGTAAACCCGTGTCCAAGGTGGTACCAAGGCCAAGATCCTTGCTACAATATCTACGAGTTGCTCAGGTGGATAATTCCTGTATCTGCAATTGTTTCGAATTGCTTAAAATGGCACGAAAAAATTGTGGAGGTGTCTCCTTGGAGGAAACCAAGAGCAATCATTAATCACAAAACATTCCATACCTGCCAGTTTTCCAAAGTTCATACAGCCCAGTTCCGCGGATGACAAGAGTAGGATAGATTTTTAGTCCATCAGCTCTAAATGAAGGGCTTTCAAAAAATTCACGAAAACTCTCCATGTCTCTCTCAACACCCACATTGGGAAGATCAGGCATCATATGCGCAACAACCTACAAGAAAATAATGATATAAATATGATGAGGAAAACTTAAAGTCAGCAAAGGACTTTAATTAGTTTGTTCTTATTTAACATTTTACCGCATTCCTAGGTAACGAAGCCATTCATCCATAGTAAACACTTAGTCCACCTATTGACGTCTTGACAGACAGGCAATACAAAGTCAATTTGGAGACATGTTAACAACCATTTAGCAGTGAGTATAGGTAACGGGATCATCTATATGCCAACAACAATTACATTTTGGCTTCCTCAAATAAACTAAAACCAAGACATAAGGCAGGCAGAAACTAACCTTGAAACCAGCGTCCTTGGCCAAACAAAAACAATCAGCAACAGCAGCTACAGTGTGTCCTCTGTTGGTGTCCCGTGCAACATCTTCATATGTGCTTTGAACACCGATCTCCAATCTTGTACAGCCATAAAGGAGCATCTGCCTCAAGTGAGGTCCAAGACAATAATCCGGCCTCCTGATTAGTCAAGAAGGTGAAATTTTCATTTTAAATTACAATATCTTATGATGCGGAAAAGAAAAAAGTTAATAGGGGATGGATCCACACGAAATACATTACTATCTCGTCAGATGATTCCCAGGGTGCACTATATAACTTCAAACTCTAGTTAATTGACAATGCTTCTGGTTATATAAGCAATAGGATATTTATGAACGAGCACATATACAGCAGGCCCTAAGGTCCGGTAGAACTTCATATGTACACAAATACGAATGAGCTCTGACGAACACACACAGTTCATTGGCAAAAACTTTCAGAACATATTTGATGAGAAATAAATTCCAGAAAATTTAAGCAAATCTGAAGCAGTTTGCAATTTCAAAGGGACAACTAAAAAATTAGGAACTGGAAGGCCCAAAGATACTCCAGATTTGTTTGTTAAAACTTAAAAGGTTCAAAAACTCACGTCTCGATTGTCATGCCAATACATTTTGTCGCACCATGTTCAGAGTAGGCAACTGCCTCTTCAACATTGGCAGAAGTGTGCCCAGATAGAGCATCGTGGAGGTTTCTTATAAAGTAATCACGATAGTCTGCTGCCAGTGACATGAATGTGCCACCCATCAATATGAACTCAACCTGAAAATGCAGATCCACCCAGATGTGTATTAGAGAGAGAAGCTTGACATGATATCCTGTCGATTCAAACCACTGAGGTGAATACACAATACAAAGAAATTTCAGAACAAAGAGAAAACCTTATCCACGCTGTGACCCAAACGCTTAAGCTGATCAATCCTGCTCCTAGCTTGAACATATGGGTTATACCTGGAAACATAAAAAGCGAGGGAATGCCATTACAATGAATACGCTCATTCTGGAACAGATAAGTACACAGGTACAAAATGTCAAGCAGATGGAGAAATTGCTTCAAATCACACTCGCCGGTGAAAGAAAATGTGTGCTTTATAATAACTGACATTAGATATTGTACAAAATGTTGCATCAACAAAGATACATTGGAAAAAAATTCATATCATAGCTGAAATTGAATTGAACCAAGAATATGCTAAAGAAAGGCAGCATAAACATAGACAGAAGAGTGATTGATCATGATTCATAAGGTGCTTCAAGTATCAGTTTACAGAATCCTACCTAGCTCGAATGGCTCGCATGCTAGTCGGCTCGTAACCAGTATACGACTGAGTACTATACTCAAAATCGGAGTCCGGTCCACCAGGACAATAAACACAAATGTTCCCCGTCGTCGCAATATGAGGACAACGGTGCGGCTTCGACATGACGGCGACAACAGCAATCCCTGAGGCAGTTCTGACCGGCTTGGCTTTGAGCTTTGGCAGCAGCGACTCACGGTCGGACTCAGGGAGAGCCGCAATCATCTCCACCAGCTTCGGTGCTCTAGAAAGCCCATACTTCCGGCAGGCGGCGGATTTGATTGCGTTGAGGTCGACTGTTTGATTCTTGCGGGAAAGCTCCACCATAGAGTTCACGATTTCCGCTATGGCCCTCACTCTAGCTTCTTCCTCCGTCAGGCCATGGGCTTGGAATCCGCCCCGACCCGGCCTCGGTTGCTTCTTACTCGTCTTCACCACGGTCGCCGTCGCCGTCGCCGTCGCCATGAATGTGAAAAGAGTCTCTCCAAAGTGTAGAAAAAGGAGGGAGCCGAAACTGTAAAACCTACGAACGGTCTATTAGGCGGAAATAGTGGCTGTTTCTGTAGAGACGTGAGAGAACGTCGTCGTTTCTTCTAATTTAATTATAAAACGACCTCGCTGCCTGCGAAAAACCACAAACCTTCTGGTTCCTTGAATACTTTACCTGGCTCGACAATCAAATTTCTGCAAATTTCCTCCGGCGATGGAGAACGACGGAGCGAGGAGGAAGGAGCTGGAGACGATGCTTCTTGACGAGGTCGGAGGAGTAATCTCAGCGATAAAGGAAGCCAAAGACGTCGACCAAGTGATTTGCTCTCTTCACTCCCTTGCTGTTCTTCTCTTCCCTACAGATACCTCGCTCATCGTTGGTCAGTCTACGAACTCGAACTCCAAAACGACAGGAGTGAACCTTAATGAATATCCCACTACTAATTAGTTCCATTTGGAATTTTCAGGTAGTCTCGACCAGCCTCATAGGGACCAGGTTCGTTTCTTGAACCACACCAGACTTCTAAAATATGTCATCTCAGCTCTGCCGTAATTTTTGTTGTGGATTGGGCAGGTTCTGAGTGCGAAAATCCCCGCTGCAAATGTGCGGAAGGATTCATGGCGAGTGTTCTACAAGGGAGCTGGATTTCCAACTCTCGCTAGAGTCTTACTACTTGGTAGAACAATCTTATGCCATCCGAATGAACGTTTCTCCATTCCTTGATCAATCGCTCTTTGTGCTCATTTCAGTTCATTTCTTTTCGAGCAGATGTTGCTTCCAATTGGTTAGCTTGTTTCCCCTTCTCAGCAAGGCAGCATGTATATGATGTGTACTTTGTTCATGGGCTTGCAATAGAGGTCATCCAGAGTTTGGTTCCGTGCTTACGTTGCAATTTTAGTGATGGTATTGATGCAAAGGCAGTTCAATTGAATACAGAAAGGTATGCGGATGATCCAGGTGTTCCTGTCGGAGAACCTATTGACTATCTATTGATAACCTTACATTCAATAGGTTGCTCGTCCTCTGCTTGCTTGAAAATGGTGGTCTGCTCCAAATGTCCAGAGAACTTGGTGACTTATCTGATGAGTTGACACAGGCACAGCTTCTTTCAGTCATACCTAGAATGGCACAGATTGTGACATCGATTCCTGACAAAGCACCACAAAGAGCATCTAGTTCGCTTTCATCGCAGTATCCTTGCTGTTTCAATTGCTTACTAATATTATGTTGTCATGTTCAGCCATCTTGAGTTTTCCTCTCTGCTGCTTTAAGAACTGTTGTGATCTATTTTTTCTTGGTTCAATTTAAATGGTAGAAGGGATTGTTTTGGCATCTGATGTTCGACTCTATATATATTTGTCTTCATTGTATCTCCATGACTTGATTATAGTTTGTTCTTCAAGCAGATCACAAACCAGCTTCTTTCATTAGCATGTACTTGGGGCGAGACAACATTATCTGAAGAATCCACCTTGAATCCGTGTGACACAAATGCTATAATGATATTCATTGGTGATATATTTTCTCGGATTTGTCGACGCGGATCTACAGGTAATTGAAATATTCAAAGCTCCAATTATAACAAATCATGTTTAACTCAAAACATGGTCATTGATCTCAACTATTCGTTACAAAATGTAGAGTGTATATGTGCTTGTTGAGATACGGCAGAATATTTATTCTTATTATTTATTCCTTTTCTAACATGTCTTAATTAGAAAGTTAGTAGTTATAGATATAATAATCGAGCCCAATAAGGACTCGATTTCTCTAGCATGTAAACTCTATAAATATAGAGTTATTCTCATTCGTAAATTAATCAAGAGGATTATTACCTCATATTTTGGCGTGATATCAGAACCGGGTTGGAATCCTAGGAACTCCCACTCAGCCGCCGACCAACTCTCTCTCTCTTAAACTTCTTCTTCTTCTTCTTCTTCTTCTTCTTCCTGGACAGCAACCATGACCGGAGGAGTAATCAAGTTCGGACAAGTTGATGGGGTTGTGAACACTGAGACTGACGCAAACGCAGACGTAGACGCCAACCATAGTCACACCAACAACACCATGCCTCTGAATCCTCCGACCAATGAGTTTGCTGCCTTCATAACGCCACACAAACTGAATGTCGATAATTATGTGTAGTGGTCGCAGTCACTGTTGATTCATCTTGCGCATAGAGACAAGGAAGGCTACATCAATGGAGATCATCCTGCTCCTGCTCAAACTGAATCCACATACAAAGGTTGGAAGATCAACGACAACCTTGTGAAATCATGGTTAATCAATACCATTGAGAAGAACATAGGTGAGTTGTATCTCCTTCACAAAACAGCAAAGGACATTTGGGATAGCGTCGATGATGCCTACTCCAACACTGACAACACAACCGAAATCATGGAGATTGAAACAAGGCTGTACAACCTTAAGCAGGACAACATGACAGTTTCAGATTATCATAATACACTACGCATATGGCTTCAGATGGATATGTACCTTTCTCCTAAATGGACGTGTACTGAGGATGCTGCCATATACCGAAATCTGTTTAATCAGACTCGAACTGTTCGTTTCCTCCTTGGGTTGAACAAGGATCTTGATGATGTGAGAGGACGGATCAAGTGAGGCGTGAGGAAAGCCTTCGCTCAAATGAGGAAAGCCTTCGCTCAAATGAGGAAAGCCTTCGCTCAAATGAGGCGCGAGTCTAGTCGTCGCAGAGTTATGTTACCTGGACAGCTCAAACCTACAGACGAAGGATCAACACTTGTAGCTCGTGATGCTCCTAAGAGCAGCATATACTGTAACAACTGCAAAAAACATGGCCATATCCATGAGGAGTGTTGGGAATTCATGGGAGACCCACTGACCAATAGACTCACCAGAGTCAGAATAAGGCAAAAAGGAAACCCAAACGTGAAAATCTAGCAGAAAAAGGAGAGGAAAGCAGCAGTTCGCAAGACTCATTCTCAAAGGGACAGATCGAGCTTTCACAAAATTTGCATCCTCCTCTACAAAGCGAAGGTACTTTATCTTATGCTCATGCTAATCGAATTCAAGATAATACAGTTTGGATTTTAGATTCGGGATGCATTGATCATGTGACAGGAAACCAAAATCTTATACAAGATATTCAACTTTACCCAAAAATTTCAGGGGTAAGGATTGTCGATGGAACTCTTGCACCCATCCAAGGAGTTGGGAAAGTGAAAGTGACACCATCGATTACTTTGTTCCATGTCTTCTTTGTTCCCAAGTTAAATTGCAACCTTAAGTCTGTTAGTCAACTAACACGCGACTAAACTGTGAGGTTGTCGTTGGTGATGGGATATGTAAGATTCAATTTCAGAGAGGATGATTGGCAGAGTTGATTCGGTTGAGGGACTGTATTATCTACGAGGAGTTGCATCAAGTTACAAGGCTCTTTTGAGTTTTCAGAATAATAGTGTAGAAGATAAAGTTTTGTTATGGCATAGTAGGCTAGGTTATTCGAGTTTTGGATATCTTGAACGATTGTTCCTTGGATTATTCAATATTAAAAAATCGGTTCAATATACCTGTGAAGTCTTCCAATATGCCAAACACACTTGATCTGCTTACTCTCAAGTTCCTTATACCGCCACAACTTGGTTTTCAATCATTCACAATGATATTTTGGGACCCTGTCGTGTCACGGTTTTGAGTGGTGCTCGATGGTTTATTACCATGATCATTGAGCACAACCGCATGACTTGGACATTTCTGATGAAAGATAAGTCTGAAACTGTAGGGGTATTTCAATCGTTCTGCTCAATGGCGAAGACTCAATTTCACACTTAGATAAAAGTTCTCAAGACTAACAATGCTCGCGATTACTTTAACTCCCATCTCGGTGCGTTCCTTACCAACCAAGGTATCATACACAGCATTTCGTGTGTAGATACACTTGTGCAGAATGGTATCACCGAGAGAAAGAACCGGCAGCTCTTGGAGATGTCTCGTGCTATGATGTTTACCACTAATACTTCTAAGTATTTGTGGGGAGAAATTTTGCTCATAACAACCTATTTGATTAACTGACTTCCTAGTCAGCCTCTCAACTATAAGGTACCGAGACAAGTGCTATTTGATGGGTACCCTCATATTCATGCTTTTTCTGGAAACGTGAATTTGAAGGTATTTGGATGTATGGATTTTTGTGCACCTTTATTCTCACCAGCGTAGTAAATTGGATCCTCGGTCATTGAAGTGTCTTTGTCGGTTATTCCGCTCACAAGAAGGCCTACAAATGCTATTCACCTCATACCAAGAGATTCTATCACACCATGGATGTAACGTTCTTCGAACATGAAGCTTATTTCCCACCAACACCAATTCAGGGGGAGAACACAACCCCTACAGTGATTCAGGGGGAACCTGCTCATCGTTCCGAGCTGCAGCCGCTGTCGCAATTGGACTTGTTGCTATTGAATATTACTTCCGCGGTTGTTCCCTACACAACTATAAAGGGACCGGATACAAGTGTAGGTTCTTCAAACGAACCTTCTTCGCCTTTCGGCCGACCACCAATCATTCAGACTTACCATCGGAGAATGAGGTTGGACAATGAAGGGTCAGAAGATGTTGTGGAGGAAACTCTGAAACCTAATGCTCGAATTGTGGAACAAACAGTAGAAACCGAAGAGGTTTAAACGACAACTGATGAAGGTGATCTATACCTTCCCATTGCCTATCACAAGGGAGTTAGAAAGTGTACAAAGCACCCTATAAATCTGTATGTCAACTACAGCCGTCTCAGTTCAAATTATAAGGCTTTCATTACCAATCTAGATACGGTGAGGATTCCTAAGAATATCCAAAAGGCTCTTGATGATCCAGAGTGGAGAAAGGCGGTCGCATGTGAGCTCCAAGCATTACAGAAGAATCAAACTTAGGTTGTAGTTTAGCTGCTAAGGGAAAACGGATAATGGACTGTAAGTGGATATTTACAGTTAAGTATAAGGCAGACAGTAGTATTGAGAGGTACAAGGTCAAATTAGTTGCAAGGGGGTTCACTCAATCACAAGGCAGTGACTACCAATAAATGTTTTTCCCGGTAGCAAAACCAAACGCTATTCGGGTTCTTCCATCATTGGCAGTCAATCTCGATTGGCCATATTCTAGCTTGATGTAAAAAACGCCTTTCTAAATGGCGATCTTGCGGAGGAAGTTTATATGAATGTGCCAGAGGGGTTGAGTGAAAGAAAACTAGGGATGGTGTGTAGATTGAGGAAGTTCTTGTATGGCTTAAAACAGTCCCCGAGAGCATGGTTTGAACGGTTTGCTAACTCAGTTAAATTAGGTGGCTAGAAACAATGCCAAATTGATCATACTTTGTTTGGCAAACACAACCCTTATGGATAGATGCCGATCCTAATTGTATACGTTGATGATATCATCATCATGGGTGATGATCAGACCGAAATTCAGAATTTGAAGAACAGTTTGGCTTCCGAATTTGAAATTAAAGATTTAGGCCAGTTTTGTTATTTTCTTGGAATGGAGGCTGCCAGATCTGAATAGGGTCTCATCCTTTGTCAGCGGAAGTATATACTTGATCTTCTTACAGAGACCGGATTACTTGGCTGCAAGGCTGTTGAAACTCCGATTGAACAGAATAAACGGAGTCATGATGAGGACAGCAAACTCACAGATCGAGAGCGATACCAGAGGCTTGTTGGGAAGTTGATGTATCTATCACATACAAGACCGAAAAGCCTATCTTTGTGGGGATTGTTAGTCAACAAATGCAGAATCCCACCGAAGAACATATGGAAGCTGTCATTATGATTCTCAGGTATCTCAAAGGGACACCGGGTCTAGGATTGAGGTTCAGGAAACACTCAAACAAAGGAATTGAAGTGTTCACTGATGCAAGCTGGGCAAGGGAATTGATAGATCGAAGGTCAACTAGTGGATACTGCACCTATGTGTGAGGGAATTCAGTAACATGGAAGAGTAAGAAACAACATATTGTGGCTCGAAGTAGTGCAAAGGCAGAGTATAGGGCTCTCGTCCTCGGGGTGTGTGAAGGGATTTGGCTGGAGAGACTCTTGAAAGAACTTCAGGTTGAATCAAGAGGTCCAATTGCTATGAGAACTGATAGTCAATCAGCAATGCGTATTGTCAAGAATCTGGTACCCCATGATCGAACCAAACATGTGGAGGTTGATAGACAGTTTATTTCAGAAAGAGCTACTAGTTGAGTTATTGAAGTCACTTATGTTCCTTCCGCAGAACAAACAACAGACATGCTCACCCAAGCAACCTCAAAAGAAGTACTGTAGTATTTGAAGAACAAGCTTGATTTTTACAACGCCTAAACCAAGTGTGAGGGGGAATGTTGAGATACGGTAGAATATTTATTATTATTATTTGTTTCTTTTCTAGCATGTCTTAATTAGGAAATTAGTAGCTATAGGTATAGTAATCGAGCCCAATAAGGACTCATTCTCTCTAGCATGTAAACTCTATAAATATAAAGTTATTCTCATTCATAAATTAATCAAGAGGATTATTACCTCATATTTTGGCAGTGCCATTCAATTATCAACATATAAGAGGTTCTCCTGGCCCGCTGTTGATTGATTAAGTTCTTAATTGCTATATGAATCTGGATGTGCAGATGAAGCAGAGCTTACAAGCTCTGCCTCTAAAATTAGCTTTCACCTTCCCTGCAGGAATTATCGATTACTAACTGCTGTGTTGTTTCCGTTGAGTTGTTGCATTAGTTACCCATAGGATTTAATTTCTGTGGGTGCAGATGTTCTCCTGGATGAACTTATCCCTCCGCTGCTCAAGCATGTTCAGACCATCTTATCATCAAAGAATGACTCTGTTTCTGTGGATGTCTTTGATTCGGACCCCAGATCCCAATTTTGGTTAAGAATTATGGAAGCTATTAAAGACCCATTCTCCGTAGAAAAATTTGCTGAGCAACTTCTGCTACAGTTGGCCATTAGACATGCAAGCAATACTGAAGCATATTGGAATATTCATTTACTGTTCAAGCAGAATTTTGAGAAATACCCTTCAGTCAGGTCTGCAATTCATCATCATCTTAATGTTTATAGATGAGAATCAAATAAACATGGTGTTTCTACGAGACGGAAATGCAGTGCCCTTATCTTTTTGACAACACTAGTGAAGCTTTCAGTTTGGCAGCTTTATTTCTAATGTTGTTGCTTGGACCATTGGATTCATTTTCATAATATATGGATTCATAACATAGATCAAACTCACGGTAGCAATTATAGTTTATCAGCTAATAGATGGGAATAATATCGCCTATATATTGTGCAATGAAACTTTCGGATTTTATATTTTTGTTCCATGTGTGAATAACTGTCAATGTTTCTTCCTTCCTCTACTTGTAGGTCCCTGTTTCTTGATAAATTCTTGCTGTGGAAAGTATTTCCCCTACGTTGCCTAATATGGATCCTACAGTTTGCTGTTCTTCAGTGTCATCCAATTTCTAATGAACTCACTAAAGGTCATGCAACTGAGGTTTTGGTAGACACAGTGCAGCGTCTTGTGTCAGTATGGTCAAATCAAGAATTTATTCAATCAACCCCTACTGAGCAACAAGTCTGTATCCTTACCCTGTCTGTTTTATGCAAGTCTTTAAATTGGCATTATTGTGCTCATGATTGCATCTTTAAGAGCATGCACAGTTTCTTCTATGTAACTTCTCTTGCATTCCGATGCACAGTACACGTTCTTGGCTTAATACTGGAGTTCATGGTGCTCCTGAACAGGATATATGTTGTCGTTATGTTTGTGTTACCCTTAATCTACATTACAGATGTAACTGCTGCTATAGGGCTTTGCATGGAGAAGATGTCGAGAGAGGAGTTAGACATGTCTAAAGTTGTGATGCACTCAATTCTCCAAGGAATTAGCTGTATGATTTTTGTTCCTTTTCTATGCATCAACTATTTTGCATTCTGCCGGTGCATTTTCTAATATATGCCCTTTATGCCTGGCAGGTAGGCTAGAGAACCCAGGGCATCTAATAAAAAAAATGGCTAGCAATATTGCTTTGGTTTTCTCTAAAGTTATTGACCCTACAAATCCTCTATACCTTGATGACAGCTTTGTTGAGGGGGCTATTGACTGGGAAGTTGGTTTGAGTAAACATGTCAAGGGAACTCTGGCTGACACTAGCACATTGACAACCGCGGAGTCAGTAGAAGACACAAGTTACAAAACAAATGATCAGCCCAGCACGACCTCAAAATGTGATGACAGGAGAGTTTCTCGGTTTAAGATGATTGATCCAGATGAGATTGTTGACCCAGCTATGCTAAATCATGAATCAGCTGCCGAGGAGGATGAAGATGATGTTTCAAGTGAGACTTCCGAATCGTCCAGTGATTCTTCTCTGCAGCCATATGACTTGGCAGATGATGATGCAGATCTAAAACGAAAAGTTACCCATTTGGCTGACGTAGTAGGAGGTCTGCGGAAGTCTGACGATCCTGATGCAGTAAGTCTCTGGAATGTGTCCATCAGTTGCGTTCTTTAGAATATTTCACATAATATTTTCATAGCCTACTTAATCCCTAAGAACTGCATTTTCTTGAAGACATGAACCTGGGCAAGTCTTATGCTTATTCCACTTATCAGGTTGATGGAGCTCTTGATGCTGCTGAAAAGCTTGTGAGGGCATCTCCCGATGAAATTAAACACATAGCAGGCGAACTTGTTCGATGTCTTGTTCAGGTCCGCTGCTCTGATTTTGCAGTCGAGGGAGAGGAAGACTCTGCAGAGGAAAAGAGACAGAGAGCATTGGTTGCCATGCTTGTTACATCTCCTCTTGAGTCACTCCATTCAATAAACCAACTGCTGTATTCCCCACATGTAGACACTAGCCAGCGCATAATGATTCTTGATGTGATGACCAAAGCAGCTCAAGAACTTTCTTCTTCCAAGACGTTGAAGTCGAGTCAGCAATCTTCAAGAGCCCTTATATCAACTATATCAGAGAGTCAACCCTGGTTCCTGCCAAGTAGTAAGGGGCCTCCTGGTTCTACTCTCTGGAAAGAGGTGTCGGAAACTGGAACGCCATTGAATTACTCACACCGCTATGAGAGAGTAGTTCCATCGAAACGTAGTCAGATCATGAAGGGGAAAACACGTCGTTGGAGCATCAAATCAGCAACCAGTCAGCATTCTAAGGTGGAAGAATGGACCCAAAACAATTTTCCTGTTTATGCTGCAGCATTCATGCTTCCTGCCATGCAGGGTTTCGATAAGAAGAGGCAGGGTGTTGACTTGCTTGGCAGAGATTTCATCGTACTCGGAAAACTTATCTACATGCTTGGTGTCTGCATGAGATGCGCCTCTCTGCACCCAGAGGCTTCTGCTTTAGCCTCCCCACTTCTGGAGATGTTAAGGATGAGGTATAGTTTTTCCATACTTCCTTTTATCTAGTCTGGTGTTATATACAGAGTGCACTATGCTTCTTCTTGAGCAGCGGTTACTGATAGTGTTCGACCTGACAACAGGGAGATATGCGGTCACAAAGAAGCATACGTTAGGAAATCCGTGCTTTTCGCCGCCTCATCCATATTAGTATCCCTGCATCCTTCATTTGTTGCATCATCTATAACCACGGGAAATTGGGAAGTGGCAAACGGTCTCGAATGGATCCGAACATGGGCCATTGAAGTCACGGAGTCGGATGTGGATAAAGAATGTTACATGGTAAGAAAAATCAGCCTCTTTAGCTCCACATCAGGCTTTACTTTAGAATATGCTGTTCTGAAGTTGGTGTTCATGTCTTCAGATGGCTATGTCATGCCTCCAGCTTCATGCGGAAATGGCTCTGGAAGCTTCCAGAGCGTTGGAATCCACAGAAAATGCATCCATCACCAACCCGAAAAGTGGTGGCATCAGCCTTCATCCTTCCAATGTGCAGTTGGGAACCATCAAAATCCCACACTCAAATTTGAAGTACTAGATAATTTATGAACTGTGTATTATTATGTAACCCATTCTTGCATGCCTTGTCCCGACTGTAAAATGTAGACTTGTGTTTATATTGCGTGTACAAAATTACTCTTTAGATGTTATGAAGTGAAAGAAATCTCCAAAAAACTCAAAAAGGTTGCTCACACTCCGTATGGAGAATCATTATAGACGGTAAGCAAATCATCACCGAAACACGAAGTGAGATCAAATTGCACGCGATTCCAGAGAGGGCATTAGTGTCAATCATGCTAGACTGTTTATTATTCAAGGTTTGCAGTATACCAGTATTCACATAGAATAGAGCAACACAATTATTGCAGCAAACATATCACAGAGCAAGGAAGGTAGCTACCACTCTTTTTCAAACCCAGTTGCATGACGATACAAATATGGCGACTCAGAGGGAAGCAAGGAGAGGGCTTCCTTGTTTAAGAAGTACGAAGACGCTGCCAGCATCCCCTCTCGAAATGCGAAGGTCTTGGTCAAGGTAGGTGGTGAGCAACCAAGAATCTGCAGTGCTAGTGTTTGGGATGGAAAACTTGAAGGGTGGCTGGCTGGATATGGTCTTGGCAACGGTGGAAGCAGTGTCCTGAACAGAGGTGATCAACCCTTTGAAAGGGGTAAGGTCTATCTTCTGTCCCAGAAATTCCACGCTCTCTGGTAACACTATGGAATCAGTCAGCTGGGGAGTCCCAATCACCCCTTCTTCAAACTTTATCTGCAATTAACAAACAAACAAACAATCCCTATGTTAAGTATGTATGATTTCATTTCCTAGTAAGTAAGTTAGGAAGAAAGAGAAGCAGACCCTTTTTACCTGGACACGCTTAGGACTTCTGACTTCGAATTTGGCATTGGTGGTGATGGAAGTGGTAGCATAAGGGCTAGCAAATCGAACAGAGTTCTGGACGGTGAAATTATCGGAATCTATGGTTTGAGATATTTCTTCCACCATCAACAGTGAGGGAGCCCCCCTCGCCAGCAAAGGGAACAGCCCCGGGAAAGACGTGTACCTGTCAATACCAACAAACAAACAACCAAACCATCAGGAAGAAATTCAAAGGAAAACAAACAGTATCGGAATCACAGAGTAGGGTACTCACGAGAGAATCCACTTTCCCTTGAGAAGAGGCAAAGCGTCGGTAGGTGAAGGGGTAGGGTTCTTTGATTCCAGCTGGGTGATAAGCTCTCCAATCTCAGCTCTGGTTTCGCTGCTTGCTCTCAACCCACGCTCCGTACCGTAAAAGCAATCCACCAACTGTTTCTTCAACTTTTCTGTCTCTGAATCCGATTCATCGACAACGGTGACCGTTGATGCCTGGCCCGGGGTCGAGGAGGAGGAGGACACGCCTTCTCCGGCTGCACGAACCAAGACATAAGGTCGTGAGTTACGGAATAACTGTTTGGATGAAACCCGCTGCAGCGTAAAGGCCGCAGCGGGGAAATTGATGATGGGACGAGCATAGGTAGCGAAGAAGGTGTTTTGATGAGTGGTGGAGAGAGTATGGCATGGAAGAAAGTGATTCAGTCGAGAGGTGGTGGCTGCCATGGTTGGACTTGGAATTGCAGAACAACTAATTTGGCTGCTCAGACTCACTCATTCTACTTATTTATTTATTTCTCAAGAGACGGAAAATAGGGAAGGGTGTGGAAAAGAAGTTATGGTGTTTGTTTTTTCTGTTTCTCCTTCCTAATTTTTAACCAGGCGTATGAAACGTGGGAGATTTTGCCATTTTTTCGCTATAATAAAAAAAAGTTATACAAATTAATAGTAGGTTTTACTAGGCTTGGCAATGGGTCGGTTACGGGGCGGATACTCCCTATTCATTGTCCGTTAAATTTGCCCATAGTTTTTACCCGTATCTGTTCCATTACGAGTAATGAGTAAAATTTTGTTACCAAACCCATTTTAGTAACAGTCCACATATTAGTGGTTACAGCTACCCTCCCTTTGTTTTCATCTATGACTCGTTGAATTTTCGACCTCTCATCCCCATAAAGAGTAATGATGTCCTTCTTAATCGTATTTCTAGTTGGGACTTTAAAGAGAGGGTTTAGGGTATAGCAGAACCTTTTGAAGTAAAGGTGGTCAACTATTGAAAGAGGATACTCATACATCAAGATCATAATGCAGAGTTCATTCTTACAAACCTCATTGCTAAATTGATTGGCACTCAACTCACTATTACCCTTAGCTTTGTAGTTAGGGCCTAGGATTCTCTGACTACCATCATGGATTTTTTTGTGAACGCAACGATTCCTGTGAGTCCTTAAATGAGAAGTACCATTAGTGGACTTCCCAGACAAATCCTTCTTACAATAGTTGCATTTGGCTTTCAAAATTCCATGAATGAACAGTCTGGTGAAGTGAGGTCAACCATCTTATTTTAAGGGCCTAGTTGAACCTAAGGGAGGATTGGCAACATCATTTTCAGGTTGGTTTTTAGGATTAGCAAGGAAAGTGAGTGGTTGTACCATTGTTATTCTCAACTGGTATATTTGGAAGTTGTTCAGGTGTCATCTGATTGAGAAAATAAAAATATCTTAAAATGAGATCACAAAATAAAAAAGGGAGAAAAGAGTTTAACAGTTACATTCATTGAAGAAAGATAGACAGAGATTAAGAAGATAGATAAAGGAGTAGAGATTTATCATTTATGTATAAGAGTTTCAAAAGATTTATTTCAGATTTGAGGTTAAGGATTTCACATTTAAGATTGAATTGGAGAAGAATTAAGATAGACAGATAGATTTGATGTCACTTTTATAATGATGATAGAATGCCATAACAATCAGTCAAAAAGGATTCAATCAACATTACAGAAGATATTGTTATTTCATAATTAGTTAGAGTTAAGGGTTTATGCGTTTAATTGAGGGGTTAACAGTTTACAATCAGAAAGTAGACCATTTATTAAGGGTACTATCAAAAAGTAGACAGTTTAATAAGGGTTTAACAGTTTATTAAGGGTTTAATAGAATTAGTTAGAGAGTTAAGGGTTTATGAGTTCAATTGAGGGTTTAACAGTTTACTATCAGAAAGTAGATAGTTTATTAAGGGTACTATCAGAAAGTAGACAGTTTATTAAGGGTTTAACTTTAACAGTTTATTAACGGTTTAACAGAATTAGTTAGAGAATTAAGGGTTTATGAGTTCAATAAGGGTTTAACTTGGTTCAAGCTGCTAACAATCTAACATTACACTTCTGAACAAGTTCTGAAAGTCTTAAGTGTTCTAACATTACACAATATAAGCTTACCTCAGCAGTCGAAAAAATAGACTGTTGTCTTGCCTCCTGATCAACGATAATAAATTTCACCCTGCCTCCTGATCAGCACCAACTATGTGACTTCCTCCTAAGCATAAACATAAATTTTTGTACATTACAGTTACATCATTGCTATGAATCAAAGGACACACAACAACAACATTCAAGGAGCAGGTTGAAGGGTTTCAATTAACAAACCCTATACTTAAACGTACCTAAACAGTGGAATGAAACCAATTTCTGGCCATGATTCTATAACTCTCAAGTCCCGAGCAGTAATTTGAAACATATAACACTGCAAATCAGTTTTTTCACATAATAACAACCACAAACATTCAAAGAGCAGGCATAAGCCACAAACACATTCAAAGAGTAGGCATAAGCCACAAAACATTCAAAGAGCAGACATAAGCCACAAAACATTCAAAGGGTTTGTGGAATTGGAGAACATAACTATGAAATTAATAAGATAACTGACTGGTATGGTATGGATCGGAAGGCAAAATCCCAAGTTTGAGAGATTAGGATTTCTGTCTTCTGGATTTTTGTTCGACAAACTGCAGATGAAGCAATAAATCCTAAAATTAGTCTATAAATTATACATGAAGGGATAAACAAATTAAGGAATGTCAGAATAAAAAACTTATCTCGATATGGGAAAGGGATCCTTGGCATGCACGATTCGAACTGGATTTGTATGGATTGAGGCATTTTTGTCGCTGAAAGGGTTGATTAAGGGTAAGTGATGATGATATTGATGATGGATTTTAAGAGAATCGACAGAAAAGGGAGATTTTGGCAAAAAATTAGGGTTTCAGTGGTTCGAATCCTTTGCATGCACGATTCGAACCAGATTTATGTGGATTGAAGCATTTTTATAGCTGAATATGGGTAGGTGATGATTATATTAATGATGGATTTGAAGATCATCAACAAAAAAGGAAGATTTTGGAGAAAAATTAGGGTTTGAGTGGAGCTCAATAGAGAGGAAGTCGGGAGAAAAATCGAGAGAGGCGTGAAAAAATTGGCTAAAATGAAACCCTAATATGGAAATTTTGTTTTTATACCCTATCAATACTACGTCGTTTTAACTCACGGATTGGATATGGGTCAGATATTTTGCTATCCGTATCCGCCCATCACCCGAAATGCGCGGGTCACGGGCCTGACCGAAACCGGTAACCATCCGTGGGCCAAGGCTTCCAGGCTGCATTCACGGGCGGGCTCCAATGGGTAACCGAAACCCATGGGCTGACTGCCAGACCTAGGTTTCACCAGTTTTTTATTATTATTTATTTTCTTATATCAAGACATTCGAATTTTTTTTTCCGCAATTTAGAGCTTGCTAGTGCGCTAATTTATGTTAACTAGCGATTAATTCATTAATGGAGTAACTCTAGCCTTTAGTGATAGAGTTGTTACTTTTGTATATGGAGTTTTGAAGTTTTGGGTTGAAATCTAGTACTCTATCAAATGCCTATAGGAAACATTAAACACAAACATCACGAACATTCACGATCTCCAACATATAGAGGTCAAGGACGTCTCGGTACGTTCGTCTCATCGTCTGCAAGGCATGGACAACCAATGACCTGTAACAGGTCAAGTTGGTGGGGACGAGCATGTACCGGAAAGGCGAAGCGACACAGAGGTCGATCGATTCACTCAAGAGAGAATGCATATGGGTGTCCATTATGGGGGTGTAACTAGATTTGAACTCAAAATCTCTGCAGAAAAGTCTATACTAAATATTATGACTGGATGTTTTTAATTCTGTTCCCCTTTCCATTGAATTATATTCAGTACTTAACTATAATTTCAAAACTACAGTCGTTTTTTTTCCGCATTTTGCGAAATACAAACTTGTATCCATCTTCAACCCGACTATTTAGCCAAAAGCTGGGTCAATAGGATCGATTCAATAATAGTCTGTAGATGAGTTGACGTTGGAAGAAAATTGCATCTAATGATTAGACAAATTGAGGGTAAAATTGAAAGAGGACTACTATTTGACGCCCTAACTTTCGAATTATATGACGCTCTAAACTTCGTAAAGACGAAACTATCCAAATTTACTAATTCGAAAAACTTTGTATCGACAACACTATCAAAATGTATAATTCGAGAAACTTTGTACCGACGAAACTATCAAAATATTTATTTCGAAAACCTCTCACAGTACGTTGTTCCTTACAATTCGGTGAACACAAATCGGGCTGGATCGAAAAAATCGGTCGCAAGAGGCCCCGGCCGGAAGCTCGTTGTGGCCGGAGGGAGCCCCGACCGGGGCCTCTTGAGGCCGATTTTTTCGATCGAGCCCGCTTGGTGGTCCTCCGTCGGAACTTTCGTTCGGCCGAAATTTTTGTCGAAATTTACAACGATATCTTGTTATAATTTTTCCAGATAATCACATTGTTCACACGGTATTAATGTTTCGTGGATGCACTGACTCGGCATGAGCACTTCGATAATGATGTGGTTGGAAATTTTGAAGTAATACGAAATTGGATAGATAATAAAAAATTGATGCGTATGTGTTGTGTGTTTATAATGTAGGGAGATTCATCGATGAGTAAGGGTGACGACATCAATTACACCGAACACTTTTTATCCAACGATGTTTACAATACTGTCGATGAAGCTTTTGAAGCCGCCAAGCGAATTGCCCAGACGTTTAATTTCAAGTTGACTAAAGGATCGAACAAAATAAATAAGGCAGAGCGAGAGTACCGTGTGTATCTTTATTGCTCTCGGGGACCTGTGTGTAAATCCTCATGTTCCGACCCACCGAACAGATTACGAAGACAAAAAAGTGTGACTTCCCCTTCAAACTGGCGGTGAGGTGTTGGGTCGTAGGTGGCGATTGGAAGTTCTTCATTGACGGTGTAGGCCACACCAACAATCGTACAGTATCAAAAGGTTACCACAACCATTTTTTGTGCCATATCCCGAAGCTAGCACAGAAAGTAATGCACTAACGAGTGAAGAGAAGAGCAAAATAAGAGACGCACACACAACCAACAAGATCAGGTACGCTCTAAACAAGAAGTTCAATTCTCACCATAATATAAATCAGATATACAACGAGTTTACAAGGTTAGAAAAGAAAAATTAGGAGGCATGAGTTTGACGGATTGGACATTGAGAGCCGCTACACGACTGGGGTACTTTGTTCAGTCTATAGAGGATGAGGAAAAAAATTTGGCCAACCTTTTTCTCTGCCACCCCGAGAGTGCTCAGATGTTGGGGGCTTGGTATTACGTCATTCTAATTGATTTGACTTTCAACACCAACAAGTATAGAAAGCCAGTGATCCAGTTGACCGATGTGACTCCAGTGTAGAAGAACTTTAGTATCAGCTTTGTACTCGTTGAGAACGAAAAGGCGGAGAAGTATGTTTGGGTGTTGAACCAGTTGCGGACGTTGTTGGGCGACCGACAACCAACGGTGTTTGTCACCGATAAGGAGCGCGGATTGGCTGTTGCGTTGCATCGTCTTCTCGGAAACGCCACACTTACTTTGCATGTGGCATATGAAAAGGAATATAGCTGCGAAAATAAATTTTGTGACAAGGAGTGAGGAATCTCCCGAGGCCTTCGTGCACGGGAGATGGAATAAAGTGTTGAACGCACTTTCCCATGAAGAATTCTACGAAGAGTGGGAACGCATGATTGATAGTGATTGGGCCAATGTTGGAGGGTTGATCGAGTACCTAACCAGTGAGTGGCTTACGTGCAAGACCCAGTGGGCTCATTGCGATACGAATCAGGTTTTCCATATTGGAAACACGGGCACTAATAGGGTAGAATCCCAACACTCGTCGCTGAAGACGTGGTACAACTCTTCCAATCAAGCTGTTGATTCTCTGTTCGAGGGCTACCATGCATCCATCGAGGGATGCCGATGCTCCTAAAGGCCGCCCCGCATGCTAGAAAGACCGACCGTCGAAATCCTTCTTGGCATGAATATGCTAGTGCACAGTGTACTCCTCCCAAGAGCAGAGGTAGCTCGACTAGATCTACACCTTCCTCAAAGGGTACACCTTCCTCGAAGGGTACTGCTTCGAACACTGGCCTGACTCCGGCCTCATCACTTCTAACTAGTAGTATGTTAAATAGTCGATTTAGCTATTGCGATCTCGTTTCGTCTAACTGTCTGACTCATGTGTTATTCCACAGACTGAGGCCTCCCGGTCGTTTATTTTCGGAAGGCACCGAGGCCTCCCGAAACCATTTTTTCGAGGCCTCCCGAAACCTTTTTTCGGAAGGCACCAAGGCCTCCCGTAATATTTTTTTCGGGAGGCACCGAGGCCTTTCGATACATTATTTTCGGAAGGCACTGAGGCCTTCGGATACCCTTATTGTCACTGTGTGTAGAAGAAAGCGTAGAAATGTGAAAATAATACATAAATAATACGAAATTATAGTTACTGCATGTACTAAAAACATAAGCACGATAATTGCTAAACAACACTCAGATATAGTGTTTGAAGAAAGGAAAGTACAACAACTGTAGTCTCTAATCTCGACTCTCTCTCTGGCTCCGATACCCCATGTAGAGGTCCTGAAACTGCATGTGCATCCCCTCCATATGGTCGTAGTACTCCTGAGGCGAGTCCGCGTGCTGCCGCCCAAGTGTACCATTGAAGTAGGAGGCCATACCATGGAAGACTCGCTGTGTAATCTATGAAAAAAGTATAAATTAAGAGTTAGCTAAACAACATGTACATATTATAAACCCGTCAAATGTGAAGGTGAAATCGAACTTACAATCTCAGGTGGGACGCCTACACTGGGGTTGGTTGGCGCTAAGATGTGTGGGTGACCGTGCTCGAGGTACCAGTCCATGTACCCTGGAGCAACATCCGCTCCGAAACTTGTTCCGGCCGGCACTAGCTTGGGCCGGAACCAGCGGCCGGCCGGGGCCTTTCGAAGGCCTTTTTTTCGATTTCGTACCTGTATCGTTCGCTTCCGATCTTCGATTTCTTCTTCAGATCAACGTTTGAGAGTATTTGTGAGTGTTTGATTGTGTTTGAGCTAGTCAATACACACAACTTATATGAATTTCGATTTTACGAAAGATAATATTATAATTTACTCAAGTTAGGGCGTCGTTTAATTCGAAACTTAGAGCGTCAAATAGGAATTCAGAATTGAAACGTAAAAAATGGCAAAATAAAGTGCGCGGTAAACGAAAATGTGAGGAGGGAAGTAAAATTCCAGCTATTACTTTTTTATATATATTTTTAATTTCTGTTACTTTTCTCTCCCTCTTATTTGTTCTTAATCTTAATTTAATCACTTTAGGTGGTTATTAACTGCTCAAAATATAATATTCATTTTATAAATGTTGTTTATATTAATTTTTTTAGTCCAAAGAGACTATTCTTAATATATTTTATTCAACTTTTGAGAAAAAAATAAAATTATTATATTGATGTTATGTGAGTTCTATGAAAACATCAAAATTATATAACCTTCATAAAATAATCAAAATTATTATATTGTTGTTAGTCTCGATAAGTGAAAATTATTATGTTACTATTATACCATAATTATATAATATTTATATATAAGACAATTATGTCAGAATTGTTATAAAACTTAGAACAAAGAAGAGAACAAGAACATGGGAGGAAAAGTACTTTCTTATTGAGGTGTGTGGAATGCTACAAATGAGAGCTCTATTTATAGGCTCATGAAATCATAACCTACATTCTCTATTATTATTACACATAAAAGAGGGAATGACATACATTAAATCATACACATAAAGGAGGGGAATAAAATACATTAACCATAGAATGAGGAGTTACACAATTGGGCATGCACTACAATTATCTTCATAACAAGAATTACACCATTATTATATTTCGATTATGTCTCATTATAAATATGTTATGTCTCTTTTATGTAAACTTTATGTTGCGCGTATGTTATATAATTGTTATTTTCGCTTTACGTATCTTATGTTGTTATGGCCCTATTATGTTTATTTTATACACCTATTATGATTGACTTATGTTAATTTTACATATGTTATGCACATAAAAGAAACACATATCACGTACATAAAATAAACACATACATGTAACATTATAGAAAGACTAGCATAACAGATGCATATAACATTAACAATACTAGTTGTAAAAAAAGAGTAATAAAATAGTGAAAAATTACATCGTCCGGACATATATCTAACAAAGCTCAATCAAAACAGTATTTCTATTTCTAAGAAATTGAATGAAACAAAACAAAAGAATTATAAACTAGATCTAGCACCATATTCACCATCCAGCTAGCATCGTGGGGCGACGACTATGAGGGGATGAAAGAGTGCTTCATCACCAACAATTCCTCTTCTTCTAAATTGGCTGCAGCCAGACCAAAAATACTAATACTTTCACTTGTACCAGACCTGATTATAGGAAGTACAAATTTGAAAGGAGTTTTTTTTGTTGGAAAGGAAATAATATTACATCTAACCTAAGGAGAACTAGATCTGGACAAATACGAGTTAAAAATAAACGTTTATCTCACTTCGTCATAAACTCATCGAACTCATTCCTCACTACTTCCGTGAACGCTGCCCACATCATTGTCCCCCTCATTGCCAACTCTTTCCCCACCAACACGTCGCCATCTCCCTCGTCTTATCCTGTCTTGCCGTCTTTTACTATTTCCTAGAGAGTTATTCTTCGTTCTTGTGGTTGAAAAACAGTGGATATTATTGTGGTGTTTGTGGTCAAAGATGATTATTTGTGGTGGTTGTTGGAGAAGGAAAAATGAGACCGCAAAAAATTTTTTAATTTAGAGTTAAGGGAGGAAAGAAGGGAGAGAACAAAAAATAAGAGAGATAAATTTTTTGATAATAAATGATGAAACCAGATATATGGATAATGTTATGAGATTTGAAATTGAAATATGAAATTATTTTTTCAACGTTTTCTTCTTTTATCCCTATTGCAAATCAGTAGTTGGACTAATTGATGCAAAATAAAATTTGAGTCGTTAGATTGACCTCTACAATGCATTTTAGAAATTTGATTCTCGACTAAATAACCATTTCAATCCATCTTTAACTTTTGACCATAAAAATTTGAATGTACCTGCCTATTATAAAATGTTATAAGTAAGATTTTCCACATTCCTTCTCATTTCTAGTTTTTCTTATTAATGTTGTGTTTCAAAACTATAGCAGCTCATAGTTATTTTTTATTATGAATTAATAAATATTGTGATAATAGATTGGCCAAGTGTCGTCAAATAGCATCCTCAAAACTATCCAGGTCCCCCAGAATACTTGCAGACAGATTTTATGAACTGAGTGTTCGAAAATACAATGAAGTAGAGGTAGAAAAATCAGTTGTGTGTAATTAAAAAGACAACTCAGTTGTGTGTTGGTATTTTATGCAAAACGAATCAGCTACAACACCTGTATTTTTTGTATATATTTTAGCATACCCCCGTATCCGGAAAATCTATCCACCCTCAGCGGATACGTGAATAAGTCGTCCGATCAGATCTGATGTTTGAAATACAAAGTAAGAATTGGAAATTTTCAAAATGTAACACATTCTCAAATTGAGTTAGGCTCCAAAGTTATATTTTTTTACATAAATCCACAATATGGGAAATCTCATTAATAAAGCCAATAAAACTAAGGGGTAAACGGCATACAAGAGTTTATTTGGAGGTGCAATTCTCATATGCAAGGCTACATTTATTGTTGGCCTTTTGCTACATAAAAACGGTTTCAATCCTTACTCTCCTACAAAACATTAGATAGACAAAAGGACATATATAGAAAGAGGGAAACAATAGACCGAAGACACATAATACTACCCAATAACCGAAGGAGCAAAGAAACAAAGGAGCTACGACTTAAAAACTAACAAAACAACGGAAGATACGTACTACTACAAGACCAGAAAAGAAACGCAAAGACACCAAAATTATGGCTAAAACTAAAGGTACTTGGTCGGTGAGACCCATGATATGCCCGAGGTTTGCCATATCCTCAAGAAGGGTCGACAACCAGACTATGTAGCTGGGGAGATCACCCACGACTGACTTGCTTATACCCCAGTTGTTACGTCAAAGTCGTCCTTCTTAGGTGACTTCGAGTCCCACGGTTGAGGCGCTTGGACCAGTTGTGCCAACATCATTGCCCTCTAATATCGTCATGGTCTGTGCCATCGTCGATGTCGAAGAATCATCGATTTATGTGGAGAAGAAAATCCTAGCCAAAACTCTCCGTTACAAGAGGAAAACCTAGCTCTCATATAAGAAGAAATTATAGTTTTCATACAAGAGGGAAACTTTCAATCTTGAAAACAATGATGTCGATGAAATGTCGACGCTGCAATATGATTGAATTAAATGGAGAAGAAGAGATCTCCCCCGCTGTTACAATCGATGCCGCCCTAGGAGTTTCCCCCCTAGGCGGAGGGGTCTGGGCGGCAAAGTTATAATTGCGGGGAAATTAAAATAAATGAGAGGAAAATTAAGTCATTATCATCTGCCTATTTTTTTTTCGAGGGGATGGTACCCGAGATTGTCATTCCTCTAGAACGTTCAAAATGAGCGTACATAGTGCCCACCGGAGGTTCAGACTCCACAAACATGGGCGGCGGGTCTCCAAAAATGCGTTAACCTCAGTCCTTGCTCACCATTTTATGGATAACTGCAAAGAGTCACCAGAAAACATCAACAAAACAACGCACACAAACGACTTACTACTACAATAAAATCCAGTTATGGACATTGAATGGTCCTTATTGGAAACACCATAAAGCTAGTCTCATGGCTATCTGTCCACCCTGCTTAGTTGAGGGCTCTTGGCCTTAGTGGATGATTAGCCAGAGTGAGAGAATTCTGTCCCAGGCTGGCCTTCTGAGGCGACTTATGAGCTTTCCTTCGGACAGTAGCTTCTGTCTCCATTAGGTCTGAGGTGGTCATCTCACATCAGCGGCTTTTGAGATCCCTATTTATCTCCTGGATAGTGGTCCCGGAGCTGAAAACACCGTGAGAGCTTGATGTAGGTGAATGATGGTGTCCTCTAGTGCCTTGGTAGCTATTTGATCTGGCGGCAGGTTTGCTTTGGGCCTGTTAAAGTTTTTGAGGCTCCATTGTGATGTCTTCTGTGTCTGTGCTTCCTTCCATGACCGAGCCTTGATCACGTTATCCCATATGAATGGAAATTCCACTTTCGGGTATTGAAACAGAGAGCACATTTCTTCTCGACATGCCCCATCAAACCACAGATAAAACAGAATTGCGGTAAGTGCTCATACTTATACTTGCAGGTTATCATCTTACCATCATGCATAATGACATCCCTTTCCTTCAAAAGGGGTTTCTGGGTATCCAGAGAAACTCAAAGCATCATGAATGCATTGGGAAAGAACTTACAGTTATTCTCAGCTTACCCTCAATAAACGCCTGCCGAGCTAGCAAGTTCTCTACCCACGGTTCTGCAAAGTATTTGAAGGAAGATTATGCACCTAAAGCCGTAAATCCACATCTTGGAGTGGAAATCACTGTGGATCGTCCCCTCTATGCAGCTCATGGAGGAGAAAGATATGATTTTCTCAGAACCATGGACCGAAGTCCATCACATGGTGCACGTCCAGAGTGTGAGCAAAATGGAATAGGAAACACGCCTCCTCTAAAGTAGTAATCTCGACCCCGGATTCTGGTTGCCATGTATTAGGCAGGCTCCTGCGCATTTGGGCCAGATTAATATCTTTCTTCGTAAGGAAAGTTCCGACTACACAATGTTCGTAGCTCCACGACGCTGATTTTTGCTCCATCGCGGCAAACGATAGTGCCTCGGCCGAAGGGATGATAATCTCCGGATCGGCAAATGATAGTGCCGCGGCAAACGATTTGAAGTCTCATAGGAGCTGTTGGGATTCGCGCTAGTAGCCCCAATGCTTGAAAGTTCCGAACCCTGGCATTGCGGGATCGGAGTAGTGGGCCTCGACATCTCCAGTTGCATCCCGCCAGTCATGCCGGTTGAAAGGATTCATGATTGATGAAAGATTGAGTAGATTGACGGCTAGAGTTTTCAACACGCTTTCACGAGAAATCATCAACTAGGGAAACTTTCCAACATATGTCTATTCTTTTCTTTCTTCATGTACCCTATAATTTTAGTTTAATTTATTATCTCTTTATAGATTTAGTTAAGTTATCTCCATCCCAAAATTTGTTTAGTAATTTTTAATTGTGTTCATATTGCCATATCAATAAATTTAACAATTAATTTAAAGTGAATTCTCTTATTCATCGTTGCACCCCCTATGTTGCACATATGTGTACTACAACGAGGCGATGATTAAGCATTTTGATAGTTAATTTCGATTAGGTCCTCAAATTATTTTATGCATAAGGTTTTATCATTAGGTTTATATATATTTACACTAAGCAGTTTAAGTGCTCATAACTTTTCCTTGGATGAATGCATGTTTTGATTGGAGGAAAGTCGGTAAGGATGGAGTGCAAGCATGTTTTGATTGAGAATTGCTTGGTTTTGTAATGTACTGGTTTAATTCTTCGAATTGTTAGCCCTTGTGCCGATTATATTTATAGATTACAGTTTGATAAGAGGATGGTTTTCAATTGTTGATTGTTATTATAATAATTATCAGATTGTTTGTATCGTAAACAGCCTACGTATAAAAAAAAACTAGAAAGAGAAGCAAACTTATGTGATTCAGTTGATGTGATCCAGCAATGGATCCAAAATTTACAGAAGAAAATCACTATATTATGGAATCTTCATCAAAATTTGTACATGAACCTATACATATGACTTCATTTTTTGGCGAGCAGGTGGCTTGTTGTACAGATTGCATCGTCTCACAGCCAAGCTAGATATTCGTAATTATAGTTGCTGTGTTATCATATTCTAGTCTTGCAAATAATGATTTCCCAGTTGAAGAGGTTGTCTTGACACCACAGTAGCTGAAACCCAGAACCAGAGTATCTGATATACACTGATTTGCACAAAGTAACGAAAGATGAACAAGTTCTGAAGAAGACAAGAAGCGCAAAACGATCACACAAAATATATTTGATAAATAAAGTGACGATTCTGAAATTTTTGGACTAAAACAAACATAAACATAAATTTTAGGTATCTAATGCATATTTATGATACTAATATTCTGTGGTCATCGCCTTGTAATTTATTTGAGAAAAACTTCAAATTGTTGCATTTATAACAAGTTAAAATCATGTGAAAATTGTATGTGGTCATCCCCTTCACTTCCCACGACAGCCTTCTGGATGTCCTGCTTAGAACATTTTAACCCATCTCCATTGCCGACATCCACCCGGCAGCTTGCTAATGTAAAATTTTAGCCCAGACTTCCTCAATTTTTCAGATCCACCAATCTCACTTTCGCTGTTATGTTATGATATTATTATCTCTGTTTCCTTTCCAACAGCCAATTCACCAATTCCAACCTTACCTGCGTTCATCATGAGCACCGACGTCACCCGCCGGATCCTTGAGAATCCCTTAGCCACAATCTGTTTTATGTTTACATAACTCATTAATCCCTTTCCAGGAACCTTGGTATATTAGCAGCAAGAAAAGGAATGGGGCTGCTTCATTAAATCATCAACACTGTTCTTTAATTAGAGTGGCTACCTTTTTATCATATTTAGTTCTTTGTTCATGGCAATCGTATTTAGCCTTTTGAATTCAAAGCAGAATTAAAAAAGATCCAGCTAAACACGATTCTGATTTCAGTTTTCAGTTTTATAACTTTACTAGGATGCCAAAGTATATATGATTCCGTTTGCGGTTTCTATTTTCTTTTGTTGTTTTCGTTTTTTACTCTATTTTTCGCACCAGAGAGAAATTGGTATTAAATGGGACCTTAGTGATTTGCGTAAATGAAGTCTAAGATCACTCTTTTTTATTTATAATTGTTGTTTGTCATTTATGATACTGTTATATGATTATTATATAAATGTTGTACATAACTGTTACATAACATTTCTGACATATTTATATATGAGACTATAATGTATAAGTTTATATATGATTATTATGACATTGTTATATATGAAACAATATGTCAAAATTATATATATCTTACGAATCTGTTATGCTATCTTTATGTTTGATAATAATAATAATAAACAAACAATATTTACAATTCAGAAAGCCTTAATTACAATTCCTTATACTCACATGGGGTCATTTGATAACAAGTCTAAGATTATGATCTTGATATAGTCTTATAATTATTATAAGAAAAATTCTTCAATATTATCGGAATACTAATATTTTTATCCAAAAAATTTAATATGGACCGTTTGTTTCTAATATTTAATCTTTATTGTTCTTATGATTTATTTTTATTTTTTGTAAAAAATAATTAATTAAATTACTCAATGGTCACATGTCTTAATTATTATAACATCCTAAACAATTTAATTGTAGAATTATCAAAATGTTTATGATTCGAACCTGCTACTACAAATCATCAACACACAACTCTACTACCATAAACCAAACCAAAATAACTTTACTTGAATATAACGAACTCAGTGACGATACAAAATTTATTAGTAATGGTCATGGTATCCTCTCACCATCTCACTCAAGATAACGAGCACATATTTAGCATAGTCAATGCTTTGGCCCGAAGTAGTAGCATAAGAGGTCAACATTCACCTTCATCGGTTCTTCTCCCTTAAGCTCTTATTGTTTGTCTCCTTCTACTCTCATTTAATTTAATAGATATCATAAGGGAAGAACAATTTTCTTTTGGGTTATTTATTTTAACATCCTAATTTCGAGTCGATCGTTGGTTTGGGTTTTGGTTTTGATTCAGCTGAGTTTCGGTTTGATAGGTAAATGATCACGGGCGTGACTGTGATTCTGTCACGGACGTGGTTACCAGATCAACCACGGCTGTGGTCAACAGTAAGTCACGAGCATGACATCAGTAGATCATGATCGTGACCATTAATAAATCACGAACGTGGTCATCAGGTAGTTACGAGCGTGGTTGATTTATTATAAAAACCAAATATGCGCCCTACAACTCGGAATTACAGAAACAAAAACCTACGAACTTCGTTTCCTTCTCATGAGGTGAAGGAGATTGATCATTGGATTCAAGACATAACGGATTAGTCTAGGATCATTGATAAAGGTTTAGTGAGACTAGGAGAGGCATGATAACGTAATCAATCCTCTTCTTTCTCTCTTAATCCTACAGGTTTAAACCCACGTAGGAAATCCTGACAGTAAGGGTTTTTGGAGATTCAATCCTTAATTGGTCTCTTCATGTCTATCGGGACAAGAGGCTTGAGCTTCGGGAAGGAAGCCACGAATCAGACTCTACTAGGATGCTATACCAGGGGTGGGGGAGTTAGGATTACATTCTGCTATATGCATATAACTGTAATAGGATGTTGGGAAATCCAATGATTGGATTCTTCATGTGATTTAGAGTTGGGCTCTCAAACTGTACAGTAGCGTGTGATCTACTATATAGATTGTGTTATATGTGATTTAGAGCCGGGCTCTTAGAGTGTACAGTAGCATGTAATATACTATACAGATGATATGATATAATATAGAGCTGGGCTCTCAGGCTATGTGTGATCTACTGTACATAATATGTGATACGATACAGAGTAGGGCTCTCAAGCTATATAGTAGCATGTGATCTACTATATAGACAGTGTATATGATTCAAGCATAAGCTCATGACGTTTGAAATATGACGTGTGATCCGCCGTTCATGATAGGGCAGGATAGGCATAGCTAGACTAGCTCATGAGTATGATGCGTCGGTCACCTACCCATGAATTGCGTAATCCCCTAGGAGATTCAGTTTCAATAGGACGTGTAGAGTATGGCCACAAATGTTGCTCACACAGATTTCAGGACGTACATAGTATGCATACAGATGCTGCTCGTACGGTCAGGGTGATTTCATAGTCTGATCCGTCATGGGGTTATCCACACACAACTAGTGGTGGCTGATGCTAGGTTGATGCCGATAAGACCACATGGTAACTTATTTAGAGCAGTGACTAGGATGAATTTCATGTTCTATCTTTAGTTTCAGTCTCAGTTCTACACGAGTATAGATAGCCACTCAGTGCTTATCACTGACCCCCCATTAGATGTTATTTTCCCCGGTGTATCTGTGTGTTTTCAGTCACATGGTGCTAGTACTGATGGTGGGGAGAGAGCTGGTTGGAGTTTTGAGATCTTTGGATATCATTTTGATGTACTTTCAGTACTCGAGTTGTATCTCCTTTTTCTCTGTTGTGAGTTGGGATTCAGGATCCTCTTTGGTAAGTTTTATTAAAGTATTCCAGTTCATCTTTTAACGATTGTCTTTATGCATTTTTAGTAGTTGAGAGTCGAGTAGGTTCATGTTGGAACCCGAGTAGAATTTTTTGGTTGAACCAGTGGTTCGACCGAGACTTCTAGGATGGGGTTTCACATTTATAGTGACCTGTTTTCTCCTGACAAACTCCACACCACTCACTAGCTCCTTTACCCAAAATCCAGATGAATGTGTGCTCATTCAACCAAGGCTCCTTGTTGGGTTAAAGCCACATGCTTGTCTGTGTGCTCTACCCGTGACTTTTTTTATCGAATAAACACCGGTCCATGAAGGCAATGTTAAGGAAACTGAATCGGACCGGCTGGTCCGACCATGAGCTAGTCATGAAGCCAATATCGAGTCGTCTGTTGGTGAGAATAATGGTCAAAACCGGGTGTTGACCTGGTTTGAATGGGAAAACCGGTCGGTTGGACCCGATTTTTGTGATTACACCTCTTCTTGTTAAAAATTGTGGGAGTGAGATTCAAACCATGATCATTTAAGTGGAGAGGATGAGTGATTACCATCTCTATTTAATATCACAATTTTATTAAAATATGCATTTAATTGATAATATTAATAAACATTATGATAATAATAAACATTATCATCCGTTAACAAGGATCCAATTGAAGCACAAATGTTGACCAATCAATCAAAACCAATCCCCCCACACTTAGAATTTTCGCGTCCTCGCGAAGTAACTAATGTGAAAGGCAGGGAAACAAACTCTGGGTAGACTCAATAATCACAGCTCCCTAGCATTCATTTGGCAACAACGATCATATAGGACACTATCAACAGACTCTAAACTCGACTCAATCACAAGACTGACGCCAAAGACATACCACAAGACTCACAAATTATCATCTAAGATCTTTTATTCACTATTCTAACAATGGATACGCAAGGGGTGCCTCCCAAGAGCGCTCTTTCTTTTTCGTCTTTGAGCTAGACGATACCTGGATTACGCTCCCCAACTTAGAACCTCCTTGAATTCCATTAGCTTCTTCAAGGATTGGAGTTGAATGCCAAGTAGCACCCTTAGAGATAGATGGAGGAGCCGGAGCGGTTGTGCGTGCCAACTCTTTCCTTGTTGTGGCTTCCTCCTTGTGGATGTGTACGCTTGAAGAGGATAGAGGTAGGTTGGTGAGTGAAAATCGATCTCTACAATTCTCACCAAGCTAATGGTGGTACTCGGGTGGTCGGTGAGTTCTTCCAAGGGTGGTCCCGAGATGGAGGAGTCCGTTCTAGACCGGTGTGGGAAGTACTTCTTATGAGTTTCCTCACATACGTACTTCAAAACAAAACATGAGTCTTAAAGGGTCTCGTTTGGTCTCATTGGAACCACGACTCGAGGAAAACTCCAAATGATAGGTTTCACAATGGAAGGTGCAATGTCAAATTTGGAAGGCTCCATATCTTCATGTACTTCTTCCTTCCACTCTCCATCATCATCCCTCTCAAACTCTTCTACCCCAACATCAAGATATGTGTATTTGTCCTTTGGGATTGAGAAGTCTTCAAGGTAGATTATCGATTCACCTTCTTTCCCATCAGCTCGTGCATACATCTCTAATCTCAAATATCATTCAAGTAGGTGGTCTTCATAGATGGAATCGTCCTCCTCTTCGAACCTCTCTACTTTGTCATCATGCGTTGTTGGTTGGTCTTTGGTGATTGAAGGTGCTTCCACTTCCTCGTCCATTTTCTCGAATGTCACACCCAAGTCATGATCATTCATCTCAACCTCCTCCAATTGAGGTGAGAGAAGAGGTTCCTCCATAAGTCGTGTCAAACGACGACTTTGTTCCTTTGATGTCTGTAGTTGCCGGCGACTTGCCTCAAGTAGCATAAGGAGTTACTCATGCATGGAAGGAGAGGATTGATTGGAATAATCATGTCTTGAGCATTGATCTTCAAAAGATGGATGATCTTGATTGTAGTCTTGGTGGAAGTAGGTTGAAGGTGAGTCTTGGTGATAGTAAGTTGAAGGTGAGTCTCGGTAGAAAGGTGGTAGAGATTGATGTGCAGCCCAACTTGGCATTACTCCTTTCCCAATGTCACTCCATTGTTGTTGTTCTCCTCCATAGCTAGGTTGGTAGTAGTTTGGTGGACCTTGATGCTCATAATGTTGGTGTTGGTTAGGATATATGCTCCAAACTTCATCCTCATTACTTGCACCATAGGGACCTTACCACTCTGCATTCCAACTATAACCTTGCATATGAATTCAAACACTAACAACGCAAGTAAATCGAGCGCGAGAAAAATAAAAACAAAATAAAACTATACATGGAGTCGAATGTCTAAAGCGTGCCGCTGACTAAGTTCTTTCAAAGGAAAGAGAGAGAGTCCCCGCAACGGCGCCAAAAACTTGATCGCCGAAATAACTGTGAAGTTATTCCGACAACACAAGTGTCGTTTGTGTCCGAAGGTTCCTCTCGTTATGCCTCTACTCGAACTCATCAATACGGTTTAGACTAAACAAAATGGTTTTGGGTTCTAATTACTCTAATGACTAAGTTAAACTAACAAATTATGGGTTGATTCAAATGGAAAAACTGAGTTCTTGGAAGAGATGAGTCATCAAGCTCAACTTCTTAAATGCATTCAAAACAAACGAATATGGACTTGAATTGAATAAAATGATTCCTCCTATCACTCGTATGAATCAGCGGCACGATCATGCATGCGAATTACCACTACTAGCTTCCCAACTTAGGTAGAAATAACCTTAATCAGGCTAGCAGGTAATGAACACCGAGAAGTTCTACAAAGTGATAAGGTGTTCTTCCGGAATTAAAAGAAATCAAGAGTAATTGGAAATAGCGTTAACTTGATCCATCAACGCCTAATCTACTGATAACTACACCCAACTTGGTCGATTGGGTGCAAACCAGAGCGCCCGCCAATTACAAGATGACTAATGTTAAAACTGGAAGAAACACAAAAGGTAGACTTAGGTTATCGGTTTACCCCACCGATAACTTAATTCTATCCTCTATCGGCAATCTTATGAATTCCTAAGTCTATCATCAAGAAATGATTTCATAAATTTGACCTAATTCTAGCCGTAACAAGAATTAGGTTGAAAACCAATCAAACAAGGTAATCTTTCATTACAATCCAAACATCCACAATAGTCGTTCTTAAACATTCAAATACGTATCATGGCTCAATTCCTACATCTCAACCAAGAATCTCTAAGGAATTAGCTACTCATGATGCTAAAAGAAAATAAATTAAAAGAAACCCTAACCATCATCTTGATGAAGAGAAAACGGCTTGTTCTTCTTCCAATCGTCGCTTTTGGTCTTCTATCTTCAATCTTAGCTTCAATCCTTGATAGGAACTCTTTTGGATCTTCAATTGAGTTTATATAGGAGGTCCAAATGAACCGAAATGGTCCAAATGAACGGGTCTAGACACATAATGCCAAAACACGAAATCACACAAGATTGAAGCTCGAACAAACTAATAATCACTCAAAAAGCATGCATATAAGGATAGATAATTGCTACAAATTCTAGCCTTATCAGTAGTCCGAAATGCCGATGGCCTAATTTTACAGGGTATTGGGCGGATGTATCCAGAGCTCCTTGATCCTTATGTCCTGTAGCTTATGGTCATCCGTGATGGTTGCGCCTGGTGCTTTCAACATAGTTTCTAGCAATTTGATTTTGAGGAGGATGTTGAGACTGTGCTCTCCCGTTTTTCTCGACACTGCACCCGATGTGTTGCCGGTGGAGCTATCACCGCAGAGATTCTCTCCTTTTGATGGCTTGTCCCCGCATTCGGATCCTGATGGTGCCCCGTGATGCCAACAAAGCTCCCCATAAAGTTGCCCGCCATGCTCTGTTATATCTCCAGGGTTGTTTTGAGACCGATCTCATGGCCTAGGCTGATTCTTAACTTCTCATTATTTTTATCTTGTTTCTCCTCTCCTGGAGCTACCTATGACAAAACAAAAGTAAATTATACATTAGATATCAACTATTTGATTAATAAAAAATTCAAATAATTTATATAATTTGAAACTTCTTAAAAAATGATTCAATAACTATATTTTTTACAATCTGATTATGATATTAAACTCTCTATACTACCGGTTTGATCCGGATCAATCAAAAAATTGTCCGGTCCGACTTAACTATATTTATTTAATAATTAAAACGGTCCAACTTGATTTGGAAACAGTCAGATCCCGATCGAACCATCAAACCCTAAACCCCTAATCTCACCGGTTTAATCTCCGGTCCGATTTTCTAAACCTTGTACGAAGGAGAAAAAATAGCGCAACCATCCTAGTATCCTAAAAAAAAGAAAAGAAAAGAAAAAAAGAAAGAGAGATGAAAGGCAAGAAAAGGAAGGTTGGGGTGTTTGGTTGGGGGTGGGGACAGAGGAGCTCAGAGGCTAAAAATTATGTTTTGATTTTCATATTAATATTACTTACACTTGATGGGTTGGATGATGTATTATTAGATATTTTAAAAGGCACCGATAATTGATGAATGTGCAATAGAGCAGAGCAGTTCCAATGACTATGGAGGCTCTTTTCTCAATTCAGAATGAGGTTTCAATCCCGATTATATAAATTTATATAAAAATGGATAATATGGTATGTTGATGTTCAACATTAAAAATCCACAAAAGAATCCAAAAATCATAAACTATCATCGTGACTTAATATATACGTATGTCGATTATGTATAAAATTACATCACTCTATTTTTTATAGTCAATAGTTTATTATGATTTTGCGGGTTTTAGACTCATTTGTGATGTCAGATTGCCCCAATATTGGCATTATTGTTATTAGAGCATTTCGAGTTGGCACGTGAAAACTTTACTCTGGTTGGATTAGTGAAGTGTCTGGCGATAATGAATTATATATTTTTGAACTTCAAGTTCATATTGTTTAGTGCGAGGATCAAAATGATATGATGATTATTCATCTAATCTCTGTGCCAACCTTAGATTTTCTCCACATAATGTTGAGAATTATTATTATATAAATGATAAATCTCCAAACGAGTCATCAAAATTTCCTGACAACGATGTAAATATTTTACCATCAATGAACTCGTAATCACCATAATTTTTAAATTTCATTGAGGACCCATCCTAATAAATGGTGGTGGAGCAATTTAGATGTGTATATCACATCCATATATCCATAGATGGAAAGTATAAGGTTTTGACCCAAAAACCACATATAATGGAGGAATTCATAATAATTTCTTCGCGTAATACGAATTTGTGTTGTTCATGTAAATGACATGTTCACAATAATATAAATGGAAAATGTTCGTCTCAATGACACATTTTTGTTATTGGATAATCATGAAAATATGCTCATAACCAAAATGGTTGAGCTAGTAATCTCTCAATTCAAGTTTTCTATGATATACACATGTGACTATCTAATTCACGCATCAATTAAAATAATTGGATCACATGTTGGGTGTATGGATCCATAAATATCACCCTTGTTTTGTTGTGTGGAAGAGAAACGATCTTACTTTAGTTGATGATTATCCAACAATCTACTCTATTTGAGAACAAGCAACCCAAATATTAGTTAAGGGTTGTTGGAGATTTCACCCAACAATGGGTAATGGAGAGGCGATGAGACTCCCCTAGAAATGAAAGCTTGTTGACAGAACACAAAACTGTTTATGTTCGCAAGAAGTAGGGGAGTCACAAGGACTACTTAAATCCCTATAACCTTAGGAATCATTTCTTTAGAATACCCAAGTTGAGACAACAATGTTCAAGAGAACATACTCTTTAAATTATGAAATCATCAAAATTGACCATAGAGGTACTTATCGGTTCGTATTATGATTGAACCGGGATGGTCTCACCGGTTATGCCAAATAAATGGATTTTAGCCTCTAAGGCCAATGAAGGGTAATGTTTTCTCGAAACATCAAGGACTACAAATTCAAGTTTCGAGATTTTCGCCATACTATAAAAGAAGCAAAGTGAATTAAATCACATTATAAACCAAATAATAAAATTATATAAAAGATAATATCAAATTATTATCAATAGAGAATAAGAACAATAAAAAAACATCACAAACTGTAACATATGCTAATATTATAAACATCTCGTAACTGTAGTAATGTGTGAAAATAATAGTAATTGATATAATTAATAATAAAAAGTTAAAGTAAATATATCAATTGAAAAGATAATAGTAATTACAAAAGTAAATCACATATATTATAAAATTATAGCTATTTGCATTTGTCACTATTATTTCACAAGTGCCTACACACATAAACAAAACAAATCAATGTATATGATATATATATATATAATAAGCTCAACGTAAAAGGGATGCTTTGGCAAGTTAAATAATGAAAATACGATGGCTAACCATAAATTGGCTACATCAAATAGAATTTGATAAGAACAGACCACAAATAGAATTTGATAAGAACAGACCAACAGTACTATATATTTGAACTCCACAGTTTAAAACGATGATAACGTTAATATGAACAATAAACTAAAATAATAATAAATAGTATGCATAATGACAATAGTATAATATATAGAACTGAAGAATGATCACATAAGATTACTATGTGAAAAATGTGAATAAAACAAAAGTTTGTGGCATGTATAAGTAGGAATTGAAAAAACGCGTTTGATTGCCAACAAAAAATAAACACTAACATTACCAATGAAGAAAATTTGTTTTGAAACACACCACTTCGTAAACCTTTAAAGAATTCGAAAGAAAGAAAATTGAGAGTCACTGGAGCAACAAATGAACTCCTCACTACTAAAAACAAATTAGATGGAGAACAGCCATCGAAAAACAAATTAAGCAGCTACCCCAATCAAAAATTAAAACAACCATCCCCAGACGCATGCTAACAGAAATATAATTGTTGCAAATAACTCTGCATCGGGTGCATTATTTTAATGCATGCGTGAATACGCTCTTTGGTTGGAGCAACGACGCTTTGGAAGATTAGTAAATCTTCAAGAGTATTCGTGCTTATAACGTGTTATAAAACTAAACTAAAAAAAACAAGAATAAGAGGAATATGGAGAGTGAGAGAGTTTCTTATTGAGGTGTAGAGATGATACAATGGAGTGTCCTATTTATAGGCTCATGAAACCATAACCTATACATTCTAACATTAATGCAATTAAGAGAATAATATAATACATGATCAATGCAATGAGAGTTACACAATGAGCATTCAACTACATTTATATAAAATATTCATAACACACATCACTTTCTTGAACCGTTAATTTCTACATTTTTTGGCTACTTTTTCTCATTTTCCCACTTTAAACTCTTCTATTTTTTCATATAAACTCTTCATTCTATTATTTTGTACTTCCATCAACGAATACTGTGTTCCAATCTATTATTATAAATTCATGGGTTAATGGATAAAATATTTTTATTTTATAAACAAGTAAAATATTTTTTTATTAATATGAGTAATATTCAATTTGATCAAATGAGTGAATGTGATTCATATTAATTATGCTATCAATGAATATATTCATTAAAACATCTATGAATATAATGAAGGACCGTGAACCTATGAATATAATCAAAATAATCTGGCTAATGAATTAACCGGAGTCGAATCTCCTTAGGGTCTCTTTAAGTATCTTACTCAAAGTTGTAATTAGTAATAATCAAAGTATTAAGTAATGTGGTTTAGGTGCCACGAGAATCAATAGAACACTCAAAGTGAAAATGAAAATTGCTTTAAAGTAAATGGTTTTCAAGACTGCATGATATAAGGTTTTAGACAACCAGAGATGAAACTGTTTAGATGTCGAATCCTCCTAGAAAATTCAAATTCACAAATGACAGAAAAATTCAACGATTTAAACGAAACATGATAAATTCAATAAACTATCACAATTCTTCTCTAATCAAATCACACCCTTTCGGGACTGCTAATTTGCTATATATCTTGTATCCTAGTCCGCTCTTTCAAGACGAAGATCTGAAACCTGTTAGGCGATTCATCGAATAAGAATTGCTCACACGACAGATTGGTTCATTCGCTCCCGTATATGCAAGCTCTCACGAGTCAAAGACAAATCTAACAGAGATTCATTCAAGTTGATGAGACAAGAACAAATTGAAAATGACATCAAGCATGTATTGAAATCCATCCAACTCGCGTAAATCATCAAATGTATCAAATCATTCGTTCATATGAATTAACCTAGGGTTCATCTAATCTAAAGCAAGAGAATTTTAGCTACTCATAATTTTAGAAAAATCAAAATCAGAAGAGGAAGACATTGATCCTAGGTTTACACAAAGTATTATGAAAAACTTAATTGCGCTGATTTTCCCGAGAACTTGATTCGTCGTCTTGATTACTTTGCCGATTCCGAGCTCCTTGAAGTTGCCTTTTCTAAAATCTTCAATCTCTCAATAAATCTCTCAATTTCGGCCAAAGAAGTCTGTCTCGAATGAGGGAGGATCAGGCTTTAAATAGAAGTTCCCAAAAATCTTTCAAATTCTGGATTATCGGTATTGCCGCTATGGGATTGTGTCAATATTGCCACCATGTGCATAGCGGTAAGTTTAACAATTCATAGCATCAAAAATTCTGAAATTATCATAATGGAGTGTCAATATTGGCGATATGGATATGTCAAAGATGACGCTATGTGCATAGCGGCAAGTTTAACAATTCATAGCGTCAAAATTTCCAAAATTATCAGAATGGAGTGTCAATATTGGCGCTATGGATATGTCAAAGATGACGCTATGTATAGCAGCAAACACTAATCCAGAGGTCTTTTACTCTTCTTTGTAATGTGGACAAAATTGAGAAGAGAAGGTGAAATGACTTTGGTGGTGGGTGTACAGAGTGGCGAACACTCGGTTTACTCTAATATGGAGCTAAGTTACTACTCACAAACAACATTATGCAAGGATATAATTCTACCAAGAGCTTCAAATTAGCTCGTCTATCCCTTATGCAAAAACTACTACTTGGTTTTTTGCTTGTCTCCTTCCTTTTTTCGAGAGTGTCAATATTTTTTGAAATTCTAAATACACATCAAACTAATCAAGGGCGACTTTATGATCCTTCATTCTTCAAAACTTAGCAACTTCGACTACTAGACTCTACCGAGTTACATGCCACTAATGTACACATGATCAAATGAAGGCTTGAACGAAAGGGGTTACGATATTATAGGGGTCATGAAAAAGGCTATTTTGCTATGATTGGGTTATCTAGGGGAAAATATAGGGACATGATGGATATTTTTGCGGTCAACCATGGGTTCGAGTTTTAAAGACGAACCAGTTGAGTTTTGGGCTTGTAATTGGTCAACCACGGGCGTGACCGTAGTCAGTCACGTGCATGATGATCAAACCGATCACGGTATGGGGAAACGGTTAACCACGGGCATGAGAGTCAGTAGGTCATGGACGTGACCTTTAGTATGCGACTGACGTGGGTACCTGTCTACCACGGGCGTGGTTGGGTGTTCGCCACAGGCATGGTGGACTTATTATATAAGTTGGTATCGGGTTCAGAGACTCGTAAAAATAGAGAGAAGAAATTAGAGACTCGGTGCCGCTCTCTAGAAGATGAAGGAGATCGATGGTGAGGAAAAAATCAAGGTGAGTAGTTTAGGATCAGAGGTGGGAGATTTGAGAGGCTAGGAGATTCATGGAAATGTGAGAAATCCTCCTTCTCTTTCTCAATCTCATAATTTTGGTTCTTGTAAGAAAACCTGACAGTCAGGGTTTGGAAGAGCCAACCCTCGATCTGATTCTTCAGATGTATCGGGATGGAAGGATCGAGCTTCAGACAGGCGGCTTTAGATCAGACTCTTCGAGGAAAGCTATTTAAGAGGTAGGGGTTATGATTACTTTTCTACTTTATGCGAAGAATTGTAATTAGTTGTCAGGAATCCTAGTTGGGTTTTCAGAACTGTACAGTAGCGTGCAATCTTTGGTTGAACTAGTGGTTCGACTGAAATTCCTAAAAGAGGGGGGGGGGGGGGGGGGGGGGGGGGGGGGGGTTTCACACCGACTGACTCTAAAATTGAAAAATTAAAATGATTCTAGACATGGGATGCCTCCCAAGAAGTGCTTTTTATTTAACGTCTTTGAGCTAGACGATACCTGGATGGTTATGCAATCGAATTGAGTACATCCTTGAATGGCATCAGTTTCTTCATGGTAAAAAGATGAGTGAGGAGAAGAAGTTGAAGTAGATGATGGAATAAATAGAGAAATTTGCTCGAAAGTTGCTTGCCACTCCAGAATGACCATCTTCTTTTGAATTTATAAATTTGAGGAGGGAAGAGTAAAAAAGGTGTATCACTATGAATAACCTCAATCATCTTCTTATATGAGTAGAGGTGGTTCCTCTTCTATGACCTCTTCAACCTTCGTGTTTAGGTTCTTGTTATCAGTTTCTTGACACAAGTACTTCGTGACTGCACAACAATTTTGAAGAGTCTCCATCTCCTTTGGTGGGACCACAATCTCAATGATGTCCTCATCGATGGAGCACTTAATGTGCTCTATCATCAAAGTTGAAATATGAGCTTCATCCTCCCATAATGTTACGATGAGATATTCATTGTCATCTTCTTTGTATTCTTCTAGTTCTTCATTTCAAACAGCTTGAATTTCCTCAATGACTTATTCTCGCATATCTTCATCGCCATCCCACTCGCATTTTTGAAGTTCACCATCACATATATCCTGAACTTCTGTAATGACAGGTATATCTCCTAGATCTTCGCCTTCATCTGCTAAGAAGTTATAAGGGAAATCACTCCCATCCCATTAAGGATCTTCTAGCTTTTCCTCACAGTTAGCTACATTGTATTCAAGGATTGGTTCATCTTATTCATCTATGACCACCATGTCTCTTAGAATAGTGAACACATTCTGAATATCCTCATCACTGTCGGACTCGACATCCTCATCAAGTGGAGTGTTGATGGGCTCTGTCCTTGAAATCATCTCTCATGTGTCATCCATTTTCTTCATAAGTGCTTCTTGGGCCGCCATCATTTCCTCAAACCACAATCCGCTTTAACTGCACTGTCTTGAATATACTACTTTAGTGATGATAGCTCTTCATAACATGGAGGAGGTTGATGGTGATAGTTATGTGTATGACCCATTTACTATATGATGAGTATGAATCTTCATGACGATAATGATATGGAGATTGCTCATTCTTACTTGGGGAAGGTTGATAGCTCCATGCAATTTTCTCGTAGCTTGAAGGCGAACAAGAATTCTCATTCTAAGATTGTGTTGATTGATGCTCGTTGTGACTCCAACTTTGGTGGCATCCTTTGTAGTCCTGCATCATCTCTCAAACAAAACTACCAAGGTGAAACTGGCAAAAGAAGATATACAAAAGATGGATATTTATAATGAATGAATCATTAAAACTAAACTAACTCCTTTCAAACACAACAAAGAAGTCCTCGGCAATGGCGCCAATTTGATGAATGATTTTTAAGTGTTATCAAAATAATCCGGCTAATTAATTAACCGGAGTCGAATCTCACGAGGGTCTCTTTAATCTATGGTTCAACCTCCTATAATCTATGCACATCTGCATAAATCCATCCTTCATGTTTAGGACAAGATTCATGTTTAGCTAGATTAGGTCCTGATATGCGTTGGTCACCCATCCATAGATTGTGCAATCCCCAACATGTTTCTACGGCTACGGAGGAGGTGTTGAGCATGCCTACATATGCTGTTCACACGATATCTATGGTCTACGGGATTGTTTCATGATCTGATCCACCATAAGGCTGTCAACTATTTGCTAGGGTTGACTAATGATAGGATGATGCCTACATGACCATAAGATCACTTTATTATAAGACTAGCTCAGTTCTATGTGAGTCTAGGTTAGCCACTCAGTGCTTATCACTGACCCCATCTCTGTTTCCTATGCATGATCAACTATGGAACATTAGGAGCAAATGTCGCCTAAGAGAGCTATAAGAGCAGTGACACCTCGATAGAGTGGCTCAGAGAGTCGTAGAGAGAGGTACCTTGAAGGATCTCGTTTATCCCTTTTCTTGTTTTGAGATGTTTTGATGTTTCCAGATTGATCGAATGTTTTTTAGTAATTTTTATTTACTTATCTCTCGATGTTGAGATCCCTTGTTTGGGATGTTATTTTTCATTTTTGATTAGTACTGGATTCGAGCCATATATGTTATGTTTTCATTCTGCTGTCCGTTTAGTTATGCTATGAAGTATGTTCAGGTTTCAGTTCTGCCCCCTTCCCGCATTCCCCTTGCCTTCCATCATCCTCTAATCTCCTAGATAATCCACTTCCGCATAATCCCCATCCTGTTTCTCCTTTCCCCCCTTATCGACCTTGCTTCGGTCAAATTCTCACTCGGCATGCCTCACTCGATCTCTACAGTAGTTATTTGTCGCCGGTCGTTACCTTTTAGTAAAACTAACTCCCACCATCCGGGTTTCAATCGTGTATGGAGTTTTCCTCCCTTCATCTCTCATCTCAATCTCAACCGCCTCCCCTGTTATAGCCTATTAATTATGTACATTTTTTTATCTCTTAATTTTAGGTTCCCTTTTCTATTTCATTAATAGCTCTCATCATCTACTTGATGATTCTTCAAATTCGTATGTATCCATGGATTCGATCCCAGCCAACATTGTGCAAGGTGGCTTTACGGTGGATTTTCTCTGATGAAGAGGACTCTGATGTGCGTGCATCGATGCTCCGATGTTAATAGGGTCAGTCTTTTGGGGATTACCCAAGCCATTGAATACGGTGCTCCAAGCTTTGGCTCGTCTTTGACAACTCAATCCTCAGTCAATTGAAGTTTTGAGGTGGTTCACAAGCTAATCCAATTTGTGTTTGATTTTGAAGAAGACAGAGTCAGAATTAGCCCTGGGCCTTCAAGAGTGCGATCATGCATCTCGTGCCCTGGGAGACTCCCACTCAAGACCTTTTCGATCGTCTACAGTTCATGTGTCTGACAATCTAACTCAAGAATCTTCCTTACCGCTGTAACAAAGGGTGGGAATACGGTTTCAGTTAATCGGTTAAAAGCAATTAACCGATTGAGTCGGTTAGAAATTGGTCTAACTAAACCAAAATTCGGTCGAGGAACGGTTGAAACTAATTACTGAAGTTGATTAATCGGTGAATCAATTAAAATCGTCGGTTAACACGAGTTAACCGTCACAACCAAACAAAAATCCTTCCCCTTCATTCATATTCATGATAGAGTCTAAAAATAGGTCAAGCAAGCTCAACCCATCCACTCTCAATCCCTACCCCATTCAAAAAAACAATCTCGATCTTTACTCTTCCTCTCCCAATCGAAGAGCTAATCCTCGAAAAATGGGACGGCAAGGCTTGGCGTCGAAGGCGAGGCAGAGCGACGGCAAGGCTGCTGATGACGTCGAGTTGGTGAGGCTGCTAATCAAATCGTATGGTGATAGCAAAGCTCGGCGACGGTGATGCGCGGCGACGGCAAGGCTGCTGACTGCTGAGGACAGCGAGTTGGTGAGGAGGTTGCTAATCGTTTGATTCTTGGTTTGTTATGAAGCCTTATATACATGTAATTCTTATTCTTCCTTCCCTTGAAAGTTTAATTGAAGCAGGTCTTCTTCGAAAGAAAACATAGTTGAAGCTGCTCGACTAATTTCTGTAGTAGGTCAGAGTGAGTTGGTTAAATATTCCACACTCGGTTATTTGGATTAACCAAATTGGTGTAAACATGATCTATAGCAAGCTGACAACAGATTCTGTTGTGCAGTATCCATTAAATAAGGCCTTGAGATCAGCCATGATCTCCACAGCAATCAACAAACACTATCCACGACTAACAGACTATCGAAGGACTGAAATGTAAACAAATGAAAGTACTGAACTGAAATGGCAAAACTAACAAACTTAACTAAAACGCTCCGTTTAACTAATCAATCAACATATCCTCCCCTGAACTGAAATTTCCAGAAATCATTTCAATTCATCTCCTGACTCCAGCTTCATTCTTCAAACTCTTGCACCATCCACAAGACCAAGCCTGATGTGCAAGCATTGAAACACGTCTAGCTTAAGAGCCTTGGTCATGATGTCTGCAACTTGATCTCCAGTTCCACACTGTTCTAACTCAATTACTCCACTTTTCACCAAGTCTCGTAGGAAGTGAAACCTGACGTCAATGTGTTTACTCCTTCCATGTAGAACAGGGTTCTTGGAGAGTTTGATTGTGGAACTGTTGGCACAGAACATGATAGTTGCCCCTAGTACACTTGTTTTCCATCCCATATGTACCAGAATCCTCCTAAGCCACACACATTGTGTTGCACCATGTGCTGTAGCTACAAATTCTGCTTCAGTGGTTGATAAAGTCACCACTGGTTGCTTCTTTGACGCCCATGACACAACCCTTCCTGCCACGAAGAACACATAGCCACTTGTACTTTTCCTATCATCAACATCTCCTGCATAATCATTGTCAGTGTAACCACACAGAATGTACTGCTCTCCACCCCTGTGATATCAGATCCCTTGATTCATACTTCCTTTGAGGTACCTCAGAATCCTTTTAGCTGCGAGCAGATGCTGTCTAGTGGGAGCATCCATGTATCTACTGAGCAGACACACTGAGTACATGATGTAAGGTCTGGTAGCTGTCACGTATAGAAGGCTTCTAATCAGCTGCTTGTACTCAGTGGAATTGACTTGAACACCATCCCCATTCTTTGATAGTTTAACTCCAGGCACAATAGGATTTTTCACCATATTACATTCCAGAAGTTTGAACTTACTCGGCACATCCTTTGTGTATTTCTGTTGGCCAATAAAGATACCAGTGGCATTCTGATTGACCTCCACCCCCAGGAAGTACTTCATTATCCCAAGATCTGTCATTTCGAACTCAGATTTCATGTCTTCCTTGAACTGATTTGTCATAGCTGAGCTGCTGCTGGTGTACATCAGATCATCCACATACAGGCTTACCATGAGAAATTCTTCACCTGACCTCTTTATGAACAATATATGTTCATATTCACATCGAGTGAAACCACAATTGAGAAAATACTTCTCAATTCGACTGTACCAAGCCCTAGGAGCCTGTTTTAGTCCATACAAAGCTTTCTTAAGCTTGTACACCTTGTCTTCCTCCCCAGCAACCACAAATCCAGGGTGTTGCCCAATATAAACGTCCTCGAGCAGCTCTCCATACAAAAAGGCACTCTCCACGTCCAGTTGATAAACTATGAAGCCATGATGAGCTGCTAGAGCTAGAAACACCCTGATTATGTCCCATCTAGCAACTGGTGCAAACACCTCTGTGTAATCTATGCCATGTTGTTGTGCATACCCTTTTGCAACCAACCGTGCTTTGAATTTATCCACAGAGCCATCTTCCAACATTTTGGTTTTAAACACCCACTTGACACCAATGACAGAAGCTCCTGCTGGAAGGGTTGTCAAGAACCAGGTGTGATTCCTCTTAATAGCTTTGATTTCCTACCATATAGCCTCCCTCCATTTCTCTTCTTTAACTGCACCCTCAAAGGTTTGAGGGTCACCATTAACTGTTAACATAGCACACACATCAGCATCAGTAAAACTACACTCATACTGTTCTAAGTATGAGGGTGGTCTCCTTGTTCTGGAAGCAGAAGTGCTGCCGGCTATTAACCCAGTTGAGACACCATCTTCTTCAGCTTCCTCATTTGCACCAGATTGTTGACTGGTGTGCTCATTTTGTGGAGTTGTAGGGTCATCCACATGGTTTGGATCTGCAATTTCTTCTTCACCTGTTGAGTCAGGCCATACATCTTCATCTCCATCCCAGTAAACCCCAGTGAGTACTGGCTGAGATGATGAATCCCAACTCCATCCTTCTTGTTCATTGAACACAACGTCTCTACTGACAATTACCCTCCTTGTATGAGCATCATAAAGCTTATAGGCTTTAGATTCTCTAGAAATGCCAAGAAAGTGACATTTTGTACTCTTATCATCAAGCTTCTTTCTCTTGCTGTCGTGGATATGCACATATCTAGTGCATCCAAACACCCTGAAGTGTTCAACAGATGGAGGTCTGCCTATCCAGATCTCCTGTGGAGTTTTTCCATTGTTAGCAGAGGTTGAACTTCTGTTTAGGACGTGAGAGGTTGCTGGCACTTTGGTGTCTGCCAAAGCACACCTGACCATGTTCATAATGGTTCTATTTCTTCTCTCTGCGACCCCATTTTGATGTGGTGTGTAGGCAGCAGTGAGTTGCCTCCTTATTCCAGCTTCTTCACATAACGGTTTAAACTCTACAAGCAGGAACTCCCCACCCCTATCTGTTCTAAGACACACCAACACTTCCCTTGCTTCCTTCTCTACTTGAGCTTTGAATTTTTTGAAACAACTCAAGGCCTCTGACTTTGCAGTCAGGAAGTAAACCCATAGTTTCCTTGAGAAATCATCAGTTAGTGTGAAGATGTATCTCTTACCACCATTTGAAGCTGGTGTGATGGGACCACACAGGTCTGCATGAACCAGTTCAAGCTTATGAGTGGCCCTCCAGCTGCTTTTCTTTGGAAATGCCTGTCTGTGTTGCTTCCCAGTCAAGCAAACCTCACAAATTCCCAGATCTCCATTCAACTGAGGAAGCCCTTGAACTAGACCCAAATCTTGTAAGCTTCTACCATTCATGTGTCCAAACCCCATATGCCACAGCCTCACACTAGCCTCCTTAGCATCAGCAACAGCCGTTGAGCACTGTTGCTTAGCCACCTGTTCATCATTGTTATACTCAGCATGGATGACAAACATTCGATTGGTTTTCATGGACGTTTCCAGTAACAATCCTTTCTGATCATGAAAAACCTGACACACGTTCTTCCTTATGACAAATGACAACTTCTTCTCCTGCAACTGTCCCATGCTTAGCAAATTTGTCTGCAATTTAGGAACAAAAAAACACGTCATGCACTACTAATGACAACTGACCAACCAAAAACCTAATGCTTCCTTTTCCTGTAACATCGAGCTTGGTTCATTTCCTAACTTTACACTGCACTTAATGATGGTATCCAACTCCAAAAACCAGGTTTGATCACCACTCATATGGTTACTACACCCTGAATCCAGAAACCACCACCCACATTGTCTTTCCAGAGTGATCTTCATCCATAAGAGTCATTAACAGAACATCCTCCTTCATATCCATGTGAGCACCAGATGAATTTGGTCCAGCATTGGAGCTTGAACCACCATACTGGTAGGACTGTTGAGAATTCCAGTTTTCTTGATTAATCCAGTGTGCTTGTTGATTGTTCCACTCGAGGCATTCAACCATATAGTGTCCAAGCATGTGACAATTGAAACACTCAACAGAGGCACGATTCCAGCCTCTTCCACCTCTTCCATGACCTCTACCAAAAAATCCTCCTCTATTGAAACCTCTTCCCCCAGAGTTTCCATTGAAGCTGTGAGTCACCTTCAGAGCTTGACCTTCCTTAGTCTGATGTTTAGTGAACTTCTGTTCATGAACCAGCAGAGAACTTTGAAGTGCATCAACTGACAGGTCTTCTAGATCCTTAGATTCCTCTATAGAGCAAATAATGTAATTGAAGCGCTTTGTCAAGGTTCTAAGGATTTTTTCTACAATCTTCTCATTGTCCATCTTTTCTCCACAATCCCTCATTGCATTAACCACCACCATCACCCTACCAAAATAATCATTCACACTCTCTCCCTCCTTCATTTCCAGTACTTCAAAACTTCTCCTTAAGGCTTGCAGCTAAGATTTCTGGAGCCTTGCATTTCCTTGACACTTAGTCTTCATGGAAAGCCACAACTCTCTCGATGTTGCCTTGTTAGTGATCGTCTTCAGGTTACTCTTGTCAATGGAACTAAACAAGTAGTTCTTGGCTTCGAGATCCTTCAGACGAGCAGCCTCCAGGGTAACTCTCTGAGCATTAGTCAAGATCACACCCTCTGCAAGCTCTGTGAAACCCTCTTCTACCACCGTCCAGTACTCCTTGGACTTGAGTAGATTCTCCATCAGCAGGCTCCAATGATCATAGTCCCCATCATACTTTGGAATACTCACTCCAGCGAAACTATCACCCATGGTTGCTCTTCTTTTCTCAGGAACTGTTCTCAGCAGCACTACACCTCTCTGCAATTGATTCAAATGGTTACAACTCGCTAACACGCTCTGATACCACATGTAAACGTGATCTATAGCAAGCTGACAACAGATTCTATTGTGCAGTATCCATTAAGTAAGGCCTTGAGATCAACCATGATCACAACAGCAATCAACAAACACTATCCACGACTAACAGACTGTCGAAGAACTAAAATGTAAACAAATGAAAGTACTAAACTGAAATGGCAAAACTAACAAACTTAACTAAAATGCTCCGTTTAACTAATCAATCAACAAATGGCACCTTGAACTACTTCTCAACCATTACAACGGCCAATTCTTGCTAACCCATGATGATTCCAGAAGCCTCCTTATGAGACTTGGTCTGTCCAAGTTGATGCAGCAGTTAGAGTAATTGCCACAATTCCACTGTTCGGGGTCATTGGTCTACTAGTCCACCGCTCGTGTGGCTCCCCTCGTTTCCAGAACAGCTCAAGTATTCTCAAACTTCATAGACCCATTACTTTTGGAAGTTCTAGCGATTCATCAAGCCTTATATGTTGCGCAATTTCGATATCTTGAACGTTTCATCATCTATTCAGATTCTGTAGAGGCTGTTCGTTTAAATACTTTCTCCATCAATGATATTCGAGTTGGAAAACTACTTTTGAAATGTCAATAACTTTTGTGATTCCTACCATTAAGTTCTTTACTTCATATTTCTCGTCTGGTAATTGCGCCGCCTATTTAGTGGCACGTATAGTTCTAAATTACCCTAACAATTTCTCTCTTTTTTCTCTTACTCATGTAATTCTTATAACTTTGTAAGCTCATCTATCTATCTATAAGTGTAACAAGAACTATTATCTTCGACCAAAATAAAAGAATCGAATATATTAGTTTACAAAAGATCTTTTACCTAATTTAAGTTTGATAAATAAACTTATGAAAAAGCTTATATCCTTTTTGCTAAAACATGTTTATTTTACCTTAATTGCTTCTTGATATGTGCTTCTAGCATTCATTCACATCGACACAACTCATCATAAGTTTATTAGACAACATTGAAATTTGTATAATGATACTAGCCCGTATATTTTTCCTACAAACTTGAGCATAATCTTTTAAGTCGAAACTCAAGCATATGCCCATTTGTTTTTAATTGTAATAGGCAAAAAAATCTAAAATGTCACGAAGTTTGGGCATATGTTAATAAATTTCGCCACGGTTTCGATATAGATTATTTGTCACAACGTATCGAGTTTCTCACCAAAAATGTCGCGCCGTTAGTTTGTTCAGTTTACGTGCTGACTTTCTCGCCACTTCTGCTGATTCATTTAACGGCGTAGGGTTCACGTCAGCATCTAAACTGAACAAACTAACAGCGAGACATTTTTGGCGAGAAATTCGATACATTGTGACAAATAATCTATATTGAAACTGACATCTCTCGACATATGCCCAAACTTCGTGACATTTTAGAGTATTTTGCTTTTATAATAATTGAACGAGTTAAAAATAACAAACAATAGTGGATCACTCCGAAAATTCTGACATGTTGGATAGCAGTTACAGCTCTTGCAAGGTGTATCTGCTCCGATATCTCTAGTATGACATGATGAGTGGCTCGGGGTCAGTCTTTTATGCTCGAATAGTTGTACTTGAACATTATTATTAAGTTTCGAGAAGTTGACATTTAATGTTAATTATAGTCAACCAAAGTTATGACATTATACTGAGTTACAAAACATTATTATACATGACTTGATTCACTTGGACTTTTCATCTAGTGGCCCCTAACTCCACCAACTAGGCCAACCACCCAATGTGAATATGAGCTCTGGAGTACGTATCCATCAGACTATATAATGTGACGGGCATCATCAGGCCCAAACTGAAACATAAAGGTGACATGGGGGGCAGTGGCCTAGCTAGATAGTCAACCATAGGTCTACATGAAGTTGTATGGTTAAATAGGTATGACGTGAAAGTAATACATGACATTAATTTAAATAAAGAAACGGTAGAATTTACCCCCTTAAACCACCCACCTGATAATAAAGCGGTGAGGGTCCAATATGAGGGATGAAGATTGAAGATAAGATGCTTTATCGTCTTTAAGAACCTAAAAGACGAGGATTTTAGATATTAGTCTTAATTCCAACATGAGTTGAAATAACCTGGGACAATGGCTTGGCGATTTTTGACGAATGACTTCACAATTAAAGTGATGTGTCAAGAAAAATTGATCCAAAAGAACTCGTGTTCCAAGGACTTAGCGGACTTAAGAAGTGTATTACTATAATGTCCTAATAATTCTAGTTATAAGAGAGGAAGGAATATAATATTTTAACTAATGACAATTGACATTTATGAACTAACAGTTAAGTGAATTCTAACTATAAGTTACTAATCTAAATAAATACTATCACTTATAATAATATGAATAAAGTAACAATCTTAATATTGTAATTATTATCATCCTAACCCAATTAGAATTGATTTTAGAATTTAAAGGGCTAGGAAATTCATTCTGGGTACATTCTGTCATTACTGGAAGGGCAGGGATGCTAATGGTCTAAAGTTCAGTCACTGATTATGAAGTCCTAAGATATGGGGTACTGATTTTGGCATATGCATAACCGAATAAGAAATGGAGGAACCGGACCGGGTCGACCCAGATTCGGTCCAACAAGCACCATCGACCCAGACACAAGGAACCTGGTGGAGCTCGCCCAGATTCTGGCGAACCCGACTATCAAGTCTGGCGAACACCAACAATGGTTAAGCTCGACCGTAAGCGAAAGTAACTCATCGAAATTTGCTCCTAACCTGATTGCGACGCTTTCCGAGAGTCTAGGAAGGCTTCAGCTGCTGTCAGGGGTTCCAAATCCCGAGCAGAGGCACCGTCGACATAGCTCGATCTCTGGAAACAAATAGAGGTCGAGGGATCAATCGAATGGTTTCAAAAATGACAACGAGAGCAAGCTGACTGTAAAAGGGTGAGTGAAGAAGCCTTTTACCTTGAGAACGAGTTAGACCGACGATGGATTCAGACTCGAAAAATGTCGTCGACGGCTCAGGCTTGTCAAGAGTGAAATCCTTCTCCTGAGAATCGACAAGGCTCGACGATGTGATGAAATAGCTCGACCAAACCATTGTATACGAGACGGAAGGAACACAAGGATTCCTTACCTTCGTATTCAAAGTTCTCGGAGATCCCAGTTGTCGTCAACAATGGAGTCGCAGTGGAAGAGAGAGATTGAGGACGTTAGGTTGTGGTATTCGATTTTAAAAAGTGGTATTGCCTTGGATCGAATCGTAGAGATTTGATTTCTTGTGATTCCAACGATTGAGGTGGCATAAAGATACAAGGCACGCGTTGCCAAAAAAAGGAAAGAAAGGGGTGACCGTCGCTGGCGTCTGGGTGGAGAAAGGAAGGTGACGAGCTAACGTCATCATTATGGCAGCGCTGATGTCATCCGTGCAAGGGAGAAAAATTTAAAAGAAAAAGAACGGAGGTATGGAGTCGAACTTATGAAGTGAGGGTGTTGGGCCTTGATATTTAATCATTAGGCCACTGTTAACTTATGATTTATATTATTTTGGTGCATTTAATTATCTTCTAATATATTATGATTAACATGTAACTTACATGTTAATTTAACATGAAACAATAATAATCATGATCATAATCATACTTATATTAATGTTATTAATTTCATCATTAATAATAGCGATAAAAATAATTATGAAGCATTATTCTAAGATTTTTTTAGAAATAATTTAGGAATGTTCGAACTTAAAATTTTTTTCACTAAATTCAGGATGTAACAACAACATTCGACTCAGAGCAGACGAGTTTTAGAGTTGGGATGAGGGGACGACCGTATGTTTTGGTTAATGAGGGAACAACTAGATGAGGTTGGAGGAGAAGGCGACGAGCTGGCTGGTGGAGGAGGCGCTGGAGATAGAGAACACTAGGAAATGATTTTATTGAAAAATTTCTTTTCTTTTTTCGAAGAAGGCTAGGAGAGCGGTGGCAAAAAAGAAGTAAGTTTATAGAGTTTTACTCTCCTTTTCATTATTCAGCTGATCTTCCCAAATAAGTTTTAGTTCGTTAAAATTTATGTTCGATTCAGTTTATTTGTGAAAATTAATTACGGTTCGCTCAAACAAATGGAATTATAAATCGAAATAAAATCGGTCGACTCTACAATTTCAACATTCTTATATCAAATTTCATCTAATTTCGATTTTGTGTAAAATTAAAATCACTAAATTTAAGCAAAACTGTAAAATCATATCATAGATAGCCAATTTCCTTCCAATTGAATATAAAATTGTGGGCTTTCCCATTAATATATATCTCTCTAATCTCATTTATAACTTATTTCCAATGTAGTATTTGAGAACTTTCTTATTTCAACTCATCCTTCATTCCAATTCACGCAAATCTCAACAAGAGATCCAAACAATAGTGTTGTTTTGATACAAGGCAACAATGAGCAAAAATCAAACTTGCAGTTACTCTTTCCCACCGGTTCGAAAAACAAAACAAAAAGAATATAGCAATGAATTCATAACAAGCGTAAACATCTATTACAATACCACAAACCTCACACGTGTCCCAGAATCTCCATCTCATATCTCTCTACGCATTAAAAACTAATTCAATAACAACAATTATAAAATACCCGCCCTCCCTTCCTTCCACCCATTTTTCCCATTGACACAAAAAGATAAAAGAGTAATTAATGTTTTGCAGAAATTTTCAATTCCTCTCTTGATTTTTTTCAGATATGGTCTTTTGATTGTTCTTCAATGGATTTTAAGTAGATGATACTCTAACTGATGAGCTCTGGAACGTGTGTGCAAGAACTACAGCTGGTATCTTAAAAGAAGAACAAAATAGTGTACTACTTCCTCGAGGATCGGAAACATGATTTTTGTAATTTGTATATTTAAATCGTTATAAGTGACCCTGGAGGGAATAGTATAATATTTGTACTTCTTTCAAGGACACCAACCATTCTACTTGCGCACACATTCACAGCTTATCACTTGAAATTAGATCATCGACTTAAAATCCATTAAAGAACAATCAAAAAATCATATATGTAAAAAAATCAAGAGAGGAAATGAAAAATTATACAAAGCATTGTAACTCACTTTTTGTGTCACTGGGGAAGGATGGAGAACAGCTAGAGCAGTGTTGAACTTTGAAGAAGCCATGGATGGGAAATGAGAGATGATGAAACAATGGTGGTAGTGAAGTGAAACAATGGGGGGAGTGAACTGTTTTTTATATGGGGAGAGAAGGGGAGGGTAGTTGAGGAAATATAAGTATTTCGTAATTGTGGTTATTAAATGACTTTCTTTTTGGATATGCTATTAAATGATTTCTTAATGGTGGAGATTTGGGGGGTGAGATTCACGGTTGATTTTCGAGTCAGCTGATTAAATATTTCAAATCGACCCGATTGTTTTGAATTTTTGGTTTGACTTTGGAGTCAACCTGAATTGGCAATTAGAAGATGAACGATAATATTGGTTTAGTCAACCAAAAAACCCTTTGCAAAAAATCTCTACAAAATTTTCAAATAATACGCAGTGAACATGTAAAATTATTTTACTGGACCGCTAAAAAACGCCCTAAATTTTACTAACAAACGCCCTAAACTTTATTATTATTAAAATAACAAACGTTAAATTACGCGAATGCCCCTTCTAATTTCGTCTTTAAATACAGGAGTTGAGTTCGAATAAAACAAACTTCCTATCTTTCGTAAACTTTCAGAGTTCAAATTCTCTGAAATCACTCTCCGAAACAGCGTAATTTTCGTTCGTAAACCGCCGCCGCCCAGCCCCACCGCCGCCCTGCCGCCGCCGCCCAGCCCCGTCGCCGCCCAGCCCCGCCGCCGCCCAACCCCGCCGCCTCCCAGCACCGCCGCCGCCTCAAAAGGTAAAAAAAAAAATTGGAAAACAGTCGGCATGCCGACCGTATTTTATATATATATATATATTTTCTTAATTACTTAATTTATATTTTCTTAATTATTAATTACTTAATTTATAATTAGTGAATTAGTAATTAATGAATTTGTAATTAGTAAATTAGTAATTAATGACTTTGTAATTAGTAATTTTGTAATTATTGAATTTGTAATTAGTGAATTAGTAATTAATGAATTTGTAAATAGTAAATTATTAATTAATGAATTTGTAATTAGTGAATTAGTAATTAATGAAATTGTAATTAGTGAAATATTAATTAATGAATTTGTAATTAGTGAATTTAGTAATTAATGAATTTGTAATTAATCGATTAGCAAAAAACAATTATAATATTAAAAATTAAATAATAAATATGGTTTTGGGAAAAACCTAAGGTTATTTTACTAATTACGAAACAGTAATTAGGGTTTAGGTAATTAAATCGTCATAATTAATTCGAAATTACCAAATTAATAAATTTGGTAATAAGTAATAAGTAATTAATAATTACTTATACTAATTTACTTAATTAGTGAATATTCAAAAATAATGTAAAATTAGGAATTAATTATTATATGGAAATAATATAAGTTTATTTTACTAATTACGAAACAGTAATTAGGATTTAGGTAATTAAATCGTCATAATTTATTCGAAATTACCAAATTAATAAATTTGGTAATAAGTAATAAGTAATTAATAATTACTTATACTAATTTTCTTATTTAGTGAATATTCAAAAATAATGTAAAATTAGGAATTAATTATTATATGGAAATAATATAAGTTTATTTTACTAATTACGAAACAGTAATTAGGATTTCGGTAATTAAATCGTCATAATTTATTCGAAATTACCAAATTAAAAAATTTGGTAATAAGTAATAAGTAATTAATAATTACTTATACTAATTTTCTTATTTAGTGAATATTCAAAAATAATGTAAAATCAGGAATTAATTATTATATGGAAATAATATAAGTTTATTTTACTAATTACAAAACAGTAATTAGGATTTAGGTAATTAAATCGTCATAATTTATTCGAAATTACCAAATTAATAAATTTGGTAATAAGTAATAAGTAATTAATAATTACTTATACTAATTTTCTTATTTAGTGAATATTCAAAAATAATGTAAAATTAGGAATTAATTATTATATGGAAATAATATAAGTTTATTTTACTAATTACGAAACAGTAATTAGGATTTAGGTAATTAAATCGTCATAATTTATTCGAAATTACCAAATTAGTAAATTTGGTAATAAGTAATAAGTAATTAATAATTACTTATACTAATTTTCTTATTTAGTGAATATTCAAAAATAATGTAAAATCAGGAATTAATTATTATATGGAAATAAAATAATGTTATTTTACTAAATACGAAACAGTAATTAGGGTTTAGGTAATTAAATTGTATATATAGTTTTGTAATTAATACATATTATTTCAATTGTATATATAGTTAGGAGCGATGTCGACGGGAGATGATGACTTGCCGCGGTTTATTGGGCGTCCTATTTCTGCATCAAATAGGAAATTAGTAGAGGAGAAATTGAGAGGAAAGAAATCTAGACTTAGAGATGATGAGGAGTCTAGTTCTCAGTTTCAGATTCCTGGTCCGATTTACTTCGACCCCGATCTGGATTCTGGTGAGAGGGAGCTTACCGTGGAGGAGATATTTGCTTCCCAGCCTCCAGATTTAGCTGATGACATCCACACGATTCGGGATGACTCCGGTGGCGACGATGAGCAGATCCCGTCGGACCGTGATGGTGATGATGATGAGGACTGTGATGCCTCCTTCAGCCCTTTCTTGTTGGACAGTGCACGCTCACGGAAGAGAGCAGTTGGGAGAGTTTCAGCTCCTCCCTCTAGCTCTGGAGCGGGGGGTAGATCCTCCAGAGGGTCACAGGGCTCTTCCAGTGTAGGGCATAGGCGGGGCAGAGGAGGGCGTTCTGCAGGGGTTCACTCGAGCAGCACCGGTGGGGAGTGGTTGCTTACAGGTCCAGCTCCCGGTGGACCACGGATCCCTACTGTGATCTCTAGTTTCGGCGGTCACATAGCCCACCGCATATGGACGGAGGGTTTGGACTCGAGGCCGGCATCCAGGTTCAGACTCCGCCTAGCCAAGGCTAGGGTCATGAGGCTGGAGAGGTTCCGGTGGCCTTCTGATGAGGCACGACAGCTGGTCGATGCTTCTGGGGTGTCGCACCTTGGTCGGGTGATGTCGTGGAACCTAGATCTCCCCTTGCTTATGGCATTCGTTGAGAGATGGCAGCCAGACACTAATACCTTCCACATGCCATTAGGAGAGATCACGATTACCCTACATGACGTGTTGTACCTGCTGCGGCTCTCCATTCGAGGTACACAGCTCAGTTCAGAGGGTGATAGGGCGTATGTGAGCCGGCTCGCCTCTATGCTTAACGTTGATGGGGATGAGATCGGACGTAAGTGCTACGGAGCTGGTGGGTTTCATCCGGACCACCTAATAGAGGCCGCCGAGCCGGAGACCTCGACGATGCGAGCACACAGCGGTTTGTTACTTGATGGCCTTGCCGGGTTCTACGGTATTTCGTAACGAGAGCCGAACCGTGTCCGTATTGGGGTTCTCGAGGGTTTACGGGACGTGCGGATGACGAGGGAGTACAGTTGGGGTGCGGCTACACTTGCTTTCCTGTACAGGCAGCTTGGGGTTGCCTCTAGAGCAGGGTCTACTTCCCTGTCAGGTTCCCTTACTCTGTTGCAGTCGTGGATATACGAGTACTTCCCCAGCTTGCGTTGCAGGCAGACCCCGGCCCCACGTGCACCAGGCGAGGCACTTGCAGGGAGGTGGGAGGGACCTCGGATCGTTGAGAGAGCAGCGGATTCGGATTTGAGGTTAGCGACACTGCGATCTGTTTTGGATGGGATGACGCATGCCCACGTCGATTGGATGCCATTCGGTCATCCAGACTTCGACGGTGAGCCTCGGTGGTCCATGTACAGTGGGGGCATACATGCATTCGACTACGTCGAGCCTCACGATCCGAGTCGTGTGTTGCGTCAGTACGGGTACCGGCAGACGATCCCGGATTCCATTATCACGCCAGAGTTAGCTTCTCGACCGGCTGATGGGACGCAGTACGTGGTCAGACACTCCAGGTTTGACTACAGCCGGTTTGCGCATTTGCTAGCCCCGATGTACCTCAGCACCCCTAGTGTAGTCGGATCGCCTGACGGTAACGCCGACCCGGAGTATATGGCGTGGTACCTCGACCGTACACACCCCTAGATTGTCCCCACACGTGCACCAGATATGCCCCGACCACCTATGGTTCGTAACGTTCCATTTCGGGCTATGTTTTTTATTTTCTAATTACAATTGTCCTTATAATCGTCATTATGTCTTTGTATGTAGGCTCCAGAGCAGGATATGCGAGCTTACTGCGCTGGGATGGCCCCCCTTCACATGTCAGGTGGTAGGGCCCAATTCATCGAGCGGGCGGGAGAGTACTACGATATCGTGGAGGGCATGCAGGGGTTGTGGTCTCAGTACGCCCCGTAGACGCTCGGTTTCTATTTTAGTATTGTTCTGTACTTTATTTTTTTATATGGGATTGTATTTTCAAACATATGTACGGATTTTATTTTCAGACTTTTGACATTATCGTTGCAGTTAATTAGTTATGTTGCATTTTGTTCTGGATTTATGTACCCGACTTTTATGTTTTCCCCAACCTTGTGTCATGGTTCTTATACATCACTATTCAGGATGTAATTGAAAGACGTTAACAGTAGTTGATAGTTGTTATAAATCATTATTCTGCAGATAATTCAAAGACGTACACATTAACATATAGTTGATATCAATCATTATTCATGACGAAATTGGAAGACGTACACATAAACACATAAACACGTAAACCCTCAATCAGAAACATCGAAAACATCATCAACTCCCGCACTAGGGGAGTTGGGATTATGCCCCCCACGATCGAAATACAACTGCAGTTCATCCCGATATATGTCACGCCACATTGCTGTGCGAGTCTCCCCCTCGACCCCTGCCCACACCGGATGGAACGGCGGCATTGGCCGCACCCCGTCAACCTCTGCCAACTGGATCTGTAACCAATGGTTGCCCGTGCAAACCAGCTCGACAACTCGATCTGGACGCTGAACGTGTCGGGTACGCAGCGGTAAGTATGTCGTCCCAAATGTCTGCTGACTAACCGGCGCCCGAGCCGAAGCGTACACCACGAATGCCCAATTATAGCGGGATGCGAGTCCGATAAGGTCGGCATCCCACATCCAGAATTCTGGTCCGCAAAACTCAGTCGTACCCAACACCCTTCTCTTCACAAACTCTTTATCCTGACCTGATGCTTCATATACTTGCTCGTACCCGGCGTTCCACCCAGATGTCAGAAGGCCCCAGAGCTCTTCCCTTATCTCAGAGTACCGCTCCTCATTTCCATAAACAAGATGCGCCATAATGCGAAAGCCACAGTTACCATCGGCCCCGGGATTGTACCAGTCGATCAGCAGGTCTCTTAAACTTTGCGGAATGTAATCAGAGTAGGTGAATTGACGGTGTCTACCTCCCGTAGGCGCACCTGCTATTTAGAGGAAAAATGGGTGAGGAGGCTAAATGGTGGAGTAACCATGTACAAATCACGTGAATGAACAAGCACATAGTTTATACCAGTTTTCTTGTTGCGTGAGGTTGCAGATTTAACCTTCTCCCACCACGAAGGTTCCCTTGCATTTTGCCGCCGTGGTGGTCTGCCTTTCGGAGCGCCAGATGTCTTCGGATCCTGCAAACCCTCAGCTTCTGGATATAGCTGGGACTGGAGGAGTCTGGTTGCTGCGCGAACATGTGCCTCCCCAAACTTTCCACATCCTCGACTGTTTCGCGCCAAATATCGCGTTCAGCACGGGCTTCGTTTTCCCACTCTGCACGGTCGGGTGGGTCGTTGTAGTCTAGTGTGGCCCAAAAGCGATGGAGGTGCCTCCTGTACAGCAATCGATCCTCCTCCAAACACCGTTGAACTTCACATCTACAAGGCAGACCCTTTGTGATCCGAATGACGCACGTGCATGACCTAACCAAAGCCCGATCTTCAACTAATTGCTCGATCGCCCACAAGCTCACGACCCTGTTCAACTTCCCGTAAGGTTTCTCCCAAATGACGAAGGACTGCGAAGGGATAAAATAAAGCCTATTAAAAACATATAGTTGATTCTTACATGCACATAAAAGTCGAACCACCGTACGTACCTTCATCCGTGAGTCTTCTAGGGACTTCCGTATCTCCAGTACTTGGCCGGCCATAAGGCGGTCGTATGCACGGAAAAGCCGGTCAGCCTTGCTGATCGAGGTGTGCAGCCAAGCCTTGAAGGATGAGTGCGCCGATTCCACCCTGTTCGTACTTGTGTTCCCGAGATGGAACACCTTGTTCGTGAAGCAACGTGCCCACTTGTGCTTGCAGGGGAGCCACTCCGAATCAAGATATTGAATTAGCTCTTCGCTCCACCCACCTTCTTGCAAATCACTCCATTTTTTGAAAAACATTTGCGTCGTTCTTGCGTTTAGCACTTGCCCCCACGTACCCCGTACGAATTTCTCAGCTACATCTCTATCGTACAACCGCGTAACCCGGCCTTCAATGTTCCGCTTCATATGCCACACACAAAGCAAATGTGCCGAATTAGGAAATACATCTTGTAGTGCAACTGCCAGTCCACGTTCCTTATCAGTGACGAAAGCATTCGGCACACGACCCCCAAGAACTAAACGTAATTGGTTCAATGCCCATGTGTACGACTCGGTTGTCTCATCTTCAAGTAGTGCCAAACCTATATTGAAGTTTTTCTTCACCGGCGTCACGCCTACAAACTGCACCACCGCCTTCTTGTAAATGTTGGTTTTGTAGGTGGAATCGATGAGAATCACAAAATACCAAGCATGCAACATGCGAACTGACTCCGCATGTGACACATACAGATGACTGACATGGGCGGTGGAATCCTTTATGTACCTCGTAAAGTACCCTCGGTTGACCGCCTCTGTCACCGCCCATTGCATGGGGTTCATGGTTCCCAACCTATTCCGCCGTATTTTGACTGTCTCGTTATAAATCTGTCTGATGTTGATCCGCCGGCCGTAGTCATTGTTCAGAATGCTCTGCATCTGTCTTGGGGGCACATGGTTCTCCTCCAACTGTCTAATCTGATCTTTCATCTCGTCGGTAAGCTGATTTCGTTGGTGTGTACCTTCACGCCACAACTCAAACTGGTGGTTGTGAAGTGACCTAAAAATCCCGCGTTTAACATCATCTTTAACGGTATCAATCCTCCATTTCCACTCCCCGTCAACGGAGGTAGGCCGCACACACACCATGAACGTACAACCTGTAAAGGATGTTGTAGTCGTACGCGAAGACTCAGAAGTCGTAGTTGATTGCGATGAGCTCCTGCCACCATGGGAGCAGTATAGGTACAGACGCTTTTCTTCTTCACGCAGGTTCTTCTTATGCGAGCCACGCGTCAATTGAAACCCTAAACCTAGAGCTATGTCCTTAGCCGCAGCACATCTGTCATCGACTGTGTCGTAAAACACCCCGTTGACAAAATAAACACCGTAGTTCAACGGCTCCTCAACATCATCATCGTCACTATAGCTCTCCTGTTAATTATTATCCACAATGCTGTATGAGTCCACAATAAACCATAAACCCTAATTCATACATTTAATACAAAATCAAAAACTAACCGAGTTACTCATGAATGCACGTCAGTCTTCCGTGTACAAAAAATAGTGCTCTTCGGCTGTATAGATGAATAACAGTTTTGTCAGTAATTAAGAAGTATAAATAAGTTTAAACTAAAAATATATATGAAAATAAAAAGGTAATTACATATAATTTTAATTAAGGGACGGTTGGAATAAAAACAAATAAGTAAAATTACATTTCAATAAACAAACATATAAACGAAATTATATTTAATAGATAAATAATTATATGAAAATAAAATTAAATTACATATAATTTTAATTAAGGGACGGTTGGAATAAAAACAAATAAGTAAAATTACATTTCAATAAACAAACATATAAACGAAATTATATTTAATAGATAAATAATTATATGAAAATAAAAATTAAATTACATATAATTTTAATTAAGGGACGGTTGAAATAAAATCAAATAATTAAAATTACATTTCAATTAACAAACGTATATAACTGATAATAGATTTTAAAAAAATATATTAAGAAATTATATATATTAAACTACATTTAAATTATAAATAATAATTAAAAGTTAACTTCGATAAAAAGAATCTAAATAAATTTAATTTAAATAAATAAAATTTATATTAAATTATATGTAAATAAAAGAATTATAATAAAATTTATTTGTTATTTAAAAAAATTAAAAAAAAAAATATAGGCCGTCGGCGGCCGGTGCCGACCGCCGTGAAGGCCAGTCGGCGTTCAATGCCGTTGGTTCCTTTACATAGTCGGTGGTCAACGCCGTTCATTGTGAAGAATTGTCGGCGGTCAACGCCGACCGTATACTAAAATAATATTTTTTTTTCTATAAATTAAATGAAATTAAGTTAATAAAATTCAATATTTGTATAAACAAAATTTAGTTTATGAATATTAATATTAAATAATTTATCATAATTACTGACAATTTTAAATTACTATTTACAAATTTAGGGTATAGGATTTAGACTATAGGGTATAGGGTTTAGTATATGGGGTATAGGGTATAGGGTATATTGTGTAGGGTATAGAGTATAGGGTATAGGGGTTTAGGGTTTAGGCTATAAAGTATAGGGGTTAGACTTTATGATTTATGGTTTAAGGTTTAGGGTTTAGGATTTAAGGTTTATGATTTATGATTTAGGGTTTAGGCTTCAACTTTTAGGGTTTACGGTTTAGGGTTTATGCTTATACATTTAGAATTTATGATTTAGGGTTTAGCGTTTAGGGTTTAGGGTTAATGATAACGGGTTTGGGAATTAGGGTTTAGGGTTGAGGGTTGAGGGTTTAGGGTTTAGGGTTTATGCCTATACATTTAGAATTTATGATTTAGGGTTTAAGGTTTAGGGTTTAGGGTTAATGATAACGGGTTTGGGAATTAGGGTTTAGGGTTGAGGGTTTAGGGTTTAACATTTAGAATTTATGATTTAGGGTTTAAGGTTTAGGGTTTAGGGTTAATGATAACGGGTCTGGGAATTAGGGTTTAGGCTTTAGGGTTTAGGCTTTAACTTTTAGGATTTAGGGTTTAAGGTTTAGGGGTTTAGGGTTTAGGGTTTAGGGTTAATGATAACGGGTTTGGGAATTAGGGTTTAGGGTTGAGGGTTTAGGGTTTAACATTTAGAATTTATGATTCAGGGTTTAAGGTTTAGGGTTTAGGGTTAATGATAACGGGTCTGGGAATTAGGGTTTAGGGTTTAGGGTTTAGGCTTTAACTTTTAGGATTTAGGGTTTAAGGTTTAGGGGTTTAGGGTTTAGGGTTTAGGGTTAATGAGTTGAGGTTTAGGGTTTATGATTTAGGGTTTAGGCTTTAACTTACGATAATTAAATCCTTAGTCACGTAATAATTAATATTACGATATATGTGTAATTAACAATTACTAGAGTAATTTACCAAACTTTAAAATTATAACTATAACTAAAATTTAAATTTAAAACGACAAAAAAATATTATTGGTAATTTCAAATTAATTATGACGATTGAATTACCTAAACCCTAATGAATGTTTCGTAATTAATAAAATAACATTATGTTATTTCCATATATTAATTAATTCCTAATTTTACATTATTTTTTAATATTAACTAATTAAGTAAATTATTATAAATTATTATTATTTCATTATTAATATTATAATGGTTTATTGCTAATTGATTAATTACTAATTAATTAAATTAACTAATTACAAATTAAGTAAACTAAATAATATTAATTAAATTTAAAATTAAAAAAAAAAAAAGTAGTCGGCATGCCGACTACTTTTTTTTTTTTTACCTGGCAGAGGCGGCGGCGGGGGGCGGCGTACGGCGGGGGCGGCGTGGGGAGGCGGAGGGGGGCGTGGGGGCGGCGGCGACGGCGACGGCGGGGGCCGGAAAATTTCAACAGTGACGGAAAATTACCGGCGACAGGGAGACGAAATCGAGAGGGTTTTAAAGGGTCGTTTGGAATGAAGTATAGCTGTTCTTCAGAATTCCGCATTTTATAAAGAATTTCATATTACTATTTAAGGGGCGATGACGTAATTTTACATTTGAACACAAATAATTGGACGATATTAAGGCGTTAGTTCGTAAAAAGGAGGGCGTCGTTTAGTAATCCCCTTATTTTAATATGTAGTTAGAGCAGTGGTCACTTTCTCAAGTAGTGGGTTTCTTCAATCCTAAACCTAAACTATAGATATCTTATGTGTATATATATTTGATTTCTGATGAGGATCTGATTAGTTACATTATAACAAGTCTTGGTGAATCTTATGATGCCTTTTCCACCGCTTTTAAGATGCGTACAGGTGCCATCACAGTTGACCATCTGGTTGGCCTTCTACTTCAAGAGGAGGCGCAACAGGAACATGTCCGTACGCGCACTGCTGCTCTTTTACCTACTCAGTTTGTCTACTTACGCCCATGGATCATCGCCAAGAAGCGCCCTTGTTGTCAATAAAGAGGACGGTCCATTTCCCTCCGGCGTAGATTTCTCCTTCAATTTTGAACATCTTTTCCAGCTCAGTTATCAGATCAACGTCCTTATTCGACCCAATCCGATCAACGTCAACCAACAACCACCCCTTGCATTTGCGCCTTTATTGAAAAACACAATGGCGTGGCACACCTTTGTTTGAGATTATCGTGTAACAAAAATTTTGTAACATGCATGAATAGATCATTTTTACTTTAGTGTGAGTGATCAGTGGTGGGAGCACTACCAACATTGGTAATGTTGCCAGTAATATCGAATCCAAATAACCTGAAATTCGTAGAGTTTTCATTAAGTTTTTGCTTGTCCTTCTGACCATTGCTCCTTCCTAATGAATTATCAGGAGGGGCTGAGCCGAAGAACAAAAAGCGTCAGAAGGCAATTTTGTTGCTCTTAGCCATATCAAGGAACAACTTAAGAGGTGCATTTAAATGAGGCAGCGATGGTGTATGGATGCTTCCTCCCAAGTTACTCTCATCGTGTACCCTAGCAGCACCGGAGGAACTAACTGCATCTGTATTGAATAGGTTCAAATAAAAATTGGATTATCCGTACCAACACGAAACTAATTAGATCTAAAAAACCCACTCTTGTTGGTCTTACCAGAACCTTGGGGAATCTCATCCTTTTATTTCCAACAAGAGGAGGAACACTATGATAAGGTGGATCGCCATAAAGCTCCACCTCCCATGGTGAAACACTTTCAGGTAGTCTCTCAATTCCAGAAAGATCTTCCCATTGCACCTATGAGGGAAAAGATTAGATCAGAAAACATTTACAAATTTAAGTTCGGTTTCAGTAAAAACTCGGATTTCGAAATCAAAACCTTAAGTGACCGCCACTGCGACCCTAGTCATTGCAAAGAGAAATCTTCAACCTCAACGATAGTGCCGGTATAACTAGTTACAATAACATCAAAACAGTCAATAATTAAGCATCAAAGTTGAAGCAAATTAAAATGCGTAAAAGGACTAAGTATAACTAGTTATAATTACCTCACGAACACAAGTTCATCACTGGCAGCCAGCTTCTTCGAATTGACAAACTTGATCCATCAGCCAGCTTCTTCGAATTGACAAACTTGTTCCAGAGCTCATCAAGCAGAGCATCATCTGCTTACAACCCATTGAAGCTAAGGACAATCAAAACAACATATGCATATCTCAAAAAAAAAATTAAGAGAGGAACTGAAAATGAAAATTTCTGCAAAGCATTGATCACACTTCTTGTCCCTTGAGGACGATGAAACAGCTGGAACATTAGCAGAAGCCTCGTTTGTAAAGAAAGGAACTGTGAAAATGGTGGTGGAGGTTGTGTATACCAGTGAAAACAATTGGTTGGGGGGGGGGGGTGTGTGTGTGTTTTTGACTGGTTTGATGGAAAGGGAGGGTGTGTGGTTAGGTAGGCTCTTCATAATTGTGGTTATGCAATTCGAGATATGGAGAGAAGGAATTCGACAGGCACGTGTGGACGTGTTACTGTAATGGGCGTCTGCAAATTTAATACTTTATTCATTGTTTTTATTTATAATAGTTCGAAAAGAATATATATAATATATAATTATATTTAGGATATGCTATATATTTATGTAATTCACTCTCATGTTTATTTAGTTTTCGTATTTGAACCGGTATATTTTTATTGTTCAAAATGTGTTATGAGTAATGGCGTTTACGCTTCTTATGAATTTACTACCATATTAAAAAAGTTTGTATTTTAATACGTCAAAAATGATATTTGTAAATATGTTATGTTCTTTTTGGATGCACTCTATAGACTACAACATTTATGCAAGTGAGAATGAAGGATGTATTGAAATAATAAAGTTTTTAAATAACACATTATAAATATATAAATATTAGAGAAGCCTATGTAAGTGGAAAGAACCCAAAACTTTATAAGGTTGTTGATGGAAAAGAGCTCTCTTGTTATAGTAGTAGTTTGGATTTATTATTGAAATCCGATTATTTAATTAAGAGGCACTCTATAGGATGCATCCTATAATTATCGACTTTTACAATTTTTATTTAAGGTTTCCTATTGTTTGGGGGTAAATTTAGAACAAAAAACTAACTGAAATGAATGAGCGGAAAATAGAAAAAAGTGGAGGAAAATATGTTATAATATTTTTTTAATTTCTCTATTTCTATCACTTTTTATCTCTCTTTTGTTTCACCTTAATTTTAATTTAATTACTGTAGCTACTAATATAATGCTTAAAACATAATTTTCACTTCATAAATATTATTTATTTTAATTTTTCGAATCTAATGAGAACAATCTTGATATATTTTATAAAAAAATCAAATTTTAACATGGTAAAGTAGTTCTAATAAATGAACTGGTTTGATGGAGAGGGAGGGTGTGTGGTTAGGTAGGCTCTTCATAATTATGGTTATTCAATTCGAGATATGGAGAGAAGGAATTCGACGGGCACGTGTGGGCGTGTTACTGTAATGGGGCGTCTGCAAATTTAATACTGAATTCATTGTTTTTATTTTTAGTAGTTCGAAAAGAATATATATAATTATATTTAGGATGTGCTATATAATTATGTAATTCACTATCATGTTTATTTAGTTTTCCTATTTGAACCGGTAAATTTTTATTGTTCAAGATGTGGTATGAGAGATGGCGTTTACGCTTCTTATGAATTTACTACCATATTAAAAAAAGTTTGTATTTTAATATGTCGAAAATGGTATTTGTAAATATGTTATGTTCTTTTTGGGTGCACTCTATAGACTACAACATTTATGCAAGTGAGAATGAAGGATGTATTGAAATAAAAAAAGTTTTTCAATACCACATTATAAATAAATAAATATTAGAGAAGCCTATGTAAGTGGTAAAAACCCAAAACTTTATAAGGCTGTTGATGGAAAAGAGCTCTCATGTTATAGTAGTAGTTTGGATTTATTGTTGGAATCCGGTTATTTAATTAAGAGGCACTCTATAGGATGCATCCTATAATTATCGACTTTTACAATTCTTATTTAAGGTTTCCTATTGTTTGGGGGTAAATTTAGAACAAAAAGCGATCGAAATGAATGAGCGGAAAATAGAAAAAAGTGGAGGAAAATATGTTATAATATATTTTTAATTTCTCTATTTCTATCACTTTTTATGTCTCTTTTGTTTCACCTTAATTTTTATTTAATTACCGTAGCTACTAATATAATGCTTAAAACATAATTTTCACTTCATAAATATTATTTATTTTAATTTTTCGAATCTAATGAGAACAATCTTGATATATTTTATAAAAAAATCAAATTTTAACATGGTAAAGTAGTTCTAATAAATGAACTAGTTTGATGGAGAGGGAGGGTGTGTGGTTAGGTAGGCTCTTCATAATTGTGGTTATTCAATTCGAGATATGGAGAGAAGGAATTCGACGGGCACGTGTGGGCGTGTTACTGTAATGGGGCGTACGCAAATTTAATACTGAATTCATTGTTTTTATTTTTAATAGTTCGAAAAGAATATATATAATTATATTTAGGATGTGCTATATAATTATGTAATTCACTATCATGTTTATTTAGTTTTCCTGTTTGAACCGGTAAATTTTTATTGTTCAAGATGTGGTATGAGAGATGGCGTTTACGCTTCTTATGAATTTACTACCATATTAAAAAAAGTTTGTATTTTAATATGTCGAAAATGGTATTTGTAAATATGTTATGTTCTTTTTGGGTGCACTCTATAGACTACAACATTTATGCAAGTGAGAATGAAGGATGTATTGAAATAAAAAAAGTTTTTCAATACCACATTATAAATAAATAAATATTAGAGAAGCCTATGTAAGTGGTAAAAACCCAAAACTTTATAAAGGCTGTTGATGGAAAAGAGCTCTCATGTTATAGTAGTAGTTTGGATTTATTGTTGGAATCCGGTTATTTAATTAAGAGGCACTCTATAGGATGCATCCTATAATTATCGACTTTTACAATTCTTATTTAAGGTTTCCTATTGTTTGGGGGTAAATTTAGAACAAAAAAGCGATCCAAATGAATGAGCGGAAAATAGAAAAAAGTGGAGGAAAATATGTTATAATATTTTTTTAATTTCTCTATTTCTATCACTTTTTATCTCTCTTTTGTTTCACCTTAATTTTAATTTAATTACTGTAGCTACTAATATAATGCTTAAAACATAATTTTCACTTCATAAATATTATTTATTTTAATTTTTCGAATCTAATGAGAACAATCTTGATATATTTTATAAAAAAATCAAATTTTAACATGGTAAAGTAGTTCTAATAAATGAACTGGTTTGATGGAGAGGGAGGGTGTGTGGTTAGGTAGGCTCTTCATAATTATGGTTATTCAATTCGAGATATGGAGAGAAGGAATTCGACGGGCACGTGTGGGCGTGTTACTGTAATGGGGCGTCTGCAAATTTAATACTGAATTCATTGTTTTTATTTTTAGTAGTTCGAAAAGAATATATATAATTATATTTAGGATGTGCTATATAATTATGTAATTCACTATCATGTTTATTTAGTTTTCCTATTTGAACCGGTAAATTTTTATTGTTCAAGATGTGGTATGAGAGATGGCGTTTACGCTTCTTATGAATTTACTACCATATTAAAAAAAGTTTGTATTTTAATATGTCGAAAATGGTATTTGTAAATATGTTATGTTCTTTTTGGGTGCACTCTATAGACTACAACATTTATGCAAGTGAGAATGAAGGATGTATTGAAATAAAAAAGTTTTTCAATACCACATTATAAATAAATAAATATTAGAGAAGCCTATGTAAGTGGTAAAAACCCAAAACTTTATAAGGTTGTTGATGGAAAAGAGCTCTCATGTTATAGTAGTAGTTTGGATTTATTGTTGGAATCCGGTTATTTAATTAAGAGGCACTCTATAGGATGCATCCTATAATTATCGACTTTTACAATTCTTATTTAAGGTTTCCTATTGTTTGGGGGTAAATTTAGAACAAAAAGCGATCGAAATGAATGAGCGGAAAATAGAAAAAAGTGGAGGAAAATATGTTATAATATTTTTTTAATTTCTCTATTTCTATCACTTTTTATCTCTCTTTTGTTTCACCTTAATTTTAATTTAATTACTGTAGCTACTAATATAATGCTTAAAACATAATTTTCACTTCATAAATATTATTTATTTTAATTTTTCGAATCTAATGAGAACAATCTTGATATATTTTATAAAAAAATCAAATTTTAACATGGTAAAGTAGTTCTAATAAATGAACTAGTTTGATGGAGAGGGAGGGTGTGTGGTTAGGTAGGCTCTTCATAATTATGGTTATTCAATTCGAGATATGGAGAGAAGGAATTCGACGGGCACGTGTGGGCGTGTTACCGTAATGGGGCGTACGCAAATTTAATACTGAATTCATTGTTTTTATTTTTAATAGTTCGAAAAGAATATATATAATTATATTTAGGATGTGCTATATAATTATGTAATTCACTATCATGTTTATTTAGTTTTCCTATTTGAACCGGTAAATTTTTATTGTTCAAGATGTGGTATGAGAGATGGCGTTTACGCTTCTTATGAATTTACTACCATATTAAAAAAAGTTTGTATTTTAATATGTCGAAAATGGTATTTGTAAATATGTTATGTTCTTTTTGGGTGCACTCTATAGACTACAACATTTATGCAAGTGAGAATGAAGGATGTATTGAAATAAAAAAAGTTTTTCAATACCACATTATAAATAAATAAATATTAGAGAAGCCTATGTAAGTGGTAAAAACCCAAAACTTTATAAGGTCGTTGATGGAAAAGAGCTCTCATGTTATAGTAGTAGTTTGGATTTATTGTTGGAATCCGGTTATTTAATTAAGAGGCACTCTATAGGATGCATCCTATAATTATCGACTTTTACAATTCTTATTTAAGGTTTCCTATTGTTTGGGGGTAAATTTAGAACAAAAAACTGACTGAAATGAATGAGCGGAAAATAGAAAAAAGTGGAGGAAAATATGTTATAATATTTTTTTAATTTCTCTATTTCTATCACTTTTTATCTCTCTTTTGTTTCACCTTAATTTTAATTTAATTACTGTAGCTACTAATATAATGCTTAAAACATAATTTTCACTTCATAAATATTATTTATTTTAATTTTTCGAATCTAATGAGAACAATCTTGATATATTTTATAAAAAAATCAAATTTTAACATGGTAAAGTAGTTCTAATAAATGAACTAGTTTGATGGAGAGGGAGGGTGTGTGGTTAGGTAGGCTCTTCATAATTGTGGTTATTCAATTCGAGATATGGAGAGAAGGAATTCGACGGGCACGTGTGGGCGTGTTACTGTAATGGGGCGTCTGCAAATTTAATACTGAATTCATTGTTTTTATTTTTAATAGTTCGAAAAGAATATATATAATTATATTTAGGATGTGCTATATAATTATGTAATTCACTATCATGTTTATTTAGTTTTCCTATTTGAACCGGTAAATTTTTATTGTTCAAGATGTGGTATGAGAGATGGCGTTTACGCTTTTTATGAATTTACTACCATATTAAAAAAAGTTTGTATTTTAATATGTCAAAAATGGTATTTGTAAATATGTTATGTTCTTTTTGGGTGCACTCTATAGACTACAACATTTATGCAAGTGAGAATGAAGGATGTATTGAAATAAAAAAAGTTTTTCAATACCACATTATAAATAAATAAATATTAGAGAAGCCTATGTAAGTGGTAAAAACCCAAAACTTTATAAGGCTGTTGATGGAAAAGAGCTCTCATGTTATAGTAGTAGTTTGGATTTATTGTTGGAATCCGGTTATTTAATTAAGAGGCACTCTATAGGATGCATCCTATAATTATCGACTTTTACAATTCTTATTTAAGGTTTCCTATTGTTTGGGGGTAAATTTAGAACAAAAAACTGACTGAAATGAATGAGCGGAAAATAGAAAAAAGTGGAGGAAAATATGTTATAATATTTTTTTAATTTCTCTATTTCGATCACTTTTTATCTCTCTTTTGTTTCACCTTAATTTTAATTTAATTACTGTAGCTACTAATATAATGCTTAAAACATAATTTTCACTTCATAAATATTATTTATTTTAATTTTTCGAATCTAATGAGAACAATCTTGATATATTTTATAAAAAAATCAAATTTTAACATGGTAAAGTAGTTCTAATAAATGAACTAGTTTGATGGAGAGGGAGGGTGTGTGGTTAGGTAGGCTCTTCATAATTGTGGTTATTCAATTCGAGATATGGAGAGAAGGAATTCGACGGGCACGTGTGGGCGTGTTAGCGTAATGGGGCGTCTGCAAATTTAATACTGAATTCATTTTTTTTATTTTTAATATTTCGAAAAGAATATATATAATTATATTTAGGATGTGCTATATAATTATGTAATTCACTATCATGTTTATTTAGTTTTCCTGTTTGAACCGGTAAATTTTTATTGTTCAAGATGTGGTATGAGAGATGGCGTTTACGCTTCTTATGAATTTACTACCATATTAAAAAAAGTTTGTATTTTAATATGTCGAAAATGGTATTTGTAAATATGTTATGTTCTTTTTGGGTGCACTCTATAGACTACAACATTTATGCAAGTGAGAATGAAGGATGTATTGAAATAAAAAAGTTTTTCAATACCACATTATAAATAAATAAATATTAGAGAAGCCTATGTAAGTGGTAAAAACCCAAAACTTTATAAGGTTGTTGATGGAAAAGAGCTCTCATGCTATAGTAGTAGTTTGGATTTATTGTTGGAATCCGGTTATTTAATTAAGAGGCACTCTATAGGATGCATCCTATAATTATCGACTTTTACAATTCTTATTTAAGGTTTCCTATTGTTTGGGGGTAAATTTAGAACAAAAAGCGATCGAAATGAATGAGCGGAAAATAGAAAAAAGTGGAGGAAAATATGTTATAATATTTTTTTAATTTCTCTATTTCTATCACTTTTTATCTCTCTTTTGTTTCACCTTAATTTTAATTTAATTACTGTAGCTACTAATATAATGCTTAAAACATAATTTTCACTTCATAAATATTATTTATTTTAATTTTTCGAATCTAATGAGAACAATCTTGATATATTTTATAAAAAAATCAAATTTTAACATGGTAAAGTAGTTCTAATAAATGAACTAGTTTGATGGAGAGGGAGGGTGTGTGGTTAGGTAGGCTCTTCATAATTGTGGTTATTCAATTCGAGATATGGAGAGAAGGAATTCGACGGGCACGTGTGGGCGTGTTACTGTAGTGGGGCGTCTGCAAATTTAATACTGAATTCATTGTTTTTATTTTTAATAGTTCGAAAAGAATATATATAATTATATTTAGGATGTGCTATATAATTATGTAATTCACTATCATGTTTATTTAGTTTTCCTATTTGAACCGGTAAATTTTTATTGTTCAAGATGTGGTATGAGAGATGGCGTTTACGCTTCTTATGAATTTACTACCATATTAAAAAAAGTTTGTATTTTAATATGTCAAAAATGGTATTTGTAAATATGTTATGTTCTTTTTGGGTGCACTCTATAGACTACAACATTTATGCAAGTGAGAATGAAGGATGTATTGAAATAAAAAAAGTTTTTCAATACCACATTATAAATAAATAAATATTAGAGAAGCCTATGTAAGTGGTAAAAACCCAAAACTTTATAAGGTTGTTGATGGAAAAGAGCTCTCATGTTATAGTAGTAGTTTGGATTTATTGTTGGAATCCGGTTATTTAATTAAGAGGCACTCTATAGGATGCATCCTATAATTATCGACTTTTACAATTCTTATTTAAGGTTTCCTATTGTTTGGGGGTAAATTTAGAACAAAAAGCGATCGAAATGAATGAGCGGAAAATAGAAAAAAGTGGAGGAAAATATGTTATAATATTTTTTTAATTTCTCTATTTCGATCACTTTTTATCTCTCTTTTGTTTCACCTTAATTTTAATTTAATTACTGTAGCTACTAATATAATGCTTAAAACATAATTTTCACTTCATAAATATTATTTATTTTAATTTTTCGAATCTAATGAGAACAATCTTGATATATTTTATAAAAAAATCAAATTTTAACATGGTAAAGTAGTTCTAATAAATGAACTAGTTTGATGGAGAGGGAGGGTGTGTGGTTAGGTAGGCTCTTCATAATTGTGGTTATTCAATTCGAGATATGGAGAGAAGGAATTCGACGGGCACGTGTGGGCGTGTTACTGTAATGGGGCGTCTGCAAATTTAATACTGAATTCATTTTTTTTATTTTTAATATTTCGAAAAGAATATATATAATTATATTTAGGATGTGCTATATAATTATGTAATTCACTATCATGTTTATTTAGTTTTCGTATTTGAACCGGTATATTTTTATTGTTCAAGATGTGGTATGAGAGATGGCGTTTACGCTTCTTATGAATTTACTACCATATTAAAAAAAGTTTGTATTTTAATATGTCGAAAATGGTATTTGTAAATATGTTATGTTCTTTTTGGGTGCACTCTATAGACTACAACATTTATGCAAGTGAGAATGAAGGATGTATTGAAATAAAAAAAGTTTTTCAATACCACATTATAAATAAATAAATATTAGAGAAGCCTATGTAAGTGGTAAAAACCCAAAACTTTATAAGGTTGTTGATGGAAAAGAGCTCTCATGTTATAGTAGTAGTTTGGATTTATTGTTGGAATCCGGTTATTTAATTAAGAGGCACTCTATAGGATGCATCCTATAATTATCGACTTTTACAATTTTTATTTAAGGTTTCCTATTGTTTGGGGGTAAATTTAGAACAAAAAACTGACTGAAATGAATGAGCGGAAAATAGAAAAAAGTGGAGGAAAATATGTTATAATATATTTTTAATTTCTCTATTTCTATCACTTTTTATGTCTCTTTTGTTTCACCTTAATTTTTATTTAATTACCGTAGCTACTAATATAATGCTTAAAACATAATTTTCACTTCATAAATATTATTTATTTTAATTTTTCGAATCTAATGAGAACAATCTTGATATATTTTATAAAAAAATCAAATTTTAACATGGTAAAGTAGTTCTAATAAATGAACTAGTTTGATGGAGAGGGAGGGTGTGTGGTTAGGTAGGCTCTTCATAATTGTGGTTATTCAATTCGAGATATGGAGAGAAGGAATTCGACGGGCACGTGTGGGCGTGTTACTGTAATGGGGCGTCTGCAAATTTAATACTGAATTCATTGTTTTTATTTTTAATAGTTCGAAAAGAATATATATAATTATATTTAGGATGTGCTATATAATTATGTAATTCACTATCATGTTTATTTAGTTTTCCTATTTGAACCTGTATATTTTTATTGTTCAAGATGTGGTATGAGAAATGGCGTTTACGCTTCTTATGAATTTACTACCATATTAAAAAAAGTTTGTATTTTAATATGTCGAAAATGGTATTTGTAAATATGTTATGTTCTTTTTGGGTGCACTCTATAGACTACAACATTTATGCAAGTGAGAATGAAGGATGTATTGAAATAAAAAAAGTTTTTCAATACCACATTATAAATAAATAAATATTAGAGAAGCCTATGTAAGTGGTAAAAACCCAAAACTTTATAAGGTTGTTGATGGAAAAGAGCTCTCATGTTATAGTAGTAGTTTGGATTTATTATTGGAATCCGGTTATTTAATTAAGAGGCACTCTATAGGATGCATCCTATAATTACCGACTTTTATAATTTTTATTTAATGTTTCCTATTGTTTGGGGGTAAATTTAGAACAAAAAGCGACTCGAAATGAATAAGCGGAAAATAGAAAAAGGTGGAGGAAAATATGTTATAATATTTTTTTAATTTCTCTATTTCTATCACTTTTTATCTCTCTTTTGTTTCACCTTAATTTTAATTTAATTACTGTAGCTACTAATATAATGCTTAAAACATAATTTTCACTTCATAAATATTATTTATTTTAATTTTTCGAATCTAATGAGAACAATCTTGATATATTTTATAAAAAATCAAATTTTAACATGGTAAAGTAGTTCTAATAAATGAACTAGTTTGATGGAGAGGGAGGGTGTGTGGTTAGGTAGGCTCTTCATAATTGTGGTTATTCAATTCGAGATATGGAGAGAAGGAATTCGACGGGCACGTGTGGGCGTGTTAGCGTAATGGGCGTCCGCAAATTTAATACCGTATTCATTGTTTTTATTTTTAATAGTTCGAAAAGAATATATATAATTATATTTAGGATGTGCTATATAATTATGTAATTCACTATCATGTTTATTTAGTTTTCGTATTTGAACCGGTATATTTTTATTGTTCAAGATGTGGTATGAGTAATGGCGTTTACGCTTCTTATGAATTTACTACCATATTAAAAAAAGTTTGTATTTTAATACGTCGAAAATGGTATTTGTAAATATGTTATGTTCTTTTTGGGTGCACTCTATAGACTACAACATTTATGCAAGTGAGAATGAAGGATGTATTGAAATAAAAAAAGTTTTTCAATACCACATTATAAATAAATAAATATTAGAGAAGCCTATGTAAGTGGTAAAAACCCAAAACTTTATAAGGTTGTTGATGGAAAAGAGCTCTCATGTTATAGTAGTAGTTTGGATTTATTATTGGAATCCGGTTATTTAATTAAGAGGCACTCTATAGGATGCATCCTATAATTACCGACTTTTATAATTTTTATTTAATGTTTCCTATTGTTTGGGGGTAAATTTAGAACAAAAACTGATCGAAATGAATGAGCGGAAAATAGAAAAAGGTGGAGGAAAATATGTTATAATATTTTTTTAATTTCTCTATTTCTATCACTTTTTATCTCTCTTTTGTTTCACCTTAATTTTAATTTAATTACTGTAGCTACTAATATAATGCTTAAAACATAATTTTCACTTCATAAATATTATTTATTTTAATTTTTCGAATCTAATGAGAACAATCTTGATATATTTTATAAAAAATCAAATTTTAACATGGTAAGGTAGTTCTAATAAATGAACTGGTTTGATGGAGAGGGAGGGTGTGTGGTTAGGTAGGCTCTTCATAATTGTGGTTATTCAATTCGAGATATGGAGAGAAGGAATTCGACGGGCACGTGTGGGCGTGTTACTGTAATGGGCGTCTGCAAATTTAATACTATATTCATTGTTTTTATTTTTAATAGTTCGAAAAGAATATATATAATTATATTTAGGATGTGCTATATAATTATGTAATTCACTATCATGTTTATTTAGTTTTCGTATTTGAACCGGTATATTTTTATTGTTCAAGATGTGGTATGAGTAATGGCGTTTACGCTTCTTATGAATTTACTACCATATTAAAAAAAGTTTGTATTTTAATACGTCGAAAATGGTATTTGTAAATATGTTATGTTCTTTTTGGGTGCACTCTATAGACTACAACATTTATGCAAGTGAGAATGAAGGATGTATTGAAATAAAAAAGTTTTTCAATACCACATTATAAATAAATAAATATTAGAGAAGCCTATGTAAGTGGTAAAAACCCAAAACTTTATAAGGTTGTTGATGGAAAAGAGCTCTCATGTTATAGTAGTAGTTTGGATTTATTATTGAAATCCGGTTATTTAATTAAGAGGCACTCTATAGGATGCATCCTATAATTACCGACTTTTACAATTTTTATTTAAGGTTTCCTATTGTTTGGGGGTAAATTTAGAACAAAAAGCGATCGAAATGAATAAGCGGAAAATAGAAAAAGGTGGAGGAAAATATGTTATAATATTTTTTTAATTTCTCTATTTCTATCACTTTTTATCTCTCTTTTGTTTCACCTTAATTTTAATTTAATTACTGTAGCTACTAATATAATGCTTAAAACATAATTTTCACTTCATAAATATTATTTATTTTAATTTTTCGAATCTAATGAGAACAATCTTGATATATTTTATAAAAAATCAAATTTTAACATGGTAAGGTAGTTCTAATAAATGAACTGGTTTGATGGAGAGGGAGGGTGTGTGGTTAGGTAGGCTCTTCATAATTGTGGTTATTCAATTCGAGATATGGAGAGAAGGAATTCGACGGGCACGTGTGGGCGTGTTACTGTAATGGGCGTCTGCAAATTTAATACTGTATTCATTGTTTTTATTTTTAATAGTTCGAAAAGAATATATATAATTATATTTAGGATGTGCTATATAATTATGTAATTCACTATCATGTTTATTTAGTTTTCGTATTTGAACCGGTATATTTTTATTGTTCAAGATGTGGTATGAGTAATGGCGTTTACGCTTCTTATGAATTTACTACCATATTAAAAAAAGTTTGTATTTTAATACGTCGAAAATGGTATTTGTAAATATGTTATGTTCTTTTTGGGTGCACTCTATAGACTACAACATTTATGCAAGTGAGAATGAAGGATGTATTGAAATAAAAAATGTTTTTCAATACCACATTATAAATAAATAAATATTAGAGAAGCCTATGTAAGTGGTAAAATCCCAAAACTTTATAAGGTTGTTGATGGAAAAGAGCTCTCATGTTATAGTAGTAGTTTGGATTTATTATTGAAATCCGGTTATTTAATTAAGAGGCACTATATAGGATGCATCCTATAATTACCAACTTTTACAATTTTTATTTAAGGTTTCCTATTGGTTGGGGGTAAATTTAGACCAAAAACTGACTGAAATGAATGAGCGGAAAAGAGAAAAAGGTGGAGGAAAATATGTTATAATATTTTTTAATTTCTTTATTTCTATCACTTTTTATCTCTCTTTCGTTTCACCTTAATTTTAGTTTAATTACTGTAGCTACTAATATAATGCTTAAACCATAATTTTCACTTCATAAATATTATTTATTTTAATTTTTGGATTTTAATGAGAACAATCTTGATATATTTTATAAAAAATCAAATTTTAACATGATAAGGTAGTTCTAATAAATGAACTGGTTTGATGGAGAGGGAGGGTGTGTGGTTAGGTAGGCTCTTCATAATTGTGGTTATTCAATTCGAGATATGGAGAGAAGGAATTCGACGGGCACGTGTGGGCGTGTTAGCGTAATGGGCGTCCGGAAATTTAATACTGTATTCAGTGTTTTTATTTTTAATAGTTCGAGAAGAATATATATAATTATATTTAGGATGCGCTATATAATTATGTAATTCACTATCATGTTTATTTAGTTTTCGTATTTAAACCGGTATATTTTTATTGTTCAAGATGTGGTATGAGTAATGGCGTTTACGCTTCTTATGAATTTACTACCATATTAAAAAAAGTTTGTATTTTAATACGTCGAAAATGGTATTTGTAAATATGTTATGTTCTTTATGGGTGCACTCTATAGACTACAACATTTATGCAAGTGAGAATGAAGGATGTATTGAAATAAAAAAAGTTTTTCAATACCACATTATAAATAAATAAATATTAGAGAAGCCTATGTTAGTTGTAAAAACCCAAAACTTTATAAGGTTGTTGATGGAAAAGAGCTCTCATGTTATAGTAGTAGTTTGGATTTATTATTGGAATCCGGTTATTTAATTAAGAGGCACTAAATAGGATGCATCCTATAATTACCGACTTTTACAATTTTCATTTAAGGTTTCCTATTGGTTGGGGGTCAACTTAGAACAAAAACTGACTGAAATGAATGAGCGAAAAATAGAAAAAGGTGGAGGAAAATATGTTATAATAATTTTTTTAATTTCTCTATTTCTATCACTTTTTATCTCTCTTTTGTTTCACCTTAATTTTAATTTAATTACTGTAGCTACTAATATAATGCTTAAAACATAATATTCACTTCATAAATATTATTTATTTTAATTTTTCGATTCTAATGAGAACAATCTTGATATATTTTATAAAAAATCAAATTTTAACATGATAAGGTAGTTCTAATAAATGAACTGGTTTGATGGAGAGGGAGGGTGTGTGGTTAGGTAGGCTCTTCATAATTGTGGTTATTCAATTCGAGATATGGAGAAAAGGAATTCGACGGGCACGTGTGGGCGTGTTACTGTAATGGGCGTCTGGAAATTTAATACTGTATTCAGTGTTTTTATTTTTAATAGTTCGAAAAGAATATATATAATTATATTTAGGATGCGCTATATAATTATGTAATTCACTATCATGTTTATTTAGTTTTCGTATTTGAACCGGTATATTTTTATTGTTCAAGATGTGGTATGAGTAATGGCGTTTACGCTTCTTATGAATTTACTACCATATTAAAAAAAGTTTGTATTTTAATACGTCGAAAATGGTATTTGTAAATATGTTATGTTCTTTTTGGGTGCACTCTATAGACTACAACATTTATGCAAGTGAGAATGAAGGATGTATTGAAATAAAAAAGTTTTTCAATACCACATTATAAATAAATAAATATTAGAGAAGCCTATGTTAGTTGTAAAAACCCAAAACTTTATAAGGTTGTTGATGGAAAAGAGCTCTCATGTTATAGTAGTAGTTTGGATTTATTATTGGAATCCGGTTATTTAATTAAGAGGCACTATATAGGATGCATCCTATAATTACCGACTTTTACAATTTTCATTTAAGGTTTCCTATTGGTTGGGGGTCAACTTAGAACAAAAGCGATCGAAATTAATGAGCGAAAAATAGAAAAAGGTGGAGGAAAATATGTTATAATAATTTTTTTAATTTCTCTATTTCTATCACTTTTTATCTCTCTTTTGTTTCACCTTAATTTTAATTTAATTACTGTAGCTACTAATATAATGCTTAAAACATAATATTCACTTCATAAATATTATTTATTTTAATTTTTCGATTCTAATGAGAACAATCTTGATATATTTTATAAAAAATCAAATTTTAACATGATAAGGTAGTTCTAATAAATGAACTGGTTTGATGGACAGGGAGGGTGTGTGGTTAGGTAGGCTCTTCATAATTGTAGTTATTCAATTCGAGATATGGAGAGAAGGAATTCGACGGGCACGTGTGGGCGTGTTACTGTAATGGGCGTCTGCAAATTTAATACTATATTCATTGTTTTTATTTTTAATAGTTCGAAAAGAATATATATAATTATATTTAGGATGTGCTATATAATTATGTAATTCACTATCATGTTTATTTAGTTTTCGTATTTGAACCGGTATATTTTTATTGTTCAAGATGTGGTATGAGTAATGGCGTTTACGCTTCTTAGGAATTTACTACCATATTAAAAAAAGTTTCTATTTTAATACGTCGAAAATGGTATTTGTAACATGTTATGTTCTTTTTGGGTGCACTCTATAGACTACAACATTTATGCAAGTGAGAATGAAGGATGTATTGAAATAAAAAAGTTTTTCAATACCACATTATAAATAAATAAATATTAGAGAAGCCTATGTTAGTTGTAAAAACCCAAAACTTTATAAGGTTGTTGATGGAAAAGAGCTCTCATGTTATAGTAGTAGTTTGGATTTATTATTGGAATCCGGTTATTTAATTAAGAGGCACTATATAGGATGCATCCTATAATTACCGACTTTTACAATTTTCATTTAAGGTTTCCTATTGGTTGGGGGTCAACTTGGAACAAAAGCGATCGAAATGAATGAGCGAAAAATAGAAAAAGGTGGAGGAAAATATGTTATAATAATTTTTTTAATTTCTCTATTTCTATCACTTTTTATCTCTCTTTTGTTTCACCTTAATTTTAATTTAATTACTGTAGCTACTAATATAATGCTTAAAACATAATATTCACTTCATAAATATTATTTATTTTAATTTTTCGATTCTAATGAGAACAATCTTGATATATTTTATAAAAAATCAAATTTTAACATGATAAGGTAGTTCTAATAAATGAACTGGTTTGATGGAGAGGGAGGGTGTGTGGTTAGGTAGGCTCTTCATAATTGTAGTTATTCAATTCGAGATATGGAGAGAAGGAATTCGACGGGCACGTGTGGGCGTGTTACTGTAATGGGCGTCTGCAAATTTAATACTATATTCATTGTTTTTATTTTTAATAGTTCGAAAAGAATATATATAATTATATTTAGGATGTGCTATATAATTATGTAATTCACTATCATGTTTATTTAGTTTTCGTATTTGAACCGGTATATTTTTATTGTTCAAGATGTGGTATGAGTAATGGCGTTTACGCTTCTTAGGAATTTACTACCATATTAAAAAAAGTTTCTATTTTAATACGTCGAAAATGGTATTTGTAACATGTTATGTTCTTTTTGGGTGCACTCTATAGACTACAACATTTATGCAAGTGAGAATGAAGGATGTATTGAAATAAAAAAAGTTTTTCAATACCACATTATAAATAAATAAATATTAGAGAAGCCTATGTTAGTTGTAAAAACCCAAAACTTTATAAGGTTGTTGATGGAAAAGAGCTCTCATGTTATAGTAGTAGTTTGGATTTATTATTGGAATCCGGTTATTTAATTAAGAGGCACTATATAGGATGCATCCTATAATTACCGACTTTTACAATTTTCATTTAAGGTTTCCTATTGGTTGGGGGTCAACTTAGAACAAAAACTGACTGAAATGAATGAGCGAAAAATAGAAAAAGGTGGAGGAAAATATGTTATAATAATTTTTTTAATTTCTCTATTTCTATCACTTTTTATCTCTCTTTTGTTTCACCTTAATTTTAATTTAATTACTGTAGCTACTAATATAATGCTTAAAACATAATATTCACTTCATAAATATTATTTATTTTAATTTTTCGATTCTAATGAGAACAATCTTGATATATTTTATAAAAAATCAAATTTTAACATGATAAGGTAGTTCTAATAAATGAACTGGTTTGATGGAGAGGGAGGGTGTGTGGTTAGGTAGGCTCTTCATAATTGTGGTTATTCAATTCGAGATATGGAGAGAAGGAATTCGACGGGCACGTGTGGGCGTGTTACTGTAATGGGCGTCTGGAAATTTAATACTGTATTCAGTGTTTTTATTTTTAATAGTTCGAAAAGAATATATATAATTATATTTAGGATGCGCTATATAATTATGTAATTCACTATCATGTTTATTTAGTTTTCGTATTTGAACCGGTATAGTTTTATTGTTCAAGATGTGGTATGAGTAATGGCGTTTACGCTTCTTATGAATTTACTACCATATTAAAAAAAGTTTGTATTTTAATACGTCGAAAATGGTATTTGTAAATATGTTATGTTCTTTTTGGGTGCACTCTATAGACTACAACATTTATGCAAGTGAGAATGAAGGATGTATTGAAATAAAAAAAGTTTTTCAATACCACATTATAAATAAATAAATATTAGAGAAGCCTATGTTAGTTGTAAAAACCCAAAACTTTATAAGGTTGTTGATGGAAAAGAGCTCTCATGTTATAGTAGTAGTTTGGATTTATTATTGGAATCCGGTTATTTAATTAAGAGGCACTATATAGGATGCATCCTATAATTACCGACTTTTACAATTTTCATTTAAGGTTTCCTATTGGTTGGGGGTCAACTTAGAACAAAAAAGCGATCGAAATGAATGAGCGAAAAATAGAAAAAGGTGGAGGAAAATATGTTATAATAATTTTTTTAATTTCTCTATTTCTATCACTTTTTATCTCTCTTTTGTTTCACCTTAATTTTAATTTAATTACTGTAGCTACTAATATAATGCTTAAAACATAATATTCACTTCATAAATATTATTTATTTTAATTTTTCGATTCTAATGAGAACAATCTTGATATATTTTATAAAAAATCAAATTTTAACATGATAAGGTAGTTCTAATAAATGAACTGGTTTGATGGACAGGGAGGGTGTGTGGTTAGGTAGGCTCTTCATAATTGTAGTTATTCAATTCGAGATATGGAGAGAAGGAATTCGACGGGCACGTGTGGGCGTGTTACTGTAATGGGCGTCTGCAAATTTAATACTATATTCATTGTTTTTATTTTTAATAGTTCGAAAAGAATATATATAATTATATTTAGGATGTGCTATATAATTATGTAATTCACTATCATGTTTATTTAGTTTTCGTATTTGAACCGGTATATTTTTATTGTTCAAGATGTGGTATGAGTAATGGCGTTTACGCTTCTTAGGAATTTACTACCATATTAAAAAAAGTTTCTATTTTAATACGTCGAAAATGGTATTTGTAACATGTTATGTTCTTTTTGGGTGCACTCTATAGACTACAACATTTATGCAAGTGAGAATGAAGGATGTATTGAAATAAAAAAAGTTTTTCAATACCACATTATAAATAAATAAATATTAGAGAAGCCTATGTTAGTTGTAAAAACCCAAAACTTTATAAGGTTGTTGATGGAAAAGAGCTCTCATGTTATAGTAGTAGTTTGGATTTATTATTGGAATCCGGTTATTTAATTAAGAGGCACTATATAGGATGCATCCTATAATTACCGACTTTTACAATTTTTATTTAAGGTTTCCTATTGGTTGGGGGTCAACTTAGAACAAAAGCGATTGAAATGAATGAGCGGAAAATAGAAAAAGGTGGAGGAAAATATGTTATAATAATTTTTTTAATTTCTCTATTTCTATCACTTTTTATCTCTCTTTTGTTTCACCTTAATTTTAATTTAATTACTGTAGCTACTAATATAATGCTTAAAACATAATATTCACTTCATAAATATTATTTATTTTAATTTTTCGATTCTAATGAGAACAATCTTGATATATTTTATAAAAAATCAAATTTTAACATGATAAGGTAGTTCTAATAAATGAACTGGTTTGATGGAGAGGGAGGGTGTGTGGTTAGGTAGGCTCTTCATAATTGTGGTTATTCAATTCGAGATATGGAGAGAAGGAATTCGACGGGCACGTGTGGGCGTGTTACTGTAATGGGCGTCCGGAAATTTAATACCGTATTCATTGTTTTTATTTTTAATAGTTCGAAAAGAATATATATAATTATATTTAGGATGTGCTATATAATTATGTAATTCACTATCATGTTTATTTAGTTTTCGTATTTGAACCGGTATATTTTTATTGTTCAAGATGTGGTATGAGTAATGGCGTTTACGCTTCTTATGAATTTACTACCATATTAAAAAAAGTTTGTATTTTAATACGTCGAAAATGGTATTTGTAAATATGTTATGTTCTTTTTGGGTGCACTCTATAGACTACAACATTTATGCAAGTGAGAATGAAGGATGTATTGAAATAAAAAAAGTTTTTCAATACCACATTATAAATAAATAAATATTAGAGAAGCCTATGTTAGTTGTAAAAACCCAAAACTTTATAAGGTTGTTGATGGAAAAGAGCTCTCATGTTATAGTAGTAGTTTGGATTTATTATTGGAATCCGGTTATTTAATTAAGAGGCACTATATAGGATGCATCCTATAATTACCGACTTTTACAATTTTCATTTAAGGTTTCCTATTGGTTGGGGGTCAACTTAGAACAAAAACTGACTGAAATGAATGAGCGAAAAATAGAAAAAGGTGGAGGAAAATATGTTATAATAATTTTTTTAATTTCTCTATTTCTATCACTTTTTATCTCTCTTTTGTTTCACCTTAATTTTAATTTAATTACTGTAGCTACTAATATAATGCTTAAAACATAATATTCACTTCATAAATATTATTTATTTTAATTTTTCGATTCTAATGAGAACAATCTTGATATATTTTATAAAAAATCAAATTTTAACATGATAAGGTAGTTCTAATAAATGAACTGGTTTGATGGACGGGGAGGGTGTGTGGTTAGGTAGGCTCTTCATAATTGTAGTTATTCAATTCGAGATATGGAGAGAAGGAATTCGACGGGCACGTGTGGGCGTGTTACCGTAATGGGCGTACGCAAATTTAATACTATATTCATTGTTTTTATTTTTAATAGTTCGAAAAGAATATATATAATTATATTTAGGATGTGCTATATAATTATGTAATTCACTATCATGTTTATTTAGTTTTCGTATTTGAACCGGTATATTTTTATTGTTCAAGATGTGGTATGAGTAATGGCGTTTACGCTTCTTAGGAATTTACTACCATATTAAAAAAAGTTTCTATTTTAATACGTCGAAAATGGTATTTGTAACATGTTATGTTCTTTTTGGGTGCACTCTATAGACTACAACATTTATGCAAGTGAGAATGAAGGATGTATTGAAATAAAAAAGTTTTTCAATACCACATTATAAATAAATAAATATTAGAGAAGCCTATGTTAGTTGTAAAAACCCAAAACTTTATAAGGTTGTTGATGGAAAAGAGCTCTCATGTTATAGTAGTAGTTTGGATTTATTATTGGAATCCGGTTATTTAATTAAGAGGCACTATATAGGATGCATCCTATAATTACCGACTTTTACAATTTTTATTTAAGGTTTCCTATTGGTTGGGGGTCAACTTAGAACAAAAACTGATTGAAATGAATGAGCGGAAAATAGAAAAAGGTGGAGGAAAATATGTTATAATAATTTTTTTAATTTCTCTATTTCTATCACTTTTTATCTCTCTTTTGTTTCACCTTAATTTTAATTTAATTACTGTAGCTACTAATATAATGCTTAAAACATAATATTCACTTCATAAATATTATTTATTTTAATTTTTCGATTCTAATGAGAACAATCTTGATATATTTTATAAAAAATCAAATTTTAACATGATAAGGTAGTTCTAATAAATGAACTGGTTTGATGGAGAGGAGGGTGTGTGGTTAGGTAGGCTCTTCATAATTGTGGTTATTCAATTCGAGATATGGAGAGAAGGAATTCGACGGGCACGTGTGGGCGTGTTACCGTAATGGGCGTCCGGAAATTTAATACCGTATTCATTGTTTTTATTTTTAATAGTTCGAAAAGAATATATATAATTATATTTAGGATGTGCTATATAATTATGTAATTCACTATCATGTTTATTTAGTTTTCGTATTTGAACCGGTATATTTTTATTGTTCAAGATGTGGTATGAGTAATGGCGTTTACGCTTCTTATGAATTTACTACCATATTAAAAAAAGTTTGTATTTTAATACGTCGAAAATGGTATTTGTAAATATGTTATGTTCTTTTTGGGTGCACTCTATAGACTACAACATTTATGCAAGTGAGAATGAAGGATGTATTGAAATAAAAAAAGTTTTTCAATACCACATTATAAATAAATAAATATTAGAGAAGCCTATGTTAGTTGTAAAAACCCAAAACTTTATAAGGTTGTTGATGGAAAAGAGCTCTCATGTTATAGTAGTAGTTTGGATTTATTATTGGAATCCGGTTATTTAATTAAGAGGCACTATATAGGATGCATCCTATAATTACCGACTTTTACAATTTTTATTTAAGGTTTCCTATTGGTTGGGGGTCAACTTAGAACAAAAAAAGCGATCGAAATGAATGAGCGGAAAATAGAAAAAGGTGGAGGAAAATATGTTATAATAATTTTTTTAATTTCTCTATTTCTATCACTTTTTATCTCTCTTTTGTTTCACCTTAATTTTAATTTAATTACCGTAGCTACTAATATAATGCTTAAAACATAATATTCACTTCATAAATATTATTTATTTTAATTTTTCGATTCTAATGAGAACAATCTTGATATATTTTATAAAAAATCAAATTTTAACATGATAAGGTAGTTCTAATAAATGAACTGGTTTGATGGACAGGGAGGGTGTGTGGTTAGGTAGGCTCTTCATAATTGTAGTTATTCAATTCGAGATATGGAGAGAAGGAATTCGACGGGCACGTGTGGGCGTGTTACTGTAATGGGCGTCTGCAAATTTAATACTATATTCATTGTTTTTATTTTTAATAGTTCGAAAAGAATATATATAATTATATTTAGGATGTGCTATATAATTATGTAATTCACTATCATGTTTATTTAGTTTTCGTATTTGAACCGGTATATTTTTATTGTTCAAGATGTGGTATGAGTAATGGCGTTTACGCTTCTTATGAATTTACTACCATATTAAAAAAAGTTTGTATTTTAATACGTCGAAAATGGTATTTGTAAATATGTTATGTTCTTTTTGGGTGCACTCTATAGACTACAACATTTATGCAAGTGAGAATGAAGGATGTATTGAAATAAAAAAAGTTTTTCAATACCACATTATAAATAAATAAATATTAGAGAAGCCTATGTTAGTTGTAAAAACCCAAAACTTTATAAGGTTGTTGATGGAAAAGAGCTCTCATGTTATAGTAGTAGTTTGGATTTATTATTGGAATCCGGTTATTTAATTAAGAGGCACTATATAGGATGCATCCTATAATTACCGACTTTTACAATTTTTATTTAAGGTTTCCTATTGGTTGGGGGTCAACTTAGAACAAAAAGCTGATCGAAATGAATGAGCGGAAAATAGAAAAAGGTGGAGGAAAATATGTTATAATATTTTTTTAATTTCTCTATTTCTATCACTTTTTATCTCTCTTTTGTTTCACCTTAATTTTAATTTAATTACTGTAGCTACTAATATAATGCTTAAAACATAATATTCACTTCATAAATATTATTTATTTTAATTTTTCGATTCTAATGAGAACAATCTTGATATATTTTATAAAAAATCAAATTTTAACATGATAAGGTAGTTCTAATAAATGAACTGGTTTGATGGACGGGGAGGGTGTGTGGTTAGGTAGGCTCTTCATAATTGTAGTTATTCAATTCGAGATATGGAGAGAAGGAATTCGACGGGCACGTGTGGGCGTGTTACTGTAATGGGCGTCTGCAAATTTAATACTATATTCATTGTTTTTATTTTTAATAGTTCGAAAAGAATATATATAATTATATTTAGGATGTGCTATATAATTATGTAATTCACTATCATGTTTATTTAGTTTTCGTATTTGAACCGGTATATTTTTATTGTTCAAGATGTGGTATGAGTAATGGCGTTTACGCTTCTTAGGAATTTACTACCATATTAAAAAAAGTTTCTATTTTAATACGTCGAAAATGGTATTTGTAACATGTTATGTTCTTTTTGGGTGCACTCTATAGACTACAACATTTATGCAAGTGAGAATGAAGGATGTATTGAAATAAAAAAAGTTTTTCAATACCACATTATAAATAAATAAATATTAGAGAAGCCTATGTTAGTTGTAAAAACCCAAAACTTTATAAGGTTGTTGATGGAAAAGAGCTCTCATGTTATAGTAGTAGTTTGGATTTATTATTGGAATCCGGTTATTTAATTAAGAGGCACTATATAGGATGCATCCTATAATTACCGACTTTTACAATTTTTATTTAAGGTTTCCTATTGGTTGGGGGTCAACTTAGAACAAAAACTCGATTGAAATGAATGAGCGGAAAATAGAAAAAGGTGGAGGAAAATATGTTATAATAATTTTTTTAATTTCTCTATTTCTATCACTTTTTATCTCTCTTTTGTTTCACCTTAATTTTAATTTAATTACTGTAGCTACTAATATAATGCTTAAAACATAATATTCACTTCATAAATATTATTTATTTTAATTTTTCGATTCTAATGAGAACAATCTTGATATATTTTATAAAAAATCAAATTTTAACATGATAAGGTAGTTCTAATAAATGAACTTGGTTTGATGGACAGGGAGGGTGTGTGGTTAGGTAGGCTCTTCATAATTGTGGTTATTCAATTCGAGATATGGAGAGAAGGAATTCGACGGGCACGTGTGGGCGTGTTACTGTAATGGGCGTCCGGAAATTTAATACTGTATTCATTGTTTTTATTTTTAATAGATCGAAAAGAATATATATAATTATATTTAGGATGTGCTATATAATTATGTAATTCACTATCATGTTTATTTAGTTTTCGTATTTGAACCGGTATATTTTTATTGTTCAAGATGTGGTATGAGTAATGGCGTTTACGCTTCTTATGAATTTACTACCATATTAAAAAAAAGTTTGTATTTTAATACGTCGAAAATGGTATTTGTAAATATGTTATGTTCTTTTTGGGTGCACTCTATAGACTACAACATTTATGCAAGTGAGAATGAAGGATGTATTGAAATAAAAAAAGTTTTTCAATACCACATTATAAATAAATAAATATTAGAGAAGCCTATGTTAGTTGTAAAAACCCAAAACTTTATAAGGTTGTTGATGGAAAAGAGCTCTCATGTTATAGTAGTAGTTTGGATTTATTATTGGAATCCGGTTATTTAATTAAGAGGCACTATATAGGATGCATCCTATAATTACCGACTTTTACAATTTTTATTTAAGGTTTCCTATTGGTTGGGGGTCAACTTAGAACAAAAAGCTCGATCGAAATGAATGAGCGGAAAATAGAAAAAGGTGGAGGAAAATATGTTATAATAATTTTTTTAATTTCTCTATTTCTATCACTTTTTATCTCTCTTTTGTTTCACCTTAATTTTAATTTAATTACTGTAGCTACTAATATAATGCTTAAAACATAATATTCACTTCATAAATATTATTTATTTTAATTTTTCGATTCTAATGAGAACAATCTTGATATATTTTATAAAAAATCAAATTTTAACATGATAAGGTAGTTCTAATAAATGAACCGGTTTGATGGAGAGGGAGGGTGTGTGGTTAGGTAGGCTCTTCATAATTGTAGTTATTCAATTCGAGATATGGAGAGAAGGAATTCGACGGGCACGTGTGGGCGTGTTACTGTAATGGGCGTCTGCAAATTTAATACTATATTCATTGTTTTTATTTTTAATAGTTCGAAAAGAATATATATAATTATATTTAGGATGTGCTATATAATTATGTAATTCACTATCATGTTTATTTAGTTTTCGTATTTGAACCGGTATATTTTTATTGTTCAAGATGTGGTATGAGTAATGGCGTTTACGCTTCTTATGAATTTACTACCATATTAAAAAAAGTTTGTATTTTAATACGTCGAAAATGGTATTTGTAACATGTTATGTTCTTTTTGGGTGCACTCTATAGACTACAACATTTATGCAAGTGAGAATGAAGGATGTATTGAAATAAAAAAAGTTTTTCAATACCACATTATAAATAAATAAATATTAGAGAAGCCTATGTAAGTTGTAAAAACCCAAAACTTTATAAGGTTGTTGATGGAAAAGAGCTCTCATGTTATAGTAGTAGTTTGGATTTATTATTGAAATCCGGTTATTTAATTAAGAGGCACTATATAGGATGCATCCTATAATTACCGACTTTTACAATTTTTATTTAAGGTTTCCTATTGGTTGGAGGTCAACTTAGAACAAAAAGCTGATCGAAATGAATGAGCGGAAAATAGAAAAAGGTGGAGGAAAATATGTTATAATATTTTTTTAATTTCTCTATTTCTATCACTTTTTATCTCTCTTTTGTTTCACCTTAATTTTAATTTAATTACTGTAGCTACTAATATAATGCTTAAAACATAATATTCACTTCATAAATATTATTTATTTTAATTTTTCGATTCTAATGAGAACAATCTTGATATATTTTATAAAAAATCAAATTTTAACATGATAAGGTAGTTCTAATAAATGAACTGGTTTGATGGACAGGGAGGGTGTGTGGTTAGGTAGGCTCTTCATAATTGTAGTTATTCAATTCGAGATATGGAGAGAAGGAATTCGACGGGCACGTGTGGGCGTGTTACTGTAATGGGCGTCTGGAAATTTAATACTGTATTCAGTGTTTTTATTTTTAATAGTTCGAAAAGAATATATATAATTATATTTAGGATGTGCTATATAATTATGTAATTCACTATCATGTTTATTTAGTTTTCGTATTTGAACCGGTATATTTTTATTGTTCAAGATGTGGTATGAGTAATGGCGTTTACGCTTCTTATGAATTTACTACCATATTAAAAAAAGTTTGTATTTTAATACGTCGAAAATGGTATTTGTAAATATGTTATGTTCTTTTTGGGTGCACTCTATAGACTACAACATTTATGCAAGTGAGAATGAAGGATGTATTGAAATAAAAAAAGTTTTTCAATACCACATTATAAATAAATAAATATTAGAGAAGCCTATGTAAGTTGTAAAAACCCAAAACTTTATAAGGTTGTTGATGGAAAAGAGCTCTCATGTTATAGTAGTAGTTTGGATTTATTATTGGAATCCGGTTATTTAATTAAGAGGCACTCTATAGGATGCATCCTATAATTACCGACTTTTACAATTTATATTTAAGGTTTCCTATTGTTTGGGGGTCAACTTAGAACAAAAACTGACTGAAATGAATGAGCGGAAAATAGAAAAAGGTGGAGGAAAATATGTTATAATATTTTTTTAATTTCTCTATTTCTATCACTTTTTATCTCTCTTTTGTTTCACCTTAATTTTAATTTAATTACTGTAGCTACTAATATAATGCTTAAAACATAATATTCACTTCATAAATATTATTTATTTTAATTTTTCGATTCTAATGAGAACAATCTTGATATATTTTATAAAAAATCAAATTTTAACATGATAAGGTAGTTCTAATAAATGAACTGGTTTGATGGAGAGGGAGGGTGTGTGGTTAGGTAGGCTCTTCATAATTGTGGTTATTCAATTCGAGATATGGAGAGAAGGAATTCGACGGGCACGTGTGGGCGTGTTACTGTAATGGGCGTCTGGAAATTTAATACTGTATTCATTGTTTTTATTTTTAATAGTTCGAAAAGAATATATATAATTATATTTAGGATGTGCTATATAATTATGTAATTCACTATCATGTTTATTTAGTTTTCGTATTTGAACCGGTATATTTTTATTGTTCAAGATGTGGTATGAGTAATGGCGTTTACGCTTCTTATGAATTTACTACCATATTAAAAAAAGTTTGTATTTTAATACGTCGAAAATGGTATTTGTAAATATGTTATGTTCTTTTTGGGTGCACTCTATAGACTACAACATTTATGCAAGTGAGAATGAAGGATGTATTGAAATAAAAAAAGTTTTTCAATACCACATTATAAATAAATAAATATTAGAGAAGCCTATGTAAGTTGTAAAAACCCAAAACTTTATAAGGTTGTTGATGGAAAAGAGCTCTCATGTTATAGTAGTAGTTTGGATTTATTATTGAAATCCGGTTATTTAATTAAGAGGCACTATATAGGATGCATCCTATAATTACCGACTTTTACAATTTTTATTTAAGGTTTCCTATTGGTTGGGGGTAAATTTAGAACAAAAACTGACTGAAATGAATGAGCGGAAAATAGAAAAAGGTGGAGGAAAATATGTTATAATATATTTTTAATTTCTCTATTTCTATCACTTTTTATGTCTCTTTTGTTTCACCTTAATTTTTATTTAATTACCGTAGCTACTAATATAATGCTTAAAACATAATATTCACTTCATAAATATTATTTATTTTAATTTTTCGATTCTAATGAGAACAATCTTGATATATTTTATAAAAAATCAAATTTTAACATGATAAGGTAGTTCTAATAAATGAACTGGTTTGATGGAGAGGGAGGGTGTGTGGTTAGGTAGGCTCTTCATAATTGTGGTTATTCAATTCGAGATATGGAGAGAAGGAATTCGACGGGCACGTGTGGGCGTGTTACTGTAATGGGCGTCCGCAAATTTAATACCGTATTCATTGTTTTTATTTTTAATAGTTCGAAAAGAATATATATAATTATATTTAGGATGTGCTATATAATTATGTAATTCACTATCATGTTTATTTAGTTTTCGTATTTGAACCGGTATATTTTTATTGTTCAAGATGTGGTATGAGTAATGGCGTTTACGCTTCTTATGAATTTACTACCATATTAAAAAAAGTTTGTATTTTAATACGTCGAAAATGGTATTTGTAAATATGTTATGTTCTTTTTGGGTGCACTCTATAGACTACAACATTTATGCAAGTGAGAATGAAGGATGTATTGAAATAAAAAAGTTTTTCAATACCACATTATAAATAAATAAATATTAGAGAAGCCTATGTAAGTGGTAAAATCCCAAAACTTTATAAGGTTGTTGATGGAAAAGAGCTCTCATGTTATAGTAGTAGTTTGGATTTATTATTGAAATCCGGTTATTTAATTAAGAGGCACTCTATAGGATGCATCCTATAATTACCGACTTTTACAATTTTTATTTAAGGTTTCCTATTGGTTGGGGGTAAATTTAGAACAAAAAACTGACTGAAATGAATAAGCGGAAAATAGAAAAAGGTGGAGGAAAATATGTTATAATATATTTTTAATTTCTCTATTTCTATCACTTTTTATGTCTCTTTTGTTTCACCTTAATTTTTATTTAATTACCGTAGCTACTAATATAATGCTTAAAACATAATATTCACTTCATAAATATTATTTATTTTAATTTTTCGATTCTAATGAGAACAATCTTGATATATTTTATAAAAAATCAAATTTTAACATGATAAGGTAGTTCTAATAAATGAACTGGTTTGATGGACGGGAGGGTGTGTGGTTAGGTAGGCTCTTCATAATTGTGGTTATTCAATTCGAGATATGGAGAGAAGGAATTCGACGGGCACGTGTGGGCGTGTTACTGTAATGGGCGTCTGCAAATTTAATACTGTATTCATTGTTTTTATTTTTAATAGTTCGAAAAGAATATATATAATTATATTTAGGATGTGCTATATAATTATGTAATTCACTATCATGTTTATTTAGTTTTCGTATTTGAACCGGTATATTTTTATTGTTCAAGATGTGGTATGAGTAATGGCGTTTACGCTTCTTATGAATTTACTACCATATTAAAAAAAGTTTGTATTTTAATACGTCGAAAATGGTATTTGTAAATATGTTATGTTCTTTTTGGGTGCACTCTATAGACTACAACATTTATGCAAGTGAGAATGAAGGATGTATTGAAATAAAAAAGTTTTTCAATACCACATTATAAATAAATAAATATTAGAGAAGCCTATGTAAGTGGTAAAAACCCAAAACTTTATAAGGTTGTTGATGGAAAAGAGCTCTCATGTTATAGTAGTAGTTTGGATTTATTATTGGAATCCGGTTATTTAATTAAGAGGCACTCTATAGGATGCATCCTATAATTACCGACTTTTATAATTTTTATTTAATGTTTCCTATTGGTTGGGGGTAAATTTAGAACAAAAACTGATCGAAATGAATAAGCGGAAAATAGAAAAAGGTGGAGGAAAATATGTTATAATATATTTTTAATTTCTCTATTTCTATCACTTTTTATGTCTCTTTTGTTTCACCTTAATTTTTATTTAATTACCGTAGCTACTAATATAATGCTTAAAACATAATATTCACTTCATAAATATTATTTATTTTAATTTTTCGATTCTAATGAGAACAATCTTGATATATTTTATAAAAAATCAAATTTTAACATGATAAGGTAGTTCTAATAAATGAACCGGTTTGATGGAGAGGGAGGGTGTGTGGTTAGGTAGGCTCTTCATAATTGTGGTTATTCAATTCGAGATATGGAGAGAAGGAATTCGACGGGCACGTGTGGGCGTGTTACCGTAATGGGCGTCCGCAAATTTAATACCGTATTCATTGTTTTTATTTTTAATAGTTCGAAAAGAATATATATAATTATATTTAGGATGTGCTATATAATTATGTAATTCACTATCATGTTTATTTAGTTTTCGTATTTGAACCGGTATATTTTTATTGTTCAAGATGTGGTATGAGTAATGGCGTTTACGCTTCTTATGAATTTACTACCATATTAAAAAAAGTTTGTATTTTAATACGTCGAAAATGGTATTTGTAAATATGTTATGTTCTTTTTGGGTGCACTCTATAGACTACAACATTTATGCAAGTGAGAATGAAGGATGTATTGAAATAAAAAAAGTTTTTCAATACCACATTATAAATAAATAAATATTAGAGAAGCCTATGTAAGTGGTAAAAACCCAAAACTTTATAAGGTTGTTGATGGAAAAGAGCTCTCATGTTATAGTAGTAGTTTGGATTTATTATTGAAATCCGGTTATTTAATTAAGAGGCACTCTATAGGATGCATCCTATAATTACCGACTTTTACAATTTTTATTTAAGGTTTCCTATTGTTTGGGGGTAAATTTAGAACAAAAACTGATCGAAATGAATAAGCGGAAAATAGAAAAAGGTGGAGGAAAATATGTTATAATATATTTTTAATTTCTCTATTTCTATCACTTTTTATGTCTCTTTTGTTTCACCTTAATTTTTATTTAATTACCGTAGCTACTAATATAATGCTTAAAACATAATTTTCACTTCATAAATATTATTTATTTTAATTTTTCGATTCTAATGAGAACAATCTTGATATATTTTATAAAAAATCAAATTTTAACATGATAAGGTAGTTCTAATAAATGAACCGGTTTGATGGAGAGGGAGGGTGTGTGGTTAGGTAGGCTCTTCATAATTGTGGTTATTCAATTCGAGATATGGAGAGAAGGAATTCGACGGGCACGTGTGGGCGTGTTACCGTAATGGGCGTCCGCAAATTTAATACCGTATTCATTGTTTTTATTTTTAATAGTTCGAAAAGAATATATATAATTATATTTAGGATGTGCTATATAATTATGTAATTCACTATCATGTTTATTTAGTTTTCGTATTTGAACCGGTATATTTTTATTGTTCAAGTTGTGCTATGAGTAATGGCGTTTACGCTTCTTATGAATTTACTACCATATTAAAAAAAGTTTGTATTTTAATACGTCGAAAATGGTATTTGTAATATGTTATGTTCTTTTTGGGTGCACTCTATAGACTACAACATTTATGCAAGTGAGAATGAAGGATGTATTGAAATAAAAAAAGTTTTTCAATACCACATTATAAATAAATAAATATTAGAGAAGCCTATGTAAGTTGTAAAAACCCAAAACTTTATAAGGTTGTTGATGGAAAAGAGCTCTCATGTTATAGTAGTAGTTTGGATTTATTATTGAAATCCGGTTATTTAATTAAGAGGCACTCTATAGGATGCATCCTATAATTACCGACTTTTACAATTTTTATTTAAGGTTTCCTATTGGTTGGGGGTAAATTTAGAACAAAACTCGATCGAAATGAATGAGCGGAAAATAGAAAAAGGTGGAGGAAAATATGTTATAATATTTTTTTTAATTTCTCTATTTCTATCACTTTTTATCTCTCTTTTGTTTCACCTTAATTTTAATTTAATTACTGTAACTACTAATACAATGCGTAAAACATAATTTTCACTTCATAAATATTATTTATTTTAATTTTTCGATTCTAATGAGAACAATCTTGATATATTTTATAAAAAATCAAATTTTAACATGATAAGGTAGTTCTAATAAATGAACTGGTTTGATGGAGAGGGAGGGTGTGTGGTTAGGTAGGCTCTTCATAATTGTGGTTATTCAATTCGAGATATGGAGAGAAGGAATTCGACGGGCACGTGTGGGCGTGTTACTGTAATGGGCGTACGCAAATTTAATACCGTATTCATTGTTTTTATTTTTAATAGTTCGAAAAGAATATATATAATTATATTTAGGATGTGCTATATAATTATGTAATTCACTATCATGTTTATTTAGTTTTCGTATTTGAACCGGTATATTTTTATTGTTCAAGATGTGGTATGAGTAATGGCGTTTACGCTTCTTATGAATTTACTACCATATTAAAAAAAGTTTGTATTTTAATACGTCGAAAATGGTATTTGTAAATATGTTATGTTCTTTTTGGGTGCACTCTATAGACTACAACATTTATGCAAGTGAGAATGAAGGATGTATTGAAATAAAAAAAGTTTTTCAATACCACATTATAAATAAATAAATATTAGAGAAGCCTATGTAAGTTGTAAAAACCCAAAACTTTATAAGGTTGTTGATGGAAAAGAGCTCTCATGTTATAGTAGTAGTTTGGATTTATTATTGGAATCCGGTTATTTAATTAAGAGGCACTCTATAGGATGCATCCTATAATTACCGACTTTTACAATTTTTATTTAAGGTTTCCTATTGGTTGGGGGTAAATTTAGAACAAAAACTGACTGAAATGAATGAGCGGAAAATAGAAAAAGGTGGAGGAAAATATGTTATAATATTTTTTTAATTTCTCTATTTCTATCACTTTTTATCTCTCTTTTGTTTCACCTTAATTTTAATTTAATTACTGTAGCTACTAATATAATGCTTAAAACATAATTTTCACTTCATAAATATTATTTATTTTAATTTTTCGAATCTAATGAGAACAATCTTGATATATTTTATAAAAAATCAAATTTTAACATGGTAAGGTAGTTCTAATAAATGAACTGGTTTGATGGAGAGGGAGGGTGTGTGGTTAGGTAGGCTCTTCATAATTGTGGTTATTCAATTCGAGATATGGAAAGAAGGAATTCGACAGGCACGTGTGGGCGTGTTACTGTAATGGGCGTCTGCAAATTTAATACTGTATTCATTGTTTTTATTTTTAATAGTTCGAAAAGAATATATATAATTATATTTAGGATGTGCTATATAATTATGTAATTCACTATCATGTTTATTTTGTTTTCGTATTTGAACCGGTATATTTTTATTGTTCAAGATGTGCTATGAGTAATGGCGTTTACGCTTCTTATGAATTTACTACCATATTAAAAAAAGTTTGTATTTTAATACGTCGAAAATGGTATTTGTAAATATGTTATGTTCTTTTTGGGTGCACTCTATAGACTACAACATTTATGCAAGTGAGAATGAAGGATGTATTGAAATAAAAAAAGTTTTTCAATACCACATTATAAATAAATAAATATTAGAGAAGCCTATGTAAGTGGTAAAAACCCAAAACTTTATAAGGTTGTTGATGGAAAAGAGCTCTCATGTTATAGTAGTAGTTTGGATTTATTATTGAAATCCGGTTATTTAATTAAGAGGCACTCTATAGGATGCATCCTATAATTACCGACTTTTACAATTTTTATTTAAGGTTTCCTATTGGTTGGGGGTAAATTTAGAACAAAAACCGATCGAAATGAATGAGCGGAAAATAGAAAAAGGTGGAGGAAAATATGTTATAATATTTTTTTAATTTCTCTATTTCTATCACTTTTTATCTCTCTTTTGTTTCACCTTAATTTTAATTTAATTACTGTAGCTACTAATATAATGCTTAAAACATAATTTTCACTTCATAAATATTATTTATTTTAATTTTTCGAATCTAATGAGAACAATCTTGATATATTTTATAAAAAATCAAATTTTAACATGGTAAGGTAGTTCTAATAAATGAACTGGTTTGATGGAGAGGGAGGGTGTGTGGTTAGGTAGGCTCTTCATAATTGTGGTTATTCAATTCGAGATATGGAAAGAAGGAATTCGACGGGCACGTGTGGGCGTGTTACTGTAATGGGCGTCTGCAAATTTAATACCGTATTCATTGTTTTTATTTTTAATAGTTCGAAAAGAATATATATAATTATATTTAGGATGTGCTATATAATTATGTAATTCACTATCATGTTTATTTAGTTTTCGTATTTGAACCGGTATATTTTTATTGTTCAAGATGTGGTATGAGTAATGGCGTTTACGCTTCTTATGAATTTACTACCATATTAAAAAAAGTTTGTATTTTAATACGTCGAAAATGGTATTTGTAAATATGTTATGTTCTTTTTGGGTGCACTCTATAGACTACAACATTTATGCAAGTGAGAATGAAGGATGTATTGAAATAAAAAAAGTTTTTCAATACCACATTATAAATAAATAAATATTAGAGAAGCCTATGTAAGTGGTAAAAACCCAAAACTTTATAAGGTTGTTGATGGAAAAGAGCTCTCATGTTATAGTAGTAGTTTGGATTTATTATTGAAATCCGGTTATTTAATTAAGAGGCACTCTATAGGATGCATCCTATAATTACCGACTTTTACAATTTTTATTTAAGGTTTCCTATTGTTTGGGGGTAAATTTAGAACAAAAAACTGACTGAAATGAATAAGCGGAAAATAGAAAAAGGTGGAGGAAAATATGTTATAATATTTTTTTAATTTCTCTATTTCTATCACTTTTTATCTCTCTTTTGTTTCACCTTAATTTTAATTTAATTACTGTAGCTACTAATATAATGCTTAAAACATAATTTTCACTTCATAAATATTATTTATTTTAATTTTTCGAATCTAATGAGAACAATCTTGATATATTTTATAAAAAATCAAATTTTAACATGGTAAGGTAGTTCTAATAAATGAACTGGTTTGATGGAGAGGGAGGGTGTGTGGTTAGGTAGGCTCTTCATAATTGTGGTTATTCAATTCGAGATATGGAAAGAAGGAATTCGACAGGCACGTGTGGGCGTGTTACTGTAATGGGCGTCTGCAAATTTAATACCGTATTCATTGTTTTTATTTTTAATAGTTCGAAAAGAATATATATAATTATATTTAGGATGTGCTATATAATTATGTAATTCACTATCATGTTTATTTAGTTTTCGTATTTGAACCGGTATATTTTTATTGTTCAAGATGTGCTATGAGTAATGGCGTTTACGCTTCTTATGAATTTACTACCATATTAAAAAAAAACTTTATTTTAATACGTCGAAAATGGTATTTGTAAATATGTTATGTTCTTTTTGGGTGCACTCTATAGACTACAACATTTATGCAAGTGAGAATGAAGGATGTATTGAAATAAAAAAAGTTTTTCAATACCACATTATAAATAAATAAATATTAGAGAAGCCTATGTAAGTGGTAAAAACCCAAAACTTTATAAGGTTGTTGATGGAAAAGAGCTCTCATGTTATAGTAGTAGTTTGGATTTATTATTGAAATCCGGTTATTTAATTAAGAGGCACTCTATAGGATGCATCCTATAATTACCGACTTTTACAATTTTTATTTAAGGTTTCCTATTGGTTGGGGGTAAATTTAGAACAAAAACGATCGAAATGAATGAGCGGAAAATAGAAAAAGGATAAGGAAAATATGTTGTAATATTTTTTTTAATTTCTCTATTTCTATCACTTTTTATCTCTCTTTTGTTTCACCTTAATTTTAATTTAATTACTGTAGCTACTAATATAATGCTTAAAACATAATTTTCACTTCATAAATATTATTTATTTTAATTTTTCGAATCTAATGAGAACAATCTTGATATATTTTATAAAAAATCAAATTTTAACATGGTAAGGTAGTTCTAATAAATGAACTGGTTTGATGGAGAGGGAGGGTGTGTGGTTAGGTAGGCTCTTCATAATTGTGGTTATTCAATTCGAGATATGGAAAGAAGGAATTCGACGGGCACGTGTGGGCGTGTTACTGTAATGGGCGTCTGCAAATTTAATACTGTATTCATTGTTTTTATTTTTAATAGTTCGAAAAGAATATATATAATTATATTTAGGATGTGCTATATAATTATGTAATTCACTATCATGTTTATTTAGTTTTCGTATTTGAACCGGTATATTTTTATTGTTCAAGATGTGGTATGAGTAATGGCGTTTACGCTTCTTATGAATTTACTACCATATTAAAAAAAGTTTGTATTTTAATACGTCGAAAATGGTATTTGTAAATATGTTATGTTCTTTTTGGGTGCACTCTATAGACTACAACATTTATGCAAGTGAGAATGAAGGATGTATTGAAATAAAAAAAGTTTTTCAATACCACATTATAAATAAATAAATATTAGAGAAGCCTATGTAAGTGGTAAAAACCCAAAACTTTATAAGGTTGTTGATGGAAAAGAGCTCTCATGTTATAGTAGTAGTTTGGATTTATTATTGAAATCCGGTTATTTAATTAAGAGGCACTCTATAGGATGCATCCTATAATTACCGACTTTTACAATTTTTATTTAAGGTTTCCTATTGTTTGGGGGTAAATTTAGAACAAAAACTGATCGAAATGAATGAGCGGAAAATAGAAAAAGGATGAGGAAAATATGTTGTAATATTTTTTTTAATTTCTCTATTTCTATCACTTTTTATATCTCTTTTGTTTCACCTTAATTTTAATTTAATTACCGTAGCTACTAATATAATGCTTAAAACATGATTTTCACTTCATAAATATTATTTATTTTAATTTTTCGATTCTAATGAGAACAATCTTGATATATTTTATAAAAAATCAAATTTTAACATGATAAGGTAGTTCTAATAAATGAACTGGTTTGATGGAGAGGGAGGGTGTGTGGTTAGGTAGGCTCTTCATAATTGTGGTTATTCAATTCGAGATATGGAGAGAAGGAATTCGACGGGCACGTGTGGGCGTGTTACTGTAATGGGCTTCTGCAAATTTAATACCGTATTCATTGTTTTTATTTTTAATAGTTCGAAAAGAATATATATAATTATATTTAGGATGTGCTATATAATTATGTAATTCACTATCATGTTTATTTAGTTTTCGTATTTGAACCGGTATATTTTTATTGTTCAAGATGTGGTATGAGTAATGGCGTTTACGCTTCTTATGAATTTACTACCATATTAAAAAAAGTTTGTATTTTAATACGTCGAAAATGGTATTTGTAAATATGTTATGTTCTTTTTGGGTGCACTCTATAGACTACAACATTTATGCAAGTGAGAATGAAGGATGTATTGAAATAAAAAAAGTTTTTCAATACCACATTATAAATAAATAAATATTAGAGAAGCCTATGTAAGTTGTAAAAACCCAAAACTTTATAAGGTTGTTGATGGAAAAGAGCTCTCATGTTATAGTAGTAGTTTGGATTTATTATTGGAATCCGGTTATTTAATTAAGAGGCACTCTATAGGATGCATCCTATAATTACCGACTTTTACAATTTTTATTTAATGTTTCCTATTGGTTTGGGGGTAAATTTAGAACAAAAAAACTGATCGAAATGAATAAGCGGAAAATAGAAAAAGGTGGAGGAAAATATGTTATAATATATTTTTAATTTCTCTATTTCTATCACTTTTTATGTCTCTTTTGTTTCACCTTAATTTTTATTTAATTACCGTAGCTACTAATATAATGCTTAAAACATAATTTTCACTTCATAAATATTATTTATTTTAATTTTTCGATTCTAATGAGAACAATCTTGATATATTTTGTAAAAAATCAAATTTTAACATGATAAGGTAGTTCTAATAAATGAACTGGTTTGATGGAGAGGGAGGGTGTGTGGTTAGGTAGGCTCTTCATAATTGTGGTTATTCAATTCGAGATATGGAGAGAAGGAATTCGACGGGCACGTGTGGGCGTGTTACTGTAATGGGCGTCCGCAAATTTAATACCGTATTCATTGTTTTTATTTTTAATAGTTCGAAAAGAATATATATAATTATATTTAGGATGTGCTATATAATTATGTAATTCACTATCATGTTTATTTAGTTTTCGTATTTGAACCGGTATATTTTTATTGTTCAAGATGTGGTATGAGTAATGGCGTTTACGCTTCTTAGGAATTTACTACCATATTAAAAAAAGTTTGTATTTTAATACGTCGAAAATGGTATTTGTAATATGTTATGTTCTTTTTGGGTGCACTCTATAGACTACAACATTTATGCAAGTGAGAATGAAGGATGTATTGAAATAAAAAAAGTTTTTCAATACCACATTATAAATAAATAAATATTAGAGAAGCCTATGTAAGTTGTAAAAACCCAAAACTTTATAAGGTTGTTGATGGAAAAGAGCTCTCATGTTATAGTAGTAGTTTGGATTTATTATTGAAATCCGGTTATTTAATTAAGAGGCACTCTATAGGATGCATCCTATAATTACCGACTTTTACAATTTTTATTTAAGGTTTCCTATTGTTTGGGGGTAAATTTAGAACAAAAACTGATCGAAATGAATAAGCGGAAAATAGAAAAAGGTGGAGGAAAATATGTTATAATATTTTTTTAATTTCTCTATTTCTATCACTTTTTATCTCTCTTTTGTTTCACCTTAATTTTAATTTAATTACTGTAGCTACTAATATAATGCTTAAAACATAATTTTCACTTCATAAATATTATTTATTTTAATTTTTCGATTCTAATGAGAACAATCTTGATATATTTTATAAAAAATCAAATTTTAACATGATAAGGTAGTTCTAATAAATGAACTGGTTTGATGGAGAGGGAGGGTGTGTGGTTAGGTAGGCTCTTCATAATTGTGGTTATTCAATTCGAGATATGGAGAGAAGGAATTCGACGGGCACGTGTGGGCGTGTTACTGTAATGGGCTTCTGCAAATTTAATACCGTATTCATTGTTTTTATTTTTAATAGTTCGAAAAGAATATATATAATTATATTTAGGATGTGCTATATAATTATGTAATTCACTATCATGTTTATTTAGTTTTCGTATTTGAACCGGTATATTTTTATTGTTCAAGATGTGGTATGAGTAATGGCGTTTACGCTTCTTATGAATTTACTACCATATTAAAAAAAGTTTGTATTTTAATACGTCGAAAATGGTATTTGTAAATATGTTATGTTCTTTTTGGGTGCACTCTATAGACTACAACATTTATGCAAGTGAGAATGAAGGATGTATTGAAATAAAAAAAGTTTTTCAATACCACATTATAAATAAATAAATATTAGAGAAGCCTATGTTAGTTGTAAAAACCCAAAACTTTATAAGGTTGTTGATGGAAAAGAGCTCTCATGTTATAGTAGTAGTTTGGATTTATTATTGGAATCCGGTTATTTAATTAAGAGGCACTCTATAGGATGCATCCTATAATTACCGACTTTTACAATTTTTATTTAAGGTTTCCTATTGTTTGGGGGTCAACTTAGAACAAAAACTGATTGAAATGAATGAGCGGAAAATAGAAAAAGGTGGAAGAAAATATGTTATAATATTTTTTTAATTTCTCTATTTCTATCACTTTTTATCTCTCTTTTGTTTCACCTTAATTATAATTTAATTACTGTAGCTACTAATATAATGCTTAAAACATATTTTTCACTTCATAAGTATTATTTATTTTAATTTTTCGATTCTAATGAGAACAATCTTGATATATTTTATAAAAAATCAAATTTTAACATGATAAGGTAGTTCTAATAAATGAACTTGTTTGATGGAGAGGGAGGGTGTGTGGTTAGATAGGCTCTTCATAATTGTGGTTATTCAATTCGAGATATGGAGAGAAGGAATTCGACGGGCACGTGTGGGCGTGTTACTGTAATGGGCGTCTGCAAATTTAATACTGTATTCATTGTTTTTAATTTTTAATAGTTCGAAAAGAATATATATAATTATATTTAGGATGTGCTATATAATTATGTAATTCACTATCATGTTTATTTAGTTTTCGTATTTGAACCGGTATATTTTTATTGTTCAAGATGTGGTATGAGTAATGGCGTTTACGCTTCTTAGGAATTTACTACCATATTAAAAAAAGTTTGTATTTTAATACGTCGAAAATGGTATTTGTAATATGTTATGTTCTTTTTGGGTGCACTCTATAGACTACAACATTCATGCAAGTGAGAATGAAGGATGTATTGAAATAAAAAAATTTTTTCAATACCACATTATAAATAAATAAATATTAGAGAAGCCTATGTTAGTTGTAAAAACCCAAAACTTTATAAGGTTTTTGATGGAAAAGAGCTCTCATGTTATAGTAGTAGTTTGGATTTATTATTGAAATCCGGTTATTTAATTAAGAGGCACTCTATAGGATGCATCCTATAATTACCGACTTTTACAATTTTTATTTAAGGTTTCCTATTGTTTGGGAGTCAAACTTAGAACAAAAAGCTGATCGAAATGAATGAGCGGAAAATAGAAAAAGGTGGAAGAAAATATGTTATAATATTTTTTTAATTTCTCTATTTCTATCACTTTTTATCTCTCTTTTGTTTCACCTTAATTATAATTTAATTACTGTAGCTACTAATATAATGCTTAAAACATATTTTTCACTTCATAAGTATTATTTATTTTAATTTTTCGATTCTAATGAGAACAATCTTGATATATTTTATAAAAAATCAAATTTTAACATGATAAGGTAGTTCTAATAAATGAACTGGTTTGATGGACGAGGAGGGTGTGTGGTTAGATAGGCTCTTCATAATTGTGGTTATTCAATTCGAGATATGGAGAGAAGGAATTCGACGGGCACGTGTGGGCGTGTTACTGTAATGGGCGTCTGGAAATTTAATACTGTATTCATTGTTTTTATTTTTAATAGTTCGAAAAGAATATATATAATTATATTTAGGATGTGCTATATAATTATGTAATTCACTATCATGTTTATTTAGTTTTCGTATTTGAACCGGTATATTTTGATTGTTCAAGATGTGGTATGAGTAATGGCGTTTACGCTTCTTAAGAATTTACTACCATATTAAAAAAAGTTTGTATTTTAATACGTCGAAAATGGTATTTGTAACATGTTATGTTCTTTTTGGGTGCACTCTATAAACTACAACATTCATGCAAGTGAGAATGAAGGATGTATTGAAATAAAAAAAGTTTTTCAATACCACATTATAAATAAATAAATATTAGAGAAGCCTATGTAAGTTGTAAAAACCCAAAACTTTATAAGGTTGTTGATGGAAAAGAGCTCTCATGTTATAGTAGTAGTTTGGATTTATTATTGGAATCCGGTTATTTAATTAAGAGGCACTCTATAGGATGCATCCTATAATTACCGACTTTTACAATTTTTATTTAAGGTTTCCTATTGTTTGGGAGTCAACTTAGAACAAAAACTGACTGAAATGAATGAGCGGAAAATAGAAAAAGGTGGAAGAAAATATGTTATAATATTTTTTTAATTTCTCTATTTCTATCACTTTTTATCTCTCTTTTGTTTCACCTTAATTATAATTTAATTACTGTAGCTACTAATATAATGCTTAAAACATATTTTTCACTTCATAAGTATTATTTATTTTAATTTTTCGATTCTAATGAGAACAATCTTGATATATTTTATAAAAAATCAAATTTTAACATGATAAGGTAGTTCTAATAAATGAACTGGTTTGATGGACAGGGAGGGTGTGTGGTTAGATAGGCTCTTCATAATTGTGGTTATTCAATTCGAGATATGGAGAGAAGGAATTCGACGGGCACGTGTGGGCGTGTTTCCGTAATGGGCGTCCGGAAATTTAATACCGTATTCATTGTTTTTATTTTTAATAGTTCGAAAAGAATATATATAATTATATTTAGGATGTGCTATATAATTATGTAATTCACTATCATGTTTATTTAGTTTTCGTATTTGAACCGGTATATTTTGATTGTTCAAGATGTGGTATGAGTAATGGCGTTTACGCTTCTTAAGAATTTACTACCATATTAAAAAAAGTTTGTATTTTAATACGTCGAAAATGGTATTTGTAACATGTTATGTTCTTTTTGGGTGCACTCTATAAACTACAACATTCATGCAAGTGAGAATGAAGGATGTATTGAAATAAAAAAAGTTTTTCAATACCACATTATAAATAAATAAATATTAGAGAAGCCTATGTAAGTTGTAAAAACCCAAAACTTTATAAGGTTGTTGATGGAAAAGAGCTCTCATGTTATAGTAGTAGTTTGGATTTATTATTGGAATCCGGTTATTTAATTAAGAGGCACTCTATAGGATGCATCCTATAATTACCGACTTTTACAATTTTTATTGAAGGTTTCCTATTGTTTTGGGAGTAAATTTAGAACAAAAAGCGATCGAAATGAATGAGCGGAAAATAGAAAAAGGTGGAAGAAAATATGTTATAATATTTTTTTTTAATTTCTCTATTTCTATCACTTTTTATCTCTCTTGTGTTTCACCTTAATTTTAATTTAATTACTGTAGCTACTAATATAATGCTTAAAACATAAATTTCACTTCATAAGTATTATTTATTTTAATTTTTCGATTCTAATGAGAACCATCTTGATATATTTTATAAAAAATCAAATTTAAACATGATAAGGTAGTTCTAATAAATGAACTTGTTTGATGGAGAGGGAGGGTATGTGGTTAGGTAGGCTCTTCATAATTGTGGTTATTCAATTCGAGATATGGAGAGAAGGAATTCGACGGGCACGTGTGGGCGTGTTCCGTAATGGGCGTCTGCAAATTTAATACTGTATTCATTGTTTTTAATTTTTATAGTTCGAAAAGAATATATATAATTATATTTAGGGTGTGCTATATAATTATGTAATTCACTATCATGTTTATTTAGTTTTCGTATTTGAACCGGTATATTTTTATTGTTCAAGATGTGGTATGAGTAATGGCGTTTACGCTTCTTAAGAATTTACTACCATATTAAAAAAAGTTTGTATTTTAATACGTCGAAAATGGTATTTGTAATATGTTATGTTCTTTTTGGGTGCACTCTATAGACTACAACATTCATGCAAGTGAGAATGAAGGATGTATTGAAATAAAAAAATTTTTTCAATACCACATTATAAATAAATAAATATTAGAGAAGCCTATGTTAGTTGTAAAAACCCAAAACTTTATAAGGTTTTTGATGGAAAAGAGCTCTCATGTTATAGTAGTAGTTTGGATTTATTATTGAAATCCGGTTATTTAATTAAGAGGCACTCTATAGGATGCATCCTATAATTACCGACTTTTACAATTTTTATTTAAGGTTTCCTATTGTTTGGGAGTCAAACTTAGAACAAAAACTGATCGAAATGAATGAGCGGAAAATAGAAAAAGGTGGAAGAAAATATGTTATAATATTTTTTTAATTTCTCTATTTCTATCACTTTTTATCTCTCTTTTGTTTCACCTTAATTATAATTTAATTACCGTAGCTACTAATATAATGCTTAAAACATATTTTTCACTTCATAAGTATTATTTATTTTAATTTTTCGATTCTAATGAGAACAATCTTGATATATTTTATAAAAAATCAAATTTTAACATGATAAGGTAGTTCTAATAAATGAACTGGTTTGATGGACAGGGAGGGTGTGTGGTTAGATAGGCTCTTCATAATTGTGGTTATTCAATTCGAGATATGGAGAGAAGGAATTCGACGGGCACGTGTGGGCGTGTTACTGTAATGGGCGTCTGGAAATTTAATACTGTATTCATTGTTTTTATTTTTAATAGTTCGAAAAGAATATATATAATTATATTTAGGATGTGCTATATAATTATGTAATTCACTATCATGTTTATTTAGTTTTCGTATTTGAACCGGTATATTTTGATTGTTCAAGATGTGGTATGAGTAATGGCGTTTACGCTTCTTAAGAATTTACTACCATATTAAAAAAAGTTTGTATTTTAATACGTCGAAAATGGTATTTGTAACATGTTATGTTCTTTTTGGGTGCACTCTATAAACTACAACATTCATGCAAGTGAGAATGAAGGATGTATTGAAATAAAAAAAGTTTTTCAATACCACATTATAAATAAATAAATATTAGAGAAGCCTATGTAAGTTGTAAAAACCCAAAACTTTATAAGGTTGTTGATGGAAAAGAGCTCTCATGTTATAGTAGTAGTTTGGATTTATTATTGGAATCCGGTTATTTAATTAAGAGGCACTCTATAGGATGCATCCTATAATTACCGACTTTTACAATTTTTATTGAAGGTTTCCTATTGTTTTGGGATAAATTTAGAACAAAAAACTGACTGAAATGAATGAGCGGAAAATAGAAAAAAGTGGAAGAAAATATGTTATAATATTTTTTTTTAATTTCTCTATTTCTATCACTTTTTATCTCTCTTGTGTTTCACCTTAATTTTAATTTAATTACTGTAGCTACTAATATAATGCTTAAAACATAAATTTCACTTCATAAGTATTATTTATTTTAATTTTTCGATTCTAATGAGAACCATCTTGATATATTTTATAAAAAATCAAATTTAAACATGATAAGGTAGTTCTAATAAATGAACTTGTTTGATGGAGAGGGAGGGTATGTGGTTAGGTAGGCTCTTCATAATTGTGGTTATTCAATTCGAGATATGGAGAGAAGGAATTCGACGGGCACGTGTGGGCGTGTTACTGTAATGGGCGTCTGCAAATTTAATACTGTATTCATTGTTTTTAATTTTTATAGTTCGAAAAGAATATATATAATTATATTTAGGGTGTGCTATATAATTATGTAATTCACTATCATGTTTATTTAGTTTTCGTATTTGAACCGGTATATTTTTATTGTTCAAGATGTGGTATGAGTAATGGCGTTTACGCTTCTTAGGAATTTACTACCATATTAAAAAAAGTTTGTATTTTAATACGTCGAAAATGGTATTTGTAATATGTTATGTTCTTTTTGGGTGCACTCTATAGACTACAACATTCATGCAAGTGAGAATGAAGGATGTATTGAAATAAAAAAAGTTTTTCAATACCACATTATAAATAAATAAATATTAGAGAAGCCTATGTAAGTTGTAAAAACCCAAAACTTTATAAGGTTGTTGATGGAAAAGAGCTCTCATGTTATAGTAGTAGTTTGGATTTATTATTGAAATCCGGTTATTTAATTAAGAGGCACTCTATAGGATGCATCCTATAATTACCGACTTTTACAATTTTTATTTAAGGTTTCCTATTGTTTGGGAGTCAACTTAGAACAAAAACTGACTGAAATGAATGAGCGGAAAATAGAAAAAGGTGGAAGAAAATATGTTATAATATTTTTTTAATTTCTCTATTTCTATCACTTTTTATCTCTCTTTTGTTTCACCTTAATTTTAATTTAATTACTGTAGCTACTAATATAATGCTTAAAACATAATTTTCACTTCATAAGTATTATTTATTTTAATTTTTCGATTCTAATGAGAACAATCTTGATATATTTTATAAAAAATCAAATTTTAACATGATAAGGTAGTTCTAATAAATGAACTTGTTTGATGGACAGGGAGGGTGTGTGGTTAGGTAGGCTCTTCATAATTGTGGTTATTCAATTCGAGATATGGAGAGAAGGAATTCGACGGGCACGTGTGGGCGTGTTACTGTAATGGGCGTCTGGAAATTTAATACTGTATTCATTGTTTTTATTTTTAATAGTTCGAAAAGAATATATATATAATTATATTTAGGATGTGCTATATAATTATGTAATTCACTTTCATGTTTATTTACTTTTCCTATTTGAACCGGTATATTTTTATTGTTCAAGATGTGGTATGAGAGATGGCGTTTACGCTTCTTATGAATTTACTACCATATTAAAAAAAGTTTGTATTTTAATACGTCGAAAATGGTATTTGTAATATGTTATGTTCTTTTTGGGTGCACTCTATAGACTACAACATTCATGCAAGTGAGAATGAAGGATGTATTGAAATAAAAAAAGTTTTTCAATACCACATTATAAATAAAAAAATATTAGAGAAGCCTATGTAAGTTGTAAAAACCCAAAACTTTATAAGGTTGTTGATGGAAAAGAGCTCTCATGTTATAGTAGTAGTTTGGATTTATTATTGGAATCCGGTTATTTAATTAAGAGGCACTATATAGGATGCATCCTATAATTACCGACTTTTACAATTTTTATTTAAGGTTTCCTATTGGTTGGGGGTAAATTTAGAACAAAAAACTGACTGAAATGAATGAGCGGAAAATAGAAAACGGTGGAGGAAAATATGTTATAATATTTTTTTAATTTCTGTATTTCTATCACTTTTTATCTCTCTTTTGTTTCACCTTAATTATAATTTAATTACTATAGCTACTAATATAATGCTTAAAACATAATTTTCACTTCATAAGTATTATTTATTTTAATTTTTCGATTCTAATGAGAACAATCTTGATATATTTTATAAAAAATCAAATTTAAACATGATAAGGTAGTTCTAATAAATGAACTTGTTTGATGGAGAGGGAGGGTGTGTGGTTAGGTAGGCTCTTCATAATTGTGGTTATTCAATTCGAGATATGGAGAGAAGGAATTCGACGGGCACGTGTGGGCGTGTTACTGTAATGGGCGTCTGCAAATTTAATACTGTATTCATTGTTTTTATTTTTAATAGTTCGAAAAGAATATATATATATTTATATTTAGGATGTGCTATATAATTATGTAATTCACTTTCATGTTTATTTAGTTTTCGTATTTGAACCGGTATATTTTTATTGTTCAAGATGTGGTATGAGAGATGGCGTTTACGCTTCTTATGAATTTACTACCATATTAAAAAAAGTTTGTATTTTAATACGTCGAAAATGGTATTTGTAATATGTTATGTTCTTTTTGGGTGCACTCTATAGACTACAACATTCATGCAAGTGAGAATGAAGGATGTATTGAAATAAAAAAGTTTTTCAATACCACATTATAAATAAATAAATATTAGAGAAGCCTATGTAAGTTGTAAAAACCCAAAACTTTATAAGGTTGTTGATGGAAAAGAGCTCTCATGTTATAGTAGTAGTTTGGATTTATTATTGGAATCCGGTTATTTAATTAAGAGGCACTATATAGGATGCATCCTATAATTACCGACTTTTACAATTTTTATTTAAGGTTTCCTATTGGTTGGGGGTAAATTTAGAACAAAAAACTGACTGAAATGAATGAGCGGAAAATAGAAAACGGTGGAGGAAAATATGTTATAATACTTTTTTAATTTCTGTATTTCTATCACTTTTTATCTCTCTTTTGTTTCACCTTAATTATAATTTAATTACTGTAGCTACTAATATAATGCTTAAAACATAATTTTCACTTCATAAGTATTATTTATTTTAATTTTTCGATTCTAATGAGAACAATCTTGATATATTTTATAAAAAATCAAATTTTAACATGATAAGGTAGTTCTAATAAATGAACTTGTTTGATGGAGGGGGAGGGTGTGTGGTTAGGTAGGCTCTTCATAATTGTGGTTATTCAATTCGAGATATGGAGAGAAGGAATTCGACGGGCACGTGTGGGCGTGTTACGTAATGGGCGTACGCAAATTTAATACTGTATTCATTGTTTTTAATTTTAATAGTTCGAAAAGAATATATATAATTATATTTAGGATGTGCTATATAATTATGTAATTCACTATCATGTTTATTTAGTTTTCGTATTTGAACCGGTATATTTTGATTGTTCAAGATGTGGTATGAGTAATGGCGTTTACGCTTCTTAGGAATTTACTACCATATTAAAAAAAGTTTGTATTTTAATACGTCGAAAATGGTATTTGTAACATGTTATGTTCTTTTTGGGTGCACTCTATAGACTACAACATTTATGCAAGTGAGAATGAAGGATGTATTGAAATAAAAAAGTTTTTCAATACCACATTATAAATAAATAAATATTAGAGAAGCCTATGTAAGTTGTAAAAACCCAAAACTTTATAAGGTTGTTGATGGAAAAGAGCTCTCATGTTATAGTAGTAGTTTGGATTTATTATTGGAATCCGGTTATTTAATTAAGAGGCACTATATAGGATGCATCCTATAATTACCGACTTTTACAATTTTTATTTAAGGTTTCCTATTGGTTGGGGGTAAATTTAGAACAAAAAAATGACTGAAATGAATGAGCGGAAAATAGAAAAAAGTGGAAGAAAATATGTTATAATATTTTTTTAATTTCTGTATTTCTATCACTTTTTATCTCTCTTTTGTTTCACCTTAATTATAATTTAATTACTGTAGCTACTAATATAATGCTTAAAACATAATTTTCACTTCATAAGTATTATTTATTTTAATTTTTCGATTCTAATGAGAACAATCTTGATATATTTTATAAAAAATCAAATTTAAACATGATAAGGTAGTTCTAATAAATGAACTTGTTTGATGGAGAGGGAGGGTGTGTGGTTAGGTAGGCTCTTCATAATTGTGGTTATTCAATTCGAGATATGGAGAGAAGGAATTCGACGGGCACGTGTGGGCGTGTTACTGTAATGGGCGTCTGCAAATTTAATACTGTATTCATTGTTTTTAATTTTAATAGTTCGAAAAGAATATATATAATTATATTTAGGATGTGCTATATAATTATGTAATTCACTATCATGTTTATTTAGTTTTCGTATTTGAACCGGTATATTTTGATTGTTCAAGATGTGGTATGAGTAATGGCGTTTACGCTTCTTAGGAATTTACTACCATATTAAAAAAAGTTTGTATTTTAATACGTCGAAAATGGTATTTGTAACATGTTATGTTCTTTTTGGGTGCACTCTATAGACTACAACATTTATGCAAGTGAGAATGAAGGATGTATTGAAATAAAAAAAGTTTTTCAATACCACATTATAAATAAATAAATATTAGAGAAGCCTATGTAAGTTGTAAAAACCCAAAACTTTATAAGGTTGTTGATGGAAAAGAGCTCTCATGTTATAGTAGTAGTTTGGATTTATTATTGGAATCCGGTTATTTAATTAAGAGGCACTATATAGGATGCATCCTATAATTACCGACTCTTACAATTTTTATTTAAGGTTTCCTATTGGTTGGGGGTAAATTTAGAACAAAAAAATGATCGAAATGAATGAGCGGAAAATAGAAAAAAGTGGAAGAAAATATGTTATAATATTTTTTTAATTTCTGTATTTCTATCACTTTTTATCTCTCTTTTGTTTCACCTTAATTATAATTTAATTACTGTAGCTACTAATATAATGCTTAAAACATAATTTTCACTTCATAAGTATTATTTATTTTAATTTTTCGATTCTAATGAGAACAATCTTGATATATTTTATAAAAAATCAAATTTTAACATGATAAGGTAGTTCTAATAAATGAACTGGTTTGATGGACAGGGAGGGTGTGTGGTTAGATAGGCTCTTCATAATTGTGGTTATTCAATTCGAGATATGGAGAGAAGGAATTCGACGGGCAGGTGTGGGCGTGTTAGCGTAATGGGCGTCCGCAAATTTAATGTCTGTATTCATTGTTTTTATTTTTAATACTTCGAAAAGAATATATATAATTATATTTAGGATGTGCTATATAATTATGTAATTCACTATCATGTTTATTTAGTTTTCGTATTTGAACCGGTATATTTTGATTGTTCAAGATGTGGTATGAGTAATGGCGTTTACGCTTCTTAGGAATTTACTACCATATTAAAAAAAGTTTGTATTTTAATACGTCGAAAATGGTATTTGTAACATGTTATGTTCTTTTTGGGTGCACTCTATAGACTACAACATTTATGCAAGTGAGAATGAAGGATGTATTGAAATAAAAAAAGTTTTTCAATACCACATTATAAATAAATAAATATTAGAGAAGCCTATGTAAGTTGTAAAAACCCAAAACTTTATAAGGTTGTTGATGGAAAAGAGCTCTCATGTTATAGTAGTAGTTTGGATTTATTATTGGAATCCGGTTATTTAATTAAGAGGCACTATATAGGATGCATCCTATAATTACCGACTTTTACAATTTTTATTTAAGGTTTCCTATTGGTTGGGGGTAAATTTAGAACAAAAAAAAAATGACTGAAATGAATGAGCGGAAAATAGAAAAAAGTGGAAGAAAATATGTTATAATATTTTTTTAATTTCTGTATTTCTATCACTTTTTATCTCTCTTTTGTTTCACCTTAATTATAATTTAATTACTATAGCTACTAATATAATGCTTAAAACATAATTTTCACTTCATAAGTATTATTTATTTTAATTTTTCGATTCTAATGAGAACAATCTTGATATATTTTATAAAAAATCAAATTTTAACATGATAAGGTAGTTCTAATAAATGAACTTGTTTGATGGAGAGGGAGGGTGTGTGGTTAGGTAGGCTCTTCATAATTGTGGTTATTCAATTCGAGATATGGAGAGAAGGAATTCGACGGGCACGTGTGGGCGTGTTGCGTAATGGGCGTACGCAAATTTAATGCTTTGTATTCATTGTTTTTATTTTTAATAGTTCGAAAAGAATATATATAATTATATTTAGGATGTGCTATATAATTATGTAATTCACTATCATGTTTATTTAGTTTTCGTATTTGAACCGGTATATTTTGATTGTTCAAGATGTGGTATGAGTAATGGCGTTTACGCTTCTTAGGAATTTACTACCATATTAAAAAAAGTTTGTATTTTAATACGTCGAAAATGGTATTTGTAACATGTTATGTTCTTTTTGGGTGCACTCTATAGACTACAACATTTATGCAAGTGAGAATGAAGGATGTATTGAAATAAAAAAAGTTTTTCAATACCACATTATAAATAAATAAATATTAGAGAAGCCTATGTAAGTTGTAAAAACCCAAAACTTTATAAGGTTGTTGATGGAAAAGAGCTCTCATGTTATAGTAGTAGTTTGGATTTATTATTGGAATCCGGTTATTTAATTAAGAGGCACTATATAGGATGCATCCTATAATTACCGACTCTTACAATTTTTATTTAAGGTTTCCTATTGGTTGGGGGTAAATTTAGAACAAAAAAAATGACTGAAATGAATGAGCGGAAAATAGAAAAAAGTGGAAGAAAATATGTTATAATATTTTTTTAATTTCTGTATTTCTATCACTTTTTATCTCTCTTTTGTTTCACCTTAATTATAATTTAATTACTGTAGCTACTAATATAATGCTTAAAACATAATTTTCACTTCATAAGTATTATTTATTTTAATTTTTCGATTCTAATGAGAACAATCTTGATATATTTTATAAAAAATCAAATTTTAACATGATAAGGTAGTTCTAATAAATGAACTGGTTTGATGGACGAGGAGGGTGTGTGGTTAGATAGGCTCTTCATAATTGTGGTTATTCAATTCGAGATATGGAGAGAAGGAATTCGACGGGCAGGTGTGGGCGTGTTCTTGTAATGGGCGTACGCAAATTTAATACTTGTATTCATTGTTTTTATTTTTAATAGTTCGAAAAGAATATATATAATTATATTTAGGATGTGCTATATAATTATGTAATTCACTATCATGTTTATTTAGTTTTCGTATTTGAACCGGTATATTTTGATTGTTCAAGATGTGGTATGAGTAATGGCGTTTACGCTTCTTAGGAATTTACTACCATATTAAAAAAAGTTTGTATTTTAATACGTCGAAAATGGTATTTGTAACATGTTATGTTCTTTTTGGGTGCACTCTATAGACTACAACATTTATGCAAGTGAGAATGAAGGATGTATTGAAATAAAAAAAGTTTTTCAATACCACATTATAAATAAATAAATATTAGAGAAGCCTATGTAAGTTGTAAAAACCCAAAACTTTATAAGGTTGTTGATGGAAAAGAGCTCTCATGTTATAGTAGTAGTTTGGATTTATTATTGGAATCCGGTTATTTAATTAAGAGGCACTATATAGGATGCATCCTATAATTACCGACTTTTACAATTTTTATTTAAGGTTTCCTATTGGTTGGGGGTAAATTTAGAACAAAAAACTGACTGAAATGAATGAGCGGAAAATAGAAAATAGTGGAAGAAAATATGTTATAATATTTTTTTAATTTCTGTATTTCTATCACTTTTTATCTCTCTTTTGTTTCACCTTAATTATAATTTAATTACTATAGCTACTAATATAATGCTTAAAACATAATTTTCACTTCATAAGTATTATTTATTTTAATTTTTCGATTCTAATGAGAACAATCTTGATATATTTTATAAAAAATCAAATTTAAACATGATAAGGTAGTTCTAATAAATGAACTTGTTTGATGGAGAGGGAGGGTGTGTGGTTAGGTAGGCTCTTCATAATTGTGGTTATTCAATTCGAGATATGGAGAGAAGGAATTCGACGGGCACGTGTGGGCGTGTTACTGTAATGGGCGTCTGCAAATTTAATGTTCTGTATTCATTGTTTTTAATTTTAATAGTTCGAAAAGAATATATATAATTATATTTAGGATGTGCTATATAATTATGTAATTCACTATCATGTTTATTTAGTTTTCGTATTTGAACCGGTATATTTTGATTGTTCAAGATGTGGTATGAGTAATGGCGTTTACGCTTCTTAGGAATTTACTACCATATTAAAAAAAGTTTGTATTTTAATACGTCGAAAATGGTATTTGTAACATGTTATGTTCTTTTTGGGTGCACTCTATAGACTACAACATTTATGCAAGTGAGAATGAAGGATGTATTGAAATAAAAAAAGTTTTTCAATACCACATTATAAATAAATAAATATTAGAGAAGCCTATGTAAGTTGTAAAAACCCAAAACTTTATAAGGTTGTTGATGGAAAAGAGCTCTCATGTTATAGTAGTAGTTTGGATTTATTATTGGAATCCGGTTATTTAATTAAGAGGCACTATATAGGATGCATCCTATAATTACCGACTCTTACAATTTTTATTTAAGGTTTCCTATTGGTTGGGGGTAAATTTAGAACAAAAAAATGATCGAAATGAATGAGCGGAAAATAGAAAAAAGTGGAAGAAAATATGTTATAATATTTTTTTAATTTCGTATTTCTATCACTTTTTATCTCTCTTTTGTTTCACCTTAATTATAATTTAATTACTGTAGCTACTAATATAATGCTTAAAACATAATTTTCACTTCATAAGTATTATTTATTTTAATTTTTCGATTCTAATGAGAACAATCTTGATATATTTTATAAAAAATCAAATTTTAACATGATAAGGTAGTTCTAATAAATGAACTGGTTTGATGGACAGGGAGGGTGTGTGGTTAGATAGGCTCTTCATAATTGTGGTTATTCAATTCGAGATATGGAGAGAAGGAATTCGACGGGCACGTGTGGGCGTGTTACTGTAATGGGCGTCTGCAAATTTAATACTGTATTCATTGTTTTTATTTTTAATAGTTCGAAAAGAATATATATAATTATATTTAGGATGTGCTATATAATTATGTAATTCACTATCATGTTTATTTAGTTTTCGTATTTGAACCGGTATATTTTGATTGTTCAAGATGTGGTATGAGTAATGGCGTTTACGCTTCTTAGGAATTTACTACCATATTAAAAAAAGTTTGTATTTTAATACGTCGAAAATGGTATTTGTAACATGTTATGTTCTTTTTGGGTGCACTCTATAGACTACAACATTTATGCAAGTGAGAATGAAGGATGTATTGAAATAAAAAAAGTTTTTCAATACCACATTATAAATAAATAAATATTAGAGAAGCCTATGTAAGTTGTAAAAACCCAAAACTTTATAAGGTTGTTGATGGAAAAGAGCTCTCATGTTATAGTAGTAGTTTGGATTTATTATTGGAATCCGGTTATTTAATTAAGAGGCACTATATAGGATGCATCCTATAATTACCGACTCTTACAATTTTTATTTAAGGTTTCCTATTGGTTGGGGGTAAATTTAGAACAAAAAAATGACGAAATGAATGAGCGGAAAATAGAAAAAAGTGGAAGAAAATATGTTATAATATTTTTTTAATTTCTCGTATTTCTATCACTTTTTATCTCTCTTTTGTTTCACCTTAATTATAATTTAATTACTGTAGCTACTAATATAATGCTTAAAACATAATTTTCACTTCATAAGTATTATTTATTTTAATTTTTCGATTCTAATGAGAACAATCTTGATATATTTTATAAAAAATCAAATTTTAACATGATAAGGTAGTTCTAATAAATGAACTGGTTTGATGGACAGGGAGGGTGTGTGGTTAGATAGGCTCTTCATAATTGTGGTTATTCAATTCGAGATATGGAGAGAAGGAATTCGACGGGCACGTGTGGGCGTGTTACTGTAATGGGCGTCTGCAAATTTAATACTGTATTCATTGTTTTTATTTTTAATAGTTCGAAAAGAATATATATAATTATATTTAGGATGTGCTATATAATTATGTAATTCACTATCATGTTTATTTAGTTTTCGTATTTGAACCGGTATATTTTGATTGTTCAAGATGTGGTATGAGTAATGGCGTTTACGCTTCTTAGGAATTTACTACCATATTAAAAAAAGTTTGTATTTTAATACGTCGAAAATGGTATTTGTAACATGTTATGTTCTTTTTGGGTGCACTCTATAGACTACAACATTTATGCAAGTGAGAATGAAGGATGTATTGAAATAAAAAAAGTTTTTCAATACCACATTATAAATAAATAAATATTAGAGAAGCCTATGTAAGTTGTAAAAACCCAAAACTTTATAAGGTTGTTGATGGAAAAGAGCTCTCATGTTATAGTAGTAGTTTGGATTTATTATTGGAATCCGGTTATTTAATTAAGAGGCACTATATAGGATGCATCCTATAATTACCGACTCTTACAATTTTTATTTAAGGTTTCCTATTGGTTGGGGGTAAATTTAGAACAAAAAAATGACTGAAATGAATGAGCGGAAAATAGAAAAAAGTGGAAGAAAATATGTTATAATATTTTTTTAATTTCTGTATTTCTATCACTTTTTATCTCTCTTTTGTTTCACCTTAATTATAATTTAATTACTGTAGCTACTAATATAATGCTTAAAACATAATTTTCACTTCATAAGTATTATTTATTTTAATTTTTCGATTCTAATGAGAACAATCTTGATATATTTTATAAAAAATCAAATTTTAACATGATAAGGTAGTTCTAATAAATGAACTGGTTTGATGGACAGGGAGGGTGTGTGGTTAGATAGGCTCTTCATAATTGTGGTTATTCAATTCGAGATATGGAGAGAAGGAATTCAACGGGCAGGTGTGGGCGTGTTACTGTAATGGGCGTCTGCAAATTTAATACTGTATTCATTGTTTTTATTTTTAATACTTCGAAAAGAATATATATAATTATATTTAGGATGTGCTATATAATTATGTAATTCACTATCATGTTTATTTAGTTTTCGTATTTGAACCGGTATATTTTGATTGTTCAAGATGTGGTATGAGTAATGGCGTTTACGCTTCTTAGGAATTTACTACCATATTAAAAAAAGTTTGTATTTTAATACGTCGAAAATGGTATTTGTAACATGTTATGTTCTTTTTGGGTGCACTCTATAGACTACAACATTTATGCAAGTGAGAATGAAGGATGTATTGAAATAAAAAAAGTTTTTCAATACCACATTATAAATAAATAAATATTAGAGAAGCCTATGTAAGTTGTAAAAACCCAAAACTTTATAAGGTTGTTGATGGAAAAGAGCTCTCATGTTATAGTAGTAGTTTGGATTTATTATTGGAATCCGGTTATTTAATTAAGAGGCACTATATAGGATGCATCCTATAATTACCGACTCTTACAATTTTTATTTAAGGTTTCCTATTGGTTGGGGGTAAATTTAGAACAAAAAAATGACTGAAATGAATGAGCGGAAAATAGAAAAAAGTGGAAGAAAATATGTTATAATATTTTTTTAATTTCTGTATTTCTATCACTTTTTATCTCTCTTTTGTTTCACCTTAATTATAATTTAATTACTGTAGCTACTAATATAATGCTTAAAACATAATTTTCACTTCATAAGTATTATTTATTTTAATTTTTCGATTCTAATGAGAACAATCTTGATATATTTTATAAAAAATCAAATTTTAACATGATAAGGTAGTTCTAATAAATGAACTGGTTTGATGGACAGGGAGGGTGTGTGGTTAGATAGGCTCTTCATAATTGTGGTTATTCAATTCGAGATATGGAGAGAAGGAATTCGACGGGCAGGTGTGGGCGTGTTACTGTAATGGGCGTCTGCAAATTTAATACTGTATTCATTGTTTTTATTTTTAATAGTTCGAAAAGAATATATATAATTATATTTAGGATGTGCTATATAATTATGTAATTCACTATCATGTTTATTTAGTTTTCGTATTTGAACCGGTATATTTTGATTGTTCAAGATGTGGTATGAGTAATGGCGTTTACGCTTCTTAGGAATTTACTACCATATTAAAAAAAGTTTGTATTTTAATACGTCGAAAATGGTATTTGTAACATGTTATGTTCTTTTTGGGTGCACTCTATAGACTACAACATTTATGCAAGTGAGAATGAAGGATGTATTGAAATAAAAAAAGTTTTTCAATACCACATTATAAATAAATAAATATTAGAGAAGCCTATGTAAGTTGTAAAAACCCAAAACTTTATAAGGTTGTTGATGGAAAAGAGCTCTCATGTTATAGTAGTAGTTTGGATTTATTATTGGAATCCGGTTATTTAATTAAGAGGCACTATATAGGATGCATCCTATAATTACCGACTTTTACAATTTTTATTTAAGGTTTCCTATTGGTTGGGGGTAAATTTAGAACAAAAAAATGACTGAAATGAATGAGCGGAAAATAGAAAAAAGTGGAAGAAAATATGTTATAATATTTTTTTAATTTCTGTATTTCTATCACTTTTTATCTCTCTTTTGTTTCACCTTAATTATAATTTAATTACTGTAGCTACTAATATAATGCTTAAAACATAATTTTCACTTCATAAGTATTATTTATTTTAATTTTTCGATTCTAATGAGAACAATCTTGATATATTTTATAAAAAATCAAATTTTAACATGATAAGGTAGTTCTAATAAATGAACTTGTTTGATGGAGAGGGAGGGTGTGTGGTTAGGTAGGCTCTTCATAATTGTGGTTATTCAATTCGAGATATGGAGAGAAGGAATTCGACGGGCACGTGTGGGCGTGTTACTGTAATGGGCGTCTGCAAATTTAATACTGTATTCATTGTTTTTATTTTTAATAGTTCGAAAAGAATATATATAATTATATTTAGGATGTGCTATATAATTATGTAATTCACTATCATGTTTATTTAGTTTTCGTATTTGAACCGGTATATTTTGATTGTTCAAGATGTGGTATGAGTAATGGCGTTTACGCTTCTTAGGAATTTACTACCATATTAAAAAAAGTTTGTATTTTAATACGTCGAAAATGGTATTTGTAACATGTTATGTTCTTTTTGGGTGCACTCTATAGACTACAACATTTATGCAAGTGAGAATGAAGGATGTATTGAAATAAAAAAAGTTTTTCAATACCACATTATAAATAAATAAATATTAGAGAAGCCTATGTAAGTTGTAAAAACCCAAAACTTTATAAGGTTGTTGATGGAAAAGAGCTCTCATGTTATAGTAGTAGTTTGGATTTATTATTGGAATCCGGTTATTTAATTAAGAGGCACTATATAGGATGCATCCTATAATTACCGACTCTTACAATTTTTATTTAAGGTTTCCTATTGGTTGGGGGTAAATTTAGAACAAAAAAATGATCGAAATGAATGAGCGGAAAATAGAAAAAAGTGGAAGAAAATATGTTATAATATTTTTTTAATTTCTGTATTTCTATCACTTTTTATCTCTCTTTTGTTTCACCTTAATTATAATTTAATTACTGTAGCTACTAATATAATGCTTAAAACATAATTTTCACTTCATAAGTATTATTTATTTTAATTTTTCGATTCTAATGAGAACAATCTTGATATATTTTATAAAAAATCAAATTTTAACATGATAAGGTAGTTCTAATAAATGAACTTGGTTTGATGGAGAGGGAGGGTGTGTGGTTAGATAGGCTCTTCATAATTGTGGTTATTCAATTCGAGATATGGAGAGAAGGAATTCGACGGGCACGTGTGGGCGTGTTACCGTAATGGGCGTCCGCAAATTTAATACCGTATTCATTGTTTTTATTTTTAATAGTTCGAAAAGAATATATATAATTATATTTAGGATGTGCTATATAATTATGTAATTCACTATCATGTTTATTTAGTTTTCGTATTTGAACCGGTATATTTTGATTGTTCAAGATGTGGTATGAGTAATGGCGTTTACGCTTCTTAGGAATTTACTACCATATTAAAAAAAGTTTGTATTTTAATACGTCGAAAATGGTATTTGTAACATGTTATGTTCTTTTTGGGTGCACTCTATAGACTACAACATTTATGCAAGTGAGAATGAAGGATGTATTGAAATAAAAAAAGTTTTTCAATACCACATTATAAATAAATAAATATTAGAGAAGCCTATGTAAGTTGTAAAAACCCAAAACTTTATAAGGTTGTTGATGGAAAAGAGCTCTCATGTTATAGTAGTAGTTTGGATTTATTATTGGAATCCGGTTATTTAATTAAGAGGCACTATATAGGATGCATCCTATAATTACCGACTTTTACAATTTTTATTTAAGGTTTCCTATTGGTTGGGGGTAAATTTAGAACAAAAAAACGACTGAAATGAATGAGCGGAAAATAGAAAAAAGTGGAAGAAAATATGTTATAATATTTTTTTAATTTCTGTATTTATATCACTTTTTATCTCTCTTTTGTTTCACCTTAATTATAATTTAATTACTGTAGCTACTAATATAATGCTTAAAACATAATTTTCACTTCATAAGTATTATTTATTTTAATTTTTCGATTCTAATGAGAACAATCTTGATATATTTTATAAAAAATCAAATTTTAACATGATAAGGTAGTTCTAATAAATGAACTTGTTTGATGGAGAGGGAGGGTGTGTGGTTAGGTAGGCTCTTCATAATTGTGGTTATTCAATTCGAGATATGGAGAGAAGGAATTCGACGGGCACGTGTGGGCGTGTTACGTAATGGGCGTACGCAAATTTAATACCGTATTCATTGTTTTTATTTTTAATAGTTCGAAAAGAATATATATAATTATATTTAGGATGTGCTATATAATTATGTAATTCACTATCATGTTTATTTAGTTTTCGTATTTGAACCGGTATATTTTGATTGTTCAAGATGTGGTATGAGTAATGGCGTTTACGCTTCTTAGGAATTTACTACCATATTAAAAAAAGTTTGTATTTTAATACGTCGAAAATGGTATTTGTAACATGTTATGTTCTTTTTGGGTGCACTCTATAGACTACAACATTTATGCAAGTGAGAATGAAGGATGTATTGAAATAAAAAAAGTTTTTCAATACCACATTATAAATAAATAAATATTAGAGAAGCCTATGTAAGTTGTAAAAACCCAAAACTTTATAAGGTTGTTGATGGAAAAGAGCTCTCATGTTATAGTAGTAGTTTGGATTTATTATTGGAATCCGGTTATTTAATTAAGAGGCACTATATAGGATGCATCCTATAATTACCGACTTTTACAATTTTTATTTAAGGTTTCCTATTGGTTGGGGGTAAATTTAGAACAAAAAACTGACTGAAATGAATGAGCGGAAAATAGAAAAAAGTGGAAGAAAATATGTTATAATATTTTTTTAATTTCTCTATTTCTATCACTTTTTATGTCTCTTTTGTTTCACCTTAATTTTAATTTAATTACTGTAGCTACTAATATAATGCTTAAAACATAATTTTCACTTCATAAGTATTATTTATTTTAATTTTTCGATTCTAATGAGAACAATCTTGATATATTTTATAAAAAATCAAATTTTAACATGATAAGGTAGTTCTAATAAATGAACTTGTTTGATGGAGAGGGAGGGTGTGTGGTTAGGTAGGCTCTTCATAATTGTGGTTATTCAATTCGAGATATGGAGAGAAGGAATTCGACGGGCACGTGTGGGCGTGTTACTGTAATGGGCGTCTGCAAATTTAATACTGTATTCATTGTTTTTATTTTTAATAGTTCGAAAAGAATATATATAATTATATTTAGGATGTGCTATATAATTATGTAATTCACTATCATGTTTATTTAGTTTTCGTATTTGAACCGGTATATTTTGATTGTTCAAGATGTGGTATGAGTAATGGCGTTTACGCTTCTTAGAATTTACTACCATATTAAAAAAAGTTTGTATTTTAATACGTCGAAAATGGTATTTGTAACATGTTATGTTCTTTTTGGGTGCACTCTATAGACTACAACATTTATGCAAGTGAGAATGAAGGATGTATTGAAATAAAAAAAGTTTTTCAATACCACATTATAAATAAATAAATATTAGAGAAGCCTATGTAAGTTGTAAAAACCCAAAACTTTATAAGGTTGTTGATGGAAAAGAGCTCTCATGTTATAGTAGTAGTTTGGATTTATTATTGGAATCCGGTTATTTAATTAAGAGGCACTATATAGGATGCATCCTATAATTACCGACTTTTACAATTTTTATTTAAGGTTTCCTATTGGTTGGGGGTAAATTTAGAACAAAAAAAACCTGAAATGAATAAGCGGAAAATAGAAAAAGGTGGAGGAAAATATGTTATAATATTTTTTTAATTTCTCTATTTCTATCACTTTTTATCTCTCTTTTGTTTCACCTTAATTTTAATTTAATTACTGTAGCTACTAATATAATGCTTAAAACATAATTTTCACTTCATAAATATTATTTATTTTAATTTTTCGATTCTAATGAGAACAATCTTGATATATTTTATAAAAAATCAAATTTTAACATGATAAGGTAGTTCTAATAAATGAACTGGTTTGATGGAGAGGGAGGGTGTGTGGTTAGGTAGGCTCTTCATAATTGTGGTTATTCAATTCGAGATATGGAGAGAAGGAATTCGACAGGCACGTGTGGGCGTGTTACTGTAATGGGCTTCTGCAAATTTAATATTGTATTCATTGTTTTTAATTTTAATAGTTCGAAAAGAATATATATAATTATATTTAGGATGTGCTATATAATTATGTAATTCACTATCATGTTTATTTAGTTTTCGTATTTCAACCGGTATATTTTTATTGTTCAAGATGTCCTATGAGTAATAGCGTTTACGCTTCTTATGAATTTACCACCATATTAAAATAAGTTTGTATTTTAATACGTCGAAAATGGTATTTGTAAATATGTTATGTTCTTTTTGGGTGCACTCTATAGACTACAACATTTATGCAAGTGAGAATGAAGGATGTATTGAAATAAAAAAAGTTTTTCAATACCACATTATAAATAAATAAATATTAGAGAAGCCTATGTAAGTGGTAAAAACCCAAAACTTTATAAGGTTGTTGATGGAAAAGAGCTCTCATGTTATAGTAGTAGTTTGGATTTATTATTGGAATCCGGTTATTTAATTAAGAGGCACTCTATAGGATGCATCCTATAATTACCCACGTTTACAATTTTTATTTAAGGTTTCCTATTGGTTGGGGGAAAATTTAGAACAAAAACTGACTGAAATGAATGAGCGGAAAATAGAAAAAGGATGAGGAAAATATGTTGTAATATTTTTTTTAATTTCTCTATTTCTATCACTTTTTATCTCTCTTTTGTTTCACCTTAATTTTAATTTAATTACTGTAGCTACTAATATAATGCTTAAAACATAATATTCACTTCATAAATATTATTTATTTTAATTTTTCGATTCTAATGAGAACAATCTTGATATATTTTATAAAAAATCAAATTTTAAAATGATAAGGTAGTTATAATAAATGAACTGGTTTGATGGACAGGGAGGGTGTGTGGTTAGGTAGGCTCTTCATAATTGTGGTTATTCAATTCGAGATATGGAGAGAAGGAATTCGACTAGCACGTGTGGGCGTGTTACTGTAATGGGCGTTTGGAAATTTAATACTGTATTCATTGTTTTTATTTTTAATAGTTCGAAAAGAATATATATAATTATATTTAGGATGTGCTATATAATTATGTAATTCACTATCATGTTTATTTAGTTTTCGTATTTGAACCGGTATATTTTTATTGTTCAAAATGTGGTATGAGTAATGGCGTTTACGCTTCTTAGGAATTTACTACCATATTAAAAAAAGTTTGTATTTTAATACGTCGAAAATGGTATTTGTAATATGTTATGTTCTTTTTGGGTGCACTCTATAGACTACAATATTTATGCAAGTGAGAATGAATAATGTATTGAAATAAAAAAAGTTTTTAAATGACACATTACAAATATATAAATATTAGAGAAGCCTGTGTAAGTGGTAAAAGCCCAAAACATTATAAAGTTGTTGATGGAAAAGAGCTCTCATGTTATAGTAGTAGTTTGGATTTATTATTGGAATCCGGTTATTTATGTAAGAGGCACTTTATAGGATGCATCCTATAATTACCGACTTTTACAATTTTTATTTAAGGTTTCCTATTGGTTGGGGGTAAATTTAGAACAAAAAACTGACTGAAATGAATGAGCGGAAAATAGAAAAAGGTGGAGGAAAATATGTTATAATATTTTTTTAATTTCTCTATTTCTATCACTTTTTATCTCTCTTTTGTTTCACCTTAATTATAATTTAATTACTGTAGCTACTAATATAATGCTTAAAACATAATTTTCACTTCATAAATATTATTTATTTTAATTTTTCGAATCTAATGAGAACAATCTTGATATATTTTATTAAAAATCAAATTTGAACATGGTAAGGTAGTTCTAATAAATGAACTGGTTTGATGGAGAGGAGGGTGTGTGGTTAGGTAGGCTCTTCATTATTGTGGTTATTCAATTCGAGATATGGAGAGAAGGAATTCGACGGGCACGTGTGGGCTTGTTACTGTAATGGGCGTCTGCAAATTTAATATTGTATTCATTGGTTTTATTTTTAATAGGTCGAAAAGAATATATATAATTATATTTAGGATGTGTTATATAATTATGTAATTCTCTATCATGTTTATTTAGTTTTAGTATTTGAACCGGTATATTTTTATTGTTCAAGATGTGCTATGAGTAATGGCGTTTACGCTTCTTAGGAATTTACTACCATATTAAAAAAATTTATATTCTAATACGTCGAAAATGGTATTTGTAAATATGTTATGTTCTTTTTGGGTGCACTCTATAGACTACAACATTTATTAAAGTGAGAATGAAGGATGTATTGAAATAAAAAAAGTTTTTCAATACCACATTATAAATAAATAAATATTAGAGAAGCCTGCGTAAGTGGTAAAAGCCCAAAACTTTATAAGGTTGTTGATTGAAAAGAGCTCTCATGTTATAGTAGTAGTTTGGATTTATTATTGGAATCCGGTTATTTAATTAAGAGGCACTCTATAGGATGCATCCTATAATTACCGACTTTTACAATTTTTATTTAAGGTTTCCTATTGGTTGGGGGTAAATTTAGAACAAAAAACTAACTGAAATGAATGAGCGGAAAATGGAAAAAGGTAGAGGAAAATATGTTATAATATTTTTTTAATTTCTCTGTTTCTATCACTTTTTATCTCACTTTTGTTTCACCTTAATTTTAATTTATTTACTGTAGCTACTAATATAATGCTTAAAACATAATTTTCACTACTTAAATATTATTTATTTTAATTTCTCGAATCTAATGAGAACAATCATGATATATTTTATAAAAAATCAAATTTTAACATGGTAAGATAGTTCTAATAAATTAACTGGTTTGATGGAAAAGAAGGGTGTGTGGTTAGATAGGCTCTTCATAATTGTGGTTATTAAATTCGAGATATGGAGAGAAGGAATTCGACAGGCATGTGTGAGCGTGTTAATGTAATGGGAGTCTGCAAATTTAAAACTATATTCATTTTTTTTATTTTTAATAGGTCGAAAACAATATATATAATTATATTTAGGATGTTTCTATATAATTATATTATTCACTATCATGTTTATTTCTTTCGTATTTGAACCGGTATATTTTTATTGTTCAAGATGTGCTATGAGTAATGGCGTTTACGCTTCTTATGAATTTACTACCATATTAAAAAAAGTTTGTATTTTAATACGTCGAAAATGGTATTTGTAAATATGTTACGTTCTTTTGGGTGCACTCTAAAGACTACAATATTTATGCAAGTGAGAATGAATAATGTATTGAAATAAAAAAAGTTTTTCAATACCACATTATAAATAAATAAATATTAGAGAAGCCTACGTAAGTGGTAAAAGCGCAAAACTTTATAAGGTTGTTGATGGAAAAGAGCTCTCATGTTATAGTAGTAGTTTGGATTTATTATTGGAATCCGGTTATTTATGTAAGAGGCACTCTATAGGATGCATCCTTTAATTACCGAATTTTACAATTTTTATTTAAGGTTTCCTATTGGTTGGGGGTAAATTTAGAACGAAAAACTGACTGAAATGAATGAGCAGAAAAATAGAAAAAGGTGGAGGAAAATATGTTATAATATTTTTTTAATTTCTCTATTTCTATCACTTTTTATCTCTCTTTTGCTTCACCTTAATTATAATTTAATTACTGTAGCTACTAATATAATGCTTAAAACATAATTTTCACTACTTAAATATTATTTATTTTAATTTTTCGAATCTGATGAGAACAATCATGATATATTTTATAAAAAATCAAATTTTAACATGGTAAGATAGTTCTAATAAATTAACTGGTTTGATGGAAAAGAAGGGTGTGTGGTTAGATAGGCTCTTCATAATTGTGGTTATTAAATTCGAGATATGGAGAGAAGGAATTCGACGGGCATGTGTGGGCGTGTTAATATAAAGGGCGTCTGCAAATTTAATACTATATTCATTGTTTTTATTTTTAATAGGTCGAAAAGAATATATATAATTATATTTAGGATGTGCTATATAGTTATGTTATTCACTATCATGTTTATTTTTTTCGTATTTGAACTGGTATATTTTTATTGTTCAAGATGTGCTATGAGTAATGGCGTTTACGCATCTTATGAATTTACTACCATATTAAAAAAAGTTTATATTTTAATACGTCAAAAATGATATTTGTAAGTATGTTACATTCTTTTTGGGTGCACTCTATAGACTACAACATTTATGCAAGTGAGAATGAAGGATGTATTGAAATAAAAAAGTTTTTAAATACCACATTATAAATAAATAAATATTAGAGAAGCCTATGTAAGTGGTAAAAGCCCAAAACTTTATAAGAGAGTTGATGGAAAAGAGCTCTCATGTTATAGTAGTACTTTGGATTTATTATTGGAATCCGGTTATTTAATTAAGAGGCACTCTTTAGGATGCATCCTATAATTAAAAACTTTTACAATTTTTATTTAAGGTTTCCTATTGGTTGGGGGTAAATTTAGAACAAAAAACTAACTGAAATAAATGAGCGGAAAATGGGAAAAGGTGGAGGAAAATATGTTATAATATTTTTTTAATTTCTCTATTGCTTTCAGTTTTTATCTCTCTTTTGTTTCACCTTAATTTTAATTTAATTACTGTAGCTACTAATATAATGCTTAAAACATAATTTTCACTTCTTAAATATTATTTATTTTAATTTTTCGAATCTAATGTGAACAATTTTGATATATTTTTTAAAAAATAAAATTTTAACATGGTAAGGTAGTTCTAATAAATGAACTGGTTTGCTGGAGAGGGAGGGTGTGTGGTTAGGTAGGCTCTTCATAATTGTGGTTATTCAATTCGAGATATGGAGAGAAGGAATTGGAGGCACGTGTGGGCGTGTTACTATAATAGGAGTCTGCAAATTTAATACTGTATTCATTGGTTTTATTTTTAATAGGTCGAAAAGAATATATATAATTATATTTAGGATGTGCTATATAATTATGCAATTCACTATCATGTTTATTTAGTTTTCGTATTTGAACCGGTATATTTTTATTATTCAAGATGTGCTATGAGTAATGGCGTTTACGCTTCTTATGAATTTACTACCATATTAAAAAAAGTTTGTATTTTAATACATCAAAAATGGTATTTGTAAATATGTTACGTTCTTTTGGGTGCACTCTATAGACTATGATATTTATGCAAGTGACAATGAATAATGTATTGAAATAAAAAAAGTTTTTCAATACCACATTATAAATAAATAAATATTAGAGAAGCCTACGTAAGTGGTAAAAGCGCAAAACTTTATAAGGTTGTTGATGGAAAAGAGCTATCATGTTATAGTAGTAGTTTGGATTTATTATTGGAATCCGGTTATTTATGTAAGAGGCACTCTATAGGATGCATCCTTTAATTACCGAATCTTACAATTTTTATTTAAGGTTTCCTATTGGTTGGGGGTAAATTTAGAACAAAAAACTGACTGAAATGAATGAGCGGAAAAATAGAAAAAGGTAGAGGAAAATACGTTATAATATTTTTTTTAATTTCTCTATTTCTATCACTTTTTATCTCTCTTTTGTTTCACCTTAATTTTAATTTAATTACTGTAGCTACTAATATAATGCTTAAAACATAATTTTCACTTCATAAATATTATTTATTTTAATTTTTCGAATCTAATGAGAACAATCTTGATATATTTTATAAAAAATAAAATTTTATTATGGTAAGGTAGTTCTAATAAATGAACTGGTTTGCTAGAGAGGGAGGGTGTGTGGTTAGGTAGGCTCTTCATAATTGAGGTTATTCAATTCGAGATATGGAGAGAAGGAATTCGACGGGCACGTGTGGGCGTGTTACTGTAATAGGCGTCTGCAAATTTAATACTGTATTCATTGGTTTTATTTATAATAGGTCGAAAAGAATATATATAATTATATTTACGATGTGCTATATAATTATGCAATTCATTATCATGTTTATTTAGTTTTCGTATTTGAACCGGCATATTTTTATTGTTCAAGATGTGCTATGAGTAATGGCGTTTACGCTTCTTATGAATTTACTACCATATTAAAAAAGTTTGTATTTTAATACGTCGAAAATGGTATTTGTAAATATGTTATGTTCTTTTTGGCTGCACTCTATAGACAACAACATTTATGCAAGTGAGAATGAAGGATGTACTGAAATAAAAAAAGTTTTTCAATACCACATTATAAATAAATAAATATTAGAGATGCCTATGTAAGTTCTAAAAGCCCAAAACTTTATAAGGTTCTTGATGGAAAAGAGCTCTCATGTTATAGTAGTAGTTTGGATTTATTATTGGAATCTGGTTATTTAATTATGTGGCACTCTATAAGATGCATCCTATAATTACTAACTTTTACAACTTTTATTTAAGGTTTCCTATTGGTTGGGGGTAAATTTAGAACAAAAAAACAAACTGAAATGAATGAGCGGAAAATGGAAAAAGGTGGAGGAAAATATGTTATAATATTTTTTTAATTTCTCTATTTCTGTCACTTTTTATCTCTCTTTTGTTTCATCTAAATTTTAATTTAATTACTGTAGCTACTAATATAATGCTTAAAACATAATTTTCACTTCATAAATATTATTTATTTTAATTTTTTGAATCTAATGAGAAAAATCTTGATATATTTTATAAAAAATCAAATTTTAACATGGTAAGGTAGTTCTAATAAATGAACTGGTTTGATGGAGAGGGAGGGTGTGTGGTTGGGTAGGCTCTTCATAATTGTTGTTATTCAATTCGAGATATGGAGAGAAGGAATTTGACGGACTTGTGTGGGCGTGTTACTGTAATGGGCGTCAGCAAATTTAATACTGTATTCATTGTTTTTATTTTTAATAGTTCGAAAAGAATATATATAATTATATTTAGGATGTGCTATATAATTATGTAATTTTCTATCATGTTTATTTTGTTTTCGTATTTGAACCGGTATATTTTTATTGTTCAAGATATGCTATGAGTAATGGCGTTTACACTTCTTGTGAATTTACTACCAGATTAAAAAAGTTTGTATTTTAATACGTCGAAAATGGTATTTATAAATATGTTATGTTGTTTTTGGGTGCACTCTATAGACTACAACATTTATGCAAGTGAGAATGAAGGATGTACTGAAATAAAAAAAAGATTTTCAATACCACATTATAAATAAATAAATATTAGAGATGCCTATGTAAGTTCTAAAAGCCCAAAACTTTATAAGGTTGTTGATGGAAAAGAGCTCTCATGTTATAGTAGTAGTTTGGATTTATTATTGGAATCTGGTTATTTAATTACGTGGCACTCTATAAGATGCATCCTATAATTACTAACTTTTACAACTTTTATTTAAGGTTTCCTATTGGTTGGGGGTAAATTTAGAACAAAAAAAAACTGAAATGAATGAGCGGAAAATGGAAAAAGGTGGAGGAAAATATGTTATAATATTTTTTTAATTTCTCTGTTTCTGTCACTTTTTATCTCTCTTTTGTTTCATCTAAATTTTAATTTAATTACTGTAGCTACTAATATAATGCTTAAAACATAATTTTCACTTCATAAATATTATTTATTTTAATTTTTTGAATCTAATGAGAACAATCTTGATATAATTTATAAAAAATCAAATTTTAACATGGTAAGGTAGTTCTAATAAATGAACTGGTTTGATGGAGAGGGAGGGTGTGTGGTTGGGTAGGCTCTTCATAATTGTTGTTATTCAATTCGAGATATGGAGAGAAGGAATTTGACGGACTTGTGTGGGCGTGTTACTGTAATGGGCGTCAGCAAATTTAATACTGTATTCATTGTTTTTATTTTTAATAGTTCGAAAAGAATATATATAATTATATTTAGGATGTGCTATATAATTATGTAATTTTCTATCATGTTTATTTTTTTTTCGTATTTGAACCGGTATATTTTTATTGTTCAAGATATGCTATGAGTAATGGCGTTTACGCTTCTTGTGAATTTACTACCAGATTAAAAAAGTTTGTATTTTAATACGTCGAAAATGGTATTTATAAATATGTTATGTTGTTTTTGGGTGCACTCTATAGACTACAACATTTATGAAAGTGAGAATGAAGGATGTATTGAAATAAAAAAAGTTTTTCAATACCACATTATAAATAAATAAATATTAGAGAAGCCTATGTAAGTTCTAAAAGCCCAAAACTTTATAAGGTTGTTGATGGAAAATATGTTATAATATTTTTTTAATTTCTCTATTTCTATCACTTTTTATCTCTCTTTTGTTTCACCTTAATTTTAATTTAATTACTGTAGCTACTAATATAATGCTTAAAACATAATTTTCACTTCATTAATATTATTTCTTTTAATTTTTCGAATCTAATGAGAACAATCTTGATATATTTTATAACAAAACAAATTTTAACATGGTAAGATAGTTTTAATAAATCAACTGGTTTGATGGAAAAGAAGGGTGTGGTGTTGGGTAGGCTCTTCATAATTGTTGTTATTCAATTTGAGATATGGAGAGAAGGAATTTGACGGACTTGTGTGGGCGTATTAATGTAATGGGCGTCCGTAAATTTAATACTTTATTCATTGTTTTTATTTTTAATAGGTCGAAAAGAATATATTTAGGATGTGCTATATAATTATGTAATTCACTATCATGTTTATTTTGTTTTCGTATATAATTATTGTTCAAGATGTGCTATGAGTAATGGCGTTTACGCTTCTTATGAATTTACTACTATATTAAAAAAAATTATTTTAATACATCAAAATTGGTATTTGTAAATATGTTACGTTCTTTTCGAGTGCACTCTATAGACTACAACATATATGAAACTGAGGATGAAGTATGTATTAAAATAATATAGTTTTTAAATACCACATTGTAAATATATAAATATTAGAGAAGCCTATGTAAGTGGTAAAAGCCCAAAACTTTATAAGATTGTTGATTGAAAAGAGCTCTCATGTTATAGTAGTAGTTTGGATTTATTATTGGAATCCGGTTATTTAATTAAGAGGCACTCTATAGGATGCATCCTATAATTACCAACTTTTACAATTTTTATTTAAGGTTCCCTATTGGTTGGGGGTAAATTTAGAACGAAAAACTGACTGAAATGAATGAGCGGGAAATGGAAAAAGGTGGAGGAAAATATGTTATAATATTTTTTTAATTTCTCTGTTTGTATCACTTTTTATCTCTCTTTTGTTTCACCTTAATTTTAATTTAATTACTCTAGCTGCTAATATAATGCTTAAAACACAATTTTCACTTCATAAATATTATTTATTTTAATTTTTCGAATCTAATGAGAACAATCTTGATATATTTTATAAAAAATCAAATTTTAACATGGTAAGATAGTTCTAATAAATGAACTGGTTTGATGGAAAAGAAGGGTTTGTGGTTAGGTAGGCTCTTCATAATTGTGGTTATTCAATTCGAGATATGGAGAGAAGGAATTCGACGGACTTGTGTGGGCGTGTTACTGTAATGGGCATCTGCAAATTTAATACTATATTCATTGTTTTTATTCTTAATAGGTCGAAAAGAATTTATATAATTATATTAGGATGTGCTATATGATTATGTAATTCACTATCATGTTTATTTTGTTTTCCTATTTCAACCGGAATATTTTTATTGTTCAAGATGTGCTATGAGTAATGGAGTTGACGCTTCTTATGAATTTACTACCATATTAAAAAGTTTGTATTTTAATACGTCAAAAATGGTATTTGTAAATATGTTACGTTCTTTTTAGGTGCACTCTATAGACTACAACATTTATGGAAGTGAGAATGAAGGATGTATTGAAGTAATAAAGTTTTTAAATACCACATTATAAATATATAAATATTAGAGAAGCCTATGTAAGTGGTAAATGCCCAAAACTTTATAAGATTGTTGATGGAAAAGAGCTCTCATGTTATAGTAGTAGTTTGGATTTATTATTGGAATCTGGTTATTTAATTAAGAGGCACTTTATAGGATATATCCTATAATTACCAACTTTTACAGTTTTTATTTAAGGTTTCCTATTGGTTGGGGGTAAATTTAGAACAAAAAACTGACTAAAATGAATGAGTGGAAAATGAAAAAAGGTGGAGGAAAATATGTTATAATATTTTCTTAATTTCACTATTTCTATCACTTTTTATCTCTCTTTTGTTTCACCTTAACTTTAATTTAATTACTGTAGTTACTAATATAATGCTTAAAACATAATTTTCACTTCATAAATATTATTTATTTTAGTTTTTCGAATCTAAAGAGAACAATCTTGATATATTTTATAAAAAATCAAATTTTAGCATGGTAAGATAGTTCTAATAAATGAACTGGTTTGATGGAAAAGAAGGGTGTGTGGTTAGGTAGGCTCTTTATAATTGTGGGTATTGAATTCAAGATTTGGAGAGAAGGAATTCGACGGGCACTTGTGGGCGTGTTACTGTAATAGGCGTCTGCAAATTTAATACTATATTCATTGTTTTTATTTTTAATAGGTCGAAAAGAATATATATTATTATATTTAGGATGTGCTATATAATTATGTAATTCACTATAATGTTTATTTTGTTTTCATATTTGAACCGGTATATTTTTATTGTTCAAGATGTGCTATGAGTAATGGCGTTTACGCTTCTTATGAATTTACTACCATATTAAAAAAAGTTGGTATTTTAAGATTTCAAAAATGGTATTTGTAAATATGTTACGTTCTTTTTGGGTGCACTCTATAGACTATAACATTTATGCAAGTGAGAATGAAGGATGTATTGAAATAATAAAGTATTTAAATAACACATTATAAATATATAAATATTAGAGAAGCCTATGTAAGTGGTAAAAGCCCAAAATTTATAAGATTGTTGATGGAAAAGCGCTCTCATGTTATAGTAGTAGTTTGGATTTATTATTGGAATCCGGTTATTTAAATAAGAGGCACTATATAGGACTCATCCTATAATTACCAACTTTTAAAATTTGTATTTAAGGTTTCCTATTAGCTCGGGGTAAATTTAGAATCAAAAACTAACTGAAATGAATGAGCGGGAAATGGAAAAAGGTGGAGTAAAATATGTTATAATATTTTTTTAATTTCTCTGTTTCTATCACTTTTTAGCTCTCTTCTGTTTCACCTTAATTTTAATTTAATTACTGTAGCTGCTAATATAATGCTTAAAACACAATTTTCACTTCATAAATATTATTTATTTTAATTTTTCGAATCTAATGAGAACAATCTTGATATATTTTATAAAAAATCAAATTTTAACATGGTAAGATAGTTCTAATAAATGAACTGGTTTGATGGAAAAGAAGGGTTTGTGGTTAGGTAGGCTCTTCATAATTGTGGTTATTCAATTCGAGATATGGAGAGAAGGAATTCGACGGACTTGTGTGGGCGTGTTACCGTAATGGGCATCCGCAAATTTAATACTATATTCATTGTTTTTATTTTTAATAGGTTGAAAAGAATTTATATAATTATATTAGGATGTGCTATATGATTATTTAATTCACTATCATGTTTATTTTGTTTTCCTATTTCAACCGAAATATTTTTATTGTTCAAGATGTGCTACGAGTAATAGAGTTGACGCTTTTTAAGAATTTACTACCATATTAAAAAGTTTGTATTTTAATACGTCAAAAATGGTATTTGTAAATATGTTACGTTCTTTTTAGGTGCACTCTATAGACTACAACATTTATGGAAGTGAGAATGAAGGATGTATTGAAGTAATAAAGTTTTTAAATACCACATTATAAATATATAAATATTAGAGAAGCCTATGTAAGTGGTAAATGCCCAAAACTTTATAAGATTGTCGATGGAAAAGCGCTCTCATGTTATAGTAGTAGTTTGGATTTATTATTGGAATCCGGTTATTTAATTAAGAGGCACTATATAGGACTCATCCTATAATTACCAACTTTTAAAATTTGTATTTAAGGTTTCCTATTGGCTCGGGGTAAATTTAGAATCAAAAACTAACTGAAATGAATGAGCGGGAAATGGAAAAAGGTGGAGTAAAATATGTTATAATATTTTTTTAATTTCTCTGTTTCTATCACTTTTTAGCTCTCTTGTTTCACCTTAATTTTAATTTAATTACGTAGCTGCTAATATAATGCTTAAAACACAATTTTCACTTCATAAATATTATTTATTTTAATTTTTCGAATCTAATGAGAACAATCTTGATATATTTTATAAAAAATCAAATTTTAACATGGTAAGATAGTTCTAATAAATGAACTGGTTTGATGGAAAAGAAGGGTTTGTGGTTAGGTAGGCTCTTCATAATTGTGGTTATTCAATTCGAGATATGGAGAGAAGGAATTCGACGGACTTGTGTGGGCGTGTTACTGTAATGGGCATCTGCAAATTTAATACTATATTCATTGTTTTTATTTTTAATAGGTTGAAAAGAATTTATATAATTATATTAGGATGTGCTATATGATTATTTAATTCACTATCATGTTTATTTTGTTTTCCTATTTCAACCGAAATATTTTTATTGTTCAAGATGTGCTACGAGTAATAGAGTTGACGCTTTTTAAGAATTTACTACCATATTAAAAAGTTTGTATTTTAATACGTCAAAAATGGTATTTGTAAATATGTTACGTTCTTTTTAGGTGCACTCTATAGACTACAACATTTATGGAAGTGAGAATGAAGGATGTATTGAAGTAATAAAGTTTTTAAATACCACATTATAAATATATAAATATTAGAGAAGCCTATGTAAGTGGTAAATGCCCAAAACTTTATAAGATTGTCGATGGAAAAGAGCTCTCATGTTATAGTAGTAGTTTGGATTTATTATTGGAATCTGGTTATTTAATTAAGAGGCACTTTATAGGATATATCCTATAATTACCAACTTTTACAATTTTTATTTAAGGTTTCCTATTGGTTGGGGGTAAATTTAGAACAAAAAACTAACTAAAATGAATGAGTGGAAAATGAAAAAAGGTGGAGGAAAATATGTTATAATATTTTCTTAATTTCTCTATTTCTATCACTTTTTATCTCTCTTTTGTTTCACCTTAATTTTAATTTAACTACTGTAGTTACTAATATAATGCTTAAAACATAATTTTCACTTCATAAATATTATTTATTTTAGGTTTTCGAATCTAAAGAGAACAATCTTGATATATTTTACAAAAAATCAAATTTTAACATGGTAAGATAGTTCTAATAAATGAACTGGTTTGATGGAAAAGAAGGGTGTGTGGTTAGGTAGGCTCTTCATAATTGTGGGTATTGAATTCAAGATTTGGAGAGAAGGAATTCGACGGGCAGTTGTGGGCGTGTTACTGTAATGGGCGTCTGCAAATTTAATACTATATTCATTGTTTTTATTTTTAATAGGTCGAAAAGAATATATATTATTATATTTAGGATGTGCTATATAATTATGTAATTCACTATAATGTTTATTTTGTTTTCATATTTGAACCGGTATATTTTTATTGTTCAAGATGTGCTATGAGTAATGGCGTTTACGCTTCTTATGAATTTACTACCATATTAAAAAAAGGTTGTATTTTAATATTTCAAAAATGGTATTTGTAAATATGTTACGTTCTTTTTGGGTGCACTCTATAGACTATAACATTTATGCAAGTGAGAATGAAGGATGTATTGAAATAATAAAGTATTTAAATAACACATTATAAATATATAAATATTAGAGAAGCCTATATAAGTGGTAAAAGCCCAAAATTTATAAGATTGTTGATGGAAAAGCGCTCTCATGTTATAGTAGTAGTTTGGATTTATTATTGGAATCCGGTTATTTAAATAAGAGGCACTATATAGGACACATCCTATATTACCAACTTTTACAATTTGTATTTAAGGTTTCCTATTGGCTCGGGGTAAATTTAGAATAAAAAACTAACTGAAATGAATGAGCGGGAAATGGAAAAAGGTGGAGTAAAATATGTTATAATATTTTTTTAATTCTCTCGTTTCTATCACTTTTTAGCTCTCTTCGTTTCACCTTAATTTTAATTTAATTACCGTAGCTGCTAATATAATGCTTAAAACACAATTTTCACTTCATAAATATTACTTATTTTAATTTTTCGAATCTAATGAGAACAATCTTGATATATTTTATAAAAAATCAAATTTTAACATGGTAAGATAGTTCTAATAAATGAACTGGTTTGATGGAAAAGAAGGGTGTGTGGTTAGGTAGGCTCATCATAATTGTGGGTATTGAATTCGAGATTTGGAGAGAAGGAATTCGACGGACTTGTGTGGGCGTGTTACTTTAATGGGCGTCTGCAAATTTAATACTATATTCATTGTTTTTATTTTTAATAGGTCGAAAAGAATTTATATAATTATATTAGGATGTGTTATATAATTATGTAATTCACTATCATGTTTATTTTGTTTTCCTATTTCAACCGGAATATTTTTATTGTTCAAGATGTGCTATGAGTATTGGCGTTGACGCGTCTTATGAATTTACTACCATATTAAAAAAAATTTGTATTTTAATACGTCAAAAATGGTATTTGTAAATATGTTACGTTCTTTTTGGGTGCACTCTATACACTACAACATTTATGCAAGTGAGAATGAAGGATGTATTGAAGTAATAAAGTTTTTAAATACCACATTATAAATATATAAATATTAGAGAAGCCTATGTAAGTGGTAAATGCCCAAAACATTATAAGAATGTTGATGGAAAAGAGCTCTCATGTTATAGTAGTAGTTTGGATTTATTATTGGAATCTGGTTATTTAATTAAGAGGCACTCTATAGGATGCATCCTATAATTACCAACTTTAACAATTTTCATTTAAGGTTTCCTATTGGTTGGGGGTAAATTTAGAACAAAAAACTGACTGAAATGAATGAGCGAAAAATGGAAAAAGGTGGAGGAAAATATGTTATAATATTTTCTTAATTTCTCTATTTCTATCACTTTTTATCTCTATTTTGTTTCAGCTTAATTTTAATTTAATTACTGTAGCTACTATATAATGCTTAAAATATAATTTTCACTTCATAAATATTATTTAGTTTAATTTTTTGAATCTAAAGAGAACAATCTTGATATATTTTATAAAAAATCAAATTTTAACATGGTAAGATAGTTCTAATAAATGAACTGGTTTGATGGAAAAGAAGGGTGTGTGGTTATGTAGGCTCTTCATAATTGTGGGTATTCAATTCAAGATTTGGAGAGAAGGAATTCGACGGGCAGTTGTGGGCGTGTTACTGTAATGGGCGTCTGCAAATTTAATACTATATTCATTGTTTTTATTTTTAATAGGTCGAAAAGAATATATATTATTATATTAAGGATGTGCTATATAATTATGTAATCCACTATCATGTTTATTTTGTTTTCGTATTTGAACCGGTATATTTTTATTGTTCAAGATGTGCTATGAGTAATGGCGTTTACGCTTCTTATGAAATTACTACCATATTAAAAAAAGATTGTATTTTAATATTTCAAAAATGGTATTTGTAAATATGTTACGTTCTTTTTGGGTGCACTCTATAGACTATAACATTTATGCAAGTGAGAATGAAGGATGTATTGAAATAATAAAGTATTTAAATAACACATTATAAATATATAAATATTAGAGAAGCCTATGTAAGTGGTAAAAGCCCAAAATTTATAAGTTTGTTGATGGAAAAGCGCTCTCATGTTATAGTAGTAGTTTGGATTTATTATTGGAATCCGGTTATTTAAATAAGAGGCACTATATAGGACTCATCCTATATTACCAACTTTTACAATTTGTATTTAAGGTTTCCTATTGGCTCGGGGTAAATTTAGAATAAAAAACTAACTGAAATGAATGAGCGGGAAATGGAAAAAGGTGGAGTAAAATATGTTATAATATTTTTTTAATTTCTCTGTTTCTATCACTTTTTAGCTCTCTTCTGTTTCACCTTAATTTTAATTTAATTACTGTAGCTGCTAATATAATGCTTAAAACACAATTTTCACTTCATAAATATTATTTATTTTAATTTTTCGAGTCTAATGAGAACAATCTTGATATATTTTATAAAAAATCAAATTTTAACATGGTAAGATAGTTCTAATAAATGAACTAGTTTGATGGAAAAGAAGGGTTTGTGGTTAGGTAGGCTCTTCATAATTGTGGTTATTCAATTCGAGATATGGAGAGAAGGAATTCGACGGACTTGTGTGGGCGTGTTACTGTAATGGGCATCTGCAAATTTAATACTATATTCATTGTTTTTATTTTTAATAGGTCGAAAAGAATTTATATAATTATATTAGGATGTGCTATATGATTATGTAATTCACTATCATGTTTATTTTGTTTTCCTATTTCAACCGAAATATTTTTATTGTTCAAGATGTGCTATGAGTAATGGAGTTGACGCTTTTTATGAATTTACTACCATATTAAAAAGTTTGTATTTTAATACGTCAAAAATGGTATTTGTAAATATGTTACGTTCTTTTTAGGTGCACTCTATAGACTACAACATTTATGGAAGTGAGAATGAAGGATGTATTGAAGTAATAAAGTTTTTAAATACCACATTATAAATATATAAATATTAGAGAAGCCTATGTAAGTGGTAAATGCCCAAAACTTTATAAGATTGTTGATGGAAAAGAGCTCTCATGTTATAGTAGTAGTTTGGATTTATTATTGGAATCCGGTTATTTAAATAAGAGGCACTATATAGGACTCATCCTATATTACCAAATTTTACAATTTGTATTTAAGGTTTCCTATTGGCTCGGGGTAAATTTAGAATAAAAAACTAACTGAAATGAATGAGCGGGAAATGGAAAAAGGTGGAGTAAAATATGTTATAATATTTTTTTAATTTCTCTGTTTCTATCACTTTTTAGCTCTCTTCTGTTTCACCTTAATTTTAATTTAATTACTGTAGCTGCTAATATAATGCTTAAAACACAATTTTCACTTCATAAATATTACTTATTTTAATTTTTCGAATCTAATGAGAACAATCTTGATATATTTTATAAAAAATCAAATTTTAACATGGTAAGATAGTTCTAATAAATGAACTGGTTTGATGGAAAAGAAGGGTGTGTGGTTAGGTAGGCTCATCATAATTGTGGGTATTGAATTCGAGATTTGGAGAGAAGGAATTCGACGGACTTGTGTGGGCGTGTTACTTTAATGGGCGTCCGCAAATTTAATACTATATTCATTGTTTTTATTTTTAATAGGTCGAAAAGAATTTATATAATTATATTAGGATGTGTTATATAATTATGTAATTCACTATCATGTTTATTTTGTTTTCCTATTTCAACCGGAATATTTTTATTGTTCAAGATGTGCTATGAGTATTGGCGTTGACGCGTCTTATGAATTTACTACCATATTAAAAAAATTTGTATTTTAATACGTCAAAAATGGTATTTGTAAATATGTTACGTTCTTTTTGGGTGCACTCTATACACTACAACATTTATGCAAGTGAGAATGAAGGATGTATTGAAGTAATAAAGTTTTTAAATACCACATTATAAATATATAAATATTAGAGAAGCCTATGTAAGTGGTAAATGCCCAAAACATTATAAGATTGTTGATGGAAAAGAGCTCTCATGTTATAGTAGTAGTTTGGATTTATTATTGGAATCTGGTTATTTAATTAAGAGGCACTCTATAGGATGCATCCTATAATTACCAACTTTAACAATTTTCATTTAAGGTTTCCTATTGGTTGGGGGTAAATTTAGAACAAAAAAGCTCGAAATAAATGAGCGAAAAATGGAAAAAGGTGGAGGAAAATATGTTATAATATTTTCTTAATTTCTCTATTTCTATCACTTTTTATCTCTATTTTGTTTCAGCTTAATTTTAATTTAATTACGTAGCTACTATATAATGCTTAAAATATAATTTTCACTTCATAAATATTATTTAGTTTAATTTTTTGAATCTAAAGAGAACAATCTTGATATATTTTATAAAAAATCAAATTTTAACATGGTAAGATAGTTCTAATAAATGAACTGGTTTGATGGAAAAGAAGGGTGTGTGGTTATGTAGGCTCTTCATAATTGTGGGTATTCAATTCAAGATTTGGAGAGAAGGAATTCGATGGGCAGTTGTGGGCGTGTTACTGTAATGGGCGTCTGCAAATTTAATACTATATTCATTGTTTTTATTTTTAATAGGTCGAAAAGAATATATATTATTATATTAAGGATGTGCTATATAATTATGTAATTCACTATCATGTTTATTTTGTTTTCGTATTTGAACCGGTATATTTTTATTGTTCAAGATGTGCTATGAGTAATGGCGTTTACGCTTCTTATGAAATTACTACCATATTAAAAAAAGATTGTATTTTAATATTTCAAAAATGGTATTTGTAAATATGTTACGTTCTTTTTGGGTGCACTCTATAGACTATAACATTTATGCAAGTGAGAATGAAGGATGTATTGAAATAATAAAGTATTTAAATAACACATTATAAATATATAAATATTAGAGAAGCCTATGTAAGTGGTAAAAGCCCAAAACTTTATAAGATTGTTGATGGAAAAGCGCTCTCATGTTATAGTAGTAGTTTGGATTTATTATTGGAATCCGGTTATTTAATTAAGAGGTACTCTATAGGACTCATCCTTTAATTACCAACTTTTACAATTTGTATTTAAGGTTTCCTATTGGCTCGGGGTAAATTTAGAATAAAAAACTAACTGAAATGAATGAGCGGGAAATGGAAAAAGGTGGAGGAAAATATGTTATAATATTTTTTTTAATTTCTCTGTTTCTATCACTTTTTATCTCTCTTTTGTTTCACCTTAATTTTAATTTAATTACTGTAGCTACTACTAAAAAGCTTAAAACATAATTTTTACTTCATAAATATTATTTATTTTAATTTTTGAATCTAAAGAGAACAATCTTGATATATTTTATAAAAAATCAAATTTTAACATGGTAAGATAGTTCTAATAAATGAACTGGTTTTATGGAAAAGAAGGGTGTGTGGTTAGGTAGGCTCTTCATAATTGTGGTTATTCAATTCGAGATATGGAGAGAAGGAATTCGACGGACTTGTGTGGGCGGGTTACTGTAATGGGCGTCCGCAAATTTAATACTATATTCATTGTTTTTATTTTTAATAGGTCGAAAAGAATTTATATAATTATATTTAGGATGTGCTATATAATTATGTAATTCACTATCATGTTTATTTTGTTTTCCTATTTCAACCGGAATATTTTTATTGTTCAAGATGTGCTATGAGTAATGGCGTTGACGCTTCTTATGAATTTACTACTAGATTAAAAAAGTTTGTATTTTAATACGTCGAAAATGGTATTTGTAAATATGTTATGTTCTTTTTGGGTGCACTCTATAGACAACAACATTTATGCAAGTGAGAATGAAGGATGTATTGAAGTAATAAAGTTTTTAAATACCACATTATAAATATATAAATATTAGAGAAGCCTATGTAAGTGGTAAATGCCCAAAACATTATAAGATTGTTGATGGAAAAGAGCTCTCATGTTATAGTAGTAGTTTGGATTTATTATTGGAATCTGGTTATTTAATTAAGAGGCACTCTATAGGATGCATCCTATAATTACCAACTTTAACAATTTTCATTTAAGGTTTCCTATTGGTTGGGGGTAAATTTAGAACAAAAACCGACCGAAATGAATGAGCGAAAAATGGAAAAAGGTGGAGGAAAATATGTTATAATATTTTCTTAATTTCTCTATTTCTATCACTTTTTATCTCTATTTTGTTTCAGCTTAATTTTAATTTAATTACTGTAGCTACTATATAATGCTTAAAATATAATTTTCACTTCATAAATATTATTTAGTTTAATTTTTTGAATCTAAAGAGAACAATCTTGATATATTTTATAAAAAATCAAATTTTAACATGGTAAGATAGTTCTAATAAATGAACTGGTTTGATGGAAAAGAAGGGTGTGTGGTTATGTAGGCTCTTCATAATTGTGGGTATTGAATTCGAGATTTGGAGAGAAGGAATTCGACGGGCACTTGTGGGCGTGTTACTGTAATGGGCGTCTGCAAATTTAATACTATATTCATTGTTTTTATTTTTAATAGGTCGAAAAGAATATATATAATTATATTTAGGATGTGCTATATAATTATGTAATTTACTATCATGTTTGTTTTGTTTTCGTATTTGAACCGGTATATTTTTATTGTTCAAGATGTGCTATGATTAATGGCGTTTACGCTTCTTATGAATTTACTACTGTATTAAAAAAAGATTGTATTTTAATACGTCGAAAATAGTATTTGTAAATATGTTACGTTCTTTTTGGGTGCAATCTATAGACTACAACATTTATGCAAGTGAGAATGAAGGATGTATTGAAATAATAAAGTTTTTAAATAACACATTATAAATATATAAATATTAGAGAAGCCTATGTAAGTGGTAAAAGCCCAAAACTTTATAAGATTGTTGATGGAAAAGCGCTCTCATGTTATAGTAGTAGTTTGGATTTATTATTGGAATCCGGTTATTTAATTAAGAGGTACTCTATAGGACTCATCCTTTAATTACCAACTTTTACAATTTGTATTTAAGGTTTCCTATTGGCTCGGGGTAAATTTAGAATAAAAAACTAACTGAAATGAATGAGCGGGAAATGGAAAAAGGTGGAGGAAAATATGTTATAATATTTTTTTTAATTTCTCTGTTTCTATCACTTTTTATCTCTCTTTTGTTTCACCTTAATTTTAATTTAATTACTGTAGCTACTACTAAAAAGCTTAAAACATAATTTTTACTTCATAAATATTATTTATTTTAATTTTTTGAATCTAAAGAGAACAATCTTGATATATTTTATAAAAAATCAAATTTTAACATGGTAAGATAGTTCTAATAAATGAACTGGTTTTATGGAAAAGAAGGGTGTGTGGTTAGGTAGGCTCTTCATAATTGTGGTTATTCAATTCGAGATATGGAGAGAAGGAATTCGACGGACTTGTGTGGGCGGGTTACCGTAATGGGCGTCCGCAAATTTAATACTATATTCATTGTTTTTATTTTTAATAGGTCGAAAAGAATTTATATAATTATATTTAGGATGTGCTATATAATTATGTAATTCACTATCATGTTTATTTTGTTTTCCTATTTCAACCGGAATATTTTTATTGTTCAAGATGTGCTTATGAGTAATGGCGTTGACGCTTCTTATGAATTTACTACTAGATTAAAAAAGTTTGTATTTTAATACGTCGAAAATGGTATTTGTAAATATGTTATGTTCTTTTTGGGTGCACTCTATAGACAACAACATTTATGCAAGTGAGAATGAAGGATGTATTGAAGTAATAAAGTTTTTAAATACCACATTATAAATATATAAATATTAGAGAAGCCTATGTAAGTGGTAAATGCCCAAAACATTATAAGATTGTTGATGGAAAAGAGCTCTCATGTTATAGTAGTAGTTTGGATTTATTATTGGAATCTGGTTATTTAATTAAGAGGCACTCTATAGGATGCATCCTATAATTACCAACTTTAACAATTTTCATTTAAGGTTTCCTATTGGTTGGGGGTAAATTTAGAACAAAAAACTGATCGAAATGAATGAGCGAAAAATGGAAAAAGGTGGAGGAAAATATGTTATAATATTTTCTTAATTTCTCTATTTCTATCACTTTTTATCTCTATTTTGTTTCAGCTTAATTTTAATTTAATTACTGTAGCTACTATATAATGCTTAAAATATAATTTTCACTTCATAAATATTATTTAGTTTAATTTTTTGAATCTAAAGAGAACAATCTTGATATATTTTATAAAAAATCAAATTTTAACATGGTAAGATAGTTCTAATAAATGAAGCTGGTTTGATGGAAAAGAAGGGTGTGTGGTTATGTAGGCTCTTCATAATTGTGGGTATTGAATTCGAGATTTGGAGAGAAGGAATTCGACGGGCACTTGTGGGCGTGTTACTGTAATGGGCGTCTGCAAATTTAATACTATATTCATTGTTTTTATTTTTAATAGGTCGAAAAGAATATATATAATTATATTTAGGATGTGCTATATAATTATGTAATTTACTATCATGTTTGTTTTGTTTTCGTATTTGAACCGGTATATTTTTATTGTTCAAGATGTGCTATGATTAATGGCGTTTACGCTTCTTATGAATTTACTACTGTATTAAAAAAAGATTGTATTTTAATACGTCGAAAATAGTATTTGTAAATATGTTACGTTCTTTTTGGGTGCAATCTCTACAACATTTATGCAAGTGAGAATGAAGGATGTATTGAAATAATAAAGTTTTTAAATAACACATTATAAATATATAAATATTAGAGAAGCCTATGTAAGTGGTAAAAGCCTAAAACTTTATAAGATTGTTGATGGAAAGCGCTCTCATGTTATAGTAGTAGTTTGGATGTATGATTGGAATCCGGTTATTTAATTAAGAGGCACTCTATAGGACGCATCCTATAATTACCAACTTTTATAATTTGTATTTAAGGTTTCCTATTGGCTGGGGGTAAATTTAGAATAAAAAACTAACTGAAATGAATGAGCGGGAAATGGAAAAAGGTGGAGGAAAATATGTTATAATATTTTTTTAATTTCTCTGTTTCTATCACTTTTTATCTCTCTTTTGTTTCACCTTAATTTTAATTTAATTACTGTAGCTACTAATATAAAGCTTAAAACATAATTTTTACTTCATAAATATTATTTATTTTAATTTTTCGAATCTAATAAGAACAATCTTGATATATTTTATAAAAAATCAAATTTTAATAGTAAGATAGTTCTAATAAATGAAGGTTATTATGTAATTCTATGTCATTATTATATAATCGATATGTTTATATAATTGTTTTGGATCTATTATACATTGTTGGTATAAATCCTTTATGGCCCATTGCAAATATGTTATGTTTTTTCTATGTCCATTCTATGTTACACGGATGTTATAAAATTGTTATCTCCAATTACAAGTATGTTATATCATTTTTATGTCCATTTTATGAGCCTATTATTTGACATACAGTGACATAAACGCAACATAACGTACATATTGGGAGCATAGATTCGTTTTATGATTCTATTACATATTTGTTATGTCCAGTTTATAAGACGCTTATGACATTGGTATGTACGCTTTATGTGCATTGTGTCACTGTTATGTATATTTTACGTCTTCTTTACGAATTATTACATAGGTATGCTACATATTAGGAAATGATAGCATAATCAGTTTAAACTACTAATTGTGAAAGTCTCCATTATATCATATTATGTACATAGAATATACATAGAATACACTTGTATCACAATTATATAACCATTATACCGACATACAAATTCGTTTACTCAGAAAGTAATAAAAACTCTAAAATTGATGTATCCATCGAAGATCCACCACTAGCTTCACATAATTGATCTTCAAGCCATCTCTTCATTCCTACTATTCTTTCCAGCCAATACACCTGTAAAGTATAAACACTATTTACAACTTATGAAAATATATTTTTCAGATAAAACAAGAACCCCAACAAATCTGGATCTAAACAACATCAAATTAAAAAATGGAATCACATATCTCAATCTAAGACAACATAAGATCTAAGAAGAGAATACAAATCTAGATCTAAAACAATATCATATCTAAAAGGGGAAGCACAAATCTGGTTGAAATTAGTTGTTAGCTCGTAAAAATTCTACACCAGCATCGTTTTTTTTGTCTTCTCCCTCAACCTTCGTTGAAAAATTTGAAAATGTTCATAAATCCTCAAAACGTTCAGAAATTCAAATAGAAACAGTGATAAATCCTCAACGAAGGGGATGAGAAAAAGTAAATTTTTTTAGATAAATGAGTTATGTATTTACAACAGAAAAAAAAGGAAGGATCTAAATGCAATTTTGCCTCTCTTCTTATCTTTAAATCTTGTTATGACAATCGATTCCATCAGAAAAGGAAGAGTTTTAGTTCGAGAGGGGTATGCTTGAAGAGAAAGCCATTGAAGAGAAGAGAGAAGGGAGAGAAGAGAGAGAGAGAGAGAGAGAGAGAGAGAGAGAGAGAGAGAGAGAGAGAGAAATTTCTAAATAAAATGGAGGAATACATTAGGTAGGTGGGTTAAAATGATGTAAATTTTGAAATTCAAATTTATATCTAAATCTTTCACAAATAACCCTATGAAATCTCAACCATTCAATTTAGAATGGGCTGAAACAAAATATAAAATCATTGGATTAGTCTATAGGATGCATCTTATAGATTTGTTTATTGGTTGAATAGCAATTTTGCTATTGTTGTGAGGACATCTTCTAAGTGTCCTCGCGGTGAGGACACTATTAATAATCATTAGATTTATGGAGAATGCTTCAATACCCTGACACATAACGTAATACTATTAGGCTTTATAATTAATATATGAGTGTTTCTTTTAGAATCATTAAGCTTAGGCTTATCATACAATATAAGTATTCAATCTTTTAAAAATAAAATCATTAATGAATCCAACTTAACACTGTTTTCTCAACGTCATCATAATTTAGCACTATTTGGTTTGTCAACTTTCATATATTCTCCTAACAGCTTAAATACGTATTTGTGTACAGATAACATTTTTTGTGATGTTAAACCTCTGTTATGTCTGGTAAAAGCAAAGCAATATTCTCTTGATTACCGTAGCCATTCAATCTTCTGCAAAAACCTTAAGCCCATCAAAATCAAAAGCCGTAGCTGACACACTACAAAAACTACCATTTTAAAAGCGGGTTTTTGTCATTTTAACAGCGGTTTTATCTAATGTTAAATTTTTTTACAGCTGTTTCAAAACTGTTGTTAAAATGTTCAATGCTAAATATTATAACAGCAGTAAGACCTTCCGCCTTTAAGCAAATCAAGTTTAACAACGGATTTAGCACGACCGTTGTTAAATTTAACAACGGTTTTACCAAGGCCGATGTTAAATTTAACAGCGGTTTTATTGCGGCCAATGTTAAATGATGTAATTTAACAACGATTTTGTTGATGCCATTGTTAAATGATGTTCAATTTAACATCAGTATTGTTGTGGCCGTTGTTAAAATAATTTCAGTAAAATAATGTAGTTCCCTCCTATTATTTTGACCTTAAACACCTCAATTGTGAATCAAACCCATGGCGTTTTAGAATAGAATAGAAGTTTGGAAAGTTGCCTTACCACTAGGGTAATGACTCATATATTGTTCAACTACCAAATCTAACTGTCTATAATCTGAATTTTTTAGGATTATATAACAGCGGATACCCACAATTTCGTTGTTAAAAGTGAACCTTTAATAGCGATAACAAAATATCCAAAGTTAAAATGTTGACATTTTAATAGCGGCTAAAGCAAGCCGTTGTTAAACATACACTTTTAACAACGGATTTTCAAAGTCGTTGTTAAATGGTTACTTTTAACAGCGCTTTGTGTTTATGCCATGTTAAATTGACATTTTTAACATTGGATTTTTTCAGCCATTGTTAAATATGAACCTTTAATAACGGATTTGTTGGCCGCTGTTAACATTTTGTGGAAATTTTAACATTGGTTATGGTAGCCGTTGTTAAATTGTAGTTTTCTTGTAGTGACATCTCTTTTGACTCTATCGAAACAGACCAATGATGGCCACTGATAATAATGGTGTGGCCGTTTTGACCATAAACTTCCCATCAAACATATCAAAGATGGCCGCCGAAGATGAAGCTTATTTGGATTCTTAACCTTGAGATCTCTGCAAGCACATCAATAGATTCGAGCAATGGGCTCCGCGATCTGGTTTGTGCTTTTGTGCTTGCTTGAATCAGATTCCGAAGCTTTGTTGAGGTAGGGCAAGGTTGGAATCTACTGCGGCGGCGGAAGGATGATGATGATAGGTGGAGCGAATTGTTTTTTACCCTTAGATGAATCATTGGGTGATATTTTGGTTAGGTTTGAGTCGACAAGTGTTGTTCAACAATGGATAGAATAATGCTGATTGTTGGCTGTTGGTGTTCCTCAACCATCATCCAATTAACAGAATAATTTAACAGTATCTTCAGGGTGTCGAAATGATTGCCTTGAATTTAAACATCATGATCCAATGAATCTTATCTAAAATTTGTTTTGGATTAGATTGTACCTAATCAAATTAAATATGAGAATTTTAAAACAAAAGGAAATCTAATTACAGAAATCTGATCCACAAAATCTCAGCACCACTTTTCTTTCTCCAAATTCCAAAACGACAAACCCTCCCCCGTTTCCAATTTTCCAGACCAATCGGTGTTTCATCAGGAACAAGCAGGTCGTCGCCACCGACAGCCGACCGCTTTGAAACTGACGGACGACCAATCTTCCTCACTGACGCCTGTTGCCGACGCCCGATCGCCCATTCTTCTCTATTTGGTTTTTGCTACAACCTAAATAACTATCTCAATCAGTTTTGATTTTGATTGATCGGTTTTGAATATTCTAATTTCTTCTAACCAACTGTTTTTAATTTTCATTCAATGTTGTTCCAGAATTCCGATTGTGTTTCTGCATTCGAGGATATCCGATTTAGATTCCTTTTTCTTTCATGTTAAACCTTTTTTGCGAATGGGGCAAATCGTTCCTTTGTTCATATTTAGTTTATCTGGTGTTAATATTTTATTTTTGGACCATTTTCTGCTTTCAGATTGAGGTAGGAACGTTTAATGGTCCTTCTGATTCTTACCACTGAACAGCAGTGTAGTGGATTTTGTTACTAATTTCTGATTTTTAAGTTTGTATCTTTGTCTTTACAATCTTTGCTTAATTTCTGCTTTTGGTTTGTTATGTTCAAACCGAATAAATTAGGTCTTATTTGTGCTTAATTCTTTTCATTGGTTTTTTGTGATCCTAATTAGATTTAGGTACATATATTTTTAAAATAGTGTTTTAATAAAAATAAATAAATAGAGAGAAAGAATTTAATTATTATTTTTCTTCGAAAAGGGATGGTATTTAAATTTGTCATTCCTTAAAAACGATCGAAAGAGCGTATAATGTGCCTATCAGAGGTACAGACTCCACAGATGGAGCTGTATGGGCCGCGGGTCTCCGCCAAAGAGCGTTAACCTTGGTACTTGTTCACCAACATACAGACAACGATAAAGAAAACAGTCACCGTAAAAACAATAAGTATAAGTGCGCAGACACACGACTTACTACTAAAATAAAACCTTGTTATGGACACTGCAATGTCCTCATTGGAAACACCATAAGACTAGTCTCATGATTATCCACTTGATCAGCTTAGTTAAGGGGCTCTGGGCCTAGCTGGCGGGTGATTAGGGCAATTCGGGGCGCGACACTCCTCGTTCTTGAAATCCTCCTCTATGATTCCCCTGTCGAAGGATCCGGGGGCCGCACTACTGTTTCCAGTGCCGGAAAGACCGGAGGCCGCAGCGGGCTGTGACTCTGCAGTTGCGGTGGCTGATTGATATACGGGATCTCGTGGTGTATCTTACCTGCGGCGGCAAGCGAGAGGGATTGGGCAACGAATTGAGGTGAAGACTTGTGCTGGGTCACCGGAGGATTCATAGATCTAGGTGGTTCCAATCCTCTAGAATTCCAGCACAAAATTCTCTACGCGAGAGGGGCATCTAGGGCAACATGCGGCTGCGGCTTCTTCTGTTTAGAAAGAAATAAAGTATTCAAATCACTAAAACATGTACTAGAAGAGGAAATTAAATGAAATTAAATAAAAACTATCCACAAAATCCGCCCCTTATCAATTGAGGAGAGAGGGATGGTAATTTGAGACTATTAAAGAGTGGTGATATATGCCGTTAAGTATGCACCTTTCTTATCGTTTCACAAATGATCAAATTAATTTTGACACCAATTTTATGAATTTGATTGATTATCATCAAGAATCGGATTGAAAAACTCGAATATCAAACTAAACATTAAAAGAGCCGATTTACGGAGACAAATACGAAATATGACTGGATTTGCTTAGAAAGTAAGTGTTCAATTAGGGTACTTAGCAAATCAAATCTTCACTTGAAACCTCTTCACAGAAGCGCAATTTCCTTCATGTTATCGGAGTTCCGAACGTTGAGCCGACGTGACGGTGAGTGGAATGGTGGTGGTTGGTGGTTCTTTCGTGGGAGTCTTGGGCAACGACGAGCACCGATGAGAAGTGGCGACGGAAATCGATTGCGTCCTTCCTCTCACCTCTTGATCGAAGGAAAACTTGTTAAAGGATGAACCGTGTAAGTGTGTGTGTGTGTAAGCAATTCTTATAGACATGAGATGCTTAAAAGTATGTGAAGCAATCAAATTAAGCACTCACTTTCTAGAGCTTCTCTTTGCGGTGCTTTTCGGGGATTTTTTGAACTTAAAAAGATTTCAATCTCTCTAAAAATATCCAAAATTACTCCATCCTAGAGTTCAACAAGTAACCAGCAAAACAAAAACTACGTAAATGCCTATACTAAAATCACGCCAAGTGACAAAAATCACAAGTTCAAGGTTTGAAGACGGTGGAGGGTGAAGGTCTGAAGGATGAATCCAGGCCGAATTGAATTCCATCCATTCCTAATTCTGTACGACAAATTGAATTTGGTGATCAATTAGGATAATAAAATAAAGCTAAGGACTAAATTTATATGTCAACTAATTTAGGGAGAAAATAGCCATTAATGACCTAAAATCCAAGTAGGCTGCTTAGTTATTGCTTCACAGTACGTTATATAAGCGTCAAGTAGGGAGTGTACCGTTGCACTCGGCTGTACCAGAACGAGCACCTTAATTTAATTGATATTTTCGAAAAAGAACAATTTCCTTTCTAGTTATTTATAGTGACTTATTTTCTCCTACCCACTCAACCCGCCCAACCCAACTCAAATTACCCGAATTACCTCATTAAATATAATTTATTTCCTAAAACTTACATTAAGAATTTAACTTTCTTTAGTAAGATTTAAGTTTATTATTTTGACCCAGTAGGCAATCCCAGCAGACCCGCAACCCTTTCAACACGGTGACAAATGAACCCAAAACACGATGAGCCCATTGCTCGACAAACCCGTGATCGATGAACCCGGCTGACCTGAATAACTCATAACCTGATGAACCAGTAACCCGAGTAATATGTAACCTGACTAACTCGTGACCTAACGAACGAGATACACTCTCAAGTTCTGGACGACTCAATCGTGGTCATCTCACGCTGCGATGTTTGGGCTAAGAACGACAACTCATGTCTGATCGAGAAAGGCAATCAACTCCCACCCCCAATCACCAATCACCACCACCACAACCACAAATCCCTAAAGAAATGCAATCAACTCATCACTTCATACATGCAGGTCAACAAGAAGTGACATGCCCCAACTAATAATTCTTTAATCTTGAAACTGTTGATGTAGCATAACATAGTTCGTAGTCCTTGTAACCCGTTTTTATATTCTTTTGTTTCTTTTGCTTTATTTTAATTCTGAATTAATTTGTTTTAGTGTCTTCCTTCATCTACTTGAATTTGTTGTTGTTGAGACCTATCAAAGAGAGAAAGGACTAATGTTTAGGAAGATCCAACCTATTTAAAAAATATATAAAAAGTGATATAATTTATTAAATTTTTTTTGTATAGATTTCAAATTTTAATTATCTCCGTTAATCTTTATTTGTTGAATTGAACACGAAAAATAACGTGAAGACCGGAAAAAATACAAAATATACCCTTGACATTAAAATATAAATTATAATTAAAAAAATATAAAAAAAAATTATCTCTTAATCTCCTCCACCCACCGATTCCTCTCACCCACCTTCCCTCTCTCCCTCCTCCAACCTATCTCCCTTCTCACCTCCTCTCTCTTCCTCTCATCAATTTTCTTACATTACATCAGTAAATGGAAGAATGTAGAGATCAGAAGCCAACAAAACCCAAGCACCGCAAGGGCTTGTGATCGCCGGAGGAAGACCACCGCCTCCTTTGCTACATCGTTAAGAACGGCCACGGCTGTTGGACCACCAACCCCATCAACGCCGTAATTAACCACTTCCCGTAACGAATTTAACCCCCCTCCTTACCTCTCCGCTCCTTCTCACCTACCTTCTATTTTTGCTTCCTCGCCTATCTACCTCTTCTCACCTTGAATCTGTCTTCTTCTTTCATATTTTTCTTCTACTTCGTTCTTTAGATCTTTTTTCTCCTTCATGACAAGAGTTTTAATTCTTTAAAATTTTTATTCTAAATTTTTTTTAATTCTTAATTTTCTTTCCTAGATCTTTATCCTTTATAATTTTAGATTTAGACCTTTTATTTCAAAATAAAGTGAATATATTAAAAAAGGAAGAGAGTTGATGATTCTAAGTTGCTGAAGAATGTCATGTAAAAGAAAAGAGAATGGATGGTCTTGGGTTGTAAGAGAATTAATTATTTAGAAGAATGTATTTTTTTTTTGGAGGTTGTTATTGTCAGCGGAGGGTATTTATCCGATGCGATGGAGGAGATAATTAGGCGGAACCTGGATTTTTTTATTTTTGTTTCGATATTTTTTATGAATATAATAAAAATTATTATTATTTATGATGTGGAGCCTATATGAAAGATAAGTTAGAAAAAATGTCATTAATATTAAGTTTGAATGTTAAGTTGACAGTCAAATATACTAACTGAAATTCTATACTACAAAAAACATTTTCAATAGGGCATATTATTTTTGATATTTTTGAATAGATTGAACCTCCTTGAAACATTAATCTTGAAGAGAAAAGACCAAAGTTACTCAAACTATGACTCGATAACATGTGATCCATGCTCCATTTGTTGGGCATACACTAAAAATATTGATGAAATTTGTTTGGTAAAATTAAAAAAGGCCATTAAAAAAGTCAATCCTGTTATGAATATTGTTATTATGGTGCATGAATGCCCATTGTGTAACCTATACATTAACCATGAGAATCAATACCATTATCTCCTATTCAAGTGTAGTTATGTTAGTCATTAGGGGTTATGTATCATGAGCCTATAAATAGTGTTCACTCTTGTATGTTTGACACACATCAATAAGAATACTCTTCTCCTCCCATATTCTTACTCTTCTTTATTTTAGTTTTAGAACACGTTATCAGCACGAAGTTCTGCCGTCGAGCAATTTATTGTAATCGTGTGACAAAGAGTTAGTTTTACTTGCGGGATGAGCTAGTGCATACAAAACAACACATATGACCAATGAGTTCATGCTTATGCTCCTTATGCCAGTTTTTGCAATTCCATTATTGCGCACGACTGCTCGATTCTCGAAAGTTTACAAAGATTGTTAAGTGCTTTTTATATCCTAACCTTTTCAAAGTTGGCCTATTTTATTTTAAAGTTGTCCTCTTGAAAGAATATAATTTTTTTTTCTTAGCGTTTGATGCTTTGTTAGTTAAATATATCGTATTCCTTTTATCCAATATTACTTTCATTTTTTTAAAATAAATATTATTCTAATCTGTTGAGATTCTACATAATTATCATTCTAACCAATCAACTTTATTACTGATTATTCTGAACATCCATTGGACGTTTTTTTTCTTCTCGTTTTTCATATTTTGGGTCCTATATATTCTTTTATAGTTTCGATTTGACCAAAAAATATTATAATGATAAAAACGTGATGTATACATATTACTATTTGCAGTTTTCATTATATTGATCTCTTTATTGTTTTGGTTAATCTTTATTTTTTTCTCATTTATTTTATTTTAATGTTAAAAAATAGTTTTTACAATTATTTTCATATGAACTTCATTATTAAAGTTGTGATATGATATACTTGATTGATTTATCATATGATGTAACTCAATTTTGGTTATCTTTATAGCATGTTAATATTGAGTTCACAACTTTTGAACCGAATAATGCACGGGTGATGTATATTTTATCGATTTTACTCAATATTAAAGCATGTTTGTCAAAAGGAAAATAGATTATGGTTATCTTATTATTATTATTATAACCATTATTTTTGTAACGTTGGTCATCACATTAGTACATTATGCTTATCTTACTATTTTTTTAATTATCAACAACAATTGTCATTAAATATTTAAATGGCTAATGGCCATGCCATTATTAATGGAATCGTAAGTTAAGTTTACGGATTAAATAAATGTATTGTATACGTTGCTATTTACAATTTTATTATACTATATTCATGTCATTATTAATTCGTTCATAATGTGATCTTATTTATTTATTTATTTTGATAATTATGTCAAACTTTTTGAAATTTGAGTATGTGGTCTTTGATATTTCGGGCAAGAATTACTCTTCATGGCCATTAGAGGCTAAAATCCATTTGTAATGGTATTGGTGAAATCAGACGATAAAGCACGTCTTATCAAGACAAAGCTAAAGCTTTGCTATTTACTCGCCATCATCTCAATGATAGGCCGAAAGATGAGTACCAAGAGGCAAAACGTATCGAAAGGATAAAACTATAAAGATATTTTCTATGTCTCGAATATTAAAGGTTGAAGTGACAAAATATCAATCTTTGTCGTGATTGATTGTACTCATAAAAGCCCGATATGATTGAATGTCCCAAGAGACACATATTTGGAGAAACGGGCTATCTTATGTCTCCATGAAGTGAGTGGATATAATCATATGTCCACAAAGTGATTAGACAATATATATTCTCACAAAGTCAATACACTATTGTGGAGAAAAGACCTATTATTTTGGTCATGTGATAGAAGTTTGCAGAGTGTATCTTTACCCATGAAAGGGTGTTGTGAACATAACAATTGTGGTTATATGAGAATTATTGATCCATTAATTGGTGAGTAGATGATTGAGAAATATCTATATTTATCATTTAAACTATGTACCATTTTCATGACAACATGAGTATTTTATGATGAGAATCACCATAATTAAATATGATATATATCACATCGATAGTGAACCAAGATATATGGTGTAGTACAACATTTCTCTCAAGCTCTAGATCGAGCTATTATATTGTTCACGAAGGAACAAAATCCTTATTCCAGTTTGTTTAGGATCAAGAGAGGAACAATAATATGGTCTATGGCTATATAATTACTGAATCAATAATATTATCCTCCAATTTGTACTACACATATGTTATTGTGATTGAGATACATATATATATAAATGTAAACTATAAGTTTACTCGTCCTAACAACTATTATTTGGCATAACCGGTGAGACCATCCCGGTTCAATCATGATGCGAATTGATAAGTACCTCTATGGTCAATTTCGATGATTCCATAATCTAAAGTGTATGTTCTATTGAAGATTGTTGTGCATGATGGTCTCAACTTGGGTATTCTAAAGAAATGATTCCTAAGGTTATAGGGATTTAAGTAGTTCTTGTGACTCCCCTACTTCCTGGGAACACGAACGATTTTTTGTTCTGTCAACAAGGTTTCATTTCTAGGAAAGCATTTTCACCTTTCCGTTACCCATTGTTGGGTAAGTCTCCAACACAAAATAACTCATTTTTGGGTTGCTTATTCTCAAATAGAGTAGATTGTTGGATAATCATCAACCAAAGTAAGATCATTTCTCTTGCACGCAAAAAGTAAGGGTGATATTTATGGATCCACACACCCGACATGTTGACCAATTATCTTAATTGATGCATCAACTAGATGGTCACATGTATCTAGAAATCAAGAGCTTATAAGATTACTAGCTCAACTATTTTGGTTATGAGCATATTTCCATGATTATCCAATAATGAAAATGTGTCATTGAAAATTAATATATTATTGTGAACATGTCATTTACATGCACAACACAAATTCGCATTACACCAAGAAATTATCATGAATTCCTCCATTATATTTGGTTTTTGGGTCCAAACCACACATTGCCCATCAATGCATATATGTATATATACATTCGAATTGCTCCACCACATTTTATTATGATGGGTTCTCAACGAAGATTGAGAAATTATTTTGATTACGAGTTCATCGATGGTAAAATATAACATCGCTGTCAGGAGAATTTGATGACTTGTTGGAGGTCTATATTCAAACTTCCCACCATTAGGGGGAGAAACTAAAGGTTGGCCAAGAAATTAGATGAATGATTATCATTTCGATCCTCGCACTAAAAAATATAAACTTGAAGTTCAAAGGTATAATTCATCACTAAAGTTGAATTCATCAACTACTAGACGCCTTTAACGACCCAAATAGAGCAAAGCTATCATGTGCCAACTACAAATGCTCCAATAAATATGATTCCGATATGGGTCAATCTCTTATTACAAATGTGTCTAAAACATGCATGACGCATGATAGACCACTCGGTGTCCCAAAAAAAAAACAAATCCTCAAAACTAGAATGGAGCTATATATCAAGATGGTCAAATTGAGGTTAAGATTATTTAAGCAAAGCCACCAAGCGAAAATAATAATGTGATCAAGAAGAGTCTCAGGTACCTGAAAAATATGAACATAGATATCTCAATTATCTATATCTTGGATGGAAAATACTAGAACCGCAATGAAGTCAATGTCAAAGAAATTATTGCGTATAGTGCAACACTAAATATCATAGATATCTATGAGGATCATGAGCCAAAATGCATGCAAACAAAAGACTGGCTAGAAAATTTTCAATTGAGGTAAAACTAAATTCCCAAGAAAAATGAAAAGTTTTAAGACATAAAATCTTTATATGAAGATGCCAAGCAAATGAGACACATGTTTATCTCATTATAAGTCTTATGAGACATCTCATTTTGAAATGTTCTATCCAACAAACCTATAATATTTTAATTATGAGAAAATATATTCTCATGTGGTGGTTGCAATTACTTTTCATTATTTGATTAGTCTGGCAATTTATGAAGGGATTGAGTTTGCCCCTAATATATGTTATTGCAGCCTATATGGATTGCATAAAAGAATACACATGTGTATAAGAAATCCTCTCAAGAATTTATTTTGCTATAAGCAAACAATTCAAATTCACGTGAACAAATTATATCCAATTGACGTAATATGGATTGAATGATTGAGAGAAGTGGTCCATTTAGCATATCATATATTTCTCTATGCATAAAATTCGATTTCTTTTCATATTGAGTTGAATTTTGAATCATCTTTGTCATATTATATGGTTTTGAAATTCTTACAAAAAATTTTATACTTTATTTTATATTTAAAATGTATTTCTTTTGTTTATAAGAGTTTAAATGTCATCATCATCTTTTGTTACATAGATAATATACACATTATTGAGATTCCTAAAGAGTTTCTCAAAGCAATCAACTATTGATTAGCTATAGAGTTCGAGATAAAAGATGTGGAAGATTACCACTAACTTGCCAACTGTGCATCTCTCTCGAACATGATTTTCGTATATCATCAATGATATACTAATTATATCCAACAAAAAGTTATATGGATATGACATGGCTATCAGTGCCCGGATGGTAGTAGGATCACTATGTGACTCTATGTCGATTGTAATCGACCTTTATTAAGACACAAAAACTACTCGGTTTTGAAGTAGTAATCTTGGTCATATTTGTGTTGGTTGACCATAAATTGGTCTCATGTGGTAATTTTAACCCTTGATGGGCTGTGAAACCAACTTATAAAGCTACACCATCATTCAAAGATATGATCCTATAAATCATGCATGATATTTATTTTGCATATATCCTTGAGTTGCAAGAAAACGTTGCAACATAATGTGATGATTATGTACTCTTTTTCCTTCACTAGGTTTTTATCCCATAGGGTTTTCCTAGTAAGGTTTTAATGAGGCATATTCTCATCTAATGGTCATCCAAGGTGAAGTGTCATGTGAATTATAGATGACCATTGATCATATGATGCATATATTTTATGCACAAACTCCAATGAGTTGAAATATTTATCAACTAAGTGCACCAATGAGAAGAAAATTTGGAGTTGGTGACTGAATGATCTCAACTGATATAATGATGAGTGAGAGTTGATATCCTCAGCAGAGGGAGTCGATGTGAAGGATATCAATGGATATCATCATCAGGGGGAGTCAATACGCAACTGTACTCTTTTTCCCTTAACCATGGTTTTTCCCACTGGGTTTCCCTGGTAAGGTTTTTAATGAGGCAATATCAATATTGTATTCGAAGAACATAATATATATTCTTATCCAATGGACATTCAAAGGGGAGTGTTATGAATATTGTTATTATGGTGCATGAATGCCCATTGTGTAACCTATACATTAACTATGAGAATCAATACCATTATCTCCTATTCAAGTGTAGTTATGTTAGTCATTAGGGGTTATGTATCATGAGCCTATAAATAGTGCTCACTCTTGTATGTTTGACACACATCAATAAGAATACTCTTCTCCTCCCATATTCTTACTCTTCTTTATTTTAGTTTTATAACAAATCCTATCATTATATATAGTTTATGTATTACTTCATGTAATCTATAAATAAACTATTACTTTCTTACAAAAAATATTTATTATTTTACTAAAATAACTCATATCATATTAATCATCAATGGTGGTTATAAAATTCTTTCACTTTTTAGAAAATCTATGAGTTGTTATGAATATTGTTATTATGGTGCATGAATGCCCATTGTGTAACTTATACATTAACCATGAGAATCAATACCATTATCTCCTATTCAAGTGTAGTTATGTTAGTCATTAGGGGTTATGTATCATGAGCCTATAAATAGTGCTCACTCTTGTATGTTTGATACACATCAATAAGAAAGCTTCTCTCCCTCTACTCTTGTGTTGTCTTCTCTTTACTGAGTTTTATAACACGTTATCAACACGTAGCTCTAGCCTCTTAAAGATTCGCAAAGGTTGCTCATAGATATATCTTAATTTCTATGGTTTTATTTATGTTTAGTTTAGATTCTATTTGTTATAATATGAACATTATTGTTATTTTTGTCTTGCCCGATCAGTGGCAAAGATAAAAGTAACAAATGTTATTGATTTGGGTAAGTAATTTCTTCGTGTCGGCGTTTGGGGTCGATCGATGCTTTTGCTTGTCCCATTTTTCTTTGTATTTTCTTTGTCCCGGTGTGGATTGTGCAACATTTTATTTTTAATTGTCAACACCAAATTCTACCCCAAAGATTGATGAAAATATTATTAGCTATATCCTGCTTCTAATATATATATTTTTTACGTTCAAAGCTGTGCTATTTTACGTCCTACTCCGTTTACTTTTGTTCCATTCTTTTGTTTTTATTCGTCTTAGAATACTGAAATTACTAGCCAGTAGTAATACATTTCTGCATTAGTAGCCGACATCAATATATAAGTAAATTAGCATGATAGCATTAGTAATGCGATTCTGTATTATTTGCTTGTTTCATCTTATCTATGTCCAGCTTCCTAGTTGCATCTATCCTCATTTCCAATGTCCTAATATGATAATAATTATTATCGTTTCTTTTATCTATGCTCATTATTATTAATATTATTATTATTTCTTACCTACTTATCTAACGATTCTTGTTTTATAATATTTGATGTGATACCATTTACAATCTTAATTTTTTTTTATTGTATCCATCCTCCAAAAAATAACTTCGTTTTATTTGGAGCCTCAACAACACATTGGATTCAATTTATTCATTAATATGTGTTATTATTTGGAGTATTTCTAATGTATCATGTCTTTATTGTGTGTTTAATTCTTACTTTACTATCTCATTTATACTACCTTAATGTTAAAAATGGTTTTCACCAATTTTCTTCACGTGAGTTTATTTTAAATATTTATGATGTGATTTACTAATTTTATATATCTTTACAATATATCTAATATTTTGAAGTTTAAATTTGTGGCTTTTGATGTCTCGGGTAAGAATTACCCTTCATGGGCATTGGAGGTTACACTTCTAATGGAATTGGTGAAACCATCACAGATGATAATAAAACAGTCTTATCGTGACAACCCCATATCTTTGATCTTTATTCACCATCACCTAAATGAATGGTTGAAAATGAGTAAAACTCATTTATTTTTTGGGAATAACGTCAAAGACATTTATGACCACCACAACTGTATTTTTTCCTTAAAAGTATGATATGACTGACTGTATCAAGAGACACAAGTTGTCCAACGCTATATCTAGCTCATATGTCGGCAATATGGTGATGTCTTGAGAGACACGATATCACTCCCCGAAGTGAATGTTTTTTATATCATGTCCATTGTGACAATACAGTCCCACCAGTGCAAACATCAATACACTATTGCGGAGGAAAATAACTATTATTTTGGTCATGAGAAAGATATTTGAGAAATACTTATTTTCTCATGAAAGGGAGTTGTGAGTTGATGTTGAAAAATTCCAATCACATGAATGGTGATACAATCATCAATTTTATTTTGATGATCGTATACAAATGATATTGCTTCATAAGCCATCAAAATGGAACCTTTTCCTTTGTGGTTGTACATTTATATTGTGTAAAGATTATTCATCCCATAATTGGTGACATAGATGGTTAAGACGACTATGATGGAATATCTCTATTTATCATTTGCACTATCCATCATTCTCTTGAAAAATGAGTATTGATATGATGAGCAATGACATAATATATAACTCATCGATAGTGCATCATATATTGAGTAGCACAAAATCACTCACAAGCTTTAGCATAGCAATTGCATTATTCAAGAAGAAACAAGATCCTTTTATTTATATGATCACAAGGGAGAGGAACGATAATGTGGTATATGACCACCATGAAACTATTAAATGTTGTCCTCCAATATGTACAAGACATGTGATCGTGATTGAGATACATATCAATGTACACTATAAGTTTACTCATCCTGACAACTATTATTTGGCATAATCGGTGAGACCATCCCGGTTCAATCATGATGTGCATCGAGAAGTACATCTATGGTCAATTTCTATGATTTCATAATCTAAAAAGTATGTTCTCTGGAACATTGTTGTGCACGAAGGTCTCAACTTGGGTATTTTAAAGAAATGATTTCTAAAGTTATAGGTTTAAGTAGTCCTTGTGACTCCCCTACCTCCTGGGAACATGAACGATTTTCTGTTCTGTCAACAAGGTTTCGTTTCTAGAAAAACATTTTCACCTTTCCGTTACCCATTGTTGTGTAAATCTCCAAAACAACATAACTCATTTTTGGTTGCTTATTCTTAAATAGAGTTGATTGTTTGGATAATCATCAACTAAAGTAAGATAATTTATCTTACACACAACAAAATAAGGGTGATATTTGGGGATCCATACACCCAACATGTGGACCAATTATTTTAATTGATGTATCAATAGAAGGTCACATGAGTATATGAAAGCAAACTAGAATTGTGAGATTACTAACTCAGCCATTTTGGTTATGAGTATATTTTCATGATTATCTAATAACAAAAATGTGTCATTGAGAACAAATATTTTTCATTTTACTTGTTGTGAATATGTCATTTACATGAACAACATAATTTCGCATTACGCTAAGCGACTATTATAAATTTCTCCATTATATTTTTGTTTTTGGGTCAAAACCTTACTTCCCATCTATTGATATATGGATGTGATATACACATACGAATTGCTCCACCACCATTTATTAGGATGGGTTCTCAACAAAGATTGACAAATTATTTTGATTACGAGTTCATCGATGGTAACATATCACATCGTTGTCAGGAGTATTTTGATGACTCGTTTGGAGGTTTATATTAAAACTTCCCAACATTAGGGGGAGAAAACAAAATTTGGCCAAGAGATTAGATGAATGATCATATCATTTCAATCCCTACACTAAGCAATATGAGTTTGAAGTTCAAAATTTTATAATTCATCATTTGCCAGACACTTTACTGACCCAACCAGAGTAAAACTCTCATGTGCCAACTCAAAATGCTCCAATGAAAATGATGTCGATATTGGGCAATCTAACATCACAAATAAGTCTAAAACCCGCATAAAGTGCGATAGACCACTCGGTTCCAAAGCAAAAAAAACCCCTCAAAAGTGGAATGGAGCTATATATCAAGATGGTCAAATTGAGGTTAAGATTATTTAAGTACATCCACCAAGAGAAAAAAATAATGTGCTCAAGAAGAGTCTCAGGTACCTGAAAGATATGAATATAGATATCTCAATTATCTATATCTTGGATGGAAAATACTGGAACTGTAATGAAGTTAACGTCGACGAAATTATTATGTGTAATGCAACGCTAAACATCATAATATTTTATGAGTATCATGAGCCAAAGTGCATGCAAATAAAGGATTCACTAAAAATTTTCAAGACTTGACATAAAGTCTTTATATATGAAGATATCAAGCAAATGAGACACATGTTTATCTCATTTTGAGTCTTGAAAGTCATGAGTCATCTCATGTTTATTTCATTTTGAAAAGTTGTGTACAACAAACCTATAATATTTTGATTATGAGAAAATATATTCTCATGTAGTGGATGCAACTACTTTTTATTATTCGATTAGTCTGGCAATTTATGAAGGGAAAGAGTTTGCCCCTAATGGATGTCCTTGCAATCTATATATATGGTTTGCATAATAAGAATACACATGTGTATATGAAATTCCCTCGAGGATTTATTTTGCTATAAGCAAACAATTCAAGTTCAAGTTAACAAATTATATCCAATTGACGTCATATGGATTGAATGATTGAGAGAAGTGGTCTATTTAACATATCATACATTTCTCTATGCATATAATTCGATTTCTTTTCCTTGTTGAGTTGAATTTTGAATGAAGAAAAATAATCTTTGCTACATTTTATCGTTTCAAAATTCTTTCCAAAATAATTTTCTTAATTTTATCTGTATTTAAAATGTGTTTGTTTTTGTTCAACGTCATTATATATGACCATTCTTTGTTTACATAGATGACATACATATTATTGAGATTTCTCAAGAATAACTCAAAGAAATCATCTATTTGATTAAAGAAATCACCTTGTAATCATATGATCAGTGGTTCGATCTCTCCCTTCTGGGAAGAAAGCTCTATTTGTAGCTATTTATTGCTTTGTGCGAATTATACATCTTGTTAAGGGGACATTTATCTCTTTAAGATCAATTTGATTAAGGAGATTGAGATGAAAAATGTGGAAGAATAAATCTTACCACTACTTTACAATTTATGCATATCTCTCGAACATGATTCTTGTATATCATCCACGATATACTAATAATTTCCAATAAGAAGTTATATAGATACACTATGGACATAAGTGCCATATTAGTGGTAAAGATCACTATATGTAATCGATCTTCATATAGTCATGAACACTATTTGATGGTTTGTGAAACAAACTAATCAAACCATATCACCATTCAAATACATGATCCTATAGATCATGCATAAAATACATTGATCAACATAATTCCAAAAAATGGTGAAAAGTAATGTGATGATTATGTACTCTTTTTCCTTCACTAGATTTTTATCCCATCAGATTTTTCTCGTAAGGTTTTAATGAGGCTCATCTAATGGTCATCCAAGGGGAAGTGTCATGCAAATTATGGATGACCATCGTTCATTTGACGCATACATTTTATACACAAACTCCAATGAGTTGAAATATTTGTCAACTAAGTGCAACTAAGTGATAACTTGGCTGATTTATTCACCAATGCTCTCTCTGCATCAACTGTTGGGAAGCTAGTCCAATAATTTGGAGTTTGGTGACCGAATGTTCTCAACTGATATAATGACGAGCGAGAGTTGATATCCTCATCAGGGGGAGTCGATATGAAGGATCTCAACCGATATCATCATCAGGGGGAGTCGATACGTATTGCACTCTTTTTCCCTTAACCATGGTTTTTCCCACTGGCTTTTCCTGGTAAGATTTTTAACGAGATAGTATCAATAGCGTACTGGAAGAACATAATATATATTCTTATCCAATGGTCATTCAAGGGGGAGTGTTATGAATATTGTTATTATGGTGCATGAATGCCCATTGTGTAACTTATACATTAACCATGAGAATCAATACCATTATCTCCTATTCAAGTGTAGTTATGTTAGTCATTAGGGGTTATGTATCATGAGCCTATAAATAGTGCTCACTCTTGTATGTTTGATACACATCAATAAGAAAGCTTCTCTCTCTCTACTCTTGTGTTGTCTTCTCTTTACTTAATTTTATAACATGAGTTTAATAATAGTGTCTTCGAACATTTATTTATTCATCGATTCGCTTTTTATAAGACCTTATCGTATTGATAATTAATAAAGTAAGAGCTATTTTAGCAAAATGGTAAATAAATCTATACATTGAAGCCATATTAGTCCACTTCTATTAGACTACAGATCGTACAAAATAAAATACAAACTGTATATAGAAATCGAATTTTCCTCCTATTGAGAGGTAGCAATAATATTACAACTCCGTCAACACGCCATCCCCTCTTTCCCCACCCCCTCTCCTAACGACAATGATCCAAGCATCCCCTCAGTGAGAGGGTTGTGATTAGCTCCTAGTTGTTTTCTCTTGTTGCTTGGCTTTTTTTTTCGATGGACTCTCCTTCTGTGCAAAAGATGATTAGAATAGTTTAAAGCAAAAGTTAGTTAGGATTTTTTGAAGCAAAATACGATTAGGGTTTTGTTTCCTTCTCAAGAGAGAAAATCGACGATGATAATGGTTTCATTAGGACATGATGATGATGTGATGGACTAAGGAGTAAAAATATCGCGGTTAGGCGAAGAAGAATAGTCGGCATTGTTCAAGGGTATCCAGGAACACCCAAAAACCTGACATCGACGGGCTATGACTCCTGGTTCTGTCATGAGGAGTGAATCACTTGCAAGAACTCGTTTGGGGAATCGACTCCTCCGAATGTTTGATGTTTTGGGTGTCCCCACTTCGAATTCCACCGACTGTTTATTTTGGTTGCACTGTTTTTGTTGAGCTTATTTTGGTTGTTGCGTTTTTTAAATGTATTGTTTTTAGTGCTTAGATTATAAGTGGGCTTGGTAGTGAGCCCATGGGTTTAGGTTACCCATTGGAGCCCGCCCACGAATGCAGCCCGAAAGTCTTGGCCCGGTGGATGGTTACCTGTTTTGGTCAGGCCCGTGACCCGCGCGTTTCGAGTGATGGGCAGATACGGATAATAACATATCCGACCCATATCCAATCTGTGAGTTAAAATGATGTATTATTGATATAGGGTATAAAAACAAAATTTCTAGATTAGGGTTTCATTTCAGCCATTTTTTCACGCCTCTCTCAATTTTTCTCCCGACTTCCTCTTTATTGAGCTCCACTGAAACCCTAATTTTCCGCCCAAATCTTCCTTTTCTGTTGATGTTCTTCGAATCCATCCCCACTATAATCATCACCTACCCATATTCAGCTACAAAAATCCTTCAATCCGCACAAATCTGGTTCGAATCGTGCATGCAAAGGATTCGAACCACTGAAACCCTAATTTTCCGCCAAAATCTTCCTTTTTCGTTGATGTTCTGCGAATCCATCCCCACTATAATCATCACCTACCCGTAATCAACCCTTTCAGCGACAAAAATGCCTCAATCCATACAAATCCAGTTCGAATCGTGCATGCAAAGGATTCCTTCCCCTGATTCTATAACTCCCGAGTCCTTAACTCTCTAACAAATTGTTAAACCTTTAATGAACTGTTAAAGTTAACCCCTTAATAAACTGTCTACTTTCTGTTAGTACCCTTAATAATATGTCTACTTTATGATAGTAAACTGTTCAACCCTCAATTGAACTCATAAACCCTTAACTCTCTAACTAAATTTATTAAACCCTTAATAAATTGTTAAACCCTTACTAAACTGTTTAAACCCTTAATAAACTGTTAAACCCTTAATAAACTGTTAAACCCTCAATTGAACTCATAAACCCTTAACTCTCTAACTAAATTTGTTAAACCCTTAATAAATTGTTAAACCCTTAATAAACTGTTAAGCCCTTACTAAACTGTCTACTTTCTGATAGTAACTATCTACCTTTCTTCAATGAATGTAACTGTTAAACTATTTTCTCCTTTTTTTTGTTTTGTGTTCTCATTTCAAAACATTCCCGTTTTCTCAATTAGATGACACTTGAACAACTTCCAAATATACCAGTTGAGAATAATAATGGTCCACCACCACTCCTTTCCCTTGCTAATCCTGAAAACCAACCTGCAAATAATGTTGCCGATCCTCCCTTAGGTTCAACTAGGCCCTTCAAATCAGATGTTTGGCCTCACTTCACCAGAATGTTCATTCATGGAATTTTAAAAGCCAAGTGCAACTATTGTTAGAAGGTTTTGGCTGGGAAGTCCATTAATGGTACTTCTCATTTAAGGACTCACATGAATCGTTGCATTCACAAACAAATCCATGATGGTAGTAAGAGAATCCTAGGCCCTAACTACAAAGCTAAGGGTAATAGTAAGTTGAGTGCCAATCAGTTTCGCAATGAGGTTTGTAAGAATGAACTCTGCATTATGATCTTGATGCATGAGTATCCTCTTTCAATGGTTGACCACCTTTACTTCAAAAGGTTCTGGTGTACCCTAAACCATCTCTTTAAAGTCCCAACTAGGAATACGATTAAGAAGGACATCATTACTCGTTATGGGGATGAGAGGTCGAAAATTCAACGAGTCATAGATGAAAACAAAGGGAGAATAGCTGTAACCACTGATATATGGAATGCCACAAATCAGAAAAGGGGTTACATGGCTGTGACTGCCCACTACATGGACAACAATTGGGAGCTTAGAAGCCATTTAATTAGATTTCTATATGTTCCTGCCCCTCACACTAGTGAGAGATTGGCTGGAAGACTCTCTCAATGTCTTCTTGATTGGAACATTGATAGTACTTTGTCAACGATTACGCTTGACAATTGTACTACCAATGATTCCATGATCAATCTAGTGAGACAGAGGCTTCTCCTTTCCAATCTTATTAAGGATGGTGCTCTTTTCCATATGAGGTGTTCTGCCCATATCCTTAATCTGATTGTGAGGGATGGACTGGACGTTCTGAAAGATGGGATTGAAAAGATAAGAGATAGTGTGGTATTTTGGAGATGCACACCTAGGAGAGTTGAATACTTTCACGAGACTGATCAACAATTGAAACTTAATGTGTCAACCAAACTTTTGCTTGACTGTCCCACTCGTTGGAACTCTACGTACAACATGCTTTCTGCTGCTATCCCATATAAGGATGTGTTTGCTAGATTGAAAGAAAGAGAATCTCAAGCATAACTCTCTCCCTACGGATAATCATTGGGATTTTGCCGTAGTTGTCTGTAAAAAAATTATTGTTTTCAAAGAGATTACAGAGGTTCTGTCTGGTTCTAAATACCCTACTGCCAATCAGTTCTTTTCCAGAAGTCTGTAAATTAAGATTGAGCATGATGGAATGGTTGGGTGATTCTGATTCGATGATTGTTTCGATGGCTGAGAAAATGTGGAATAAGTTTGCTAAGTATTGGGATGACATTTATTTGCTTTTGGCTGTTGCTACTGTCTTGGATTCGAGGTTTAAGTTGGCATTGGTAGAATTTTGTACTGCTAAATTTGGGAGTCCCAATACTGATCTGGTTGGTGAAAGGGTGAAATCTGTAGTTTCTGAATTGGTACTTGAGTATCAACGAAAATCAGCCAATAACATTGGTTCTTCAACCAATTTGGTTCCAAATTCTTCTGCCATCGATATGGATTTTGATCTGTTTGTAAGCCAAAGAAAGAAATCCAGACCTTCTTTATTAACCACTGAATTGGAACACTATCTAGTTGAGGATCTACATCCTAGGACACCTGATTTTGATTTGCTTGGGTGGTGGAAAATTGGTGGTGTGAAGTATCCCATTTTGCAATGCATTGCAAGGGATTTACTAGCGGTACCGGTAACCTCTGTTGCATCGGAGTCAGCCTTTAGTTCCGGTGGGAGGCTTCTTGATCCCCATCGGAGTAGACTGCAACCTTCAACGGTCGAGGAAATGATGTGTTGCAGGAGCTGGTTGCAGAATGATAAGCATGCAGGTATTATTATTAATTATGTAATTCTGTTTGTTCATGATTGTTTTAGTTTATGTTTTGATTTATGTACTTTCTGTAGTTGTAGATGAAGCGGAAATGACACAGCTCGAAGGCGTGTTCTCAACAATGGCAATGGATGATTCGACAGTTGAAGATGCATTTGGTTAGTTAGTTTTTACAGTGCTGGTTTATTAACTATCTCTACTTCTGTTTTATACTGATTCCAACTGTATAACAGATGGAGAAGGAACAACTCAACCACTGCAAGGGGATGGAGATGATGTTGCAGCTGTTACAATCCTTGGCGAATAGTTAAGGTTTGTGTTCTAACTGGCAACTGCTCCACTGTAAATTGGATTGTATTGTTGTTGATACATATTAATTCATTGTTATCATTGGCAGATGAATTGATGAGTTATGAATTGAATGCTGCTGAATTCATGACATTTGATGAGTGCTGAATAAAATGCTTCAAAAATCATAATTGCAGATGCTGAACTGAAGTAGCATAATTGAAGGAAGTCTGCTGAATTGCATTCTTTTGATACATTTAAGTTTATTGATTGAGTTCAGTTTTTAGTTCGAACATTTAAGTTTATTGATTGAGTTTAGTTTTCAATTCGAAGTCTGAAGTCTGACTGTCTGAACTAGTGAACTAGTGAACTATAAGTTCTGTAGTTTTATGTTCTTGAACTGGAATCCAGATGGTCAATTATGTATGTTGCGGATGTTCTTAACTAGAAGTCTGAGACTGATATTTATTGCCAGATTTTGATTTGAGATTATTTAATTTCCAAATTTTTACATATTGTTGGACAAACCCGATATCCACGGGTTTAACCGAAATCCATACCAAAATGGGTTTGGTAACAAAATTTTACCCATTACGTGTAATGGGGCGGTTATGGGTAAAACCGTGGGCAAATTTAACGGGCAACGGATAAGGGGTAACCGCCCCGTAACCGACCCATTGCCAAGCCTAATTATAAGCCTTCTTTAAAAGTTTTTTATTATTTGGAATGATTGATAATACGAATGAATTTGTATTCATTAACTTTTTATGCCATTATGCTTCACCTGTTGTGGGTGGTAATAATCCTCTTAAAAGTTTGTTTGATAAACAATACTCTTAAGAGTTCGTTTGATAAATTCCTCTTAATAGTTCGTTCGATAAAATAAACATAGTTGATAAAAAAACTTTAATAATATAACTGTCCTCTTTTAAAAAAAGATATAAACGGTATATAACATAGAGTTACTAAAGAGGGTTACTAAACGACGCCCTGATTTTCGAATTAAACGACGCCCTACATTCGTTATGACCTAAACGTCCATTTCGTAAAAATGAAAAACGAATTAGTTCAATACAAAAAACCCTTATTTGTTATGTTTTAGTTTGTCGAAAACACTCTTGACGAACCACGAATCAAAATTCGAAAGGTACAAAATTCAATTTTGAATCTGAAAAAAAAAACCGGACGGACCGGCGTTCCGTTCGCCTCTGACCAGCTAGACAGAATTATGGTCCGTCCGCGTGGTCTGACCAGACGGAACGCCGTTCCGTCTGGCCAGCGGCAGCGGACGGACCCGCCATCCGTCTGTGTCCATTTTCTCAATCTCTTTTTGTTAAAAACGCATTATTGAGGGTTACCTGATCGAAAGTCGTCGATCTTCAAGTTTGGAACTTCAATTTCTCGTCGAATCTTCGAGTTCGGATCTTCAACTTCTAACGAAACTTTGAACTTTTGTGTTTTAGATTGAATGTGTTTGTCGAAGATTGAACTTCTTATAAATTTTGAATGTTTATGGAAGGTCAATTTAATAATTTATCATTTTAGGGCGTCATTTAATTCAAAAATTAGGGCGTCGTTTTGGGATTCAGTAAATATCGAATCCTAATATAATTTACCCCAACGGTTCTCTCAAACATAAATAAACTGAATCCCTAAACGACGCCCTAGTTTTCGAATTAAACGACACCCTAAAACAATGAATTACTAAATTATCCTATAATAAATTTCGAAAACTTATACGAATTTCAATCTTCGACAAACTCAATCATTCTCATATTCATGGCGATAACTCGTGCATCCAACCGATACTTCATGTATTAAAATTAGCGAATCGATCTAAACGAATTAAGAGATTTAATTAAATTTCAAAAAAAAAACCAAACGTACCAACCGGACGGATCCGTCCGGTCAGACCACCCAGACGGAGCGACCGTCCGTCTGGTCAGACCACACGGACGGAGCAACCGTCCGTCCGGTCAGACCACCCAGACGGAAATCCGGTCCGTCTGGTTATTCTCGTCGGAATTTGGCCTCGACATGAACATGAAAGTTGTAGACAATCGAACTAGCTTTCCAATGCCGCCGGGCTTGCATCAATCGGACATCGGAGCGATCAGTTATGTCAAAAATACTAAACTGAAACGTTTTTCCACCAAGCCGTTTATTAGAGTTAGTGTTTAGGGTTTAGGGGTTAGTGTTTAGGGTTTAGAGCTTAGTGGTTAGGGTTTAGGGTTTAGATTTTAGTGGTTAGGGTTTAGGGTTTAGTGTTTACGGTTTAGGGTTTAGAGTTTAGTGTTTAGGGTATAGAGTTTAGTGTTTAGGTTTTAGGGTTTAGATTTTAGTGTTTAGTGTTTAAGGTTTAGTGTTTAGGTTTAGGGTTTAAATTTTAGTGTTTAGAGTTTAGGGTTTAGAGTTTAGTTTTTAGGGTTTATGGTATAGATTTTAGGGTTTATGGTTTAAATTTTAGGGTTTAGGGTTTAAATTTTAGTGTTTAGAGTTTAGGGTTTAGGGTTTTGTGTTTTATTTTTAGGATTTAGGATTTAGGGTTTAGGGTTTAAGGTTTAGTTTTACGGGTTCAGAGGTTTAGAGTTTAGGGTTTAAATTTTAGTGTTTAGAGTTTAGGGTTTAGTGTTTAGTGTTTAGTGTTTATGATTTAGTGTGTAGGGTTTGGCATTTAGGATTTAGGGTTTAGAGTTTAGTATTTTGGGTTTAAGGTTTGGGTTTAGGGTTTACTGTTTAGGGTTTAGGGTTTACATTTTAGGATTTAGGATTCAGGGTTTAGGGTTTAGTGTTTAGTGTTTATGATTTAGGGTTTAGGATTTAGTGTTTAGGGTTTAGCTTTTAGGATTTAGGGTTTAGAGTTTAGGGTTTAGAGTTTAGGGTTTAGAGTTTAGTATTTAGGGTTTAGGGTTTAGTTTTTAGGGTTTAGGGTTTACATTTTAGGATTTAGAGTTTAGGGTTTTGTGTTTATGATTTAGGGTTTACGATTTAGTGTGTAGGGTTTAGCATTTAGGATTTAGGGTTTAGAGTTTAGGGTTTAGAGATTAGTATTTAGGGTTTAAGGTTTAGGGTTTAGGGTTTAGTTTTTAGGGTTTAGGGTTTACATTTTAGGATATAGAATTTAGGGTTTAGGGTTTAGTGTTTATGATTTACTGTTTAGGATTTAGTGTGTAGGGTTTAGCATTTAGGACTTAGGGTTTAGAGTTTGTATTTAAGGTTTAAGGTTTAGGGTTTAGGGTTTAGTGTTTAGGGTTTAAACTATAAGCCAAAAACCCAAAATCCAAAACCCAAAATGCTAAACCCTAAACAGTAAAATCTAAACTCTAAACTCTAAACCTTTAAACCCTAAACACTAAACCTTAAACCCTAAATCCTAAATCCTAAACAGAAAACACAAAACTCTAAACCTAAACCTTAAACCCTATACCCTAAACTCTAAACGGCAAACCCTAAACCCTAAATCCTAAACCCTAAAATCTATACCATAAACCCTAAAAACTAAACTCTAAACCCTAAACCCTAAATACTAAACCCTAAACTCTAAACACTAAAATTTAAACCCTAAACCTAAACACTAAACCTTAAACACTAAAATCTAAACCCTAAAACCTAAACACTAAACTCTATACCCTAAACACTAAACTCTAAACCCTAAACCGTAAACACTAAACCCTAAACCCTAACCACTAAAATCTAAACCCTAAACCCTAACCACTAAGCTCTAAACCCTAAACACTAACCCCTAAACCCTAAACACTAACTCTAATAAACGGCTTGGTGGAAAAACGTTTCAGTTTAGTATTTTTGACATAACTGATCGCTCCGATGTCCGATTGATGCAAGACCGGCGGCATTGGAAAGCTATGTCGATTGTCTACAACTTTCATGTTCATGTCGAGGCCAAATTCCGACGAGAATAACCAGACGGACCGGATTTCCGTCTGGATGGTCTGACCGGACGGACGGTCGCTCCGTCTGGGTGGTCTGACCAGACGGACGATCGCTCCGTCTGGGTGGTCTGACCGGACGGATCCGTCCGGTTTGGTTCGTTTGCTTTTTTTTTTTTCGAATCCAAAATTCAATTTCGTACCTTTCCAGTTTTGATTCGTGGTTCGTCGAGAGTGTTTTCGACCAACTAAAACATACGAAATAATGATTTTTTGGATTGAACTAGTAAGTTTTTTATATTTTTCATTTTTACGGAATGGACGTTTAGGTCATTATGAATGTAGGCGTCGTTTAATTCGAAAACCAGGGCGTCATTCAGTAACCCTCTAATAAATCTACAGCTTCCTCTTCATCCTTGAGGTTTCTCTCTGCGCAAGCAAACTTGGTGGAGAATAGCTGAAATACCAAATCTAGACTCAACTCTTCGTAGGAGTACCTAGATTCAAATTTTAGTCATGGACTTCCCGGAGGGAACTCAACAACCGCATCTGGTGCTTGCTCACAAGCTCTTCCTCCTCACCCATCCCGATGTCCAAGACATCGAGAAAGTCCGCCTCAAGGACGAGGTCTTGGATTCCATAAAATCCTATGGTAATTTTCAGAAAATAATTTCTCCGGTGGATTATTCTGAACTTGCTTGATAACTTAGCTGCATCTGGCCTAAACTTCTGTCATCTGTGCTCTTGTTTGCGTGAAGATATGGCCCCGTTGTTTGAAACCCTAGTGGCTGAATCGTTGCTTGAGAAGGATCAGACCCTCTTGGATCAGATGCGGGCAAAGATTGAGGAGGAGCTGAAGAAGCTCGACGAAAAGTGAGTTCTTGTTTGGAACTAATTTTCATATTCATGTTTTTTTCTATATTCGCCCTCCCCTTGTTTCATGTTTTCCGGTTCTAGTGCTTGCGATGATGAGCGTCGGCAGCTTAGGAGAATAGAGTATTGAGGCAATTTTCTGAGTTTTTAGAATTTCAAAACTTGCGATTGAACACGGAGTGTGGGGAAATTATGGTATGAGGCCCACCCAATTGCTCGGTTATTGCTGAAAAAGAATGATATCCCATGATCCCTTCTATAGTCTTGTGTACTTCAGCCTGTATATATGAAGAAGCTTCACTAAGTCGACATTTAACATAGGAAGTGGCTAAAGATTGTTTGTTACTGACAAATTAACCAGTTTTGGACATGTAGATAGTCGCTTTTTGCATTTGATAGATGATTTCTAAGTGAAATTTTCAATTCGGAACCCTATATATTGTTCTACGTATGTTCTCTATGCTAGGGTGGACGTAGTACAGGTTATTAGGCACAATTTATGTTGCAGTAACTCTCTGCAGCGTGTTTAGTTTCTTAATTTCCTCTATACACCATTTGTCCTACTCCTACATTTAGGTCTCTGATTTATAATAATAACTAATTGCCGATTAGTATTGTGATGGTAAGTGAACCTATGGACTAAATGATGTTCTTAGAAGCACAATTCAACTATTTATAGTCACTGGGTTGCTCCAAGCCTCCAATTGAACTATTTAGAATAGACTTGGATTACCCTTTGCAGGAAATTTTGTGCAGTGGTTAATGCTTCTTCGCAAAACATTTGCTAGTCTCTGTTTACAGTATACTGAGGTCTGAGGCGGGGTTTATCTGGTTGTCACTTTTAGGATTGCAGATGCTGAAGAAAACTTGGGCGAAAGTGAAGTTAGAGAAGCTCATTTGGCTAAATCCTTGTTCTATATTGGTATTGGCGACAAGGTAATAAGCTTTACCTTGTTTTTCGATAATAATACTTTCCTGTGTATTACTGCATCTTTAAGGACATTCCCTCTACCAAACTATCTGGTTTCAGGAGAAAGCTTTAGAACAACTCAAAGTGACAGAAGGCAAAACTGTTGCAGTTGGACAAAAGATGGATTTGGTATTCTATACCTTGCAACTTGCTTTCTTCTACATGGATTTTGATCTCATTTCTAAAAGCATTGACAAGGCAAAGAAGTGAGTTGCAACATAACTATATTGGTTTGTTTGTGCTTGCTCTTTGGATTTTACAAATAGCATGAATTATGTGAGTTGATTTGCTTAACTTTCTATTCTCTTATGCCAGCTTGTTTGAAGAAGGAGGTGACTGGGAGAGGAAAAATCGTCTGAAGGTGTATGAAGGCCTGTACTGTATGTCTACTCGCAATTTCAAGAAGGCAGCTGATTTGTTTCTGGATTCTATCTCAACCTTCACTACATATGAGATTTTCCCCTACGACACTTTCATATTTTACACTGTTGTGACTAGCATCATATCTTTAGATAGAGTGTCTCTGAAGCAGAAGGTATCTTTCGATAGAATGTATCCATTAATCTTTCTACATAGACAGTACCTGCTGAAGCTGTTAATTAATTGGAATTGGTTTGTGCAGGTGGTGGATGCACCTGAAATCCTGGCGGTTATAGGGAAGATCCCACATCTTTCAGAGTTTTTGAACTCGCTGTATGATTGTCAATACAAGTCTTTTTTCACAGCATTTGGTATGTTTCGGGATTGCCAATTCCTGTAAATTATGTGTGTCAACTATGTTAATCAAAGATGCAGTTACTAGAACCAGTAGATTTTTATATGATGATTGCGTCAAAATGATGTTTGTTTGTCCGTATATGTTAATCTGACTATCTGACTATTGTGAAATGTTATGTTCAGCTGGGTTGACTGAGCAGATAAAGCTAGACCGATATCTGCACCCTCATTTCCGGTATTACATGAGGGAGGTGAGGACAGTGGTCTATTCTCAGTTCCTGGAGTCCTATAAGAGCGTGACGATTGAAGCTATGGCAAAGGCTTTCGGGGTGACAGTGGAGTTCATTGATTTGTAAGTTGATATTCAATCTTTCTGTCTTTGCTGTGTTATGCAATGTGCTTTAATTGGTAGTTCTAAGAAGTTGAACATGCATGCGTTTCAGGGAACTGTCACGCTTTATTGCAGCAGGGAAACTTCACTGCAAGATTGATAAGGTAGCAGGCGTCCTGGAAACGAATCGGCCGGATGCGAAGAACGCACTGTACCAGGCAACCATCAAACAAGGAGACTTTTTACTGAACCGGATCCAGAAGTTGTCCCGAGTGATTGATTTGTAAGGTGAAGTGTGGATATCCGCAAACTGAACTGAATTTGTATTGAAAACGTTGATTACAATCAGCAATTTGGTTTTGTTATGATGGTGTTAAGTAGGTGCCTAGGGTTCACTGGCAAGCTTGTTAGATGGCAAGTTAGAGAGAAACAAAGCACACTGGCTGACCTTTGAACTCTATCTGCTTTGATCCACTTTAGCTACTACAGGCTGCTGCATTCTCGCTGCTTTATATTAGCATCCGTATGCCTTGGATTTGGAGTAGCTTTTTCCATCTCCATTTTATTTCCGTTTATTACCTATATTCACCGGATGCTTCCCTCTGCCTATCGCACCGCCTTGTTCGAGTTTAAGTCCTATACAGCTTCAACTGATCTAACTGTCACCATCTCAAGCTTTCTTGTCTCGAGTATGGTATATATGGCGGGATGGGGAGGGGAGATAGCTGGTGTTTGGTAAGGAAACTTGTGGGACGATTCCAGTAAATGAGAGTGAAGGAATTGCGTTCCTGACTGCCATTTGGTGGAGTGTGTACATGAGTTAATCATATGGCCGGTTTGAGTGTGATGCTCGACTTGTGGTGCGAGGGGTGTACGAAGAGATGGTGGATCACTAGGAGTTTGGTGTGATCATGTGCATGCTCATAATACTTACCACGTTTGTAACAGGGGTAGTGTCGTCCCATCTGAACCACGCGGGGACGGTTTGGCCGCCCATTTGATTTTACAGGGCTGGTAATGACGCAGATGAGCTCCATTCGACATCACAAATAATTATTTTTTGATCGTACTAACCAGTGTAAGAGGAGATGATCGGTGGATCTGTCTGTTGTCGCCAAAGAAGAAGACCTGTTTCCACTGTAGAATCGCCGAGAGAAGAAAAGCTGCTGTCGGCGAAAAAAGAAATTTTTTGTTGAAGGGAGAGTTTGAGAATTCTGTGATTTAAATAAACTTATGGGCGATTCTGTAATTTCAAAGAGTTGAGATGACTACTTTTGTAATTTCATAAGAGTCCAGAACCAGAAGAAAAGAAAAAAGAGTAGAAGCCTAGGAGATATGATTCCCGCCCGGCTGTTCTCTTTCCCTACCATTTTTCTCTCTATGGCGCCAAAATCCAGAGCTGGTTGAAATAACAAACAACAAAGACCGCCAATCTCCGATTCTTCTCCCTCTTTCCGACACCAGATCCGGTTTTCTTTTCTCAATTGGTACAAAGCGAATCGAGGAGGCAGCAGATCTATCGATCGAGGAGTGAAGAGATGTTCGGAAGGTTGAGACCGCCTTCGTCTTCGCTGGACAGTTTAGAACTGGAGAGGTCACATTCCAAGTTCTTCAAAGACGATTCTCTCTCCGTCTACGGTAAACTGATAATGGGATTGAAACCCCAGTCCTACGGCTTCGGTTGGAGCCGCGACCGTGCTCTATTCATATTTTATTTTCCTAGGTCTTGCCATAATTTTCTTCCGGTTAATGTGCAGAGGCTACGTTGATGAAGCTCAAGCGAGGTTCTCAACTTGCTACTACCTACAATGTTCATCCTCCCATCGACGATCCAGTGGGTGCTGAACAAATTGATTGCATTTCTTCCATTTCTTCAACAACAACTACTTCTCTGGACAAGTCTGCCCAACCTCTGGCTGCTGCAAATTGTTCTTCTTCCCCAATTTCTTCATCTTCAAGTGTTTGCCCCTCTACTGTCCACTTGAAACACCAGCCGTCAGTTGTTGACCTGTTCTCTAAGTACAAACTTTCTCATCAACAATCCGCATCTTCACAAACAGATATTACGATGGTCACCTCTGATGATGTCGACTCAAGGACCAGTTCACAGACCTCTTTGATATTGTAAGATGTGTCTGTTCCTCTGCTTCAGCATTGCTCACTACTTGCTGCACTTGATTCTTCTTGATATGTTTGTATTGTATCATCAACGTTTACTCTTAAATGTGACAACCAGTCTTGTTCAAACAAAATTTAGCCGGGCAAGAAAGGAAAGCAGAAACAAGCTTCTTTTGTAATTTGCTTCTTCGGATTATTCCGGTACAAAAACTGTTGATAAAGTTGAGCAGGCAGTTTGATGGAAAGAAAATGCAGTATCTTACAAGCTTAGACAATAAGTAAAAACAGAAGCCTCTATAATTTCCTGGGGAAAGTTCAATCTCTTAACCAACGTTGTTGAGCTGTTGCTTGTACAAACACAACATAGCTCCTCTATAAGTCCAGATTCCTGAGAGCCAAAGTCACTCTCTTAACCAAGCTGCTTGGGCTGGTGTCCACTGACATATTTCATCTTCTTTAAACCACAGACCTGGATGAGAAAAGAAAACCAAAACCATTAGAGTCCCAGGATAGGAACCTGAGGATTCAATATCATAAACCGATCCGTAAGTAAAATATCAAGCATGAGGATAAGCGCACCAAAAGCAATGTCAACCCTATTCATGTCTATCCTACACCAGTTGTTTGGTTTTAGTTTGAGCTCGTTAAGGGGAAATGCAACGGCAAGCGAATAAAACCGACACCTATAGATGACCCTGATTCAATTTGTGTTTCTACTTAAACTCAAGCCTTGTGCATCTGATGCTGAGTTTCTGAAGTTGGAACTTCTGTCTTGTTGAGTTTATACTAGCAAGTTTCAGACAGTTAACATTAGCATCTCGAATTGAAACATTAACATCTTACTATTGTGGTACTGATGTGATTAACTTAAGAGGTATTTCCCACTCGCTATTATTTCTGTAAGAAAAAACACACAACAGAAATATGGTGGATATGAATGAGAAAGCATTCCATACTGCAGGTGTCTTACCAACTTCACGCTTCCCATTGTCAGGGCTGTCACTGCCATGAATGACATTCCTGTAGGTTTACATCAGAGTGAAGAAAGATAAGATGTTCGCACAAGTTAAGCAAGAATGCAACCTATTTCATTTTAAAACACAAAGCTGGAAGACACTAACCTCCCTGTCTGAACAGCAAGGTCCCCTCTAATTGTGCCAGGTTCAGCTTGAAGCGGATCTGTCGACCCAATTAGCTTACGAGCAGATGCCACAACCCCTACACCTTCCCAAGCCTAGTTCAAATAAACATCAAAATTACGAAACAACTCAGCACAGAACCCTACTAAATCACTCTCGAGAAGTAGATACATACCATGCACACAACTGGACCAGAAGTGATATAGTCGATGAGTTTAGGGTAGAACGACTTGGACTTGAGATCCTTATAGTGCTCCTGCAATAGTGTAAGTATTGAATTGCATATCCAGGGCAGACAACTCATTAGATATAGAATAAGAAGACAAGATTCAATCCTGAAAATATATGAAGAGCAGTAGAGGAGACCTCTGCGAGTTGTTTAGGGCATTGGAAGAGCTTCAAGGCGGCGAGTTTGAACCCTTTCTTCTCAAACCTTGATATGATTTCTCCTACCTGCAAACCCCAACATACATACAATATTATGTATTGATAACCAAACCAGCTAATGCTAACTTTTCTGTATTAACAAAAATATTTGCAGTTTGACATAATTAAGAAATGAATACAACAACTCACAAGTCCTCGCTGAACGCCATCGGGCTTGACCATTATGTATGTCTCCTCAACTTTTTCCTGGAAATTAGAACCAAATGAGTTGGATAACTAGCAATATCTATTTCCCAAATCGATGAGCAGGAAAAATGAAGAAGGAGAAGAATATAGAGATTACCAATGAAGCGACCAAGTGAGGAAGGAAGACGCGAGATTTGTTGGTCGACTTACGAAGGAGTGGCTTAACTGTTTTGATAGTAAGGGATGATGGAGAAGATGTGAAAAGATTGGAGGACGAATAGAATGCTGCCACTCTTCCAAGGTTGGGCTTCTGACATCGGAAAGAGTTGACGCCGGCCGGAGAGCGGCCAAGGGACGAGGAGACGGATAATCTGCTGCTGCTACATCCAATTACTCCTACGGCTTCCATCTGTTTCTCTTTCTCTCTGTGTCTGCGTCTCTTCTCACCTCTCTCACTCCTCCACGTTGTCAAATAATCCACACCGTCACTCTTTAGTCGCCCCGGGGGTGCTGGGAGGGTCATTTACTTAATTACCCTTATTCTTTGTGAGATGTTCGAACAAGAGACGGGGCAGACTTGATATTTCACAACTATATAAAATATGTATACTAAATACTAGTATCTTACCTAACTATATATATATTTTTAAAAATTAATTAAGGTTCAACCTCAATAAATTAAAAGAATATAAATATTTATAATCAATCATCTAATTCAATGTTATAATATATACAATAATGTACTTTAATTTACTTAATTTTAATGGGACAACACTATATTGTAGTAAAAGCTGATGTGTCACTTTTGATTTTTCAAATATTTATAATATATGATAAAATATTATATATAAATTTTGAAAAAAATTATTTCATGCACTTGGTATTGCTAATATGATGTATCTTTATTGTTCGTAAATGGATCTCGATGAGCCATAATTTTTGATAGGGCATTCATATCATTAAAAATAGAAATAATAAGTTTATGAAAATACTGAACCTTTAGTTGATATATATCTAGTATTATAATGTTAAGCGTTCAATTATTTAGCACTTAGACCCGATAAATAAATAAATAAATAAATAAATATATATATATAACAAATAGACCCGATAAGCATATATGTGTAATACTTAAATCCGTAAACATATATATATATATATATAGGCCAGGTAAGCATATATATCTAAAAAAATAAAGGTGATTGGACATAGCTGATGGTAACTCCCGTATATATTATTGATTGTTGATTTTGATATTAGATATTTTTTTTAAAATGAAAAAGATCAATATTGATGTCATTTTACTCGAAAAATTATAACGAACAACATTTGTGAAGGAAACAATATGTTTTGAGTAAACTATAAAAATCTTAAGAAGGAAAAACTAATTGAAAAGGAAAATAAAGATGTAAGTGTGAGAGAGAATTTAAAAGATTAAAACAAAAAAATAAACAAAATAATTATCTTAAAAGTAATTGGTTTAAAAGAAAAAATTATGGAAAATGCTCTATTTTTTAAATATGTTGATGTGGGAATTCTAAATATGAAAATACTTGTTATATAGGGTTGATTATAATAAGTATTGGCTAAATATTATATATAAAAACCATATCAATGTGTATGTATTTTTGTACGGATTTATAGTAAGTATTGACTAAATATTATATACAAAAGCATAGCAATATGAAAGTACTGCGAATAGACTTTTGTATAATGCTTAGCAGAGTATTTAGTAGTACAAAAATAATATCAATGTGTATGCCTTTTTGTACGGATTTGTATGAATATGTACATATTTGTATGATCACTATATTTTGTACAAAACTGAATATTCGATCGCTGGAAAAGATTTTCAGAAAAATAATTTTTTTCCAGAAACATAAAGCTGACGACATTGATCAGCTGAGTGCAAAAAAACTCGTCAACAAAAATTGGAATTACCAGCAAATTAATCAAGAAATTTTCCGATAATTGGAGATCGTGATTCAAACACAAAAAACCATATTACCTGCTATTAATTTTGACCCTTAAAGGCCCAACTTCCTATTAAATTGGATCTAAAAACCAATATTCCTAACTCTAAAAAAAATCGGTGTCTGTATCTGACTATGTGTAAACATCTTTCTATTTTATGAGCAATCTGCTTACATAACATTTGAAAGGAGATTTAACTGAGAGTCAAGTCGATAAACAACACGGAAATGCTGGGTACCATTCCTTATTTTTATTTGGAATCCATACTGAACACATTGAAAAAAAAAACGAAGAGGGAAGTCCACACTCTTGAAATCACAATACACGCAGCAGAAGAAGGAAAGGAAAACCTCATAAACCCAAAGCTGAAACAAAATATTACACCAAACAGATCAACTTGAAGATTTCCAGCAAGAAACAGAAACCATAGGCCTGGATTTCCACCCAAGCACCAAACAACCTTTCTCTTCCACCACAGTATACCCTTGAGTCACCTTCTTGCTCACCAGCCACTGCTTAGCCTTTCCCAGCATCTTCACTGGTGAACCCTGGAAACCAGCTCTACTCATCCTCCTCCTCCACTGGTCCAGCTTCTCGTGCCTCTCAACCCTCCCGCCACCTTCGCAGCTCACGATGTTCTTTATCTCCTCCCCAAAGTAGAACTGCTCCATCTTCGCACGCCTCGTGTCGTACTTGGGTAGCATTGCGTCCATCGCGTCGAAGATGGCAGCATAGTAATGCAGCGCCTCCATGAACCTTCCCAGAAAGAAAGGCCCGTTGTGACTCGAATCCTGCTCCATCAGGACCATGACCTTAGGTGACAGGTTGTTAATCATCTGCAGCACGGAGTTCAACGCTCCCCTGCTTTCTTTCACCACGCAATGCAGCTGGAGAATGCTGTTCACCACCAGGACTTCACCTTCATGTGTTTTGATGTCTTGAGGTTTCAGATTCTCCAAATTGCTCTCCACTACTGAGAACTCCATCTCTATATTCCCATACTCTTTTGCATACTCTTTCAGCTCCTTGCCTATCACACTGAATCTCTTAACTGATGTGCCAACACCAGTGACACGCAGCCTTACGGGATGGTGCTCTCCAGCCCGATCATTGGCGAGGCTTTCGATCAAGCCTCGCCATTGGTGTCCATGAGCTAGACCTAGGGTCATCCCTAGGTCGACAACATGGACAAAACTCTCTCCCTCAAGGGCTTCCATAATGGAAGAGTTGGCCACAAAGTGGCCAAATTGGATATGTGGACAATTCTCATAAACAAGGCTCAATGCTTCTTCTTTCTCATCAGAAACTGCTCTGTCCATAATGATGGGGGCAACGAACCCGACAGCTCCCAAGGGCTGAACAAGAGAGAGCCTCTCGGACAGCCCTTGGACAAAGCACGAGGCTACTCTCTGGAAAGAGGAGCCCAAGACTAGAGCTTTCGTTCGAAGCTCAGTCAACAGAGCCGAGGCGTGTGGCTTGTCGCGACAAGCCACGGCCTCAGCGCAAGCAATCAATAGCTGAACTAGCCTCATCCCATCACTACTATCCCCATCTTCTTCGCCGTTATTAATGTCCATCGATTTCACAGCTTCTTCGATGGCCTCGGCAGCTCGAAACCTCTGAGTGTAGGTCCAGATATGATCCCTGAAATGAAGTCTAGGCAATGTGTTCATCATGCTCCCAATGCTCAAGCTCCTGTTCATCATCATCATCATGCTTCCTCCGCTTTTGTCGATGTTGCTTCCAATCGATGCAGGGACGCTGTTGTTTCGCTTTATTCGCTTGTGCCTTCTGGAATCATCAACAGCAGCATCAGCATCATCATGATCTAGTATAGGAATGAGGAATTCTGAGGCATAACTGTTCTCCAGGATGGGGAGATACGGGTAAGGGTAGAAAGCCATTTCTTTAAGACTCATATCAGGACCCTTCACCCTATCATGACTCTCATCGGAGTAATTGCAGAGTAGACCAGGACCCATTTCTTTGATCAGTGTTTAAGTTGAAAGAACAGGTAGCAACCATGAACACAAAGTATAAATAATGAAGAAAATAAAAAAAAAAACAGCACAAAGACAAACATTGTACGAAGACAGCATAAAAAACTTTTTCTTGTTTTTGAAGGAGCAATTTCCTAAGTCCAACATCTATTAGTTTATGTGCTGACGACAAAACGATATGAAAACTGTTTTGTCTATAGGTGTACATAGACTGGAATAATGGCCGTATTATTATTATATGGGTAGGTAACAGGGGAGCAAAATGCACAACATCGAGCAATCTAAGATGCTCCTTTGAAAAAACATTGTCTCGCAAGCAACATGTTCAGCTATGGTCGAATTTTGTTACCGAATGGGAAATAATCAGATGAGAAACCAGGGGAGAAAAAGGTGGCGATTATGGAGGTTTGGGAGCGACAATGATTTTCCGGCAACAGATTAAGGATGAAAGAACCTTTACAGCCGCCGGCTTCTTCTTTGCCGATTTCTCATCTGATTATATATTTCCCATGATTTCTCAGTGAGGTGGCACTTTAATCAGGGAGGTGTCCATGATTTCCCATTTATTATGGACGAAAAAGATGTTTAAGAGACAATCCCTAATTAATCGAGGTAGATGATGAATTGTAACGGTAAGGAAGATGATGTTAAATAACATATTCGACAGCAACATGGCTAAATTTTTGGATGACGAAGTTGTTAATTATACAAACTTAAGGGTTCCAATGGATTAATGATGTGCGGATTTTACCCCGCTTTCAAATACCCACTAGATTGCTCTAGTGGGATCGTAATTCTCCCTAGGGTCTTTCTATTCTTATTACTCAAGTTGATTTGCTAACTAGACCAAGTGACAGTGTAATGATTGTTTGTTTTATTATTTCGTATCCAATTATGAACTAATGACCGAAATAAAACAAATCGAAATGCAAGGAATCGAGTTTCAAAGATAAGATGAAGGTTGCTCGGATTCAAATCCACTAAAGCTAGCAATGCATGGATGATCGACAAGTTATCTCGATTATTCAGGTTATAATGGCTTGGCAATTTCCTAATGTAGTCTTAGATCACTCTCGCGCCTCTAAGGATCTATTTCGTCTAACCGTAGACTCCTCTCTCGAGCTAATCTACACCTAAACAAAATGCATTGATAGTGTTCGATGAAATGCCACAACGATAAACGTGCAAAAAGCCTAAACGATTCGCTCCTCTCTCGAGCTAACAAATAATCTAGGGTTCTTCCTAAGCGACCTATCAATCTATGTTCCTCTCGGATCCACAAATCAATGTCGATGACTCAATCAAGATGATCAGACAAGAATGAATCTAAAATTAGATTTTAGGAAGAACGCATCATAAGTCTGAATAAACCTCGATAACAAATCAAATCATCCATATAAAAGCTTAGCTAAACCTTCATCTCATCCGAACAACACATAAAGTTTAGCTACTCATGGTTCCGGAAAATAAATCACAAGAGAAGAGAAGAAAAACCGGAGAAGACGACATGTTCTTCGTGGAAATCTCAATCTTCGACTTGATGATTTGCCCTTCGCCAGTCGTGGTTGATCCTCTCGCTTCAATCGTCTCTCTGGAACTCGAGCTCTCTCCAAGAGCTCGAAAAATATGTGTATAATGAAGTATATCCCGTCCACCGGGGTCTCGGGGGGGTATTTATAGGCTTCTGGACCAAGTTGGAGAAGGAAAAGGACTTGAAAACCCGTCTGGGGTGGGACACGGCGTGCTCCATATGGAACACGCCGTGCTCCATATGGAACACGCCGTGTTCCATGAACACGACCGTGTTCCTGGTCGTGTTCGGCCCCTGTAACTTTCTCTGGCAATTTCAGCGGAGGAACACGCCGTGTTCCTTCATTATACAGAATTTGACCATAGTGCCAACATCAAAGTTGTAGACAGTCGAATTATCTTTCCAACGCCGCTGACCTTGCATCAATTGGACTTCGGAGCGATGTGTTATGCTTAAAATACTAAACAGTGACGCTTTCTTCCCAAGTCGAACGCTTTGAGTTGTTCCGGCCTCCCCGTCATGTCTTGGTTTATCTCTAAACGTCATATGACACCTGAAATATACAAAAAACATACCAAAACCATAATACGGCCCCGAGGGGCAAGAAAACCAAACATGTACTCAAAACCCAAATTTGAATACATTTCGACACACAAAAATATAGTTTATAACGAGAAAAGGTGTGTCGAAAATACATCACATCAAATCACCCCACACTTAAACACTTGCTTGTCCTCAAGAAAATCTACTAATCGCTCTCTATAAAGGCCCAACATATGGTGATCGGAAGTCAATGTTCAGGTTCTCACATCTATCATGGTGTTTAGGGATGCAAGTCAATCACAAACCACACAATTAGGCATGAAACACCGAATTCCTCGAATTAGTATAAGATAGACTCGTAGATATGATATAAATGAGTTGACACCTAACCACCGGAGTGCATCCATATCCCCAAAACACTTATACGTTTTAGTTGCCAGCGGAAGTAACAGACTGACGGCTTGTCCTGGCCGGGATTTCTCTTCCGTCCTGAGGGAGGAGGTGCTTTAATTTTTTAATAGCACTCAAGTTATGCTAGCACCTCCCTCTTATTTTGAGTTGCTTACTTGACTATCTACCTCTACAATTTACTGAAAACAAAGCTTGCATAATTCGATGTTGCTTTTCGCTTCTTTGTTTGCTTTTCTTTCTTTATTGCTCTTTTAGATAGCGGCTTTTTCCAAATGGGGGAATTAATCACAACTTCAGCCGGACTCGAAGTAACCAGTCTCCGGCCCACGTCCCAAACCTCATAAAGGTAGGGAAGACGGCAAACCACTAGGGTCGCCCTGCGTGTTTCGATTGCAACCAAATCCCCACGATATTTTTTACTAGCAACCTCATTCGGACTCCTCCCGCCTGTTTTACCCTTCATAACAACTTAGATAATTTCGTAGGAGGATACAAATACACTTTACTGCGACTTAGACCAAAACAGTGGAAGGTAAAAATTTATTTTCTTATCATATATATGAGTCTCTATATACTAATGTGGGTGACACGGCAGATGGTTCAAAAATGATATCCTCACATCCATGACATCCACTCATAGATTGAAAACCCTAACATGCATTCACTAACATCCACGATCTAAGCTCAAGAGGGAGTTTCGATAAAACAAAAGGGAAGCAACGCACAAATAGGTTCTCACAAGTTATGTATCCCACAATTAAAAAGCGGCCGAAACCACCCCACACTTAAACAGGACATTGTCCTCAATGGACCAAACAATCAAGAAGGAGCGGGACAGAAAGTGTGATACTAACTTGGAGAACGTGCGAATGGAGCATCTATGGTGCCTGGACGAGGATCGAAACTCTTGTCAGTCGGTGCATGAGATTGAGACAGCATCTGAATAGGATCTGAGTTCTACAGCCACAGAGAAACAAAAGAAACAAGAGAGAATAGGCTAGTGCCAATCTGTTACATCAAACCACAAGAAAGAAATGAAAACAAAACAGACTCACAATATTTCAACCACATGACATAAACAAAAACAAATAAAAGAGAAAGAATCAACGCTCGGGTTGCCTCCCGAGAAGCGCTCTTTCTTTTGCGTCTTTGAGCTAGACGATACCTGGGTTAGGCCGCCCAACTTAAAACCTCCTTGAAGTCCATTAGTTTCTTCAAGGATTGGAGTTGAATGCCAAGTAGCACCCTCAGAAATTTATGGAGAAGTCGGTGAATGGGTTGTGAGCTCCAGTTTGTGCCTTTAAGTGAAAATCTCTTCTTGGTCTCCACTGCTTGAGGAGGGGAGAGGTAGTATGGTGTGTCAACACTGATATCCTCAACTATCCCTGATTTTATAGTGTACCTTGAGAAGTCCTCTAGGGAAGGCAGTTTGATCCCAAGATAGTGTCCTCTCGAATCTTGTGTGTGAAGCACTCATTACCAGTTTCCTGACATAAGTACTTCATAATCAAACAAGAATCAAGAAGAGTCTCGGTTTTTCTTGGTGGTTCCACAATAGGAGGGGGACGCCAAATGATGGAATTCTCAATGGTAGCTTAAATGTCATAATGGAGAGGCTCTTCATCTTCCCACACCTCTTTCACAAACTCTTCATCATCTTCTTTTTCAAAATTTTCTAACTCCTCATCATGGAAAATTAGGTTGTCTTCTAGGAAGGGTACTTCCTCCCTTTCAAACTCTTCTAACTTGCCATCCTGGACAGCTAGATTATCTTTAAAGAAAGATAACTCTTCCATCACTACTTCAGCGAATATTTCCATATCATATTCATCTTCATTCTCAACCTCTTCTTGTGGTTGAGGCTGAGAATATTGTTCTGTAAGCTGATCTATCGTTTTTTGTAGTTGTATCATTCTTCTGTGCTGACTGGCTAAGCGTCTCTCCAAAAGCTCATATATGTATGGAGACACAAGATCCGAAGGTTGATATGATTCAATCCCTGAATATTGATTTTCATAGTTTGTACCGTCTTCATGGTAGTTTTGGTGGTAGAAAGATGGTGACGAGTCTTGGAAAAAAGATGGTGGTGATTGGTCTTGATTCCAATAGGAATCTGATTCCTCTCCAAAGTTGTTCCATTGTTGTTGTCCTCCTCCGTAGTTTGACTGGTAGTAGCGTAGTGACCCTTGGTTCTCATAATATTGGTTGGGTGAAGAACCCCAATCTTCATTGTAGTTATCTTCTGCATAGGAACCTTGCCACTGTCCTTCCCAATTGTAATCCTGCATAATGGAACTCAAAAGAAACAACCCCGATAAACCACGTGGGAGGAAATAGATATGATAAGATGAATGAAGGAATAGCTAACAATCAAAATTTTCCTAAAAATAGAAAAGTTCCCCGGCAACGGCGCCAATTTGATGTGTGGATTTTACCCCGCTTTCAAATACCCACTAGATTGCTCTAGTGGGATCGTAATTCTCCCTAGGGTCTTTCTATTCTTATTACTCAAGTTGATTTGCTAACTAGACCAAGTGACAGTGTAATGATTGTTTGTTTTATTATTTTCGTATCCAATTATGAACTAATGACTGAAATAAAATAAATCGAAATGCAAGGAATCGAGTTTCAAAGATAAGATGAAGGTTGCTCGGATTCAAATCCACTAAAGCTAGCAATGCATGGATGACTGACAAGTTATCTCGATTATTCAGGTTATAATGGCTTGGCAATTTCCTAATGTAGTCTTAGATCACTCTCGCGCCTCTAAGGATCTATTTTGTCTAACCGTAGACTCCTCTCTCGAGCTAATCTACACCTAAACAAAATGCATTAATAGTGTTCGATGAAATGCCACAACGATAAACGTGCAAAAAGCCTAAACGATTCGCTCCTCTCTCGAGCTAACAAATAATCTAGGGTTCTTCCTAAGCGACCTATCAATCTATGTTCCTCTCGGACCCACAAATCAATGTCGATGACTCAATCAAGATGATCAGACAAGAATGAATCTAAAATTAGATTTTAGGAAGAACGCATCATAAGTCTGAATAAACCTCGATAACAAATCAAATCATCCATATAAAAGCTTAGCTAAAGCTTCATCTCATCCGAACAACACATAAAGTTTAGCTACTCATGGTTCCGGAAAATAAATCACAAGAGAAGAGAAGAAAAATCGGATAAGACGACATGTTCTTCGTGGAAATCCCAATCTTCGACTTGATGATTTGCCCTTCGCCAGTCGTGGTTGATCCTCTCGCTTCAATCGTCTCTCTGGAACTCTAGCTCTCTCCAAGGGCTCGAAAAATATGTGTATACTGAAGTATATCCCGTCCACAGGGGTCTCGGGGGGTATTTATAGGCTTCTGGACCAAGTTGGAGAAGGAAAAGGACTTGAAAACCGGCCTGGGGTGGGAGACGGCGTGCTCCATATGGAACACGCCGTGTTCCATGAACACGGCCGTGTTCCTGGTCGTGTTCGGCCCCTGTAACTTTCTCTGGCAATTTGAGTTGTTCCGGCCTCCCCGTCATGTCTTGGTTTATCTCTAAACGTCATATGACACCTGAAATATACCAAAAACATACCAAACACCATAATACGGCCTCGAGTGGCAAGAAAACCAAACATGTACTCAAAACCCAAATTTGAATACATTTCGACACAAAAAAATATAGTTTATAACGAGAAAAGGTGTGTCGAAAATACATCACATCAATTAAAATTGGGAGGGTGATAGTGCTAGAATTTGTAGTAATTATCTATCTTTATTTGCACGCTTTTTGAGTGAATACTAGCTTGTTCGTGCTTCATTTATATGTGGTTTCGTATTTTGGCATTATGTGCCTAGACCCGTTCACTTGAACCGTTATGGTCCACTTGATGTGTTTCTTTGTAGTATTTATTATCCACAAGTAATCTAGAGATAGAGGGTCTGATTACGAGTCTCTGGATACACAATACATCATGATTGGAGCTCAAACGGAAGATCGGACGAAGAAATGGTGAAGAAAAGGGTCTGCACGGCCAAAATACGCTCGTTAGCAAAACAGTGAACGACGTGCACCCCTGCACGCCGTTCCTTCATTTATTATATGTGAGTTTTTGAAGACAGGTACTCTAGAGATAGAGTGTCTGATTTAGAATCTCTGGATATGGAATAGAGCATGATTGGAGCTCGGACGAAAGAGCAAGACAAAAAATGGTGGAGCAGAAGAACTGCACATGGTGCAGCACAGCACGCGGTGCAGGCCTAAATTGAAAAATAGCCTTGTAGCAAAAAGAGGTGCACGACGTGACCAATTTCAGCACAAGGCGTGAACCCTCTCAGATCTGCAGTTTCCCATATAAAAGCCTGATTTCTAGGAAAGAGAATAAGACTTCCCCAAAACGAATTCCTTTAATTTTTCCACGATCTCCCTTTGAAAAAAAATCATTCTCCATCAATAGAAGTACAATTGAATATCAAAAAGAGTTCCCATTGAAGATTGAAGCTAGAAGATTAAAAGCGACAAATGGAGCAAGATCGATTCATGGTCTCCTCATCAAGATGATGGTTAGGTCGAATTCTGATTTGTCTTCTTCTAGAATCATGAGTAGCTAATTCTTTAGAATTTTTTGGTTGAAATGTAGGATTTAACCTATGATACTATCCCTAAAAGTATAGGGTCGACGGTTGTTGGAAATTTGGATTCAAATGAACGATTGCTTCGATTGTTGGGTTTTCAATCTAGTTCTTGTTACGGCTTGAATTACGTCAAATATATGAAATCATTTATTTGATAGATTCTGGAATTCATATGATTAACAATATAAGATAGGTGAAAGTTATCGGTGAGGTAAGCCAATAGCTCGATTCTACGTGTCATGTTCTTTTAGTTTTAATGGTTGTTCATCTTGTAATTGGCGGGCGCTCTGGTTTGCACCTAATGGACCAAGTTGGGTGTAGTTATCAGTAGTTTAGGTATTGATGGACCAAGTTAATACTAATTCTGATTACTCGTGATTTACTTTAATTCTAAAAGAGCACCTTATCACTTTGTAGAACTTCTCAGTGTTCATTACGGGTTAGTCTAGTTGAGGTTATTCCAACCTTGATTGGGAAACTAGTAGTGGTAATTTGCGTGCATGATCGTGCTGCGGATTCATATGAGTGATAAGAGGATTCATATTATTTAATCCAAGTCCAACGTTTGTTCGATCCGACTGCTATTAGGAAGTTGACATTGATGAATCATCTCATCCAATAGCTTGTTTTCTCCCCTTTGACCAAACTTTAGTTATTAGTTTTAATCAAATTAGTAGTATAATTAGAAACCAATCTCAATTCTTTTAGTCTAGACCGTCTTTGTTAAGTTTGAGTAAAAGCATAACGAGATGAACCTTTAGACACATACGACACTTGTGTTGTTGAAATAACTTCGTAATTATTTTGGCGATCAAGTTTTGGCGCTGTTGCCGGGGACTCTCTCTCGTTCCTTTGAAAGAACTTAGTTAGCGCCGATTTAGGAATTTTGACTCCGTTTTAGTTTTTGTTCTCCCTTCTCTTTGTTGTTTTGTTTGGGTTCTACTTTGGTTTGTTGTTTTTGGATGTGCATGACTTCAGGTGTGGTATATGAGACAATTTAGTCGAATCCGTGAACGACGACTCCGCAATCTACAGAGTAATCTCATGCCACCTCGAGTTTTGTTTTCTCCTCAACATCAACTCAGAGGTCAACCCATCCTCAACTTAGAGATTGTTCTACCAGCGCCTTCACCACCTCATTCATCAGTATCACCTTCACCACCTCGCTCCTCACATTCAGCATCTTCCTCGTCACCAAGGGTTTCTTCTTAGTCACGTTCTTCAAGTGAAGAAGAAGAACTTGAAGAAACAACTAGAATGGGAGACGCAACCCGAACACTTGGGGACCATCTAAATCCACACTTGCGGGCACTGGCTTGAGCATAGTCCCTCCAACAGTTGAAAACTGAAATTTTGAAGTAAAGACTCCATATGTTCATAGGGTACAACCGAGACCATATTCAGGCAATGATCACAAGTGCCTGAGTCAGTATATGAGACACTTCAACGAGATTTTAGAGCTCATGAAGTTCAATGGGGTTCATGTAGATGTCTTCTCCATGAGACTTTTCTCCTTCTCACTTCAAGGGAAGGCAAAAGCTTTGTTGTATAATCAACCAATCAATTCATTCTGAACCCGGTCTATGTTTCCACTAGAGTGTTAGCCTTAAATGTATGGCAGTAAATTCCAACCGACGTATGTGGTTGATTGGCTGTAGAAAATCAGGTAATGATAGTATTCAATTTACGGTGTTCATGTCCATCGCTTTAAGTGACGTTATATGCATTTAGTGCCATATTAAGTAGCAGTTTAGTGAGATTTTACTTACTATTGCGGTTGTTCCATTTTGGTTCCGTTTGATGTTATTTTGTTTTAGATGTCAAGTCATAGACGTCACGGGAAGCTAAGACAAGTGGCACGATGCCCTCTGAACTATCCAAAACGACTTGGAATGACGAGATCATGCATAAAGTAAAAATATGCTTAAGACATTAAAAAGAAATACCGCACATTTTTCGATGTGATATCTTAAGACTTTATTCAATTTATAAACTATTCACAATTTCCTCTTTTCATGTAAGGGTCGTTTGTTATAGGAAAATTTTAGACCTCGTTTGATATAGAGGAGAGGAGGGAAAAGTAAATTGTGGGTTTGTGGATTGAGGGATTTGAATTAGTATAATTTTAGAGTAAAGGGTAGTTGTTTTTTTTTGTAAAAATGAATATAAATTAAATGAAAGAGATATATATGGAAATATATAATTTTTAGTTTAATATTGATATATTGGATTGTATCATTTATTTATTAACCTACCATATATATATATATATATATATTCAACTTTTGGATTTTTTAATATCCAAATTTCAATTGGTTTCATGCATAAATTGAGTAATTAAAATTTATGGTCAATTTCAGTTATTTTTTGTTGGGTATACATTAAATGAAAGAAATTGTTGGGAAAATATGAATAGTTTGTAATAGTTTGTAAACGTTACTTACAATAGGAAAGATGAATACAGTAAATGAAATGTTATCAATATGTAGGAAGACTAGCTAGTATCATTAACACCAAGTCATATGAAACATGAACTCATGCAAAACTGGAACTTGTGCCCAAGTAGAATTTGTTCTAGCACAGAGTAGCATGCTAGTGACACGAAAGTCCCAAATTACGCGAACACTATTGTAATGTTTGTTTCATTCTATTTTGTAATTACCTAAACTTCTACTCAACTTGTATTCCATGAAAACATTCAATGCGTCATACATGTGAATTATAAATTCATATATAGAGTCGCACAACTTACAAATATTTTATTCCATCACCATATTTGAAAATTCACAATAGAACTCTTGTTATATAATATTACTATTCCAAGGATAACAAATATCATATGACTCATTCTTATCATTATAGAGACAAGGTCCACTCGTGCCGACGGTCCATTTACACATTTTACGTCTATACTCATCTCTTTTGGCAATGTAGATATCGAACTAATGGATCCCGTCGCCATTAGGCCATTGAAAAGAACAAAAGAATTGAGTCGAGTCCATAAAGTTTAACCCGAATTTAAAATCGAACTCGTCTCCCGATCTCAACACCTGAACTCCTAGATCGTCGTCCTTCGACTTGCAATGCAACGTCAGCTGAGTACCGCCTTCCAACTTGTTTGTAATTTTCACTGTAACCTTTTGTAACAAGTTTACCTGATGATTGTGATCATCGCTGGCTTTTACAACGTCGTTCATGGTGACCATTACGGCCATCGTGAATAATATTGTGATCACAATTGGGCACTTCATCGTTGCCATGCTCTCTCTATACCTTATATGATTGTGCATTTACAGGGTTGTGGCTTTATATAGAATATACTTGGAGTAAAGGGTAGTTGTTTTTTTGGGTAAAAATGGATATAAATTAAATGAAAGAAATATATATGGAAAAAATATAATTACTAATATCAAAATATCAATTTGTTTCATACATAAATAATTGAGTGAGTCAAAAGTTATAGTCAACCTTCAGTTTCTTTTTTGTTGGATATAACATTAAATGAAAGGGAAAATATGAATGCTAAATAGTTTGTAAAAATTATTGGAGTCTCAAAACACCACATTGAGAAATGCACATAATTTTTTCACACGAGACATTTTTGCTTCAGGCCGGTTAATTCTTGTGTGTTCTGGTCATCCTGAGTCGTACCAGACCATCTAAACGCATTGTGCCATTTGTCTTAGCGTCCAATATGATGTAGGTGACCGGAAATATATCAAAAACATTATGAATGAAGTTAAAAAATGTAATTTTTTGTATTTTGATGAAGATTTATGAAAATTTGAAATTTTTTAAAATTGACTAATTTTTAGTATGCGTGTTGTAAATAGTTAGAAACTCAAATTTCATTAAGTTAACTCTTCAAATCTTAACCAAATCAAGTAAAAAACAAAATTTTCATTTTTCAACCATTTTTTCACCTTTTTAGTGGATAAAACCTCTTTTCTAGGTTTTTCTGAAAATTTAATTTTTTTTTCAATCGGCTAATTTTTTTACTTTGCGTCGAAAACATTTTGAAACTCAAGTTCCACTATGTTAAACCCTTAAATTTTAGGCAAATGAAGTAAACACGCAGTTTCCATGTGTTCTTACAAGTTTTTTGTGCATATATTAGACATTAAGTATGTTGAGTTTAACTGGATCAATCTTGGTGATGAATTGACAAGCTTTCTTGGTTTATGTTTGGTCTTCAAGTTGGCAAGGTCTTCAAATCCTGACTCTAAAGAGGGTCAGAATATAGTACCATAGTGATGAACAACTATGTAGGCTTCCAACGAGAAGTCGATGCCTTCATGCTATATATCTTGTTCTTTGACTTGGAATCTGTAGGGCTTTATCTAGTCCTCCAGGGGCCACGAGCTTCAAGATTCAATGTTAGTGCTTTATCTAATTAAACACCAAAAACTTATGTGAAAGAGTTATTTGCTGATGATCCGGAGTTTCAGAGTTTGAATCCAACACAACCCGCAGACAAATATCATTTTAATATTTATTTTGTTTTTCATCATATATTAACCGAAAAATCTAATTTTTCCAAAACATATGAAACCATTCAATGCACCATATTTTATTCCATCAACTTGCAAGAACTTACCACAAAATTACATCATTTTGTGTTCCAAGTATAACAAATTACACGACCCTTTCCGTCATACATACAAAGCTCTTTTGAGTCAATATTTCATCTATACACATCGCATAAATTTGAATATCTTTTTGCAATGAAAATATCAAACCAATGGATCCCTTCACCATTAGGCCATTGAAAAGAACAAAAGAATTGAGTCGTTTCCCAAAAGTTCAACCGAAAACCGAAATCAAACTCTTGTCCGTGTCCCAACACTTTGACTCCTAGATCATCGTCCTTCGACTTGCTATGTAACGTCAACTAAGCACTCAATTTGTTTGTAATAGTCACTGTAATCTTTGTTAGAACTATTTGAGGATTATGATCATCAACTTTTACAACATCGTTCATGGTGGTGACTATTGCCACCATGAATAATATTGCAATGATCACAATTGAGAACTTCATCGTTGTCTCAATTGTCTCTCTATACTTGTGTATGTTATCTATGTATATAATTTGCTATATGATTATGCATTAGTTGGTTTGTGGGTTTATATAGAATAAATTCAGAGTAAAGGTAGTTCAATTTTATTTCAAAATTGGATATAATTTAAAAATCTGGCAATAATATAATTCTTCATATCCAAATATTGACAACAATCATATCATGTTTCTATTTATGTAAAAACAGTTTCATACGAAGAGGATGTTATTTAGGAGGCATTTATCTAAATTTTAACTGGGTTATGCATAAATTAAAATATTTTAAAGTTACTAATCTCCTTGCTTATTTTGGATATTATCTCTCTTTTGGTTTTAATTTAATTATTATTTTTTCTATATAGTTACTAAATTGCATCTAAATAGACTATATGAAGTCTCTTTTTTCTATTCCGTTTCAGATTAATAATATGGACACTAGTACACTTGTCTAAAAAAATTACTTTTATAATCATAGCTACTAAGTTTTTACAAAATTCAAAATTTTATTAATGCTCCACACTCAAATAAATATCGGTCAAATCACTTAACAACCAATTATAATGATTATCTCCAAACAAAAAAATAACAAAATAATAAAATTAGCGAGCAATAAAACACATAATTCTATTATTATTCCTCCTTACCCACAAACTATACCATTAGAACCATTCACTAAGACCAATTAGAAAATAATCAAGCTTAACAATTAGAGCCACAAGTAACAAATTTATTATTTCATCACTATACTCTTTTTCACAACTTACAAATATTTTATATCATCACCATACTTGTTTTTGGTGACTATGTCATCACCATACTCCCTTCCTTTGAGTTCCATGGATAACATATATCACAATCCCCACTCACTCAATTATACAAACAAGGCCCATGTGATTTGACATTGCATCTACACATGGTACATTCTACTTTGTTTCTTCCTGCAATGTAGATATCAAATTAATGGATTCCCCACTATTAGGCCATGGAAAAGAACAAAAATATTGAGTCGTTTCCCAAAAGTTCAACCTGAACTTGAAATCAAACTCTTGTCCGGATTCCAACACTTTAATTTTAAGGTCGTCGTCCTTCGACTTGCAATGCAGCGCCACCCAAGGACTGCCTTCTAACTTGTTTATAATTGTTAGTATAACCTTTTAAAACGCAATCACCTCATGATTGTGATCGTCAGCTTTTATAACTTCGTTCATGGTGACTCTTGCTGCCATGAACAATATCATAATGATCACCATTGGACACTTCATTGTTATCATGCTCTCTCTGTATCAAAGTATGTAATGTGATATACGATTATGCATTGTGTTTGTGTATTTATATGGAATATTTAGAGTAAATGGTAGTTAAATTTGTTATCAAAATTAGATATAAATTAAATCAAAGATACATATATGGCAATAACGTAATTACTAATATCCAAATTTTAATTGAGTTCATGAATAAATTGGAATATTTAAAAGTTATAATAATTTTTTTTTGTTTCATTTTTGTCATAGTGGATCAATTTGAGGCAAAATTTACCATGTTTGAGATAGAAAAACAAAGAGATAATAAGGGATAAAGTTGTCATTTTAAAAAAATCACTTCATTTATATAATCCTATAGCTACTAAGTTTTTCTTATTTTTTCTTACAACTAAATTCAAACTTTTATTAATGCTTCACAATCAAATAAATATTTTTCAAATCACTGAATAACTAAGTGGAATGGCTATTCTCAAAATATAGATATCAGAATAACATGATTGGTGAGCAATAAAATGCGTAACCCTGTTACTATTCCTCCTTACCCATAGTCTTACACAACTTTAGAACATAGTTGAGACCTAAATGTCATAAATGCCGCTATAATAATCGTTTAAGGTGTTAGTAACCCCTAAAAATAAAAATGATCAACATAAAATTCGGGTATTATCTTAAAAGACCTCGATATGGCCACAAAGACCCTAATAAATCGATAATAATCTATGAGTTGCGCAACCTAAAAATGGGTCGCCAGCACAAAATACATCACTATACTAGCCTAGTAGTGCAAGATCACATACCAGCAAGTTCAATAAGGATCTCCCATCAACTAGGGAATAGTCAAACTCAACAATAAAGAGTCACAAGTTGCAAATATTTTATTTCATCACCATACTTTTTTATACTATTTCATCACCATACTTTTTTTCCTTCTCTTGTTAAAACTATATGTCCTTCAGGTTCCAAGGATAACATGTATCATATTTCCCGCTCTGTGAATCATACAGACAAGGTCCATATGATTGGACAAATCATCTACACATGTTACATTCAAACTCGTCTCTTATTCCAATGTAGATATCCAACCAATGAATGTGTCCATCATTAGGCCATTGGAAAGAACAAAAATATTGAGTCGATCCCATAAAGTTCAACCTGAATTTGAAATCAAACTCGTCTCCAGATCTCAACACTTGATCTCCCAGGCCATCGTCCTTTGACTTGCATTGCAATGTCAACTGAGGACCGCCTTCCAACTTGTTTGTAACTTTCCCTGTAACCTTTTCAAACGCGGCAACGGGAGAATTGTGATCATCATCATCATCATCATCATCATCATCATCATCATCATCATCATCATCATCATCATCAGCTTTCACAATGGTGTTCATGCCTACCATTACGGACAGTATCAATATGATCAAAATTGAGCACTTCATGGTCGTGATGCGCTCTTTGTACTAGTATGTTATTTATTATGGTATGTGATATATGATTATGCACTACATATTTATGGGTTTATATATAGAATATATTCAGAGTAAAGTATAGTTTTGTGTGTCAAAATTTATATAAATGAAGGTGGACACTCCGATGGAAATATGTATCGGATGCAAATGTCATGTGGCGATATGTTATTCGGTGTTTTTAGTTTTTATCCAATAATGTTGTTTTAGCCCTTCAAAATATAAAAACATGCAATTGAATCATCAAAAAAATTGATTAGTTAAATTTTATCCACCGTTTACCTCTTCTTCTATTTTTTTTAGAATTGCCTTATCTTATCTTCTTCTTCATTATCATTAGGCCTCGCAGAAGCCTTCCACCATTAACAACTCGCAGAAGCCTTACACTATAAACTTTAACTGCACTCTTCTTTAGCAATTTTAGAGGTACGTTCCTAATTTCTTGAAAACTATAAATGGATTGAAAGTGCAATGTTAGCTCCACCTCTCTCATCTCTGAAATCCATTACTTGAAGGCAATAAAAAATTGAAGCAGCTTGCAGGAATGCTGAACATAAGCTTGGCAATAAAAAACCGGAAACCGGTTACCCACCCAAAAATCAGTCATCTCGGTCGGACAATAACCAATCAACTCGGGGCATTGACAGTTTTCAGGGTCTCTGAAACCCATGATCACCTATCATGGGGCGGTGATGGTAATGTTAAAATCCATCCTGGTGACTCCTATCCCCGGTAACCCACCCAAACCCTAAAAGCTGGAAAAAAATACTACACACATTTCAATTTCGCCGCTTCCATCCACGAAACTCTCTCGATTCATCGATTTTCTCTCAACCAAGATGTCAAACCTTATACATTCTCCTAAAAACTCTCTCGATTCTAATGATTTCCAGTGACAATCTCTACAAGTCTTCATTAATTAAGCAGATTATACAATGAATCTGCTCAAAACCTCTTCGATTTTGTCCAGAATCAAGATTATCTCTTCTAGTTTCCATTCATTGAGTCATAATCTTCTCCTTCGTTCATTTAACTCTAAATACACTAACCCTAACCTCTTCTTTTGTCACCAAAATTCCTAAAACCAAGAGTAGCAGTAAGAGAATCATCATCATGGCATCATATCAACTATCAATCGTAAGTGTTTTGATTTTTATGGTTTTCTATTTCTCTTCGATTTCGATTTTGGTTCTGATTTCTGGGGTGTTCTGATTTCTAGAATTTGTTGTTTCTTTTTTATTTCGAGTTCTAGGCTTTATGTGTTTTCAATGGGAGGTGGATTATACTGAGTATTGCTTGTCTGTGCTTTGTTTGATGTACAGTTCATAGCGATGGATTCTGCTGCTGTTGTCCCCCCCAATTCTCAAGCCCTTAATCCACCTCCCAACCTAGAAGCTGTACATCAACTACCTCCTGTTGTTGAATCCCGGCAAACAATGCTTAATCATGTTGATGCACCACCAGTCAATGGCAATGTTGTTGCTGGTGATGCACCACCAGCCAATGAAATCACTACGGATGAACAAGCTTCGTTAGCTTTTGGGGCAAAATTCCTTTGAAAAGTGATGTTTAGCCTCACTTTACCCGATTCTTAGATAAAAATAATGTGGTGAAAGCCAAATGCTATTATTACCGTAAGATTTTAGGGGCTGGTACCAGCAATGGTACTTTTCATTTGAGGAATCATAAAAAATGTGTGTTCAGGAGCAGATTCATGATGGTAGATAGAGGAACATTGACACTAACTTTCTTCCTAACGGTGTTGTTGGGAAGAAGGAAATGATTACTGGTCATTTTAACTCCGAAGTATCTAGGAAGGAACTGGCAACAATGGTTTTGATGCATGAGTATCCACTTAGAATGGTGGATCATTTATACTTCAAGATCTTCTGTAAGTCTTTATAGCCACTGTTCAAGGACCCCAGTAGAAATAAAACTAAAAAAGATATCCTAACAATGCATGAAATTGAGAGGAATAAGATTCAGAAGGTGATTAATGAAAACATTTGTCGAATTGTTGTTACTACGGATATGTGGACTGCTAGTAATTAGAAAAGGTGTTACATGGTTGTAACTGCTCATTATGTTGATAACCACTAGAACTTTTAGAGCCATTTGCTAAGATAATTGAATTTTCTTTTCAATTTGGCAGTAATTTAAACATTTCTTGTATCCTACTGGTAATGCTCTTGGTTCAGCTAGTATGTCTAAATCTGACCTTGACTTTGAGCTTTACTTGAGATGAAGGAAAAAGGCCAAAACAACATCTCTGTGTTCTGAGTGAGGATGTTGCAAAAAGAGTTCCTAATGTTGGTGTTTTGGATTGGTGGAGAGTCAATACTGGTAAGTTCCTATTGCTGCAAGATGTAGCAAGGGATTTGTTTGCTGTACCGGTTACTTCTGTCGCTTCGGACTCGACATTAAATTTTGGTGGCAGACTCCTCGATCCTTACCGGAGCAGACTTCATTTTCGAACCATAGAGGCATTGATGTGCACTAGGAGCTGGATTACGAATGCAATTTACAAAGGTGAGGATTGAATCACGTTCATTTCAATTACTGAGTTTTGTTTTAGTGCAAATGTGTAACTACTTAACTGTTTTAAAATGACTGCAAATAGTGAAAAGTAAGAGGACGTGCAAGGGTTGGATAGCTGCTTCTCTGTGATGTCAATGGAGGATCCTAGTTGTGAAGAGATTGAAAAAGAAGTTGAGTGTGAGTCAATATTATAAAATAACTAGAACAATAAATAATAGGTTGTACACTTACTGACTTGGTTGTATGATATATGATCATAGATCTTCAAGGTGAAGGTATTCAGAGTCGTACATACTTGAACTTTGAAGATTAACGAAGTTTTATGATGATGTTGTTGGAAATGTGATGATGTTGCTGCTAGAGTTGTTAAGTTTGCTGCTATTTCTGTTCAAAGTTTGATGTTCTTTGTTATACTTGGCTTTTAACCTTTATGACTCAAGTGACTCAGTTTTTATTTTAGTTCCTCAGTTTAAATTTTGTATGCTTGATTCTAGTTTGGGGCTTTTAGTTCGACTTTAAGTTCCTTTGGTTTCAAAACAATTCAATTTCAGTTTACTTTCAATTCTCATTTCCCATTTTAGCACTTTAAATTTGTCATTTATTCATTTTTTTTGTTCACGAATTTAATCCGTTTACCCGAATCTTCCCTGGAATCCAATGGATCTGGGGCTGGTACTTAAATTGAGCCCGGTAAAGGTAGCGGATCAGATTCGGGAAAACCCGACAGGTTTGGTGGATGGTTTGCGGATAAGCACTACTCGGCCCCGATCCGATCCGCTAACAAGCCTAGGTGAACATGCTTTCCAATCTGTGAATTTAGTCCTCCACATCTAGAAGTAGTCCTACCTCGCAAAAAACTTTCCACACAAATAGGTGTCGCCTCATTCATGACGTCTGTCAAAAAGATTTGTGTAAATCCAAGTGTCATCCTCAATACCACAACTTGTAACAAACTCGTTTCGTTGTTGTATCCAAACATCCTTCGATTCGTAATCTGCTTTCAAAAACTTCATCCATTCTTTGGTGAATTTCTGATTCTTCACATGTTGAGTTATATTTTTTGTAAGATGCGATGAACACAAACGATGAGTCGCTTCAGGGAAGACTTTTTTTATCGCATTGTACATTGCTCGATCCTCGTTGGTGATGACAGTTTTCTGCACTTTCCCTCCCATTGCTTTAGTAAGTATCCTCAGAGCCCAACCATAATTATCTTCCTTCTCATGTTGCATGAATGCACATCCAAAAATACATGTCTTCAAGTGGTGGTTGACACCTACGACTAAAAGAGGTGAATTGGTGACAATCTGGCTGATTGTATTCTAAATAGTCCTCGTACGTAGAGAAATTAAAAAATAGTTTTGTCAAACGTAGTATTCAATATGAAACTTTGAAAGTACATGCATACCTAAAAATATCACCAACGACAAGTTGTATTTAATTTTCTTGTATGTTGCGTCAAATGCCAGTACATCGCCGAAACACGCAAAATCTGCAATGCTCATGTTGTTTGTCCAAAACACCTTCTCAACATATATTTGTTGTATGTTTCGAATTTCATAAAAAACTCTTCTCCTCTTTGATTTTCGCCTTAAGTAGGCAAATGCGGTTGAAGCATCACCTCCTGCTGTCTTCTCAAGATCCTCTCTGTAACCATGATTCATTGCATCTATCTTTGTGTAACCAACATTTTGTGGCCCTCCAGAAATATGAGTCTCATATATGAATGCTTGAGCGATCCGTAATCTCGCTTCACTAGACTGTCTCAGAAATCCCTTCTCTACGTCACTAATTGTTCTATTGTTACGCATAGCATATCATTTTCTAGCACATGGATGGTTGTGATCGTTTAATAAATCCCCAACTTGATACTTTCCTGAAGCTGTGTCTAACACGATATACACCCGTGCTTTGCATCCAAATTTGGTCTCCCTCCTAGGCTCTCTCGGTATTCTCCCTTTTTCATTGGAACACCCTCTACGGATTTGGTTAGTAACCATGGGGGTAGACTAAATCTGTGATCCAACTTCCTTTATATCCTTCCCCCCTCTTATTTGGATACGATATACCACCAAAATACCTTACCATCCTTATTATGTTTAAGATTGGATAATCTAGTATCAAAATCCCAAGCTCTGCCATAGTTTGCATACCAGATCTCTGCGATGTTGTAGTTATTGAATTCAATGGTTTATATTTTTTTTGTTGTTAGTTCGCGCATTGCAGTGTAGTTCTTCTCGATTTCGTCGAATATGTCATTGTCTCCGGTAGCACTGTTTGAGTCAGTGTTGATGGCTTCCTTCGTTGTTTGCTCTCCTACTAAGTTGGTAGAAACAACAAGTTTAATGGGGTTGCTTATTTGGCTGGAGGAAAATTAACCAGATATGGTGCAAGTACATACATAATGGTTAACTGACAGTTGCGTAGACTCAGCCATTGTCCTTGAGGTGTCTTAATCCCAAATTAACAAAGAAACAAAAGGTCAGATTCGTATCATGTGTTGTGTACGTTGGTCCTCTGTTTGTAGGGTTCATTTAAAGGGGAATGAAGTACATAGATAATCGTTTTTTATATGAAAATTTTGATTAGTAATAATTTTAAAAATCAATAATATATTTTCAAATCCTCCTTATTTTGATTTTGTGTTTAATTAATGTACCCGTTTTCAGTATGGGCCTATTCTGTACGCTTCTATTCGTATTGTGCATTTAAAGGGATTGATGTACAAAGATAATTGTTCTTCATATGGAAGTTTTGATTCGTAATAATCTTGGAAATTAATAATATATTTCAAATCTTCCTTCTTTTGTTATTATTTTTAGGTACCCGTTTTCAGTTAGGGCATATTCAGTATGCTCGTTGTGTTAGGAATTTTTTGGTACTTTGGAGGTGGGTTCAAAGATGATCTTAATTTGCATTGTTGAAGCACCCTCCTGAACAAGTGCAACTGTAAGAAGAAAATTGCAAAACTTGAAAAATCTAAACTAACTCATAAAACATTCTAAACACATGGAAATATTACGGATCTAATTAGAACTTTCTTCTCTACTTTTCCCGGGCATGATGTTGCATAGTGCCCGGTAGAATGGTAGTGGCCACACCTCTTGATCTTGGACATGCCTTTCCCTTTAACTCAAACCCTCATTTCTCGTCCAACATATCCTGGATATCAGACGATATAATTGTGTTTGTTTTTGCCGCTGTTGCTGTGCTTAAAGGTTGAGGTTGATTCTTCATTGAATCCACAATCAACTTCAATTCAAACAACCAAACCTCCTGTCGTTGGATTATGCTTTCCAGTTGGTCTTGAGCTCTACAAATCGAGGAACAAAAGTAATGAAATAATTAGGATACAGACTAACAGCAAGTCATGACAACACACTTTAAATAACTAGGTATAATAAACCAAACATACCTCTTTTGATTGGCCATCCTCTTCTTGTAATGTTACGTGTGTGTTTATGTTTTATTTGAAGTGAGTGGAGATCTAGACGTCTCAATCACGTAGTGTCTAAAATCATGAAAAAAGTTGAAGACAGAGCTAAGATTCATAAAAGTTGCGTGAGTGGAGATCTCGGATGGTACGGAAAGTACAAGTGACGGGATAAAGTAGAACGATCCGAAGGGAGGCGGAAGGAGGTTGTTTTTGGGGATGTGAAGGGAGGATGATGGATAATAGTGTTGGGAATATGATGGTTCAACCACTTGAGTGAACCAACTTGAACCAAGTGTGGAACGACGACGTTGCAACTAACTGCAACTCACCCACACAGTAACAGAATTGGTTATCGTTGGAGAAGGGCAGGAAGAAGTGATGATCTCATGCTGATCTTCCTCCTTGATTCACTCAACAACGACTCCGATTTTCCATCAACAGAAGGAGTGGAGTCAAGCACGATGCTGCAGGCGACTGGAGGGACTAGGGACTGATATATAGCCCTGAACAGTCCATAGAAACAGATAACTTGCAGCACAAGTGTTCCGCCTCTCATCAAAACTCATAAGTGATTACCTTGGAAGTTCTTTCCTGATACATTGATTAGTGTGGCAATCGGGAATTAGCTTTAAGGGCGGTGGTTTCACCACGATCACTTTTCCATTCTCATTTACGGTTTGTTAAGTTTTACGGGTTGAATCATACACTACTGCTGTCCCAAATACTACTGCTATACGTCCTGCTGTGCTAGGAACTACAATCTTAAAGCTAATTGATGTCTACACTAGCGAGATCAGTACCTGATCTGAGCAAACTGGAAGCACTGGATGGAAACAATTACAAGAGGTGGTCACTAAGAGTACTGATCTTCCTGGGACACCTGGAGATTGATCATGTACTGTTCAGGGATCCACCCATTGGAGCAAGTGGTATACCTTCTTCGTCATCAGAAGCATCCATGGACACAGGAAACAAGGACTCCTCCATCCCTTCAGTCACCACGGAGACTTTCTCACTATCAGAGGCACAAAAATATGAAAGGGACAACAGAACAGCCAGAATACACATTCTAAGTCACCTGAGCAATCCAATTTTTGACATCGTGGCTCACACCAAGTCTACAAAAACTATCTGGGAAATCTTGCTAAAGAAGTATGAGGAGAAGATGCTGGTAGGAAGAGATATGTTGTAGGGAACTGGTTGAATTTCAAAATGGTGGATAATCTGCCCATTATGGATCAAATCCATCAGTATGAGAGCCTCACTGCAGATGTGCTCATCGATGGCATGAACATCTGTGACATGTTCCAGGCCAATTCCTTGGTGGAGAAACTACCAGACTCCTGGACAGACTACAAGCATCACTTAAAGCATAAGAAGAAAGATATGACGATGGAGGAACTCATTGGACATATCAAAATTGAAGCAGCCAACAGAGCCAAAGATAAGTTGTCAATCGGAGTCCTCCCATTCAGTCAATGCCAACCTAATTGAACCTGATTTCAGACATAAAGGAAGAATGGTCAGAAGACCCTCTTGGCAAGGAAGGAAGATTCTGGATAAGCAAGTAGACTTCAAGAAAACAGGTAACCCTCAGAGGTACCAGAAGGGAGCCTGCTATGTCTGCGGGACAACTGGACACAAAGCATATCAATGCACCCAAAGGAAGGATCAAGGTCACAAGCGGGAGGAGGATTCAGAACTCAAGTCAACATTGCAGAACCTACTGAGGGAAAAGGAGAGCACATTACCTTTTCAGCTGTCGTTTCTGAGGTCAACATGATAGAGAACGACACAGAATGGGTCATTGATTCCGGAGCATCACGACATCTATGTGGAATAAGAGGAATGTTTTCTGAGTTTTAAAATGCAGGACAAGGGGACCAAGTCTTCATGGGAAACTCCAGCACTGCAGCAGTAGTTGGAAAAGGGAAAGTAATTTTAAAACTGAGTTTTGGGAATAATTTAGAGTTGTCTAATGTTTTGTTTGTTCCAACCCTTCGCAGAAATCTCATTTCAGCAGGCCTACTCAACAAGGCAGGACTAAAACTGGTGATTGAGGCGAACAAGCTTGTGATCACTAAGAACAACCTGTTTGTAGGGAAGGGTTATCTCTCAGGGGAGTTGTTTGTTATTTCTGCTACTGCAATGAATGATAGTGACGCTAGTTCTTCTTACTTGGTTGAGTCGTTTGATCGCTGACATGCTAGACTAGGTCACGTAGGGAATAGCTCGTTAATAAGGATGAAGGCCCTGAATCTCCTTCCAGGCCTAGTGACTCCTACTGATGTGTCTAAGTGTCCAATGTGTGTTGAATCCAAGCAGTCCAGTAATCCATTCAAACCAGTTAAAACCAGGAAGACAGAATTGCTAGAACTAGTTCACTCTGACTTAGGAGATTTCAGAAACCATGAAAGTAAAGGAGGGAAGAAATACTACATTACCTTTGTAGATGATCACTCTAGATTCACCAGGGTATACTTGTTAAGGTCTAAAGATGAAGCTGAGCATAAATTTTTGCTGTTTAAATCAGAGGTTGAAAACCAACTTGACAAACGTATCAAACGCCTTCGCTCAGACATAGGAGGTGAGTATAGTACTTCTTTCCTCAAAGAAGTCTGTGAATCTCATGGCATCATTCATGAGTTCACTGCTCCCTACTGTCCTCAGCAGAACGGTATAGCTGAGAGAAAAAATAGAACCCTTAAAAACATGATGAACGCCATGTTACTGAGCTCTGGTCTGCCGGATGAAATGTGGGGGAAGCTATCCTTTCTGCAACTAAAATCCTAAATAGAGTTCCCCATAAGGCCCTGTCAGTTACTCCGTTTGAACTATGGAGAGGCTTTCCTCCGAATCTCTCTTATCTAAAAGTCTGGGGATGCCTAGCTAAGGTTTTGATCCCTCGTTTCAAGAGGGAAAGCATTGGTCCACAAACCTTTGATGCTGTGTTTGTTGGCTATGCAGAGAACAGTGCAGCATACAGGTTCATGAAACTCAGTGACAGGAGCATATTTGAGTATAGGATGCTGAGTTTTTCGAAGATTGCTTCCCTTCCTTGGAAAACTCCACAGCCACGCATAGTAGTCCTCCAACCAGGTATACTCATTTGCATAATCCCACTAGAACTGATGATATTGAGTTAAGAAAGAGCAAACGAGCTAGGACTGAAACGTCCTTTGGACCTGACTTCATAACTTCTTTCCTATCTGAATCAGTCAGTCATGGTGAGTCAATAGATTCCTCTATCTTTGTGTACTTTGTAGAAAATGATCCTAAAACGTTTGAAGAAGCCATGCAATCTGTAGATGCTCTTTTATGGAAGGAAGCCTCTAACAGTGAGCTGGAATCCATCAGGTCCAACCACACCTGGGACCTTGTAGAGCTTCCTAAAGGGTGTAAAGCAATTGGCTGCAAATGGATCTTTAAATGGAAACTAAAAACTAACGGCTCTATAGAAAGATTTAAGGCTAGGCTAGTGATAAAAGGGTTTACACAAAGAAAAGGGATTGATTTCTTCGACACATACTCTCCCGTAACTAAAATCACTACCATACGCACTATGTTTGCTTTAGCATCAATTTATGATATGCATGTACACCAGATGGATGTAAAAACTGCCTTCCTAAACGGGGACCTGGATGAAGAAATATACATGGAGCAGCCACCAGGATACATAGAACCTGGCTTTGAAAGCAAAGTCTGCAGACTAAGGAAGTCTCTTTATGGACTCAAACAGGCTCCCAAGCAGTGGTTTGAGAAGTTCCATAACACCATCTCTCAATATGGCTTTAGAGCAAACAACTCAGACACCTGTATTTACTCTAAAATGTTTAACAGTGCCTGTGATTTTCTATGTCTCTATGTAGATGACATGTTAATTTTCAGCACTCATGTCTCAGCCATCGAGGAAACAAAGTCTTTCCTATCTAGCAAATTCGAAATGAAGGACCTGGGACCTGTTGATGTAATCCTAGGGGTAAGAGTGATCAAACAAGGCAGGACTTACACCCTAAGCCAGTCCCACTACACAAAAAGCCTGCTGAAGAAATTCAACAGCTGGGATGTAAGTCCAGCGAGGACTCCCTATGACCCTAGCATCCACCTAAAAGGGAACCTGGGAACAAGCATAGAGCAAGATGAATATGCCAAGGTCATTGGTAGTTTAATGTTTCTAATGAATTGCACCAGACCTGATATTGCCTATGCAGTGAGCAGGTTGAGCAGATACACTAATAATCCTGGAGCATAACACTGGATAGCCTTGAGGAGAGTACTGAAATACCTCAGAGGAACAACTGATCTGAGTCTTTATTATGGAGGGTTTCCAGGGGTTCTAGAGGGCTACACAGATGCTAACTGGGTAACTGACAGTGAACAAGTCAGTTCAACCAGTGGCTTTACTTTCACCCTAGGAGGAGCAGCCATATCATGGAAGTCCTCTAAACAAACCTGCATTGCACGTTCAACAATGGAGTCTGAGTTCATAGCTCTGGACCTGGCAGGGCAAGAGGCTGAATGGCTGAGATGCTTGCTATCAGACTTCCCTATCTGGGAAAGACCTACACCCTCAGTGTCTCTACTGTGTGACTCCCAAGCAGCCATCTGTATAGCTCAAAACAAGACATATAATGGAAAAAGGAGACAGATAAGGATCATACATGAAACAATAAGAAGTCTGCTAGAAACGGGGGTCTTCTCCCTACAGTTTGTTAGGTCAGAAGCCAACTTGGCTGACCCTCTGACTAAAGCTCTCTGCGCAGAAGGTAGTTGCTGAATCTACCAAAGGGATGGGACTGAGAGTTCCTAGTCAGATGGAAAATCCTTGATGGACACCCTCCTCTGCTGATGTGTTCTTCAGAAGAAGGTCAAACCAAATCATGGAAAGATCCATACATACCAATTGAACAGAGAGGTCACATGATCTTGGCAAGACAGTGTTGATCAACTGTCTGAAAGTGCCACCACAGCAGGTTACTGAGAAACCTGATTGTCTTGATAAACGTGAAGTTCATAGCTTATACGATGGGTGGTCCTGAAGGACTTGATGAACTGAAGGGTTTCATAGCCTGGAAAACCAGGTGTTTCCTGAGGAACTTGATGAGACCAGCAAATGGAACAAGCACTGACAGTAAGCTCGGAAGTGTGAAAAAAAAACCAGTGGAACAACCTGGACGTGGAAAATTCCTACCAAGGTGATGATCAGAAATTAGAATCAGTGATGGATAACTCAATGCTCTAAAAGAAGCATGTGCTATTGTTGGACACAAGAGTTTAGGTTCAAGATTACATTCACCTAAACTTTTGGTTCATCATGATCACTACGTTCTAGTTCAAGTCTCACAGACACTAGAATCTAAGTGCAGAATTCTTTAGACCAAGTTGAGGTGAGGTTGAATCTTCATATTCGTGGGGGACTGTTGGGAATATGATGGTTCAACTACTTGAGTGAACCAACTTGAACCAAGTGTGGAACGACGACGTTGCAACTAACTGCAACTCACCCACACAGTAACAGAATTGGTTATCGTTGGAGAAGGGGAGGAAGAAGTGATGATCTCATGCTGATCTTCCTCCTTGATTCACTCAACAACGACTCCGATTTTCCATCAACAGAAGGAGTGGAGTCAAGCACGATGCTTTGCAGAGCGATCGGAGGGACTAGGGACTGATATATAGCCCTGAACAGTCCATAGAAACAGATAACTTGCAGCACAAGTGTTCCTCCTCTCATCAAAACTCATAAGTGATTACCTTGGAAGTTCTTTCCTGATACATTGATTAGTGTGGCAATCGGGAATTAGCTTTAAGGGCAGTGGTTTCACCACGATCACTTTTCCATTCTCATTTACAGTTTGTTAAGTTTTACAGGTTGAATCATACACTACTGCTGTCCCAAATACTACTGCTATACGTCCTGCTGTGCTAGGAACTACAAATAGTTGTTTACATTTGATTTGCATATTTAATTTGGAATTCGCGTGCCTTGTTTTGTTGCATTATCGGTCTTGAATATTGAGTTTTGTTTTCATCTTTCCTAACTTCCTTTCACTCTATTAACCACTCTCTTATTTGTTAGATCAATCTATCCTTTGGGTTTCGCAAAATTGCTTAAGTTTGATTGTTGAGGGTGTTGCTATTTAACATTATATGTTTAGACATCTGGTCCCTTTTCTTAATGAAGGTGAATATGAGTTAATAATTGTACACAAAACAAACCTGTACTTCATTTGAAACCTACACAGGCACCTTTGTCAGGTCCTGCAATTTTGGGTGTCTGCCTCTTTCATAAGTACACAACTTATCCACTTTGTCCCGTGACCTTCCATCCCAAAGAATAAGATAAGCTGAAAAACAAACAAATAAGAAACCGCAAAAGAGGTTGCAGGTAGAGGATCCAGGTGGTGGTCGCCTGTAGGGAGAAACAGATTGTGTAGATAAGATTGCTCTTCACATCTATGATCAAATAGATTCTCCTAAAGCAAGTTTCCTGTCTTCTGAAATCGTCTTTCTCTTTACTCTACAAAAAAAAATGACAACAAACGTGCTGCACTACAATTATTTGTTGCCGACTGTGATCCAAAATCGTTCGCCGAGCATCGTTCTAGGTCTGTACCAGTTGACTTACTCGATGAAAGCTATTCCCTGATTATTACGTTTTGATTGCTTCTTTATTTTGATTACTTTTATTTCAAACCGATTACTTCCAACAGAAAATTTTGTGGAGGAGTTCTGTAATATCCCATCTTAACCACACAATTTTTTTTTAATTTAATAAACTACCGGTCAAATATGTTATAAATATATACATGTGTATAGGTGGGTGGGCTAAGTAGGTGGAATTATAAAAACGTAAAATTTCCTTCACAGTATTTTTAGTAGATGAAAAGGAAAATATGATTAGGCACCTACATCTCCACAAAATGATATTTACATAATTGCATTTTTTTCATTTTCTTGTCGGCTTATGATAAACATAATTATTTTCCTAATTTCTAAGAGGAAGAAGACAACAATATATGGCTATAAAAATGCAGCATTTTATTTGAACTTAAGTACACGAATACATCTGTTAGTAGCTAGGCTTGAGATTACATAAGTTGAGAAGGTCTTCCATCCAAAGGCTCATATTAGTGTTAGACGTTCCTTTACGTGTCTATTTCTTATTTTATATGCCATACACATGCATGCTAGGAGTGTAGCTCTATGCACTTATTTCATTATGCTTACTGTGACTTATGGTGGGATGGAATGATGTATATATATATATATGTATATATCATTCCATCCCACCATAAGTCACAGATACAGTAAGCATAATGAAATAAATGCATAGGGCTACACTGTCTTGCTAATATTATTTTTGGCATGATATACTTATGTTGTGAGCTTATCGGTACATGTTGAAGTAATCACCTAGACAATTATTCTAGGGGAAATAAATGGGTAAATATTTGATCATCTAGAATAGGCCTGTATTGCACTTCTGTTACGAGTATATGGCCATGAGTGGGTACTATTTATTCTACGAGTATATATGGCCAGTAAGGGGTATTCCCTCTGCTACGTGTTTACTACCTTGAATAGGTCTCACCTCTGCTATGTGATTTCCCGGGAGTCGTCCAGCATACGTGTGTCGGGATCCCAACTAAAATACAGAATAAATTATTAGAGTTATAGAAAGCCTTATGTGTTACATAATGTGTTATTTGTCATGTGATTATCTACACCCTAGATTCACTCAAATCTAAAGACCCTCACTTAGTGATTAGCATTGACCCTTATCTTTCCTCAGACTAACAGTAAAAGGCACCAGTACAGACTGATATTCTACAGCTATTCATCATGTCAATGAGGGCTTCATCGATGGGTGACCATGGCGATGATGCCAGGTAGAATCAGAAGAATGAGTCTTGATCCTCGCCATTTATTTATGAGTTTTAAACTCGTTTTGTGTCTTACATATTTGCGCCATATGCATAAAAAAGTGACATCGTGTGTAGTTAAAGGGGTTCAAGGTTTTCCTATAATGTGTAACGGCCATGGAAGCGACGTATTTGGTAACTCTATTAGTATTTGTAGGGTATGAGATTTTTCACCCGTTATGTGTCTTAATTTGTGGACTAATGTTGTGCAATGAAATATAGCATCTTATGTTTTCCTAGCCTACATGCATGATTTGAAGGTGGATCTCTGACATTTTGGGGTCCAAAAACTTATTCTACTTCATAGAAATAAACGAGATTAACGAAATTGTTTAGTCTTCCTTTTATAATTATCGTGAGTAACGAAGCACCCCTTAACGATTCTGTTGTTTTTTCATAAAATCAACGTGATTTCAACTTCGGTTGGCTGGGGGTGTTACAAATTGTTATCATAGCCGGTTGTATTCTATATTATAGGTATGTTACTTTACTCACTTGGGACATTGCAACCCCCGAAAGAGATGAGGTATTCCATACCCGCATTTGCACTAGGCGATCGGATCATGTGTTGTGCATTTGGTAGTTGCATACATGCATCACGATTTGAAAGTATTGAAAGAGCATTTGAAAACTGTATTAAAGGGAAAGAGATTTCCGGTTTTGAAAACGAATTATTAAAAAGACCATTCTTCTTTCACTGTGCACCGAAGCGGTTCACGAGGTCAAAATGTTCCAGTTAACCCACCACCAGCTATGTTAGATTTTCAAAGATGCAAGACTTAGGCTAAGTGACTTTTGACGGAGAAAGTACAGATCCTCAGTTTTTCGTTAACTAGCATTGCAATATTAAAGAGGTGTTTGGCCATCTAAGGTCTACACCGGGTGATCAGCTTCGCTACGTGATTAGTATGACGACCATCAAACAGGCAGCTCTGAGAGCATAACACTTGGATAACCTAACAAAGGCAGAATGGAAGGAAATGAGTGAAGACAGGAAGAGGAAAGCAGTGAATCAAATAACGAGTCACTCTGGTAAGGGATCAAAGATGAAAAAGGGATTGAGTGTGATAACATATCAGATACTGGTGTCGATGGTCCTGCGTCAACAGATAACTTCCGCACCTATACAAAATCCAATTTGTCAACACTGTGGGCGGAAGCATTTTGGAGTATGCAGAATGGTGTTAGGAGGATGCTTTAGGTGCGGTGAATTAATAAATCATTTTAGTAACTGCCCATTAATGTCGGGTGAAGCACCATCTGAGGTCTTTGTTCGACAGAGTAATCAAGCTCCATCTGGGAGTGGATTCAGAGAAGGTCATGTAGATGGTTTTCAGGGAAGCAGAGGTTCTCAAGGAGGTCGAGGAACAAAAACGAACGCACAACCATTATGTGGCCGTTTATAACCCACCAGAGTTACATAGATAGGAGGACATACTCAAGGTCATGTTTATGCTATGACTCGGGAGGAGGCAGAGAAGGCAGTTGACGATTTTACAGGTAAAGTCTCCATTCTTGGATGTATCTTATATGCCTTGTTTGATACTGGTTCTACGCATTCCTTCATTTCTTGCCATATCATGAAAGTTGAACTTGAAGAGTTGGGGTATAGCTTTGGGGTTAGGACTCCAGTGGGAAAAACCTTAGTTGCCAATTCGGTTATTAGAATTCTTCCCATAAATGTTGAGGGAGTTCACATACATGCAAACTTGATCTTATTACCCTTTGGTGAATTTGATGTTATTCTCAGAATGGATTGGCTATCCCAACATGGGGTCGTGTTGATTTGCAAGAAGAAGGAAGTTAGGCTTAGTACTCTGGGAGTGGGGAAAGTTGTGTTTAGGGGTATCTAGAGAAAAGAACGAGAAGGATTTCCATTTTTGTCTGTTGTGCAAGCTTTCAAGCTTATTCGTGGTGGATGTAAAGCCTACCTTGCACATGTGACAACAAAGAAGACTGAGAAAATGGAAGAAGTGGCTGTCGTCAAGGAGTTTCTTGGTGCAAGGAACTGCACCTATTTTGATAGTACCTTACCGAATGGCACAGGTAGAATTGAAGAAGTTAAAGAAGAATATACAAGAGTTGATGGACAAAGAATTCATAAGGTCAAGCGTCTTGCCTTGGGGTGCACCGGTATTACTCGTGAAAAAGAATGATGGAACAATGAGGATGTGCATACACTATCATCGATTGAACCAAGAAACAGTTAAGAACTGATACCCTTTGCCAAGGATTGATGACTTATTCGATTAGCTCCATGGTGCATTAGTATTTGCAAATATTGATCTAAGGTCTGGCTATGTTCAGTTAAGAGTCACGGAGTCGGCTATCCCTAAGACCACCTTCCGTACTCGCTATGGACACTATGAGTACTTGGTGATGCCATTTGGGTTGACGAACTCACTAGCTGCATTTATGGCATTTATGAACAAGGTGTTCCATGAATTCCATGATAAATTCATTATAGTATTCATTAACGACATTCTGGTATATTGAAAGAATAAGGATGAGCATACTGAACATCTTAGAATTATCTTGGGTGTTCTAAGGGAGAAAATTGTATATGTCAAGTTTTCAAAATGTGTGTTTTGGTTAAAGAAATTTCTATTCCTAGGACACCTAATATCATAAAGCAAAATCGAGGTTGAACCAAGGAAAATTATTGTTGTGGTTAAGTGGAAACCACCCACTAATGTATTAGAGTTACACAGCTTCCTTAGCATGACAGGTTATTATAGAAGGTTTGTGAAAGGATTCTCAAAGATTACTGCACCATTGATGAAACAATTGAGAAAGGACACTCCTTATAAATGGGATGAGGCATGTGAATCAAGTTTTGAGGAGCTGAAGACTAGACTCACTACCACACCAGTACTCACTTACCAAACCCAGGGGAGAATGCATGGTGTATAGTGATGCATCTTATTGGGGTTTCGGTTGTGTACTAAAGCAAGATATGAAGGAACTTACCAGTGCATCAAGGAAAATACGACCTCATGAGGTGAATTAATGTACTCGTGATCTAGAATTGGCGGATGTGGTTTTTGCGTTGAAGATATGGCGTCACTACCTTTTTGGTGAAACATTCAAGATTATGACGAATCATAAGAGCTTGAAATATCTTATGGACCAAAGAGAATTAAACAATTGACAAAGGCGATGGATTGAGTTATTGAAAGACTATGATTTCACCGTGGAATATCATCCTGAAAAAGCTAATGTGGTAGCAAATGCATTAAGCCGAAAGAAGCAGACTTCGCATTTGGTGGATCTTCGAGCCTTAAGACTGGACATGAAAGTCGATGAGCTGGAAACATTGATGGCTCGATTAACTATCAGACCATTACTTCAAGATCAAATACGAGAAAGACAAAAAGAAGATCTCAATCTTCAAAAGGTCATGAAGAGGTAGAAAATGGGGAGAAAACTAGTTTGAGATATCAAATGGCTTGCTAAAGATGAAAGGACGTGTGTGTGTTCCGAATGTGGATAACCTACGGAAAGAAATATTGGATGAGGCACATTCCTCAGTTTATGTCTTCCAGGGGCGACAAAGATGTACCACACAATTAGACAAAATTTCTGGTGGCTACGAATGAAGAGAGAGGCAGCTGAACATGTATTGACTTGCTTAGTATGCCAAAAGATAAAGATGGAGCATCTGGCGCCAGTAGGTAAATTGCATTCATTACCTATCCCAGAATGGAAGTTTGAGCATATTCCTATGGAATTTGTGAGCGGTTTACTTCCTACAAAAGAAGGGAAAGACGCGGTATGGGTAATTATGGACAGAATGACTAAGGTAGCTCACTTCATTCCAATCAGATAGAAGCCCCACAATGAAGTGTTAGCGAGGCTATATGTGGAGAATATAGTATGACTTCATGGAGTTCTAGTCTCAATTTTGTCGGATCGAGACCCCAGTGTCACATCTCATTTCTGGCAAATTTTTCATCAAGTAGTAGGAACAAGGTTGAACTTCTCTATGGCTTATCATCGCAGACAGATGGGCAGTCATAGAGGACCATACAGACCCTTGAAGAAGTTCCACGGACATGTGTAAACGAGTTAGAAAGGCTGTGGGAAAGATTGTTACCTCTTGTAGAATTTTCTTACAATAACTCATACCACCATAGTAGTTTGGGTACTGCTCCATACGAGGCATTGTATGGACAGAAATATAGAACTCGGTGGTGTTCGGCTGAAGAAGGGGAAAGACAGATGACGGGGCACAACTAGTTCTGGAAAGAGCTGATAAGGTAAAACTTATTTGAGAAAGGCTTAGAGTGGCCCAGGATCGCCAGAAACAGTACGCAGGCCGTCGAGATCGGGAAGTAAATTATGATGTTGGTGAAAGGTTTTTCTAAAGTTATCTCCTTGGAAGGGTTTAAGGAGGTTTGGGAGAAAAGAAAGTTGGCCCCAAGGTACATTGAATCTTACGACATTATTAGCAAAGTGGGCCAGTTGCATACATCTTAGCTCTACATAGTGAATTGGATCGAATCCATAATGTGTTTCATGTGAGCATGCTCAAGAAGTATCATATAGATTCGTCCCATCTAACTAAACCAGACGAGGTGGAGTTGGAGGAAGATTTGAAGTATAAGGAAGTGGAGTTCAGATTCTAGATACACAAATTTATGTTTTAAGAAGTAAGCAGATTCCTATGTTGAGGTGATTTGGAGGAATCATGAGAGTGAGTATGCTACGTGGGAAATGGAGGCAAGTATGCGAGAGAAGTACCCCGACCTTGTAGACGCGTATCTAGTATGTTAATTTATTACTGTGTGATTTGATATCTTTATGATGTGATCACTTAGCATCTATACCGTATACCTAAAATTTGGAAACTTCACTTGTTATGTGCTTGGTTGCATGTGATGCGTAAGTTCTTAAGCAATAAAATATAAATCCATAGTAAGCGCTAGAGTTAAGATTTTGAGGATGAAAACTCATAAGAGGGGAGTTGTAACATCCCATCTTAACCACACAAAATTTTTGGTTAATTTAATAAACTACCGATCAAATATTTTGTAAATATATGCATGTTTATAGGTGGGTTGGCTAAGTAGATGGAATTATAAACACGTGAAGTTTCCTCCACCGCAGTTTTAGTAGATGAAAAGGAAAAGATGATTAGGCACCCACATCTTCACACAATGACGTTTACATAATTGTATTTTTTTTTCATTTCCTTGTATGCTTATGATAAACATAATTACCTTCCCTAGTTTCTAAGATGATGAAGACAAAAATATTTGGCTATAAAAATGCATCATTTTATTTACACTTAAGTACAAGAATACATCTGTTAGTAGCTCGGCTTGAGAGGTAGGAATTGTTCTTTAAGTTTGGGAATAGAGATTATAGAAGTTTAGAAGGGCCTGAAGGTTCTACCAGTGTTTCAGATTTTGGTGTATAACTGACCGGGCTAGACGTTCCTTTACGTGTCTATTTCCAATTTTATATGTCATATGCATGCATGCTAGGAGTGTGGCCCTATGCATTTTTTCTTTATGCTTACAGTAGTCGTGACTTATGGTGGGTATGGAATGATATATATTTTGTCGTCTTGCTAATTTTATTTTTGAAATGATATACTTATGTTGTGACCTTATCGCTACATGTTGAAGCAATCACCTAGACAATTATTCTTGGGGAAATAAATGGGTAAATGTATGATCACCTAGAATAGGGCCTAGATGCTGGTGATCTACGTGTGTGCATATTGCACTTTTGAAATTCACAGGAAGTTGCATAGGGGCAAAACCGATCTGGCGTAGCTAGCGGTGGAGAAGGACAAAGTCCAAGCTCGATAATGATTAGCGAGAAGAACTTGTACATGGAGTCAGCGCCAGGAAAGTTTGATTCTTTATGCTAAACCCAAACAATGGTTTAGAATTGTTCACACGACTGACTAGTTCATTCGCTCTCGAATGAGAGTTAACGTCTAATCTAGTTATTTGATTTCGGCGTTCTAGATATGCAAACTCTTTCGAGTCTAAGACAAATCTAACAGAGATTTAATTCACGTTGATCATGCAAAACAAATCGAAAACAAAATCCAATATTCAATGAAATCCATCCAACTCGCATAAATCGTCAAGCGTATCAAATCATTCGTTCAGAGGGATTAACCTAGGGTTCATCTAATCTAAGAAAGAGAAGTTTAGCCGCTCATAATCTCGATAGAAAAATCAAAATATGAAAGGAAGACATCGAATCGAGGTTTACAGAAAGAATTATGAAAAACCTATTTTTGCCGACCTTCTCGAGAACCTGATTCGTCGTCTTGATTATTTCACCGATCTCGAGCTCCTTGAAGTCACCTTCTTGTTGATCTCGAATCTCTCTCTAAAGCTCTCAATTTCATCTAGAGCAGTCTGTCCTCGAATGTGGGAGGACCGGGCTTTAAATAGAAGTTCCCCAAAAATCCTTCAATTTTCTGAAATGTCAATTTTGCTGTTATGAAATGTCAATTTTGCTGTTATGAAATGTCAATTTTGCCGCTATGTGCATAGCGGCAAGATTGACACATCCATAGTGGCAATCTTGACATGTTCCCAGAGAGAGTTGTCAACTTTGCCGCTATGAAATCTCAATTTTGATGCTATGGGCATAGCAGCAATCTTGACATAAGTCCCTGATCAAAGTTGTAGGAAATTGAATGCTTTCCAACGCAGCCGTCCTTGAATTAATCGGACTTCGGAGCTAGGAGATATGTCCAAAATACGAAACTGCAACGTTTCCCGACCAAGTCACGATCCAAGCTCCTTGAAGATGTCAAAATGCTTCCTATTGCCTGTCCTAGACCATCGACACACACCATATTTCCTCGATCAATGCCTCTATGCCGTTATGTAGCTGAAATCTATCAAAAACACTCCAAAACAACATAAAACATCCTAAACTTCTACCTAAAGCAATACTATTATGCATTAAATGTCAGTTAAATTAGAATGATGAACACGAAAAATCGAGTGTCATCATTTGACATGATCAACAATCAGAGTTTGAGCATCCCACCATTAGAAGTTTTGCTCAAGATGCCCAATTATGTAAAATTATGAAGGAGATTCTTTCCAACAAGTGGAAGTTGGGAGATGCAACATCTGCTACAATGGTTGAGGAACTCTGAGTAGTGATTTTCAAAGAGAAAGTAGAAGATCAAGAACCTAATGAGACACTCGGCCCTCTACCTAAACATACTCCACAGAAGATGAAGGCTGAGCAGAAGGAAGAAGTAACTTCAATGTCCCTCAACAAAACAAAGACAACAGATGGTTAGTCCACAGTGGTGAAGAAGCGTTCCGACCCAGGGAGTTTCACTTAATCTTGTTATATTGGTGATCATCGCATTGGGATCTAGTGTTAGTGTAATGCCTTACCCCTTGTTTGAATGTCTTGACTTGTCGGTATTACGTCCCACTATGATGCATATTCAACTAGCTTATCAAACCACCCGTTATCCTAGAGGAATTTCTGAGAATGTCATTGTTACAGTAGGCAAGTTTAGATTTTATGGTAATAGACATGGATGAGAGCGCCCAAATCCCTATCCTCCTTGGATTTCCATTCCTAGCAACGGCTGATGTAACCATTAATGTGAGAACTGGACTACTGACCTTAAGGGCTGAGGAATATGAGATCACATTTTATATGTCTAGCCCTGCCTCCAACAACTCATCACTATTTAGGTCTCTTTTGAATGATCTTAATTATGCATCTGTTTATACTGTTATTACTGATCCTGCTCCACCAGGCATTGCTTTAAAAGTGCAGGTACCAACAACTGATAAGAACTCATGAAAGCAACATCAATTGTCCCAGAGAAGGGCACCAAAAAGAAGAAAGCAGTACAACAAAAGGCGTCTCTAGGACTTTCACTTCAGAAGTCGACAAGGAAGAGTGGTTCGGAGCATTCTAGATTACAGCTACCCGATCTGGCGGTGCTTTGAAGCTTGTACATGCTGGTCAGAAGAAGTTATATTTGGGGGGTGGATTACCCAAAATTTACTTCAAGAACAAGGATGCCAGTGTGAGGGAGGTCCTCACCTGGCCAAACACACCTTAAGCCAGGTATCGTCTAGCTCAACAATGTAAAAGAAAGAGAGCTTCGCCGGAGACAACCCGAGTTTTGAGTCTTTTCTTTTCTTTAATTTTTCAATTTTTTATCTTCATGGTGTATCTAGTGTCGAGTCGTTAAAGTTTGGATGTTGAACACTATTTTGGGACGTTCGGGGTTGGTTTCGGTTCATTTGTATGATTGCAGGAGTTGCTGGAAGGAAGAAATTTGATTTGGCTGAAGACAGGAAGAACATGTCGTGTTCCCAGAACACGGGCATGTCCTTTTAAAAAGTGCTCTTAGGCGAAACATCCAGAGAAAAGAACACGGGTGTGTCCTTGAGGAACACGCCGTGTTCTTCTTTTTGTTCCAGGTACGAGTACTGCATTGTTTCTTCTTTCTTCGATTTTCTTCATTCGTCTTCTTCTCCCTCTCCACAAACACGACAGAAATATTTCACCACCACCCATAACCGCCAATTTCACACTATAATCAAACCACCACTTTCCCTCCACCACCCATACGCATTCCTCTCCTTCATCTCCAACTCCTCCTCCTTCTTTTCCACCCACCATTGAAGAAAGGAGCCTCTTCCTCCATTGAAGCACCAACTCGAGTTTTCCCTCTCAATCTATGCGTCAGTTAGTTTAAGGTCATAAACAAGGTACAATCGCTCTCTAAACTCCCTCTTATGCATATCCTGGTAATCATTTGACCGAATTCAAACTAAATTGCCAGATTTTTTGAAATTGGGGAGTATCCTCAAGAACCCTAGAATTTCGAATTTGTGCTTTTCTAAAATAGAACTTGGATATGTGCAATTGGTACCTTAGTGAGATTGTGCTCTCAATTGTGAATTTTTGAATCAAGGATGAACTCATGAACCCTAATTTTGAAGTTTGTGATTTTTTGCAATTGGCCTTACCTTACTGGAATTTATGATATGTTAGGATTATGGGACGAATTTGAACTGAATTGCATATCATTTGTCATGCCAATTGTGCTTAATGATTCTTATTGTTGATTTTCCTCTCTTGTATTGGGTTTTTTATTAAGTGACTCTATATAGGTGACTTGTTTTTTATGTATGACTTCTTAGGACATTGTGACTAGGATGAGGACGCTTGTCTTGTGAACTGTGTGCCTAAATGTTTATGGTTTTTCATTTTCCCTATATGGTATTACTTAAGTGTGGGGTGATCCCGTTTGAATTTTGAGAACTTTCTGGTTTGATTTTGGTTTGTTATCCAATGTTTAGATAAGTGTCATTGATCTTATCTTGAGAATATGTCATGTTTCAGATTGGATTTCGGAAGATTATCTCATTTTGCTTTCTATCTTGCACGATGGAATCTCTTGGTAAGCGAGGTCGGGGTGTGCTTCAATCCACCTCGTTTCAGTTACAGGGTCTACCAAACGCGGTCAGAACAAAGTGCTTCAACTTCACCGACAAGACAGATAATGCGGCTTGGAAGGAAATTTCTCAAAAAGCTATTACTGCATATTACTGGGTTAACTAAGACAAGTTGGAGGAAGCGGGAATTGGAAAGCTGTTCTCGTCTGCCATTAATGATGTTGGCCTTAGGTCTTTGTTCATGTGAAGGAGGACACTCAGGAATGGGCGACTAAGGAAGTTATTACAGCTATTTAGGTCAAGCCGACCACTGACCCTACTCCAGCCGGTACCATCCAGGTACAGTGTGGAGGGGTTCCATATTCCTGGTCCTTGAATGAGTTTGGTGTTCATCTTGGTTTCTACACAATTGACGAGCTGGCTTCCGGTCCACCTTTTAGTGTCAATCTTGGTTCTTCTTGTGTCGCTCATTAGTACCTTTGGTGTGATATTGCTCCTTTTGAGCCCTTGAAGCGGTTGAAGGGCGGGAGATATAGCAACTACAAATCTAGCACTTCTAAGGTACCATCGATTGAGCGACCACTCCTCCGACTCCTACACCATTTCATCTGTTCCACCCTCACCCAGCGAGGGAGCTCCGCTGGTGTCTGCACCTTCCACGATCTCTTTGTCATGTACAGCCTCCACAACAAGGATTGAGTCCATTTGGTGCCTTAGGTAGCCAAGTTGCTCGTTTCTCAGCGCGTCTGCTCTACAAAGAAGACCAGCAAGTTGTATGATGGATCTTACATCACACGCTTGGTGAAGAGCTTTAGGTGCCAGTCTGCATTTGGAGCTCTCTCCACCATTCATCGGGTGTCTGCACAACGCCTCACTAGCTCACTCCTCAAGGCTGCTGGTATTCCGAATTTTTTCGCTGATCGATGCCCCGCTGGCAAGGAGAAGAAGCCTACTGCTAATGAGGGTACTTCTCAAGGCTGACAGATTGCTCCCCAGGATGCGCAGGTTCGGGTTTTGAGAGAGCGTGTCGAGACTCTCTTGGACGAGTCGACTCTGTATAGGCTATCGTGGTTGAGATGTACGCTTATCAGTTATACACTTTTCAGGACCACCAGCTCTACTATGCCTTCACTCACCCAGATTACCCTCTCGGTGTACCGTTCCAGTATCATCCACCATCCCCACCATATGACATGGATGAGCAGTAGCGCGCCCGATCAGTTTTAGGATGTTTGTTTCTCATATCTAGAACTTGTGTTTTGTGTCTTTATTTTCTTTGTGTCTCGTGGTTGAACTTATGTTAGGTTGTGTTTCATTTTATTTTCTATGGATTGATGTAACGGATTGGCAGCAGCCTTTCTTATTTTGCTTCTTTCATGTCTATTTTGTTGTAGGGCTCTTTTCTTATCTTGAAGAAGTTTCGATCTCAAATGTCATCTGACTGAAGCCCTGGTGCTTGTGCAAGCTGTACATTGGTTCGTTCTCATGATATCAAGTTAGAACCATATTTCCTGCCCTATCTCCTTTCAATTTTTGGTCCATTGGGGACAATGTCCGATTCAAGTGTGGGATGAATTAGGGTGTTTCTAATTTCGGGTTCATAACTTGAATAATATTGTTGAATGGATTTCCTTACTTTTCAAAACTCCCTCTTGAGCTTAGTTTGTGGATGTTAGTGAATGCATGTTTAGTGTTCTCATTCTATTTGTGGATGTCTTGGATGTTAGGATGTCATTTTCGAACCATCTCCCGTTTTTCAAAATTAGTATACTAGAGAGGTCATATATATGTTAAAAATGAATTGCTACCTTCCACTATTTAATTGTTGGGATCCTGCAGAGTAGTGGAAGGAATATGCTATGGAATATGCTAGTCAATACAAAAAAATTAAAGCCTAACAGAAGAAGCCTAACAATAGCCCGGTCGAGGCCCGCTGTTAGAATTTTTAAGTTAGCAGCCTAAGTGGCCGCGGTTAAATTTATCATTCTAACAGCGGCCTATAGGCCGTTGATAGAAATTTAATTATCAACGGTCTTGATGACTTCAAAAAAAAAATTAACGGTCCAAATCTATTCAAAAGTGGATCTGCGTCACCCTTCCCCATGTATAATTATTTGGACCCAACCTAATGCCTTACCTCCTTTACATTCATTAATCTTCCCCCAACCCCTAATTTCACAATCTTCTGAATATGTCGCTGTCACCCTCTCCTTACTTCTTTGTCTTCGATTTTGTCTTTCTCTCCCTACTTCTTCTCAATATGCCACTGCCGTCACCCTCTCCCTACCCCGCCGTCACTGTGAGATCGTCCTGGGTTTCAAGACCAATATGAGGCTCCAGAAGGCTCCGCCCAGATGGCTACGTCGTCTCCGTGTTCCAGGGCTCCGCCCTCTCCGCGTTTCAGAGATCTACCGTCTCCACGTTCCAGAGATATGTCGTCTCCGCATTCCAGAGCTTTACCGTTCCAGGATATCCAACTCGCAAGACAGATCAGAGGCTTAGATTTGTGAAGAAATCGGATTGTGTTTGGTTGTAGTAGTGTAATCCGTGTATTCATTTCGGATTAGTGAATGGGTAGTTTGTGTAATTTTATCACATTACTATAACTTGTGGGTTTTGTGGGTTAATGTCTTGATTAATGAAAATCTTCTTCATTAGCGAGTAATACATGTTTTTGTTAATGTTTGGGAACTTTATTCCCACATTGTTTATTGTTCTCGCAATTTTAAATTAAAAATCAAATTTAGATTTGATTTGCCAAAAATCCTGGATTAAACCTAACAACGGACATATGATTGATGTTAGAATATTACATCCTAACAACGGCTAAGTTATCGTTGTTAGGCCATTTAGTTTAACCACGACCACTTGGGGCGTTGTTAGGATTCATTAACATTGGGTCACCTAACAGCGGATAAGTGGCCACTATTAGGATATCTAACAGCGGACCAACCTGTTATTAGGCTTTAATTAATCTGTTGTTAGGCAAGCTGATTGTTGTACTGAGTGGACGGACTACGTTGTGGCATATACTATAGTATTATTACCCCCCCTCCAATCTACTTAATCACAGACCTCCATTACTTATAACTCACCACTCCTGAACACCCTTTCTTCACTCTGTCTTCGTACTCCAATTATCCTCTCTTTCTTTCACGGTAGATAATGGTCGAGTTTGCATTCATTCTCCGATGGGGCCCATCCTCCGTGACGTGTATTATCGTCATCCTATTGTGGTCGGTGATATTATTGCTAGGTATTGTCTCTAGGCCATGCACCAATAAAGAGTCTTGAGTAGCTATTTACTACATGGTAACTACTTTCCCGGCGTGCAACAATCCGGATTTGTATTTAAAGTTCGACGGTGCAATTGACGGAGTTGATGGCTCTGGTCGTCAATCCTCAACGGCTGGTTACTTTGAACCTTCTAGTCAGCATAATGTGATGGAGGCCTTGCATTGCGATGGACACAACAACGATGATGTCACAGTTGATGACGAGGCTGAGTACGAGCCTGAAAATAACAATAGGGATGATGGACATGCCTCGGCCGACGACGACGGCGGTACGCCAATTTGCCCTCTCAATTAGACCTGGCAATTCGGGTGTGTCAGGTCAATTTGGGTGGGTCGCTTCGGGTTATGGATTGTTTCGGGTTGTGTCATTTGGATCACAGGTTCCTATTTTCAAAAATTGACCCTAACCCTAAAATTTTGGGATACAAGCGCTTTGAGTCTTAACCAAATTATATTCATCATTATGATAAATATATTAAGATAACTGTACCAAACTTTGACTAATTCAAGTTAAACTAGTAAATGAACATGGTCAAATATAGAAATAGATATATGATAGTTCCTAGAAAAGAAAACAAACATATTTTAAAAATGCAAATTCACGATGTAACTTATATACAATATATTTGTATTAATAACGTTGAGAGTATGCACAAACTAAATATCCATCACTTTATGGTTCTTTTGAAAAGATTTACCAATCATGTCGTCGATCAAATACTAAGTAGATCAATGGGTTTTAGGTACATTCCACTTGACGTATGTTGAATAATATTATGAAATTTTTGAATAGTTAAATATATAATAGCATAAAATAAAGTAGAAAATATTATAAACTAAAAATCATAAGTAGGACTAAATATTAAAAACCATTTGGGTGATGTTAGAAATAGTAATTTTAATATGCGCTATAAGAATTTTTGAGTCATTAGGTCGATCCTAAACCCGACCCTAACCCACCCATGAAAATATTAGGTTTTCGGGTTTGGGTCATTTCGGTTTCGATTGTTAAAATAGCAAACCCAACCCTAAAATTTTTGGCGAGTTCGGGTTCGGGTTTGGTCAACAGGTTGGGTTCCAGATTGCCAGGTCTACTGTCAATCCATAGGGGGAGGATGCTGATGTCATAATCGGAGAAGGAGCTACATCATCCACGTGAGTACAGTCCATTCGAACTGTACACAACTTTGGGAGATAATAGCGATCAGGTGATGAATGTGGACCATTACCAAGGTGGCTCTGAAATCCCAGATTTTGATCCCACTCGTGAAGATTTCCACATCAGTTAACGGTTTTACACAAAGAAGGAAGTAGTTGTTGCTATCAAACACTGGGCCCTTTAGAAGAACCGAGCCTTGGCGACATCTCGCTCAAAGACTTAGGAGTTGGAGGTCAGATGTTATTCGTACAAAACCAATAGCTGTCGATGGAAGTTACGTGTGACCAGCAGAGCCGATGATGGGTTCTCGACGGTGCAGCAGTGGAATCCAGTGCACACATGTGATGCTAGTGAGCACAACGTTTAGTCCACCCAACTTTATGTGAATATCATCGTGGATGTGATAATGTATCTTGTCAGTTCAAGGGCACACTTCCAGATTCATTTAGTCCAAGATGAGATTGCACACATGTTCCAACAGCAGATCTCGTACAGAAAGGTGTGGTACAGGAAGCAGCGGGTGATGGAGATGACGCACGACAACTGGGAGGAATCTTTCAACAAACTTCAAGATTTCTTCAATGAGGTGCAGCGTCGTAACCACAGCTCGCAAGTACAGTTCCACCTGGACGATGTAATAGTTGGTGGCGTTGCAATTAAACAATTTAGGTTAATTCAAAAATCTTGACTGTTGTTTTTTCCATCGTCGACAAATAGAGTATCAACTCCTGGGTGTGGTTCTTCCGTTGCATCCAAGAACTAGTGACAGACGGATAGAACGTATGTGTCATCTCCGATCGCCACTCCGATATTAGAGCTGTGATGGATCAAATTGGTGGAGGTTGGGTATGGAAATGGTGCGCCCGACACTATGAAAGCATTTAGAACAACCATGTCAAGGATCCCAACATGAAGGAATGAGTAAAGGTAATAGATAAACTTGCAAACACGATGCTATTTTGCATTATCTAGTTTCCATTTCCAGTTTGTTAACACAACGAGTTGCAATGAATGAGGGATCACGAAGGAGGTTCAATGCGAAACTTACTTTCTTTCTAGCCGCCGATGCCAGACTTGGCCTTAAGAGGACAAATTGGGTCCTGTAAGACCAAGCTATGTGGAGAAAATGTGTGGATGATGAGCTGGGGGGAATGCTCCATGGGACAATAACAACGAATATGGCTGAGAGTATTAACGAAGCATTCAAAGGGATAAGGTCACTACCGATATGTGCTTTGGCCAGCACAATGCTTCTTAATTCAAATGTTGATCATTGTGCACGCCATGCACTTGTTCATATGATAGTGATTATGTGTTTGCTAGAGTAACTACATATTTTGATAAGATGTGGATCCGGTCCAAGGGCCGCGAGATCAACAATCAATAAGAGTCTAACGCCCTCCAAGAAAGGGCGGAAGTAAACATTGTATGGGGGAATGTGATGCGTCCTACGATATTGTAGGGTAACGCTAGGTTCCTATTCGATGTTATACAATAGTCACTACGTAAGTACAGATAAGTAATGAACCTAAAATACTAGGCATTTATTAATAATATAACATAATAGTAGTCAATTACTAATATTTTCTAACATTAGGTATAGACAATTACTAATATTTTCTATCATTAGGCATATGCAATTACTAATATTTCCTAACATTAGGCATTTATTACAACTAAATAAAATATTAGTAGGCAACAAAATTAGAAAATTACTAATTAAAAAAATTACTAATATTACCGACTAGTTGCTTGCGCAACAAGAATTTGATTGTCGGTATCGAAAAACCAAAGAAGAAGGAAAAAGAATTAGTGAATTCGTGAGAAATGAAGGAGAGGGGAGGGGTTTATTTATAAATCCAGAGGAAGCTCCCTAAAACGTGCGGCGTATCCTAGGATGCGCTGCGGTTTTTAGAGAGCTTCCAACGGTCTGATAACAGTCGTTAGAATAGAGTCATTAGAAGCTTTCTAGGACGCGCGGTGCATCCTAGCATGCGTCACGCGTTCTAGGAGGTTATAATGGCTAAATCATGTAATTTATTTTTCGACTTGATGGTCTACGTCATTTCCAATTAAATCGTGCATATAACAAAAGTTTTTGTTTTTTAATTCCTATTAACAAAAACCTAAAATCGAAAACCACAAGGTGTGGCATTTTTGATTTCTCAACTTGTCCCTTAACCATGAGGTGGGGAGTTAGTTCTTGCCCATGGGAATGGAGTACACCTTGTGCCCAGCTATTAACCGCCTTGTGCAAGCACCACGACGAAGGAATGGGTTATTTCTGTCGGTGATAGACACCGTAATTACACCAAAAAAACCTAAAAGCGAAACATGCACCGTGTAATTTCCTAAATTCAATCATGTGTAATGTATAGCTAGGGAAATGTTGAACTTCGATTACTGTATAATAAATTGTATCTTTGAAGAGGATAGTTGCATCTTTGACCCGATTTTCTGATCGCACTAGGTTTTCATCAATTGCATCTTTGAAGAGGATAGCTACATCTTTGAAATTCTAAAAAATTTCATTTCAACGCCTACTATTCTTGCGCTATATATTTGCAGACTAGCTGTTCATCGTCATCAATTCAATCACCAACCAAATCAATCATTTTCCATCAATGGATCTGGAGCATCCCACGTTAGCTAATCACCCCTCATCATCCCTATATAGTCTCACGAATGAGCATGGTTGCATCAACCGTAAGTAATACTACTCGTCACAATGACCAACCCCTAATTAACCCCACCGTCATCGACGCGGACAATGTAATGTCATCTTCAACCTCCTCGAATGAGCTCTCCAGTGGTGTTTGAGTCCTTTAAAAAGCAAGACGATATCGTCCTAAAATCCACAACGTCTCTCCTGGGTCCACACAAATCATCGGCTACAACTCCAACTTCGATTCCCCGTTCGGAAAGCGTTGGATCGCATACGCCAACCACATAGCCTCTAACCGAACTTTCCACTACATTGAGAATATCTTCGTTAACGACGTCCTCTGCTGCTAGAGGAACATCCACATGCACATGCGACAATCATCACCAATGAAGATACAACTGATGTGGATAAAGATTCGAAAAGAGAAAGAGTAAGATGAAAATAAAAGAATTGTGTTTTAAATGTCTTTCTTCCCAACATTTCAATTTTATGTGTTTTTCTTTTTCAAACACATAAAAATCTGATTGCGCCATTTGCACATGTTGAAGATTTCACTATAGATACCGAGCCACAACGCCTCTCCTGGCTCCACGCAGATCATCGGTCACGACACCGTTTCCCCATTCGAAAATTGTCGGATCACATACGCCAACTACACCGCCTATGACCGATCCCTCCACTACATTGAGAATTTCGTCATTAGCGACGTCCTCTCCTACCATGGGAACACCCGAACATGCGCCAATCATCACCGATGATAATACAATTGATGTAAACGAAGATTCAAGAAGAAAAATGAGTAAGAGGAAAAGAAAATTATAAAAATAAAAGAATTAATTTTTAAATGTCTTTCTTCTCCATATTTGAATTTTATGTATTTTTCTTCGAAACCGTCCGATTGCGCCATTTTTACATATAGAAGATTCCACCTTATGTAGCGACCGCGCATTGGGGACAAACATTCGTAGTCTTATCAATGATTGACAAGATGAGGAAAGTGAAAGAAAAAGAGTTTCATTTGAATAATATGCTCAAAAAGTCTCAAACCATTGATTTCCTCAATTTGTTAATATAAAGGGCAAACTGAAAAGAGCTTCTAGCTATTGATTTCCTCAAATCCACTGTGAGTCGTTGGATTAGATTGGGTGCATATATGATATGGTGAAACTAAATATAGGAGTCGTACTCTCTAAAAAGCCTCTACTCTTCGATTTCCTTAAATTCATTATCAACCATTAAATTGGATAGAGTGAGTGCATATATGATATGATGGAATTGCAGGTAGGAGAAAAACTTTCATAGAATGAATAGTAATTATGTACCTGCTTTTTATCAAGGTTCAAGAAAGCGCGATTCCGTGCCCGCCTAGGCACAATTAGGCGCTAGGCGGTGAGAAAACACCGCACCTTGGGCTTAGGCCTCGATTTGGGCGTTTTCAACGTGTAATCGGCCACAAAAATCGCCTACGTAGTGTTTAATCGTCCTCAGAGCATAATCGCAATTCGACGGCGCCTATGAGTTTCTAATTATAAAAAAGGCAGCTTCTTTGACTAGAATAAATGATCTTCATGCTATGACTATAAGGATATTTCTTGCAACTAGCCTCTCCTTATCCTATTACTTATTATGTTTGTTTGCTTTTGTGTAAACTTGAACCTTGTTTACTTTGAATTTTAAAATTTAAATCCATAATTCTATGAACTATTTTGATTGATATTAAGTGTTAGGCACAAGGTGTTATAAATATTTACTATAATTTTTTTTCACCTAGGCGCACCTAAGCAACGATTAATCGAATTAGGCAGTACCCCAACGCACCTGACGTCTTTTTGAACTTGCAAACTATCAGTATCCAGTAGAGATTTCAAAAACAGATTGTAACTGCTGAAAGTAAAACCACAGTAATGGTAAAAACGAACAGCAATGAGTAAACACGGACGACAATAATAAAGTTTTTAATTAAAGGATAATATTAGTCAGTTCATGATAAAATAGGGACTTAACAGACGCACTCCGTAGTCCATATAACTATAGACAAACAAACATAAATTAAAAATACAAGCTGAACATCTTACTCGGTGAACCTATCAAATGCCAAAATTGCTACTTTCCAACATTAAACTATCCACCTATATATTAAACAAAGTTTCCATTGGCCTCAAGAAACAAAATGACATCCTATGGTGCCAGTCTGGCCATGAAATGATGATGCTGCTGCTAATGCTATCTACCTTGTCTTCTTTGCTTTGGACATTTTCTTCTTCCGTTTCTTTATAGCCTTGGGGACTTTACTCTTCCGAGCTTCCCTCTTCTCTTCTTTCACCTTCTTCTTGTTCTCTTTCCTCGCAGCTTTTCTATCAACTTGACTCGGTTTCTCCGTTTCCGACACACAACTGCTTCCATCATCATCTGAATCACTCAACCCACTATCCTCATCAGAGCCGCAACTGGCATCCTGCTCGTTCACCAACGACTCTTCTCCAGGCTTCACTTCCTCCTCCTTAAGCTCGTCATTTTTCTGTTTGGCGGCTTTAGAAAGAACGCCCTTCAATCCTGTGATTGTCTTGTAGTACATGTTCTCAGTGTTCTCCCCACTCGTCAGCCGTATAACCTCCTCATCCGCATTCTTCACGCTCCCTAGTGTTTTTGGAATGTATGCCTGAACATGCAAACAAAAAAAAACAACTTCCCGTGTTAAACGCCAGAGCCAATATATGATACTCACGAGAGATTTGGCATCTGGAATCATGTTTACTAGAAAAGTTGAATTGAGGTCAGTCGAAGAAAGTTCAGTTGAGGCCGGGAGAGGTTGTAAGAGGAAAGTTCATCCTTTATATTTTTAAATTCAACTTCCCCTCCACAAACTCTCAGCTTCAATTCAACTTTCTTCAACCAATCTCAAATCAACTGTCCTATAAAAATCTAGATGCCAAACTTTACCCTAATTTCGAGTTCAATGTGTACCGAAACGAAAGCACACCTGAACAAACACAGAATCTGCAATTTCATCTTCTGCAGTAACATCTCTGCTCATTATTGTTTTTTGAACCTGGAAATAAGACACGGTGAGGGACAACAAACAGCTGGCCAAGTGTCTTACGTATGCATTGCAGAGTCATCAAGCGTAAGAGATTTTTCCAACCTCTTCCAAGTAGCTGTCAATGGAGTCATCCTTAATATTTGGATCCACTATAAAGTCAAACAACTCCCTAATATTCATCACAGCCACCCCATGTTTCTTAAAGAAGTCCTGCACATCACCCGCCATTATTGAGTTCCTCAGAGTGAGATTACAAGGAAAAAGAACCCAACAGCATTCATTCCGAAGAAGCACTTACAGAAACATGCACACAATCTTCACGCAAGAAATCAAGGGCCCGAGGATGGTCTAGATCAACTGACTGAGAGACATCAATTATATACAGATGACCCTGTGCAATGCAAGAACAATAAACTCAGGTGAATACTTTTAAGAAAAAGCCAGCAGACCTGGAACGTGTAACAAAAATTTTATCAACCCGATATCACAGAGGCAAATAGTATATTATTCAGATACAGTAAAGGCCAGGTTGTTACCTCGAAATAAAGTATGTTGTACTCACTGAGGTCGCCGTGTACAAGTTTGCACGTTTGATACAATATACGCATGTACATGATCATCTGATAAAGGGATGCTGAGTTGTTACTTCATTCCACACAAAAAAGATGACCCGTCCAATCGAGTCGAATCATTTGAAGTTAAAATCACCCTCACCTCCATATAACCCTCCCGCAACTTATCCAGTGATAAGCCAGCATCCTTCAGACGCGGTGCTGCCCATCCAGCTTTCCCTGCAGCATGGATAACCAAACTACTTTACTTTCCCCAGTAGAATTTCAGTATTGTGTCAAGTTTTTTCTAAATGGTTCAATTACAGTTCAAGTACATTTTTAAAACGGTTGTACCATGAAATCTTGAATCAGTCTCTCTGATTAAACCTCGGAGGCAATTAGTATAGGATTTTTCAGTAAATACAGAGGTATTGTGAAATAAAAGGAAAGTCAAATGAATTTTGTAGTAGTCAATTATTATACAGTGAATTCAAATCTACCCACATGAATTAAAGCAAGAGTTCACAATGGCATTATATTGTCTTCCAATTGGTTTGCATACGGCGATCTCCAAATTATAACTGCCTGACAGAATCAAATAACACAGCCAGAGATAACAGAGTAGTTAGTTACCTATGAATTCCATCACCAGGACATGAAGCCTCAATAGATAAGGAGTAGGACACCTAATTCCAGCAGCTTTTATCCTGCAGTTCATAAGGTTCGTTTCATGATAATAAAAAGCTTATATAAAACCATTTTAACTGCAAGAGAAAATTCAAAAGGCTTCATCCATAATTATTCTCAATGGAACCATGAACAGAGAGGACTAGCAGCCCAAAATAAACGCTTTTCCATCATACAACCATTAATACCGGTAGAATGGCTTAGAAGCAAATAAGCATTTTAGAGGCAAGATACAATAATGATAGTGTTGATTTTGAATTTTTACCTTATTAGGTTCCTCAATTCTTTCTCCGCCCATGTCTTCACCATTTTCCTGGGATTATGTTTGCAGTATCCAAATCTAAATCGATAGTCACCTTGTACATATCTGTCCCGGTCCCTGATTTAATTTGGAACAGTTAATTCAGTCACAGGAATGCCGAGCACGGAAGAAAAGGTGGCAATCAAAAGATATAAAAGGCTACTGGACTTGGCACAACAATATTTCTCGCTGGTCAACCCTAACTACCAGCATCGTGGTCTTCAGAATGGGGCTTCAACACTTCAGGTCAGTAATAACGAACAAAAAAAGCAAGAGAAAAAAGGTAGGCTTACTTGAAGACCAGAACGGATGTTTTGTACACTTTGATTGCAAGCTCCTGACCATTGGATTTAGTTGCATGGTAGACATTTGCCTGTTAGAGGAAACGGAAGTTAGAAATTACAAATGATGACTCACATATGTAGCCAAATGTAAAGGATGGCTTTGAAATATTATAGTCCTATTCTGACTGATATGAACTAGGACTAGTAAATCGGCTGACAACAAAATACCTCTTTTCCGGTTGAGATGCAGCCATTAATATCATTAAACACCCCACGATTAAGCATTTTGAACAAAACCATTCGGGTCCTAGGATCAATGGCCTGAAAAAGGAAGTCACATATCATTAGATTTCCGATTACGATAAATCTACCTCCAAAACCTCACTCGGGAGTGGGGACGGGGGGTTTTGATTCAGCAAGGCCGAATCAACAGAATGAAAAGGATATAATAGCCAAAGCATAAACAATCTAAAGCTCACACACAACATTGCAAGAACTTAGATGCCAATTTTCAGTTAGCTCCAAAGGGAGAAGTCCCAAAAGCTGACGAAAATGATTCAACATTTACCATACAATCATGCATATGGGAATACGAAAGCCATATTCTTTCCGATGACAAACATGGCAAATAAAAGCAATCGCAGTAAATCAAAAGTCTGTTATTCTAAGAAATTTGAAACATTAAGAAAAGAAAAACAAACAAACAAACAAACATACAAACAAACAAACAAATTGCTAAAAGAGATGTCACCTGCTCAACAGTAGCGCGGTCTGCTTTCTCAGTAGTTTTTGTTTTCCCGATTGCAATGTCCCGAACACTTCCACGAATCGCAGTAGTCACAGAATTAGACATCCCAACGTTCATCCTCCCTTCCCACTCCTGCAACCGATCCATTAGCTTATAACTTTACAACGAGAACCTCCAGAACATAAAAAATGTAACACACCTCTAGTGGAGAAGCTCGGATGTGGTGGGTGAACTTCTGGTTACGATTGGCAAGAGGTTGAAGGGACGAAGAACTAGGCCGAGAGTGGAGGCCTCCATGAGCGTTCGGCCTCCTTGAATTGGGGGCGAAACTCCCCTCGCCCGCTTCACCGTGGTCTTTGGCATCTAACCAATCCAATGCATCCCCGATTTCAGAGTCGGAAGACCACAAATCTTCATCATCTTCTTCTCCAGCGAGCTGTTCGACCGGCACAGAATTTTCAACCTCCGCAGACATTGCCTGATATTAGATTTGGGACAGGAGGGGAATCAGTACAAAAACACTTCCACGAACCCTAAACACTAAACCTAAACCTTAAACCCTAAATCTAAACCCTAAACCTAAACTTTGAATAAATAAAAAGCTAAAGGGGAAAACGGGTTCGATCCAAAGAGAGAGAGTGAATTGAAGAGATCGATAGACGAACAGAAAGAAAGAACAAGAAGAAGATGAAGGAGAAGGTGTCTGATTTGGAAGAAAAAAAAAAGATTGTGTCGCTGCTAGAGGAAGAAGATAGAGTTGTGGTTTAATTAATTTAGTATTTTTTTGAGTTTTTAAAGAATCGTTTAATTTTGTTTTATTTTTGAATTAAAATGTGAAATAAAATTTGACGTGGCATTCATTTGTTGGGTCAAACGAATATCAAGTTAGTTTCGTTTTTTTTATTACTAACAGTAGTAAAAATTTAACGGAATCTTTGATCAACGGATTAGAATTGACGTAAAATCGAAATTATTCACTAGAAAATTATCATCAAAATAATTCAGATTAAATTTGTCAATCCGCTGAAACTTAGGGTTAGATTTGGATATACGGCCCGTTGGGAACATCCAATAAACTATACTCAATATTTATAATTCAACTATTAACCATTAATGAATATTTTGTATTCGACGGTAATTAGAAAATCGTCCAAGGACCAGAAAGGACACATTTGACGCGTGGAGTAGGGTGCGAAACATTATGGTCATCCTCAACCGTAGATCGCCACCAACCATCATGAGCGTTCATTATGTCTGTCCGCTACTGGAAGACAAATTTCCAATCCGCACTCATCAAAACTGTAATGTGGGCAGATATCTTAAGTGCTACTTTATATTTGACACATGTACAAAGCAGAACCCTATCTTCAAAAGTACTTAAGCATACCTTAGGTATTAACTTGTAACGTAATGGCTATGTCACCTAATTTGATTCACGACGCTTGAGAAGAATTTAGGCCGAGTCCTCCACTCTTTTTTTATTTCCGCATGCGTCGTGCTCTTTTTAGATCTCTCTCGAGATCTATTTCGAGTAGACACTTCTTCAAAAATGCAATTGTACTAAAACCAATGAAACACTCTCATAGTTATGGCGCATTAAGGTGTATATTCAACTATTTTACCGATCCACTAACTTTGGAGCTCTTGGCAATGCAATGAGCAGTTCTATTGGTCTCTCAACTGCTAGCTTCGCTCGCCACAATTTTTTCTTATTGCGAGGAAACAAGCCTACTGCTACTAACAACTAAATTAACGGACATTTGGGTAGGATTTATTCTCTAGGAATGTTGCGGCACATTGCAATCTATGTCCTTAGCTAATCACCATCCACTACTTACCTCATCAAGATAATTGCGCATCCCAAACAATGGTACGAGTGACTCGTCGATTTTTTTTACACTAATGATCGCTCCTTTGACCTTCGATGTTGTATTTCTCTTTAAACCTCTACTTCTCTCTCTTGTGTATCAAGCTATGATACATATTTGATTGCTAACCATGCATATATTGGTGTCTTTGAATTTGGTTACGAATTTGGTTGGACCGAATACCCAAGCCTAAATTGCCAACATTATGGGTGTGGTATGACTTATTACCTGAAAGATTAAACACTAAGTCTAAACCCTAAATACTAAATGCTAAACCGTAAACCTAAACTTCAAATGAACGAAAAGCTAAAGGGGGAAATGGGTTCGATCGAGAGAGAGAGTAAGTGAATTGAAGAGATCGATAGACGAACAGAAGGAAAGAACAAGAAGAAGATGAAGGAGAATGTCTCTGATTTGGAAGAAAAAGAAGAAGATTATGTTGCTACTAGAGGAAGAAAATAGAGTTGGGGTTTAATTAATTTAGTTATATTTCTTTTTTGAGTTCTTAAAGAATCGTTTAATTTAATTTAATTTTTTAATTAAAATGTGAAATGGCATGGCATTCATTTGTTCATTCAAACGAATATCAAGTTAGTTTCGTTTGCCTTGGCACTAACGGTGTTAAAAATTTAAATTTTTTTTTTATCAATAGGTTAGAATTGACGTAAGACCTAAACTATTCACTAGAAAATTATCATCAAAATAATTTAGATTAGATTTGTCAATCTGCTGAAAGTTAGGGTTAGATTTGGGTATTCGGCCCCGTTGGGAACATCCGATAAACTCTACTGAATATTTATTATTCAACCATTAATCATTACTGAATATTTAGTATTCGACCAGTAATTAGAAAATCTTGAGGCCAGGGACCAGAAGGAACACATCTGACGTGTGCATTAGGGTGCGGAAAATTATGATCATCCTCAAGCGTAGATCGCCCACAAACCGTCATGAATGCTCATGTTGTCTATCCGCTACTGGCAGAAAAATTACCAATCCGCCCTAATCGAAACTGTAATGTGGGCAGATATCCTAAGTGCTAGTTTTTATTTGACGCATTTACAAAGCAGTACCCTATCTTCGAAAAGTACTTAAGCATACGTTACGTATTAACTTGTAACATAATGGCTTTGTCACCTAATTCGAGTGGACGCTTGAGGAGAATTTGGGCCGAGTCCTCCACCCTTTTCTTATGTCTACATTCGTCGTGCTCCTTTCAGACCTCCCTCGAGATCTATTTCGAGTTGGCACTTCTTCAAAAATGCGGTTGTTCTAGGACCAATGAAACACTCTCATTGTTATGGTGGATTAGGGTGTATGTTCAACTATAGTACCGATCCACTAACTTTGGAGCTCTTGGCAATACAATGAGCGGTTCTATTGGTCTCTCAACGGCGAGCTTCGGTCGCCACAATTTTTTCTTATCGCGAGGAAACAAGACGACTGCTACTAACAACTAAATTAGCGGACATTTGGGTAGGATTGATTCTCTTGGAAGGTTGCGGCACTTTGCAATCTATGCCCTTAGCTAGTCACCGTTCACTACTTACCTCGTCGAGATAATTACGCATCCCACACAATGGCACGAGAGACTCATCGTTTTCTTGACACTAATGGCCGTTCCTTAGACCTTTGTTGTTGTATTTCTCTTTAAGCCTAGATTTCTCTCTCTTGTGTATCAAGCTATGATACATATTTGATTGCTAACCATGGATATATTGGTGCCTTTGAATTTGGTTATGAATTTGGTTGAACCAAATAACTGAGCCTAAATTGCTAGCATTATGGGTGTGGTATATGATATTTACTACCTGAAAAATTATATAGAGTAGGTATTAACCAAATCCAAAAGTAGAGAGCTGGTGAGGAGCGGAAATCAACTATCCGAACTCGAACCCGACCGCCACCAACCGTATACAAGTGATGCATTATTTAGGTTAACTATGTTAATAAGACAAATAAAAACTAATAAATTAAATTACTTATTTATTAGTTTGACTCGTCGATGCTTTTTTGTGAGCAACCTTTCATTGTACTTATAAGATATCGTATGAGGAAATTTCGAATCAAACTCGAAGTTTCCTCATAAAAAATCGTTAAAAAGATAAACAAGAGTTTCATACAAACTAATACTTTCTTTGATAGAGCACACCTAAAAATAACAAATCGATTTTAAAATTTAACTCAACTCAATTTATGAATAGCATGCATTTTTTTCTCTAGTCTAACAGGATAAAAGAAAAAGGCAGCACCAAGCCACCAACTCTAACAAAAAATTCCCAAAATATGCTGCTGCTACCTCCTTCTCGTTGCTGTTGCTTCACTCTAGTCTTCTTCTTCCTCATCTTCATCCATCAATCATTTCCCTCCACAGCTAACCTTCACACGATCAACATCAATCCCCTCCTCAGATCCAGCCTCCGCAGCCCACCGCCGACAACTCTCTCCGACACAGACCACCTCACCAACCAATCTCCTCCGCCGACTGTTTTCTTCGAAGTCACAAAGCCCATCTCTGTCCCCAAAACTCAACCCTGTAAACACCTCATCCTTCAACACGACTTCGGATTCACCTATTCCAAACCCCCAGTCATCTCCAACTACAGTTTCCCTTCTCACTGCCCCCACGATTTCTCCAAGGCCGTCCTTGAATGGAACGCCACTTGCAAGGGAAGGCAATTCGACCGCATCTTCGGCGTCTGGCTTGCTGGGGTTGAGCTTCTCCGTAGCTGCACGGCGGAGCCCAGACCTAACGGGATCTTCTGGACTGTCAAGAAGGACATCACCAGGTACTCTTCTTTGCTGCTCAGTAACGATACCCAGGAATTTGCTGTTTTCCTCGGAAACATCGTTGACAGCACATACACTGGAATCTACCATGTCAACGTGAGCATTTACTTCTATCCTGATCATGATGAATCTGGCGGTAATGTTGCAAGTGAGAGGAAGAAGGATCCGGCTGATTTGATCTTACCGATTTCGAGAGACGGTCCGCTGAATGATGGATTGTGGTTCGAAATCCAGAACTCAACTCATACGGAATGGAAGGAGTTTATGATTCCATTGAATGTCCGTAGGGCTGTGTTGGAGGTTTATGTCTCGTTTCATGAGAATGATGAGTTCTGGTTCACCAATTTCCCTAATGACTACATTGTTGCCAATAATATCTCCAATGCCTTAGGAAACGGACCCTTTAGGGAAGCGGTTGTGAGTCTTGATGATGATGGTGTTACCGTTGGTGCTGTCTGGCCTTTCACTGTGATCTACACTGGTGGAGCTAATCCTCTGCTGTGGAGGCCGATTTCGGCCATTGGATCGTTCGATCTCCCTACTTACGACATTGAGATTACTCCATTTCTAGGGAGTTTGCTCGACGGGAAGACCCACAGGTTGGGTTTCAGTGTTACCAATGCGTTAAATGTCTGGTTCGTTGATGCTAATCTGCATCTGTGGTTGGATCATCAGAGTGCCAAGACAGAAGGGGTTCTTCTAAACCGTCATGATCAGCTTCATCTTTCTTCGCAGATTAGCTTCAAGGGTTTGAATGGCAAGTTTCTGACTGGTGCAAGCAGATCAGTCTCTTCCAAAGGATGGCTCAAGTCCTCGCTGGGGAACATCACCACCCATTTTAGCCAACATTTCAATTATAATAACGTGATGGAGCTGCACAAGGATGCCGATTTGCAGACTATTATGCAGGTGATTCTCACAAATGACAGTGTCTCGTTTGAGTCACCTTTTTCCCATGCCGAATCGTTCGGATCGCGCAGCAATTTCAGCCTAGACTTCTACTCCGACTTCAAGGAGCAACCAAACAATGCTGGCTCTTACATCATAAACCTCACGCTGGGGTTCGACAGGAAGAAATCAGATAGTAGCCACCATGACTCCTCTCGATCGTCTACCGCCTCGTCTCTCCAGAATCGGCAGAGCGCGCAAGGTGTGATGTTGGTGAAGAACAACTTAGTGGTGAGTGGAGTGGGAGCAACACAGCAGGTATACAAGTACGACAGCAGTAAGACCTGCTATTTCAGGAACATAAGCAGCTTCAACTACACCATCCTTTCCGACAAGGAGGTCAATACTTGCTCCAGAGAAAATAAGCTCCCTTATCTGGGATTGCAGGCCGCCAAGTTATGGCCTTTCCCGAGTCGGAGATCGTTATTCATGTCATCATCATCATCTGTATTGCCGGATAGGCATTGAATCTGGAAGCTCTTTTCTTCTATAAAATGTTTAAATCAGTTCATTCCAGGAAATCACTGAGTACAAAACGAAGCAGTACAATCCTTTTCGTTCTTTTGTACAACACGCATATAATATAACGAATGACCTGGTCATCAAAGTACAAATTATATCTCGGGACTCAGGACGATCTCCATCTTAAAATGGTTTAGCAATTATTAATAAAATTTTTATCACCACATTACCAATTTTAACAATTAACTTATTCGGCGATTTTTAAATACTTCCATCTCATCAATTTTTAGCAATTTTTATTGTGAACACCTACAATATAATTTACATATAAATTATTTTTGTTAACGTCAATTGTTAGTTAACGAGGTGATGTAATAATTCGATAGAAATTATTACTCAAGGATTTTCATAGATATACCAACACAGTAGAGTGATTAATTTGTAAATGTATTTAAACGTTTCAGACCATATTAATATGTGTAGTTAAGTTATAAAATTAAATTTACTTTTAACCATCCACATCGATCATTTCAAATGAACGTTGAAAATGAATTTACGATATCTACAAAAATCTGGGCGCACCAAAACATTTTGGTATACAAGATAGATCGAAGAATTTGCATAAGCATTACTAATACTTAAAATAGTAATTGAGATTTAAAATAGTAATAGATTTTAGATGAGTGGTGTTTTGGTTTTGGATGAGCTCAAAAAGAGAACTATTATGTGAATATGTTATATTTTAGGAATTTTTTTTTTGGGATAAATTTCATTGATCAATCACGCTTAAAGAGTCGCAACCAAACAACTCAGCCAAAGAAAACCAGCCAATACAGGACAACAAATCGGAAACAACACTGTCAACACTAAGCAATCTATTGAGAGATTAGGAAAATTGGAACGTTAAAATTGGAATGATAACATCAAAACCCTAGTCCATAGAATAATAACACAAACCATACTTCCAAACTTCAAAAGATTGCAGTTGTCATCTTCTTGACTTGGAACAGTCGCCAGCCGGACTCATGATATCTCGCCGCCGATTAGGAAAATCTTCGAAAACCACCATGGAGCTCGTCATCGAGACTGTCAAGAACAAAAAAAGAGAAGACTTTCCTTTGATTGAGGTCGACTCTACCGCTGACTTATTGATAAGCTTCCAAGCTCATATATAAGTCACATCTTCGGATTACCAACACAAGGGCAAAACAAGGAGGTAGAAGGAAAAAAATGAGAAGAAGTAATTGAAAAATAACTCCTTGTGCATTCAAGAGGACCAAAACAGTATCAGATAATGAAATCTACAAACAAGAGCTCCAAATAAGAAAAATAACATGCTCACTAAAGGAAAAAAAAGTCTCACAAGGGGGAGAATAACACCAAATCTCTAAATCTGAAAAATCAGACCATAAAAATAAAGGAATGTGAATAATCACTTAGAAAAAACAATACTAAGAACATCATAAAAAAAAGGAGAGTAAAAATTAAATGGAAATTGAAAAAGTGCTATCGCCGGTTACCAAAAGATGTCGGCAGCAGCAAAATGAAACAATGATATGAGGAAGAGAGAAGATAGAGAAAAAAAGAAAGAGAGAAGTAACTAAAAAATTGTAGTAGTACTACTACAGATTTTCCAAAATACACGTATTTGTCACAAAATTTAATACTAAATGACTAAATTAACAATATTCATATTTGTCACAAAAATAAACGTTTAAGCCTAAATTAGAAGGTGAGGTTGTGACTAGTGCCTAAGATGATTAGTTGTTGTCTACGCGCGATTAAACGTTAAAAAATGTAATAAATATTCAAGTTCTTATCCAAGATCAAATATATTAGTTCATAAATTCACAAATGTGCTATTCGACCTTTAGCGAACAAAGTCCAACCAACGTCTCATATAAAAGGAAAAAAACATAATTGAAAGAGAGGCTGCCATTGAACAAAGTTGAGAGAAAAAGAACCGGAGACGAAAGCAGTGTCGAAAGAGAAGGATACATATGATAGAGTAGAGTCTAGAAAAAGGAGGCAGAAAATTTTAATTTAAAGTTATAGGAATTCTTAATGTTAAAATGATAAAGTTTAATTAATAATAATAATAATAATAATATTATGAGAGAGAGTTCTGGATTATGCTGAAGAAAAAAATATAAAAACAGAATAAATGAGTTATTTGGGTTAATTGGAAGAGTGATCTGAAAAAATAAAATATTTGATGATGAGAGTATAAGACAAATCTGGAAAGGAGATATTTTATGGAATAAGTTGGTTATTGTGTTGTATAAATAGGCTAAAGTATTTTCAGAATAGTCATATCAGTCATCAAGGTTTAAGTGTTTGCTAGGTCCCCCATTATAGTTCCAATAAAGTGGTATCAGAGCACTAAACTTTTGATTCAGTAAAATACCACCCAAAATGGCCAATATGATACCCCGATTTCGGGTTAATGTCTAGCTCGGGGTTTTACTCTGATTTCTGTGAGTCTCTGTGAATCGCTGTCAGATGGTCCATCACGGGCGTGATCCTCAGGTAGATCACGGTCATGGATAGTGACAGTCACGTTCATGGCTTGACAGGTCGATTACGATCGTTACCATCAGTAAGCCACGAGCATGGTTGCCATGTCACTATGGGCGTGGTGATCAGTAGGCCACAGGTTTGGTGGACGACTTATAAAAACAGAGTCGTGATTCCAGATTTTAAAATTAAATAAACTTAATTTCTTTTGCAATCACTGACGAACGGTGATTGTTCCACGCAGAGGAGAGGGACTTGTTGATCGATCTCAGACCGGTAGGAGAGACTTAGAGATCGTCGAGGAAGCTTCAGAAGGTAGTCTACCTCCTTCCTCCTTTCTCAATCCTTTGTGTTGAATCTTTCATAGGAAAATCCGGACTGGTTTGGAATTGAGGTTTGGGATTTCAGTCCTACGATTGATCCTTTTAGGTCATACAGATCAGGCAACCGAACTATAGCAAGACGACTTCAGATCAGACTCTCTAGAGGAAAGCTTTCAGAGGCGGGGGTAAGGGCTACTTTTCTACTTTTTGCGAAGAATTGTAATTAGTTGTAAGGAATCCTTGTTTGGAATTTCAAAATTGTATAGTAGCGTGCGATCTACTTTACAGGTAGTTGTGCTATGCAGATGAGTATTTCAGGCTGTGTAGTAGAGTGTGATCTATTGTACAGCTAGTAGTTAATTTTGAGCATAAGCTCACAGCGAGGAACTGTGCGTGTGATTCACAGTTCATGATTAGGATAAGAATCAGGACTAGATAGATTAGCTCCTGTTATACGTCGGTCACCCACCCCATCGATTACGCGATCTCCCAGGTTACAGTCAGACTTCAGACAGAAGTGACGAGCAAGCCTTGAGTTGCTCTGATGGTATTACAGGGTAGTTTCATGGTCTGATCCACAATGAGGCTATCCGCTCATAGCTAGGGGTGGCTAACGTTAGGATGATGCCAACGTGACCAAATGGTCATATTACTACATACTAATTCAGTTCTTCACGTTCAGTCTTAGTTACTCAGTGCTTATCGCTGACCCCACTACGTTTCTTCATGCACGACCATCCTTGGGACTTCAGAAGCCAATGCCGCTAAGAAGGGAGAACGAGCAGTGACACCACATCGGAGTGACTCTAGGAGTTGCAGAAAGCGGTACCATGGAGGACCTCAGCTATCTATTTCATTGTTTTCACAGTTATCTCTCAGTCTTTCATGTTCTTTTAGTTGTTTGACATACTTATTTACAGTAGTTGTTTCCCCCTATTTGGGATGTTTTTCAGTGATGTTAGTTGATGTTTTCAAGACTTCAGTGCTCTGTTTATTTCCGGTGTCATTTTACTTATGCATTGAGGATTTTTAATTCAGTTATTGTATGTCAGTTATCATGGTTATGTGTTGAGTGAACCCGTGAACGTTGCATGGATCGAACCGCGTGAATCGATCGGGTCGTCTAGGGGCGGATTTCACAGCCATCAATTCACATACCACCCTACAAGCCCCTTTCTCACCAAAACCAACTGTATGAGTTGGTATCTCCGCAAGAGGGCGTTGCTAGCCCCTCAACAAAATGGCATTGTAGAGAGAAAGAACAGTATGGTACTCAACATGCTGCAAAGCATGCCAAAAAGCAAAAATCTACCGAAGGAGCTATGGGCTGATGCTGTTGACTGTGCAATCTATATGTTGAATAGATCACCAACAAGAAGCATTCAAAATCAAACACCTCAAGAAGTGTGGAGTGGACGGAAGCCAACAGTCTCTCACTTATGACTTTTCGGAAGTGTGGGACATGTGCATGTACCAGATGAACGAAGAACAAAGCTGGCTGACAAAAGCAAGAAGTATTTGTTTGTGGGCTACTCGAAGCACTCAAAAGGATACAAAATGTTAGAGCCCCCAACAAAGAAGGTGATCATTGGTAGAGACATAACTATATATGAAGAAGCAACTTGGGACGGAATAATGAATCGAATACGAAATTCAACTTTTATCCAATCGACATGGATGAAAGTGAAGATGTTCCAGAAACAATCGCTCCTCCCATCAAGCCTAAGAGAACCTGGAAATCCTGATAGCAATTCAAGTTAGAGTTCCTGAGAAAAGACGGTAAAGTATAAAACACTTGAAGATTTGTACGAGGAAACAACAAGCATCGAGAATGAAGTTACACTCTACTATCATTTCATCAATTGTGAGCCAATTGATGTTGAATAAGCAATGCATGATGATAAATGGAAGAAACCGATGGATGAAGAAATTAGAGCAATCAAGAAGAACAAGACTTGGGGGCTTGTGCAACTTCCAGAAGACCAAAAGCAAATTGGAGTGAAATGGGTATTCATGGTGAAGGAGAATGCCAACGAAGAAGTTATTCAACACAAAGCAAGATGGGTGGCGAAAGGATACAGGCAAAGACCAGGTATCGACTATAATGAAGTATTTGCTCCTGTAGCTAGAATGGAGAGCATTCGATTGGTAATTTCACTTGCAACACAGAACGGGGGGAGAATTCATCAGATGGATGTCAAATCAACATTTATAAATGGATACCTTAAAGAAGATAGCTGCATAGAGCAACCTGTTGGATACATAGTTGAATGATAAGAAGACAAAGTGCTGAAGCTGAAAAGGTGTTGTACGGGTTGAAGCAAGCAGCAAAAGCATGGAATAGCAGGATCAACAAATTTTTCAACAGAACGGGTTCACGAAATGTCCACAGGAACACGCCTTATACTCAAAGGTGCAAAATGGAGCAATTCTATTCATGGTTTTATATGTCGATGATCTAATCTTTACATAAAACGACCCCCAAAATGTTTGAATAATTTAAGAAGGAAATGGAGCGTGCATTTGAGATGACTGACATTGGTTTGATGTCATACTATCATGGAATTGAAGTTTCATAAAAGGAAGAATCCATATTCATCTCACAGAGTGGTTTTGCTAAAGATATTTTGAAGAAGTTTAAGATGGAGAATTGCAACCCGATCAACATACCATATGAAATTGGACTCAAATTATCCAAAGATGAAAATGGATAAAAGGTTGGACCAATGAAGTTTCGAAGCCTAATTGGAAGCCCTAGATATCTCACTTGTAAGAGATCGGATATAGTCTATGCAGTTGGGTTGGTTAGTCACTACCAGGAATCTCCATGTCACACTTGAACGCAGAAAAATCTTTGGATTTTGCTACATCAAAGATACAATTGAATATGGTATGTATTATACCAAAACTAACGATTTCAGATTGGTTGGATATAGTGACTGACTGGGCTGGAGATGTGGATGATATAAAGAGCACTACTGGGTTTGTATTCTTTCTTGGTGATACTGTTTTCACTTAGATTTCGATGAAGCAAGCTGTTGTGGCCTTATCTAGTTGTGAAGCTGAATATGTAGCTATAACATCGTGTGCATGGCATAAAATATGGCTCAAAAGATTGCTGAAGGAAATATAAGATGGAGCAACAAAATTCTACAAATATTCTGATTGACAATAAATCGGCATTATCACTTGCAAAGAATCCGATGTTTCATGATCGCAGTAAGTACATTGATATAAGATATCATTTCTTAAGAGAATGCGTGGAGCATAAAGAAGCATGATGTGTTCATCAAGATGAGGACGCTACTCAAAGTTACGAAGAATTAAACTTTAAGGAGGGAGTGTTAAAATGGTAAAATTTAATTAATAATAATATAATAATATGATAAGAGAGTTCTTGAGGTTACGGTGAGGAAAAAAATCCGAAGACAGAATAAATGAGTTAGTTGGATTAGTTGGAGGAGTGATCTAGAAAAATAAAATATATGGTGATGAAAGAGTGTAAAACAATTCTGGAGAGTAGATATTTTATGGAGTAATTCGGTTATGGAGTGTTTTGTGTATGGTGTGTTAGAAAAACTAAGCAATAAAAAAAACCTTTTTCCTTTATTAAAATCCGGCAACTTTCAATTTTCTTAACAAATTATAAGAAAAATACTTTCATCCAATCACCTCCTTCCACTCACACTTCTAGAAATAGCCATATCAGTCACCAAGGTTGCTAGTTTGGCCACCATACTTCCAACACCTAATTTATGATGACACGTCTAAGTGCAGATTTTAGCGTCTCTACAGCACTGAATCCGACTCTTAGACGACTAAGTGGTCCGACCGCCTAACCTTAGGCGGGGCGTTTGACCTCTATATACAACGAATTTTGTTGATGCATTATGAAAAACCCTAGGCACGCACGCCTTCTTAAGGGGAAGAAGGGAAATATAAGAAGAAGAAATGGAAGAAGGGAAGTAGAAAAAAAGTATATTTTTTGTTGTTGACAAACGCTAGAACGACACATCAAAATAATCTAATTACACTATATAATGATACTAACCGTTAATGTATGACAAGAACTAATTAAGAATTTAGATTTATTTTAAAAAACTAAGAGTTCTTGAGCTTAATTAATGTGGTTGAAAAACGTGGATTATATATAATAGTATAAAATAATTTAACACGCTGCATGTCATCAGTATCGAACCCAAACAAAATTGGCAGGAAAGATATAGAATCTCTTAACTATTGGTCCCAGCTGAATAAAGAGAGAAAGGGATCTCGCCTGCAAATTAACGGCCATCTCCAACTTCATTGCATTGCCACCAATTAAATGAGCTCCTAACTGCATTCATTTAATTTTCTTCCTCTTCATTTAGCTATATAAAGAGACGATGGATGCATGTTTGAAATCATCCCTCACTTCTCATTCTCTGTATTCATTCTCTTTGTATTGTAGCATTTTTCACTTATATAAATTAAGAGAATTCTCTCAATTGGGTAGATAGGCGAGCGGTAGAAATTCACAATAAATACTTTCTTGTGAGCGAAAAAAATAGTGAGACAGTTGTTTCGGGGTTGGGAAATACTTGAGAGACTATTTTTGGATCGGCACGGATCCCCTTGTAGCTACCTTATTTTAGTGAAGAAGTGCTCGTAGCTGTCGCTGTTGTCGTAGATGTACTCTCCGCATTGGAGGTGAACTACGTAAAGTTTGGTATTATTTACTTACTGTTTTGTGCTTGACAATTTTGAGAATACTCGTTGTATATTGCATTATTAATATTATCATAGTAAATTGGTCTATGGAGGTTGGCTTAATTATCGTCATTATGGTATTGCGGTGGTAATCACCCATCCATAGTGATTTTAAGTGTGATGGACTATCGCCACTTCCAACCTGCATGGGAAATATTTACGGTAATATATTAACTCCATTCTCGTCCGTTGCACCCCAACAATGGTATTAGACGCCGGTTCAATATGGAGGCAACGCCAAACAAATGGTTAGTTTGAATGGTACAAACTTTCATATATGGAGAAGCAAGATTTGGATGAAAGATTTGGATCTACCGTTGTCATTGTCAACTAAGCCAGCCGCTAAGAGTGACGGGGATTGGTAGAGCGAGCACGAGAAGGCGTGTAGTTATGTTTGACACCATGTCGATGATAACGTACGCAATCACATCCTTAGAGAGATGGATGCGCAGAAGCTTTGGACAAAGCTAGAGGGGCATTATGCTTCGAAGACCGGCAACAAAAAACTCTTTTATCTCACGAAGATGGTGCAGATGAGATATGAATTGGGCACTTCCATTGCAGATCACATGAACGACATTCAATGGGATCATTGACCAGTTTTTGGGAATGAACTTAAAGCTGGAAGATGAGGTGACGACTCTCTTGCTTCTGGCGTCCCTACCAGAATCATGGGAAACCTTGAAGATGGTGTTGTAACCGTAGAGGATGTCAAGAGAGAAATTCTGAATGATGAGATGCAGAGAAGATCTCAAGGTGTTCTAACTATGGAAGGGAGAGGAGAGAGTGAGTCAAGAGGCTCAAAGAAGTGAGGGAAGAGCCGAGGGAAGTCGAACAAGTATGCACACATCCCTTATCACAACTGCAAGTAGAAGGGACACATCCGATGGTTTTGCCTAGAAATTTAGGCAAAACAGAGGTGGTGACAGTGACAGTGCGAATGTTGTTGAGGAGCTCATGCTTGTCTAAGATGAAGATTTTGTGAACCTGACAACCCAGGAGACCAGTTGGGTGGTTGAGAGCGCCGCCACCATCCATGTAACGTCCATGCGTGTATTTTTCTCATCTTACTCGTCAAGCAACTACGGTGTGGTAAGGATGGGAAATGAAAACTTCTCCTAGGTCGTCGTAAAAAGAGATGTGTACCTGGAGACAATGGATGGTGCGAGGCTGGTGCTGCAAGATGTCATACATGTCTCGGACATGCGTCTCAATATGTTCTCTGTAGACAAGCTAGATGGGGAAGGTTATTGGCATACCTTCAACAATGGTCAATGGAAACTCACCAAAGGCGCATTGCTGGTGGCGAGAGGCAAGAAGCAGTCTAAATTGTACGTGACTGAAGTGAAGATATCCCTAGAAGCTGCAAACTCAACGAAGATCATCGACACCGTCACGTGGTGGCACAAACGCCTTGGCCACATGAGTGAGAAGTTCATGGTAACGATAGCAAGGAAGAAGGCTATAACTGGACACGATCATGTCCACCTAGAGAGCTATGTCGACTGTTTGGTAGGAAAGTAAAATCGAGTTGCTTTTAGAAGTTCTCCACCTTCTAAAGCAAAGAACGTGTTAGATCTGATTCACTCTGATCTTTGTGAAGCGGATTCCAAATCCCTTAGTGGCGCACGTTACTTTGCGACGTTCACTGATGATCACTTGTTGAAGACATGGGTATTTGTTTTGAAAATGAAAAATCAGGTGCTAAACATTTTCAAAGGTTTTGTTGCATTGGTGGTGAGGGAGAGCGCCAGAATCTGAAGTGTGTACATATAGACAATTGTGGAGAGTACATTGGGCCATTCAATGCCAACTGTAAGGAGAAGGGAATCCGACATTAGTTTACACCTCCCAAGACTCTGCAACTAAATGGAGTGGCGGAGCGGATGAATAAAACTTTGATGGAGAGAGTCAAATACTTACTCTCACACTCGAAGTTGTCGCACTCTTTCTGGGAGAAGCACTACTTACTATAGTGCATGTGCCAAACCTTTCAGCTTGCGTTCCACTGGATTTTGAAGCCCCAAAGATGATTTGGCCGGGAAGAGATGTCTCGTACAAGCATCTTCGAGTTTTTGGTTGCAAGGCCTTTGTTCATATTCCGAGTGATGAAAGGTTGACTGACCGTGTGTTTGCATTGGATATGGTCAATATGAATTTGGCTACATATTCTCTAACCCTATCCAGGAGAAGCTCATTGAGTCATGATGCTGCGTTCATGGAGAATGATACCATCAAAGACATTTAGAAGGTTGGGAGAGATGCTCCTAACACTGATGCTAGCTCAACACTCGAGGAGCTAGAGCCTCCAACACCTGTTGTTGGAGAAATTCATTCAAAGGTAGCTAAACGTGAAGCCCCTCCTTGACGTTCAGCCTGATGGTCCTAATGATGATGATGGTTCTCATGATCAACTGCCAGTCGCCGAAGGTTCTCCGTCCTGAACAAGATCCGGCAGAGTCGTACAACCCTCTCCCAGATATTCGTCAAATGAATATGTTTTATTCACTAACAGGGGAGAACCAGATAGCTTCCATGAAGCTATGAAGGATGAACACAAGCATAAATGGATGGAGGCAATGGAGGACAAGATGAAGTCCCTATACGACAACAACACATTTGAGCTGGTGAAGTTGCCAAAGGGGAATAGAGAATTGAAGAACACGTGGGTGTTCAAGATCAAGTATGAAGAACACAACAGTAAACCATGATTCAAAGTTTGACTCATCATCAGAGGCTTCTGTCAAAGGAAGGGCATCGACTTTGACGAGATATTTTCACCTGTGGTAAAATTGATATCCATTCGTACAGTATTAGGACTGGCGGTAAGTCTCAACCTGGAAGTTGGGCAGATGGACGTGAAGACCACCTTCCTCCATGGAAATTTGGAGGAAGAGATCTACATGGAGCAACCGAAAGGCTTCAAGTAGCAGGGAAAAGAGGATTTTGTGTGTAAACTTAACAAAAGTTTGTACGGCTTGAAGCAGGTGCCACGAAAATGGTATAAGAAGTTCGAGTCTGTTATGAAGGAGCAAGGGTACAAGAAGACCACTTCAGACCATTGTGTGTTTGTGAAGAAGTTCATCGATGATGATTTCATCATTCTGTCGCTCTACGTCGACGACATGCTGATTGTAGGCTGGAACGTTTCCAGAATCAACAACTTGAAGAAGGAGTTGAGCAAGTTTTTTGCCATGAAAGACTTGGGTCTCGCGAAGCAAATTCTTGGCTTGAAGATTGCACGAGACAGAGTTGCAAAAAGATCTCATTATCCCAGGAGAAGGACATTGAGAAAGTACTCCAATGATTCAGCATGGACGGTGCAAAAGCGGTTAGTTGTCCTCTTGTTAATCACTTTCAACTTAGCACCAAACAGTGTCCGTCTACTGATGTACACTATGGTGTGTACACAGCTGGATATTGCTCTCGCAGTCAGAGTTGTCAGTCAGTTTCTTTCCAGCCCAGGAAAGGAACAGCGGCAGCTGTGAAGTGGATTCTCAGATACCTTCGAGGTAGCTCCAAACTGTGTCTATGTTTTGGAGATTCTAATCTAGTACTTGTTGGCAACACAGATGCAGACATGGCAGGTGACATTGATACACAGAGGTCCACTTCTGATACCTTATTACATTTTCAGGGGGAGCTATTTCTTGGCAGTCAAGGCTACAAAAATGTGTAGCTCTTTCCACTACTGAAGCAGAGTTCATTGCCACAACGGAAGCTAGCAAGGAGCTATTGTGGATGAAGAAGTTACTGACTAAACGTGGGTTATAACAGGAATGACCGCAGCTTTTCTGTGACAGTCAGAGTGTCATACACATTGCGAAGAATTCGACATTTCATTCTAGGTCCAAACATATCAAAGTTCGATATCATTGGATTCGGGATGTGGTGGAGTCGAAGCAACTACAACTAGAGAAGATTCATACCCTCGAGAATGGATCAGACATGTGCACGAAGAGTCTTCCAAGAGAGAAGTTTAAATATTGTCGATCAGCAGCAGGGATGAAGGAGAGTCAAAATTAGTCGGGAAGGGGAGAATTGTTGGTCCCAGCTGAATAAAGAAAGAAAGGGATCTCACCTCCAAATTAATGGCCATCTCCAACTTCATTGCACTGCCACCAATTAAATGAGCTGCTAACTGCATTCATTTAATTTTCTTCCTCGCCATTTAGCTATATAAAGAGGGATGAAAGTTTGAAATCATCCCTCACTTCTAATTCTTTGTATTCTTTCTCTTTGTAGTGTAGCATTTTCACTCGTATAAATTAAGAGAATTCTCTCAATTGGGTAGATAGGCGAGCGGTAGAAAGTCCCAGTAAATGTTTTACCGTTGTAGGAATACTTTCTTGTGAGCGATAAAATAGTGAGATTGTTGTTTCGGAGTTGGGAAACGCTGAGAGACTATTTTCGGATCGGCTCAGATCACTTTATAGCTACCTTTTTTGAGTACATAAGTGCTCGTAGGTGTCGCCGTTGCCGTAGATGTACTCTCCGCATTGGAGGGGAACTACATAAATCTTGATGTTATTTACTTAACATTATGTGCTTGGAAATTTCATGAATACTCATTTTATATTACCACAGTAAATTGGTCGAACGAGGTTGGCTTAGTCATCGTCATTATGGTATTGCGGTGGTAATCACCCAGCCATAGTGATTTTAAGTGTGGCGAACTACCGCCACTTCCAACCTGCCTGATAAATATTTACAGTGTGTGGTTTGTTAGTGCAATATATTTACTCCATTCTCGTCTGCTGCGCCCCAATAGTGGTAGTAGAGCCCGGTTCAATATGGAGGCAACACCAAGCAAATGGTTAGTTTGAACGGTACAAACTTTCATATATGGAGAAGCAAGATTAAAAATATCCAAGGTGGAATCGAAAGTGACATCCAAGCAAAAAACAAAATTGATTTGAATGGTTCTATTTCACCAGAAATTCCCAACATTCATATTGAGTGCACCTGGCAATACCCCTTTATAATATCAATACGTCAAATTCAATATCTATGGGTATAATCATTGAAATTACATACATTTTGCTTATATTTAGATGTATTAGGGTAGTGTAACGTTCAGGGCCGCCCACTAACATGTGCCCGGTGGCTCTTTCGTACAGGCCTGAACATTTCAGAGGTCTCAAAATTTTAGTTGCAAAGTACCAAGTAAACAAAATGATATAATTAGATACGTAAATGAAATTAAATCACTAATGATACGTTTGAAAGGTGGAATGAGAGATGGAATCTTCAGTATTTCCCATTCAAGCGGGAAACTTAGATCCCAACGAAGTGCATTTTGAGAACTAACTTTCTCATTCTCATCCAAATTTCATTCCACATCTCACATGTCAAAAGGATCATAAGAGTATACTAGCGCAACGGAAAGATAAGCTGAATCTAGTGCATGCAAGGGCCATTTTTTCGACAAAGAGAACCATCAACGGTGAATTCCCATTACTAAAGTTTGGTTGGGGCCGTTTTTACAGTGAAGGACTGTCATCAATCAACGGAAGGCAATCCACCTAATGTGGATTTCATGGGACGATCATTCTGTAAATAAACAGAACCCCGTACGACCGCTACAACCGGGATGACTAGGCGAGCAAGAAAATGGAAAAAGATAGAAGAAACAAAAACAAAAGTGAAACAGAAAACCTAGCAGTTTGGATGTGTCATCCTTATTGGACTACTAAGGAGGCTAGGGTAATAACGGTCTTGGGATCCTTGATCAGCCAGTGCGGCCGAGTCCGAGTTGCAACTCGGTCTAATCATTTATGGGTTGCACTTGCCTGGTTTCCTTGGAGACTTGGTAGGGTTTCTGCCAGATCATCTCGTGGAGCTTCATTCCTACACCGCTTCCTCTCATCAATGTGAGCACGGAGGAGGGCACAATCAGCTGCAAGGTATGGGAACTCCACCTCTATTATATATTGATGAATACTGAGCTGCTGGGGAGATTCAACGCATTAGTGATGGCTACCTCCTCTACATTGTGTCCACTGTTGACGATTCAAGCAAAGAAGAAGCATCAAGAGATGATGTTGATCTGGAGGAGTAAGTTGAGCGGTTGGTCAATAAGTATGATGATATCTTAAAGGCGTCAGCGGGGCTTCTACCGAAGTGAGAGTATGACCATATGATTCCAATGGTGAGGGGTAGTGAACTAGGCAACCGATGGCTTTATAGGTACCCTCAGTGCCTAAAGGGAGAAATCACTAAATTGGTTGATGACATGTTAAAAACGGGGGTGATTGAGCTAGGTCATAGTCCATATTCATCTCCGGTGTTGATGATGAAGAAGCATGATGGATCTTGGAAATTATGTGTTGATTATCGCGGTTTAAATCATATCACAGGCAAAGATTATTTCTAATTCTAGTCATTGATGAATTATTGGATGAGCTACATGGAGCTGAGTTATTTATGAAGTTAGATTTAAGGTCGTGTGATAGCACGATTATTCATTGATGATTTGACCCTATCTTGACCCCTTGTTTACCTCGTTTGACCTTGTTTTGACCCTTCAATGAGATTGGTTGGGAGAAACACGGGTTTCGTGTAGCGTTGTCTTGAATGGACCATTTTGGTCCGTTCGGACCGTTTTCACATGTTGCATATGATCTTACGGGTAACCGATAGATGACGGCAAGACGATTCCGACAAGACCGTTCAGAGCTCAAATGAAGGTCGGACGAGGGAAAAAGGAGAAATTGAAAAACGAAAGGCCTGGCTGGAAAAGAGGCCACATGGCATGTGGATGCCTTGTTGACCCACGTGCCATGCAGGTGCTGCAGGCAGACATATATAAGTGTTAGATTAAGAGGTTACAACTAGCAATGCTTCGAGCTTTGATAAGGGATGAGATCTAGGATCAAGACGGAATCGTGGGTACCACTTTCTGAAAAGAGTGTTTCTACCCTACAAGCTTTGGGTATCAGGAAATCCCTTTCGAGGAAAAGACTGTCTCCACTCAAGTTCTTAGGCTTTAGATACTAGCGTCACTTAGAATCGTAGGCTAGGATATATCGTTTATGTGTGTATTCGCCCACACTACTGACTCCTTTATATAGGCAAAGGGGTCTAGGGTTGAAAGGGTGCAAATGCATGCACCAAGAGGAGTCATTATCCCCATGGATAGAGTTGAAGGTAACTACCTTGAAGTCCCACGGGTTTGGATGGAAAATAACGCAGAAATGAGTTTGAATCTCACAAAAAGGTGTGTGCCCATTCGTCCTAGGAGAAGGAGTACCACCCCAACTACCTAGCTCCTTACTATCACTATAGCTCAGCTCAGTACTGTAGCTAGTGACACTAACATCCAGCTCAAGGTTGAGCTTGACGAGCTTTTATGTCAGTCCCTAGCAGCATCTAGCTCATAGAGGAGCTGATGCCAGCTAGTTCCAGCTTGATCTAAGCTAATGTGAGGTTTCCCGTGATTTCACGCATCCGTCCCAACTTTGTCATCGCCACAAGGTCAAATCCATGGTGCTGCCATCACACCAAGGTCAAACCCAGTTTCATATTTCCAACAATAAGTTGGATTTTGAGGAGATCAGCATTCTTTGGCCTCTTATTGATTCATTACCCCCAATTCTCTCCACCCTCATCCATCATCAATTGGAGCAATTAAAGATCAAATTGAAGCACTTGGAGAAGCTTGGAGCTAAGATTGGAGTATCCTCACCTTCTTAACACCACTTGGAAGATGGAGTTTGTTCCTTCCTTTCTCTTAGCTAGTTTAATCATCATGTTAGGCTAGTTTTTTAGTTGTTAGATTAGGGTGTTGTTATGTACCTAGATATTTACGAATCACGCCACAATCAAGTATCTCATGTCCAAGGTGGATGCAAAGCCTCAATTGCTTCGATGGATACTCTTGCTTCAAGACTTTGCATCAAAATCAAAGACAAAAAGGCTCGGAGAATGTTGTCGCCGATCACCTCTCTTGATTGGTTGAGAGCGAAGTGAGGACCACGGTTGATGGACCTATTGATGATCTCTTCCCCGATGAAAAGCTCTTCTATATCACGGTGAAGGAAGTTGAAGGACCATGGTTCGTGGACATTGCAAACTAGCTCTCTTGTAATGCATCCCCAATGGATCTTCCTCAGCAAGACCGAAGGTGCATCAAGAACGGCATCAAGAACTACTTGTGGGATGACCCCTACTTGTTCCAAGTGAGAGCCAACAAGATCCTCCAAAGATGTGTTCCCATGAGCGAAGCAAAGGATATCATCAAGCATTGCCATTCCGGACCGGTTGGAGGCCACCATGAAGCGGATCGCACCGCTCGTAAGGTATTCGAATCCGGTTTCTTTTGGGCCTCAATATATAAGGACTTCTTAGATTATGTTAAGTCTTGTGACAAGTGCCAACGAGTGGGAAACATCTCTCACCTTGATGAGATGCCCCAACATAACTTGGTTGTTTGTGAAATTTTGACGTGTGGGGAATTGACTTCATGGGACCATTTAAACCATCACAAGGACACAAATACATCCTTATGGCGGTGGAATATGTGTCTAAGTGGGCGAAGGCCGTTCCTCTTCCCACAAATGATGCCCGCGATGTTGGCAAGTTTCTTGTTAAGCTTTTCTCCCGGTATGGGGTCCTCCTATGATCATAAGTGATCGAGGCACACACTTCCAAGGGCAATTTGATCAGGTTTGCCACCTATTCGGTGTTTCCCATCAAATTTCAACAGCCTACCACCCGCAAGGGAATGGCCAAGCGGAAGTGACTAACCGGGAGCTCAAACAAATCTTGTCCAAAACGGTCAACCAATCTTGGATGGTTGAGTGACTAAGCTCGACGATGCTCTTTGGGCTTACCAAACGGCCTATAAAACACCTATCATTACTACACTGTATAGGTTGGTTCTCGGTAAGGCATGCCACCAGTGGGGATCAAGCACCGAGTATTTTGGGCCCTCAAATAGCTTAACTTGGATGATAGTGTGGTAGGTTAGAAAGAAAGTTTCAAATTTGAGAGCTAGAGGAGCTACGGTACCATGCATATGAAAGCTGAAAGCTTTTCAAGGAGCGGAAAAAGAAGGCTTATGATGCTTGACTCCGCATTCTCAAGGAATTTAAGGAAGGAGACCAAGTCTTCATTTACAACCCGCGCCTCAAGTTCTTTCCTAAAAAACTTGTCTCAAGCTGGTCCGGTCCCTTCACGGTAACAAAAATCCTTTTCTTTGGAGCGATTGAGGTAAAGCCCGCAACTCATCCCAATCTGTTTATTATGAATGGACACCGCTTCAAGCACCAAATTGGTGACACCACTGGGGCCATCAATGAGGTGGTGTGCGAGCTAAGGTGATTTGATGCCATGAATAGTGTAATTTAGGAGTATGAAAAATGAATAAAACTTGCTTGATTGTGTGTTTTTCGTGTTTGGTTTCTTGTGTTCTTGTGATGATCGATTCGAGAGATTGAGTATTTGGAGAGTTGCATGATCTCCTCGTGATATGCTTAGGGCTGGTAGAAAATTTCATAGCAATCGGAGTCTGTTTGATCCTCGAAAGTGGTTGGAAATGTGCTTGAAGCTTGATGTTTGGAAAGGCCTCTGCTGCAGTCCACACGTCGTGTGGACTCACACACCATGTGGATGTGATTACAACACACCGTGTGATTTGTGCGCAAAATATTTGTGGGTTCGGAACTTGATGCGCACTCCATGTGGAATCCTAATGGATCCACACGCCGTGTAGCCCTTGAACCGGTCAATTTTTAACCAAGCTTAGTCAACCAAATACTGTTAGTTGACTGTTAACTTTGATCGTAGACCTGTTGACTGTTAGCTGACCGTCTGTTGACCGTGAGTTTACCGACGTGCCCGCCGAGTTGATTTGAATCAATCGAGTGGTGATTTGGAGCCCACATGTCGTGGGGATCCCCATGCCTCGTGGATGTCAAGCCTACACGTCGTGTGATTTGCTGTAAAACAAGAATGGGCTCAGATTTTGCTACGCACGTCGTGTGTTCTCCAGCCGATCCACACGACGTGTGGCTTGTTTAGCCCACACATCTTGTGGCTTCCAGATTTGCCAAAATCCCTTCCCCCTTTCCTGATTTACCTCTTCTTTTTTCTTTCTTCTCATCCGTCGCCTCCACGAACCCCACCTCCTCCTGTTTCTCCTCCACCGTCGCACACACCCAACCGCCATCCTCCGCCTCCACCTCTATCCTCCCATCCTCCTTTGCCTCTCCCTAGCTACGCTTCTCCCTCCCTCACCCTTCCCCGTCACCATCCACTTTCCCTCCGCCTTGTGCAACTCCTGGTCACTCCCCTCCGCCTCCTCTATCAAGCTCTCACCACAGAGCAGAGCTCAACCAGCAGCCAACAGCCATCCTCCATCTCTAAATTGTGGTTTTCACTCGATTTAGGTCAGAAAATTGCCCCCAATTTTGATTTTTTTTCCTGTTTTGAACGAATTGATGATGTTGTTGATTCAACTGAGATGTTTATTGATCTTAGTATGCATATCTAGGGTTGATTGATCGATTTCGAGTGGGTTTTGCCTCAGATTTTGCAATATTGTGATTTTGGACCAAATTTTTGGATTCATTGTGGTCATTGTGTTGATTTGAACCTAGAATGCATGCTAGGGTTGCAGATGTCGAATCGATCGACTTGTGCTCGAAATTGTAGATTGTTGGATTAATTGGAGTAGGAATGCTTCTTGATTGCTTGACTTAGGCTATGCAAAAACTTGAAGCGCTGTTGGTTGGTTTGTAAGTTCGCTATGAGGGTTTGGGATGTTTGATTTGACTTTTAAACTTGTCAACTTCTGGTCTTGACACCTCTATCTTAGGATTTTTTTTAATTCTTTCTATTTGCTAGGATGAAAATCTCCTAAGTGTGGGGTAGAAAGTCAACTAATGGTCAATACTTGAAGAAATGGATGATTTGGTTATGATTTGTGGACTTAATGTGTTTCAAATGTGATATTGATGATTCTGAATCATGCAATTGTTAGTTTTTTTATGATTATGCATAATAGATTTATTAGCTTTGCCATGATGAATCTTGTGAAACTAGAATATGATGAACTTTGAAACTTTGAATTGAATTGTTGGAATTGCATCTTTGTAGCTTGAAATGTGTCGAACCTAGGATGTTGCTAGATGATTTTTTATGCTTTCAAATGATGACTTGAATTGTGAATATGCCTCGTTGCCTATTTGTGCTTAAGAATTGATAGAACCATTGCTCTTGAATATGCTTGTTGCTATTTGATATGGTTTGTGATTCGAATAAGCTTGTTGCATACTACTAGTCCAATTGATGTTTTCATAATAGAACTTGGATGTTGCATTGTCCATTCTTTGACACTTGCTCATATTTGTCATAACTTGGACATAGTGCACTTTTTTGATGGACTACTCTTGTGGTAATTGATGCTAGCTTGTAAACCTATGATTTTCCTTGAATTGCATTGTTTGTTGGTTATTTAGGCGATTGACTATTTTGCTTTTCATTGGATTTCTCCATTTTGTGCATCTTACCTTTTACCATGACTACTTGTGAGCTTTATGGATGATTGTGTGCTTAAGTAGAATGATTAGTTGGCATGCCCTTATTGTTATGTCTTAGGATGCTCACACTTGTTGATTATTTCAGGATGGGTCCTAAGTCTAAAACCACTAAGACCAACAAAAGGAAGAAAGGAGATGATACTTCTTCCTCATCAGCAGCTCAGCCAGCTCGATAGGAGTTCCCTGTAGCTTCATCCTCCTTCTCCCTACTAGCTAACATAGTGCCTCCTCCGCCTCATCTCATTAGGGATTTCTTCACCTTCCTGGAGAACTATACCAGTCTACTAACGAAGTTATCGGACCATCTAGTACCTTCCTGTTATGACTCATGCCAGGTTGGTGTTGGAGGATTTCTCTATGAAGGGATGGTTGATTAAGCTTCATGCATATTGCAATCGATCCAATCGCTTCTGGAAGCTCATGATGATGCATGTGAATGTCTACCCCATGATGTTCGGGAGTTCTTCAGCACATTCAGCATTGATAGGTATATCTCCACCTCCTCCAAGGCAATCAACTTCAGGCTTGTAAGGAAGTACCACAACATCTTGGTGGATGAGTTTGGGGTGCTCCTTGGGTTCTACACAACTCAGGATGCTGAGAGCGAAGCACTCGCCGAGCTTGCCATGTTTAACGGCTTGGAGATTCCAGATGAGCAGGAGTTTTGGCGTGGGATCGCCAAGGCCTCAAACCACTTTTCTCCCAGGCACTCGAAGGCCCACTCGATGCATAAGCTGATATTGAGGCTTATCCACTTGTTTCGACGACATAGCTTTGGGCACCAATCTCCCAAGGCCTTGGGAGCGGTCACAAAGAGGGACTTCTACATCTTCTACTATTTGGAGAAGAAGATTAAGGTGCACCTTATTCCACTCTCTTCAAGAAATTAAGGTCCCTCTCCTGCCATTTGATGCTCTATGGAGGTGCTCCAGATGTTTGATGAGCCTCCACTCTAGCTCCCTCCCTTCGACTTCTGGCCCGAGGAGCTGATCTGGAAAGGGGTACCTGACTTCTTAGCTGAGGAGGTCGAGTCCACAGCCCCGGTTCTGAGTGAGGCAGCAGCTGCTTCTAATTTGGCTGGCATTTATACCACTCTTGAGCAGTTGTCTCTTCAACAGCAGGAGAGTGAGGAGAGCTGGAGACACGACGCAATGACAACTGCATTAGATAAAGAGTCTAGTGATCAGCAGTTTGAATATATGAGAGTGGTCTGAGAGACATCAGGATTGAGATCAGAGCAGGTCGGGACGACTTCAGCACCTTTAGAGGAGAGATTTACAGTTCCTTCCAGCAAGTCAAAGAGCATATACATATGGTGCATCCAGAGACCCGTTAAATTCAGCAGTCCCACAACTAGCAGACTGGGCACATGGCTTATTATCAGGATGCATACTCTCGGTTCCTAAACACGACTCCTGACTACCCGTTGCCACCTCAGCACCACTTTCAGGATGAAGGAACTGCATATCCAGCCTACTACCTCCACCAGAGCGAGGAGGTAAGCTACTATGGTTACTATCCCCACTTCCCGCCGCACCAACCACCACCACCACCTCCACCATCGTTCTAGTGATGTTCGTTTGCCTCTCTTTCTCTAAGACTTGATCATTTGTTTCTGTTTTCTCATACTAGACTTGTGTTGCATTGTGTTGTGTTGTAGTTTGGGATTGTTTGTTTTTCGGATGCATGTTTTGAAATTGTGGACTCATTAGCTATTATTGTATACTATTTTTTGTGTTTCTTTTTGTCTTGGGCTTTCATGATGACTCCGGGTGCTCGATCCTGGTTTGTCATCTTCTCTTGGTTCGGCTTTTCTCCTCTTCTCATTTGGTACCCTTTTTACCTATCTCTTTTCACATTGAGGACAATGTGTTGTGCAAGTGTGGGGTGAGGAATTATGGTGTAATTTGTCGGGTTTGGGATCTTTTGTTGCATATTTTGGTAGCGCTTTTTGTGACTTGTTCTTGCATTTCGAAATGCCCTATCCAATTTGAATTGTGGTTGATGGTGAAAGCATGCTTATTGGTTTATCTCTTATTGTGGATGCCTTGTATGTTAAGATCTCATTTGTGGACCACCATTCTTGACATCGATTAGTTACTTCAGTTGTCTTGTTCTAGGTTACAATATAGTGTGTTTGTAGCTATCCCCTTCGAATTTTCCTAGGTTGATACAAAGGTAAAACAGTTGGGAGGAGTCCGAATGAGGTTGCTAGAATAAAAATGTTGTGGGGTTTGGTTACAACCTAAACACATGTGGCGACCATCAAGGTCAGCCTTCTTCTGAACCTTTATGAGGCTTGGGGCGTGGGTCGGAAACTGGTTACTTCCGAGGCCGGCCAAGGTTGTGACCATCCCCATTTGAAAAATCCGCAATATCAAAAAAGCCAAAAAGGTAGAAAATGAAAGAAAATAAAAAAAGAGATGAAAAGCAAAGAAAAGCGAGTGAAAGCAATTGTATATAGTAGATTATAGCTAGTAGTACAGTCAAGCAAGCAATTAGAGGAGGGTGCTAGCATTGCTTGAGAGCTGGGATTTGTATGAAAAACTTGTTGTAAAGTACCTTCCCTCTGTTAGCTAGGTGGCATAAGTGTTAGAGGGTTATAAACACACTCTAACTGTTAGAAATGGAGTCATGTGCATCATATGTAGCAGTCCGTCCTCGACTAGTCTAGAGAGCTCAGTGTTGTACTTAATTGTGTGGTTCGGTGTTTGACTAGTACTACTTGGCACCATGGTTGGATGTGAGACCATAGGGTACGCTTTCCGTTCACAATTCTTTGAGTCCTTATGAGTATGCTGAGTAGATTTGCTTGATGACAATCAATGTTCGAGTGTGGGGGGATTTGATAGCATGATTATTCGTTGACGATTTGACCCCTTCTTGACACCTTGTTGGCCTCGTTTGACCTTGTTCTGACCCTACAATGTGATTGATTGGGATAGACAAGGGTTTCATGTAGCGTTGTCTTGGACGGAATGTTTTTCTCATGTGGCATATCTTGAAGGTATCCGTTGGATAGATGAAGATAGGACGATTCCGACAAGATCGACCGGAAGTCGGACGAGGGAGAAAAGTGCAATTGAAGAATGAAAGGCCTGGCTAGAAAAAAGGCCACACGGTGTGTGGATGCCATGTGGGGGCTGCAAGCAGACATATATAAGTTGGATTTTGAGGAGAGAGGGAGACTTCTTTGACCTCCTATTGATTCATTACCCCCAATTGTCACCCAACCAAACCATAGTATGAGATTCCACCCTCATCCATCATCAAGTGGAGCCATTGAAGATCAAATTGAAGCACTTGGAGAATCTTGGAGTCAAGATTGGAGCATCCTCACCTTCTTAGCACCACTTGGAAGATGGAGTTTGTTCCTTCTTTTCCCTTAGCTAGTTGAATCATCATGTTAGGCTAGTTTTTTAGTTGTTAGTTTAGGATGTTGCTATGTACTAGGATGACCCCCTCATGATGAGGGGTTGGATACATGTTGGATAGATTATGGTATATGAGAATGCTTGGATTATGGTTATTGCAACTTAGAATGTGCTATGGATTGTTCTAGGTCAAATGTACTCTTTCAATTACTTAATTGTGCTTGAATTGAGTAAGAGTGTAGTCCAAGATTGAAGTCAGGTGTGTGTGGACCAAGCACACACCCCAATTCCACCTTTAAAATCAAGTTCGGCTGAATTAAAGAGATGAGATTCCCATTGATCTCATAGCTGGCATCAACTTGCTCAGGAGGAACCACACTCAATGTGGAGTTTGCAGCACTAGGCTTGGTGTAACCGGCAAGAGTGCTTGCTGCCACCATTGGTTCAATAAACCTGGAAGTGTAACTGTGGTCGGTGGGAGTGTTTGAATAATCTGAGTTTGAAGAGTCTTCGAGTCTAGATTCTTTTTAACTTCCGAATAAACCCTTGAGAGAGTCAGACATCTCTCCTTCTTCTGTTGATGAGCGTGAATCTTGGTGAGAACTTTGGCCTGATTTGGATCGTGTCACTACTGGTGACATGCAATGAATTATCTGCTGTGCAAAGCAAAACAATAAACACCATGAAAAGTAACTGTGATTGCAAAAATTTAAAGCGGGAATGAAGATTAATACCAATCAAATTAATTTCAGATACTGGAAAGAAGTCCCCGGCAACGGCGCCAATTTGATGAACGTTTTTAGGTGTTATCAAAATAAATCGGTTAATAAATTAACCAAGTCGAATCTCCCGAGGGTCTCTTTTAGTATCTTACTCAAAGGTGTAATTAATATCAATCGAGAAATCAAGTATTGTGGTTTAGGTGCCACGTGAATCAATCAACCAATTAAAGTGAAAATGAAAATAGCTTTAAAGTAAAGGTGTTGCAAGACTGCACGATATAAGATTGTAGACAAACAAAGATGAAACTGCTTAGATGTTGAATCCCCCTAGGTAATTCTAATTCACAAATGACAGACAAATCCACGATTGAAACGAAACAGGATAGATGCATTACACTGTCGCAATTCTTCTCTAATCAAATCACGCCGTTTTGGGTCAATTTATCTATTCTTCAATTTATCTGTTCTTCCACTGCCAACGTCAAGCAAGCAGCTCGACTCCACCTTCACCATTCCTCGCTTCATGTTACTGGATAAGCTACTTCAAGCATCAAGCTCGAAGAATTCTTCAACCAATGAATCTCTCAAAACTCCTTGGGGATGATGTTTGTGGAGCGATCGAAGCCCCATTGTTATGCGCTCGGTTGCGGCACGTAACAGCTTGATATCTGAGCCGGTTAATCCGCTTGTCTTCGACAAAATTCATTGGGCGACACAGATTAACAGTTGACAAAATCAAAACGGATGTCAGAACGATTTGATGTGTATGCGCGGCTGGCACATGAAAGTTTGGCGACGATTATCAATCGCCCAGACAGACTAATAGATAGACAGATGCAACTTCATGGGATGGAAGGGGGAGCGCAACCGGAAAGAAAGGAGCATCGAGCCCTCCTGTCAAACTCCTTTTTCCTACGTATATGGGAGACGAAGTTCCCGACTATGTGGCTGTATAGAGCTGAAAAAATTCTTTCAACTTTATCGCACGGCTGAGACTGATAAAGTTTTCATTGCTTCAATTTACTTGGAAGGTGAGGCGTAGTATGGTTGCAGGCAATGAAAGAAGCGAATAATAAATTATCCTGGAAGCAGCTAGTGGATGGAATGTATGCACAGTTCGAATCAAATCAAATCAATGGCAGTTACAAAATCAGTGATTTCACCAGTCATGGTCGTCAACGAAGTTTTGAATCTCAGAGATTATGAGAATGAATTGCGCAACCCTAGCCGCAACCTGTCGTCTATTGGGCAACGCATTTCGATATTTCTATGAGTTGTTCAAATGAACCAGTTGATCCATGTGTTGATTCTGATTTAAATGAAGAGCTTACTAAGTCGTGCAAGATAAATGAGGAGTTTGTAGTATATGATAAAAGGAACGTGGATATCCATAATTGGAGCATTAGCTTTGTCAACCAATCGAGGGTTGAGACGAAAGACCTTTATTGCTGGTAAGAGTTTAATTAGCTTGATATCTACTTCGTTGGAAGCATATTGCTTGAAGATGCTTATTGGGATACAAGATCAAGTTGTGAGGAAGTTAAATGACAACGGATGAACAATGAAGAATGAAATTCCAACCTTGAGGATAAGGTTTTTTTGAAGAGGGATGATATGTTACGTATCTTTTTCGGAGAATTAGTTATTAGTTTAGATTTAGAACTAATGTTCCAGGAAGGTCCAACCTATTCAAAAAATACAAAAAATGGCACGACTTATTAGAAATATTTTTGTGGCACAGATTTCAAATTTTAGTTATCTCCGTCAAACTCTATTTATTAAGGTGGACACAAAAGCTAATGTGGAGACTACGACATTAAATTAAAATAAATTTTATATAATTTAAAAAATATTAAAAGGATTATCTTCTTCCTCTTCTTCTTTGCCTCCTCGTCCACCCACCTCTTCACCTCTCCAATCCTCTTCGTACCCTCACAAACTGCTCTAATCCATCTCTCTTCTTCTTCTCCTCCAACCTACCTCCCCTCTCACCCACCTCTCTGCCTCATTATCCTCTCACCCCCTTGATAACATATTTCAGATTTAGAGTTTTTATTTTAAATCTTTCTCATTTGAACTCTTTATGGATTGAGTATTTGTTTATATAATTTGATTGGGATTCTAATACTTTGTTTTTTGCGATTGAATATTATCTTTTAAAAGAATGTATTTTTGTTACAGTCGGACTGGAAGATTAGACACCTATATTAAACTTTTGTACCCTTATTTTTTTGTTTTTCATTTTTTCCCATGAAATTGTTATCGTCGGCGGAGAAGATTTATTGGCGTGACGACGGAGATAACCAGGCTCCCCTAGGGTTTTTTAATTTATTTTCGTTATGTTTATGGATATAATAAAAACATATTATTTACTTATGACGTGGAGTCTTCGTGAAAGACAAGTTTGAAGACACATCACTAATGTTGAGTTTGACTGTTAAGTTAATGGTCAAATATGACATTGACTACCTTCCATTAAAGTTAATTTAAATTCTAAGCCACAAAAAACATATCCAATAGATTCTGTTATTTTTTATATTTTTTTAATAGGTTAGGCTTTTTTAAAACATTAATTTCAAGATTTATTATTATTGGTTTGTTAGACAGGATTTTAGAAATATATGGTAGGATATTATTTGAATTTGTTTAGGTTATTAGTTAAAAAAGTAGTTTAGTGTTTAAAGCCTATAAAAGGCTTACCTTGTCGAATGAATGGAGAGGCAAAAAATAATCAAACCTTAAATTGTTGTTTTATTATTATATTTTAGTTTATTTTACCAAGCTACTGCGTAGCTTTTGTTCTTCATCTTATCATTCTAGCCGCCATTATCATCATCTCAGCTTAATCATCACCATCATCATCTTATAATCCATGGGCACGTTACAGTAATTCTAGTATCGTTGTTATTTTGAACTTGGTAGATAATTCATCACCCAACTAAACCCACACAATATACAACTTAAATCCACTCATAATATCTACTCATTTTTTAGCGGGTTAGTTAAATTATGATGAGTGATTTTGGGTAAATTTATGAGTGACTCAACTCATTATCTAACCCTAATTACTAAATTTAATTTGGATTGATGGGGAGGAATATATGGTCGCCAACGAATTACGTAGTTGATGATGGTGTATGAGATCGAAATGGTTATGGTTCCGAGACCAAAGTCAATCGGATCGTCCTTATAGAGTTATCCGACGGTTTGGTTTCACCTCAATGTTGACTTCAATCCGACCCCTCTCATGCGCTCAGGGGTAGTGATAAAAAATTATTTTATTTTAATTTTTTTTAACGAATTTAAATTTTAAATTATGTCTTATCTCATATTTATTTATAAAATCCTAAAATTCTTCATTCTCTTCCTTTTCTCTTTTTTTACCGCCTTCATCTTTTTTTGTCTCTTCCTTCTTTCCTTTTTCAAACAAACGCCTCTAGAACTCCAAAAACTCATTCGTAGCTTATTGGCTAAAGAAGAGACAACGACAAATGTTGAAGGAGAGGACAAAAAAACGAATTTGGTGGAGAATTTTACGAGGTAAAACTCATTTATAGATTTGTGTTTTTGTTTTAGATTTGATATTGTTTTAGATCCAAATATGTTTTAAATTGAATGTTTTAGATTTGATGTTTTAGATCCAAATTAATTTTATCTGGATACTAACCTATTTTGTTATTTAAAAAATTTTGTTATTCATACGATTATGTTTCATATTTGATTATGTCTTAAAAATTTAAATGTAATTTTTTTTCCTTTTCACAAATCAAGAAACCGAAAAAGAAAGAAAATGTGAAGATGGGAGGATTGGACCTAATCTATTTTTTTTTGTTCTTTTATATATTATTTTTATTTTTATTTTTTTCTTGGTTAATAAAATGTATAAAATAGTAAGAGATGTTTATTGATATAATGTTACACTACATGTTTATTATGTGTATTTTCTATACATAATAATATAATGGGCTCATAAAATGGATATACCAATTATATAACAATGATATAATATACATGTATTTGTTTTAATTGTTGTCACTATTTTGTACCATAATATGTTACTAAATATAGTTAAAATTAAAATAATAGTGACATTATACACTCCATAAGTGGTCATAAAAGTGATGGCATGCAATGGACATAAAATGATGATATGATTCATATAAAGCAAACATGATGAATTCATAAGGTTGACATTATGGACTCATGACAGGTTATTATAGTCATCATAATGAGTGGATAATTGACTAAAAATGTTGTATAACTGACTTGTAAGATGGAGATGTAAAAATTGCATAAAATGAATTATGGACCTGTGACGAGTGAATAATTGTTCAACAACAGTTGTAAAAATACATAGTGTATTTTTTGTATAATGTGACCTAGTAGAGTCGTACAGAACATAACAACAATAGACCCATAAATCGGTTGTAAAGAAGGTGAATTTATTACTTGTAAAGTGAACATAATAATGACATAAAGGTGTTGTAACAGAGATATAACGAATCCATTACAAGAACGTATCTACGTCATAACAGTTGTGGAACAGACTCAGTGACATAACATGTACTTAAATTTAACATAACATTGATATATTAGATATTAACATAATTACATGTGAAGTGGATAAACCAATGACTTAACAAGTTCGTAAGGTGAACATAACGTAAACATAACTGTCTTATAAAAAGGACCCGTAACGGGTGGATAATTGTTCCATACCAGTTGTAAAAATACATTGTATTTAAAAGACTAGTAATATCAAAGTACCGATTTTAATTTTTTTCTGAAAAAAAAAGAAATTGGTCTTGTTAGATTCAAAAATTTAAAACAAACAAAATTTGTGAAGTGGAAATTATATTTTAAGCATTGTGTAATTAGTTATATTGATTAAACTAGAATTAAAGAAAGAGAAAAGAAGAGAGAATGTATTTCAAAATAAAGAAATGAAATATTTATTTTTCAAATTTGGTCTTCCCGCCTACTTTTTCCGCCCATCAGTTTGACATTTTATAGAATTACTGATAGCTTGATTATTGGTAACCATATTTATCCTACTTTGACCAGTTTTTGCTCTGGTTTTGATGATATTTGATGGTTATAAGTGCCCGATTTGATCATTAGAGCATTTCGTACTCGTTTCCTCTCGAACGGACCATTTCGGTTCGTTTCAGTTGTTTCTTGGAGTCTCTTCCTTGATTTCAGGTATCCGTTGGATAGAGGGTTCTAATACGAAGTCGATGGTACCTTCCAGAGCAAAATCGGAGTTCGAATGAAGAAGTTATGGCCGAAAGAAGTCGATCAATGCTTTTGTTGACCAGTCAAGGCCGTGTCACGGCCGCGATGGGTAACCTGTCACGGCCGTGACGCCTAGTCTCCGCAGCAACCTTAATTCAGCCCCAGACGATTTCAGAAGGGGAAGAAAATAGAAGATGACGAAGGGGAAAGCGCTTGGGAGTTTAGGAACGCCATGAGAATGAAGATTTGAAACCAAATAGTTGAGGAATCAAAACCCAATGGAGGATCAACCTTTTATTTCGATGGATTGGCGGTTTGAAACTTTATTTACATCTTCCATGAAAAATAGGTTTTCTTCTTGTTTGAGTTTTGTGAATTCTTTTGGGTTTATGAGAATGTTCTTGTGTGTAGTGATAGGATTATGGATTCATGTTGATTGATGATGTGTTTTGTTATCTGGTTGCCTCGATTGTCCCGTTTTCATTCGATTCGTAGTTTTTCTCAGTTTTCCTTATTTGGGTTTGCTTATGAGATTATTGTTGAGTTGTTTGTTGAGCGGATATTTGCGGGTGTTGAGAGTGGTTTTAGGTCGTTCAGTTGACAGACCCGATCCTAAAACCCGAAACTTATCGTTATCCATGTTCCTGTTTATTCTGTTGCTGAATAGTTTCTCATAGTCCTTAGGATGATCCAAAATCCGAGCAAGGCCTTTCCCCATAGTCGTTCTCACCTTAATTTGATCCGTAGCTGTCGAGTGATAGATTTGCATTCCTCGTTTCCTGTTTCCTTCAGTAATTGTTCTGTTTTCATTTTATAGTTTAGGATAAAACTGTTTGCAAATTTTGATCGACTAACCACCAAACTAAAGTTGAGTAGTGAAGGCCAAGTGACCCGAAAGAATTCGACTCTGAGGTATCTCAGGATCATTTGATTGTTTGGGTTTGAAAACCCTTACATTAATTACCTTTGAAAAATATGACATTTAGATCATAATATAATGTCATCATCCAGATCCGATAGCTTAGATCTCTCGGATCAAACTCTCGGAACTATAGCCGAGTTGGTATGAGATAGCGTCAGAAGCATTAAATGGAAGTTGTTGTGGTGGTGAGTTGTTTGTCTGTCTATGTTTTACATCTGTTGGTTAGCCAAGTCAGTAGAAGCTATTATTGGAAACGACAACTAGCTAGCTAGCTAGATCATTCTACTACCTAGCTACTTCGTTGATTACTTCCAGCCATATAACTTGTTGAGCCTTTCTGGAGTGGATAATAAGATTTATATGGCATATGCATACATCAAAAGACATATTTTGATCAAACCGTATAAGCTTTTCCTTACATAACAAGGGACATAACCCATTAATTAATATAATATTTGGGAAAAGATGCATATCGGAGAATACCAGCATCCTTCTCAAACATGGACATGTCCTCCTTACTCAAAGTCATCCACGCTTCAATTCCTTGTCCATCGGGAGCATCGATCAGCACACCCAGATTATAACACATTTTAAAGAAACCAACCCAGACTGGCTTACCCCACCCGAAATCCAACTCATAGAACGGGAACCTACACCAACTGCTCATCGCCACAAGATTCCCATCTGCGTACTCTTTCACAAAACACTTCACTACTTCCATTATCGACCTTTCGCACCCAGCTACCTATAACAGAAGAGTTGCATAAGATGTATAATTAACATTATCTGAACAATTCGAATTGTTCCAACTCAACTACTAATGGTTCATAATATAATATTAAAGTTTTTAAAAACCAAGCAAGCAATTTATTTGTTACCTTCTTCACGCTCTCGTCCCTCACCGTACTCACCGAACCCCTCAGCTTCTCCGCCAAAGCTTGGTAATACTTTCCCTCCTCCTCTTCCTCTTCTTCTTCCTCGTTTTGTTGGTCCCATTTGGCAAACACGGGGATTTGGATGATGTTCCCCATCACTGTCTCCGGCAGCGCCGGGTGCAATCTCGGCCGTAGGTTCGTAGTCATCGCAGCTATGTGATAATCCGTGTTTTCATTATTGTTGTTATCATGACCAGCTACCCGTCGACGATGACGTTTGTGTCTAGCTATGTTAATCGCAGCCGCCCAAATTACGGCCGACACAGCCAGTACGCGTGAAGGCCGCTGACTAAAGATTTTGGATCTTAGAATCTCTATCTTATCTGCTTCAAACACGAATCTCTTGACTACGGAGTCCGCGGTGGTGACCGTCGCTTTGAATTTGGCCACTGCTTCTTTGTACTTCGACAGATCCCTGGTGGTGGTCCAGAAAAAAGAAAAAGAAAATATTATATCCACTACTGATATTTGTTTAGAATGAAAATGAAATAGATAATTATCTAGAATTAAATATCTGAAAATATGATCTAATAATTTATTTTGACAAGGATCTAATAATCTGGCTCCACCAGATAAATTTGAACTGAAATGAGAGAAAAACGCTATTTTATCATTCACACATAAATGTTATCTTATTTATATCTATTATTAATTATTCACGTTTATAACTAATTTATTCAGGTTATACACAAATGGTATGTTTTTGTCTTACTAACCAATTACATTTTCCCATCTTTTTATAAATTAACATTTATTTGTGAATGCTGAAACAATAGTCTTTTCCGCTTAAAATGTAGTGGATTTCTAAAATATTAGTGGATACAAGAGTACCTTTTCCACTTTAACATAATTATTTACGAGTGAAGTTTATTTCACTATTTATAAATAACTGGTATCTTTTCACGTCAATTATTAATTATTTATGTATATTCTTTTTTATTTACATACATAATATATTTATTTATGTCACATACTAATCCTATATTCCTCTTTCATATCAGCCGATCAAAATTTTCATGTTTTTTTATAAAATAAATTTGTAAATGATAAAACAAATTAATAAGGCAAATTGGTGAGATATCAACCTTTTTTCATTATTTATTTTTAACTATAAATTAACGTATACACACTTATAAAAAAAAATTAATTTATACACGTTTTAGTGTATCTTCATTTCTATATAATTTAATGTAATTCACTAAACCATCCGTAGTTGTTCTAAATCATTACTGTTAGTTATTTATACATATATATATATATATATATATATATATATATATATATATATGTGTATATATATATCTGTGTTGCAAGTTGCAACTTATTTGTGGATGTTAATCTTAGAATTACAACTTCATGCATGATAAGTTGTACGTATATATACCTCGGAGGGAAGAGAGAAGTGCAGTCCTGGACGACAACGTTTTTCTGAACGCCGGCGCCGGAGTTGATCCCAGCCCAAGTTCGAATGAAGGAACCGAGAGTACAGGCATCGGCTATCCCATGCCATATGCACACGCCCAAGGCGACTCCTCCACAGTCGAAGAAGTTGACCTGAACTGCTAAAAGCACTAAATCGCCGTTGGAGTCAACGTTTGTCCCCTGAGGGCGACAAGGGAGCAACGGCAGCAAGCGATCTTGGTCGGGCTGGCGGAGCGCGTCCGACAACAAGTGGCCGCAAGCAACGTTGGCCACGAGGAAGTCAACTCCGCGGTCGTTGCATTCGAGGGAGAAAGAGTACTGGTCCTTGCTGTACCGCCCGGCCAGCGGGTAGTAAACGGTGAGGGTGTTTGAGAGGGAAGCTTTCAAGCTATCGGCAACGGAAGGGCGTTGGTGTAATTTTATGGATGAGGAAGGGTAGAAAAGGCAGACTGGGACGTAGACGCTAGGGCTTGTTTGGTCGAAGATTGTGAGTTGGTAGATTCTGAGGTGGTCTGGAGTTGGAGAAGCTGGTTTGATTCTCTCCTTGGAAACCATTTCGATCCTCAAAGTTGCCATATTTAAACTCGAATAATATTTAAACTTAAGAGTTTAGACAATTAGACTGCTAAGTGCTAGATAGTAGAGTGATGTATCTTGTTATGGTTTCGAGGAGCCTTGCTTATATAGAAATAATGCAAAGAATAATGCTAGGTGGTCTGCAAATAAAACTGAGGTCCATCTCACAACCTGAATTTTTTTTTTAACGTGTTGTGTGTTTGCTTTTTTTATTTATTTTCCCAGATATATATAACAGAAAAAAACTTTGTGGGCACAATAGTATCCACATAGGATTGTTAAGAGTACATTAATTCTGAAGCGTGAACCACCAACACGTACGACGTGCCCACCAGGGGAAATAAGTTAAATGCAGGGTTGTTAGGGAGTCCGGTTTTGGCGCGAGGGACATTGTTTTTTTTTCAATTTAGGAATAATTTGGGTTTTTAGATTTTTATATGATTTAACGGTCAAAATTAATTAGGGACAATATAATTATATTGTTGTAAATATTTTTGTTTGAATTAGAATCTGACTATCTTCGATCATCGTCTACGATCACTAAAACCACCATCTCTGGCTCGGACCACCAGATTCGGTCATTGAAAAGTTTTTCGATCAATTTCCAAACGACTCTGATTTTGATTGATGAAAGTTTTACACCCACATGATCGTCATCGGCTTTACGTTTATGGAAAAATTATTTTTCTAAAATTATTTTTGATGATCGGTCATAGACCTTTGTATAAAGATTTGTACGAATATATATTTGTGCAAACCCGTATAAAAGTGTATATATATTTGCATGAATTTTTTGTAAAAAATATAATACTAACCAGTAATTACTATACTTGGTATTAGAGTAAGTAATGTACTAAATATTATACTAACAACTAGAAGAATGAAGTTTGACTTTTTGCCAACATGAATGCCAAAATCAGTTAATTTGACCAATTTTTTTGAAAAGATAATTCCCACTTAAATATAAACCCTAAACTACCCTTTTTAAGTAAAAAATAAACTACCCTTTAAGTTATTAAGCTTTAGCTAATATGAAATAATCTTCCATTCTCGTTCATCTATCAACCCTAGCTAATAGTGTGTGTATAAACGTATAATTATGCTATAGTTCGTATTAATCTGAATTTTTAACCAATAGTTTATATGTGTAGGGTCATAGCGAAATTACTAATGATTCAATAGGTCAATCTCTCATATTATCCAGACGGTCAATTCAACGATTTAAAATCAGTTTCATCAATTTTAATCCGACGATTAAAATATTATAAGGACTATAATGGAAATTTAAAAAATATTTTTTCTTCTTCAACTTTTCTTTCTCACATCTATCTATTCTTCTCATATAAACTGGATTCAATAATGACATAACAATGATGTAATATTGGCGTAATATGGATATAACAATTTACATATGAATTCAACGTAATGAGCCTATTAAAAAGACATAATAAAAACGCATAACAAACTCGTAAAATGTGTATATTACCGACATAAAAGAGTGGTAAACTGAAGATAACGATGATAAATTTAACTACTCACAAAGTGGATGTAACAATGACATAACAAGCATGTAAAATGGTCGTCATGCTCGTACAATGACCACACTCATGTAATTTTTTTCAATTTTCTTATTCTGAAACTACCCCATTCAAACAATTTGTTTGACTCATTTTCATCCATTTAATGAAATTTAATTAAAAAGTGATCTGATCCAACAACCATAATTTATCGAAACTATTTCTCAGATCTGGCTCTCGAATGGAGTAAGGGAAAAAGTAAAATTAAATGAGACATGAGACAGAGACATTGTACGCTTGTACAGTTGTCCTGGGTAGGAAGCTCATTACCTTTTCTGTAGTGGGTGTACTGTGTAGGGAAGCCATTTTCTCCTGACTTTAAACATGAACGTGGATAATTTGAATGAATTTTTAAAGGCAATTTTATCTTTCCAACTTTTTTTTAATAAGTTACTTTTATTTTATATTTATTTCTGAAAACGTCATTCGATCGTCGAATATATTATTTCACATCATCTTTTTTAAAGTAATAATTCATCATCTTTCTCGATGAAAAATAATTAATAATAAAAATCGCATGTCTTTGTTTGTAAACATCTTCGTAATACATCATATTTTTAAAAAATGACGCGGACCACTGTAATTAATTATTTTGATGATTATTATATATGATTTATGAACAAAACTTGACAGAAGACTACATCACTAAGCTGAACACAATCTGTCTTCTAATGAGGATTCTGTTTTAGTGGGTTGGACTCTTTGATCCAAAATGTTAAAAGCAGAAGACTGAGATTTTAACTGGCTGCGTTTTGTTTTAGTTGTTTACCCAATACATTTGTTAAAACAGAACTTGATATTGAACTGAATGAGCGAGAAATTGGATCGGACCATTTGGTTAGAACAGAAGCTGACATCGATAGAACACTGCACTTGCAAGTATCCAGTTGCAATATGTCGATCTCTGCCGATACCATACAAAAGAATGATACTGTGCAGCTGTGATAAGTCGCTAAACAAAATGAACATGATCTCTGACCGAGAATTTCACTACTACACCACATTGATTTGTACTGTTGAATAGTTGAACAAGGAAGCTAAGCCTAGGGATACAAAAGAAAGCTCAAAATCGGCTGTTGATTGAGAAAATTGAGATCGTAGCTCCACGACTCCCTTTACCTATGAGGCATCAAGTTCCGATGTGACTTCAAAATGGAGTTAACATCTGCAACTTGTTAAACTTGTTTTGGGTGATTGATTTGTATGTTTTTACATTTTTAAAGTCTAATATAACATTATTTGATAAAAAGTAAAAATCATCCAATGATATATCGCCACATAATATTTGTACCCGGTATATATTTTCATCAAAATATCTTACTTAATTAAAACCCTTAAATCCAGATTTTATTTTTCTTCATTTTCACCTTCCAACTTTAAAATCATTCTCGCCGGTTTGGCGACATCAGGTTTTCCTTCCTCCCATATTTCTTGATTTCATTCGAAGATTGAAAGAGACAATTCACCGTTGACTGTCCCGGCGACAACGACAACGGGCTTCCCTCTCTCTGCTGTCTAACGCTTCCACTCGAGGATTAACGGAGAGTAATGTCAAAATCAAAGAATCCTAATCCTAGAACTCCCTTGCTTGTTAGTTTAAATCAAAATATTCAAGCAAATAGTACATCATTAATCTGGTATCTGCAATCTAGAAGCCCGGTTCGGTAAAATAATGGAACTTGGAATTCTTTCTTAATTTCTGAGCAATTGAAGCTGCTTCTGCAATTGAGCAATTAGTCGGACTTGATGTACGATCAACATTAATCGCAATGAAACGACTAATAGAGTTGAACCCCTAAACTTATATGATCCATCATTAATGATTACGATGCAGTTCAAAATGGATTCCACAAATATCAGTACAAATCTCTATACATGAAAGGCCATCGAATTTGCGGCGATTGTTTGTCTTATCAGTTGCAGGAACTGTAGGAATTCAGTATTGTCACCGGAGATGAATGGGGGTGGTGAGTCCTAATTTGTATTTCAGTCATTGCTGGAGATGAGCTTCTCGAAAGGGGAAAGTTAAGAGATGGAAAAAATAGCTGAGGATGCTCGCGACAGAATCATATCAATTTTCTTTTAATTACAAATTAAAATGAAAGGGATAATGAGGTGGACGTTTGTTCGGTGATCATAATTATATTGGCGGAGACTTTTGTGTATTTGTTTTAAATATAATATATAGTTAAAATGTGATAAAATATATCGTTTATATTAATGCATTAGTGTTATAAAACTAAACTCAAAGAAAGACAAGAACAAGAGAAATATGGAGAGGGAGAGAGTTTCTTATTGAGGTGTATGGAATGCTACAAATGAGAGCTCTATTTATAGGCTCATAGATCATAACCTATACTCTCTAATATTATTACACATAAAGGTGGAAAAATAAATACAATGAAATACATTGAAGAATGGAATAAGGAGTTACACAATGGTGCATTCACTATAGTAATTATATTCATAACCATTAGAATCTTTTCCAAATATATATATGAAAATGAAGAATTGAGTTTCACACATAAGCCTTTGAAGACTTCTCCTTAAATTTAAAAAGAGAAGTTTTTTTTAAACTTTTTTTTTACACACAAACCAGTTTTATTACAACAACAACAAAAATTCATTAATTGTTTTAAAACTCTTTTTCTCATTTTAATTAGTTTTTCTTTCATAACGTTTTATATGTTACTCAAAATAAATTATAATCTTCACAAATGTTGTTCGCTACATTTTTTTGAGTTCAATGACATCAATTTTGTTATGTTTAACTGAATTTTTTATGAAAACAATCCATCTATTATTGAAGGTTATATCGTTATGGAGAAGATAACCAACATGCAAATCATACGCAACATTTTAAGTATGTGAAAAAAACTCCTAACCATTAAAGGGGTCAGGGCATTTGTAAGAAATAACATGGTATAATATGTACTATTTCATTTATTGAGTTGTAGTAATTGCATGTAAAAAATGTAGCAATTTCAGAATTTGGTGAACTAGTTCATGCCAGATATGTAACGATTTCAAAATTTCTTCAAAAATCACTCTTTGGCCCGGAAAGCCTTGTGCATCTTCTTTTATTTAAAGTATCCGTGCTCTTCTTCTCATCATATTAAAGCCAAGCACCTATAAAATCCTTCCCAAGTAATTCATTCCATTCAACCAGTTCAGGGGCAAGGAAGAAGCTTATTTTACCCGTCTCGTTTGCTCCCGCCTGTACTCTTCTCTGAAGTCTTGGAAGGAGAAAGAGATTCCTACGACGAACTCGAATAGATTACTACGAAACCAGGCATAAATTTTTTACCGAAAAGTCGCTTTGGCACAAGAGATTTCATGCCAAAAAAATATGGTGAACTAGTTGGTGTCAAAAAGTACAGTGACCTAATTCATTTAAAGTGACATAGTTCAGCCTACACTCATAGAAACTGACATTGAGAATGTGTAACAGGCATGGTAGAAAGTTGTACTAGTTCACCCTACATTAGAGATGAGACATCATTAAATATAGTGAACTAGTTTAGACTATTATAAAAAAAATGAAGTGTCCTCCAAAAATTAACCATTATCGTCATCGATAATTTGTAACGGGGATGGTAGAAAATTGTACTAGTTCACCTACACTGAAGATGGGACATCATTATATTCAAATATTATTAAAAAAATGAATTGTCCTCCAAAAATTACCCGTGTTGTCAAAAAAATGAATTGTCCTCCAAAAATTACCCGTGTTGTCGTGGTCAATAATTTGAGAAAGAGAAAAAGAAAATAAAAATATATATTTTTAATATAAAAACAATAACATAAAATATGGAAATTAAAAAGATGAATATCAATTAAAAGGAAAAAAATTATTAATTATTAACTAATTAGCTCCAAACTTAAAAAAATTTCAAAATCAAGGGTTGGACCAAGCATTCTTGGACACCAAACAATTGGAAGTTTTTATGGTGAGATTAATCATCTAAAATTTAGATGATTTTCATCATTTCACCATAAAAATTTCCAATTGTTTGGTGTCCAAGAATGCTTGGTCTTTGTGACTTGTGAAAAAGGTTTTTTTTCCCTCTTGAATTTGTCTATTTTTCCTTGTTCCATGTATAGTTGTCAATAACATATATTTATATTATCTAAATGAATCCACAACCAACTAACACATTACTTCAATTAATTCATGAATTTTATATTTTACTGTTAGATATGAATAAAAAGTTAAGTTAAATGAAAATATAGTTAGGCTGATTCAAAAGAGTATTGTCCAACCCAATCGACTCATATACAAGGCTGCCTATGGGCAGTAATATTTAGAACCCAACATCAAAGTGCCAACTAGAGATAACGTGTAGCCAAATAATACGATTTGGAGGATTAGCTCAAAATTCTTCGCGCCGTGTGCTTCTTTCTTTGGTTATTTTCATCCAATAGTCTGCCAGTGAGGGAAATGCTTCATTCACTCAGTAACGGATAAAGGGGCCTCCCAGCCCCTAGCCTAGACACTTTTTTGAATTTTCGAATTTTGATACTATATAATTTTGATTAACATTTTTTTATATGTGAGCCAATATATTTGAATTTCTATACAATTCAATCTAGTGCATAAATCATTTTGGATCCGCAACCAGCTCACATCACACATCACCTGATGTGTTTTTAATGTTTCACCTAGATACAGTGTAACACTACATTTCCACCAGCTCCAACGGAATGGCCTGGAAATTTCCCTGAAAATGAAACATCAACGTTTATATTAAAATTTAACTACCATACACATATCTGCTTTTCTAATAAAGCCATGGGAAGAATTTTCAAAGACGCATTTCTAAAGCATTTGATATCTCACAGGAGCAGCCATTACCAACTAGCTCAAGTATTTACTGACCAAGGACGTTATCCTGTGGAACAACTATCTCTTAATATGACGCTTGAAAGTTAATTATGAGCATTGATAGAGACATACATGCATGCATGGAGGCCACACAGACGCAAAAAGTGAAAGACACTTTACTTGAATTGATGTGATTGTGACATCAAAGGAACACCCTCTGGATGGTCCGGGCAGTTGCACGAGAAATCAACCTTCCAACCAAATCAGTTGGCACGGACAGCAACTGCTGCTGGGTTTCTGGAGGGAGCTGCAATTAGAATCCACAAAGTCAGATTGACATTAGGCTTGGCACTGCCATGAATCACTACGAGACTGCTGATATTAAGTTTGAGCTCTGCCTTCTATATTGTTTCCACTCAACCATAGTTGGATGAAGTTAAAAACTTGAATTCAGTTCTGCCTACTCCTGATGTCAGGTTGGTGATTAGATAAAGGGTCTACTACAAGTATAAAGAAAGTACGGCTAGTTTTTTTAGCAGAGGATAAAGTACGTATTTGTTGAAGAGACGGCAACTTCATTTTTGCAAGCACATAAGTTGTTAGTTGACTCACCTCAGTGATAACTGAGAGGATTGGCATAATATCTTCAACTTGCGGAAGCTCATACAAAACAACAGGTGTTAATGCGGTTTCATTCTTGGATGATGTAATGGCTGTAACTTCCTACAAGAGATAAGCACAAGCACTATTGAATTGACAGTAGAAAAATAAAGATTCACCTTATACTTTCCATTTTGTTTGTTGATTCTAAAGTCATGATATTTCCCAACTATACCAGCTTCAGGAGGATAACTAACTACATCCTCCTGGCTCCGCCACCAATTATATATGAACATCAAACAGGAGTTAACGTTTGATGGTAAATGATTCATTCTAAACATAGAAAACCAAAGGTTCATTTCCCTCTAGATCATATTGTAAAATATACCCAGATGCACCTTCTTTGTGTCCCAGAAAACGATCATTTTAATCACAGTTCATTCTAGTATAAATGCAGTGGATCCTATCATGAATGAAATCTCATGTGAAAATGCAAGAGGTCAGATGCGTATTAGAAATTACTAACAGCACTGTACTCCATGATTCAAGGATCTTACCGTGTTGGTACTTCCGTTCTTGAGGCCTCCTGACAACAAGAAAAAAAGGCGACGCAGGACTATCAAATTCATTCTATCATCTTCAGTCATTGTGGACGAAGACAAGGACATTGCAAACGGTATGCCAGCAGTAGCGCTATACGTTAAAGAATCTATAGTTGCAAGACCAAGTGCATCCAAACCCTGTGCATCATTTGTGCAAGAAAAAAGTGTTAACGGAAACAGAATAGAAAATAGGTGAAGCGCATAGAGGAAGTTGAAAGAGACAGTGAATAAACATTTGTTTGACCACTATTGGACCGGTGATGGTTAGCTATCGCAAAGTGGAACAGATATTTCAGCATCAACCTGGTGGTAAGTTTTATGGTTCGCTATCAGAGTGAAATGAATATTTCAGCATCAACCCTGGAGCTTTAGGGACTTGGCTTGATTTCTTCAAACCATCTAAATTAAGTTTAAGCAAATATTAATGCAATAGCCAGCCTCCTTATAGTCATGCTTCTAGCCTAATTGATCATTGAATAGTCTCATCCATTAATAAGCTTGGAAGTACCAATGAACAGAAGTATTACCTTTGCAACTTCTTGAAGAAGTATTTCCCTAATGAAGGAACCCTGCCAAATATCAAAGATGTTACCAAAAAAGAAAAACCACAGAAGCACAACTAGGTTAGTTAGAAGTTCACCTTGTCGGTTAATGTGAAAGAAAGAAGTTGCTTGATAACCACTTTTGACTCTGTTGCTTCTCTTTGCTTTTGACTCGTGTCTTTCTTTGTTTGGGCACGGAGAGACTGCTAGATAACTGCTCATGTTAATAAATTCTCTTAACACTGAAATTAGAAGTGGAGAAAAGTGAAGTTCATGCAAGTAGATCTTCAGGTCATATAATTATTCTTAGTCCTGACTTGTGGGTGGAGACAGAACCCGAGTAATAAACATAAATACAGGTTGTAGAGAAGAACAATTGTATCCCCTTACATTATAAGCATTTAGTTAATTCTAAACAAGTAATCATCAGGATGCACTGGATCACAAGTCAGGACTAAATTTAATCATCAAAGTGTACTCAGTCAATGTGGTAATGTGATTTGTGAACAGGCACACATTTCTATTATTATACATATGAAACCTAACTCAAGTGAGAAAAAGACAGCCAAAAATCCCACCTCCGAAAGTAGAGACTCTAATCGGTCTATTCTGAAGACACCATCCTGAAATGGGGAAATCAAGCAACCATAAGTTAACAAGCTTCAGTGGATAGATCTAAAGCGTACATGGAAAACAAGTATAAGCATCAAAATTTTATGAAATACTCTCAACCTTGTAGAGAAGAGATTTCAGGGAGGACTTTAGCTGAGGAGAGCTGTCAGTTAGTACTTTTCTGGCAATCCATGGATAGGTACTACCCAAAACTTTGTAATTGGGGTCAAAACTGATAGCGATTCCCTCCAAAACTGCAAGACTAAGCAACGATAGAAATGACGTATATGAAACGTGGTCAATATTTCCACATATGGATAAACCTGCCAAATTTTGGGTTTGTACCACGGAATTATTCCTTATTTATATTATTTTAGCAATAAGATCATTACCTCCGAATAACAAGTGAAAAATATGAAGGTATCTGAAACTTAAACTTGTACCTGCGTAAAACTAGAGTGTCTCAGCAAACTCAGTTCAAAACTTACAGATATATATATATATGAAACAAGCATCAATAGGAATTAGTTACAGCCATGCGCAGGTACAAAGCAAACACAAGTACAGACGAGAGAAGTTTGAAATTTCAGTTATTATCTCCCATGCAATGCTTGGCGAGGTGGAAGTGAAAGTCAGTCAATGTGGTTAATAACCGACCATAATCAACCGGTTAATTAAAATATGTAGATTAACTGATTAACCGATCTTACCATGGGATGATTGGTTAAATAATCGATGGAAGTTGGTTGGTTATGGTTGGTTTCGGCTCAAATAGGTAAAAATATAAGAGAGTTGGTTAAACAATATAATTTTTTTTCAAATCCTTAACCGATTAACCGAACAAATTCTAATTAGCCAACTGACGACTGATGTTGATCGGTTAATCGCTTTGAACCGCTAATAATAACCGATTTTCCACTCCTAAGATTAACAATTAATTGGCGAGATGAGGAAAACTAAATTAAGCGGTTAAGTGATACACAATGGTGATAGGACATCAATTTTCATCTTCTCAATTAATTCTAGCTGGTATCGTAATCAATCAGCACATAAGACACCAAGGGAAAACTACTTACATTGTAGTCCCCAAATCACCTAAAAGATCTCCAAAACTTATATTACGAACTCCTCTGTCAATGGCATTCTTGAAGACACCTACAAGGAATGATGGAAATAATATATAGCAGATCAGTGATGATGTAAGAACCTTTACAAATAGCATGTCTCAAACCTATCAAACTGCAAATATAATTTATCTGAAACCTGTTAAGGCTCTTGTAACAGCCTCCCTGTCTGCAGTTGCTGGAAGAAACCTACAAATTGTATTGCAATAGCCTTCTTAGTTTAACGTAGAAAATTCTTTAGCCTGGAATGATGGAAGAGTAATAGTGGAAGTACCCTAGAGTGACAAAGTCCTCAGACAATGCATCAAAATCGCGATTAACAAGATGAAGACAAGCTTCAATAAATCCAAGCTGGAGTTCTTGTCTGAAGTCTCCCATCATACCAAAATCTAAATACAACAGGGCAGAATTAGTCAGATCTGCATCGTATACACCACTACATTGGAAATTGTGAACTTAAAATTCAACTGGCAGAGGTTAAAGTAAATGTAGATAAAGAGAACAGCTAAAAACCCTCTCTCGCCACTACACCAAAACTCTTTTTTTATAAGTTGAGGACCAAACCTTATACGAAAGCACATGGCGACAGAAAAAAAGAAGAAAACTAAACCTCTAATTTCTGTGTTATTCCAGAGCTATAATATTTACCTAGATACGCAAGCTTCCCATCATATGTACGAAGAAGGTTTCCAGGGTGTGGATCAGCATGATAAAAACCACATTCCAATAGTTGTCTGAATGAACAGTAAACTCCCACCTAGGCAACACCATGAAAACCATGCAATTACTTACATAAATAATGAATCAAGAGCGAAGTTGCGGACTTATTTTCACAAACCTCAACCAAGTATATATCCTTAACTTCAGCCAATTTTTGTCCCTGCAAATGTAGAAAAAATGAGTAACAAGAGCAAAAATATCCATGAGTGTGTGGACATACTGCAGACATGTTTGTAAAACAATTGCATCATGAGCAATACAAGCGAAAACCTTGTATGATGGATAAAAAAAATATGGCAAATGGATAGCAGTCAAGAGACGAGCATAGCAAGTATATTGTTTCCTACTATTAAAGCTTGGAAAGACACTGAAGTAAACAGAAGCGTTGAGTAAGTGAGCACCTCAATCCATTCCATCACAAGCACTTTGCGAGTTGTGTACTCGGTGAACATTTCTGGAACGATCACATCTTTTATATCACCATATAGCTCTCTGTTTAATCACACGACACAGGGTCAATCTACATCAATAAATCTACATATGATTAGATGTAAAACCGGTAACTTTGTTGTGCTTATAGACTATAGTGCTATTTTGCACTTTTAGTAAGAGATACAGATCTTGTGACGGGCACATGGTTTTTTCATGACATAATTGCTTATTGATAGATTCACGGCTTAGCCATTGAGGTACATAATCCATCTGGTAGGAGAGATCCTGTAGGGGCACATAGTTGAAAAGGACCAAATAAAGTAGTATTTGCCGATTCTAGTTCCAAAGCATATAAATATCAGTAAACATATGCACCACAACTTGACAAGACAACCATAAAACCAAAAGCATAAACTTGCTCACTGATTAAACACATTATAATAAACACTAAACATATAGTTTGACATATATATTAAAATTTGGGAGCTATAATTTTCTGATGTGAAAGTCACCGTTTTTTGGTTTGATAATCTATATGGTAGGTGGATGAAATTACAAATTTTGAGGAGTCAAATGTACTATTTATGACAATCTTACCGAAACTTGAGTCCATTTCTTGCCTCATTCGTATAGTCCATCTCCTGCATTCAATGTGATTTACCTGTATTCAATATGAAGCTCTAAGAACACTCGCAAAACAAAGCTCTAAGAACACTCCCAAAACAAAGCTCTAAGAACACTCCCAAAACAAAAACTAAGATTACAGCCAATTAAGTATGGCTAAAATTGTGGAACATGAAATCAAAAATCTGTTACACCTCTTAGCTGATTATAGGAAATGATAAGTGCACCGCTAGGCTCACAGAAATGGCAGAAAGAAGTGGTGCATAAAAAAAGAATACTTGCAAAATTTGTTTGTGAAGGTCAACCATTTGTTAGCACATACCCGAAAAAGACTTGATGCCCACTCATCAATAACTGCCTGCAAATTGGAGCTCATTGATTTAATTATGAACGGCTACGTTAATAGTACTGGACATCATGAAGGAACTGCCTACTCCTCATCGTAGCATGACAGAAAGTTTACCTGCAGATCAGAGTTGAATTTCCCAAATCTCCTTATAATTCCTGCAATATAGCGGAGGATCAAGATGTCCAGAGAAATGGCAGCCTGAACTCCTGGCCTCTGCACTTTAATAGCAACAAGCTGGCCACTACTACGAAGCCTTGCTTGATAGACCTTCATGGATGAAATATGATACGAAAGGGAGATAGTCAGAAGGATTAAACACTAGCACCAAGTCATTTAGGTGACGTGCATGCTGTTATGCGAGCAAAGACCTGCCCGAGTGAAGCTGCAGCTACAGGCTCTGGTGATATTTCAGAAAATATCAAGTCTATGGGTAATCCAAGTTCCTCTTCTATTGTCTTCAAGGCAATTTCCGTGGAAAATGGAGCTATTCGATCTTGCAATAACGAGAGTTCATCAAGATACGATGGTGGTATCAAATCCTACAAAGAAAAGAATATGCATATACAGAGCATGTGAAAACCCAATTACAATCTATTATCTTCTGCAATCGAAATAAAGTAATTCCTTGTTCACAGAACATGATTTACCTGGGAAAACATAACAAAGAAAATACATTTTATGGCGGGAAAGTGCAGAAAGTCTTTCTCGTCAGACATTATGCTGGTAACCGTGGATGTTAAAAAAAATAGGTAGACAGCAAGCAAAGGAGACTTTGCAATCAACTCAACTCTCTGCTAGACATCAGTAGTTAATCATGAATGGTTCTGACCCGTTCAAGCTGAAAGAAAAATCTGTCTGCCCAAACTGCCTTCCGAAACAAAACTAATGTCATAAACTTCCTCTTTCTGCCATTAACTGCAATAGTATCTAATACTACGACGTAGTAGTTTCTATGGATTCGGATTTCAGGTCCCCAGAATTCAAAATACAGGTCCTTTATTTTTCCCTAGTGCATTTTCTCCATTGTCAAATAGCATTCCACAGTAAGAACAATAGCGGATATCCTACAATCACCGGGCAAACACATTGAAAGCAGCTCCAGTGACATCACAAGTTGTGCTGCCAAGCACCGAAGACACGTCAAGTATAAGTAGAAGATAAACACGAGATCAAGGTCCAGACTTCTTTGTTTATGACGTATAACCTTAAGAGTACACTTCGATATTTCTTACTTCTTAGTGTACAACTGTGACGTGAATAAAAACTTCATATTTCTTACTTGTTTCATTTCCTTCTCTTTTGAATTGTCAAACACATGTTGGGCATAAGTTGCTAAAAGACGCTAAAGCATTCACATTACATTAGTGAAGAAAGGAAAACCAGAAGATCAAGGAAGGTTTGCAATCTTCATGTTTCTATAAAGAAGACGACAGAATAAGTACCGTGCTATCCCAGAAACTTATTGCTGAAGAGAACAAGAGGCTACAGCCATCGTTCCCCGACTGGACCGTACCACTAAGAGATGAGAAGTAACTAACTCATGCTTGTAGTTACCATTCAAAAACTTACAGATCGAGAAGAAACAGCCTGAGCAATTTTGACGTAAGCCTGGAAACGAAAATGGAATGCATTCGTAAGCTTCATACTCAATATACCAAATTACAAGCCACAAAAAAAAGAGAGAATTAAAAAAGCATACAGGTCCAAGTTCCTGAAGTATCCTCCTAAGCTCAGCAGCTCTAATCTGCAACCAACCAAGCAAAGAAAGAATAGCATCAACAACCACGACCACTTGAACATCAGAAATTCGGCGAGCAAAAGAATCCAGAATTTACTCCAATCAACCCGGACAAAGAAGTAGCAATCCAACCTCGAACACTTGGTCAGACTTGTCAGATAGTCCATCAATAAACCGACCACCAAACCACTTCCCAAATGTGATGCCAATCTGAAACAGCCTCCGAGCAACGATCCACGGCTTCTTGCTATAAATCGTGGCAATCCTCTTGATATTGTAATCGACTAAAGCGTTCACCTCGCTAGTACTGAACTCGAACAAATACCCGGACTTCTTTGTAAAACCGTCCGAGTCACCGCGGTCAAGAGCTCGAACGACGGCCGCTCGAGGAGGAAGAAATTTTCGGAGCGTTGGGAGATTGGAAGGAGGAGTTGAGGGGACGGGACGGCAGAACTGGGAAGCGAGCAAACATTGCATTCTTATCGCAGTTCAATGTCCGTTCAGCTTTATCTATGACGAATTCAAGAAATTGTAATGGCGGATTTGGTCAGAGGATTGGGACGCCGGCGACGGAAACGGCGTACGTGAGGAAGCAGAGAACGATTTTGGAGGAAGAAGGCGGCAAGCTAAATGCTGAAGACTGTGGCCCTCTAAATACCATTTGTTTATTTCTGATCCATATATCTATTATCCAATTTTTAACAAAATCCATGATTTTCAGTACCGTACCTGAGATCATACCGGTGAGACAAACGGTATAATGTTTAATGGTTCAACCGTTATAATACGGTTGTCATATCGTATTAAACCGTTTTTAATAATAAATAAATAAATAAATATTAATTTTAAAATATCGAACCGTACAAAATTTACATAGAACCGGAATTATACCGGTAGTACATTGACAAATTAAAAGAAAATAAAATAATTTATTCACAATTTTATATCCTAAAATTTAAAAATTATGTGCGATAAAATATATTAAATTGTTCACAATCTTAAATGTCAAATATATTCATAATCTGAATTTGTAATTAATAAAACTTCATATTGTGATTGACCGTGTTTATCTGTATGCTGTTATTATCATATTAAAAAATATATTTTAATCAAAATTGGAAGTTGGTCGAGTTGGTAAAGTTGCTTCATATTTCAATTATAGGTTTGGGGTTTAATATTCAGTCACCGCATTTTGCTTCCAAGTTTCTCCAATAAAAGTGGGTGCAATTATTCAAACCGCCCGGTACAATGTTGTTTGGTGGTTAGACCGGTTGTGCCGACCGGTTCACTAAGATGATCAGATTATGGTGTGCAGTATCGGTTAGCCCGGCCGGTTTGGTACGGTTCTAACGGCCTTGACAAAATCAAATTTGTTACGAAGATAATTGTAGTGAATGTCCAATTGTGTAATTCTTCATTCTATGATTAATGTATTTTATTCCCTTTCTTTATGTGTATGATTTAATGTATTTCATTCCTTTTTTATGTGTAATAATATTAGAAAGTGTAGGTTATGATTCCATAAGCCTATAAATAGAGCTCTCATTTGTAACATTCTACACACCTCAATAAGAAAGTACTTCTCCTCCCATGTTCTTGTTCTTGTTCTCTCCTTTGTTCCCAGTTTTATAATACTTTATCAGCACGAGTGCTCTGCTTATTTTCTTGAAGTTTCACAAAGGTTGCTATTTGCTATCTCTCGCTTTCCAAAGTTATTATTATTACTATTATTCTTGTTCTTTTATTTGCTTATAAAATTTTCTTTTTCAAAACTAGAGTGAGAGGAAAGAATCCATTTCTATTTTTTTTTATAACAAATGGTGGTCTTTCTCATTTTATCGATTTCAAAAACGACTTTGCCATTTTTTTTATTGATGACTATTATCGAACGTTTATATTGGTCAAATATCATGCATTTATAGGCTGACCTAAACGTTTAGTTATCATCATGTATATTTTATAGTATATATTATTATGACCTATCATATTTCATATCTTCTGTTTCTTTCCATAGTATTTTTTTACTTGTATGTTGCCTTTTGATTCATGAATTTTGCTTATTATCTTTCATGCACATTATTCATCTCCTAATTTGCTCGTTCCACTCATTCATAGTTCTGTGCAATTTTTTTATAAGGATCCAGTGCAAGTTTTCTATGTGCTAACATTTAACATGTATATGAAGTTTCTGTATGCGTTCTACCTAAAACGACTACCATGTTTTTTTAGCGATTAAAAGCATCTGTTACTATATTCTTTACTATTGTTACAAGTTAACCGTTTATAATTTATAGTTCATGGTTATAACTTTTACCTATAACGGTTCAAAATTATAAATGGTTAGACATATTTGTGTTCTGGTTTCTTTAACGTTACTCCCTAGGGTAATAGTCAGCCCTCATTATTTTTATATTGATATTTCATATTGATGTTTTTATCACGTATATATATGATATTTCAGCCGTTACACAAATGTATTAAAATTTATCATCTCATTTTAGTTAACTCTTTTGATTTGGTGCATTTTGCTTATAATCCATGAATACCTCTGTCATTTTTTTTGTGTCTACCCAAAAGAGAAAGACTTCTTTCTTCCTCATGATGAAAATGTTGAGAAATAAGATGGTTGTTGAGATATCTTTTATTACAAAATGGTACCTTGATGTATGCACCTTATTATCATTCTCATTTGATTTGTTTGAGTTTGTTTTTCTTCAATGTGTTTTCTCATTTTTTGTTTCTTTTTATTAATGAATTTCCTATCATACTTGTCCCTTCTAATATGGATTATTGTTTTCGTGTTATAGCATGGATACTACTACCATCCACGACAACATAAAAAATGAGGATGTATGTCTCATCGATAGTGCTTCCACTCATACTATTCTAAAGGATAAGAAGTATTTTTCCCATCCAGTGATGCGAGAAGCTAATGTTAGCACTATATCCGGTAGTAGTGATCTAATTGAAGACTCCGAAAGAGCAAACGTGCTACTACACGGAGGAACTAAAATGCATATTAATGATGCATTATATTCTACAAAGTCTCGCCGTAACTTATTAAGTTATAAAGATATCCGTCGCAACATATATCACATCGGGAGAAGTGAGGAAGAAAATAGAGAATATATTGCCATAACAAGTATGGTAGATGGTAATAAATGTTATTTTGAAAAATTACCATCTATTTCTTTCGGTTTGTACTACACATTTATTAGTACAATTGAATCACATTCCACCATAAACTCCAAGTTTATGGATCGTGATAGATTTGTAGTTTGGCATAACCGGTTAGGCCATCCCGATACAATTATGATGCATAAAATATTGAGAATTCCCTTGGACACTCGTTAATGAGTAAGCGAATTACCCAATCGAATGATTTGGCTTGTATCGCATGTTCTCAAGAAAAATTGATTATCTGACCATCATCGACAAAAGTGAGAAATGAATCGCTCACATTTTTGGAACGCATTCAAGGCGATATTTGTGGACCAATTCATCCATCATGCGGACCATTTAGATACTTTATGGTTTTAATTGATGCATCAACTAAATGGTCACATGTATCGTTATTATCCACTCGTAGTTTGTCATTTGCGTGATTACTTGCTCAATTGATCAGATTACGAGCACAGTTTCCGGATTATCCGATAAAAACGATAAGCCTTGACAATGCTAGTGAATTTACTTCAAAACATTTCAATGATTATTACATGTCTGTCAGAATTGATGTTGAACATCCTATAGCACATGTTCATACACAAAATGGTTTAGCAGAATCTCTAATCAAACGCTTACAGTTATAGCAAGACCATTGTTAATGAAGGCCTTCCCACTTCATGTTGGGGGCATGCAATTTTACATGAAGCATCACTAATTCGCAGCAGGCCAACAAATTATCACGAGTATTCCCCCTCACAAATGGGTTTTGATCAGAAACCGAATATATCCCATCTAAGAATATTTGGATGTAATGTTAACATCCCTATTACACCACCACAACACACTTAGATGGGAACTCAAAGGAGGTTGGGAATTTATGTTGGGTATGAGTCTTCCTCGTTTATAAAATATTTTGAACCAATGACAGAAGATCTATTCACTGCTTGTTTTGCTGATTGTCACTTTGATGAATCAGTTTTCTCAATATTAGGGGGAGAAAATAACAAGCTGGACAAAGAGATCAGTTGGAATGAATTATCATTATCTCATTATGATCCTCGCACTAGACATTGTGAACTAGAAATTCAAAAGATAATTAATTCATTTACAAAGTTTAGCGAATCAATTGCCAGACACTTTTATTGACCCACATCGAGTAACTAAATCTCATGTTCCAGCAATGAATTCTCCATCAAGAGTAGATGTCCCAATTAGACATCATGAAAATGCAAATGAGTCTAAAGCACGCCTGAAGCGTGGTAGACCTATCGGTTCCAAAGATAAAAATCCTCAAAAAAGAAAAGGAGCTTTAAATCAAGATGGTCCAATCGAGGATAAGCCACCAAGCATCACTGATATATCAGCTCAAGAACAGCATCAGGTACCTGAACATATTGAAAATAATGAGATCTCAATCAACTATGTCTTGGATGGTAAACAATGGAATCGCTATGCAGTTAATGTCGATGAAGTTTTTGCTTACAATTCAACGTTGAATGTTATTGATGAAAATGAGGATCATGAACCAAAATCCATGAATGCATGCAAAAAAATGAAAGGATTGACCAAAATGGAATGACGCAGTTAAGACAGAATTACATTCTCTCGAAAAAGGAAAAGTTTTTGGACATGTGGTCCTTACACCTGATGTTGTCAACCCCGTCAGATACAAATGGGTTTTTGTAAGAAAGTATAATGAAAATGGTGAAATTACGAGGTACAAGGCACGTCTTGTTTCCCGAGGGTTTTCACAAAGACCCGAAATTGATTATGAGGAGACATATTCTCCTATGGTGGATGCAACTACTTTTCACTATTTGATCAGTCTGGCAATTGGAGAGGTATTAGATTTGCGTCTCATGGATGTCGTAACTGCCTATTTATATGGATCACTTGATAACGACATCTATATGAAACTTCCTAAAGGATTTCATCTGCCTGAAGCTTACAAATCAAGTTCTCGAGAATGTTATTCGATCAAATTGAATAAATCCTTATATGGATTGAAAAAATATGATAGAATGTGGTATAACCGCCTTAGTGAATATTTGATCAAAGAAGGATATGCAAATGATCCTATACATCCATGTGTTTTCCTAAAAAGATTAGGAATCGAGTTTGTCATTATTTCGGTTTATGTTGATGACATAAATATTATTGGGACTCCCAAAGAGCTTACAAAAGCAATCACCTACTTGAAAAAAGGAATTTGAGATGAAAAATTTGGGAAGGAGAAAATATTGTCTTTGTTTACAGGTTGAGTACCTACCAAATGGTATTCTTTTACATCAAGAAGGATACACTACTAAAGTGTTGAAACGAGTTTACATGGATAAATCACACCCATTGAGTACTCTGATGGTTGTCAGATCACTAGATGTGAAAAAGATCCCTTTAGACCTCGGGAAAGTGATGAAGAAGTACTTGGTCCTGAAGTACCTTATCTTAGTGCAATCGGTGCACTAATGTATCTTACCGGTCATACAAGATCCGACATATCATTTGCCGTTCATTTATTAGCAAGATATAGTTCTTCTCCCACACGAAGACATTGGAATGGTGTCAAACATATACTTCGCTATCTGCAAGGAACACAAGATATGAGATTATTCTTCTTGAATGAATCGAAAGTAGATTTGGTAGGATATGCAGATGCTGGATATTTATCTGACCCTCATACTGGCCGATCACAAACTGGTTATTTGTTCACATGTGGTGATACAGCAATTTCTTGGCGCTTTGTGAACCAAACACGTACCGCCACATCATCTAACCATGCTGAGATTTTAGCAATACATGAGGCTAGTCGTGAATGTATTTGGTTGAGGTATGGAATTCAACACATTCGAAGCTCGTGTGGATTAACTTCTGAAAAGATGGCTCCAACACCCGTGCATGAAGATAATGATGCATGCATCGTACAATTGAAAGAGGGATACATCAAAGGAGATAGGACGAAACATATCTCTCCTAAATTCTTCTTCACTTATGACCTTCAAAAGAATGGTGACATCACTGTCAAACAAGTGCATTCAAGTGATAACTTGGCTGGTTTATTCACCAAGGCTCTTCCGACATCAACATTTGAGAGACTAGTTCGAAAAATTGGAGTTCGGCGATTGAGGGACTTCAATTGATATCACCATTAGGGGGAGTCGATACGCACTGCACTCTTTTTCCCTTAACCATGGGTTTTCCCACTGGGTTTTTCTGGTAAGGTTTTTAACGAGGCAGTATCAAATGCGTATTCAAAGAATGATGTATACCGTTAACCAATGGACATTCAAGGGAGGGAGTGTTATGAGATAATTGTAGTGAATACTTAATTGTGTAACTCCTCATTCTATGGTTAATGTATTTTATTCCCCTCCTTTATGTGTATGATTTAATGTATTTCATTCCCCTCTTTTATGTGTAATAATATTAGAAAGTGTAGGTTATGATTCCATGAGCCTATAAATAGAGCTCTCATTTGTAACATTCTACACACCTCAATTAGAAAGTTTTTCTCCTCCCATGTTCTTGTTCTCTTCTTTATTCTTAGTTTTATAACAAGATTGATATATTTCAATTAAGCAATATAGTTAGGTATTCTTACTAACCATAATGTTTATGACGGTTAAGTTAAGAAAGTTATTTATCAGATAAACAATTACTTTTACCTCTAGTGAACAATTCAGTGCGATGCGAAACTAAGTTATTAAAAATGATTTTTGGAAAACTTCAAGCCCGTAAAATATTGTTATGAGTTTTCATTTTTAGGAAACGGCACTGTATCTCATAGAGTAGCAATTGCAATTCTGGTTAATTGACTAGAGTGGTGAAACTTCAACCAAACAACAGAGGGAGTTGGTGGAGGATGCAGCAGAGATGGGAAAATGCTATGTGTGAATATTTTGAAGACCTTTTCAATACTAGGGGCTGCAGTTTGGAAGGTTCAATACCTTATGTGCAAGAACAAGTTACAGAGACGCAAAATGCTTAACTGCACCTTTTTCGGACTTGGAGTTTTGTCAAGCAATTTTCTCGATGGGGTCGTGTGAAGCTCCTGGCCTGGATGGTTTCGATCCTGGGTTTTATCACGAATTATGAGACATAATCGGCCCAATAAAGAATGAGCATTCAAAATGATGAAGGCAAGCTGCTTAATTTTTGAACCTTTACAAAGGTTGGCCTCTTTCAAGTTGCCGAAGGGGAAGCGATCACACTACTTTCAGCACTAAAATGGGTGTTAACCCTTTGGTATAATCGAGTTCAGTTCAATGGTGACTCACAGTTGGCTTTGACTCACAGTTTGAAGGTGTTTACTCTTTTTTGAAACTCAGCTTGCTGCTACACATTGAACAGTTTGCACTCTAGTCATCCTTACTATTGGATGTGCCAACCCCCATTTTCGACCATGGAAGATAGGAGGTTGAGGGCCGCTACCAACGACATCACCATGCTGATGGTTTAGTAGTTTAATTTTTCTTAGTTATGTATGTATTTGTTTTGTTAGTAGACTCTAAACACTAGAAAATGGTGCTAACACCCTAAACACTAAATCCTAACCCTTAAACATTACATCATAAACTCAAACTCAAAATCGTATCACAAACTCTAACTATTGACCATAAATCAAAATTATAGATTCTAAACCCTATATATCAAAGTCTAACCCCTAGCACTATTATAATATTTAGGATTGAAATTTCTATCAATTCACAATAAAGAATGTAGTTTATGGATGATGAGTATCAGATCTAAAATCATTAGGATAGTGGTTATGACTAGTGCAACAATGATATGCACGAAATCATATTTATATATTTCAATTAGGCAACATAGTTAGGTATTCTTACTAACCTTGATGCTCATGGCGGCTAAGTTAGGAGAGTTGTTTATCAAACAAACAACTACTTTCACCTCCAACAAACCATCCAATGCAATGCGAAACCAAGCCATTACATTGTGTGAGGACCTATCACAATTAAAAGTCTTACACTATTGTAACCATCGATCAAATTACGAATTAATTCTTCATGTTTGTAGAAAGCATCAATCAATCCATCAAGTTAAGAAACAATAATTCAAGAAATGATTACATCAAATATTTTAATCATAATTTTGAAAAATTTAAGCCTCCTAGAGTATTGTTATGAGTTTTCATTTCTAGATTTGGTTTAGTGTTTAAGGTTTAGCGTCTAGAGGATTGATGAGTTTTTGATTTTAGGTTTGGATAAAGGTATATGGTTTAGGGTCTAGAGTAGTTTTCGATTTTAGGTTTGGTTAAGGGTTTAAGTTTTAGGGTCTAGAGTATTGTTATGAGTTTTTATTTTAGGATTATGAAATAACCGTATATAATTTTAGGATTGGAATTTCTATCAATTCACAATAAATAATGTAAATGATGGATGATGAATATGAGATCTTATATCATTAGGACTTTGGTTATGACTAGTGCAACAATCACAATAACAAAATTAGATTTATACATTTCAATTAAGCAACACAGTTAGATATTCTTACTAACCTTGATGTTCATGGCGACTAAGTTAGAAGAACTATTTGTCAGACAAACAATTACTTTCACCTCCATCAAACAATCCAGTGAAATAAAAAGGAACTCAAGTAATTCTAAACACCTCAGAGGAGTGTGAAGAATATTTGGGACAATTCTGCTTGTAAAATACGAATTGCAAAAAAAGAAAAAGAGAGTAATAATGTGATCAGGAGGTTTTCAAGTTAATTAATGATACCTTACAATGTATTTAAAAGATTGAACGTACCTTCGTGAGGTCTAAAACAAAAAGAAATTACATATTTTAAATTAAGTGAATTGAAATAAGATGGAACCGGCCAAAAGGCCGGATACAAAATTATTATATAAATAAGAATTATCTCCCAATTCCCTTTCTCAGCGATTGAATTGACAAGACAGAAGGACAACAAGAAGTCAAAAGAGCACAACAAAAAGTTGAAGAACAAGCCGGAAATGGGAAAGAATCAGCATCGTCGCAAGGGCAAGAACAAACTTAGAGCAGTCGAGGCTAAGGCTGCTGCACGGTACATCGTCCCTTTTATTAGGTTATCACATTCAAATCTCTGTCAACAATCGTCGAATATCTAATTATATCGCTAAAATTTGTACTTAAGAGGTCAAATCTACAGTAAGAGAGAAAATAATGTGCAGTACAATTAGTTCAATCAATACAATTTGTGCCCGCCCATTGGGTGGTTCTTGATGTGAAATGTTTTCTTGATTTTATTCTACTTAAAACAACTTAGTTATGTAATTTTTCTTACTTATACTTTAAGTAATATAACTCATCTATGTTTTTATGAGTGTTTTTGTGAAACAAAGCAAGTCATGTATAGAATCAGTGTCGTAGCAAATGGAAACAATGTTTCTTCATGGTAGAGAGGAAAGATAACAATTAAAATTATGTAAGCACCGTGGAAGTGGTATGATTTGTGTTGGTGTGTTGTGGCTTCATTCCTCTCACTCAAATGCGTCCATGATGAGTCTTTTTCTCTTTTGTTTTTTCGTTAGTGTTTCCTCAAGGATTTCGTCATCTGTTTATCGGCTTATTTGCTTGGTTTTTGCCTTGTTGATCATGTCTTATCAGCCCTCGAGATTTGCCTCTCTTGTGTTTGTTTGTTGCTATTTTCGTGATTTTCTTGGTCATGTAGATGGTGGTGAAAGTTAGTTTCTTTGAATGGGTATTTTATTAGTTGTCGTTTTAGTTTATGTCTTTTTGCTCTTCTTTTTTCTCCTTGATATTTGGTTCTGTTGAATTTTCTGTAGTCTCAAATTTTCTTGGCCTTATAAATAGATGGAGATGGTGGTAAAATTAGTTTTTTTAAACTATTTTTTTATGTTATTTATTTCTGATCGCTCTTGATAACATAAGATTTGTGGTTAAGGGAATAATATTTGCCGCGAGTAAGGAATAATTTCTAACAAACAAAAAGACCAATTTAAATTAAGAATAAATTTATCATTTTCTTTTTTTATTATGAATTATTTATTTATCAAGTTTGCACCGGAAGCCACAGCCTTACCGCTTCAAAAAGGAACACATAACAATCCAATCCAACCTATACAACAACAAAAAGAAGAGACTTCAAACAGCTGAAAATCTCATCCTGTCTTCATGTCTATATCATTATGTATTCTACATAAAATGTCTTCAACTTTTATTTCCGGATTTCCTGCATTTGGAAAACATTTTTCATACCGCACCATTCTAATTAGGGCACGCCAAATACATCTCTTCCGCCGAACAGCAGCAACAGAACCTGCAAGCCTACCCCCAGCAGCCTCAACTTCCTTCATCTTGTCATCTCCACTAACAGTAATATGCAAATAAAAAAACTGATGAATCATTTTTTCTTTCTTTTCTTATAAAAAACAAATTTTTAGGTTTAGAGTATTGGATTTTCAGTTTTGAATTTTAAATTTTGAATTTTAATTTTAAATTATTAAATATAAGATCTACTGTATTGGGTTTTCAATTTCAAAATTTGAATTTGAATTTGAAATTTTGAATGTTTTCTTAAAATGAAAAAATGCCACTATGTGCAATTTGCTTGCCCCGGCAAATAAATCCACAGTCGCTCTTGATCCATGACCGTTAGATTCCATAATTTCTCCACATTGCAATCAACCAAAATTGAAAGCTATTTTGTTTTAAATGGAGCTAGTATGATCTCATAGCATGTGGATTGAGGGCTACACAAACATACATAATAACAGATCATAGTTTATCTATGATCGACCAACAAGACTCTACACCAATGTGGCAAGGTTCCTCCATTCTCATCAAATCAGATGGGGAGTTACAAGCGATTGTGAGGATTCTCTCTCACTATTTTTAACTGTTTGTCCCTTCGCCTTGTTCATTCCTCTTCTTACAGTTGAATTTATCCCAGACGGTTCTGCCATTGCACCGGTACCATAATCTCCACAAGCCAGCTTCTTTGATGCAGGTAGGATCATGGTAATCCTAATTTCATCTACTGATATCAGATGCCTTTCTGTGAATGGGTTCCTCCACATGAACGTGTTCATAGCTGGTGCTATGAACAGAGGCTTCTCATAGTCCCACGCCCTAACAACACAAGTCAGCAGGTTATCGCACAATCCCCCAGCAATCTGTATTTGAGGGAAATGTTAAAGATAGCTTGCATAAGCAACTATATTACTAGTGCAACTAATTTGATGCAACCAAAACACAAAAACAATATAACCATGGTGTGTGTACCTAAATTATATCGGAGAACCCTACCACGCTAGAAGTACTTTCTTCAAATGAATGAATTCATGAGAAAACAATCATAGGTTGACAGTTTCACCAAGAAAGCAATTCCCTTAGTTCTTGTGGGCAATAGATTTGCAAAACCGATCCATCAAATATATAAATGCTTTCACTCTCTGCTAGTCACTTAACTTATTGCAAACAACAAAGAAAGCCTTCTTTAACATGAATATAAACCCTAATAGTGCTTCTACAATTGCATATTTGAAATAATTGTTGTTACAGCCGAAACCTGAGAATATTACTTCTATAGGTTAAAATAGTGACAGCAAATTCCCCCTTGCAAGTCCAGTCTTCGCTGACAGTGAGGAAATGTTAAAGCCAAACAAGATATTACCTTGCCAAGGGTATTGGCTGGTAGTGGGGCAATGACCATAACGTCTGCCCATCTGCGGAGTTCCATGTGCAACACGCTATCCCCAATCTTGCTCTAAGTCAACCATTCATCCTCGTCTGTGTAAAGAAGCACATCCTTGGGAAGTGCAGCTCTGTCAATGAAATGTAGAGAAGCTTTCGTAGCGGCCGCTTTCACCTCGGCCCAATCGGAGAAACAGTGGCAGAGGTTTGCAAACTTGATGGCAGCCACGCTCCCACTAGCAGCAAGTAGAATCCTAGGCTTTCTGGGTTCTGCGATTGGATGAACCGACTCTTTTTCTCTTTTTGCCATGATACTAGAGATTTGTCTGTTCCAGTAATTCAATTAAAAATGAAACACGTCATAGAGCGGAAGCAAACTCGTTGAAGCAATAAGTCGGACAAACGGACGGAAACCCAATCTCGATCCAAAAAGAATCAAGAAATCTCATAAAATCTATTATGCAGGAAAATTGATATCAATGTACAGGAGATCATCGATTCAAGTAAACAAACATATGACTGCAATCGAGAGGAAGCCTCTAAGTGGCAAGTGCTAGTCAAAATCGGGACTCCGCATCGAGTGAAAAGTGAGGTAAAGTCGTAAACATAGAATCGGGTTGTAAGATTGTAGAATACGTTACAAATAGAAAAAGGCCCAGGATGCCCACATCCATTCAAGAAACACTACAGATAACATGATTCAGAAGCCGGAACCAAAATAAATCCAAAAGTCCTACAGTTTTTGCAGTACTTTGTGAATCACTACTGCATTCTCCAAAAAGCTCCAGAGAATCCATTTCAGTTTCTGTTATACCAATTCCTTCAGTTTCAACTTATTCTCAAATCAATGACAAGACAATAACCAGTTGGCATACACACTAGCATCACTTTCAACAAAATGTACCAACTACAGAGTTTATTAAGCACTTTAGAAATGCAAGACCAAATGTTATAAGGAATTGAACAGATGATAGCACACAAATCACAACCACCTGAAGACCAAATGTGAAACAGTTTTGGCTAATCAGAAATCCAAAAGAAAAGGGGATGAATCCTCTAAGGCCCTCCACCACAACCAGTAAATGTAATCCTCTGTTTCCACCCACCATCCGCAAGAAACCCAAGTTTTTAACATATTGGATATAGAAGAAGGGCATTTATATTGAAGGGTGAAAAGACCTTGAGACCCTGATCCACAACCTACGATACTATCACTATAAATCAGTTTGAAGATAACATGAATAAGACTTCATCAGATATTTGGGAGGTAGAGAAGTTATCAAAAAAGAGGAAGGGTAAGTCTGTTAACCTTTGAACTCGCTAAGAGCATAAGTACTGGATATTATATTTGGAAAGAAGTCTATAGTTCAACAAAAGATGAAACTAAGACAGATAGATTCTGCCATCCTAGTTGAATATGTTCCCCGCCACCATCCCAAATCCAGGAGACATAAATCTCATAAGCAAAGGGTATACACAGCAAAACACATACAATTGAGAGAGTTCCACGAATACTTCTTTACTTTGGGTTGCAGAGAGATTTGTTAGGGTACATGCAAGTTGTCCGAACGTTTTAGGGATTAGAGATCAGTTGTTCGAGAAAAAGAGGCCAAGAGACGAAATCTGACAGGAAAATGAAGTGAGTTCAGTGAATCACTGCAAATACTCCTAAATGATCTTCACAACTGATAATAAAAGACAAAGACTATCCGTGATCTTCAACCCACCACCAAGATGCAAACCTCTAACCTCTAACCTTTAAAAAGAATACTAAATCACTATCATAAATTTTTATTACATTTGGGTGGTGGCCATCTGGATTGCAGGAAGTGAGAGTTTCACTTAAAACTATTATAATTGGAACAAATACCACTATGGATTAAATGAAGCTGAAGAACAGTCCAAACTGAATGAAAGAACACAAAAAAACTTCAAACCAACTACCACTCACTTCTTCTTACATCTCATACACTCCAATCTAATTACCATCAACTCAGATTTCGTATAGCTTGAAGTTCTCAATTATTTAATATATACATTCCATCAACATGACCGACAATCAGTTGTCAGTAATGTGGAAGGGGAATCAAATAACCCAGTAGTCAAAGTGTAGGTGAAATTTACCAGATTCGCCATTGTAGAATCCCTAAGGAGGCGCTGGTTTCAACTCGCCGACGATGCTCCAATCAGGGAATTAGTTCGTCTGGCCCCGTCTCGAACTCGGTGGAATAGAGGATTTCTGGCCGCCGTCGTTCGCGGAAAGAAGGAGAGATAATTCTTAACACAGAGGAGGTGTTACCTGTGTGGATCTTGTCTGAAGATGGAGAAGGCCCGTCGTCGGCGGAAGGGGATAAAGAGGAAAGAAGAATTTTTTGTAGCTGTGTGGGGCTGACCGGGAGATGGAGTAGAGGAGGTGTTACCTGCGTCAATCTGGTCGGAAGATGGAGAAGGGCCCGTCGTTTGGCGGAGGGAGAAAGAGATGAACAAAGATGTTTTTATTGGCATCGACATTAACAGTCTTTTACCTTTAATATTTTTTTGAATATCATAATATCATATTTTTAGTCAAAATTATCTGAGTTGTAATTTTTATAGGGGATTACTATATCACGCCCTAACTTTCGAATTAAACGACGCTCTAAACTTCGTAATGACGAAACTATCCAAATTTACTAATTCGAAAAACTTAGTATCGACAAAACTATCAAAACGTATAATTCGAGAAACTTTGTACCGACGAAACTATCAAAATACTTATTTCGACAACCTCTAACGGTACGTATTTCGTTAAAAATCGATGAACGAAGTCGGATGAATCGAAAAAATCGGTACAAAGGCCCCGCCGGAAGCTCGTTCGGCCGGAGGAAACCCGCCGGCCGGCCATTCCGGCCCCCGGCCGGAACGAACTTCCGGCCGGGCCCTTTTAAACCCTAAATTTCACGTAAACACGAAAATCATATAACCCTAAACCCTTAAACTCTAAACTCTAAATTTTAAAACTCAAAACCCTAGATCCTTAAAATCCTTAACCTCCAAACCCTAAACCCTAAATTCTAAAACGCTAAACCCGTACTTTAGAACCCTAAACCCTAAATTATCAAACCCTAAACCCTAAATTCGAAATCCCACACCCTTGATCCTAAATATCTAAACTATCAAACGCTAAACCCTAAACCCTAGAATCCTAAAAAGCAAACCCTAAACCCTAATTTTCGTAAGGATCGAGGCCTCCGAAACCTAATTTTCGGAAGGACCGAGGCCTCCGAAACCGTATTTTCGGAAGGATCGAGGCCTCAGAAACCTAATTTTCGGACGGACCGAGACCTCCGAAACACAATTTTCGGAAGGACCGAGGCCTCCGAAACCTAATTTTCGGAAGGACCGAGGCCTCCGAAACCTAATTTTCGCTAGGACCGAGGCCTCCGAAACCTAATTTTCGCTAGGACCGAGACCTCCGAAACCTAATTTCGGAAGGGATCGAGGCCACCCGATATCTAATTTTCGGATGGATCAAGGCATCCGAAACCAAATTTTCGGAAGGACCGAGCCCTTCCGATACCTACTTATCAAACCCTAAACCCTAAATTGTAAAACCCTAAACCCTTAACCCTAGAACTCTAAACAATAAAGCGCTTATCCTTAAACCCTATACGTTATACCCTAACTTTAGTATCCTAGATAATCAAACCCTAAACCCTCAATCAATCCTTAATATTTTACCGGTCAACTATTTTCTTCACCGGTTCTTGTTCATCTACGATTACGCGAGATATATCCAATTTGGGAAACTTTGTACCGACGAAAGTATCAAAATATTTATTTCGGGAAACCTCTCACGGTACGTTTTTCCTTACATTTCGATGATCCCAATTCGGGATGGAACGAAAATTTCCTTCACAGGAGGCCCGGGCCGGAACGAAATTCCGGCTCGGACCCCTTGCAGCATAAATTTTCGTTCCATCCCAACTTTTATCCGACATTTTTTCCAAAATTTCTAACGTTATATCGTACTCATTTTTTCAGGTAATCACATTGGAAACACGATATTAACGTTCCGTCGATGCACTGATTCCCCATGAGCACTTCGGTAAGCGCTCGAAGCCTGAAATTTCTTTAACTGGGAACTAATACGAAGCATATAGTCGATAATTATGTGTTCTGTGTTTATAATGTAGGGAGATTCATCGCTCAGTAAGGGTGACGGCATCAATTACATCGAACACTTTCTATCCGACGATGTTTACGATACAGTTGATGAAGCATTTGAAGCCGCCAAACGAATTGCCCAAACGTTTAATTTCACGCTGACTAAAGGATCGAACAAAATAAATTCGGCGGAGCGAGACTACCGTGTGTATCTATACTGCTCTCGGGGACCGATGCGTAAATCATCGGCTTCCACTCCTCCGAAACGGCTTACGAAAACAAAAAAGTGTAACTGCCCCTTCAAACTGGCGGTGAGGTGTCGGGTCGTGCGTGGGGAGTGGAAGTTCTTCATCGACGGGGTTGGCCAAACCGGCGATCGTACAATATCAAAAGGCTTCCACAACCATTTTTTCGTGCCATACCCCGAAGCTAGCACCGAAAGTAATGCACTTACGAGTGAAGAGAAGAGCGAAATTCGGGACATGCTTGCGACGCACACACAGCCGAACAAGATTAGGTACACTCTCAACAGGAAGTTCAATTCTCACCATAATATAAATCAGATATACAACGAGTCCTACAAGGTTAGGAAAGAAAATTAGGCGGCATGAGTTCGACGGATTGGACATTGAGAGCCGCTACACGACATGGATATTTTGTTCAGTCTACAGAAGATGACAACAAAAATTTGGCCAACCTTTTTCTCTGTCACCCTGAGAGTGCTCAGATGTTGGGGGCTTGGTATTACGTAATTCTAATTGATTCGACCTACAACACCAACAAGTATAGGAAGCCAGTGATCCAGTTGATAGGTGTGACACCAGTGCAGAAGAACTTCACTATCGGCTTTGTCCTCGTTGAGAACGAGAAGGCCGAGACGTATATTTGGTTGTTGAACCAATTGCGCTCGTTGTTGGGAGAGCGACAGCCAACTGCGTTTGTCACCGATAAGGAGCGCGGATTGGCTGTTGCCTTGCGGAGTGTCTTCCCGGAAATACCACACTTACTTTGCGTGTGGCATATGAAGAGGAACATAGCTGCGAAGATAAAATTTGTCACAAGGAACGAGGAAAGTGCCGAGGCATTTGTGCACGGGAGATGGAACAAAGTGTTGTACGCATTTTCCAACGAAGACTTCAAGGAAAAGTGGGAACGCATGGTCGATAGTGATTGGGCCAGGATTGGAGGGTTGATGGAGTACCTAACCAGTGAGTGGCTTCCGTGCAAAACTCAGTGGGCTCATTGCGATACCAATAAGGTTTTTCACATCGGAAACACAAGCACTAATAGAGTGGAGTCCCAACACTCGTCGCTTAAGACTTGGTACAACTCTTCCAATCAAGTTGTGGACTCACCGTTCGAGGGCTACCATGCATCCATTGAGGGACAAGTGATCGAAGTTCAGAAGGCGTTAGATGACTCGAGTGCAAAGGTATTGACATCCTCTTTCCCTATGTAGTTACATATTTGACATGTGATTGTTGAAACTAGTTCATTAATGTTTTTTTTAAATTCGGTGTAGGTCTACCGTTACGCCCAAAGACCGCCATTTGTTTATCTCAATAATGCGGTTTCCGCATGGGCGATTGAGCTTTTGACCGAAGAGCTCTCCAAGGACACACCATGTGATTGTGTAGTGGAGACAACACATGGAATCCCGTGTTATTGTAGTTTACACTCTAAGGAGGCCGCTGACGAGGAGCTGAAACCATACCACTTACACAAATTTTGGCGTTCATTGTCTTACACGACCCCGGCAGAGCACGACGTTTCGGCCGAGCACGATGTTGCTGATCGCAATATTCTTGACGGGATGGTTAAGACTATATGCTCTAGAGGAGGGCCATCCGTCCGAGCTTTGAGTCGATTAGTTCGGTCAGCATTTCAACCCAAGTCCGAAGGTTTGAAAGAACCGAAGGTTGCCGATGCTCCTAAAGGCCGACCGCGTGCGAGGAAGACCGACCGTCGAAATCCTTCTTGGCATGAGCATGCTAGTGCACAGTGTACTCCTCCGAAGAGTAGAGGTAGCTCAACTAGATCTACACCGAACTCGAAGGCTACACCTTCCTCGAAGGCTACTACTTCGAAGACGGGTATGTTCACTTATCGATGTTCCCGGTCCTTCCCGTTTCGTACATAGTTTTTTTACTAATGTCTGATCTAATTTCTTCACAGTTCGTCAGTTTGGGAGGTACATACCGGCGGGTATGCACCCGGTACTTGGGGACGTGTTTAACCCACGTGGGGATGGACATTGCGGATTTCGGTGCATTTCATACATAGTATCGGGCGGTGACGATAGCCGGTATGTGGACATGCGGAGGCGTCTAATGGAACATGTCACAATGAGCCGGTATGAACTCTACAGTAATGTCTATTCCACTGACTTAAACGGCGTCATTCACCGGTTGGGTTGGCTATGGGAAACTCCATGTGATGAAGCATGGTGGTTTTGGAATGTGGATCTTTTGGGGTATGCCACCATGTTTAACTGGACTTTCGTTGTCTTCGGACCCGGACTTCGCGGGGTACCTTATGGGGAGACTTATCTACCGTTGATAGTAGAAGAAGGCACAACGGCACCACTAGGTGTGTCGTATATCGTTTGCACCGGGAATCATTGGGTCGTACTCACGTTGGATGATGCTATTCCGGTGTTACCTATCCCGGCGAAGTCTATGTATTGGAGGTACTAGGCGCAAGACCGCGCCAAACAAATGTGGGAACATGACTTATACCGTGATGAGCATGTAGAGTATGAACGGTTTAGTCAATAGGTCATTTACTTAATATGTGTAAACTTTCTGTGACTCGAACGTACGGTGATTAATTTATGGTGTCATAATATAATTTCATGTGTTTGTGATGTCCCCTAACGTTCAAAATAACATATCCGGGGTGATCGGTGGCGGAAAATTAGGTATCGGAAGACCTCCAGGCCTTCCGAAAACGAAATTCCAAAGAGAAGTGTTTGGGCCTGAAAATGGTTTCTCCCCGGGGGGGGGGGGGGTTGGGTCGGGGGATGGTTCCGGCCGGGAGGGGGGGTGGGCCGGCTGAAGGTTCCGGCTAGGAGGGGGGCGGGCTGGCTGAAGGTTCCGGGGGGGGGGGGAGGGGGGGGGGGGGGGGGGGGGGGGGCCGGGCCGGGGGCGGGTTCCGGCGGGAGGGGGTCCGGGCCGGGGGGTGGTTCCGGCCGGATGGGGGCTGGGCTGGAATTTTGTTCGGCCGGGACCCTTCCCTTCCGATAAGAATTACGGAAGGATCGCGGACTTCCGAAACCCTAATTTCGTCAACAATTCCGAAACCCGCATTTTCGAACGAGACTTCTGAAACCCTACTTTCGGACGGGTCTCCCAAAACCCTACTTTCGGAAGGGAGTTCCTAAACCCTAATTTCGGAAGCAATGCCGAAACCGTAACTTTCGGAAGAGACTTCCGAAACCCTAACTTTCGGAAGGGACTTCCGAAACCCTACTTTCGGAAGGGAGTTCCTAAACCCTAATTTCGGAAGCAATACCGAAACCGTAACTTTCGGAAGAGACTTCCGAAACCCTAACTTTCGGAAGGGACTTCCGAAACCCTATTAAATTAGGTATCGGAAGACCTCCAGGCCTTCCGAAAACGAAATTCCAAAGAGAAGTGTTTGGGCCTGAAAATGGTTTCTCCCGGGGGGGGGGGGGGGGGGTTGGGGGGATGGTTCCGGCCGGGAGGGGGGTGGGCCGGCTGAAGGTTCCGGCTAGGAGGGGGCGGGGGCGGGGGGAAGGTTCCGGCGGGAGGGGGGGGGGGGGGGGGGGGGGGGGGGCCGGGCCGGGGGAGGGTTCCGGCCGGGAGGGGGTCTGGGCCGGGGGGTGGTTCCGGCCGGAGGGGGGGGTGGGCTGGAATTTTGTTCCGGCCGGGACCCTTCCCTTCCGATAAGAATTACGGAAGGATCGCGGACTTCCGAAACCCTAATTTCGTCAACAATTCCGAAACCCGCATTTTCGAACGAGACTTCTGAAACCCTACTTTCGGACGGGTCTCCCAAAACCCTACTTTCGGAAGGGAGTTCCTAAACCCTAATTTCGGAAGCAATGCCGAAACCGTAACTTTCGGAAGAGACTTCCGAAACCCTAACTTTCGGAAGGGACTTCCGAAACCCTACTTTCGGAAGGGAGTTCCTAAACCCTAATTTCGGAAGCAATACCGAAACCGTAACTTTCGGAAGAGACTTCCGAAACCCTAACTTTCGGAAGGGACTTCCGAAACCCTATTTTCGGAAGAACGTCCGCTTCCTAAAAATCGGAAGGACTCGAGGCCTGCCGATTCGGAAGGGATCGAGTTCTTCGGAAACCCTAATTTCATAACGACATCCAAACCCTAAATTTCGTTCGTAAGTATGAACAAGCATATAAATATTTAAATAAAACATAGATAATACGAAATGATAGTGACTGTATGTCCATCAAACATAAGCATAATAAAACATGTTTTTCATACATAGTTCGAAAAAAGGAAAGTACATCAAACACAATACACAACCTCAACCCTCTCTACGGCTCCGATACCCCGTATACAGATCCTCAAACTACACCCGAAGCCCCTCCATGTGGTCGTAGTACTCCTGAAGAGAGTCGGCGTGCTGCCGCCCGAGCGTACCATCAAAGTAGGAGGCCATACCATCGAACACTCGCTGTGTAATCTACGAAAAAACATAAAGGCAAAATTAGATAATTAACATGTACACATTATAAACCTTTAAAATGTTGACTAGGAATCGAACTTACCAGCTCAGCCGGAACTCCAACACCGGGGTTAGCGAGGAGGCGACGGTAGTAGTCCAACCTCTCTCGTAGGAAGCCCGCACCCCGACTAGGTGTCTCTGCACTGTCCCACCTACCAGCTAAAGCCTCTCCTGCCCGACGCTCCTGTCTAAGCGTCCTCGGAGGCCTCACACTCGGGAAGTACTCGTAGATCCATGACTGAAGCAACGTCACACACCCTGACATCGCCCTGGCATCCGCCCTGCTAGCCTTCCCCAACTCCCGATACAACCAGGCTAGCGCACCGGCACCCCAAGCATACTCCGGCACATCACTGATCGGACCCATGAAGTACTCCCAACCGAGAAGCCGTGATCGATCAGCCGATCTATCCTGGAAAAGGGTACCTCCAAGAAGACAGAAGAGGAATACCCTATAAGCAATATCGTCCCCCATATGCTTACCGAGAGAGATCATGTCCCTCTCGTGCATGGCACCATGATCATACAGGGGTGGCCCAACCGTCTCCCCCCTGACCGCGTACTCCAACGCAGCAGCTGAGCTGAAGCCAAGCGACTCCGCTACACCCGCTCTCAAGTCAACCAGAGGTCGGGGTTTATGAAGCGGTCGTCCAATGACCGGGACACGGAGAATGTGGAAGACGTCGTGCAAAGTGATCGTCATCTCTCCCCACGGCATGTGAAAGGTGTTAGTATCCGGCTGCCACCTCTCAAAAAATGCCTCCAGCAGAGGCTCATCAAAGTGGGTCGACATGCATCGGTCCAAGTGAAGAAGTGCGGACTCCTGCATGATCGGCCAAATGGTCCGAGTCTGGATGTCGAACTCGCTCACAGTGTCCCACTGCTTAGGGCGCTTAAGGAACCTGAATACCTTAAGATCCCTGTAGCCCTCGCCCGACTCCCACAAGTAGTGTGCAATGTGACCCCCGAAGCTCGGGATCAGCGTCGGCGTCCTCGGTCCCCCCTCGGGAATCCCAGCTGTGAGCTCCCATGTACGACTAAGCCCAAAAAAGTCTACTGCACTGGCGGGATCCTCCTCCCGGACCCGCGCGAGACGGCTAGGCTTCCCTCCTCTCACGCCGACACTGGCGGAGGCATGTGATGAGCCCGTAGAAGCCAAATGCGGAGAGCTCGTGTGCAGAGGAGGCATGTGTGGAGAAGCCATCGGCGGGGAAATCTGTGTGTCGTCGTACTCAAACCCCGGCGGTGGACCCTCATCCTCGTCATCATCCTCGGATACGACCTCGCCGGGTACGTAACGGGGAGGGTACCGGTCGGGGAGTCGTAGATACGCAACTTCTTGTTCTTCTTCGGCGCCTCTCCCTCTTTCCGTCGAGAAGCGGTGACCACCCGCTCCTTCATCCGATCGAAAACACCAACTTGTTTTCCTTTCCCTCTCATCTTCCGGATCCCATCGGTTTCTTCCTCTACCGGATCCCGATCGTGCGATTTACCTCCGCGTTTCGTTTTCGCCATAATTCTCACTAAAGCGCATTTAAACAAATAAATGGTTCTAATAAAATTTGGATTCTACTAAACTAGGTTAAAATCTAATTATTCCTAACTAAACCCTAATACCCTAATCCAAAACCCTAATTTTCCTAAATATTCACTAACAAAACCCTAAACCCTAATTATGATTCACTAACAAAACCCTAAACCCTAATTATGGTTCACTAACAAAATCCTAATTTTTATTCACTAACTACCTAAACCCTAATTATTATTCACTAACAAAACACTAATTATTATTCACTACCAAAACCCTAATAATTCTCTAACATTCTCTAATCAAACCCTAAAAATTCTCTAAAACCCTAATCACAATAAACCCTAATTAATTTCATAATTTTTTTTTTAAAAAAAAGGGTTGGGCCGGCCGGCCGGAGCCCTCCCGGGCCGAAACGGGCGGCCGGCCCCCCCTTTTTTTTTCAAAAATCGTACCTTCAACGATTTCTTCGATCGATCTTCGGTCTTCGAGCTTCGATTTCTTCTTCCGTTAGACGTTTGAGAGTGTTTGGGAGTGTTTGCTCTTGTTCGATTGTGTTCGGAATAGTGAATACACACAACAACTTATAAGGATTTCGATTTTACGAAAGGATAATCTTCTAATTCACTTAAATTAGGGCGTTGTTTAATTCGAAAGTTAGGGCGTCAAATAGGGATTCAGTTTTTATATTTTGATATCAACATATTTCATTTGTTTTCATCACCTACACGACGTGATTTTGTCACACATGTATGTTAATTCCAATCATAACTTAACAAATTAAAAATATAAAATATAAAAAAAATCTCTTTTCCCCTTTCACTTTTTTCTCTCCCTTTCTTTCTTCCTCTTTTCACTAAAATCCTACACCTCTACCTTCAAATTGAATAATTCACCATATTAAAAAAACACACAAATCATTAATAACGTCACCCTTTTTCTCCTTCCTATTTCTTTCTTCTCATAAGCATCTTTCCTTCCTGTTCATAAAACTTCACTTTTTTATCCTTTTTCACTCTTCATGGTTGTCCAATTTCAACTAGCTCCTCCACTTCCCAACTTCATATTTACTGTCAACTTCCTCCCTTCCCCAACTTCTTCAAATTAAACCTCTAATATTTCCCCATCAAGAATATGAACCTTAATTGTTAAGTTTATGACATAAGAATCCGTACCCTTCAATAGCTTTATATAAAGCTAATTTCTTTTATCACTTGCTCTAGTATATGTAGGAAATCATTTAGATGTATACCAGACAATCACAGTGAAAATACAAAAATATCTAACATCAAAATCAAAATTTCATGAAAGTAAATTAAATTTAGTCAAGCAAAAACAATTGGGTAGGAAATTCGAACTGCGCAAACTCGGTTGATTTAACCTGAGCTATGCCCAAATCAACAAGGCCGAATCTTGGGTTAGTCAGCGGGACATCCACCCCTTCAACCTTCTGGGGCCAGACATCTCTGGGTCAGAAGTGAAATATTGAGCCGACCGGTCTAACTAGCTAATGAAAAGTTTTGGGTCTGACCCAAAATAGGATCAATCCATGAAACGATGCATCCATCGGGCCAACTGGATTTTTTAATCCACACACGCATTAGTGTTACTGCAGGCTAAGATAATTCAGGGCAATTCACTAATTAATTGGCCATTAAAATTGGAAACAAAAGTTCTGTGAATTGGGTTTCTGTAAACCCAATTAGTTTTGGTTTCCCAATTGGAGTTGGACTGTCCATCATGGACATCACAATTTTGGCTTCAAAATTGATTTTGCAAGCACTGCTGCTAACAGTGCACAGTATACGACCAATGTTTTAAATCAAACTGCTTTGATCTAACTTTCGAATCCAAACGAAAATAAGAAGTTTGAAAAAAACATGTTTTTCAATCGAAAATATTAGTAAAACAAAAATCCCCTCTAAACCGAATAATTTTATTATGAACACAATTCATTTTGTTATGAAATATACGCAAAATGAGAGGGCTCTGATATAACTGTAGGCAATCATTTAGATGCATACAAGACAATCACATCGGAAATAGGAAAGCATCTAACATTCTAGACCGATTAGTTTGCATATAATTAATAACAAAGGTTTTCACGATTTACCTCTTGAAGCGTGATTACTAGTTTGTCGACTAGTACTTGCCGAAGCCTTAGATCGAATGCGAGACCTTCACGTGTAGCTCCTCTACTCAGTCCACGCTAGCTGGGATTCATATCTTCTTCGTCAACGCCTGCTAGAACGCTTGGTCGAAGAACTGTTTTCCAGAGTGTTTGGTGGCTAGGGTTTGCTTTCTAAAAGCTTCTCACGACTTCCAATAAACTGTAACAACTAACTGTCTATTTATAGAGTGTCTCATAAAGCCTAACTCTATTGGCCACCAACCCACTAACCCTATTCCATCTTGGATTAGGACAATGATTTGGTTCATACTATAAGCATGTGACCTTGTAGGACCCGGTCCAATTAGCTTTAGCCCAAACCACTAATTAACAGTGACCTCTAGCAAGACGTGTTAACTCCTAACCGGCCGAATTAATTCCAGTTAATCAGGTTCATCACTTCACTAGTTCCTATGCGGCCTTGGGCCGAAGGACATAAATCCTTCATTAATCCCATCGATATTCGCAGCAACTATGAAATCGTACATAGCTCAGCTCTGACTTGGTTAGGCTGTTCTATATACAGGTTAGGGAAATGTCCAGAATTCAACTACTCTGGTTTTCAACTCGTCCCATAGTTACTGGACCATTGATAGCGCCATAGCTGAGCTGAAACTCGACGGCGCCTTGCCTAAGGTGAGCTTGGAGAAAAATCTCCAATTTCGACTACGGGTCAAACCGGACGAAAAGGTTGAAGCTGGACGACGGCTGAAATTTGAGGGTTTATAGCTTCGATCCGATTGTGAACCACTGGTTCATCGCGTGGTAGGCGATTCGGGAGCTCTGTAGATCATAGGAATTAACGGAGAAAACGCGATCTGCGTTAGTACTGATGGCTCCGATTCCACCTTCTGCATTTGTTCGCCGAGATTTGAACGACGATTGGAGAACTGCGCGAGAAAGATTCCTGTTAGGGGAATTGGAGTTAAGTTTTTCCAACTTGATTACGTCAATTTTAGTAGCGGAATAAGATGGAATGAGAGATTTTGGCGTGAGGAAGATTTCTGTTTTTTTAGTTTCAGAAAGAGAGATGAAATGGGGAGAGAAAGAAAGAAAGGGAGAGAGGGGTTTAAAGGGGAGAGAGGTTTTTTTATTAGTTTTTAATTTGTTGAGTTATGACGGGACATCTCGCCTACGTGGCGTGCATGCGTGATGAAATCAAGTGGCGAAGGGGACGGAAATGGACGGAAAACGCTGACGGCGAGTTAGGAAAAGTGTGACTCTTATCATTTTGACTAAACAATACAACGTTAAGTCATTTAAAACAAACGTTAAAGATAGAGGACTCTTAAAATCGTTGGCTCCATTTTTCTTTTAAGAGAAAGATAAACAAAGAGGTTCTTGCATATGAGGTGAGTTTTTTTTTGTTGGAGTAGGGATTCATCAAACTAGTTTTGTGCTCGTTCTTTGGGTGGGTTTTGGCATGTTTTTGTTTTGTATTATTGTAATTCTTAATTATGGATATTGATTTTTTTGGTAACCTTAATTACGGATATTGATATTTTGAGTGTTTAATCATTCATTTGTTTTTTTTTATGTTTTATTGGTCCACCCATAATTTAATTCATTAGTGACTCATTGTGGTTGGTTATGGAGTGTGATGGACTAAATGTTGGTGGACAATTGAGCCAAGTTCATACATTTTATTATGCCAATTAGTTGGATGGATTTTTAAAGAGTGGAAGGACTTGCGTTCGTTTTTGGAACTATTTTTATTATGTGAATTATAATACTTGATGGATTGAGCACTAATAAGTGAACAAAGCAATAATGAGTGAGGTTAAAGGAACATATGACAAATACAGATTTAGATTTAAGTTCGGGTGAACTACATTACTAAACAGTTAAAAATTGGGATATAACCATATCTTTGTGTGGGGATAGTTAAATAGTTTTTGTCTACTCAATCAACCGTTATGTTTGGTTGGGTTTCCACATCTAATAGGTTTACATTAATTTCTTTGTTTCCTTTTTTAATTATATGTATGTTATATTTATCTTCTCTATTTTATTATTAAATGAAAAATAAAAAACTCAAGTATCTTTAAAAAGTTTGCCGCTAAATGTGTTGAGTGTAATTATTTGGGCAGAGAGGCTGATTAGTATTTAGTTGAGTGGCATATTATTGAATGAATGAGAGCTGAGGCATAAGATGATGAGATCATAGAACTCTCCATGTGAGAAACCAATTCTTTGGAAAACAACATACAAACACCCCCAAACATGGAAGTGGATGAAATGAGTTTCACCAACACAGAATGCAATGCACTGACCATTCATTCTAGCAACATATGCATATCCATAGCAATAACTAAGCTACGGGAAAATGTGGGGACAAAAACTCGGGATTTGGGGCTCATCTAGAATCAATTGTCGGTGAAGTGAAGAAGAATCCAAATATCCAATAACACGGGTGTCAACTTTTTGTGGAAATTTATCAGTTCGACGAAACTAAATATTTCCTGAAGAGCCGCCTTTGTCTCGAATTTGGACGTTCGGAGAGATGAGGGGATAAATACCTATGATTCAGAGTTGACCTAGATTCACTGCTCCTGATGTGGCAGTAGAATTCAATAACTCATGACTCAACGTTTAGTCAGAATTTACCAGTTCAAAAGGGAACAAAGAATACCTAAAGAGCCGTCTCCATTTGGAGGTTGGGGGATTAGTTCTTCTTTTTGTCGGTAAAGATTGAAGCAACAACAACAAATGAGGATAAATCAAATAAAGAAACACTCACAGAAGTCGAATCAATAGCCGACCCAATATCGAAACAGGGTCGATCCATAACACATTCTATCTCAATAGTGTGTTCGGAGAGGCATCTATCTCTTTTGTTAGGATCCCCAATATTTTGTTCTGGATGCTCAAACTTGCGATCTTGAAATATTGAGGACTTTGAGTTTTACTGTGTAACTTTTGATTGTGCATTTTTCTGATGTAGATATAAGGCATATAAATATTAACATGAATATCATATATGATTGCATCAACTAACAATAACCAACATGTAGGGTTTATATATGAGACATACTTCAATGAAGTTGTTATCGTCTGTAGTATTATGAATTTAGCCATAGGGGATTAACAAGCAACATAATAATAAAATGTGGATGCTAATGATGGATTATTAGGGAATACACAATCTAACTATCTACCTAGGAACAGAGATCGGATTCAGAACAATGGTAGATTCATAGGAGTTATATAAGAGCTTTTTCATTATATTGATGAGGAACATATTATCGTATGATCTGAGATAAGTCCCACGAAGCAATTTTGTACAAAAATGTACGGTAGGAAAAATTGAGATTAATTTTTTTAATCTCAATACCTTTAACTTATTTCAAGATTAATCCTGCAAAACAGTGTCGTATTTATTCTGATGACGGAGACTCACAAGAATTGAGGGAGAACTGATATGGCATCTTTAATAATTTTAATTTGTTCAATATATTTTAAAATTTTGTACTGCTCTAGAAGTCTAATCAGCCCAAAAATAAAATGAGAATGTGTTATGTTAAGAACTTAAGATATTGTAATTTTGTATGATCAAAGTTAAAAGGCTTTGAAGTAACTCTTGTTATATAGTTGTAGGTATGTGGTTTATTCGATAAGATTGATAATTTTTCCTTTGGATCCATTGATAAATTGAGCAATTTTTGAGTACGAACTTAATAATATAAATAGATATTTTCAAAAAATAAAAATAAAATATTGTTTTGGATAAAGAATTGAGGATGTTGTAGCCAAATTAATGATCTTCAGTGATATACTTATTTGATAATTGGCCATCAATAAAATGTATGATAATGCATAGAGAATAAGGTTTGTAATGAAATAGAAAATAGATGATTGGATGATAAGATGAGAGTTGGCAAGGCAGCCAAGCAAATATATTTTGTTCCTTCATTTTTAAATTTTAATCTAAAGGTTGTTCAATTTAATAAGGGCAGTATTGGCATATAATAACTTTATGTACCTCCTCTACTTTATTTTGTTTTCACCGCTTACACTCTCTCTCAGCTCTTCTTCATCCTCTCCCACCTGGCGACACCGATTTTGTCCTCACCCGAGCTGCCCGCTGAGCAAAAGAAATCCCAATAACACTTGACCAAAGAATCATGTTTAGCTAGATGCATTATTTTTTCATGTGAAATATCACGTTATAATCTAACAGGATATATTCTAGATCAAGATGGTTACCCTCATCAAACCGTAAAAGACAAGCCGCAATCAAAAATTTCTGGGGTGATGGGTTAATATGTTGGTTTCTGTGAAGAGAAAATGGTTTTACTGTTTGATTAATTGATTTGAGTACAGAGTTTAAAAAATATAAGTATAAACCATGTATATGAGTGCGTAAATAAATAAATATAGTATAAAAACAAGTACAAAAATAAATACACGGAGAATTACATTACCAAAAAACTAATACATATAAGAAATTAGTATAAAATCATCTAAAATTGAGGGATAAAGTCTCAGTTTGTTGTTTTGTACTCAACATCGTACTGGTCCCTTAAACACTATACTCTTATGTATTCGTTTTTGTATGCTAAGTTTCTTGTATTTACTTATTTGCCTACTAAAGTTTTCATGTATTAGTGTTTAGTTTGAGTTTTGTTTTTTTGATTTTTTTATACTTATTTTTATTATTATGCACTCTTTTTTTATGTACTTGTTTCTCTATTATTTATTTTGGTAGTTCTATACTCGCTTTCTGTATACTTATTCCTGTACGTGACTTTGTACTCAACATCCTACTCGAGTTCTTATATGTACTTGAGTTTCTTGTCTTGTACTATACTAAAAAATGTCATGTACTCATACTCATATTTGTTTCATATACTGCATACTTGCGTTTTATTTTATTGTACTCAATTTTGGTAATCAAATTGTCATTTCCTGAAGTTGTTCTTTTGTATTTGTTTCTATTGTTATGTACTCGCTTTTTAATATACTTGTTGTTTTTTCACATTGTACTCAATACCGTACCAATTTCAGTACTCGAGTTCCCAAGTTATGTATTCGATTTTCTTGTCTTGTACGTACCCAAGTTTTTAATGTATGCCTATTTAATTTGAGTGTCTTCTTTAATGTACTTGATATTTACTGTTCTTGTTTTTGTTATTACGTACGTCATTTCTATGTACCTGTTAGTACTTGTTTGTGTAAATGTTTCTATTATTTGTGTACTGTAGTCATTCATGCGAGATCAAATAATTGATCACATGAGAAAGAAAATTGGTTAGTGACAATAGATAAAAACTACCACTCCCTTTACTAGATAATACACTACATGATAAAACCAGTTAATTGGCAAAAAAGTACAACATGTATAATTAGTTAATAACCCTCGAGCTTCGTATATAATTCCAACCTTTCGTATATATACAACTTATGCATGCATGCATGTTAAAGAAATGGAGAAAAGAATATCACGTCGAGCTCGGTTGGAGCAATAGAGTCTATCCATCCACGTTACTCAATAGACCCATTTACAAGATAACTTTTCTTGAACCAATATTAAACAAATATGACAAATAACTTCAAAAATAAGAAAATTTGAAAATAACCAATATGCCCCTAAATTAAAGTTGTCATCCATCCGTAGATCTTGCGCCTAAAATTAATGGTCCAAATTTCTTCTTGTTACAAACAAATATCCTACTTCTCCTTGTTGAAAATCCGGACTCGAAAATATGATAATCTATCAATAAAATTTGTAATGAAATATAATAAATAGTGAATTTTAAATTTTATTATGATTTTAAGGTGAATTTTTCAGTAGACCACCCCTACATATAGACATCATGCTACATAAGTTTGTCACTGATTAAACGTGGATAATTAGTTGGTTTAGTCTTTTTACGAGTTAATTAGCCGTTGCAATTTCCCTACCATATGTATTTGCACGTTATGATGTGTTGAAAATTTTACTGATAGTCGACAGAGAAAAGAGGAGAGGAAGAACAGAGTTAACGTAGGAAAATAAAAACTGCTTGTAATCTATATAAAACCCGAACTGTTGGTTTGTGAACAGATGCGATGGTTCGGTGGAAACAAAATTCCAAACTTATCCTAATTAGCTATAAGCACACACGTGCCTAATTAATTTTATTTAAACCTAATAATAATCATTAATCTTCTGAAGTTTTCAGTTATTATCCTAAGACCTAATAAAAACAGAACCAAATTCTTCATAAATCCGAACCGAACCCCCAGATAATTTTAATGCATCGAAATCAGACAATTCATTTCTGTTCGGTTAATAACCAATCGGATATATTCGAAGCGAATCATTTTAATTTCCCTTCTTTTTCCCTGATCTCAACACCCAAAAATCAATGACGGTAACTCCTTTACCTCTCTTCTCCCAACTTCCAACCACCAAACCTCCCCAATTCCCCCAAACCTTCCCATTGTCTACACCTTTGACAATTGACAGTACGGGAGATTGGAAAAAAGGTAAGGAATTTTTTGTTCATCTCCCAATCATCATTAACAGAGTGAGTAGTAACACATGACAATCAATTCCACTTGAACAAAAGAAATACAAATTATGAAATCAATTGACTAAACAAAATTTGTTTATAAACTCACGTGGGAGGTTCTTTTTAAATAAAATATTGTCAAATTCATCCCTATGAAACTAACTACTGATAATTTATTAAGATCGAGACTAAGGTCTTACTAAATAACTAAGATCGACCGGTTTGAACTACTCTTTATGATTATTTCTACTATAAAAACGAAATGATTATTCGACCTGACGAAGGAGAAAAATAATCGGGTGAAAGTATATGTCTGAACCGAAGAAATCAATGAATATTTCGGTTTACAAACTCCGATACCTCAAACCGAGCTTAAACTATTCATGCGGTAAATTTAGTTACTAATGAAACTACAAGGACCAAAAATTTAATAACTGAATTATTGGGTGGCCGGTAGGGTTATTAGTTTAGGGGCACAGTTAGCGCTTCCGTGGCGCAACGTTGGGGGTGTCTACGGGTGGGGGGAGGTCTATCGAACTTGACTAAAATAGTTTTTATTTTATTTTTTATTTTTAATCTAAGATATCAGGTCATGATATAACAAGAGAAAGGAGTTACCTCGAAGGGGCATACAAAAAGGAAAATAAAAGGAAAGCTACGATCTAAATAGCTTAGAGTCTCATGTGCCACTGAATTGGCGGTGCCGTTATCCAGACGATAAATAAAATACAGAGAAACATAGGGCAAAGATCTGAGTAACAAACGACATTCAGGAAGAATCTGTCCAACCCTAATATCCGAAGAAGAGGAATTGATAAATCAAACAACTTCAGTTGAATCAGAGTAGATTGAGATAGAGTCCGAACATCTCAAAGAGGTGCCAGAAGTGCACGACGAACGACCAAAAACTCCAGCAAAAGAGGATCAACCGTGTGCTGGATAATTTGACCTGTTGCAGAAATAATAGAGGTGCATCGCCTTCGAACAACCACCCTAGGCGCACCATAGCCGTCAGATTGGGTCCCTTGCCGAACAGAAGCATCTACAAAAATCTTCCAAGAATTGTCTTGAACCCGCACCGCTGGAATAACAAGTCTGGAACTGGGGTTGACCGAATTCAATGCAGCATCCATGTCAAGAGGTAGCGTTCCCTTCAGCCACTAAGCAAGGAAATGCTGGCGAAGACTAGAGAACGGAAGTTGAAATCTCTCGAAGACCACCAGGTTACGGGACATCCAAATCCTCCACCAAAAGAAGGTCAACTTCACCGCTTCAGCTTTGTTGGAAAGATATACGCGTCTCCGAAAAGCAACTGGATGCTCGCCAGAGGTAAGAAAACACCTGCAATCACCAACAGATGCAAAAAGAGTACTCAGGGGATAGGAGAAAAGTAGATGGCGTAAAGTCTCATCTCTCATGCCACAAACTTGGTAGGTAGGATCGATCCCAAGATTGCGAGTCGGCAAAGTGTCAGCCAATGGCAAGATGTTATGAAAAACCTTCCACAGAAAGAACTTAAGCTTTTCTTGAATGTCTCCAGACTGATGCCCAAGGAGTCGAGTCAGATAATGGTGGACCCTCTTTCAAAACCCGACTCATGGAGCAAAGCTGGTGACTAAAATGATATCCAGAAGCTGCAGAATATTTACCTGATTGAGTGTATGCCTATATCGAATAGTCTGATGTGGGTGAAATTGGGAGAGGGATCGAGACAATGGATTTGACAGTCTCCGGGCTGAATAGCCTATGCAGCAGATCAAGGTTCCTGGATCCAAGACTAATGAGCCCTGCGACTGTCCTCGGGACCTGTAACGCGCTCGGTCGGAGAAAAGGTGAGGATGGAGGTACGGTTGGTAGCCAATTAAAGAAAAACGTAGAGATGTCAGCACCCGTCCCAACCACCCATCGACTATCAGTGAGGATCAGTTCCCTACCAAATAGAATACCAATCCAGCACCAGCTAGGTGTTGAGCCTTTTGATGCGAGAAGCAGCAAAGAGTTGTGATGGTACCGACCCTTCAAAACCCGTGCAACCAAAGAGTTTGGAGAATGCATTAATCGCCAACACAAGGAGGCAAAAAGCGAATGGTTGATGGAGGTGAAGTCTCGAAAACCAAGACCACCATCGAGCTTTGGATCACAAAGTGAGGCCCAAGATCTCCAATGAATCCTCCTTGTTGATTGACTAGCCCCCCAGCAAAATTAGGCAATCTGCTTGTTCAATTGATATGAGAGACCATTCGAAAATTTGAACATTGACATCGCATAACACGGGAGATAATAGGCTACAGATTTAAGGAGAGCCTCTATACCTGTCGGTGATAAACATTTTGACTTCCAACCTTGCAATACATTGGCGAGTCTATCTTCCATGAATCGAAAAGTGGAGGATTTAGAACAGGCTATATGAGTTGGGATCCCCAAATACTTATCACATAGGCCAATATTTGAAATCTGGAGTTGCTGTCAATGTGATTTTGTAAGGCATCAGCTGTGTTGGAGCTGAAGAAGATTGCCGATTTTGTCAAATTGACTTTTTGACCACTTAAAGATTCATAAACCTGGAGAAGTTCCAATAGTCGACTACAATTGGCCATTGACGCTTCCAAAAATAGGAAGGTATCGTCAGTGATGATTAAGTCGAATCCCAGCGAGATGTTTTGAGGAAACAATAATATTGATTAGGGAGATAAGTCCTTTACTATAGAGTGCAAAGAGAAGTGGTGAGAGAGGGTCACCTTGTCGGAGACCCCGTGATGGATTGAAAGTTGATGAAGGTCTGCCATTCAGAAGAACATAAAAAGATGTCATGGTAAGGAATTTGCGGATCCAACCTATCTAAGTTAGATAAAACCTAGTTTCTCCAAAATTGAGAAAAAATAACACCATTCGATGCGATCATAAGCTTTTTCCATAGCTAGCTTGAGAGGCATGAAGTGTTTTTATCCTTTCGTCTTACATTTGAGGTAGTGAAGAAATTCATGAGTGATAATGACATTATCGAAAATGGCTCTATCTAGCACAAAACCGTTATGAGTCGGACTAATAATGGAAGGCAAGATAGATGTCAAACGAGTAGAGAGAAGCTTAGATATGATCTTATACACCAATTGACACAACCCAATCTCGCAAACTTATTTCATGGAGGCCGCCACAGAAACGTTCAGAATTAACGTAAGCCAAGTATGGTTTATACTTTTCAACATCCTGGAAGAGTGAGTAAAAAGGTTGAACTGCCGAACAAACATCAAGGCCAATAACTAGCCAAAAATGCTGAAATAAAGGCTGCAGAAATGCCATAAGATCCGGGTGATTTTGATGAACCAATCGAGAAAACCGCCAGTCGAACATCCAAATCTGTAAAAGGCTGTATGAGTGATGAGTACATAGATGAAGAAACGCGGGCAGGCCTGAGATTAAGAGTGGAGAAGTTCGGTGGAGGATTTGAATCGGAGAACTGACTAGTGAATAAGTCCTTATAGACCCGTTGGGGGCAGTGAGAGGATCTAAGCGATTAAATAGTCGACGAGCAATCGTCGAATGATAAAAAAATCTGTATTCTGATGACCAGACTCAATCCAATCCTTCTGACATATGTGCTGCCAAAACCTACTCACCTGATCACAGGCAAAAGAGAGTTCTCTTTCAAGAAAATTGATGTGATCCCATGGAATCAGTGTATGACAGCGAAGTAACTGTAAAGCATCCTTGAGTTCACGAATTTGACGGGCCACTCGTGTAAGATATGTTGATTAGTTTAGAATGGAGGATAAACATGTGTGAGCCTTGGAATTGAGTAGAGAAAGCACGATGAACCATCAGGGCAAGTTCATCATTAGACAGCCACCAGTTGTCGAAACTGAAGCAACGAGAGGCATGTGCCTGAGTAGGAGAAAGGTGGAGGAGTACGATCCAATGATCCGAACCCAAGTCCATGAGATGAGAAACAGTAATCGAGGGAAATGAAGGTAATGATAGATGTGAAAGTAGAAACCGATCGGGACGGCAAGAAACCTGTCAATTTGTGTCCCTATGAAACTAGGATCAACCAGTCCATGATCATTAATGAAAGAGCGGAAATGAGTAACTGGGCCAGGCCAGATAGGGTGGAGACCTGATTTTTCCGAATCTAATCTGACTAGGTTGAAGTCCCCAAATACTAGCGTTGGAAGTGAAACCGACTGAATGATCCCGGATAAAAAAGAGAACTGATCGGAGCGAGTACGAGCATCATAAGCTAAATAAACAACTAATAATTTAACTTCTATATTATCATAGAGAGCAGTCTTGACAGCTATATGAAAGGAAGAAGAAACTATAAAAATACTATAATCAGGCTTCCAAGCTAATGCCAGGCCACCCTCAGACACATTACTACAATCCAAAATCACACTATTATTAATAGGGTAGCTAAGGGAAAGCAAAAGACGCACCACATCCATGGAAGAAGACTTTATCTCGGAAAGAAACAAGAAGCGAGGCTCATGACGGTTTTTCAAGTTTCGAAGCGTATCGCTGACCTGGGTGCCATCGATTCCCTAGCAGTTCCAGACCATGATCGTAACTTGGATGGGGTGGGCCGCTTAGGGTGGGCCTCCATCATCATCGATGTAGATAAAGTCGCCGCAACTGCGATCATGTCTGGATCACTGTCCAGGATATCATTTGGGAGAAGTTCGAGATCCATGGCGGACTCCAAAAATCATCTAGGGTGAGAGGTGATGCTACTTTTGCTTTCTTTGGAGAACAAGAAGAATCTCCCATGTCCTCTTCCATCCGATGCCTTTTCATGTCAACCACGGCGAGATCCTGGAGATCTAGAGCAACATAGTGATCAATAGAAACCAAGTTAGAAAAGAAAGGTGGGACGTAGCACCAAAGCATAGAAAGCCCATACGAGGACTTCGAAAGAGAAAAGGAGTTTCAAACATTAGCATGTGTAAAGTGCGTTGGATACCAGAAACGTGCTGAAAAATCTTTAACCTGAAATAGGGTTGGTGGCAGTGGGAACGAAGCACACGAGAGAAACCAGGAGTAGGGTTGAGACGGGGGAGTTCGGAAAGCGGTGGAGGAGGTGAAAAGGGAGGCGGAAGACGAAGCAAGCGGCTGACGGAAAAAACGAGAGGAAGACATATTTGCAACAAATTGTTGGAGAGGACTAAAATAGTTTTTTTGTATGGAAAGACTAAAATGGTTGGTTCATAATAAAAGATGACGGTTAAGTTGTTTTCTCTTATTATTTTGGGAAATGGTGTTAAGAGGTGTAATGGTTGATGTAAAGAACTTAGAAGGGGGTGGAGGGTTTAATGATAAGGAAGTTCGTGATCTTATTATTCTTTGCTTGTTGGTGAATCCAGTGTGGTTGCTACTAGCTTTAGGTGATACGGAAAGTAGTGTTGGCTTAATCTTTTACATTTTTCTGTCTTATGCTGCGATACTAGGCTAGCTACTGCTTAGTAGTTAACATATATATGGCCTGATCCTGCAACTGGGTTTCTGCAATTGCGATCGCTAAACTTATTAGTTTAGTTATCGACTTGTTGGGTTTACTTTACGATGGTTGTTTCAAATCAAAGCATGTTGTTATTTGCTTGCTCTGCATCTAGTTGTTGCTTCGGAGCAGGTCGCTAAATTTATTAGTTTAGTTATCGACTTGTTGGGTTTACTTTACGATGGTTTTTTTCGTTCAAAGTATGCTGTTGATTCCTTGCTCTGCAACTAGTTGTTGCTTTGAGCAGTCTAAAGGCTAACTTGGTTGATAAGGACAAAGTTCTTCAGAGTTGGGAATCATAGTCTAGGTACCACAACATGTATATTGGCTTTATGTAACATGCAACAGTGACAACAATGTGGTTAGATTGTAAGGCTCTTCTTAATTTCTGGCTGTTAACCTCAAATTAAGTATATATTGATCTCTGGTTTGGTTCAAGGTGACCTGAAAATCCTCGGTTTTGTTTTGTGTCAGTTTGTTGATGTTAACATCACAACATTGCATTCTGACATCCCGGAGACTTGAGCGATGCTACTCATACTACACTCTTATGTGGAGTTTTCTAGCTGACCAAGAAGGGTTGGTCGCGAAAAGAAAGATAATGAAGGCCATAATTCCTTTCAGCCTTGTTGTATTCTTCTTTATTATGCAAATATGTGCATTCAAGTAGCGAACTAAACTGTACGGTAATAATACAAACACATAATCTAGACGAAATAAAATATATGAAAGCTGAATAGAAACGAGTATACAGATGATTTACATGCATACCTACAGAAATGAAAAGCGAGTTTCATTGAGAAACATAGTAGCCAATAGTGCTGCAATTAAGAAACTTCAAAATGATATATTTGTTATTCTGTAGTGCTCCAACAACAATGGTAAATGGTACAATACGTTACAAAATAACACCCTTATAGTTATCTATCTATGGTGGAGAGATGACACAAGCTACAAATAACAAAGCTACATTAGGATACCAAAACTGCGTATTACATGAGCATATAAATGATAAAACTTAATTCCCCAGTACGAATGTGGGAAAAGCAATTACCCAAAAAAGAGGTAAACTGTTCATTGCCGGTTACTATCTGTCTGTCCCTGTGTAAGCCTGATCTTATCTATGTGATTTCTGGAGCTGAATCACCTGCTGCTGCTGTTCTGCTGGCAATGAACTCAACTGCTCCGGTGTCAGGTTTAGCACTTGCTGGAGCAGGGCAGACTCCACCTCTGGCATGAGCTGTAACCAGCAAAACATACACAGATTTTGTTGCATCAACACACTCAAGGATGCTTCTAATTATCAACAAATGCTCAAGTAATAAATATGTCCAAGACATTTATTAGCTACAAACACATACATACCTGAGGAGGCACTTGTATCTCTTCTAGTTTCGGTACTAGCATTGCAGATCCCGGACCAGCTCGGACCATTTGGTTTGAACCAGGTCCCTTATTGTTACACGCCCTAAGTGAGGAAAATGCGCCCCTGCCTTCATCCAACTTTTGAAGCTTTGTCGGTCGGTTACTTAGTTCCCTAGGATCCTGAATGGTGTTTGCTTTCATGTAAGCTTTGCAAAGTACAAGAAACAGAAACCTAGAAATGCATATTAATCTTTTACTTCTCTTAAACTATGACGGCAACCTTTATAGAGATTCCCAAAACCTCTCCCCTTAATGTTGAAATAAGTCTCTCAATAGAGAACACTTGAAGAAACTTTGATCAAATATATATGTCTGGTAAGGAAAACGAGAACGAATGGGCATCTTAGAACTAAAACTCATGTAGAAATCATTAAGAACATTGACCTGAACAGAGAAGGGAATCTTCTCATGACAATTGGAAATCACAGCATTCATTACTCCATCTCTTGTTATACTGAATAAGCAAGAAATAGAAATAACTTTACCTCAACTAATGTATCTGACACCGAAGGAGGAAGACCCATTCGAGACTTCTGGCCAAGATTCCCACTTCCAGCATGTCCCGGGTGATGTACAATTGGTTGTTGGATATTTTGGTGTGAGAATGACGGATGATCTGCAACCGGATTTAGTGGCCTAATGATGGGGTGTACATGAGGAAGTGGCGGAACTGCAGAATTTATGGGAAATGGAGCTTGCAGAGGAACATGGTTGACAGCATGGGCCTTATTTTGAGGCTCCGTATTATGCAGCGAGGATGCAGAAAACTGGTCTTGCCCTAAGGCATTATGAGATACTACTGATGAGCGACCACCTGGTATTTGGGACATCAAGCCCGGCTGTGTTCCCTGAGAATGAGCTGGCCCAGTAAATATCTGAAGGTCTTGCTGATGCTGTTGAGTACCTTGTAACGAATGTATTGCAGGTTCGCTTGGAACTGCTATTATATTTGGCATTTTCAGCTGCACACACAAAATAATAGTTAACCGGACAATTATCTGAAAACACTATAATTGGTTTGACGTATTGTAGTGTATAGTATTGTATTCTATTGGAAAAGATAAATTAAACATACCACTTCTGAGGACACCATTCCAAGCATTATCTGCGCCTGTAAAAAGTGATGTAATTACATTTATGAACTCAAACATAAAGCATAAAGTCCCAAAGAGAGCGACAATACAAGGCCAGAAACCATCAGCAACCAACAGAGGAAGGGCAGTAAATACATATTATCAGGAAAAGAATTAAGTGTTCAACAAGTATCTCTACTGTCACTGCTCATCAAAGGGAAAACCCATAAAACTAAAATACTCAAGGCGAGTTAATTATTGAAGGATAAATTATGGCATATCACATCCATTTGATGTCTGACATTTGCAGTAAGTTGAAGTATGGGGAAATGGGTCAGATAATGTATTCGCACTGAGTACCTGAAAGAGGGCTTTTGGTAATTGAGGCCTCGTAATTAATAGCTGTCGAGCTTCTTCCCTGTTTCGTGTGGCCATTACCTATTTGCATAACAGGTGTAGCTTTAACATAACTTGTGTACGAAGCAGCGAAACACACAAAATTTTCAAATAGGTACCTTTAGCTCAGACATTATTTCATTCAATTGACTCCTAGACAGTTTGGCCAAATGAAATGTCAATGGATCGCTTGGTAAGGCTGACTGACCCTGTGAGTGATTTGGCTGCATTGCTGTCGGAGAAACACCTAGAGCACCATTGATGACAGTGGCAGCAGTCATGGCTATCTGGAGACCTAGTGGTTGATGCTGTGCAGAGTCTGTACTGATTCCAGGGGCACCACCATGTCTCCTGGGATCTGAAAGGAACAACAGGGAAGAGCATGAGTATTTGTTTGCATCAACAGAAAAAGGGAGGGAGCTTGAACAAACACTAACCAGCATTAGAAGCATGCCGTCCCTGAAATTTAATAAAAAAGCAATGTTTAGCAACTTCCTTATAATAAAACAGGTACATGACAAACAATGAGTAGTTATAGGCAGGTAAAAACACTGACCCAGACGACTACACATCTAAGAACTTGTGTACCAGACTCAACATCAAGTAAGGAATCAGAACATTTTCTTGATGACTACATAACTGAACACAGTGATAATATCCAGATTCCGTTCTGCTTCTGCTATAACCAATGTTTTGTTTGTGAATTGCCAAACTACACATTCTGCAACCAAAAGTTTGAGAAAGCCAGTTTTAGTTTATCCAAGACTACACATTTCTGTTCAAGGTTGGAACAGAAACTCCCAAAAGCAACAGGAGCTATTGATTCAGTTAAACAATTTTCCACTCTCTACATAAGGATGGAAATTAACAAGAACCCAAGAGAAAGTTCTGAATGCTAAACTAAGGATCAACCCTCGTTTATAAAATGCTAAACTTCCGTTCAATATTATATAAGCTTGCGGAAGAGGAGAACACAAGCCACTTTTAACCATCTTGGATTGTCATACTTGATACATTAACAAGTTGAGGCAGAACAACAACCTGCTCTCTGCCTCTATCCGCATTTTTGTCATTTTCAGCAAAATCTACTCGTAATTGCCGTCCATTGATCTCATAGCCCTGGAGGTTACGTCGAGCGCTTAGAGCAGTCTCTTCATCTTTATACTCACAGAACCCGTAGCCCTTTGGCTTTCCAGTTTCCCTGTCAGTAACTAATCTGCATTCCACAGGACGCAAGAATGAACAGGATGTTAAGGCAAGATAAACACTGTTGCATTACATTCGAATTACCAGAGTACATCATACATCTTCTTGGACGAGAACAATTGTTGCTAAAGATCCAGTTTATATACACAGGTAACTAACGAGACTGACCTGAAATTCACTATTAACAAAAACAATAGGACTGACCTGAAAGACACAACCGGCCCGACCTCTCTGCAGATTTCTATAAGCTGCTCTTCAGTAACATCATACGGTATGTTCCCAACTGCACCCGATTCCACACACACACACACACAAACGGGATGAAGCGAACTCCCCAAATCTCTCAACCAAATCCATGGCACTCAATCTCCAATCAACGCGGAAATATTTAAGACAGAGAGAGGGAGAGAGGGAGAGTACCAAAAACGCAGCGGTGTTGAGAAGAGGCGGCCATGAATTCTACCAAAAGGCGTAATCTCAACAGAGAGTGGGGAAGTAGGTGATGAAGAAGAAGGTGAAGCGCTGATGCTCCATCTTCTTCCACCTAAACGTAACGAATCTTCTGTGCTCAGTCGGTAGCAGCCGCAGCTTTTCCAATAACCAGAGGAATCGAGGTCATAAATCGCCTCAAATTGGCGGAGAAGCAGACGCAGAGAGAGGTTTTCCCCAAGGTTCGCTCGGTTGACGCAGAGAGGAAAGAGGGAGAGTGTGTGAGCCAGTGGTGGGAGCAGCTGTCGGGTTAGACCGACGTTACCGCAGCTGACGACGACGGCGCAGGCGTTTTTTCTCCACTTCAATTTACACAATATTTGCTACGATTTACTGATTTGGGTCCAAACAGGATTAGTATTTTCACTCGCCTAAAAGGCAGAATAGTTACAACTTTTTAATTTATTATCCAAAATACATATCCCTTTATATATTTTTTTTAACGTTGGCTATGGTAAACTATTACGAAAATGATATGACATTAAATTTGGTCATTTAAATTGCCGGTATGATGTTAGTGACACGGCTGATAACGTAGAAATTAAACTTGTGAGTAGTCAAAAATTGACATCAAAAGCCACATCAATGAAATGACATCAAGTTGCATACCGTTTACTACTACTCTTTTTAAGTTGAGCCGCTAATAAAAGTACCATTATGGTACGGGACTGCTAAACATCGCCCTAACTTTCGAGGAAAATCGCCCTAACTTTAAAATGTGAACAAAAAAATTACGAAAATACCTTTGATGTTGGCTTTAAATATTGAAGGACCAATGAAGTCTATTCGTACACTGCCCATTTGTTAATATTTTCTTCCTTGTCTTCTTGCCGGAGAGTCACCGGAGTTTTGCCGGACCACCGCTGTGATAGAATTTCGCGGATTCGTCGTATTCGTCATACGGTGAAGGTGAGTATAAAAAAAACTCGGAAAAAATGATCAAGCCGCCCAAACTGGACGGCCGGTCAATTTAACCGATTTTTGTCAAAATATTATATAAATTAAATATTTTATAAGCACATAATAATATTTATATTTTTAAAATTATATTCTGATAATGATATGATTAATTCTAATTTTAGTGAATTTTTTTCGTAAAAAATTACTTACTCGTCCAAACCGGACGGCCGGTTTGAAAACCAGCCGCCCAAACCGGACGGCCGGTTAACAAACCAGCCGCCCAAATCACACGGCTTGCTTCTTAGCTGGCCGTCCTGTTTGGGCGGCTGGTTTATTAACCGGCCGTCCGATTTGGGCTGCTCGGTCAATTAAATCGATTTTTATCTAAATAATGTAAAAATTAAATATTTTATAGTTACATAATAATATTTATATGTTTTAAAATTATATTGTGATACTGAAATAATTAATTCTAATTTTATTGATTTGTTTCTGTATTTATGGATGTTAATAATTTAATTTTAAATAATTATTATCGTAATAATGATATGTTTAATTGAATTAATTGATTATAATTACAGTTCATTACGTATGTTAAATAACAACTACTTTTTTCGTGAGTAGTTTTGTCTATGATATGCTTAATTATAATTTTGTAATTGTTTTTGCTATTATTTATGTCTAAGTGTGAATCTTAATTATCTAATTTCGTACTGATTATACGTTTTTCAATTATATCGTAATAATTTAATTTTAAATAATTATTATCGTAATAATGATATGTTTATTTGAATTAATTGATTATAATTATAGTTCATTACGTATGTTACATAACAACTACTTTTTTCGTTAGTAGTTTTATCTAAAATATGCTTAATTATAATTTTGTAATTTTTTTTGCTATTATTTGTGTCTAAGTGTGAATCTTAATTATCTAATTTCGTACTAATCATACGTTTTTCAATTATAACGTAATAATTTAATTTTAAATAATTATTATCATAATAATGATATGTTTAATTGAATTAGTTGATTATAATTACAGTTCATTAGTAGTTTTATCTAAAATATGAATATGATTAGTTAGATTAAATTATAATTAATAATTATGAATTTTAGAATTTTCATTCGTATTTTGAGAGCTGAATGTAAAACAAGTTGTCTTCAATTATTGCAGGTTACGATTTGCTGAATTTACTGAATGCAGCTATGAGCGATGCTGTAAGTTCTCCTTTGAATAATACATACTAAAAATTGTCAGACATATTATTATACGAACCGATAGATTTTCGTATTTAATGTGTAGGGAAATGATGAGGACGGTACTGTGCAATGGGAAAGTGATGATGGCGAAGAAGAAGAGATGGACTATAGTAAATTTTTTGAGAATGGAGTTCTGTATGAGACACGTGAAGCCGCCGGTGATGCGGCAAAAGACATCGCATTGATTTTAGGGTTTGAAGTGGTTAAAGGTTCGTACAAAAACAACCTGGTGAAGTAAAGAAGCGGCTTTATATGGTATGCAAGCACGGTGGTAAGGCCAAATCACAGTCGACGACATCGTTGTTAGGTTCCACGAAAATGACTACAACTTTTAAATCGGACTGTAGGTTCAAAGTTGTGCTAAGAGCAATACCCGTAGGGGTTACCTGGCGATGGATGATTGTGCGAGTTATGGACAAACACAAGCCTGGTCAGTGGAGAGGTTTCCACAACCACAAACTTGAGGCATTTCGTGAAGGGACTAGCCAACGAAATCAACTGACTGACGAGATGAAGCAGCTGATTAGACAGATGGAGGGAAATCAGGTGCCACCAAGGCGGCTAGCATGTTGAATGGCATGTACAACAGTATGATAACCATGAAGCAGATTTATAATGAAACTACGAAGATCAGGCGTGAGAGGTTAGGCGGCATGAAACCTACAAAATGGACAATCGTAGAGGCGACAAAACTGGGTTACTTCACTAAATTTACACTGGACGGGTCACGTCGTGTCCGTAACATTTTCATTTGTCACCCGGAGGCAGTTCGGATGGTTCATGCATGGTACTTTGTTGTTCTGATTGACTCCACGTACAAGACGAACTTATATAAGAAAGCAGTGGTTCAGTTGATCGGCATGACGCCAGTGAAAAAAAACTTCAACATTGGGTTGGCATTGGTTGAGGACGAAACAAAGGAGTCATATGCTTGGGTTCTCAGTAAGTTGAAAGTGGTGTTGGGTTCTCGACTTCCTGATGCTTTTGTGATGGATAAGGAGAGAGGTTTGGGAGCAGCACTGGCAGAAATATTCCCTTCTTCTCATCATTTGCTATGTATATGTCACATGAAGAGGAATATCGAAGCCAAAGTGACAAAGTTGACTTCGGACCGACACGTAGCCGAGAGTTTCGTAAAAGGTCCGTGGGGGAGAGTGCTGAATGCTGCAACAAGTCGAGGGTTCCACGCCAAGTGGAATGATTTGGTCAAAAGTGGGATTCAGCAAGAGCTGATTGATTATTTGACATTAGAGTGGCTACCTTGCAAGCTTAAGTGGGCTCGTTACGCCACTAATCAGGTATTTCATCTTGGTAACACTAGCACAAACAGAGTAGAAGCTGCGCACTCGTCATTCAAGACGTGGCTCCACACGTCGGTACACAAATTAGATGGTGTGTTTCGTGCATATCATCGATTGATGGAAGGGCAGGTGCTGGAGGTGGGAAAATTGTTAGAGCACTCAAGACAAAAAAACATTAATGCTTTGGGATCCGCCTTACGGTATGCTGAACACGGAAGTTAGTTTGTGGGCGATTCAGTTGTTGGATGAAGATCGGAAATTGGTACGGTCCTGTACGTGTGTTTTGCGCCCGACGAAAGGCCTTCCTTGTAGACATGAAGTACATCGATGTTTGGACGCTGGGCAGTTGCTGCAGAAAACACACTTGCATCGATTTTGGGCCACATTGGACTACCGTAGTCCTCCTGATGCTGTAGAGTGGGAAGATGAAGTTTCCGCCGATTACGACAATTGGCGTAAAACAGTAGAGGAAATTGAGAGTCAAGGGGAATCTGCCATTCGTGATTACACTCGCCTACTTTAGGGTCATTTGCACCCCGAGTATGAGGATGTTCAGGATCCACAGCATGCTGAGGTGCCCAAAGGCAGACCACGTAGGCGTCCGAATGCCAGAGAACCTTCAAATTTTGAGAAGGTTGCGTCAGAAGCAGATCGACAGAAAAAAACTGGTATGATTTCGGTTTCCAGCAAACATTGTTATTTTGTAATTTTGGATGTAACATGTTTAGGGTCACTTGTATTTTATAGGTGCTAAACCTCGAAGAAGTAATACGAATTTTCCCTACATGGCCTATATCCCTCAAAGTGTCAAAGAACTATTTTCCACCTGGTTTGACCCAGTTATGGACGGCAATTGCGGGTTTCGTGTATTCGCATCAATTGTGTATGGTGACCAACAGTCATACTCACAGATAAGGGCAGATCTCCTGAACCATGTATTTACAGGATGGCATTTCGGATTTGAAACCGTGTACGGTACGTACAATCAGACACGGGAATAGGTGGAGCAGAGGTTGGCTAGCCCTCATGGATCATGCGGGAACGATCACTGGATGTGGGATGCCGATCTGTTTGGATTTGCTTCAATGTACAACCGCGTTATCGTGGTGTATGCATCTACGCGGAGACCCGTTCATCTCCACACATATGGTTCTACGTACTTACCTATTTCATGCGACGGTCCAATTGAGCGACTGGATGCTACAATAGAACTCGTTTGTACCGGGAACCATTGTGTCCAAATACAGTTAGCCGAGGATGAAGCTGTGCGACCACTTCCAGGTTTCAGCCAAGTTAATCGGATGGTCCAGGGTGTAGAACGGATGAAATTATGGGAAACGCTATATGGAGCTGAACGAGCACTATTTGTACGAAGAGGTGGACATCATCCACCATTGTAAGTTTATGTTCCGGCTGCCACCTCTCCACGAATGCCTGAATAAGTGCAGTGTCTAACTGGGAAGACATAATGACCGCGAGGTGGGACAACCCCGATGCTGCTACCAAGTCTCATGCTCCCTCCGTCTTCCAATCAAAATCTTGGAGGGCTTTCACTGCCTTCTTCGAGGTGTACAACTTGAAGGCCGATGCGGGTCGACATGCCACACCCTCTCTGCACATGCAGTATGTAATATGCCCGCCGAAACTAGGTGCCGATGATCTTAGGCCCACTAGGTGCCGGCCCCTGAAGCAACCATGGCCCAACAGTGCTCGACTCGACTCCGACGGAACGAGTACACCTGCCACGTCTAGGCTGAACAGAAGAGGAACCCTGAGATGACCTGGTACCAGCTGCTGATGGTACATGCATAGTAGGCGGAGGGGGGGAGGGGGGTCAACTAAAAGATCTGGGTGAAATGGAGGATCATGCTGATTATCATCAGGCTGGTCATCGCCCAAGCTCTCCGAATCATCTCTGATGTCATCGATGTTCGGTGATGATCCTGCAGCGATACTATCTAGTAACTGATCTGCACTCTGCTGTGTCCCACCAACATCCGTAAATCCAAAGTCGAACACAGGCCCGGGAATGTTAAACTACAGCTCTAGCTCCATGACGCTAGGCTGAGCATCATCCCCACAACGTTGCTTCTTCTTCTCAGCATAATAATTTTCGAGATGTTCTTTCCAATCGGAAGCAGAAATGGCACGGCCCAGAAACCGCGGTAACTTATTCTTCCGTTTATTACTTATGTCCGACATCTTTATGAACTATCTATCAAATTTAAATAATACCAACTAGTATTAGTATATCAATTACCTATAACATATCATTCCAATAACTAATTCACATAATACACTACTTATCATTAACAACTCATAATGATATACACTAATATTAGTACGCATTTAGCGCCACTAATATACACTAATATTCCATCCAAATCTCAATTTGGACAGTTCATTAATTTTAAATTTTTTACGAATAAAATTATCAATTTAATCCTTTATGTTCTAAATTTGTATAACACTATTTAATTAGTCACATTTACATAAATTAACATAATCATCATAATGAAATATCATAATTTGACTATTTAGTTATTACTTTAAATTATCATCAACAAATTTTATTCACTGTAATTACTGTTTATTAAAATAAATAAATACTTAATTCATTCACTATCACTCTAAATTATCTTATTTAATTTCTAATATTTTAACTAATTCTATTTAATCATTAAAACAACAAACAAATAATGTGCTAATCTTAATTATAATTAAATCTGCATATTTAGTTTTAATTACAGTTTTATTTTAATTAATATCTATTAATTTAAATATTAGGAAAATGAAAAATTTTTTTTTTGGCCAGCCTTCCAAATCGGACGGCCCGATTCAAATCTAGCCGTCCGATTTGGGCGGCTACCTTTGAATCGGGCCGTCCGATTTGGGCGGCTGCCTTCGAATCGGGCCGTCCGATTTGGACGGCTAAAATCAGATCCGGCGTACCTTGCGGCGGCGGCAGGGGCGGTTTTTTTTCTTGGCTTTTTCGCGGCGGCGGTTACTACGGCGATGGCGGCGGCTGCGTCTTGATGAAGTTGGCAGCGGTGGTACGAACGGCTAGAACGAGGGCTTATTTTTTCAGAGAAAAATTTGTGTGGGATGGTGAAAGTATTGCTGAATGATTCTGTTCGCCGGTTTTTAATACGAAATTGAAGGGTATTTTCGTAGTTTTACTGTTTATGTTTTAAAGTTAGGGCGATTTTTTTCGAAAGTTAGGGCGATGTTTAGCAGTGCAGTTATGGTATGAGTTAGATAATCAACTTGCGGCTCAATCTAAAGTTGCCCAACGGCTAAATTATTAATTTTTTTATATAAAAACCCAACGACTAATACTTGTGGAGAAGGTTGATGGACAATGCATGAGTCTTCAGCTTGGGCCGCCAACTATTAGATGGATTAATTATCTTAAATGGTCCTTTATATTTGGCCCAAATTACAAATAAGGTTTCTACCTTTCATTTACAATCTCACAGTCCTCTTCGAATGTGAATATTGTAACACATTCATCCAAAAATGAATTTTCATCCAAATACTCTGTTAAATGTACCGAGTCAGCAATTTGAACCTCTTAAAAGTATTTATTTGGACTTCGACACATCACACAACCAAATTTCAATTTTTAAAATATTTGACCCGAAAACCCAATCCGGTTTGATTTTTCTGCAATTGTTCATCATCTTCCCCACACCCAAATCATCATTAATGCTTTTCTAAATCCAGTTTCATCTTCATGAATTTGATTCATTATACACATCTAGAGTACCGATTCTCTTACTCTACACATAAACTAAAATGTTGATTATAAGGGCGAAATGTTGGAAATATGCACCTGGGTTCGACCTTGGTATGATGGCAGCACCATGGACATGACCTTGGTGTGATGCCGGAGTTGGGACGGATGCATGAACTCACGGGAAACCTCACATTAGCTCAGAACAAGCTGGAACTAGCTGGCATAAAGCTCCTCTATGAGCTAGATGATGTTAGGGATTGGCACTGAAGCTCGTCCAGCTCAACCTTGAGCTAGATGTTAGTTTCACTAGCTGCGATGCTGAGCTGAGCTACAATGACGGTAGGGAGATAGGTAGTTGGGGTGGTTACTCCTTCTCCTAAGACGAATGAGTACACACCTTTTCGTGAGATTCAAGGTGGTTGCCTTCAAGTCTATCCATAGGGATAGTGACTCCTCATGGTGCATGAAATCGTACCCCTTTAGTCCTGGACCCATTTGCCTATATAAAGAAGGCAGTAGTGTGGGAGAACATACACAAAAAACGTTTATCCTAGCCTATGATTCTAAGTGACTCTAGTTTCTAAAGCCTAAGAACTTGAGTGGAGACGGTCCTATCCTCGGAAGGGATTTCTTGATACCCAAGGCTTGTAGGGTGGAAATGCTCTTTTCGGAAAGTGGTACCCACGATTCCGTCTTGATCGTAGATCTTATCCCCTATCAAAGCTCGAAGCATTGCTATTTAGAACCTCCTGATCTAACATTCGAAAAGAGTATTTGCTATGTCCAAGGTTGCAGCAATCAATGAAATGACAACGTCATTTGGCAAGCTTGAGAAGTTTGAAGGTGTGGTTTTTCGTCGGTGACATAAGAAGATGCATTTCCTTCTCACCACATTGAAGGTTGTGTATGTTCTCTCTACACCATATCCTCTGGAGCCTGAGGAGGAGACGAAGACGGACGAGAAGAAGAATGAGGAAACGGTACGGAAGCAACATAGGACAATGACGATTAAATATGTCGTGGCCATATTCTGAATGGCATGGCAGATTCATTGTTTGATGTCTATCGAAATTATGAATCGGCCCACGAGTTGTGGGATACGTTGGAGTCAAAGTATTTGGCAGAGGATGCTTCTAGCATAAAGTTCCTGGTTAGTAATTTCTTAAATTACAAGATGGTCGAGACCAAACTGGTCATGGAGCAATAAAATGAGATGTTTTGGATTTTGGGACAGTTTTCCCAACATGATATGAAGATGGACGAGGCCATCTCAGTGTCGTGTATAATCGACAAGCTTCCTCATTCATGGAAGGACTTTAAGCACCCGCTTAAGCATAGGAATGAGGAACTGTCCATAATCCAACTTGGAAGCCACTTGTGGATAGAGGAGTCTCTATGGGTGCACGAAGGTGGGAAACCAAAGGATTCTTCATCTGTACATATGACAGAAGAAGTAGAGCCATCTGCTCGATGGAAGGGGAAGAAGCGCCCCTGGAACAACACCAAAGGAGACCCTAACAAGAAAATGGAAGTTTCTTGTTGGACATGTGGGAAAGCGGGTCACTTCAAACATGACTGTCCGACCAAGAAGAGTCAGAATCACAAAAACAAGCAGTCTTAGAAGCCTGGATCGAAAGATCAAGGTGCTTCAACTTCTAAAGGTTGGTTTTTGAACCTTGATTTAGGTATTGATGTGAATTCGGTTTCACTAATATCAGAAGCATTCTATGTGCAGGATGATGAGGTGGCGTGATGGATTGACTCAGGTGCCAATAGACATGTATGCAAGGATCGTCACTAGTTCGAAACATATGTGGCATCGGATGACGATGCTGTTCTTCACATGGGTAACGAGTCAATGACCCCCATTGTTGGACGTGGATCGATGGTGTTGGAGCTTAGTTCTGGAAAATGCTTAGAGCTTAGAGATGTACTTCACGTCCCTAAGATTAGGAAGAACTTAGTGTCGAGTTGTATGCTTAATAGATATGAGTACAAACAAGTGTACAAATATGATAGATATGTATTATCTAAGGGTGGTGTGTTTATAGGCTGCAACCACTATAACAATGGCATGTATATGCTAAATATTAATACTACTATTAATGGTTATGCTTTCATGTTGGGTTCCTCAGACTTTTCCTTGTGGCATGCTCGATTAGGACATGTTAACTATAAACGTCTAACAAATATGTCAAAAGAAGGGCTTCTGCCCTTTTTTATGTCAATGCTGAACTATATAAAACTTGTATGCTCACTAAGATTACACGTCAGCCTTTCACTAATATCCAACTGAAATTAGTGATGCTTAAGTTGATACACAGTGATCTATGTGACTTGCATAACACTCCGACCATCAGAGGAAAGAAGTATGTCATCAACTTTATTGATGATTACTCTTAGTTTTGCTATACTTACTTGTTGCATGCGAAGGATGAAGCACTTGAGAAATTTCGTATGCTCAGAACCGAAGTTAAATTGCAACAAGGTATCTCGATCAAGGTATTTCAAATTGATCGAGAAGGGGAGTTCTATGATCCAACATACTTTGAAAGTGTTGGAATCATTCATGAAACCACTGCTCCATACACACCACAACAGAATGATGTGGTTGAGAGGAAGAATCAAACTCTTAAGAAGATGGTAAACTCGATGTTTTCATAATCAGGTTTGAGTAACGGGTTTCGGGGTGAAGCCATGCTTACAGCTTGTTATCTACTAAACTAAGTTCCTAACAGGAGGAACAAGAATACCCCATATGAATTATGGTATAAGCGGAAACCAAACTTGAGTTACCTTCGAGTTTGGGGTTGTAGGGCTGTAGTGAAGTTCACTGATCCTAAACAGAAGACGTTAGGTGAAAGAGGCATTGGTTGCATCTTTGTTGGATATGCTGAGAATTCAAAGGCATATTGGTTTTATGTTATAGAACCTAACAATGCACACTCGGTGCATTCATTAATCGAGTCTAGGGATGCCATCTTTGATGAAAAATGATTTTCATCGATCCAAAGACCAAAGGATTTGATATAAACATCAGATTTGATGTTGTCACCAAATGAGCATGTGCATGTCCCTATGGACGAGCAGACTTTACCTTGTAGGAGTAAGAGGCTGGCCTTGAAGGGTCTGTTGAATGCCAACTTAAACGTATATCTGATCGAGGGATGCAGGATGGAACTAGGATCGCAATACTTATACTGTTATAATATTGATGATGCCCCTAGTACATATGAAGAGGCTATGCGGTCGCAACATGTCACCTTTTGGAAGGAAGAAGTCGATGAGGAAAAGGATTCCCTCATGGGAAACAACACTTGGATTTTAACAGATCCCCATTGGGACGTAAATCGTTAAGAAGTAAGTGGATCTTCAAAAAGAAGATGAAAGTCGATGGTTCTATGGATAAGTTTAAAGCTCGGTTGGTAATTCAGGGTTTTAAACAACGACATGGGATTGAGTACTTTGATACCTATGCTCCGGTGGTTTGGATCTCGACTATTACGTTATTAATAGCTCTAACATCTATCCACGATCTGGTCATTCATCAAATTGATGTCAAGACAACGTTCTTGAATGGAGATCTCGATGAGGAGGTGTACATGGAACAACCGGAAGGTTTTGTTATGCCTGGGAATGAGCATAACGTGTGCAAACTAATCAAATCCTTGTATGGGCTTAAGCAAGCACCAAAACAGTGGCATCAAAAGTTTGATGAAGTTGTCTTGTCAAATGGTTTACGTTTAAATTAGGCAGACAAGTGTGTATATACGAAATTTGATGAATTCGGTAAAGGAGTTATCATCTGTTTGTATGTGGATGACATGTATAAGGATTTCCTATCATCAAAGTTTTCCATGAAAGATATGTGATTCTTGGTATTAGAATCAAACGAAATGGGAAGGAAATTTTGTTGAGTCAATGTCACTACATTGAGAAGGTGCTTACTAAGTTTGGTAGTAAAGGATGTCGGGAATTAAGAACTCCATTTGACACTAGTGTGAAGTTGATGCCCAACACAGGGATGGTTGTATCTCAACTCGAGTACTCACATGTGCTTGGCTGATTGATGTATGCCATGACAAGCACAATGCCTGACATCGCTTATGCGGTAGGCAAGTTGAGTAGATATACAAGTAATCCTAGTACTCATCACCGGCATGCAATAAGGTGAGTACTTGGTTACCTTAAAGGAACCATGGGTTATGGTTTAACATATAATGGGTGCCCTTCGGTTATTGAAGGGTACTCGGATGCAAGTTGGATTTCCAATATAGAGGATCACACCTCTACTACTGGATGGGTATTCTTACTTGGAGGATGAGCGATATCGTGGGCTTCCAAGAAGCAAACTTGCATCACAACTTTAACTATGGAATCTGAGTTCATAACATTAGCGGCTGCTAGTAAGGAGGCAAAATGGGTAAGGGACTTGGTCTATGAGATTCCATTGTGGCCGAGACCTATCTCGCCGATTTCTATCTTATTCGATATCAATGCTACCTTGGCTAGGGCATATAGTCAGGTCTATAATGGCAAGTCTTGTCATTTAGGGGTGAAGCATAGTGTTGTTCGTGAACTGATCACTCATGGGACAATCACTGTGCAATATGTTCGGTCTGAAAAAAATCTAGCTGATCACTTGACAAAGGGATTAACTAGAGATTTGGTTGCCAAATTGGCAGGATGGGTGGACTTAAGTCTGTCTAGTTCTCTAAACATAGGACACCCAAGTCCCCACCCAATTCCCCTCTTATACAATGTTAGAGGCTAAATTCAATGCAGAAAGCATATGGATGGAAACTGGAGCACAACGTTTGAACCATCTCGAAGGTATGTGCTCAGAAACCTGCGAGTGATAGAGGTTGAAGATTAACTTCTTAATTAATTCCTTGACAAAGTGTATACACAAGTACATAAGAAAGGAATTAACCTATGCGAGCATGGAGTGTAGCCACTTCAAGAAACTTGGACTTGGTTTTGTGTGCGCTCGTGAAAGGATTGGGACACATGGCGGTCAATAGGGTCAGGATATCGTAGAATAGACAGGACAAACTCTTGTGTATGTTATCTTCAGATGCTCAATTGAGTAGACGGGTTCAATCCATAGCGACACCCCTATATTCGAGTATTTTGGAATGTTTAATATACTAGATGGAAATTCAATCTTCGTGACATTTTCATTGATGCAAAGAGTTTACGGTTGGATATTTTTGTAATTTTAGCAAATTCACAGACTTCACTAAGATGGGGGAGAAATGTTGGAAATATGCACCTCAGTTCGACCTTGGTGTGATGGCAGCACAATGGACTTGACCTTGGTGCGATGCCGGAGTTGGGATGGATGCATGAACTCACGGAAAACCTCATATTAGCTTAGCTCAGAGCAAGTTAGATGATGCTAGGGACTGACACTGAAGCTCGTCCAGCTCAGCATCACAGTTAGTGTCACTAGCTGGGATGCTGAGCTGAGCTACAGTGATGGTAGGGAGCTAGGTAGCTGGGGTGGTTACTCGTTCTCCTAGGATGAATGGGTACACACCTTTTCGTGAGATTCAAACTCATTTCTGAGTTGTTTTCCCTCCAAACCCGTAGGAGTTCAAGGTGGTTACCTTCAAGTCTATCCATGGGGATAATGACTCCTCTTAGTGCATGCATTCGTCCCCCTTCAGTCATGGACCCCTTTTGCCTAAATAAGAAGACAGTAGTATGGGTGAACATACACAGATTACGTCTATCCTAGCCTATGATTCTAAGTGACTCTAATTTCTAAAGTCTAAGAACTTGAGTGGAGACGGTCTTATCCTCGGATAGGGATTTCCCAATACCCAAGGCTTGTAGGGTGGAAATACTCTCTTTGGAAAGTGGTACCCACGATTCCGTCTTGATCCTAGATCTCATCACCTATCGAAGCTCGAAGCATTGCTACTTGGAACTTTCTGATCTAACATGAAATGCTCCCCTAGTAGATTCCGTATGAGAAATCAAAAAGCATATTCATTCAATCAATTTAAAAATTTCAGATTTGGGTTTTTAAATCCACATGTAAAATGGAGTTTAAGGTTCCTACACGACTCTACAAAGCTAAACATTTTCGTCATGATGACTTTCTTAATGCAAGGCTGGGATACCGGCCGAGTTATGCCTGGCGGAGCATTCTTTCTTCTCAAGATGTGTTGAGAGCTGGTTATTGGTGGTGTGTTGGGGATGATAATTTCCTTAAAGCATTTTTTGAACCTTGGCTGCTGATCCTCTAGAAAAGAAGAACAAATGAATCCCGAGAAGTATCGGGATCGTTTTGCACTCGAGGTCCCTTCGTTAGACTTTACTCGACCTAGGTTTCATGGTTTGGTTCCTCGAATAAGGGAGATAAACTATCACTAAGCTATACCTTAGATGCGAAGAAAAGAAACAAAGTAACCTAAACTAACTAGAAACACACGATAGTGGCTAAAGAGGAACGATGCTACTTGGAAAGGAGTTGGTTCTAGCTCTAACTACCTAAAGGGTCGGGATGGACACAGAAGACACCGGATATGAAGATGAATCTCCACTAGACACTTGTAAGAGTTTTTTCTAGATAATAATCCTAGAAAGAACATACATCCAATCCAAATAGCAATAAAGAAAAAGTGAAAACAATCCAAACCCAAGTTGTCAGGTCGGGATGTACTAGCTTCGGCCTTCTCTTCGATCTTCTATTTTTCAATCCAATGCTCCTAGCTTCCTTGACCTTCAATTTGATCCTCGATTGTGTCTCTAGGGTTCTTGGAGAGGGAGATATTGAGGGAAAAATCTCACCCGAAAGGGTGGTGAAAGATGGAATGAGGGGTCTCTCTTCTCTCTCCTTGATGTTAGACTTATATATGAAGATTTTACTCGGTTTAGTCAACTTCCAAACCGGTCCCAAAATCATATTTTGCTTGTAACTAGCTTCACAAACCTTAGATTAAGCTCTGGTTCGTACAATTGGATTCGTAATCACACCGTATATACATCGGACATGCCCTTTCGCGCACGACATTTGGGTTGAAGCAGGTTTGAAGATGTGGCTTGATGGACTATGGCAGCAAAGCGGTACGTAGAACGGGTGGTTGTCTCTTATCCTTAACTAGTGGCTGATTTCTTTAAGAAACAGCTTTTTCCCTCGTCTCTGGTTTTTGGCGTGAGAGGAACGGTTGAGTTTGGAACTCGGAATCCAAGACTGCCACAATGGTCGTCCGTGCTACTTTGGCTGCACTCAAAGATTGGATTGCAGCTCATCCCCAACAACCAAGTCCACATGGCTCCTCATCACAGTATTGCACTAGTTGGCATCCGCCTAGCCCACCATGGGTCAAGTGCAATACTGACTTTGCTAGCTTCACTCACTCGGTAGCTTCGGGTATTGACATGATTTTACGTGACTCCGAGGGACTGATCATTACCTACTCTTCCAAGCGAATCCCCTAGTCGCTCCAACCTTATGAGGGAGAACTCACAACCATCATTGCGGCTATGGAGTGGACATCTCGTTTGGTTTTTCAGGAAGTAATTTTTGAGACCGACTCTCTTTCTACGTGCCAAGCTATCGCCAACTACAAAGATGACTCCACCGAAAAGGCCGCTTGGCCCACAATTGTCATCCGTTCCTTTCTTGTAACACCTCATGTAAGGTTGTGTTTGTTAGGAGAAGTAGAAATCGAGCTGCTCACGAGCAGCTAGCTCGTCGCTCGCATTTTATAGCGTCGCCTACTCCAGGACATGCTACTCCGAATTGGCTCTCTGAACTCAATTCACCTATTTGCACGTTGATTCATTCATTCGAAAAAAGGTTAGAAATCAACACATAGAGGTATTGTTTGTGATTTGACCCAAATATAAGGCAACATATAAATCACTTTTTTTGGGGGATAAATTGGGAACATATAAATGAGTTAACCCTGTTAGATGAGATAACGTTAAATAATTTCAAAGCGGTAAGAAGAAAAGATGTGATCAAAATAAATTTGGCCAACACAGTGCAGCCATTAGAAGCAGAAAACAGTACTCTTCCCTTATTAGGCAGAAATTGATAGAGATTCCATGTCTAAACATGTTCATGAACAATAATAATATCATACCCACCACAACCCTCTCTTTCTTTAATATATATATATATATATATATATATATATAAATCTCCAATCCAAATAATACAAATACAAACATGAACATGCTCCACACGCAACTCACTTTTTCCCCACCATCTTTCCCCACCCCCACCACTATCCTAATATAGTATCCCACAAAATACAATAAATATAGAAAACCAAATTAGTAGACAAAAGATAAGGAAGAGAAGAAGCAACGACCCTCATCAATTAGCGACCCACTCACTCAAACCCAACCCCCTCATTTCTTCCTTCTATTTCTTCTTCTTCTTCTCCTTTGCCTTCCCTCTTTTTTCCCTTCTCAACATCCCCAAAATGGATCAATACACCTTCTACGACACTTCTTATTCTGCTGTCGCTAAATCTGCCCGTGCCCTTTCTTTTTCGTCGTCATCCTCATCCTCCGCCTCCTCCTCTTTCTTCCCAGACGATTCTCCTTCCCTCCCTGAAACCCCTCTCCATTACGCCTCCGCCCGCGTCCCTTTCTGTTGGGAGAAATGTCCCGGCATTCCCAAGCTATCCACTGGGTCACTAATTCTCACTGGCGACGACAAAAAACCTACCGAGCGGTCTCCAAACAATAGCGACGGTAAAACTATCTCCCCGTTAGTAAAGGTGCTTCCACTGCCTCCGCCGGCTTCTTCATCAAGAAGGTTCAATTTCAACGAACCCCGGATAATTAGGAGAGCTCAAACGTTCTCTGGATCAACCCGGTTAGCCCGGAAGGATCCATTTTTCGCGGCATTGATGGAATGCTCTAAAGACGGCGAGGATTATGATGATCGGGAGCTTCTGAGTGGTGGGCATAAGGTTTCTAAGAGTATTGGGGACCGCATGGGCTTTGTCGGGATATATAGTTCTTGTAAACGGACATGTTCGGTGTCGGAGTCCATCGTCTACCTCCCCAGGTCGTCGGGTCCCGCACGGCCGTCGTACGATCTCCTCAATCGCCGGCGGTGAGTTTGTATAGACAACAGTAGTGTGTGTAGGCAGCGTTCGGCGTCATTTAGGGGAGAATTGTTCGTCTCTCATTGGTCATCGTCAGCGAAAGGTTCTCGCTTTGGTTCCAATTATTAAATGTTTTATTTGTTTTTATGTAAGCATCATGTGTATTATTGCCATATGTGAGCCTGGGAGGAAATATGAAACATGATAATCTGATACTCCCTCATTGTAGGAAAAGGACACAGGTTATTTTACTACTATTAATGTAACATGTATTAGCATTTCGATACAAATCATTGAGGTTTGCTTTGCTTCATTAAACCAATGCAGAGCTCGTACTCTACCGTCTCACTGGCAGGAATATACGGTGTGCCGTCGTTGGACCCATCTTCCAGTGATAATTAGACAGTTTGCTAATGGAGATTTAGTGACCAAAAAAGGCGTTTTGTCTTCAGTATCAGGTGGTAATTAGACAGTTTGCTAATGGAGATTTAGTGACAACTTTTAGATATCTATCAAGTTGTTGTATTGAGACCGATTTCCAATTTAAATAGAATCAATAGATACTTAGATATTTCTGTTTGTTTCTCTCTTATACTCCCCCATTTGGAGATACCTATATAAAAAACCCAAGCAACATGATGCCCTGTACAAAGATGACGAAATTACTGTGGTGCATCCCATGAAGGCCAGGCTAAAAACCTATATGGGAAACTATTATGTTATTAATTCATGACAAATAAAAAACGTTGTTACCAGTAGTGTTTAAATGAGTGTTTACTATTATAAAAAAAACTGACTAAAATGATGGTATAGAGATAATTACCTTAATTAGAAGAAAATCCTTTCAATTGGAGGAATATTAAATTTTTATCAACTAAAGAAAAAAAGAGTGCCGAACCCTGGGGGGCGCCCAATCGAACGAGTTCGACAAAAGAGGGACGGTTTTATAAGAGGTTTTGGAGAGAGAGGCAAATAATTTGTATGAATCTGCAACAAATCCGGTAAGGTATTGGATTTGATTTCTAACTTCTAAAAATTATTTAATTTAGATACAATTTGGGTCGAATACTATTTCACAATTTGAACCATTGGATTAAACTTCTATAATCTAATGGTTATAATTAGTATTCTAACCGTTAGTGTCCTAATAATATCATATTCGTACTCGTAAAATTGATAAGGATATTGCAATCTAACTTTGATATAACGTAGATCATGTATCGTACAATTTTCATAAAAGAAAGAAGGAAAATGATAGATGTTTTGCAATTTAATTAATAGTTTATATAATAATTAGTTTTTTCTGCATCATTCTGTTATGAATGAAAAAATCGTGAACCAACCTAAAGTATATTATCGGCCCTTATATATAATGGTCAATGAACGAACCACGTACACGTACAAGATTCAACGACTCTTGTATTTCTTTCATCCGGATATTAATGCTATCTCACCCTGTAACTCCACTCCACTTAAACCAATTGGCTAATTAAACATATGAAGTCAAATCAGAAAGCAATGCATTGTCATTATTCACCATTAATTAACTATATAATATGGGGTTAGAAATTGGAATAAACGACAGATAAGAAGATATATATTATAGATCATTAACTGACAAAACATAACCAATAATCGAAGTTTTTGCGCTGTAATTCATGTGAATCGAAGTTGAGATTGTCTGAGGCTGGGACTGACAGTGAGTGAGGGTTACGTTAACCAACTTTTTCCATGTGATCATCAGAGTCAGTAAAACCTCAACTAATTAGCATATCCATCAAATCCTGAAAGCTTCGTTTGCTGTAATTGCATGCCTTACTCGCCCACCACCAATTGATAACATGATCCCGAACTATTGACCTTATTAATGTTCCGATTTTAGAGGGTAATTTCGCCATTTCAAATTTTGTCTACTCCAACTTCAGAAGCTACTCTCGAGTCTCTACCTAACATTTCTCCTTAACTTTTCTCCAATCACATTTTGACAAGTACATCCCCAACCGAAATCTCACTCAAATTCGAAAACACCTCTGAACCCTAAAAGTACCACTCATCATAAACCAATTTGATTTCTACGATTGGTTCACAAATACCATTATTATCACCACTCATGAGCCAAAAAAGGCATTCCCAGGGGCGAAGCTCCATGTGAGATTGGGGTTGCATGTAACCCCCTTAGTCGAGGCATCATCGGCCGACTTCCAAGAGGATTTCAAACGGGCCACGCGCCAGACTCTCTTAGGTTTAATTACAGAATTTCCCTGCATACGGAGTGCCTTTTTTTTTTGTTCTGAATGACAACGCTTTTTCAAATCATTTACCTTCTGCATGTCTTTATATTAAGTATAGCTCTAACGTGTCAATCACGAAAACATATTGCAAGGGGGCATTTAGAGATTGTTGAAATCTCTTGATCAAATTATTTTTCACTCGCAAATCACAATACTACTGAATCATTTTCAATAAACATCTCCTAATTTCTAAAGCAGCATGCATGTATAATATGTATTAGCTCCCATCTTTGAGTAGTATCCCTCAAATTGTTTTTTGATATTACATATCCATTTGGATGAATATAACACAATTATATCATGTGATTGGGTATATAACAAAATTATATATCATATGAGCTTAGAATCACATGAGTTTGTTGTGGGAGCTGATGCACCTGACGTTGGGTGCAAATGGGGGGGGGGGGGTTGACAATGGACGATAACCCTTTGGAGGATATATACAATTACATAACCTTTTTGTTCGGATAATTAGCGGCATAAATTTTATATCATCAAAAGTGTAATCAAAAGATTACAAATCAAACATTCAGAGGACTCGCCCCTAGCCGACTCGATAGAACCACGCGGTTCGATCCATGCAATACTTGCGGGTTCACTCATACCATAACTTGATAACTGGCATACAATAACTGAAATGAAATATCCTCAATACATAAGTAAAATGACAGCGGAGAATAAACAGAGCATCAAAGACTCGAAATCATCAACTAAACATCATAGAAAAATATTCCAAACATGGAAAACATCCACTCTAAAATAAGTCTGTCAAACAACTAAAAAACATGAAAAACTGTCTGAAAACGGTGAAAACAATGAAAGAGATAGCTGAAGTCCTCCATCGTGCTCCCTTCTTAGGCGTCATTGTCTCCTGAAGTCCCAAGGTTGGTCATGCATGAAGAAACGTACCGAGGGCCAGGGATAAGCACTGAGTAACTAAATCTGAACGTGAAGAACTGAACTAGTAGCCATCATCCTTAACGTTAGCCATCCCTAGCTATGAGCGGATAGCCTCATGGTGGATCAGCCCATGAAACTACCCTAGAATACTGTGAGAGCAGCCGAAGGCTTGGTCGTCACGTCAGTCTAAACTCTGACTGTAACCTGGGGGATCGCACAATCCATGGGGTGGGTGACCAATGTATAACGTGAGCTAGTCTATCTAGTCTTGATTCTTAATCCTAAATAAGAACTGTGAATCACATGCATAGTTCCTCACTATGAGCTTATGCTCAAATCATAAACAACTGTCTGTGTAGTAGATTACACGCTACTGCACAGCCTGAAATACTCAACTACATAACACAACTATCTGTGCAATAGATCGTATGCACTGTATAGTTCTGAAAATCCAAACAAGGATTCCTGACAACTTATTACAATTCTTCGCATAAAGCAAAAAAGTAATCCTAACTCTTACCTCTGAAATCTTTCCTCTGAAGATTATGATACAAAGTCGTCTCCCTAGAGTTCGGTTGCCTGATTCGTATGACCTAAAAGGATCAATCGTAGGATTGAAATCCTAAAACCCCAATTCCAAACCTGTTAGGATTTTCCTACAAAGGATTCAACACAAGGATTGAGAAAGGAGGAAGGAGGTAGAATACCTTCTGAAGCTTCATCGATGATCTCTAAGCCTCTCCTACTGGTATGAGATCGATCAACAAGTCCCTTTTTTCTTTTTGAGATAAAAGAAAAAGAATGATAGCAGAATAATGATAAATGAAAGAGAGAAGGACTTTGTTTTTGAGAATTTTGATTGTGATAAGATTTTGGGGATGATTAATTAATATTTCAATAAAATTAGAATACATAATACGGGTTTAATGGGTAACCCGGGTCCAACCCGAAAAAATTGGGTTAAAACCCGACCCTATCCGGTATTTAAATAGGCTGGATTTGGGTTTGCATATAACGTGACTGGGTAATACAATTAGTAGACCGGTTAGATGTTAGACCGATGACGTGAAATTTCAATATTTACAATTACCACGGAATTACTATCCACATGGGTAATCCATATTTCCAATCTCGTTCATTCATATCTTGATAAGGTGTTTATATAATCTGGAAAGGTAGTGACAGGAGTGCTCACAAATATAGAATCAACTATAACCTCCTCACACTGCTCATTAGAAATCACACTAACCCATGTGGGCACATGCTTAGTTGATGAAGAACAGTTTTCATCACCAGCTGAGTAAACCCTCAAAACCAAATTTCTAGCTAAGCTTCCCAGCACAACTGACATAAATCCAGTCCCTGCATCACATAACAGTTTCTCACTAAGCTGGGGGCTCATACTGGAAAATCACGTGAAATTCCAACGGTCAAAGTACGAAACAAAAGTCAACGAGTTGGAGAACTCGACCTACTTTGTGAGTTTAGAGATTTTGATATTCATATCACAACGGATCTACTCCTAACACTCGAAGCAATCAAACATATAGAGCAAAAATATAAGGAACACAGGATTCGTTAATGCAGTCTAGAGAATAAACTCTCCTAATCATCGGAGCCTTAGAGAGGGAATACTTAGCCTAAAAACATGCACTACTAGCAAAAGCGTTCAGACCGATTACAGACATGATAGACTTTAACCTAAACCCTAAGAACAATAGGCAAGAAGCCAACAAAGAATCAAATAACAGAGAGAATAAATACGAAGGGTATTGGCCCCTTTCAGGCTGAGAACATCTCGTAGAGGATCCAGGAATCGTGAACTGGTCACGAAAGCATCAAGGCATCACCAGATCGTCATTGCATGCTTCGTTGTCTCGCGAGGGTTGGGAGGATTCTTTAGGCTAGGGTTTCTGTGAAGGATTATAGTGAGAGAATGGATTGACTTTTGCTTCAGCTATTAGGCTTTTATAACAACGTCCAATTAATGAAAACTTCGCGTTTTATTCACCTGCAAAACTGAAACAAAAATCCGACGGTCTAATATCTAACCGGTCTACTAATTGGTTCTGATTCGAGTCCAGTTCCAAAAGTATTATAACATTTACCCTTCTAATCTCGTTGCCATCCAAATCCTAGCTTCTACCACAATAATGCATCTTTTGACTAAACAATAACCTATCATCATTGACTCAATTTTTTGTTACTTTAGCCCACATCATTGATGTGGAAGTAGTCTCTACAAAAAGTTAATGTATCTCTAGGAACCACTTTAGTACCAAAGTCTGCTGGGTTCTCTTCACCGGCTATTTTTTCAGGATTTTATTTTCAACCTCATCTCGAATGAAATGGTTCTAACATCAATGTGCTTTATTCTTTCATGACATACACGATCTTTACACAAATGTAAAGCACTCTAACTATCCATGAAGAGACTTGGCATAGCAACCTTACCTTTTATCTTTGAAAGAATACTGTTCAACCAAATAGGCTCTTTGCGGGCTTCAGTGGCCTCAGTAGAAGATAAAGCTACTTGTGATTTCATGCAGGTATCAAACTTATTCAACAAAAAATGTGATCAGGAAAGTCTTATCCAAAAATTGTTTCATATAAATAGTTTCCTTAAGATCACCATGCAAGAAAGCAGTTTTTACGTCCATTTGTTCTAATTCTAACTCATACACATGAATCATAGAAAACAACAGTCTCATGGTCTTTTATTTAACCACATGAGCAAATATATCATTATAGTCTATACCCTCCTTCTGAGTGCATCCCTTAGCAATAAGATGAGCCTTGTATCTAGGAGGATCACGAGAAGAAGAGCCCTCTTTTGTTCTATATACCCATTTATTATCCATTATCCTAGCATCAGCAGGTTTCTTAACTAAGGTCCAGATTTAATATATATCCATAGACTGATATTCTTCTTGCATAGCAGGAAACCAAAACTTTGACTCAGCTTGCTCAAAGGTTTTAGGAGTAAAAGCATCAATAGACTTAGACACATAGATGGAAAAATCAGCAACATTAGAAGTATATCCTTGATTAGAAATCTTAACGCTAGGCTCTCTATCCCTAAAAACTTGATAGTCATTCGAAAAATTCAAGTTTTGAAGATTCAAATCAACAGCAAGATCAATATCAAGGTTAACTGACGGGCAAACAGAGCAAGCATTAGAATCAGACTGAAGGAGAAGATATACTTACTGACCCCCACCGAATTTGTGAGTCATTAGACTTCTGAAGGGAAGAATTTTCCCTTGACTGGGAGTGCCCTTCTGAGCTAGTTATCGGATAGTCATTTGAAGGACCAACATCAAATTTATCCTCTTTGGCACCATTGTCAGGATCTTCATTCTCATAAGGAGTATAGAATTATCCTAATGGAACAGGATCAGAACCTGCTGACTCGGGTTTATCTGCACACTCAGGGGAACTCATTAATCGATTTTTAAAATGAAAATTCGACTCATTAAATGTGACATCTCGAGAGACAATGATCTTGTATCCATGAGGAAGTACAAGAAGTAACTTGCACCCTTTTACTCATTCAGGATAACCAAGCATCACTACCTTTTGAGCTCTAAGATTTAGCTTTCCTTTAGAAAATTGAGAATAAGCAGTATAACCAAAAAGCTTCAAGTGACTGAGACTAGGGGGTTTCCTCGTCTAGAGTTCCTGAGGCGTTCTGAATCCAACAAGATTGAAGGGAGACCGGTTTATAAGGTAAGCAGCGGTGGTTACTGCTTCATCCCATAAATTGGACTTCATGCCAGAACTGATGAGCAAGCACCTTGCCTTCTCACGTAAGGTTATGTTCATCCGTTCAGCAGTTCCATTTTGTTGTGGAGGACTGGGAACAAGCAACAATCTCTTAATGCCATATTCTTGATAGAAAGAGTTGAAAGCATTATTATAAAACTCAAGACCATTATAGTTTTAAGGCATTTTACTGAGAGACTAGTTTGAGTTTCCACTGGAGTTTTGTAGTTTTTAAATGACTTAAAAGCTTCTTCTTTGGTTTTTAATAATCTGACCCGTACTTTTTTTGAGTAATGATCAATTATGAAAAAAATACTTTCTTCCACCAACAGTGGAGACGTGAGATGGACTCTAAAGGTTAGCATGTAGGAACTCCAATACTTGAGATGCATTATAGATTGAGTTGCCAAAGCCGTGTCTGGCTTTCTTGCCAAAAACGCAATCCTCACAAAAACCAAAATCACAAGGGTGTTTATCAACAAGTGAGTTAACCCAGTTTGACCTGTATGATCTAACCGATTATGCCAGAGTTTAGTATAATCCTTATCACCATGCTTAACAGTTCCAACAGTCACGTGTAATTCAGGAATGCCAACTACATAGTATTATCCACCACGTTTAACACTCCTAATCACAACATGACTATTCCTAATCACATCTTTAATACCATTTTGAGTACTTATCTGACAACCCATTTCATCAAAGATTAACTCAGATAGCAAGTTCCTATGCAGACCAGGCACCCATTTCACATTTTGAATGATTTTAGTAACCCTATTATGCATTCTCATCGAAACAGACCCAACACCCTTTATTCTAAGAGTAGTATGGGCCCCTAGCATTACTTCCTCCATCAAATTTATCAAGAGAAGAGAATAAATGAATAGCATGGGTAGCATGAATGTTACAACCAGAGTCAAGAATCCAATCATCACAAACATTACTGCTACTAGCGACAAGAAGCTCACAGGGATATCCAGCACAAGACTCAAACAGATTAGTATAATCAAGGTTATCCTTAGCCTTATTCTTTTCATCACGGATAATTTTATATAATCTTTAGCATAATGACCCTCTTTATCATAGTAGAAACATTTTATTTTAGATTTTTCACCACTGTTTTTACCATTTTCATGTTTATTCTTAAACTTCTTAGACTTCCACTTCCTTTTGCCTTTAGCCATAAGAGCCGCAGACTTATTCTCAGGTTTTTCCCTTACTCTCAGATTTAAACACTTTAATAACTTCATATTTCTGTATTATAGCCTGAGAGATTTGATTGACAATAAGGTCATCTCTCCCTTATTGAATAACATATTTTAGAGTATCAAACTTACTAAACAAAGCATTCAAGAGAATCACCGCTTTGAGAGTCTGCTCGATTTTATCACCACAACAATCTAATTCTTATGTCATTTTTAAGAAGGAATCTTAGTTTACACCAAAAGTCATGTTAATATCCATTTTAAAGGCAAAACACCTATGCAGCAAAGATATCAAACTGGGAAGGGACTTAGAAAAAAATAGAGTATCCAAGGTATTCTAGAGCTCAAGAGGGTTAGTAATACTGACAACCTAATGAGGTATGTCGTCAGAAAGCCAAAAAATTATTTAGGAATGAGCCACTTCTCTTATCTCTTTTTTTTTTCCTCAGATCACTAGTTTCTGTTGGCCAATCTATGGAGACTGCAACATAGCACTTTTCGTTAATCAGGATCGCTTTCATCTTCACCTTCCAGATGGAGTAGTCGGTAATTCCATCAAAAGGTTTCAATCGGATGCTGTCTGCCATTGTATAATCCCTTGAAAAATAAGAATAGTAAAAAAACAAGGTTAGATAATAATGAATGGGAACAGAAAATAAGACAGGCCAGTGTAACAAGATCGAAGACAGCAAGGCAAGATTTAGTACAAGAAACAGTCAAACGATCAAACCCTAATAACATGCAAGGAACTCGAGCAACTAGTGCTCTGGTACCAATTTGATATTCGTATCGTAGTGGATCTACTCCTAACTATCGAAGCAATCGAATATAGTGAGTAGAAATATAAAGAACACCATATTTTTTAACGTTGTTCAGAAAGTAAACTCTCTTAATTAGTAGAGCCTTGGAGAGGGAATGCTAGCCCAAAAAGATGCACTACTAGCAAAGTATTCAGACCGATTACAAACACGATAGACTTCAACCTAAACCCTAAGAACAACAGGGAAGAAGCCAACAAAGAATCAAACAATAAAGAGAAGAGATACGAAGGGTATCAACCCCATTCAGGTTGAGACAGTCTCACAGACGTTCTAGAAATTGTGAACTGGTCACTAGAGCATCAAGGCATCACCAAAACGCTGTTGCATGCTTCATCTTCTCAACTGTTGGGAAGATTTCATAAGGCTAGAATTTGTAGCAATTATCTATCCTTTAATGCATGATTTTTTAGTGACTATTAGTATGTTTGAGTTTCATTCCCATATGATTTCGTGTTTTGGGATCAATTGTCTAGATCCGTTCACTTGGACCATTTCGATCCATTTGATGTTTTCTTTGTAGTATTTGTCACCTACAGGTACTTCGGAGATAGGTGATCTGATTATGAAGCCAAGGACGTAAAGTATAGCATGATTGGAGCTTGAACGATAGAGTGAGAAAGGGAATAGAGGAGCCGAGGGACTGCACACCGTGCACCCCTAAATCAAGATGAAAATGTCGGCCTCAAATCGTAGGAACGGCGTGCACCCCTGCACGCCATTCCACCCTTTTTGCTCAGAGGAAGTCTGGAGAATAGGAGGTGCACGACATGCACCACTGCACGCCGTTCCCTTCCTTTTGCTACGCGGAAAGATTGAAGATAGGGAGGTGCACGGCGTGCACCCCCCGATTTTAGCTGCTTCCTATAAAATGGCAGATTTTGAGGAAAGAGAACATTCTGCCCCAACTTCGTTTTTCCTCGATTTTCCCTGAGTTTTCTCTGAAAAACCCAGCACCAAACCTCCTCTTGAAGCTAAATTGAAGATCCAAAGGAGCTCCTTTCAAGTATTGAAGATAGGATTGAAGATAGAAGACCAAACACAACGATTGAAAGAAGAACAAGCCGCTATCTCTCTGATGAGATGATGGTTAGGGTTTCTTTTGATTTGTTTTCTTCTAGCATCATGAGTAGCTAAATCTGTATAGATTCTTGGTTGAGATGTAGGAATTCAGCCATGATACCTGTTTCAATGTTTAAGAACGACGATTGCGGATTTTGGATTGTAACGAAAGATTGCCTCGTTTGATTTGTTTTCGATCTAATTCTTGTTACGGCTAAATTAGGTCAAATTTATGGAATCCTTTGTTCATGATCGACTTAGGAATTTGTAAGATTATAAATCGAGGATAGAATTAAGTTATCGGTGGGGTAAGCCGATAACCTAACTCTACCTTTTGTGTTTTTTCCAATTTTAAACGATATTCATCTTGTAATTAGCGGGCGCTCTGGTTTGCACCCAATGGACCAAGTGTGGTGTAGTTATCAGTAGCTTAGGGGTTGATGGACCAAGTTAACGCTATTTTCAATTACTCATGAATTCTTTTAATTCCGGAAGAACACCTTATGATTTTGTTGAACTTCTCAGTGTTCATTACTGGCTAGCCTGATTAAGGTTATTTCTACCTTAGTCGGAAAACTAGTAGTGGTAATCCGCATGCATGATCTTGCCACAGATTCATACGACTGATAGGAGGATTCGTTTTATTCAATTAAAGTCCATATTTGTTCGTTTTGAATGCATTTAAGAAGTTGAGCTTGATGACTCATCTCTTCCTAGAACTCGATTTCTCTATTTGAATCAACCTTTAATTTGTTAGTTTAATTTAATCATTAGTGTAATTAAAATAAAAAACTAATTATTTCAGTCTAAACTGTGTTGACAAATTCGAGTAGAGGCATAACGAGCGGAACCTTCGGATACAAATGACACTTGTGTTGTCAGAATAACTTCACAGTTATTTCGGCGATCAAGTTGTTGGCGCCGTTGCTGGGACTTCTCTCGTTCCTTCGAAAGGACTTAGTCGGTGCCGATTTACGCATTTGACTCCATTTTAGAATCTGTTTCCCCATCTTTTTGTTGTTGTTTGGGTTTCACTTTGGTGTGTTGTTTTTTATTGTGCAGGAGTTAAGGTTTAGTTTAAAAGACGGTTTAGCCGAATCCGTGAGCGACAACGGAATCTGCAAAGCAATCTCACACCGCCTCAACTTGTGCTCTCTCCTCAACATCAACCCATCCTCAACTTAGAGATTGTGCTACCAGTACCTTCACTACCTCATTCACCACTCTCAGCATCCTCCTCATCACCAACGGTATCTTCTCATTCCAATTCTTCAAGCGAAGAAGAAGATTTCGAAGAACCAATCATAATGGGAGACGTAACCCAAACACTTGGGGACTATGCTAAGCCTACACTCGCATGTACTAGCTCAAGCATAGTTCCTCCACCGGTTGACAACCGGAATTTTGAGGTGAAGACCCCATATGTCCAGATGGTATAGTAGCGACCATATTCAGGCAATGATCATGAGTGCCCGAGTCAGCATCTGAGACACTTCACCGAGATCGTGGAGCTCATGAAGTTCAACGGGGTCCATACGGATGTGGTTCCCATGAGGCTTTTCTTCTTCTCGCTCCAAGGGAAGGCCAAAGATTGGTTGGAAAACCAACCGATCAACTCGTTTCGGACATGGGATGTTTGTCTAAAGCATTCCTATAGGAGTTCTTTCCACCCTAGAAGACATACGCAATCAGGGCGCAGATCAGTACCTTTCAGCAGAGATATGGGGAGCTCTATCACGAGACTTGGGACCGTTTCCAAGCCTTGTTGTACTCCTGCCCCCAGCACAACATGGAGGAGTAGACTCTAGCAGACATATTCGTGTGTGCTCTTGAGTATGAGAACACGCGAATGATCAACCAAACTGCTGATGGTGATCTGAAGTCGCTTACTCCAATGAGGTGCCTGCAGCTATTTAGGGAAATGACTGTCAAGACTAAGATTTGGGCGCGAGAATAAGCACTGAGGAGCTTACAAGCACCAGTTGCTCCACCGTCATCAAGCACGCCTCAGCAAGCCCTCGACGACAACTCCGACTAATCTCTCCATCTTCTCCATTACAAGGTTGATGCATTGGTGCATCAAATGAACAGCATGGCCTTGCCCAAGACACCAGTCAAAGAGGCCGCACCACCTCCCAAACTTCAACTACGGAAGGCAGTGATGGTGTACTACTGCTAGGGTTATGGACATGATGTGTCAACATGTCAACTCTTTACAGAATAAGCTGCTCCTGAAGAAGATGTGTAGAATTTTGAGCAAGTGGATTATGTCCAAGGGGGTCAGAATCAACAGGTTGGGTACAGTGCAGGTGGTTATCAAAATAACTTCTGACTCAACCAAAGTCGATACTACAATTATCCACGGAACAATCAAGACTACCGGAACTATCAACAAGGTTTGGGACCTCAAGGGCAAGTTCCTAACCAACTACAGGCAGCTCCTCAAGGACAAAGACCTCCACGACAACCAAATTTCAGGTACAACCATGGTTTCCAAGGAAATCAAGGCTACCGTCTGGAAAATCAGAGGGGTTACCCATCCCAGGGACAACATCAGGGTTTCAAACAATAGGGGTATCAAGCCCCTCAAGCATCTCCTCCGGGTTTCCACCAGCAGCTGCACCTCAAGTTGGATCTTCATCTTCAGTAGCACCTCCAACAGACAACAACGCCATGCTACTTCAACTCTTTCAGAACCAACAGACTTTCATCCAGAACCAACAAACTTCTGTCAACAAGTTGGAAGCTCAAATGGAACGCCTCCTCTCCATTCGACAACCAGGTACCTTACTTGAAAATACTAAGGGGAATCCCAAAGGTGAATATGCTGAATTGAAGACCATCACTACTAGGAGTGGAACAAATAAATCCCATTCCCGTAGTAGTGAAGCCTCCCAAAGCGGTTCCCCCAAAGGTGGTTGCTAAAGATGGAGTTCGCAAATGAGAATGCAGCTAATGATAATGAAGATGGACCCAAAGGGACTGAAGAAGAAGTGCTGTCGCATCCTGTGGGAAAGGGGCCAACAAAGACCAATGGAGCTAGCTCTAACTCAAAACCGGTTTTGGCACCTTACAAACCAATGGCCCCATATCTAATCTGGCTTGATGCGGATTCTTGAGCCAAGAGTTTTGCCCTATTTGTGTAGATGCTAAGGGGAGTACGACTCACCCTTCCCTTCACTGAAGGCATTGCCAAGATGCCGATGTATGAAAGATGTTTGAAGGAGATCTTCACCAACAAGAGGAAGCTCACGGAAGCTGCCAATTTCACCCTCAACGAGTAATGTTCAGCAATAGTCTCCACATTCATTCCGACCAAACTCAAGGATCAAAGAAGTTTCCATATCCCTTGTAGAATTGGTGAATTAGACATTGAGAAAGGCTTAGTTGATTTAGGTGCTAGCATAAATGTAATTCTGTATTCTGTGTACAGAGCACTAGACCTAAATGAGCTCAAGCCAACTAGGATGAGAATTCAGTTAGCAGATAAGTCTTTGAAATATCCTAGAGGAGTGGTAGAAGATGTCTATGTTAGAATTAGAAATTTTGTGTTCTTAGTTGACTTTGTGGTGGTCGATATCAGAGATACTGATTTATCTCTTATCTTGGGTAGACCATTCATCAATAGATCTAAGGCAATCATAGATGTATTCGAGGGAACTCTCACCTTGCATGTTGACAAGGAACATGCCACCTTCAATTTGACTACAAGTATGAAATTTACTCATGCTCAAGATGACATTGATTTTGATGAGGTTGCATTTGAGGTTGTGGATGCCATTTCTTCGGCTTTTCAGGTTAATGGTTTGTTTGATCTAGATACCTTGGATTCGTCCTTGAGTAATCAACTGCTGCAGGAATCACTTGACGAATAGGGTTTTGACATAGATCAGACTGAAGGTCAAGCAGAAGTTACTCCGCTCATGGGAGTATCTAAAGTGAAGAGGACATCATACGAGGAGCCGCCCGAGCTTGAGCTCAAACCGCTTCTAGCTCATTTGGAGTATGTGTTCCTTACGGAAGGCTCCAAATTATTGGTCAACATCAACTCGTCTCTCACACCGGATCAAAAAGAGAGGTTGGTGACTCTTCTCCGACATTACAAGGAAGCGATTGTGTGGTAAATTTTAGATATCAAGGGCATAAACCCTAACTTTTGCGCGCATAAAATTTTGATGGAAGAGAACTTTCGTCTGGTAGTTCAGCCTCAACGGAGACAGAATCCAAAGTTGCAAGAGGTTGTCAAGAAGGAAGTTGTGAAGCTGATGAATGCTAGCATCATCTACCCCATTTCAGACAGTGAATGGGTTAGTCCGTTTCACGTGGTTGCAAAGAAAGGAGCTTCACAGTGGTTGAGAATGAGAAGAAGGAACTCATCTCCACCTGTACTGTTACCGGGTGGAGAGTTTTTATTGATTAAAGGAGACTGAACAACGCCACCAGAAAGGACCTTTTTCCGCTCCCGTTCATGGGCCAGATGCTCGAACGCCTCACTGGCCATGAGTATTTCTGTTTCTTGGATGGGATGTTGGGATACTTCGAGATCCCGATAGCTCCGGAGGACCAGGAGAAGACGATGTTTACTTGTCATTTCGACACCTTTGCATATAGAAGGATGCCATTTGGATTGTATAACGCCCCGCCACTTTTCAGAGATGTATGCTGGCAATCTTTGCTGATCTGGTGGAAGACATCATGGAGGTCTATATGAATGACTTCTCAGTGTATGGGGATTATTTTGATTATTGTTTGCAGAACCTGAAAAGAGTGTTACAGTGATGCGAAGAAACCAACTTAGCCTTGAGTTGGTAAAAATGCCAGTTTATGTTGCATTCACCATCACCAATGAGAGCAGGCGTTCTTTTGAGCTACTCAAAGAAAATCTCACAAGTGCGCCAATCCTCACCTCACCGGATTGGTCTCTCCCGTTTCACCTGATGTTCGACGCTAGTGATTTTGCCTTGGGAGCTGTTTTGGGACAAAGAAAGGGTAACCGCTTCCACCCTATCTACTACACCATCAAATCACTGAACGATGCCTAGAAGAACTACACCACCATAGAGAAAGAGCTGCTAGTTATGGTGTTCACAGTCGACAAGTTCAGAACCTACCCGGTGCTATCTCACACCGTGGTTTTCACGGACCACACGGCTATTAGGTACTTGATGAGCAAGCCATATGCTAAACCACGCCTTCTCCGATGGATCTTGTTGCTGTAAGAGTTCGTCCTAGAGATTGAAGACAAGAATGGCTCCGAGAATGTTGTTGTAGACCACCTCTCCCGATTGATGGAAGAGGAGCTATGAAAGCCTGATGGGATTCCCATTCAGGAGTGCTTCCCAGAAGAGAGACTCTTCATGTTTGTGAAAGGACCATGGTTTGCAGACATAGCAAACTACCTCGCCACTGGATCCTTCCCAAAGGACGTCACACCACAAGGGAAGCAGAAGATTTTGACGGACATGAAGAACTATTTTTGGGGCGATCATATCTCTTCCGTAGGGGTGCAGATCAGATTATTCGACAATGTGTGCCTTACGACGAGACCAATTCTATCCTTAAACACTGCCACGCCGGGCCAGCCGGAGGACATCTCGGTGCAGACCGCACTGCCCATAAGGTATTTGATTATGGTTTCTATTGGCCTGATGTCTATAAGGATAGTTTTGATTATGTCAAATCACGTGATAAATGTTAGAGAACTGGAAACATCTCTAATCGGGATGAGATGCCTCAAAATAATAACCTTGTATGTGAAATCTTTGATGTTTGGGGGATAGACTTCATGGGGCCATTTCCTCCATTTAATTGCCTCAAGTATATCTTTATCGCAGTTGACTATGTTTCTAAGTGGGCAGAGGCCGTGGCTCTTTCCACTAGTGATGCTAGAACCGTAGGAGTTTTTTTTCTTAAGTTGTTCTCTTGATTTGGAACACCTTGTGCGATCATTAGTGATAGGGGCACCCATTTTCAGGGTTAATTCGACCGGTGTGCCACCGTTTTGGTGTCTCACACTGGTTGTCTACTGCCTATCACCCTCGGACTAGTGGGCAAGCTGAGGTGACGAATTGAGAGCTAAAACGTATTCTACAAAAGTCCGTCGACCAATCGAACAAAGATTGGCCGAGTAAGCTTGATGACTCTCTGGGCCTATCGTACTGCGTACAAGACACATATAGGGACCACTCCCTATAGACTTGTGTATGGCAAGTCTTGCCATCTACCGGTCGAACTTGAGCATCGAGCTTACTAGGCTTTAAAGTTTCTCAACATGGATGCTACTGCTGCAAGTGAACATCAAAATTTTCAGATACATGAGCTAGAGGAGCTCCGTCATCATGCTTATGAGACCTCAAGGATATACAAGAAGCGAACCAAAAAGTACCACGACTCCCAATTACAGACTATCAAGGAATTCAAGGAAGGAGACCTCGTCCTCCTTTTCAACTTGAGGCTCAGACTATTTCCCGGAAAGCTGCAATCCCGATGGAGTGGTCCATTCACCGTGACGAAGGTCTTCCCTTATGGGACTATAGAGGTAACAGCGTCACCCTCCTCTGAATCTTTCAAAGTGAACGGTCATCGTTTGAAACTCTACCTAGTTGGTGACACTATATGTGTTGTTGACGAGGTGGATTATTTCCCACTTTGAATTGCTCATGGGAGGCCGTTTAGCTAAAGACGATAAAGAAGCGCTCTTGGGTGGCACCCCTTGCGTATCCATTGTTAGAATAGTGAATAAAAGACCTTAGACGATAATTTGTGAGTCTTTTATTGTGTGTTTGGTTTGAAATTTGTGTTTGAGTCGAGTCTTGAATCATTGATCGTGTCCTTGGTGATTGTTAATGCAAATTGAACGCTAGGAGAGCTATATTTGTTGGTTATTGTATATTGAAATTGCTGGAAATCGAATAAAAATGTTGTTGAGAAAAACACCCTACACGTCTGGTTTTCAAAAATCTGCGGCCACTAAAGTGAGGAACGGCTTGCACTTGTGCCCAAAATCACCCGTGATCTGCGTACCCCAAACCAGGGCATGGTGTGCACCTCTGCATGCCGTGCAGCCTGTTTTCTCCCGTTACCTGCGCCCAAATTGAGGAATGGCATGCAGGTGCACATCCAAATCTATCAGAAACCCGTGTACCCCAAAATAGGGAACGACGTGCATACCTGCACGCCGTGCACCCTGTTTTGAATCCAAAAAATCCCTTTCTCTCTCCACGGGTTTTCCTTCTTTTTCTCTCCTTCCCTCCTTCCCCTTCCCCCTCCCCGCTCCACCCCTCTCCTCCTCTCCTCCTTCCCCCGCTGCCGGCCGACCACACCCTCTACTCTTCCAAACCGATGTCCCTCCCTCCTCCTCCTCCTCCTCCTCCAAACATCCCTACACCCTTCCCCTACCCTTACGGATTTTCAACAGCGGTTGAATTTTTTAGTTCGGCCAAAATTTTGAAATTATGAAATTTCAAGTTGTTCATGCATTCATTGTGGTCCTTGTGCTTTGTTGAGGATTTCCTATGCCTATGCCATGTTCGATTACCCCCGCATGTGTTGTTCCGATGCTTACATTATTTATGCTTATGTGTTGAGTAACCGAAATTGCGTAGAGGTTATGTCGATTGGATGTAAGGTGGCCTATGTTCTTGATGGTTTGATGCATTGTTTGATGTTCTTGGAAACCGTTTATATGCTACGTGTACTTTTTTTCCATTGTTTAATATATTGTCTATCTTGTGTTGGAGCTTGTGTCACTAGTATTGGTTGTTATGGTAACCTATCGTGAGATAGTTGCATTTGGTGGATGTCCTTTGTGGTTACTTTCTTTCTATGCCTTATGCCTTGCCCTTGTTCTTCATTTCACAAGGTCGTGAACACTTTAAGTGCGGGGGGGGGGGGGGGGGGGGCATATTTTCATATTGGGGGATGTTGGGGATATTGATAGAATGCAATCTTGTGCGACTTTTATTTGTGATAGTTGTGCAGGATGAACAGAAATAAGACACCCGCCATAGGCCTAGGGAAAGTTACAGGCACTGCAAAGATGTCGCAACCAACCCCTTCCAAAGAGCCTTCCTCTGCTGAGACTAGTCCACCATTATCTCCACCACGGGCTTCTGTTTCTAGCCGTCCACAGCGGGCTTCAGCTTCACCTTCGGCTAATCGTTGCAGTTCACAGCTTGCTTCTCAGCGAGAGAGGACATCAGATCCCATTCCAGCCGTTGCTACTGCTCTACCGAGTCCAGAGGTGGAGCAGGCGATCTTTGACTTCGAGCGAGTAAGTGAGTTCGCCCACTGATACGGAGTGTATCGGACTTCGGCGATTGCACCACAGGGATACCTAGACTTCCAGACCTTCATGGAGGAAGGGTGGAGAACCTGGCTAATGGCATACTACTAGAGGGCAGGTATTTGGCCGCTTGTACGGCTCGGCGATCAGGAGCTTCCGCATGCCACCAGGGAGTTCTACTCCACACTGAAGATAGCGAGGTACACCTATACTCAAGAAGCGGGAGGCATCAAATTCCAACTTGGAGGTCGACCGTTCTCCTTTTTAGTGGATGGGCTGGCAGAGAACATGGGTTTCTATACCCCGGAGCAGGTGGCCAACCTGGAGGTCATATCACTGGCCACCATGGATAGGAAGCCAGCTCTGAAGCCGATGGAGTTCGGGAAAGACATCGCTCTGGATAATGCTACCTATTCTACTCAGTCCTCGAAGGCGTACGATACCGAGGATGACGCTTCTTCACCTCCTCTTCCGTCGCGCCATCACCGCTAGGAAGCCGTCTAGCAGCGAAGGAGAAGTAAACTCCACAGACTTGTGGCTTTTCTACTGCCTAGAGAACGTAGTGAAGGTCCATCTTGGGAACTTGGTCGTAGGCCTGTTCAGGCACATCTCCGAGCAGAAAGGAGTTGGACTTCTGTTTGGGGGAAGCTTCATCACACGGCTGGTGCGAAGGCTTGGAGTGATGGACGCCTTCAGGGCTGACCAGCTGTTTCAGCGCGGGTTTTCTATCACAGTTCAGACCCTCAAGGAGCATGGAGTCCCCAACCGTCTGGCTAAGATAGTGCAAGAAGGGCCAGATGTTAGAGTGGGAGAAGGAGCAGACTTCCCTCCAGATACTATGGAGACTCTTGCAGCACAGATTGAAGGGCTGTAGATGAATGTTAGTGACATTCTTGAGAGTCAGACCTTCCTCAGCCAGGACTTCCATCGGTTTGACGGTCATAGTAGAGCTGCTTGGGATAACCTGGACCAGAGGACTGAGAGGATTGAGAGCGAGGTGCGAGGACTCCGCTTGGACTTCCAGGACTATGTCGCCGAGAGCAGAGAGGTTAGAACTCATCAAGAGCGATGAGACGAGTAGTTTGCTGAGGCTCAGGCTCCGCAAGGCCAATGGATCCAGCAGCAGGGACACCATATCACCTACATCCACGAGCAGTAGCATTGACAGAGTGGACACATGTCCTACTACCAGGATAGTTACATCACGAGGGCTCACTACCCACCTCCATGGCCAGCTTATCCACCACCACCACAGTGGCCGGAGTACGATTCATACCCTCAGTTCCCGGGGTATCCTTACTCTCCGCCGGATCAGTGATCGCTTGGGACGTATCATGACTCAGACTGTTGTTTTTTTATTTTTATTTTGAGACTATGTCATTTGTCTTTCTTTTTCTTAATTTTTTTCTTTGGCCTGTATAACGGACGATAAGTTTGGTTGCATCTATCACTAGTACTTTGTTTGTGTTGTGGTTGGCAGGTTCCGAACAAAGGTTCTATCACATCTCACCATCAATCTTCGTTTCATCGGTATCACCTTCTTTTTTCTCTAATGTGACTTCTTGTGAGGATAGTGTTGAGAGTTATGGGATGACTTAGGATGCTAGTATTTCACTTGATTGCTTAGATTGAATCCTTGTCATTAAAAATTTGAAATTCCCTCTTAAACTTGAAATTATGGATGCAATTGGACACATGTTTAGCGTAGTATTACTGCTTGAGAGTGAGTAGGATGCATGATAGATTATTTTAGGGTCGCCTCCCATTTTTCTTGAAACGAGTTTAGAATAGATTTATGAACTTGGTAACTCGATCTTGATGTCTATCAACTTGTGAACAATTAATTCCCCTATCGAGTCACTCTAGTTTTTTAAAGTCATATTTGACTAGATGGTCCGAATAAGGTGCAAAAGGGGCCAATGTGCCCAAATTGTTATGGGGTTCAGTTGCGATTCAACACACTGGTGACTTTGAGTCTGCCACCTGTAAGCTAGTCCCTTCAGGCTTCTCTTCTCACCTCTTCCTAGTTGTGGGTCGGGGTTTAACGGGTAAACTCGATCTATGTGGATGAGAGCCTTAGCGCGATCTGGGTCGCAACTACCCCCATTTGGAAAGATACCCTCTAAAACTATACCAAAAATTTGAAAACTGAGTTTGCAATTAATTGAGTAATTCAATTGACTCACATGTGTTTAGTATATCATGTATAGTTAAATTGAAAAAGAAGAGGGGAGTGCTTTTAATCAAACACATTATTGAAGTAAGCACTCCCTCACTTAGGAAGGGAAAAATACCCGACCAGGACTATCTGTTTCGAGCATACCCGACCAGGACTATCTGTGTCGAGTGGTACTAACTATATGCATAAGTTTGTTTTTCATTTGGATTAGAGAACTTGGTAATTATAATTGTGCGGTTTGGTGATCTAAAATGTATTCTTTGCATCGTGAAGTACGCTTGAACTGTTAGCATGTGGTTTCACTTTCAGCATGTTTAGAGTTTGTTTAGAGTGCAAAAAGTAAAGTTGCTTGAGGACAAGCAAGGTTTAAGTGTGCGGGGATTTGGTAAGGCTAGAATTTGTAGCAATTATCTATCCTTTTATGCATGCTTTTTGAGTGACTATCAGTACGTTTGAGTTTCATTTCCATATGATTTCGTGTTTTGGCATCAAGTGTCTAGATCTGTTCACTTGGACTGTTTCGATCCATTTGATGTTTTCTTTATAGTACTTGTCACCTACAGGTACTTTGGAGATAGGTGATCTGATTATGAAGCCAATGACATAAAGTAGAGCACGATTGGAGCTCGCAAGGGAATAGAGAAGCAGAGGGAATGCACGCTGTGCAGCCCTATATCAAGATGAAAATGTTGGCCTCAAATCGTCGGAATAGCGTTCACCCCTGCACGCCGTTACGCCCTTTTTGCTCCGAGGAATTCTGGAGAATAGGAGGTGCACGGCGTGCACCACTGCACGCCCTTCCCTTCCTTTTGCTACGCGGAAAGGTTGAAGATAGAGAGGTGCACGACGTGCACCCGTGAACGGTATGCACCCCTGCACGGCGTGCCCCCCTGAATGGTGCGCACCCCTGCACGGCGTGCACCCCCCGATTTCAGCAGCTTCCTATAAAAGGGCAGATTTTGAGGAAAGAGAACATTCTGCCCCAAGTTTTTATCCTGAATTTTCCCTGAGTTTTCTCTGCAAAAACCAATATGAAACCTCCTCTACAAGCTCAATTGATGATCCAAAGGAGTTCTTTTCAAGAATTGAGGATAGAAGACCAAACGCAACGATTGAAAGAAGAACAAGCCGCTATCTCTCCGGTAAGATGATGGTTATGGTTTCTTTTGATTTGTTTTCTTCTAGCATCATGAGTAGCTAAATCCGTAGAGATTCTTGGTTGAGATGTAGGAATTGAACCATGATGCCTGTTTGAATGTTTAATGTTGAGATACGACAGAATAGTTATTATTATTATTTGTCCCTTTTCTAGCATGTCCTGATTAGGAAGTTATTACCTATAGATATAGTAATAGAGTCCAATAAGGACATTCCAATTTTGGATAGGAAGTTAGTATTATTCTATTAAGGGTAATAGTCTTTTCCTATAAGGACTTGGACTCTAGTAGTATTTTCCTACAAGGACTTGGACTCTAACCCTAGTTGTACAACTCTATTATAAATAGAGCTGGTTATCATTTAAGATTAATAGAACAAGAGGATTATTAGCTCATATTTTGACATGGTATCAGAGCCTGGTTGGAACCCTAGGACCTCCTGCTCAACCACCGACCAACTCTCTCTCTCTCTCTCTCTCTCTCTCTCTCTTAAACTTCTTACTCCTGGACAGCAACCATGACCAGCAGAGTAATCAAGTTCGAACAAGTTGGTGAGGTTGTGACCAATGAGACTGGTGCAAACACAGACGTAGACACTAGACAGAGTCACACCAACAGCACAACGCCACTATATCCTCCGGCCAATGAGTTTGAGTTCGGAAATGTTAGTGAGGTTGTGACCACTGAGACTGACGCAACGTAGATGTAGATGCCAGCCAGAGTCATATCAACAACACAACGCCTTCGTATCCTCTGACCAATGAGGTTGAGTTCGGACAAGTTGGCGAGGTCGTGACCACTGAGACTAACGCAAACACCGTCGTAGATGCCAGCCAGAGTCACACCAACAATACAACGCCTCTGTATCCTCCGACCAATGAGGTTGAGTTCGGACAAGTTGGTGAGGTCGTGACCACTGAGACTGACGCAAACGCAGACGTAGACGCCATCCACAGTCACACCAATAACACAACAGTTTCGTATCCTCCGACCAATGAGTTTGATGTCTTCATAACGCCACACAAACTGAATGACGATAATTATGTGCAGTGGTCGCAATCACTGGTGATTCATCTTATGCACAAAGACAAGGAAGGCTACATCAATGGAGATCTTCCTGCTCCTGCTTAAATTGAATCCACATACAAAGCTTGGAAGATCAACGACAAACTTGTGAACTCATGGTTAATCAATAACATGGAGAAGAACATAGGTGAATTGTATCTCCTTCACAAAATAACAAAGTGCTATGACAACTGCAGAAGACACGACCACATCTATGAAGAGTGTTGGGGAATTCATGGGAGACCCACTGACCAACTGACTCAACAGAGTCAGAATAAGGCAAATGGGAAACCCAAACGTGGAAATCTAGCAGGAAAAGGAGAGGTAGGCAACAGTTCGCAAGACTCTTTTTCAAAGGGACAAATCGAGCTCTTGGAGAAGATGTTTACAACATTTGTATCCTCCTCTGCAGACAAATCTGTTAACCTAGCGGTAAGCAAAGGTACTTTATCTTATGCTCAACAGAGATCAAAATTGGAACCTCGTTCTGTAAAATGTGTGTTCCTAGGTTATTCAGCTCATAAGAAGGCCTATAAGTGTAATTCACCCCAGAACCGTCGTATCTATCACACTATGGATGTCACGTTCTTTGAGCGAGAACCTTACTACACCCCTGCATCAATTCAGGGGGATAACGGCCAGCAACAACAACAAACACTGTCGACTCAAATGGAATTACTGCTATGGGATACTATCTTTGAGCGAGAAACTTGCTACACCCCCGCATCAATTCAGGGGGATAATGGTCACAAAGCAACAACAAAAACTGCCGACTCAGATGGAATTGCCGCTATGCGATATTATTACTCCTGAAACTGAAACTGAAAGTGAGGATGCAAGTAAGGTTACTGGAAAGAATACTAATACTGCAGCTCAAAATCAGAATCAAAATGATTGTAATGAGCATCCTCAAATCACTCAAACTTACCAACGACGAAATAGAGCAGAAATTCGAACTTAGAATACTATTCACGTTGATAACTCTCATGAAGAGGAGTTGATGGTTAATCATCATGAAGAAACTATGATGGGAATAGAAGAAGTGCCAACTGCTGAGGATGATGGAGACTTGTACCTACCGATAGCCTTCAAGAAGGGTTTTTGTGAATGTACTAAGCACCCCATCAGCCAATTTGTAAGCTATGAAAGGTTGAGTACAAACTACAAGGCCTTCATAACAAATCTGGATACTATTCAGGTACCTAGAAATCTGCAGGAAGCAATGCAACATCCTGAATGGCACAAGACTATTGAATGTGAAATTCGAGCTCTACGGGAAAATAAAACTTGGACTATATTGCAGCTACCTCTCAGGAAGAAGACAGTGGACTGCAAATGGATCTTTACAGTTAAATATAACGTTAATGGAAGTGTAGAAAGGTACAAAGCTAGGGGGTTTACTTAGTCTCAAAGCATAGATTATAAAGAGACATTTGCTCCATGTGCCAAACCTAACACGATACGAGTTTTACAGTCTCTTGCAGTCAATCTCGATTAGCCATTGTTTCATTTGGATGTGAAGAATGCATTTCTGAATGGACACTTGACAGAAGAAGTCTATATGAATTTGCCTAAAGTGTTGGATAACAGGAAACCAGGAATGGTGTGTAGATTGAAAAAGGCTTTGTATGGGCTAAAACAATCTCATAGAGCTTGGTTTGAACGTTTTGAAAACTCAGTAAAGGATGGAGGCTACAAACAGTGTCAGAATGATCATACATTGTTTGTTAAGCAAAGTTCTGAAGGCAAGATTTCTATTTTAATCGTCTATGTAGATGACATAATCATCACTGGAGATGATGAAACTGAAATGCAGACCCTATAGAGCAGATTGTCAAATGAGTTTGAGATCAAGGACTTGGGGCAACTGAGGCACTTTTTGGGGTTGGAAGTGGCAAGATCCAAGACAGGCTTGATTGTGTGCCAACAGAAGTATGTCATTGACATTGTCACAGAGACAAGCCTCCTCGGATGCAAGTCGATTGACACCTCGATGGAACAGAACAAACGGTGGAACCGTGAGATTGATAGTAAACCAACTGATAGAGAAAGATACCAAACTTGGTTGGAAAGCTAATCTATCTGGCTCACACCAAACCAGACAGAGCCTACTTTGTGGGAATTCTAAACTAGTATATGAAGGAGCTTACAGAAGAACACATGAAGGCTGTGATTCGAATTTTGAGGTATCTAAAAGGCACACCAAGAGTAGGCCTGAGATTCCAAAAGCATACAAGTAGAGGAGTGGAAGTGTTCACCGATGCTAGCTGGGTAGGTGAACTCACTGATTGTCGATCAACGAGTGGCTACTACACTTATGTGTGGGGAAACTTTGTTACATGGAGGAGAAAAAGCAACATGTTGCGGCCTGAAGCATTGCAGAGGCCAAGTACATGGTACTCACACTCCGAGTGTGTGAAGGGCTCTGGCTAGAGAGACTTCTGAAGGAACTACAAGTTGAATCAAGGGGTCCAATTCTCATGAGAACTGACAGTCAGTCAGCTATGAGTATTGTTAAGAATCCCGTGCATCACGATCAGACTAAACATGTGGAAGTAGATAGATAGTTCATCTCAGAGAAGGCAGCAAGTGCTGTTATTGAAGTCGCGTATGTTCCCTCCGCAAAACAGACAGCAGACATACTCACAAAGGCTACCTCTCGAGAAGTCTTTGCAGTATCTAAGGAGCAAACTTGATTTATACAATGTCTACACCAAGCTTGAGGGGCAGTGTTGAGATTGCAGAATAGTTATTATTATTATTTGTTCCTTTTCTAGCATGTCTTGATTAGGAAGTTATTACCTATAGATATAGTAATAGAGTCCAATAAGGACGTTCCTTTCATGCATAGGAAGTTAGTATTATTCTATTAAGGGTAGTACTCTTTTCCTATAAGGACTTGGACTCTAGTAGTCTTTTCCTACAAGGACTTGGACTCTAACCCTAGTTGTATAGCTCTATTATAAATAGAGCTGGTTATTATTCAAGATTAATAGAATAAGAGGATTATTACCTCATAATTTTACATTTAAGAATGACGATTGTGGATGTTTGGATTGTAATGAAAGATTTCCTCGTTTGATCGATTTTCAACCTAATTCTTGTTACGGCTAGAATTAGGTCAAATTTATGGAATCCTTTGTTTATGATAGACTTAGGAATTCGTAAGATTATCAATCGAGGATAGAATTAAGTTATCGGTGGGGTAAGTCGATAACCTAATTCTACCTTTTTTGTTTTTCCAGTTTTAAACGATATTCATCTTGTAATTGGCGGGCGCTCTGGTTTGCACCCAATGGACCAAGTTGGGTGTAGTTATCAGTAGCTAAGAAGTTGATGGACCAAGTTAACACTATTTCCAATTACTCGTGAATTCTTTTAATTCTGGAAGAACACCTTATCATTTTGTAGAACTTCTCGGTGTTCATCATCGGCTAGCTTGATTAAGGTTATTTCTACCTTAGTCGGGAAGCTAGTAGTGATAATCCCCGTGCATGATCGTGTCGCGGATTCATACGAGTGATAGGAGGATTCGTTTTATTCAATTCAAGTCCATATTCGTTCGTTTTGAATGCATTCAAGAAGTTGAGCTTGGTGACTCATCTCTTCCAAGACCTCAATTTCTCCATTTGAATCAACCCTTAATTTGTTAGTTTAATTTAATCATTAGAGTATAAAATAAAAAAACAATTATTTCAGTCTAAACCGTGTTGACGAATTTAAATAGAGGCATAACGAGAGGAACCTTCGGACACAAACGACACTTGTGTTGTCGGAATAACTTCACAGTTCTTTCAGGTATCAGGATTCTTTACGCTAGCGTTTCTGTGAAGGTTGAAAGTGAGAGAATGCGATTGACTTCTGCTTCAGTTGTTAGGCTTTTATACCAGCGTCCAATTAACCGAAACTCCACATTTCATTTACATGCAAAACTAAAACTAAAACCGGACGGTCTAACATCTAACCAGTCTACTAATCAGTTCTGATTCGGGTCTGGTTAGAACACAATTATAACAGATTTGCTTCAAGCTATAGGGGATTTTGTTAGAATCTGACATTAGAAAATCTTTCATATCCATAAAAACAACACCCATCGTCTCGATGGAATCAGACACCATCTCAGCAGCGGAAGCCAAAGCTCCAGCAAGTTACATCAACCTCCGTCGCTTCTTAACGACGGAAGGCAAGTTATAAACCTTGTAAGTGTTGTAACTAGAGAGGCCGATAACTGCGGCCAAATACAACCACTTCTTTTTCCGCCTGTACAGTCCCAACCCTTTTGCCTTCACCAATACAAGATCCATAACCTCCAAGAACCCTCAAGCGCCACAAAGCAAAATTTCCAATGACGAGGTGGAGAAATAAGCGACCGATCGAATAAATGAGGTGGTTAGATAATCAAAAGATACAATTCGTTTCTATGGTTCTGTTCTCTGGTCAATTAGTCCAAGGATATGGGAGGAAGTCAAAGTTAGAATCAAATTAATAGCAATCGTTTCAAAATTACAATAAGGAAACTAATCAATCCATATTATTAACGAATTTTTTGGACAAGGAATAGATTTTCATTCAGTAGAGTGGACTTATGAATTGAGATATCGTGACGATATTATCTCGCCGGAATCGAGAAAAACGGAAAATCCCGGCGGTTTGTGGTGGTAAAACAAAATCAGGCCAGCGACGTGGACAGGTGGAGGCAAGTGATTGGATGAGCTTTAAATATGGTGGAGCCTTCCCATTAAATCCACCTATTTTTCCTTTATTTTAAATTTTAAATCTACGTGGAAATAAAAGAGAGTCTATATTATAAGTCAACGTCGTCAAGGCCAAAATAAAGGAGGGTTACCTAATGGGAGTTGTCTAACGCTGCAAGCCCTAAAACGCTAGCCCCTGGTTTCTATCGATTTTTATCTTCTGTTTTCTCTCGTATAAGAGCAAATTTCGTTTAATCTTTGTGAGATAGCTTGCAAATCCTTTCCCTCCCAAACACCACTAACCGTTCTTTATTTGCCACCTTCCCTAGGCTCAATTTTAATGGTTACGAACGCTGATGCTGCAGTGATGGAAAGGGATGTTGAAGTACTCGGTATCGAAGATCGTGAGGTGGATGAGGTGGCTAAGACAGAGCTGGTTCTGGATTTAATGGAGACGGGCGAGACTACAAGGTCCAATCCATCGAAATCACCAAGGAAGTGCATGCCCTCTGGAGAAAAGAAGGTTGGCCTGCCCATCGACATAAACAGTTTTGGCACTACATAGGCGGATCACCTCGCGTAGACAACGGTTGAAGACCATTGCTACTTTTATGTATCTCCTTCTGCTTAATGGTACGATTCGGTTTTTAGTTTTGATTTGCGTTTTCTATGTTCTTCAGATGCTTTAGATAGGCTTAAGAGTATGAATTAGTGGCTCTTTAGTGTTTTTTTTCTTGTTTTCTAGGTATCTTGTGTGTTTGTTGTATTGGTTCGATCTTGTTGTCGAGTCGATCCAGTCAGTCTTTTGTTCTTTACAGTATTTGAGTTTTTGTTTGTTCGAGTCTAGACTGTTTTTGTTTGCTTAGGATTAATTGGTCAAGAGAGTTTGAAAATGGGTTATTCATTCATCCAGTGAAGATCGTTGAGGCTCCTTGTAAACCCCATGTCGGGAATACACCTCCCATCTAGGCTTATTAGTGCTCAAACAATGTAAGCTTGCTTTAAATTTCTAGACTTTCAACATTAATAAGATGACAAGGCAATTGCCTCTTTGCATTAAAAATAAATGTCGTCAAGACCACGCGGCAGGGAATACATTGCAATTTTACGGTGATACATTTTTTGCGTGAAACGTCATACCATATGGCAAAAAATCTATATCGAAACTGTTTCGACATTTCTCGAAATATGCCAAATTTTCATTACATTTTAGGGTCGTTTGCCTTTAACATTAATAAAATACATTTATTTACACTACTACTTATAATGAAGAATTTACTTGGCAATTGAAAAAATGAAAATATTTTCTTAAGTTAGTAACTTATACTTGGGCATGGAAACATTATTAAATATAGATACTCACAAAAAATATGAACAACATAATTTTTTATTTAATTTTCTCTTAAGAAGTTAAATGTTAATTTAACAGCGACTCGAGCTCTTCTCCTTTTGAGTAGGGATGCCAACTAAACTCATATTTGTCAATCTTTAACCCTATCTGTCTCGATCAATATGAGGAATATTTGTACTAAATAAGTTATAGAGTGAGTGTTCAGAATACCTATAAAGAAACTTACTGGTATTCTTCATGGATGGTTTTAGGTGCATGATGCAGCACAACTCGAGGCCCATATTGAAGAAGCGGTCCGAATCAAAAAAGAGTTGGTTTTTATTAGCCTTTGAGGTCTTTTCCCTAATTTAAGTAGGTCTTAGTCATTTTTTTTATTCCAATAAGTTAGAGTTAAACAATTGATATTTAAAATATTATTTGTTTTTCTTTATCCTAATAGGTTTGGACTTTCTTTATTGTATCTTATCTTAGTAAGTTTTAGTCACATAACTAGTATTGAAAGACATTTTTGGTTGTAGTTAGGTATCTTATCTTTCATTCGAAAATAAATTCAAGTATTTTTTCCATTCTTGTGGATTTCAGAGCTTTATCTTTCATTTGAAAATCTGTCAAGACTCGGCGCTTGTGAATTCTTCTTGTCTTCCGACTACATCAGTGCATCACCTCGTACCCATACACATATCCGGCGAAACATAAAACACCATTATATAGCCTCAACCTATAGTTCAACTCTAATATATTGAAATTGATAATCATTCTCCAAAATATTACAAATCTACATATTTTGCAGTCTTGAGCTAATATTATCTTCTTTCCTTATTTCTAATTAATACTTTTTAAATGGAATAGTTATTTTACAACATATTAGAAAGCAATATGTGGGTATCCAACCGTCTCGAACAAAACGGCCTCGAACCGATTCTTTACTTTTGGGAATCTATTTTGTTGTAATGGAAAGAGTACGGAATACGTAGCGGACCCAAATTATTTTAGGAGAAGAGAGGGAGGAGAGGTGGAGTAATTGACTTCTATGCTTGGGCCAATTTTTTGGCAGCCCATGATATCCAATTGATTCTCCAAAATCAATGAAATCTGGCACCAGACCCTATTTTAATACTATATATATATATATATATATCAGATTGCTCTTGTCAAATGTCAACTGTATATCTTGTGGATTCAATTAACTACTATACTATGGCCATAATTAATCTGAGTAAGTTGCAAAGTTAGGACCTTTTTTAAAAAATTGAAGTACTAAACAAGGTCAACTTCTAACAATACATTTAATAACAAAATGATGTGTAAATGTGGCCAATATATTATACAATTGTCTATTTTGAAAATACGGTACTTTGTTTAAGGAATGGTGCCAACTATATGTAATATGCCGGACTAATATTTGTTTTCACAATTGTATCGGAAATTATATCTGAAAGTTTAGTGGTAGGAGGTTTGATGGTTCAACCATGATTTTATATCGGTTCAACCGTTTGTAATATTAAATAAAAATTAATAGTAAAATACCATACCGTATAAGTTAATAATAAAATCAAATTATATCAGTAGTACAAAGAATTTAATAACGAAATCTAACCTGTTATAACATAACATATTAAGCATATTTGACAACAACTAAAATATATGAGACCAATCTTACTATTATTTAAAAAAACTATATATTTTTAAAAATTGTTTATACCTTAAATATCAAATTATAAATTAACGTAACCCTAATAAAATATTGGTAATACCTACAACGCTTGTTGACCGATACAAGGTATGATTTTGAAAGCATCGAACTTAAATCAGCTGCTGGGTCCGACAGGAAAATTGGAAAGCTCACGTGTTTCATCCGCTTTGGTTGGTGAAGTTAAAGTTCTTTTCGGAATCTTAAAGAGTCACGGAGAGAGCTCCACATAGAAAGGTGATTTCTTTTCAGATTTTATTGTGCTTGTTGATGCCCTCATGAGACAGGAATGCATGATCGTTGCAGTGTTACGCATGGCTACTACTCATAAAGAATATTTTATTTTTTCATTATCTTTTATTCCTGTAGACTTAATAGGACTGTTAATTTTGTTGGTAATAAGTTTTCAATAATCTGAAAATTGATCCAAACAAATTAAATAAAAAAACTAGAGTGGTTATGTCATCCCATTTGCACGTACCGTGAAATAATGCAGCCGACAACATGGATGCATGCATCATGTACCCTAGTTCTGGTTGATGAGGTCCGCACAACTCTTCTCATTTCATCATTTTGCCGCTCTATAATTCGAAAATAGTACATTTATTCAGTACAAACTTTTCACAATTTCGTCTCTATTAATATTATTCGAGAGATGGCCTACTACTACTACTATTATTATTATTATTATTATTACTATTCCAACAGAAGCCTCTTCTTGTTTCTAATCATTGCATGTGTCTTCTTAACCAGCTTCCAGGTAACTTCCTTCTTCGCTTAACCTCCCGCCAAGCAAATGTTTTTATCATGTCTCCTTCCTAGCTAACATCTCATTGCCTTTTATTAATTTCAGATCCAAATCCATGCTGCAGATTTCAATCAATTTAAGCAAATAGGTAGGTGTAAATTAAAGCAAGCAATGAAATGTCATTTTTCAAACAGCTGGATTTGCACTTGTAAACTACTTTTTATAAGTTACTTATCAATAATTATCAACTGAATTGGATTTGAATCAAAATATATATATGTTACTGGTGATTTAAAGATTGAATTTGCTACTGGTGATTTAAACCTAGCTAAATAATATTAAATGCGAGTACTAAATTAAAATTATGATTAATATGTATTGAGTACTGAGCCGAAAAAAAATACTATGCCAGATCAAAAATTAGACCAAACTGAACTTGAGAAAATTATAAACATATACTTGAATTCAATCCGCCCCATACCGGTAGAATACACAGTTTTCTTAACACATATATTTTAATTTTTATAAAAAATGGGTATTTAAAAGTTAGTCCTCACTCATTATTCATCATTAGATAAAAATGGAAGGATTTATACCGAATATTTTCTAATGATTTGAGTCATTGAGCCATGATAATTCTTTATAATTTTAACAATTTTAACTTTCATAATATATGTATCCATGGAAATTATTTGTTACTCGAGCATAAGTTTGACATCGAGAAGTTAAGGGATTTGAAAGTATACAGACAAACATCCATATAAACTTAGCCAGGTCACTATATATATATATATATATATTTGGGATAATTGTTTTATAATAACAAAAACTTGGGGCTTCGTAACAGATTGCGAGGGGAAGTGTGTATACAGGTGCAGCAAGGCATCGAGGCACAAGATGTGCATAAGGGCTTGTAATACGTGCTGCCATCGCTGCAATTGCGTGCCTCCTGGAACTTACGGCAACTACGATACTTGTCCTTGCTATGCCAACATGACCACTCATGGCGGCCGTCCCAAATGCCCTTGATTAATTAACAATAATTACTATAATTATCATTATTATTACTACGTTAATATATTGAATCTGGATTGACTACTTCATGTGTATCATTTATTGATCCGGGATGAAATCACTTCCTCGATGGTATATATCCGACTAAATACGATCAAGAGTTAGATTTAATCACAGTGATATAATGGTTTAAATTCGAGGTATAAAAATAAAATTTCGCCATTCACCTCTAAGTCTCTAACCGCCGCCAACCATCGGCCGTCTATTGCCACCACCTCCTAGCCGATCTGCAAGAAAATAAAATACGGACCACAAATAACAATAACTTAATTATATATAAATTTTAAAAAACACATGTTGGGTTAACATCCTAACTAGACGAGGGATACAACCTCGTCATTGAATAATAATTCTAATCATGCATCTAACTCCATTCAATGTCCAACTCATTAATTTTTTTTTAATTTGTAATAAAAACAAAATTGCTTTCATTCCATCGGAAACATCCTCAAACTTTACATTTTGTTCACATGGTCCCTAGGAAGGTCATCTTTACATCATCAATCAACCCGTGGTACATTTTCTAGGTCCCCTTGAAAGGTCTCCACGTCATTAATCAACCATCCTGAGCACCCGTAAAGAGGTCATTGTGCATAGTACATCTCCTTGATCCCTTAAGGAGGTCGTCACGTCATCAGTCAGCTACCCTAAAGTACCTCCACTGGGTGGTCATCATGGTAATCTCTTAAGTCTTCTAAGGAGGTCGCCATATCATTAATTAGCCACCCTAAAGTACCCCTAAAGAAGTCACCATAGTACACCTTCTATGTCCCTTAGGGAGGTTGCCATGTCATCAATTAGCCATCCTAGAGTACTCCTTAAGAAGGTCCCCTAAAGAAGTCGCCATATCATCAATCAGCCACCCTAGGGGTGATCGTGGTACATCTCTTAGGCCTAGGTTGTCCTGAAAGGTTGCCACATCATTAAGGGTCATCATCAACTCCTGATAAGGAGGCCATCTTCATCCAACCTCAACAAGGTAGGATCATGACATGAAGTTAGGAAGTCATCAACGCAATTTGGGGTAATTGATAAGGCCACCATCACTTAGACTACATTGTTGGAAAGGAGGAAGCAGTTCTTCAAGTAGTTATTTTTGAGGAAGCTATAAATACAAATTGAAGTCGACGAAATAAGAGGTTCTCAAAATCAAAAGTCTCACACAACTTGTCAAGTTTTCTATTTTCTTTGCAATTTTACACTCTCATCAACTTTACCCATAACCATAGCTCTAGGAGCTCTCACTTAACCTCCATAAGAGTAGTGATAATTTAATATAGCTTGGCCCAAAAACAAAATTAAATCAAACACCCTCGTTTGAAACATTGTTCGAAGAGGTTTGACCCATAAATTCAATCCTTGTTTATAAAAGTTCAAAGTGCACTCAATTCAAGTCAACAAAAGTTTTCTCACCGAAAACAATGGTTTTGCACTCCCCCTATCATACATTGTTAAGAAGAAATTTGGAAACGTTGACCTTACCGTCAATACTAGTAGTCGATAATGATTCTTCTGAATGAGAGCCCATAAAATTTAATTTTCAATTAACATCGATTATAGTACATAACTCATAACGTCGATTAATTTTTTATCATAGGTAGCTCTAGGAGAGGAGGAATAAGATGGCAAGAAACAAGCAAAACTAAACATTAGTGCAGATTGTGAAATAGGGTTCTACATAACCCGGAAGATATTAATTAAAACTAAATAAAGCTCATTTTTCAATACGATTCATTAAAGGGAAAGTTTCCACCTAACCTTTATTTTCATTCAATTTCAAGTCTCTCTTTCTGGTTTAGTCTATTATTGTGTTTTACCTGCTAAAATACAATCCTTATTTAGTTTGATCAACCAAAAAGCAATTAGGCCCACCAACCTTTTCCTTTATTCTAGGTTCCAACTTTTCCTCTCCAACTTTGTTCCGATTTTATGCACATTTACTTGAGTCTGGATAGGTGATTCGTCCGCCCCGACGAACACACGAGATCCAAGGTTGAAAATGAATCTCTTGAACGGATGACCACAAATTTGCAGGCTCATGTAAAGGGAGTGGGGTACCTGACATGCAGTCTTTTAATGCCCCTACGATGAGTTTCCCTAGTTCCCAATATTATCTAATAATTACGTAATTACTGAAAATACTAATAATATTTGGGCGGCACCGATTTGGCAGGATTGTGCGGGTACTAGGCGATAATTAATGGGCGGGAACTGAAAGTTGATACTGAAAAGGTATGAAAGTAATAGAAACTTGATTCAGCATTTGTGACTAATGAAGCTTGGCGGGATCCATGTGCCTAGTTTGGGCGGGAATTTTGGGTGTAACCTTTTGGCGCGAATCGAAAGATAATAACTCAATAGTAAAAAAATAAAATGACCCGTAACAAAAAAATTTGTCCGTAATTAATTAATCCACTTACTGTCCACGATTTACAAAAAGTGGTTCTAGGTGTAATAGTGTTATCATATACCGAATCCAAATCTTTATAGAGATACTGGAAATCCAGGACAATTGGAGTGATTGTGGTGTTCGTTGAAGTGTGAATGTTGTAATGGCCTGATATGACAGAGGGTTTGTGGTAGATCTAAACGATAATAATTTTATTGGGTCTGTAGAGGCGGATGAGGCGGAGCTAGTGTAGCTCAATCCTCATGTTGGGTCTACTTCCACAAAAGATGATTGGGAGGCAGTTTCCATTGACGGTGATGAAGAAGAACCAAGAACTGATGTTGGGTCACCGAATAAAATCGCAGTGTGAGGATTTGATCTTAACCTAGAACCGGAAGTCGAGGTTGAAACTCATCTGCTGGGCGGACACAACAAAGGTATGTGCAAATGTTCATACCTTCTTATTATTAGGCATTCTCTTTTGGGTTTGGAATCCCAATTTAGGGGTAAATGGGTAAAATGATTAGGATTTGTGGTCCCTTCAATGTTTTGCCTATAAGAGGAAAAGGAAAAAATACAGTAATGCTTCCATCTTTAGTGCTTTGTGGTTCACCTGTGGAGTTGTAGTAATGGCAGTACAAGGACAAGACATTGAATTGAATTTTCCGATCTTGTAACGTGAGAACTTCAATACTATTGTAGTTACAGATAAATAATTTAGTACTAATGGTATGGTAATCGGGCAGTTTTTAGAGTATTGTTAATAGCTAAGCGTAAAAGTCCCTAATTAGAATTCATTATAGTTATGAGAGTAGTGTAAATTGCAAAGATTAAATGTCAGTGAGTAGTATCTATTACATGTTTTGGTGCTTACATAGCCTTCGGTCATCGTTTGGGATTATTGCTGCCACCGCCAGAGGTGTTAAGAATGTCGGTTGTACTCGGGTGGACCATAGGAACCACTTAGCTTGCATTATATAACGACAAATGCTCCGTGGTGAGGGGACAATAATTTCCGAGTACTTCAAGTCTGTCCCGGATTTCGACACAAAGTTGAAGTTGATTCCACGGAGGACATTGCGAAAATATTTTGGGTGGACCAGCGAATGCGTGACCACTACGCATTCTTCGGTAATTCAATAACGTTTGACAAAACCTTTAGGACAAACAAGCACTACCGGCCGCTTGGTAAATTCTTTTACCATCCCCCTTCTAATTGAAAAACTCTTAAGTCCTGATTCAGCCATGGCGTTACTGGTTGCCATTTTCTGCTGTTATTGTGGAGTTACAACATCAATATATGATTGTTGCATTACTGCTTTATGTTATCGAGCGCTTACTATTCCGCTACAAAAATGATGTTGCATAGGTTAACCATCTATTGCACATACATCTGCCATTCGTGAGCAAAATCACCAATTGGATAACGATTTGTGTTGTTTTGTTTTGAATATGTTACTGTCTAGTTACAATGTGGTTGCGTCGATGAGTACTGAACCGCTGCGTAACTAGTTTCTGTTTTCATGCTGTTATAGCTTAGTTACAATATTAGTACATAAGTCTATTGCACTTAGTTTTGTCATTGGTGACCAACATCACTGCTTTGATAACGATTTATATTGTTCTGTTTTTTTGGCTTCAACAACCACCATCAAGGGGTTATTTTTGGAGCGGCATTGTTGTATGACGAGACCATTCCCTCCTTCATTTGGCTATTCAATGCATTCCTCCGATGCATGAACAACAAAGCCCTACAACGATATTCACCGACCAAGATGCTGCCATTAAAAAATCCCTAACTCAAACCTTTCCGCATACATATCATGCGCTCTGCACCTTCTATATCCTCCAAAATGCAAAATGCCACCATGGTTGGTTTTTCACCCAGGATTTCATGATAAGGCTTATGTTCCTCTTCTAAAATGTCGACAACGTCGATGAGTTTGATGATGTGTGGACTACCATGAAGCTTGATTTCTTCCCCACTTATAGTCCCCGTGGACATCGTTAGTGCCATAAAATAGTTTAGATTCGAAAAAATGGTCATCTGTGGGGGTGAAGAACCATTACACCGCAGGGATGGTCAGAACACAGCTCGTTCAATCATGCAACGTGACTATTCACGCTTTCCTACGCGCTGATATGTCACGCATTGAAACATTCTCTTACTGTCTTCGAAAGGTAATTTCAATGCACAAAACATTCTCTTACTGTCTGTGCTTCCATTTGTATTCTTGCCGAATATTATCCTATTCTATACTTGATGCCTAACCAGTTATCGGTCATGTTAATATTCCTGCCTTTCTGACCAGTTACTAAACACTATCATATTCGTAGGATGGTTCACAGTAGACGAGAGAGTGATAAGATGGAAGAATTTAAGACAAGAAACACGCAGCTCTACATAGCATTCGAGTACATAGATCTTTGCGATGTTCGAGGAATAGTTCGCACGAATCCATAGTACGAATTGAGATCACGTAAACCCACCTCGGAACCGAACTCAATGTTGTATGTCGTCTTTAAGACTCAATCGGGTGATCAAATAGATAATAGTGTTTTGACGATTAATCGCCAAAATTGTGACGTTGCCCATGTGTGTAAGTGGTGGGACACAATGGGATTGCTTTCCAGACATTGTTTCACTATAATGAACGTCATCGCTACCTTAAGGGTTGGACCTTTGAAGACCCTCGACGACCGCTGCTTTGTGAAGCGTTGGACCCGTTTTACGAAGGTGGGTTTAGATTCAATAATTTTTGCCATGCCCCACTCGAAAGGCGAGGAGGATGAAGAGTGTTATATCCTACATTACGCCAAGTTCGGAAGGATTATGCGGGCGGTGTAGTCGGAAGATGCGTTGTACAACTAAATTGACAACGTTGCGAACAACCTAATCGAGAGGGTTGGACAAGGTTGGGAGCCCTCACCAACCTCTTCACCAACGGCATGATGCTCACTGTGTCGAAAAACCCTCACTAAGGTCCTGAAGTTCACATTACTGTCGACAGTACGACTCAGCCCCTGCCACCAGTGAGTATTGCCAGAAAGTTCCCAACACTTCCAAAGCCGAGTAGGAATAGTCTATCTCATAGGGTCGACACCGAAACTGGCAAAAACAGGCTAGCATGGGTGGAAGAAGGCCTCTGCTCGGGCGATATCCCTTCGCAACATAGCGGCCGAACTCGCGGTCCAAGTGAACTTCACTCGTATGCTACAACCGAGAAACAGTTTGTTCCACTTCACTCCCTTTATTCCTACCCAGCAAAGCATGAGCACAGTCATGGATTAGGAAGGTACCAAGCACTTACCGTGTTGCTGCTACAATTCTACTACCTCGAGGGTTTAATTTCTACAAGCAGCATCCATATTGTGTACCCGTATGTTCTTCCTATTATATTTCTGATATCCTGTTCGGTTTTGCCGGTAAATTGGCAGTACATGTGTGGTAGTATAAGGGTACTATTCCTGTAAATGAATGGTAACACATGCAGTTTTGTACATCCCTGTCAGTTTTTGCACAACCACTGTTAATGGAGATGGACTGCCACTATAAATATTACACGGCCTCTTATTAATTCTGTGTTCCGCTCACCCCAAAGCCCCTAATATTTTTCCCTACACCACTCTCACAAGGTAGATAACGAGCATGTCGAGTAAGCATGAATGTTCTGCCGATATGTGGGTGTTCGGAACCGGCTGTTTTGCATGTTAACCTTAACAAGAGCCACATGTATTGTTAGTACATGACCTATCCCCAATTTCCGGTAGGGTGGCGGTACTTCCTATTATGCAAGAAAGATGAAGAAGAGGCAGACTGTGTCCACATCTTCTCTAGAACAATGTTGAGGATGTTGACCTCGAAGACAAGATCCTACAACTCAGCAAGGCGGGCACGGCTCGTCCCTCCAGTTAAAGCAAATCTCCTTAAATCTAGTGATGTAAAAAGGGGGTTATATGGTGTAATCTTAACCCACACACGTAACCGACTTCTATCATCCCAGCTCTTTTTCCTGTGTTCCCTCACAGTATGTACGATATCTTTACCATGTAACCCACACAACTATAATGCAGTAATGAATTTCTCCCCCGTAGTAGTTATAAACATCGATTCTGAAGTACATACGAGACAAGTACTTAACTTCCACCTACATTCATGGGTTAATTAAATACTACTGACCATTGCATTCCAACACAAGTGCCCAATGCGTACCTTCATCAACGATGTACGTCACTTTCATCCACCATCGCGTTCCAACACAAGCACCACTTTCATCCACCATAGAGTTCCAACACAAGCGCCCAATGCGTACCATCGTTAATGTCATACTTCACTTCTACCAACCATTTCGTACAACCACAAATGCGTATTGAGTAACTTCGACCCCTACGCACTCGAACTGAGATCATGTTCTGTAAACACCGATTCCATCGAGTTAAATCTACAAATTTATGTAACACCCTCTGCCAGGTACATACTTAACGGATGTAATTACGCATTAAGTCCAATTTCATCGAGTTAAATCCACAGTTTACCTATGTGCATACTCAATAATTTACCGCCACGTTAAATACATGGAGCGGATGATAATAATCGGTCATCCGGTTTATCACGAGTGACCAGTCAATTACTAACCGAATATTCGCAAAGCGGAAGATAGTAATTAGTCATGTGCAAATAGTACCTATCCATGACTATTACTTTCTTGTTTCAATATTCGCATGCCTAGTGGTAGGTCATACAACGCGAATCTACTGCACGTCTTACCCTTAACTTTTTACTATTATTTTCAAAGGCCCTTGGATGCCTATACAGTACACGCTCTGTATTCCCTTCCTCACCACTACTAGCAGCCTTGTGGTCAGCCACACAACAGGAATCTTCTTTACTCCAAACCCTTTTCCGGTTACTATTTCTTTCCTCCTTTCTAGAACTCATATCGGTCTGCGTGCTTATACAGTACTCGGGCAGTAATTCCATTGCTACTTGATTCTTTGCCCACTACTGTTGCTGCATCTTCAGCTATAAAAGACACATATTATAGGCTAGGTCCCACTCGATTACTACGCAATGTCACCATTTTCACACAGGGTGGCTGGAAATAATTACCATCTTCTTACTACGTTTACGGTCTTCATAATACTTACTCGACACAACCACGGTGTCTATAAGGCAAGTGTTGATGAATCTACCCACCAAACTATAAAACCCCAACCCACCCAACCCTCTGACCTCCAACACCTGATTCCTATGCCATTACAACAAATGCCTAATGAGCACTGTACGTACTATGTGCGGCTTGCGGTACTATCGCCGTCCTCTGGTAAACCCGGAAGCGAAGTATGGTTCCAGGAGGAATCACCATGAGCTGTTCTAAGCTCGGTATTTCCTTATCTATCGCGACTACCCACGTGGGTGTGGGCAGTTCATGTGGTGCCAGGAAAATAAAGACCAGGTGGGTGAAATCGAGGTCTGCGATGACATCCTCATATAGATCGCTGAGCGGGAGTAGTCCATACCTGACACGAAAGCGGAAATTGCCGAATATGAGCTTGCCCTACAATATTATGACAGGGAAAATATGGATCCGTGAAGTGAGGACTCATACCGTTGACTGTTCCACCTCCCATTCAACCGGTTACGGCGTGCCTTTGCCTTTTACGTTGTACTTTACGTTTGACCTTGCCGAATTTTGTTCCGGACGGATTAATTTCTACTTCGATTTTATGTTTTATTCTAAGTCTGAATCATGTATTACTTCTACGTCCCAATGACATGTTACTACCTGCTAACCCATGTGTACACGATGTCGATGGTATACTATTACTGTCATATTAACGCACGCATACCGGTGAGAGCAAAAACATTGAGCCCCGTGAGTTCATAATGGCCACACTGACCAAACCAACCCCCTCTCTTCAACCTCCCTCTATATAAACCCCTTCCATGACATACATCTATCAGAAAACCATCCTACAGGGGTAACTACCATGAGATAAACACGAGATAACGAAGGCAAAAGCAGCATGGTTTGCAGGATACCATTTTGTCGGTGCGGGGTTGTTGCCGTGTTGCGGTCTGAAAAGCCTGGGGGGCTACGGTTCTTTGCTTGCAGTTATTTATCTCAAGGAACGAAAGCTCTTCATCAACCCTCAAATGGATGCAGAAGTTGAGGAAGACAATGAGTACGGCCGGCTTGTTTCCAAGTTCAACGACTTCACCGACATAGACGACCACTTACAAGCACACGTCTACTACGTTTGAAACGAGCATTACGCATTTTACTCGCACACAGTCATCCGTAACAAACCATCTTTGTAAAGAATAAATATGCTTCTACTATGTTATTCATCACCACGACCTTCTGTCACCGACCAATTTCCCATGTGTAACTTTTCTGTTACTGTTAACGTACTGGTTGCATTGGACTATTAATTTCTCCAAGCTCATCAACCTATAAATTGTTGCACAGCTGGGGCAACGACCATTAGCCAGTATTATCTTTGTTCCTCTAACCCTAAATATCCGCTTCAATATAAACACATCTCGCTTACACAAGCCCGGACGGGTGTACTAGGCCGCTGTAGACGATGTCCGTCATTGCCATATGTGTGTGTGGTCTCCCCACTATTATTCAATTACGAACGGACGGTCGTCAGACTAATGACGTCATTTGCTTCCACAACTGTCTCGTTGATGTTTGACCCACATGTGGTGTAATACTTACAGATGTCAGTTGGTCGCCATTGCGGAGGAACAAGCGTTGGCCGATAAGGTCGAAGGCCTAAAAGAGGAGTTAGAAGACGTGGAAGACACAAGTCGTGTATGCAACAAATTAAGAAATGAATAGACGAGAACGGAGAGTGAAGGCTGTGGGTGGGGAGATTGACAGTGTACTAGGAGGCATTCACCTTTTTGTTTTGTCATCCTTGTGCTCAATAATTATGTAATCTTTCTGCCGCACTAAAGGGTTACTATGGTGATGTAACTGTATTACTCCTATGCATGTTTACTTTGGCTATACAATGCTCCCTTGCATTCCCCCAAACTCAAGCCCCCCCCCCCCCCCCCCCCCCCGCGCCTCCCCACACTTGCTTCTAAGACATGTCTGTTGGCATGGTCAACCTGGTCGATGACCACTACTACCAATACGTCATTGTCGGTCCCGAAGGTTGCTCGTACTGTATGTGGTGCAAGGAGAACGACGACGGGGAGGTTGGGGGCTCGAGGTGTTCGACAGTTTGGCCCTCCAATGCGCTAAACTCGACAATACGATACGACGACTTTGAGAGGCGAATGCTGAGCTAGAGTAATGACTGAGGGCCATGCATCCAGATCCGTACATGGATTCCAGCACTGAGCCGGATTCTGAGTAGTTGATTCTGCAATTTTTACTAATGGATTATGTATCGTTTACTACTTCAGTACCCTTCGTACTGTGTAAGGTGCTTGCTTACTCGTTCCAACCAGGTATATAAATTCGCGTTCTAAGTTGCACTTGCGGTCAAAGGAAGCGTGAAGTTGATGGTACCATGACCCTTTCCCCGTGAACCTACGTGCTTTCGTTTGTTTTGATTGAGGCAGATAAACACGATCATTTGTCAAATAAGTCGTCGTTAAAAATTTGAGGAAATCAATTTCATCTTCTACGTAATTACTGTTTCTACATAGAGCCGGAGTTATTACAATACCTATTGAAGCTGATGTTACGTCATCACTATACATCTTAAAAAGATGTCCACTTAACAAAAAGTATGCATTCTAATACTAACTAATTCAGTTCCCTACATGTCCAAAATGTAGATTAGTGAGATAAACCCGATAGGAATAACACTGATGGGAATAACTATACTTACACCTAAGACCTCAATGTTATGACGCCCAACCTAGTTTATATATAAATAAGGACTTCCAAGTGCATATGCTGTTATGTAACCCCAACTCTGAACCCTACACCCCCTCTAACACTCCCCTAACAACCTCCCCCAACGCACTTGCGTGTGCACGGACTCCTCTCCTTTTTTGTGTCCTCCTCCAACATCCCTCATGTCCGCCAACGCCATATGTCTATGTACTGTGGTCGTTCGAACTTTTGTATTTCCTGAGTACTTGATGTTTGTTATGGTCACTCGCTTGTTTATTTGTAATGCGCTTGACGTAAGGGTTTTCAAACTCAAACAATCAAATGATCCTGAGATACTTCAGAGTCAAATTCTCTCGGGTCACTTGGCCTTCACTACTCAGCTTTGGTTCGCTGGTTAGTCGATCAAAATTTGGAAACAGTTTTATCCTAAACTATAAAATGAAAACAAAACAACTACTAGAGGAAACAGGTAACTAGGAATGCAAATATATCTCTCGATGCCTACAGATCAAATTAAGGTGAGAACGACTGTGAGGAAAGGCCTTGTTCAGGTTTTAGATCATCCTAAGGACTATGGGAAACTGTTCAGCAGCAGAATAAATAGGAACATGGATAACGATCAGTTTCGGGTCTTAGGATCCGGTCTGTCAACTGAACGACCTAAAACCACTCTCAACACCCGCAAGTATCCGCTCAACAAACAACTCACCAACAATCTCACAAGAAAACCCCAATCAGGAAAACAGAGAAAAACGTGAATCAAATGGAAATGGGACAATCGAGGCAACGAGATAAAAAATACATCATCAATCAACATGAATCCATAATCATATCACTACACGCAAGTACAATCTCATAAATCCAAAGGAATCCACAAAACCCAAACAAGAAGTAAACCTAATTCTCCATGGAAGCTGTAGAGAAAGCTGCAAACTGCCAATCCATCTTTGATTTCACTCCGGAAGGTACCATCGGCTTCGTATTCAAACCTTCTATCCAACGGATACCAGCAATCATGGAAGAGACTTCAAGAAACAAGTAAAACAGACCAAAATGGTCCGTTCAAGAGGAAACAAGCACGAAATGCACTAATGATCAAACTAGGCACTTATAACCATCAAATATCATCAAAATCGGAGTAAAAACTAATCAAGGTAGGATCAATATGGCTAACAACATAAGTATTAATAGCTTGTTTTTATTCACTACAAATAGACCTAAAAGATTCAGAAGATAAAAGGTAATAGATGAGCGATTGAATTATTATTCGGATTGAATTGTTATTGTTTCTCTATTATTATTATTGTTATTGATTCAATAATGATTTCCAGCCAACGGGCTGGAAAAACGGCAGTAGCTTATTCAAGGAATAGCCTACAAGCGTACGCATGCACACCGCCTTTAGTATTACCCAATCACGTTTTTTGCCCCTAAACATGTCATTATTATCACAATTCAAGATAATACTTTATTATTTTATGAACAACAAAGAGTCGCGATTATTCAAACCGCCATTCCCATGATCTTCCTGTATTGATACCAATAAATATATCAGGCCTTACTAATATCATCGTTCATTCCTCTGTTCCTTCCAATCCTCTGCTTCTCATCTTTGCAAAACTAAATGGCCCCATCATTCTTCCAACTCCCTAGAGACATCCTAGTCGACGTCCTCGCCAGGATAGCCCTCTGATCCTCCGCTGACCTCGTTAGTGCCAAATTTACATGCAAGGCCTTGTTAGACACATCCACAAACAACTACGTCTACTGCCATGTCGACATCTCCAAATTCCCCCTCGTGCCTTAGAATATCAAACATCACTTTGTCCTTGATCGATGTGTAACCAGCGGCAACCCTGAGGCTCTAGAGTATCTACCAACACATGTTGGCTTACCGGAAGTGCGGCCTCTAGAGCAGCTTCCATTGCAGCAACCGCGAATTTCTTGAGCATACGCTGCTACAATGCGGCCTCTTGCACGGTTTCCAGCTACGAAGGAAGAACGAAAAAGTATGAGATAAGTGCAGTGTTATTCCAACGTGATAGGATGAAATAGGAATGAAAACGCACGCTAACTTGAATATAACATAATCAGAGGCGTGTAGTAATTTTCATGTAAAGAGTAAGTACAGACTCAGTATAGTGGGAATATAGTGTGTAGAAGGTAAAAGTAAATGATGTGTAGTCTAGAAGGAATTTAGCGACAACATAGTTCGAATGGGAGGTGACCACAATTGCCAGGTTACATATTGAGACCAGTACCAATGTAGTAACATGACAATCAACGCTACAACTAACGCATTTGGATAGACAATGAACTTACTATCAAAATGTCGATGTCACTAGAGGATTAAATCTTCGACGTGAGCTTCCATTTAGCCAGCCCATCAATAACTGTGCCAACCACATGTTAAGACCAGTTTTACCTTTTGATTACTAGAAACTTCACCCCATAAATACGCCCCATACCATAAGGGTACCCGGTCGGAATTTCCAGTGCCAACAACTAGGCGATGCACAGGAGGATGTACAACTTTGCAAAGATAGCACCGTCTTTTGTACCCTTTCGTTTCTCCTTCACCGCTTTGAAGGACACTGAGCCATTCAGGTATCGATTGACCGCCAGCTCTTTAGCAAATCTTTCAACGATGTGAGTAGGGCAGGTCTCAATGTCCACATCTTTTCCCCGGCACGGTACACCGTAAATCCTTTCAACATCGGGCGCTTTGAATGTCAGAGAGTACCCATTTATGTCGAAGGACCGGGTTGCGGGGTTAAATCTTGATAGAAGGATGTCAATGATTTCCTGGTTATGCTATTTGTTGTGGATGGACAAGAAACCCTCAAACCCCGCTTGTAGGAGGAACTTCTTCCCATTGTTTCTTGCATGCAACATCTTCAAAACATTGCTGGCGCCCACGAACCCTTTTGTCTTGCAATGAAAGACGGGGTTAGGATTTTGTATGCTTGCCTCGGCTTCATCAGAACTCCGTTTCATTTCTTCCGAAAAATTAGTCGTGAATATTAATAATGAACAACAGCAGCACAAGGCATATGAGGGCGAGATACAAGTTCAAAAGGAAATGTTAATCCAACTCCCTAGTAAACCAAATGCGGAGAACAAATCACGTACCCGAACTCGACTCACACGGTACACGATAAACAGTAAGTAACATCAATATTTGTGTAGTAACAAAAAACATTGACGACATAAAACTGGGCCATGAAATCAAAGGCTGAATCAGTAACAAAGTACGGGTAAATCAACATTAACCACACCACATAGCACTAGGAATATGTATGGCATAGAGGGGTAAATCAAGAGGAACAAAGGAATGATTGGCGAAATCCATACATAAGAGTAATTAACGGACATTAACGACATGCAATCGGCAATTACATCGTCGTAACTAGTGACTTGACGTTGCATATTTGTAAGGATGAACGAGGCACGAACGAAATAGTAATGACAATGTGGCCATAAAATGAACACAGTATCACATATCGGGTAACTTTGTCTTGCTCCGATTGTCGCTTCTTCGCTGATATCTTTATAGCCATTTCTCAAGTTCCTGGGAAACGAACAAAACCCCCAAATGAGAACCACAAGCCAAAGGCGAAACAAAGCTGAATTGAGACCATGCAGTTACTACTACAGCTCAATCGACTACGCATTACACTAACACAAACTGCAATGACGGTGATTGCTTACCCAGAGACGCCGAAGCACGATAAACAATGATTCTTCCACCCTTCGCAAAAGAATAAAGCAGAAGAATCAAAATCCAAAGAACTGTCCTTTTATAATAAGTTTGTGATGGTTACTGGATAGGCGGTTGAGCGCAATTTTAGTGGTTGAGCTTGTAGATTTTCTTCAACGCGGTTAATCCGTCAATGGGCTTTACGGCGGCTACTCCGTTGGTTGGGGGATAAATCTTCAGGGAAGGAAGAGAGAGAAAGGTATTAGGGAATCACTTTGTTGGTGGAAAATGGGGAACTACAGTACTCCGGTAATAACTCCACTACGTTCTTGAATTTTAATTTTGAATTCAAACCATAGTCCAAATTTTTATTACAAATTTTAGTTTTCAATTTCAAAATTTTGCAAAAAAAAAAATACTGAATATTAAGTATTCAACCAATAATGAGAAAATTGTGTGGGCAGGACAAGAACTGACAGATCTACAAAATGCCAATAAATTTGCTACCCCAACCGTTGATCTTGAAAATTGAATCATGTCCGTCCATTACAATTCGCTCTTCCATCAGTGGTAGTTGTCTTTTCAACAGCTATCATTTTCCTGTAATACGTCGGCCGACTGTGATGTCTGGCAGTCTTCAGGTCCGTAGATCATTTAATTCCAAAGTAACCAAGCACCCAACCTCGTTTCCATTCCAAACCTCTCTCCCGTAATTAAGGGGCATGGGCTTCATGAATGGATGATGGGATCGTTTATTTTGCATTTACATTTACGTAATCGGCTATGTGCCTTCTATTGGTAGTTGGATTATTGCTTCCATTTATATTTCAATATCTAGATTGTTTAAGAAGAGTAATTCTGGGCTATAAGTAGGGAAAATATGAATAAAGCAGACAATTGATATTCAAAGCTCTTATCTTCTCTTGACGTTTATCCTCTGCAACTTTCTTCTTCCTCTTAACTCATTCTCAAATCACAAGTGTACAATTCTATTCTTCATTCTTGTCCAATTCCACCAAACAAGCATTAAACCATACACAAGCTACAACGACGCAACGTCAAGAAATTGAAGAATTGCGTAAGAGTCATAGACTTTGACGACGACCTGAGTCCGTAATCACGCGCTCAAAATTGGTACATGATAATTTGGTATCAGAGCCCGATTCTGAGCCCAATCACAGCTACACCAAAGGCATAATCATGGAGGAATGTGTGACCCATCTAGAGAAGACCATGGACGAAATTCGTCTGTCACTTACGCTCTTGACACAACGACCAGACCGGGACAAGGAAACAAGATTAAGGTGGGAGAATCGGCTAATCACAATTCAAGACTCTCTTAAAAATAAACCTAGAATTCTCGTCAATCCTCAAGAAGGACAGCCATTGTAACCAACGAGAGAAACAATTTCGGGAATCAAAATTGATTTTGCTAAACTTTTGGTAGGAGATGTGGGAATGTCGAGCGGTGCAATTGTTTGAGTTGTACCAAACCAACAAAGAGGACAAGCTGCTATTGGCATCAATCTACTTAGATGGGAAGCCAAGATGTGGTTAAAGGTTCAACAAGATGGGTGAACATAACTGAACTGGTAGGAGCTTAAGGCTGGAATACACAGTCGATTCAGCTTGACCGCTTTTGAGGACTCGTTTGGGGCTTGACAAAACTGAAACAAACCGAGCCGATGCGAGAGTATCAGATCGAGTTTGAACGATTGTTGGTTCGTGCAGCATGCTTGGAGGCTCAACACCAAGTTAGCTGGTTTGTGAGGGGACTTGGTGCAAGAATTCGCAGTAACGTGCAAGCGGTAAGGTCGCCTGATTTCTCATCCACCATTGTCTACGAGGACAAGGAGATATTACTTACTGCTCCGACTGAGACACGGCCACCTGGTCGTCCCACTCCGGATCGCAACCATAATTATAATATCGAAAGGTTGTCGGCAGCTGAGATGACAGAGCGATGAGATGTTCGCACTAGGCAATCGATGTAAGAAATTGTTTTTGCTGGAATTAGTTAATGAGGATGAAGAAGAGCCATAACTCCCTAGAGCCTGTGTAGTGACCATGATGGCAATCTCTCTAATCGCTTTAACCGGAGCCAAGTGTGAAGAAACAATGAAGTTGTGGGGAACAATGCTTTATCGTCCTCTGCAAGTTATGATAGATACGGGAGCACCCCACAACTTTATTGACGAACGAGTAGAGAGGAGATTAGAATTAAAACCCGAGAAAGGGACGCATTTTATAGTGATGGTCGGCAATGGGGAGAAGGTTTTTGGACCGGGTAAGTGTTCGAGGTTGAGCTTGTTCTTACCGGGAGTGAGTTTCATCATACATTATCCCTTGTTTCCAATGGCTGGGTATGATGTAATATTAGGTGTAAGACGGTTACAAAGCCTTGGAAAAATTGTTTGGGATTTTGGAACTCTTACTATGAAATTTAGATGGAGGAGAATATAAGAGAGTTGCGAGGTCTATGGACCACTTTGGCCAAGGATGTGGACAAACAAAAAGCCACAAGAGTTATCCGTAAGACCGACAAAGGGTACGTGTTGTACAAGTTGGAAGATGAAGTTGGAGGCCACAAACCATTGATGGCCTAGAAGAAGTTGAAAAAAAATTGTTAGAAGAATCCTAGGAGCTTTTTCAGGATCCAACAACACTGCCTTCGGTCCGAGAACATGACCATCGAATAAAGTTGCAACCCGGAGTTTTTCTAGTAAATACAAGACCATATCGATATCCATAGTATATGAAAGAGTAGATAACAAAGCTCGTTGAGGAGATGCTCAAGTCGGGTATAATTAGGGGAAGTCAGAGCCCGTTCTCGTCGCTAGTGCTTAGGGTTAAGAAAAAAGATGGGTCTTGGTGTGTGTGTGTGGATTATAGAGCATTGAATAAAGTGACGGTGAAAGATAAATTTCCTATTCCGATCATTAACGAACTGTTGGATGAGCTACATAGAGCGAGGTTTTTCACCAAGCTTGACTTGAGATCCGGGTACTATCAAATTCAAGTGAAGCCGAAAGACATACCTAAAACGGGTTTCCGAACATACCATGGTGACTACAAATTTTTAGTTATGCCATTCAGGTTGACGAATGCGTCGTTGACCTTTCAATCACTAATGAATGAGATATTCAAACCTCTACTATCAAAATTTGTGCTAGTATTTTTTGATGGTATACTCATCTATAGTGCAACTCGAGCGATGCATCTCCGCCATCTTCGAGGACTTTTTGAGCTGCTACGAGAACACAAGGTATATGTCAAGCAAGAAAAGTGCACATTTATCCAAGAAGAAGTTTGTTACCTCAGACATGTAATTAGCAATGGGGTGTTGCGGCTGAGCCCGAGAAGATAGAGTATATGGTTAAGTGGTATGTTCCTAAAACAATCAAATCACTAAGAGGACTTCTATGCCTCATTGGCTATTACTGCAAGTTCATAAAGGATTACGGTAAAATTGCTAGCCCTCTTACTCAATTACATAAGTAGGGTTCTTTTATATGGAATGAAGAAGCTACGAAGGCCTTCAAACAGCTCAAAAGCGCCATGACTCAAGCGCGAGTCTAGGCTCTTTCAAATTTCCAACTAGAGATTATCGTTGAGTGCGACACTAGTGGAAGAGGAGTAGGTGTCGTGCTAATGCAGGACGGCCATCCTCTTGCTTCTGTTAGTCATGCATTACGGTTGCAATTTTTATTATCGACAGACGAGAAGGAAATGCTCACCCTTGTCTTCGCAGTTAAGAAGTGTAGACCCTATCTGCTGGGCTTCGGTTCGTGGTGCGCTTCGACCATAGGAGTCTTAAATATCTTCTCGACCAGAAAGTCACTACCAGTGCTCAGGAGAAGTGGATTTTAAAGCTAATAGGATATGAATTCAGAATTGAGTATAAAAAAGGTTACGACAATGGGCAGCCGATGCCTTGTCACGACTCCATGAGGTGTTGGAAATCTTAATGCCAATCGCGGACTGGCTCAAGACTATTTCAGACGAAGTCAAAACTATAGATGACTTGAAGATAATGAGATAAAAGTGCTTGGAAGGGTCCATGTCTGATGAATGGGAGGTGAAGAATGGTGGGTGTATAGAAATGGTCGGATCTACTTACACAAGAGTTTGACCCTCATGCCGGTGATCATACGTGAGATGCATGAAGCCACTCATGAGGGGTTCCACAAGACCACCCAACGTATCCAAGAAGAATTTACATGGCCGAAGCTAAGAAGTGATGTGCCGAAATTTATTCGAACTTATAAGATTTGTGAACGTAACAAATTGGCACAAATGAAACCAGTGGGGGCTGCTCAACCCTCTCGAAATCCCGATGGATGTATGGCATGACATTTTGGTGGATTTCATCGACAGGCTACCTAAATCGGAAGGGAAAACAGTCATATTGGTCGTCGTCGATAGACTCTCGAAGATGGCCCATTTTATTGGGTTGTCCCGTTCATATACAGCTCTAACAATCGTTGAGAAAATTTATAAAAATGTGCTTAGGTTGTATGGATTTCCAGCAACGATCGTCAGTGATCGGGATCTAGCATTCACAATTTTATTTTGGACTGAACTCTTTCGCTTGCAAGGTACTCGCTTTAACTTCAGTTTAGCTTATCATCCCCAAACCGATGGACAAACAAAGGTTGTGAACAAGGTGCTAAAGATGTATTTGCGGTGTTTTACAAGTGATCAACCAAAACATTGGCACAAGTGGCTCCATTGGGCGGAGTATTGTTATAATACTAGTTGGAATCCTTCTACCGGGAAGACTCCATATGAGTTGGTGTATTACCGCAAGCCATCATCCCTCTTATCCTACGTTCCTGGCACAACATCAGCGGAAGCAATAGAAATCGCAACACAAGACCGAAACCAAGGTCCTAAAGACGGTAGGCGATTGATTATTTAAACCACAAGAACGAATGGCGCGCTAATACAACATGGGTTGAACCGAGGTGGAGTTTACTATAGGTACTTGGGTTTATGTGAAGTTCCCCCCATACCGTCAAGTCTCATTGAGCCAGAGGAGAGATCAGAAGATCGCACCGAAATGGTACATGCCGTACCAAATCATCAGACGCATCGGTAAATCGGCCTATCGCTTGGACATGCGAAGAGATGCTAAGGTGCATCCTACTTTCCATGTCTTGAACTTGAAAGCAGCACAAGGAGACGTCAGCGGACATACTCGAGCACTCCCGACCATGTCAACAACCCTTGGAACAGTCCTGTTGGCGATATTTGAATGTCGCATACGACGGGGTCAGGAGGAAGTCCTCGTTCACTGGTGGCACACTACACTAGTGGATACCACTTGGAAGGACGGGAGGCACCTTCAACTTCAATTCCCATCCTTTCTCGAGGACAAGAACGTTTCGAAGGAAGGTAGCGTGTCACGGGCTCACTTGTAATTAAGGAGCATGGGCTTCATGGATGATGGGATCGTTTATTGCATTTACGTTTGGGTAATGGCCAATGGGCCTTCTATTGGTAGTTGGATTGTTGCTTGCATTTATATTTCAATATTTAGATTCTTTAAGAAGAGTAATTCTACACTATAAGTAGCTGAAACAATGGATAAAACAGACAATTCATATCCAAAGCTCTTATTTTCTCCTAACGTCTATCTTCTGCAACTTTTTTCTTCCTCTTAATTCATTCTCAAATCACAAGTGTACGATTCTATTTTTCATTCTTGTCCAAATTCACCAAACAAGCATTAAACCAGACATAAGCTACGACGACTCAACGTCAAGAAATCAAAGAATTTTGTTGGGGTCATAGACTTTGACGACGACCCGAGGCCGTAGTCACACGCTCAAAATCGGCACGTGACACTTCCCTACTGGGCACCCGGTTCGTCTGTGACCATCACCTTCCTGCTATCTCTTTCGTAGGAGGCTGCGGTTTCACTGCATGGTTACACACAAATGATGGCGCTTTTCCACCTCGCCTTCCTATTGTGCCCTGGACGGGTACCTATCTCTTAAGTCTGTCTCTTCCGCTCTGTCCCTAGATTGCTTTCCTCATTTCGTTTTTGACACCTGCTCTTCCGCAACCTCTTGCCGGAAAATTCACCAGTTGAACTTCACCTTTGCCTCCGCCATAATATGGAAGTGGGGAAATCATTGTTTCGCCCTAGGCACCATTTGGACCGATCTAGAGGTGACCTCTGTTATCTTTCCCGCCCCTCTTTATTTTCTTGGCTTTCAGTATGCGGTTGTTATCTCGTGCCGCATCTGATGCGTTAGTTCTGTTGCTTTTGATTGTGTATGTGGTCTGACTTTGGGTGCTTTTTATCGTTGATGGTATGCTACTTTGATTTTAACTCCCATGTTGCATCTGATGTATATTTTGATTGTGTTTGTGGTATGCTACTTTGGGTGCTTTTTATTGTGAATGGTATACTATTTTGGTTTTAATCCCATGTTGCATCTGATGTGTATATGGTATGTTACTTTCGGTGCTTTTGATTGTGTAAGTATGCTTCTTTTGGTGCTTTTTACTGTAAATATGGTTTTGATTTGCAGATGTGATTCCATGTTGTACCTATTTCAGTTTTAATCATTGTGATTGTATTCTCATGCTCGATCTTCTTCTTGTTATCACACAAAATCCCTTCTTGCATGCATGCATATTTTACAATCAAGGATCATGCATTCAGTTTATCATTAGTTGATATTGTATCATTAATCTATTCAAAAACTATTATGTATATCATCAATCTAATGACCGCATTTTTGGATCAACCTGATGCAAGGTGTTCGCCTCCAATGCGACACACTTTGGAACTTGACGGGTGTCCTCCAGAAACGCCTCACGGTCGGTTCCGTTTATAAGATTTCAAACTACTCCCTCCGATCACCCCGTGACAATTGCTGTCAACCAGCATTGGCTTGCCTTGATTGCTGCTACGCAGTTCGCACTCCAGCCTCCTCCAGACCCTCCTTTCGCATCCGAACTCCTTGAATATCTACCCTTAGCGCGTTTCCGTCCCGAATGGGGAAATGCCATTACTTGACATGTCTACCGTCTGCCTTCGCTTCCATTATTTCCCCTTTTAACTCATGTCATGGTTATGCCTGTCTGTCGTCTTCCTCCTCTATGTCGTCTCTATTGCCAGTTGCCTGTTGCATTGGATTCTTGCCCCCTTTTCATGTAGATTTCATAGGGAAAATTGCAGGTACTGGTCCACCAAATTAATCGATCGCCCCACTGGCATCTCACATGTTCAAATTAAACTGCTCAAATACCAAACAATTATCTCCATGATCAATCATGATGCCCACTCATCCATTGTGTCAAGACCTGGCAATTCGGGTGAATCAGATTAATTTGGGCGGGTTGTTTTGAGTTGTGGATTGTTTTAGGTTGGGTCATTCGGATCAGAGATCACTATATTCAAAAAAATGACCCTAATCAATAAATTTCTGGTTGGGTTGCGGTTTGAGTCATAATGAAATTATATTCATGATAAATTTATTAAGATAACTCTACTAACCTTTGACTAATTCAAATTAAACTAATAATTGATCATTGTCAGATATTGAAATAGATATAGAATAGTTTATAGCAAAGAAAATAAATACATTTTGAAAACATAAATTCACATGAAAAATATTGTGAAATTTATGAATGGTGTAATATAATAACATGAAAAAGTAAAAAATATTATAAAATAAAAAGAAAAACCCTTTAGTATTCCCGGAATATCAATACTTCCCTTTAGAGAATTTGATCTGGGCCGCCCGTTTTTTAGATTTAATCTCTACTGTCCGTATTTATTTAATTTCCGGTTTAAAAAAAATTAATGAAGTTATCTAGTGGTCACATGTCTTAATCACTATAACATCCCGTGTTTAAAATTTTTGTAGTTTTTATATTTGATATTCAGGCCTACCAAATTAATATGTGAACGAATTGAAATTAGATTGTGATTGTTTTTATTTTGCTAAAATTCATCAGGTTTTACTCGGGTGTTGTTGCTAGAGCTAGAGAGGTCCCTCTATATCAAGCTCACTTCACTGGTTGGTGTGCTTGGTTTGAAATGATTGTTTACGTGATTCGATGTCACAAAAAGAACTTCCTATAACATTATGTCAATGAGGGGAGAAACACATTTGAAAAATGCGACTTGTTTGATAACTGATGGCATATTCCAGTTCATATGAATCGAAAATGATTCATGTATTACTAACGAAGCACACGGCTACGACTGTGGAGACTGACCTCCTATAACAAGGCACTTTGGCCCTGACGTTGGAGATTAAACTCTGAAAATAGGCACAAATGCCACAAGGGGTTGATTCCCTTATTATGTCAAAAGAACAAAAGAAATGCTCCATCTTGAACTTGATAACGGTTGGTCTTATGGTAGCGAAAAAAGAGAAGATTAAGGCTCAAGTAATTGAAGGACACCAATTCGATTTCCTTTTGTTGAAATCCAATGACCACCCCCCGGCCTAGCACCTTATGTCCGACGAGCTGCACACAAACATTTAACAGCAAAATTGACTACAGTACACTTCAAATGTCCAAACTAATAGATGAAATAGTAAAATGAAAGGCGGACAAATCTTCACATCAAACGCAGATAAAAAGGTAACACTGATCATCAGTAAATATAGAAGCATAATTGTAGAGGGTATGGTTGGATAATTGTATGATTGACATCCCACAAGTAGAAGAATCAAAAAGGATAATTGTATGATTCCAATCATCAAGATCAGTAACAAGGAAGGTAAAGAGGGCTATAATTCATATTCCAAAATGGCTCAAAACTTGCAACTTTCACATCATTCAACCAAATAAAAAAGTGTTGAACCCAAGAAAATACAAAAAATACTCTTTTTATGTGCGCTAAATATGACATATCAAGAATGAAAATTTGCCGATCGGCAAGAAAAATTGTCGAGAATGATAGGAAAACTAGCGGATCGGCAACAAAGAAAGGGGGAACAAGATATAAAAAAACTGATAAAACTGCTAAAGATCAACAACATGTTATGAGCCCTAATCAAGGAAGAGGTTTCAATCAGATACATCCACTTCCAAATGAAAACGAGCAACTCAGATCCAAGAAATTATAGTCATGGATAAACAATATCCAAATTCAAACTCTAAAAGATCAATAGCTCTAAAATGATTATAAGAAGAAGGAAATCAATAAATACCTTGAGATCGAGAGGAAAAAAAGGATGAACAATCATTATGTTCAATCTAACTATACACACAAATGTAGCACATGGATTTCATGTCGTCTCTAGAGCTTCTCTCAACATGGGCATCAATATGCTTGTATGCCTCGATCTAGAATATATCATGTCAGATCAAGAATAGGTCTCGCTAGATATGGTTGGTCGAGATTCTTGACTTTCCTTAGTGTGCAATATGCTTGCAGAATTGTGGAGGTTGCCGGTATGCGGAGGCTGTCGGAGGTGAATGACTGCCAGTGGTCTTGACCATGTGAATAAACCAACACCGAATATCAAATTGAAAGATAAAAGTAAACATGACCTCATATTAATTTGGAATTAAGTCAAGTGGCAATTAAGATTTTTAATTTTTAAATTAATTCAATTTCCGAAAATAATTATTTTGAAGGGCTCAGATTCCAGCTCACAAATGGGCGGCCCAGATCAAATTTCAAAGATAGGAGTATTTGTACGTCGGGAATACCTAAGACCTCACCAATAAATAATCATAATCATAAGTAGGACTCAATATTAAAAACCCTTTGCATGATGATAAAAATAGTAATTTTAATATGCACTATAAGATTTTTAGAGTCATCGGGTCGACCCTAAACCGGATCCTAACCCACCCAAAAAATGTCGGATTGTCGGGTTTGGGTCATTTCGGTTTCATGTGCTAAAATAGCAAACTGAACCCTAAACTTTTGGGAAGGTTCAGGTTGGGTCCGAGATTGCTAGGTTTAATTGTGTCACCGCCCTATATTTGTAGTGGTTTGGAAATCGATGTCTCGCTTTGGTCTGGCCTAGCCTTTGATGATATGGAAATTCCTTGGTTGTTTCATTTATTGGTTTTTGCATTGATACACATTTCGGTTTATTTTCTTACACTTTTTGTAATTGTTGTTTTGCTATGTTTTCCTTCCTACATGCTTTTGAGCTTCATCTTTGCCTTTCCTAGAACGGACAACAATTTCAAGGGGTGTTGTCATCCGGGTTTTCATAGACCCTATCAATGAAACTGCGTCTGAAATCCACCAGCAATATGCATATTTCGTTGCTCTTCTACTACATCTGCCTCTTTGGGTATGTTTGCTTACATTTATGTGTTCTCTATTTTATTGTCTGATGTACTTAATTATTATTGGTGCATTTTTTCTCACTTTAAACGACATTCCTTTGATGATCTCGTTTTGATTTATTGTGTTTTAGCTTTGATTTGTTTGTTTTCCCGTTCTAGGCCCTTTTGGGGCCATTTTATGTTGTTTGCATGTTTTTTTATGTATTTTAGAAGTAAACGATGAGGGGAGATGACACTGAGGCTTAGCCAATGCTTGAAACTACTTTTGTTTCCTTTTTCTCTCAAGGGGACAGCTGAAGATTGGTTATATGAGCAACCAGCACGGCATTTCACATCTTGGGATCAATTAGCGAAGGAGTTCTTAGAAGAATTTTTTGCTCCTGCTCGAATAGAAGCTCTAAAGGAGAAAATCTTGATGTTTGATAGTGATTCTTGAGAGACATTCTTTGATGCTTCGCAACAATTTAGAGACTCCTTGGAGCTTGCTGATAGTGCCATGATTTGTAGTGTTTATCTCACCCTATCTTCAGGCACACACATCGTGCATGCCTTGAATAGAAATTACCTCTTAGCGAAAAAAGGGTTGCACTTCATCCATGCCCTAACTTAGAATTAGCCAGGGACGAGGTTAAGGGTACACGTCGTGCACCTCCTTGTTTCGAAAGTTTTACATATAAAAGGAGCGATTTAAGGAAAGAGAAAACAACTTCATCATTAATAATTCCCAGCGATATTTCCCCGATTCATCTGCAAAAATACCTCCATATTTCACCGGGCCTTGGAATTCATATGTTAACAATTTAAGATAGAATAAAGTTATCGGTGGACCAAGCTATAGCTTGATTCTATCTTCTGTGTTTCAATTGGGTTTAAAGGTATTTCATCGAGCATTTGGCGGGAGCTCTGATTTGCACCTAATGGACCAAGTTAGGTGTAGTTATTAGTATCTTAGGTGTTAATGGACCAAGTTAACACCATTTCGAATTGTTTGTGAGGTCCTTTATGTCAAGGGAACACCTTATCTCTTTGTAGAACATCTTGGTGTTCATTACTAGTTAGCCTAGTTGGGGTGATTCTTACATTGATTGTGAAAGATAGTAGTGGTAATCCGTGTGCATGACCGTGCCCAGAATTCCCACGAGCGATAAGAGGAATCTTAAAATTCATTCCTAGTACAATATTTCTCCGAACCGAATATTGATAAGAAGTTGAGCTTAATCAACATCCCATCCAAGAACTTGTTTTATCCTTCTGTTCAAACTTCTTTCTCAGTTTTCTTAGTTTTCATGTCTAGTATTAATTGTGATAGTAGTATAATTCAAAATTAAACCCAATTTGCTTAGTCTAAACCATGTCATAAAGTTTGTGTAAAAGAATAACATGAGGATCCTTGAACACGAACGACACTTGCGTCGTTAGGATAACTTAACCGTTATTCCAGCGATCACTTGCCCTCATCATAACCTAGATGATTATATGAAGTATACGGTGTTCACAAGAGGTCTGGATTATCTAAAGAGGAAGGATTTGAGTATGCATGTGACTGGAGACATCAATGACCTTACTCCTACAACGACCTTAGCACCATTCAAGAGCTTGGCAATGAAAGCCAAAACCCTCATCAAATATGACAACCTTGTGTTGGAGATGATTTCTAGGAAAACATGGTTGTTGGTAAAAGATGAGAAGGAAAAGGTTGTAGAGAAACCAGATATGACTGATGTAACTCAAGAAAACATTTTGATGCATATGCCGTTACTTACTAAGAAGCTTGAGGTGATGGAGTTGGCCAGCATCTCCAACAAACTTGCTGCTTGTGTATATGCTTCTGAAACTTGTAGTGCAACTGATCATGAGAACATAGATTGCTAATGGGTGTCTAAAAATAATTGTGGAATACAAGAGCAATAAGAGGAGGTAAACTTTATAGGCAGCCAAGGGCGTGGAAATCAACAGAACTTTCAGCACAATCCACAAAAATAAAACAATAACTTTCAGAACACCTACAAAAGTGAGAACAACTATCAACAGTCAGGTCTGAACAATTACAGAAGCCAAAACATTTATCTACAATAGCAGGTTAAAAAAATAATTACAAGAATCAATATAATTATCCACAACAATGACAAGGACAACAGGGTTCTCAAGGGAAAAACAAATGGTTTCAAAGCACTAACCAGTTCCAGCAACAAAACCAAAACTTTGGAAATCAAAGTTTTGACAGCAACGATTCAAACTCTTTCTAATGGCCTCCTGGATTTCAACATCAACATCAACAATCTTACATAAACCTCCTCTTGGAAAGACTGCTAGCTCAAACATTATGCCTCTCATGTTTGCATGGCTGAAACTAAAGCATTCGTTCGAAATCTCCACAATCAGGTTGGGAATTCAGTTTTGAATAATTGGTTAAAATTTTTTAACCGACCGAATTGTTAAAAATTGGTTTAACCGAAATGAGGTCAGTCGGTGAAACGCTCAATGCATTGGTGAAATCGGTTAATCGGTTAAAAGTCGGTTAACCGTGTTTAACCAAAATATGAAATTAGCCTCAAACCTAAGTAAAATTACCTCAAATTCAATGGAAACTATCATAATTTTGGAATTAAAGTGTCGCTTAGATTAGTCGGTCGGTTAACGATCGATTAATTAACAGATCGATTAATTAACAATCGGTTAGTTAACCGTGGCGGTCGGTCGGTGGGTTAAAAAAGTTAACCGATTTGAATGTTGATGTCAATTTGAACAACTGTTGACCAGCGGTTAATAACCGAATTAACAGACTCCCATGCATACTTCTAAATGAGAAGCCTAATGGGATTCCAATTGCTACTGTTCCCAATCCAAAACACGGGGAGTCTGCAAGAGTAGTGACACTAAAGAGTGGTAAGGAACTTCATGACATTCCAATGAAATCAGTGCCAAAGGACATATAAGAAAAAGTTGTACCTTTGACTCCCAAACAGGTAGCCCGAGTCTCAACTTACAAGCCTAGGGTGCCATACCCTACTGTATTGAAAAACAATTCCTTGACAAAGGATGACATTGGGAAGTTTATGTATATGCTCAACAACCAGAGTTTAAGCATCCCACTATTAGAGGTCTTACTGAAGATGCCGAACTATGCTAAGTTTATGACGGAGAGTTTTTCCGACGAGAGAAAGTTGGGAGATGAAGCATATGCGACAGTGGTAGAGGAGCTCAGAGCTGTGGTCTTGGAGGAAAAGAAGCTGATCCAGCAGCCAAAGTGGCACATGCTACTCCATAAATACAAGTGACGCATAAGTCAAAAGGAGAGTAGAAAGAAGAGGTAGCTTCAGTGTCCCTCAACAAAGCAAACACAATGGTTCGTCAGACCAAAGTGGTGAAGAAGCGCTTTGACCCAGAGAGTTTCACTTTATCTTGTTATATTAGTTTTTATAGCATTGACAGGGCTTTAGTGGATTTGGGTGCTAGTATTAGTGTCATGCCTTACTCCTTGTTTGAACGTCTTGACGTGCGTGCTTTGCGCCCTACTAAGATGCTTATTTAACTAGCTGATCAAATCATATGTTATCCAAAGGGAATTGTTGAGAATGTTATCATTAGAGTAGGAAAATATAGCTTTGAAGTAAAGTTTTTCGTGAAAGACATGGAGGAGAGTGCACAAACTTATGTCCTCCTTGGTCGGTCATTCCTATCAACCAACAGCTGATGTGACCATTAATGCAAGAACTGGACGATTGAATTTAAGGACTGAGGAGGATGAGATCACATTTAGGATGTATAGCCCTGCCTCTAACAACTCTTCATAGTTAGGCCCCTTTTAAATGACCTTAATTATGCCTCTGTTTATACTGTTATTACTAGCCCTGCTCCACTAGACATTGCTCTAAAAGTGCATGTACATGTAGCTGCTGAAGAACTTATGAAAGTAAAGGCAAGTGTTCCAAAGAAGGGCACCAAGAAGAAAAAAGAAGCAAAACAGAAAGACGACTTTGAGACTCTCAGTTCTGACTCTATGGACATAGAAGTCAAAAAGGAAGAGTGGCTAAGACCATTCGAGATTACAACTATAAGATCTGACGACATGTTGGAGGTTGTTCATGCTGGCTAGAAGAAGTTCCTTTTCAAGGGTGGCATACCCAAGATGTATATTAAGAACAATGATGCCAGTGTGAGGGAGGTCCTCACCTAGCCAAGCACACCTTAACCTAAAGGCATCAAGCTCACAACGATTAAACTAGCGCTTCTCGGGAGGCAACCCGAGCTTTGAGTCTTTTATTTTATTTCATTTTTCCAATTCGAGTCTTGTGGTATGTCCTGTGTCGAGTTAGTCGAGCCCAGATGAAGTTTTGCATTTTAAGGTGTTCTGAACTAATTTTTTTAGGTGTAGATAAATTTCAGAAACTCAAGGGAGGCTTGATGAGTCCAATGATATGTTTATTTTTCTTGCTGGGGATGTCCACACAAATCCATGCAATTGGCATAAGAGATAAAGATTTACCCAACAAAAAAAGATCGATTTTACACGACCCATGTTTCCATTTCCACGTTGTGGGAAGGGTGCCAAAATCTACATAGAGAATCAACAATTTACCACATGTCGTGTTTCCATTTACACGCCCCGAGGAAATGGTGCGAAATTGCTTAGGACAAGCAGTGATTTTCCACAACCCTTTTTTCCATTTACTTGATGTGGAAATGGATCAAACCAACAAAATCATGACATGGACTGCAAAACCATAACATGGAATCAAGCAGCCTTAGGCTTTCTATCTCCAATTTTCACAACACCTTGATCTCAGAATTGTCACTTTGTTTGTTTTGATTTCATCTAGAACTCTTTTATGTTTTATTTTTTCTATTTCTTTTATTTTTTTAGTTCTTAAGTCCGTGTTAGACATTATCATCTTTTTTTTCTTTTATTCTCTTGACGCTCTAATTCTATCTTGTGAACCTACTCTCTTGTGGTGTGTTTTTAAAATAGTGTTTGAGTTCTAATATTGTGGTGTTGTTACTATCAATCCTTGGTCCTCGTCTAGGGTCTGCAATTGCTTCTTCCACCAGTCTACAAAATAGAGCCTTGGTTCTCATCTAGGCTCTGGAGTTGTTCTCCCATTGGTCTTCAAGTTAGTAACCTTTTCTCTTGTTCCTCCCTTACCCTGATTATATGGTCCATTGGGGACAATGTCCTATTTAAATGTGGGGTGATTTGGGATGTGCTTTATTTTTAGTTGCGGGTACTTGATTTGATAATTGTATGCTTTGTAGAATTGTCTCAAGCATGCTAGGTTCTACCTTTTAATTACTGTCTTGATACTATTTATTGGACCCCCCATGATTTGCAAAGCCAGTTTGATGGAAATTTTGGCCTATGATCAAAGTCTTTTGATTAGTTCTTTAGAGCTACCTTGATGTGTTGATTGTAGCACAGACTCTCCAACTTGATGTGACCGGGCATACATGTTATCGATATACCCTCTAGCAAGCCAATGGGAGACCTAAAGACCATTTTGTAGTATAGCTAGTCTACACCATTTGTGGACTTGTTCTAAAATTATTTTTCAGTGGTCTTCTCTGATTCGTTGTTTAATTTGATGCTTGCATGATACCGAACCGAACTTGCTCAGCAATTACACATGATAGACACTTAGAAAAGCTCCACAAAAAACATCCATCACGTCCCTATTTCCTCGTAGGATTACAAAATTTATAGCCAAACAGCCTTTTCCGTCCCCACATTATACCGTATCCCCGTTCTTTCAAGCCTTCATTTGATCATTGTGTATACTAGTGGCATGTAACTCGGTTGATTATAGGAGAATCTAGAAGTTACTATTCTGTAAAAAATTTAGGATTATTTAGTTTCCACAATTTGATTTACAATACAATTTTAGTTTAAAAAAAAGAAGAATTCAGAAAAAAGGAAGAAGACACAAAAAAACTTAGTCTCGGCTAGAAAGAAATAAAAACATATAGTACAAAAGAAAAATATATATGTATATTCGATTGTTGGAATAAAAAGAGTAGTCAAACTCTAAGTAGTATAGTATGATTTCAAAATGATAGAAGAGCTAGTTTAAAGCTCTCAGATATAATGAGATCCTTCCATAACGCTTAGTCTCGTAGGTAGTTCTAATTCTATATTAGAGTAGACCAAGTCGTCTCCCACTATGTACACACCAACATATGTTTCATATCCCCTCTTATTCTATTATGTCCATATTACAACCCTAAATAAACGACCTCTTGACTGTGTGAATATGCTTGATGCAATTGCAAATTTGGTTGACGTTCAAGTATTAGAGGCGCATCTCAGGAAGATGATGAGTTAATTATATCCCTAAACACTTTGAGTGAGATTATCTCAACTTCATCTCTAAGTTGTGTCGTTGAGAGAAGTCTAGACGGGTGGTATAACATGCATGATGATCTATGACAAGTTGATGGAATTCTTGTTAGGCCTTTTTTTTCTAGATTGGATTTTTTATAAGGAGAAACTACCGGAACTGCAAGATGGGGGAGTAATAGGATTTAGGGTCCGACAAGTAGTCTTAAGTTTGATAAATAATTTATAGGTTATGACCGATGCTTATTTTCAGTTTTTGCTTGAGGATAAGCAAATGTTTAAGTGTGAGGTGATTTGATATAATTGATTGTTTGGTACATTTTTTCCCCACTTTTAACGAAATTCCTTTAATGATTTAGTCTTGAATTGTTGTGTTTTAGCTTTGATTTGTCTGTTGTCCCGCTCTTGGCCTTTTTGGGGCCATTTTATGTTGTTCGCATGTTTTTTTATGTATTTAAGGAAATAAACGACGAGGGCAGATGAAACTGATGCTTGGACAACGATTGGATGGAGTTTTTAAGGTTTTGGAACTGCTCTGAGTCTGACTTAGAGTGCCCAAACATGCAAGATAGGCTTGGAGCTTAAGGAAAGGCAATAGGTTCAACTTAGGCCAATTTTTCCCAACCCATGTAGGAGAAATAAGTTTTCTAGCATTCTGATTTGGGGACAGATACAATTTGGACGAAATAAAGAGTAGAGGAAGGATTTTTGGAGAGACGAAGAGCAACAGAGAACGATTGGAAAGCAAGGGATTGATCACCGATTGGACAAGGATCAAAGAGCAACGACAAGATTGAATTTCCTTGAAGAATCATGTCTTCTTTTATGGTTATTCTTTTCTTCTCTTGTGATTTTGTTCTTGATACCATGAGTAGCTAAAATTCTCTTATTTTGTAGATTAGATGAACTTCTAGATTTGATCGTATGTGGATGATGATTGGTTCTTAACCCTTTGATCGTGATTGATGATATTCAGACATTAATGAGTTTTTCTTGATTTAAATTTCGATTTCATTTCTTCTTGGTTGCGATTCGAATTCCTATTATCATTGCATGGGTCCGAGAGGAACATGATTGATAGAACGCTTAGGATAAATGCTGAGTTTTTCTGGTAGATCGAGAGAGGACCGGTTTACTTAGTCTTTATAACATCGTTTTCATTGTGGCATTTCATCAAATATCTTTAGTGCGTTTTACTTGTTTAGAAATTAGCTCGAGAGAGGAGTTCCTAGGCAAGTAGGATATGCATCTAAATTCGTGGGAGCGGTCTAGACGTATCATAGGAGATTGTCAAGTCATCTAAACTGTATATCTGATTTCGCATCATCATTATATTATCCAGCTGCATCTAGCTAGTTGGGATTCGAGTCTAGGCAGCTTTCATTCTCATCATCGACACTAAAAACCTCTTACTTGTTTACTTAGTTTAGATCATTATAATCGTAGTTTTAGTTTTAGCTTTGATAGATTGATAATCATGCAATATTTTCCCAAACTTATTTGGTTAGTTCATAATTTAGGTTGAGTAATAGAATTAGAAAGACCTTTGGAAAGAACGATTTCATTAAAACCATTTAGTGAATATTTGAAAGGCGGGGTAAAATCCGTTCATCACTCTTTTTTCCTTAGTTTCACAGCCAATCCTCGCGCCATCACGTATGTTGCGCCAAAATTTTCAACTCCGGAGAAAACAAGACAACATGTTGAGTCCTCCTTTTGGAACATTCACGAATTGCTTGCTTTGTATGCTACATGGGGCAATCCAATAAGTGTTATTTGAATTGTTATAGATGTATGTTACGGGACTAATTGAATACCACATTGCTAAATATGGGATTAACGGGTGGATTTATAACCTTCTGGGCACCCTCTCCTTACAAGCTAGCTTTTTGGGGATGAGTTCTACCCAGAGGGTTGTAATAGTTGGTACCAGAGCCTGTCCCGCACCCGATCTGCGTTTGCGGAGGGGGCGATCTGCAGAAGGAGCAACCTACGAAAGGGGCGACCTGATAATAGAGTAGGCCGCCATGGACGTCGGTTCGGAAGCGTGGTGGTATGCTACATGCTCAATTGAATACCACATCGCTAAATATGCGATTAGTGAATGAGTTTATAACCTTCTAGACACCCTCTCCTTACAAGCTAACTTTTGCGGATGAGTTTTACCCAAAAATGATGACACTGTACTGTCGTTCCTTTAAAAAACAACTCTCTGTTAAGAAACTAAAAGAAGAAAAACAAGAATATGGGAGGAGAATGTCATTCTTATTGAGGTGTTTCAAACATACAAGAGTGAGCACTATTTATAGGCTCATGATACATAGCCCCTAATGACTAACATAACTACACTTGAATAGGAGATAATGGTATTCATTCCCATGGTTAATGTATACATTACACAATGGGAATTCATGCACCATAATAATAATATTCATAACACTCCCCCTTGAATGTCCATTGGATAAGAATATATATTATGCTCTTCGAGTACGCTATTGATACTGCCTCATTAAAAACCTTACCAGGAAAACCCAGTGGGAAAACCATGGTTAAGGGGAAAAGAGTACAGTTGCGTATTGACTCCCCCTGATGATGATATCCGTTGATATCCTTCACATCGACTCCCCTTATGAGGATATCAACTCTCGCTCATCATTATATCAGTTGAGATCATTCAGTCACCAACTCCAAGTTTTCTTCCCAACAGTTGATGTAGAGAGAGGTTTGGTGAATAAATCAACCAAGTGATCACTTAGGTGCACTTAGTTGATAAATATTTCAACTCATTGGAGTTTGTGCATAAAATATATGCATCACATGATCGATGGTCATCCATAATTCACATGATACTTCACCTTGGATGACCATTAGATGAGAATATGTCTCATTAAAACCTTACTAGGAAAACCCTATGGGATAAAAACCTAGTGAAGGAAAAAGAGTACATAATCATCACATTACGTTACAACATTTTTTTGCAACTCAATGATATATGCAAAATAAATATCACACATGATTTATAGGATCATGACTTTATAAGTTGGTTTCACCATCCCACCAAGTGGTAAAATTACCACATGGACCAATTTATGGTCAACCAACACAAATATGACCAAGATTACTACTTCAAAACCGAGTAGTTCTCGTGTCTTAATAAAAGTTGATTGAAATTGACATAGACTCACATAGTGATCTTACTACCATCTAGGCACAGATAGCCATGTCATATTCATATAACTTCTTGTTGGATATAATTATTATATCTTTGATGATATACAAAAATCATGTTCGAGAGAGATGCACAGTTGGCAAGTTAGTGGTAATCTTCCACATCTTTCATCTCGAACTCTCTAGCTAATCAAATAGTATATTGCTTTGAGAAACTCTTTAGGAGTCTCAGTAAAGTGTATGTCATCTATGTAACAAAAGATGATGGTGACATTTAAAGTCTTATAAACAAAAAAAAAATTTGAATACAAAATAAAGTAAGAAAATTTTGTAAGAATTTCAAAACCATAAAATATGACAAAGATGATTTTTCATCATTCAAAATTCACATGGAAAAGAAATGAATGATATGCTAAATGGACCACTTCTCTCAATCATTCAATTCATAAGAAATCAATTGGATATACTTGAATACTGTTCACATCAAAGTGAATTGTTCGCTTATAGCGAAATAAATCCTCGAGAAAATTTCATATGCACATGTGTATTCGTATTATGAAAATCATACATATAGGTTGCAATTACATATACTAGGGGCAAACTCTTTCCCTTTATAAATTGCCAGACTAATCAAATAAAAAATAGTTGCATCCACCAAATGAGAATATACAAAACCTTTCAAAAAATGAGATGTTTCATAACTTCTCATACTCATACTTTATACCTCAATGTACAAAGACTTGATGTCTTAAAATTTTTTATTTCTCTTGGGAATTTGAATTTGCCTCAAATTGAATTTTTTAAGCCAATCATTTCTTTCTTTGCCTGCATTTTGGGTAATGATCCTCATTTTCAACTATCATATTTAGCGTTGCACTATACGCAAAAATTTCGTCGACGTTGACTTCATTGGGGTTCCAATATTTTCCATCCAAGATATAGATAATTGAGAGATATATATTCATATATGTCATGTACCATAGACTCTTCTTGAGCATATTATTTTTTTCTCTTGGTGGCTTTGCTTAAATAATCTTAACCTTAATTTGACCATCTTGATATATAGCTCCATTCCACTTTTGAGGATTTGTTTCTTTGGAACCGAGTGGTCTATCATGTGTCATGCATGTTTTAGACACATTTGTAATAAGAGATTGTCCCATAACAACATCATACTTTTTGGAGCATTTGTAGTTGGCACATGAGAGGTTTGCTCTATTTGGGTCGTTAAAGGCGTCTGGTAGTTGATGAATTCAACTTTAGTGATGAATTATACCTTTGAACTTCAAGTTCATATTTTTTAGTGTGAGGATCGAAATGATAATCATTCATCTAATTTCTTGACCAATCTTTGGTTTCTCCCCCTAATGTTGGGAAGTTTGAATATAGACCTCCAACGAGTCATCAAGTTCTCCTAACAACGATGTGATATTTTACCATCAATGAACTCGTAATCAAAATAATTTCTCAATCTTCATTGCGAACCCATCATAATAAAATGTGGTGGAGCAATTGGGATGTGTATATCCATATATGCATTGATGGGCAATGTATGGTTTGGACCCAAAAACCAAATATAATGGAGGAATTCATGATAATTTCTTGGTGTAATGCGAATTTGTGTTGTGCATGTAAATGACATGTTCACAATAATATATTGGTTTTCAATGGCACATTTTCATTATTGGATAATCATGAAAATATGCTCATAACCAAAATAGTTGAGCTAATAATCTTGCAAGCTCTTGATTTCTAGATACATGTGACCACCTAGTTGATGCATCAATTAAGATAATTGGTCAACATGTTGGGTGTATGGATCCATAAATATCACCCTTACTTTTTGCGTGTAAGAGAATGATCTTACTTTAGTTGATGATTATCCAACAATCTACTCTATTAGAGAATAAGTAACCCAAAAATGAGTTATGTTGTATTGGAGATTTACCCAACAATGGGTAACGGAAAGGTGAAAATACTTTCCTAGAAACGAAACCTTGTTAACATAACAGAAAATTGTTAGTGTTCCCAGGAAGTAGGGGAGTCACAAGGACTACTTAAATCCCTATAACCTTAGGAATCATTTCTTTAGAATACCCAAGTTGAGACCATCATGCACAACAATGTTCAATAGAACATACACTTTAGATTATGGAATCATCAAAATTGACCATAGAGGTACTTATCAATTCGCATCATGATTGAACCGGGATGGTCTCGCCGGTTATGCCAAATAATAGTTGTTAGGACAAGTAAACTTATAGTTTACATTTATATATATGTATCTCAATCACAATAACATATGTGTAGTACAAATTGGAGGATAATATTATTGATTCAATAATTATATAGCCATAGACCATATTATTGTTCCTCTCTTGATCCTAAACAAATTGGAATAAGGATTTTGTTCCTTCATGAACAATATAATAGCTCGATCTAAAGCTTGAGAGAGTGTTGTACTACACCATATATCTTGGTACACTATCAATGTGATATATATGAAAATTAATTATGGTGATTCTCATCATAAAATACTCATTTTTGTCATGAGAGTTGTACATAGTTTAAATGAGAGATATGTCTCAATCATCTATGTCACAAATTATTGGATCAACAATTCTCGTATAACCACAATTTTTATGTCCATCCGAATAAAAGGGTTCCGCATAGTTACATATGCTTTCAAAATAGTGTAACATATGTGTTTATGCACATTCACTTTGAGGGCTAAATTAGTATCATTTGGGTATTATCATCAAAATAACATTGATGGTTGTATGACAAAAATCAATTCACAACACCCTTTCATGGGTAAAGATACACTTCTCAAATTCCTATCTCATGACCAAAATAATAGGTCTTTTTCTCCACAATAGTGTATTGACTTTGTGGGAATATATATTGTCTAATCACTTTGTGGACATATGATTATATCCACTCACGTCATGGAGTGATATTTTGTCTCATTGGACCATCAACATTGGAGACATAAGATAACCTGTTTCTCAAGATATGTGTCTCGTGGGACATTCAATCATATCGGGCTTTTATGAGTATAATCAATCACTACAAAGATTGATATTTTATCACTTTGACCTTCAATATTCGAGACATATAAAATATATGTATAGCTTTGTCCTTTCAATATGTTGTGTCTCTTGGTACTCATCTTTCGGCCTATCATTGAAATGATGGCGAATAAATAGCAAAGCTTTAGCTTTGTCATGATAAGACGTGCATTATCGTCTCGTTTCACCAATACCATTATATATGGATTTTAGCCTCTAATGCCCATGAAGAGTAATTCTTGCCCGAAACATAAAAAACAACATACTCAAATTTCAAAAAGCTTGAAGTAATTATCAAAATAAATAAATAAATCAGATCACATTATGATCGAATTAATAATGACATGAACATACTATAATAAAATTATAATTAGCAACATATATAATATATTTATTTAATCCGTAAACGTAACTTACGATTCCATTAATAATGGCATGATCATTAGCCATTTAAATATTTAATGACAACCGTTGATGATAACTGAAAAATAGTAATGTAATCGTAATGTACTAATGTGATGACCAACGTTTCAAAAATAATGGTTATGATAATAATCAGATAACCACCAATCTATTTCCTTTTGACAAATATGCTTTAATATTAAGTAAAATCAGCAAAACAAAGGAAAAAAAGTTACATAGGTATATGGATAAGATGTCTATTACTGTTTGTGTGATCAATAATAATTGAGCAGTAAAGATAAGCTATCAAATATTAGAATTAAGTCATAGACATATATGAACACAAAATAAATAAATAATATTATTACTCGGTGAATATTCATATAAACAATTTGTTACTATATACCTTTGGTGGGGTATTAGTAGAAAACAAACAAAAATGAAGATTGAAGAAGTAAACATATGAATTAGCTAATAGCCCACGTTAATGACCTATTTTTAAATAGTAACAATAGCGTTATGAAAAAGTAAGAAATGAAAATGAGAACCACAAATTTTCCTTAGTATATGTATTCAAAACATAAGACAAAAGAAAAAGTACGTAATATTCAAATGGATAAATACTTAATTTAAAATATGGCAATATACATATACCCAAAGAAAAAAACACGTAGCAGATATAATAAATCTGAGAATTATCAATAGCGAGAACAACTTGCAGAACCAATTATATTATTGGAGAAAAAAATGATGTGATGATATAATAAGCTAAAATGTAAGGGTAAATCAATGTAATAACATTTGAAATAAACTAAATCTAGTTTTGAAACAAAAAGAAAGTAGGTAGAAGAATAAGAGAATCGAGCAAATAGCAATCAAATAGCAATCTTTGTAAATTTTCGAGAATCGAGCACTCGTGCGCAATAATAAAATTGCAAAAACGGACATCAGGAGCATAAGCATGAACTCACTGGCTATTTGGATGCACTTGCTCATCCCACAAGTAAAACTAACTCTTTGTCGCATGATTACAAGAAGTTGCTCGACGGCAGAACTTCGTGCTGATAACGTGTTAAGAAACTAAAAGAAGAAAAACAAGAATATGGGAGGAGAATGTCATTCTTATTGAGGTGTGTCAAACCTACAAGAGTGAGCACTATTTATAAGCTCATGATACATAACCCCTAATGACTAACATAACTACACTCGAATAGGAGATAATGGTATTCATTGCCATGATTAATGTATATGTTACACAATGGACATTCATGCGCTATAATAACAATATTCATAACACTCTCATATTTTTCAGAGTTTTTGCTACTGAGTCCGTTGGTCATTTTACCTAAGAAACATAATTACAAAGAAGACCAAGAAAGAAGGAACAAAATTACATTATCAAATACTTAACGGTTTCCCATATTATATATTAGATACAAAAACATTAACTTAATAACCTTTTGTGTATATAATGCTTCAGCTGTTAACACATTCTACTCACACTTCCACCTGGAATTAATATCTAGGAACCAACCTATCTATGTGTGACTATGATACTTACCGTCGATCGCGACTAACATTCATGTTCACGGGTTGTTGTCGCGAACAGAGGAGGAGTCAGAATCTTGTCCAAGGGTTCTCATTCTATAAAATAATGAAACAAGGATGAAAAATGCATCGAACCGGATATAAATCGAAAATTTAAACTAAATTTATGTCCCACCAACGATTTTTTTTCCTATATTTAAAATTTTTAAATTAAATTTAATGATTACTTACCAATAAATTGGTTATAAATCTAAAATTGATAAATTTTATATTAGGCTTTAGTTTTGAAACAACCTTATAATACGGTTTGTGAAACTCGATCGGAAAATATTAACTAACGTACATTCAGTGGCAGAGCTAAAAATTTAGTCAAGAGGAAGTCAATACATATAATAAAAAATTTCAACAACATAATAGAATACTCAACTCTTAACTAAATAAAACAATCAACAAGCTTAGAATTCATAAAATTACATATAAATATCAGCAACTAGTTGCAACATTTCTGTTCGAATATAGTTATCAACAACAATTTGCAGCGCAGATGGTAAGGAAATTCAATGGAATGCGAGAGGTCAAATTTCGATCCTGCTTGATGATATATATGGAAAAAATTTACCTCTCTACCAAGGGCTGCATGCATCCCCCTTGGGTACATGTAACTCCGCCTCTGGTCGCAATTGGCCATAACTTTTGGTGTAGCGAACATGACATTGTACTCACGATAGATGTGTTTACAAGTTATGTGCTTTTCTTCTTTTTGCCTTTGCCTATTCCCATGCCAGTCTATGTATTTTCCCTTTTACATTAAAGCATCAACAATTTTCACTTCATATATATTATGAAATGACTATCAACAAAAGTGAAGGACAAATACTTGAACAAATCAAAATTATCTCCCTGCACCAATATTTAGCCATAATAAGTTATATGTTACTCTTCGCGTGTGCGCTTAACAGCTGGAATCCATAATGAAGTTGTAAAACATAGAACATATAGGCCCAACATGTACGCATAAAATAGTCTATGATGAAATCTTTTACAATTTACATATGTGTTTCAGTCCTTATTGACATGGATATATTTATTCTATTTTGTACTAATCATCAATGTAATGGTGAGCACATTAAATGAAAATGTTTATTTAGTTAACAAAAACTTCCATTTCAACGAGTGGACACATATGCACTACAAATACACTAATGGAGTTCCGCTTGGGTGGCATTTTGCGAGATCCGGAAGGGGTGTGCAAGGGAGCTTTTGCAGCGAACTTCGGCAACTGCACCGTCACTCAAGCAGAGATTAGAGCGGCCATCCTGGGGCTCCGGCTTGCGTGGGACCTTGGATATCGCAGCGTGGAATTGCAACTAGATTCAGCTGTAGTCGAATCATACATTCATGATCATCAATCTGCTGATTTGCGACATAAAGCCAGCATCATCGAACTCAATCAACTCCGCCGCCGAAATTAGACGGTGCTTGTTAAGCATGTCTATCGAGAAGGCAATCGTGTGACAGATCTTCTTTTTCACCATGATCATCCCCTCCCTTGCGGAATGCACAAGATTGATTTGTTCCCTCGTACTATTATTGATTGTATTAATGCAGAGATGTCAGGGGTGTCGTTTCCATCAGTCAACCCTTTCTACCAAAAATAAAATAAATACACTAATGGCTAAACGACGCTAAAATCTAGTTTATCTTGAAAAAAACATAGTACATAGAAAATGGGTAAAATGAAATGAAGGGTAAAGTGACACTCTTTTTGCAATTGCTAGAAATCTATGAGTAAGCAAAATATTTAATTAGAGTTAATTTCCAAATTATTAAGAAAGTTTGTTAGAAATTTCTAAATTAGAAATTTGATTATAATGCCACATAAATATATATATATATATATGTATATAGACTTTTTAAGCAAAATATTTAATTAGATTTAATTATGTATTTTTTTTACAAGTGAGTTAATTTTTTGAGCATAAATTAATAAAACAAATTTTTGCAAGAATAAATTAATAAAACAATAGGTAAATGATACCAATTGGTAAACAATAGTTATTTTTATAGTTTCAGTCCCATAATGAGGTCAATTGTTTCCTTAATCTGTAACTTTCAAATAAGGTCAGACACGGCCTAATAACTTTACTTGTTAATATAAACTGGCCCAGGACAGTTACCAAACTCCATTTGAAGACGTAATTGAACCTAAAAACTAAAACCCTTACACTCTAAATCGTAAAATTTTAAAACTCTACACCCTAAACTCGTTTTCTAAAACTCTAAACACTACACACTAAACCATAAGCACCGTTTAGGGTGTATCGTTTAGTGTTTTAAGCAAGATTTTGAAAACCGGACCAAATATAAATCGGTGAGACTGAAAGTTCATAATTTAATTGTTCAATTGAGTTAGACCGTTTTCTAAACCTAAAAATCTTAACATATGGCACACTTTGAATAAAATTTAAAACTAAAATAATCAAATACAACAATATTGATATCTAATTTTTATAAAAATGGTGATCTAAACGTAATTCCCAAAATGTTTAAAGACTTATATAAAACTCTTTATACCCAAAATGGTGATCACTGAGGCCACCCGCGGTCGCCAATCTGGAGCTCTTGATCCCCCTAGTGGCCGCCCTATCTCTGTCAGATGTTGTGGACCCCCCCCCCCCCCCCTCTGCGTGGAACTTCAAGTTTTTCATCCTCAGATCGTTCCTGACAATTAATGATATAAATCTTAATCATATGAGTCGGATTCTATCCAACACATGACAGCCGGAACAAGGCATGAAGATCACGGCCATAGAAGACGGTCGTTTTCTGTTCAGATTCGCACATCAGCTAGCGATGAGCGATGTCATCGATCATAGGCCTTGGTTTTGCGACAACCACATCCTTCTTGCCCGTGAACTAATTAGGGAGGAGGATCGGAAGAGGGTTCCGCTGAATCACTTGGATCTCTGGACCTAGATCCACAACTTACCGAAGGGTACTTCTCCTAACATGTAGGTAAAGCGATGATGAAGCATGATGGGATAGCGGTAATCTGCAATTTTAAGTCTGAACGGCTCCCTAGTTTATGCTATATCTGCGATCTGTTAGGTCATGTGGAGAAGAATTGCTAGTTGCGTTTCAAATTCCAGAAGCCCTACTCAGCTTTCAATGGGACGACTCAATCAGAGTAACATCGTGGAGGGAGACACAGATACTGAAAGTCTCACAATGGAGCGTTGCCAGTCATGCAAATGCTCAGGTTCAACGCAACGACAGGTTCTGCACACAGGTACACAAGAGATGGAGCCAACACTGGAAGACTCCTCAATGCTTACCCTCCAACTTACAATAGCTGCAGAGAAGGTGCAAGAAGAAGGAGGATTGGGAGGGAAACGTCGCTGACATGAGCTAACATCCTCGTATCCAATGGATGTCGACGATAATCCGGGAGGGAATGCCCAAAAGTCGCTGCAAACTCCCAGTCCTAGGCAAGGGACGGGATCTCTCAATCTCTATTAAGGCGATTTGGGCTCAAACACATTAATGGGCTAGCACTTAGTGAACTCTTAATAAGGATGATGTCACCCGATAGCTAGTTTTCAGTGTTTCTTTCATTATTATGTTTCCGCGCGAGTACCTGTCTTTCCCTTGCCGTGGCTCGTTGCTAGTGAGCAACAGCGAGGTTGCTATACTTGCAGTAACCCGCGCTCCATACAGCTATGCATATACAGTATGTACCTCTGGTGGGCACTTTGTACATTCGTTTATGACCGTTTGAGTGCAATTTGTTTTTAAAAATCTATTAACTATACTACCAAAACCCCAATAACTCCTTTTCTTTCCATTTTCAACCCAAATCTCCTTACCCCTTTTTTATCATCACCATCTCCTCTAAACGTCCTTTTCCTTTCTCTTTCTCTCTCTCTCTTTTTCTTATTGCTCTAATATTTTCTTTCAGTTAAGCTCTAATACTTTAGTCTACATTCACAAAATTCAAAAGTTAAATGAAGTAAATGAGTTATTTTCTCTAAAATTGATTTACTTTGTGCGAAAGAAGAATAGCTATCCAGGTAGAGAAGAAAACAACCGATCAATTATGAAATTGGAGAAATATAAAAAGAGCATCAACAAATAGAAATTGGTATAACATTTGATATAACATTTTTTTAATTAGTCTAACCATTGGGTTTTTTGGCGGGTTGAACAAATCAGCTTTTCTGTCAAATTTGGTCAACACTCGATTTTGATCATTTTACTCAACCACTTAAGATTTTAAGGTTTATGGTACTTTCTTATAAAGAGTTATAATTATAATGAGTGATTGATAAGTTTCAAATTATAACTAGTTATTGGTTATAACAACTGATTATAGTATGTTACAATTTTATAGTCGATTATAAAATAATAATAAATATAACTGGTTATATATAATTATAACCGATTATAATTATTTATCACCAGTTATGTAATTATTTATAATTAATTATAAATGGTTGTTGGAAAAGTCAACTGAAAAAGATATCACAAAAAAGTTGTCGGAAAAATCGTCAGAGTCTCGTCGAAAAAGTCACTGGTACCTCGTCGGCGGTAATAACGTGGCAGTCTGTTCATGACTATTATTTAAAAAAAATGTAAATAATAAAGGTAACTGAAAAGACCATAATACCCTGAGAGATAATTATAAAAAAAATGAGTAGAAAATAAGTAAAAGACGATAATGCCCCTGATTTTAAGTGGCTGATTGCATGCGGTTGAATGAAACCAGGCTGAATATAATCCTTCCCCAATCGGCCTGCGTTAAGGAATTGACGAATTGTAAGGACAATTCTATACTACTCAAATCGATCCGACGATGAGAAAGAAGTCAAAGAGGAAACATAGAGATGACACGCCGACTTCCTCGTCGGGCTCCGAGGAAGATGATACCGATTATTCTTCCGAAACTTCGTCGGAGAGACGGCGGAGGCATCGGAAAGAGCGGCGGAAGAGCGATGGGAACTCAAAGCAGGACAAAGAGAAAAGGAAGAGGAAGAAAGAGCGGAAGGAAAGAGAGAATGATAGGAAGAGAAGGAAATCGAAGAAGAGGAGCTATGATTTTGACTCAGAGTCAGAGTCCGATTCTTCGGGGAGGGAGGGGTCTGTAAGCAGGCGACCTAAGCCGGAAGCTGTGGTGAAGAAGATGTTGACGCAGTTCCCCGGCGTGGGAGGCGACTTGAAACAGGTAGACAAATGTTGGATTCGGATTTCTTGTTTGTGATTAGATTAGTCTATAGTACTTTCACCTACTATCTTTCTCTTCAACTCATCGGCTTTGAACATCTTGAACGGTATTAGCTTAGGGTTCTAGTGTCAATATCTTGACTGTATAGGGCTTAGGGCGCCATTAATTGGTAATTAGTTTGAACTATTCATAATTGTGTTTGCCTATTTGTCTATTCACTTTGTGCTCCTTCTGGAGAAGTCTTCGTTCGTTTTTGTTCTGTTCTAGTGTACATGTTTTGATATCTGGAATTTCACCTTTCGTACAGCTTCTACAAATGATTGATGCTGGACAAGCTGTTGACATTGGTGGAATATCTGAGAAGACACTGGTCAAGCATTTGAAGAAGCTTTTTGTTTCCTTGAAACTCAAGGAAAAGGATGATCAGGTTTTCTTGCTCCCTTTTAATCATCCACCCACTTTGGAGATTATAGGCTCTTTGATTGAGGATCGCGTGCAACCTAGAGGGACGCAAGCTGATGATACTGCTACTAGAAACGGTGTGCATCCGGTAGGTGTGGATGATGAGTCTGGGCAAGTGTTGGATAACACACCAATGCCATCTACTTCAACAGATATTCCTCCTCCAAGAAAGAGGTAGTTAAGAATTTTCAATTGGCTATTTAAGTTAATGGTTTGCCAAAGTTCAGTTGTATTTTCAAGTCAATTCTTCTTACTTACTGATTTTATCTTAGGAAGCGATAGTGTTGTTTCTAATATTCTTGGTTTGCGCTCGGTTCCATGATAGATGACACTTATACATACAAGCTCATGCACATTTGCATACTTGTGTTATGTTTTCCTTTTTACTTAATGGGAACTCTAAGGAAGAAACTGATATTTCACCACTTTTATTTTGTCTCAGAATGATGGGGCCTGAAATGCCATCATCTGAGCTACTTGCAGCTGCTGCAAAATTGACTGAAGCACAAGAGGAGCTTAGGTACAAGAGGAAATGTTTTTATTGCTCATGAATTATTATTTGTCGCAAATAAACGTTTAAATATTGCTGATCTGAACACAGATGTTTTTGACAACTTTTCTAGGACAGTGGAGTTGGAGGAAGATAATGAACTGTTTGTCGGACCTCCCCTGCCTGCAATTGCTGCTGAAGCGGAATCTGTAAACGAGGCAGAACGTTTTGAAGAGGTTTCTCCTTTTGACTCTTGATGTGTTCAACTTAGATTACTCAATATCTGCAAACTACTTTCACCAATTCTTGATTGTTCTTTTTTAATTTTTTTATATTAACGTTTAGAAGTTTAGTCCCATTCTGTTTATTAGCAAGACTATGATGCATACTATGCAATGCAAAACAAAAATGTCGTGTGTGTGTGTGTGTTTTTTTTTTGGTTTGGGGATGGGATGGGAGGTTTATGGGGTGACCATGTGTCATTCTACAGTGTCTCGACATATCTGAGGTTGTCTCATGTTGGATGCTTCATCTGTACCTAGTGTTTGCTTACCCACTGAATTGTACTATGTTCAGTTTTCATTGTTTATTGCTCTCAGTTTTGCCTAAAAGGGCCATGGAAATATTCTTTTATCAGCTAGAGTTTCTCCCAATTAGGTGCATGGATGCTCCAACTGTCCCTTCATTTGCTTTTTACCCACCGATTGTGCCTATGTTCAGTTTATTCCTTGAAGATCGTTTATTGCTCTCAGTTTTGACTAAAAGTTCCTTAGAAAGATTCTTCAACCAACTAGAATTTCTCAGAATTAGATGATGCTGCATTACCCTAATTCAAACTGATTACTTTGAAGAACCTTTTTTAGTTCACTTGTGTTTATGCTTTGAAATGAATTAAGAAATTGCCACATTTCATCAATTTTTTTATTTGATTGATCAGGTTACAAGAATAATGGATAGCAGTGATGACTCTCCATATGATGTCGTTGGGGTGAACCATAGGATGTCTGCTGATAATATAAAGAAACGGTGAGCTGACTCTCTTTAATGTCTTTACTATCCAGCTTTGTGTTGATGCACATGACTGCAGCATTACACTTAGCATCTTATTTATGACTCTAGCTTCGTTCACCAAATTTAGGAACCTGTGAATAGAAGTATCATTAGTCATTTTTTTGGAGAAACAGTATCATTAGTCATGGTTGTAAATTTTTCGAAGTAACTTAATCTGCCTATAGCTTCCCTATGCATTCCCGTCTATATGTTTGTTTTTAGGAGTTGCTTGCCAAGCCTTGGTTCATATATATATTTTGTATAATCAGTTTGCTGTGTTCCCTTTTTGCATTTGAGGAATCATAATGTGCACATAATGAGCTGGTCATACAGAAGTTGATATCACAAAATGATTTATTGCTATTAGGTACTGGAAACTGTCTCTTCTTGTGCATCCAGACAAGTGTTCTCATCCTCAAGCTCAACAAGCTTTTGTCAAATTGAATAAAGCTTTTAAGGATTTGCAAGATGTTGATAAGGTTTGTAGTCCTCATCCTTGTATCTCAATTCTTTTTCCTTTGAATAATTGGAACTGCCAATTCAATCTTCAATCTTCCTAGTTTGTCCTCATTCTTGCTTGACCTTTTATTATGTTTGTAAATTCTTCTTTTAATTTAATCTCTATCATATGTATTAGCTATGCTCTTTTTGAACATTTAGTCCAAATCATTTAAGGCCTTTGCTTCATAATTAGACAACGTGGCCAAATATTTGATGGAAAATGAGGTGTTATTTATTTCCGCAATTTTTATTTGCAGCATGTTTTGACTTTATTGGATTTGTATATTATATTATTATTGTTCCTTAGTTTCGATATAGCTGATAGACTAATGCTTATCTAAGTGCAAGGGGTTTAATATGATGCATTTTTCTCGCTTTTTGTTTGGCTTCAGCGTAAGATACTGGATGAGAAAATAAAGCAGAAGGAGGAGCAAGAAGCATTTAAGGTGTGTGGTTCATGTCATATGTTGCTCTGTTAGCAGTTAAGTGGTCTGAAAATGGAGTATGCCAACACTAATGTTTTCTGCTACAGGCTGAGTTGAAAGTTATGCAAGAAGCTGCTCAGTGGAGAAGATTGCAAGGTATTTCCCAGTGGCTTAGATTAATTGTCCGATTTAGTTGGATTAAGTAGAAGTTCTTCAGTGTTGTTTATATATATAGAACACAACGATTGTGGTTGCTATTGCTCAAACTAGGTAAAGAGAGACGCATGCATAGTGATGGAAGAATCCTGTTTGTTCTGTGGCAGGTATATCTATGGAGGGTGATGATGAGCTTCTGGCAGAGCTCGAGGTTAAAGTAGCCCCAAAGAGAGATGAATGGATGACGACATTACCACCAGAAAGAAAGGTAAGCTTAATTGAACCAGTCTTCTAATTGACTTCCATTTAGATAATGATTTCAAAATCATAGGACTGATCATCTTCTGGCCACCTGATTAGGCCGGTGGTGTGACCATGCATTCGACGAAAGCATTCAGCAAGGATGTTAAAGAAGGTCGCGGTGATACTAGTGCATGGACAGATACTCCTTCGGACAGAGCTTTGAAGGCAAAAATGAAGTAAGAGTTGAAAAGCTTTACTGGAAACAAAAAACCTCATAAATGAACTTTTTATTTGAAGTATTCGTTTATCTAATTATTGACTAGGTCTGATTACGGATTACAATGATATTTGTGGCAGTTACCTGGAAGCGTATGATGCTGCAACAGCACTTGCTTCAAACGAAGAGGAAAAGAAACAATCGAATGCGGATGCAGATCTGGTAGACAAATACAATAAAGCTAAACGTTCAAAGTCGTTGGTGCAGAAGCATCAAGAAGAGCTGGTTGATCAGTCGTCGTCATCGAAGAAAAAAACAAAGCAGCAGAAGCAGAAAGAGAAGGAGAAAGAAGAGTGGGCAGGACAACATCCATGGAAGCCTTGGGATCGTGATAAGGACCTTTCAGCTGGTAGACAGAACGTAAAGCTTGATGCCGAGAACATGGGTCAAGGCTTAACTTCGCGATTCTCATCGGCCAACTTCCAGAGGAATTTCCTTTAGATGCTTTGCTCTTATCGCTTCAGATTGAGCAGCAGTGATTTCATCGTGGTCCCGGGGATGTTGTCTGACTCGAGGGTAGCGTATTAGCTCGGGGTTGATCTAACAGATTCGTAGAAGAATGCCTCTTTAGTTCATAAATATAGTACCCTTCTTGCTTCACATATCTTTGCGTTTAGCCCAATTCATCTTATTATGTATCTTGGACGGCCTTTCAGTCTCCAGTTAGGAATGATGTGTGAAAGAGATTCAAGGGATATCAACACTTTCGTTATTGTTCGGAGGGCTTGGACTATGACGGAATCATGGTGGTGTTTATGTTTTCATATTTTGCACCTTGCCACACAAGCTCTTCGAGCTAGGCCTCGCAATTCGGTCGAAATTGATTGTTTGATTTTGATTTCTAATTCAACGGAATTCGAAAGAAATTGTGGCCGATTTTGATTTCAAATTGATTTGTTAAATTCGAATTAATTTCGAAAGCAATCGACTGAATTTGCCGTATTCATAACCGAACTGGGATTTTGCTGAAAAAATGAATTGAGAAAAGACCTGAAATATGATTTTTAGGCTTCATTTCGTTTTTGTTCCGTCCGATACATTTCAATTCAGCTAAGTCTTCATATTATATATTAACAAATAAATTTAATAACAAATTAACAACATATCACAAATAGTCCAAATGCCAATTTCATATTTGAATTTTGGTTCATTTTGAATTCGACTTTTAACCAAATTCGACAACATTCGAATTCGATTTTGAATTGTACACTGGATTCAGTTTTCGGTTGAGTGAATTCAGTTAAACCGAATAATCGAAACCGAACTGCCAGACCTACTTCGAGCCCTCCTTGTGAACTTTGGCTAAATGATTTTTCATTGACTATATTACTCTAGACCCTGTAATTGGGAACTATGGTACGTCTCGGACCTACAACGGGTGGTGATTCCTGACTCTGCCGTGGTGGATGGTATTCTCACTATTCCTAAGTCGATTATTGAAAAGGGCCTGATGAAACTACATTTGGCGATAGTTGCCCAATTTCTTGGAAAATTGCCTCCAATGAGAGTCATATCGTAAATAATCAACATGCTCTGGGGATATGAAGGTGAAGTTGTTCTCTCACATATCTCTGAAGGTTTCTTCCTAATTGTACTCCCTTCGATTCCTCTCCGTGAATGGGTGATGTGTCGTGTTTGGCATATACATCACTGTCCGATGATTTTAAGAAAGTGGTTTGTTGGCATTGCTCCATTAGATCTGGAGTCCAAGGACATCCCAACTTGGATTACTTTGCGCAATGTTCCACCGTAGCTGGTGACAAAGGAGGCTATTGAGTGGATGGTTAGCCGATTTGGCTCCCCCATCTACCAATTTGTCAGTGAAGGGCTTGCAGTGAAAGTTTGTTTACTTATGGAGAAAGGTCAGCAATGGCCTCCGTTTATTGAACTTGATGTAGATGGAATTCGATCTACAGTTAGTATTGAATTTCCAAAGGAGAGATCATATGTGAAAAAGAATGAGCCAATCAGAATGTTTAAGCGAAAAATCCCAGCCAACTGTATTTGTGGCAGCTAGGCACTCTTACGACAATGAAGTTCAACCTTCTTTGCAAGGAGAGGCTTCACCCGAGAGGTCTAGTGCGTCACAGGCTGGAGGGGAGGTGAGTCCTGCTATCGAGACTTCTTCTGAAGTGGAGATAGCAGAGACTGTTCAGCATGTTGTTATTGTAGAAACCTCTTTGCAGGTGGAGGCACAAAGCTTGCTCCCTAAAACTAATGAGGAGGTTGGAATGGAACTGGCTGATCAGATAGTGGCCTTGGTTGAGTCAACTCTTGAAAGTGATCACTCTGATCACAATAAAGATGTAATGGATGAAGAGATTGAAATGGAAAAGCCTGGTGAGCCTCATATTCATACTCTGGGAAGAGCTACATTGGGAGATTTCATTGTGATGGGGAGTATGCCTCATCCTAAGGCTAAAAGTGGTTGCAAACGTGGTAAGAAGTAAGTATGAAGATTCTAGTCTGGAATCAATGAGGATTTAACTCTCCCAATAAGCATAAATATATTAGTACATACCTTAATAAACTAAATATATATATAGTTGGTAAATTGGAGACTCAGGTAGCTTGCAGTAAGGCTAGTAGGATATTTTCAAATTCTTTTTCTTCGTGACAAACGTTTACAAATTATGACTGTCAAGCTTCGAGGTTTGTCAGAAGAAGCAATGAAGCTCAAGCTGTTCAAGTGGTCTCTTCAAGGAACACGGAGAAGATGGTTGACTAGTCAAGCTGGAGGCACATTCAGAGACTGGGATACTCTAGCTCAAGCTTTTATAGAGGAGTATAATCCGCCAGCAAAGACTACACCTATTTGAGATTCAATTTCTTGGCATCGGGAAGTAGGCTTGAAATGCTAGGCAAACTTTTGCTTTCACCATGTTTTAAGTTCTCTTTGAGTGTTATTAGTAGATTTTCTGGATGACAAGCAATGTTCAAGTGTGGGGGGATTTGATAACACGATTATTTGTTGCCGATTTGACCACATCTTGACTGCTTGTTGACCTAGTTTTGACCCTCCTTTGTGATTGGTAGGAAGAAACAAGGGTTTCTTGTTTTCTTTCCTCGAACGGACCATTTTGGTCCAATCGACTTGATTTATCATTTTGTATGTGAGGTTTCACGTATCCGATGGATAGAGGACGATGAGACGTTTCCAACAAGACCAGTCGGAGCTCAAACGGAGGTCGGATGAGGGAGATGTGTGCGCTTGAAAAATGAAGTCCCGTGCTGGAAATGAGGCCATACGGCTTGTGGAGCCATGTGTCGTGTGGTTCCTACAGACATTCCTTTTAAAGCCTTTTTGGAGGAGAGAGGAGACATAGTTCCACTAGCAGCTAGATGAGTGAATTAAGGGGCAATTGAAGGCCTTGGAGTTATCTTAAATTGAGTGGAGCTTGGAGTTAAGATTGAGGATCAAGGAAGAATCACCTTCAAGCCTTCTACCTAGATGTCAAGAATGGTGTTTGTAACCTCTATTTTTCCTTTGAGTTTTGTCGTTATATGCTAGATTGTGTTGTTGCTAGACTAGAGATGATGTTGTTGCAAGGATGATCCTCCCATGATGAGGGGTTGGATACACTTGGATGTTGATTATGATTATGACATGCTTGGAGTATGGTGCTTGCAACCTAATTTGTGGTATGCCTTGAGTTAGGTCAAATCAATTATCTCCTTTGAATAAATTCCCCTAGGATTGCGTTAGATGTTAATCCAAGATTGAAGTAAGGTGTGTGTGGACCAAGCCACACTGCAATTCAACCTTTAGTGTGAGGATTCCCTTAGTGACATTCCGGTAATCACTTAGGGAGTGACAACTTGAGTGATTGGGATGTATGGGGGTGTCATAAGGTGACTAGGACCCCTTGCTTGGTGTTTGTGATGCCATTAAGTATTTCTTAGCACCTAGGCATTTTGTCGAACACCTTGTATTAACTACCAATTTTCTTTATCACTTGCCAATTGGTGGTGGTAGTCCATTACAAGACCTTGTCTTTGATTCTTATGAATGCCTAGGGGAGAATCAATGTCATAGTAGGTTTCCATTATGTCCAACTCTTTCTGTGATTGGTATTTCAGCATCGACTAGTCTCGAAACCTAGCAACATCTCATTTTAATTGTTGACCATTACTTTTCTTTTGCTCATCTAGTTAGTTTAGGTAGTTTGCCATTTCTTTATAGTTTCCTTGTAGGAATAGCTTATATCCCTTTTTTGAGGAACTAGAACGTGATGTCTAAGTTGAGTAAAGTCTAAAGAAGGGACTTCGAGTGCACAACAATCCCGATACTTTTCGGGATTCATTTGGTCTTCTTTTCTAGTCGACCACCTGGCCCTGATGGTTTTTATTATGGATTTTTCATACACAGTTGGCAACTTGTTAAAGATGATACTATGGCTGCTGTCTCTATCTTCTTTACTACAGGAAAGCTTCCCCGTGTGGTTAACTCTAGTACTTTAGAATTTTTGTGTAAGAATATCAATGCTTCAAACTGGAAGTGCTTTAAGGAAGTGTGCTTTACCCTTATGACAGGCTATTCGAACTATGCTCATCCGAGACAAGCCTAATCAGCCAATTCTTTCTTATTTTAATTCAAGGATTACAGGCCCATTGCGTGATGTACTGTGCTGTACAAGATTATTACGAAGGTACTTGGCAAATGCCTGAAGTTATGAGTAATTCTCCATCTCCCTTTGTCAAAGAGATTGGAAATCACTCAGTTTTGCTTTGCTGATAATCTCCCCGTGTTCAAAAATGGAACAGAGAAGGGAGTGGTTGGGATTCCACTATTCTAAGGAAGTTTTACCACTACTCTGGTCTTCAGTCAAATATAGATAAAACATAGGTGTTTTTTTCTCTTCCACTGTGGTTCAGGAGACAAGGAGGGCAGTGTTGGATGCCATGGGGTTTCATGAGGGGGTACTGCCAGTTCGTTACTTGGGAGTTCTATTGATCTCAGGGAAATTATCTACTAAAGACTGTAATTGTTTGATTGAAAAAAGTACGGCAAGAGTGAAGGGATAGTGGGTTAAAACATTAAGCTATGCAGATTGGCTTCAGCTGATCAATTATGTCATTAACTCAATGAGTTAATATTAGATGTTAGTATTTCTTTTATCTAAGAATTTTATTCGTTCTGTTAAAAGAATTGTTAATGATTTCCTTTGAAATGTTGGATATGGTGGAAGGAAATGGGCTAAAGTTGCTTGGAAACATTTAACCATACCAAAGAAAGAAGGTGGTCTTAGGGGAAGGGATCTTGTGACATGGAACTATGCTTGTATTGTTAGGCATCTGCAGAACTTATTGTTGCATGCATGCTCCCTATGGATTGTTTGGGTGGAAGTTTATAGACTCAAGGGTGGCTCTGTTCTGGATTTTAGAAGTCCAGGCTACCACTCTTGGTTTGGCGTCGAATTTTGAAAGCTCGGGATAAGGCAACTGCTTTTATCTCCTTTGATCATTACAACAACCCCCTCTGGCTTGGAACAATCATGCATGTGTATTCAGTTAAAAGGGTCTGGGACACTTTCATAGAGCATGAAGTTGAGAAGTATTGGGCTAATCTGGTTTGGAAATCCCCTATCAACAGAAAGCATAGCTTTATTATTTGGTTGGTAATCCATGATAAGCTTTCAACTCGTATGAAGATGGCTGACTAGGGATTAAGTTTGGATGTCTCTTGTCTTTTGTGTGAGGATGGGACGGATGACATTAACCATATCTTCTACGATTGCCCCTTCATTTGTTAGATCGACAGGTATTGTTTTGGGCATGCTCTTGATTTTGCTCCAAGTTGGGAGGGTGATATTGGAGAAGCTGCAGATTCGCACTTAGGGAATTCTGTTGAATCCACCTCATTTTGTCTAACCTGAAGAGCATGATCGCGGGTGTGTTGTATGAAAGGTGTAAAAAAAATGCTCATGAGAAAGCTTCCTCTCCGCTTACCATTGATCATAGTATTTGTAAGGAAATGAAATTTGTAATAAGTAGAAGATAGAAGTTTATAGTTATGGTGTTGGTTTGTTGTAGAACGGACTGTCTCCGTACTTTAGTGGGCGGATTAGCTATCTTGGCTTTCCGTTTTGGATGAATAAAACGTGTTATTCATCTAAAAAAATCAAAATTCCAAAATTCAAATTCAAACATAGAATCTAAAATTTAAAATAAAAAACCCAATACTCAAATCCTAAACTTTTTTGATGAAACTACATACGAGTAGTCTATTAAAATGTCAAACAAAGCACACATACAACGTATCGGTAAACCGGGAGGTGCAACCCAAAGCGGGTTACAAGGGAGGTTGCAATGATTGAAATCATATGTACCACATCCAACCTCTCCACAATACCAAGCCATTCAGATCTCAAGATACTAGACTCAACTATGACCGACAACTAAAAGGAACCGAGGGCAAATCCTTAACGCCGACCCGCAGATCTTGACACATGAACAAAATAATTCAAAACAAAACCAAAAAACCAAAAATCCAAATCAAACCGAAAACAGGAAACCAAAAAAATTCAAAAAGGTCTGCCAATCATCTGCGGGATGGAGATGTTGCCGGAGCGAGAGACTACTCCGCAACCCCGGTGTTGCTTTATGCCGATGGGCGGGCCTGGTTGATCTGAGAGACAACCTCATTAGGGAGCATGGCTTGTTGATTTGGCTCGCTCCATGTTGGCGTCAGAATCCTGCGTGTACCTCCGGTGCCGGCCTTGCTCGGGCCGAGTTGTTGGTGTTGTTTTGGCAGCATAGTCGGATTGATGATGGATATGGGTGTGGAGTCTCAGCGGCAGGTGATGATTAGTGAGCGACGATGTTAATGGTGATAGTGATGAGGGGTTTTGCGTGATGATGATGATCGGCGTTGACGATGTTGGTGAAATAACCCTATGAAGATGGGAGACTCCTATTATTTAGGAGAGAGAGCAAACCCTACACTAAGAGAAAAAATTTCTAAATTCGAAACTTTAAACTCTAAATCAAACTCAAATTTCAAAATTAAAAATCCAAAATTTAAATTATAAAATTTAAAATCCTAACGCAAACCAAAAACTCAAAATCAAAAAATATATCGAGATTCAGTTAAAATCCAAAATATCATCTCAGTTATTACATTTCTGAGATGAAATCTGGGTCCTTGGTTTCAGTTGTCCGACGGGGCGGACAAATATCGTGCCAGCACCGAGTCAAAATTCCCTTCGTCAAGCTCACGAACCGATTCCGGACAGATCACACTCCGTCTCGGAAACTGATATTACTTTGTAAATATTTCCGTTCCATAAACACTACTCCAAAATCTAAGCATCTGCCGGGCGGCGACGGCACGACAGTCGGAAAGCTTGCAATCAGAAGGAAACGACGATCGAATAGACGAAGAAAGCTCTGTGAACGGCGTCGCTCTAGTATCAGTAATAGTATTCCTTTCTGCTTCTCCTTCACCCCCAGGTCAGCGTCGTCTTCACACTCGCCGTAGCGGCGAGGTCGCGACGCCTTCAACTGTAGCTTTCCCTCAGAAAACTCGATCTCTAAGGTGACGCCACTTTTAGCCTCCTTAAGCATCTCTTTTTGTGCCCTGTCGTGTGTTTCGAGGCCGTTAGCTGATTAATAAACATCATATTCAATGAATCTGAGGCTCGTGATTCTCTGATTGCTCGTTTCCTGAGATTTTCTGTTGGAAAATTATTCTCCGGGAAGTTTGTGCGTAAGTAGTCATTAGTTGGTGTTTACAGCAGGAATTTGGGTTTGAAGCTTATCTACTCGTTTTTCTGTAGTAATCCGGTGACTGTATTTAGAAGTTGACCTACCTATTTCGGACCTTTTTCTTCATACTGAACTGTTTGAATTTAGTTCAGTTTGACACCGTTAAGCATATCCCAACCTATGGAAGTTCAGTAGTTGGCTAGTTGCAGTACAACACCGAGATATGTAGTGGTTATGGCTCTTCAATGGTTACAGCTTTACAGTTCCTTACATGTTTTCTGATAAAAAAAATACTTCCATACATGTTAAGAAAGGTGTTTCCCGATACTGAACTTTCATATGAATTCATTGTTTGAGCCACTTTTAATTACATGAAGTGGTTTACTGGTATTACTACTTAGTAGGCTGAAGCCCATTTGATCATAGCCAATATCTTGTTTCAGTCTTATACCTTATGCTACTTCATACACAAAACATCTATTTCTGGACCACATGAAAGCTTATGGCATATTCTTGTTCGCCCTTCTTATGCTTCTATGTTTACAGCTCTTTGCTGTAAGATGCAAGATCCAAGATTGCCTCTATCTGGTGAGATATCCAACGGTAAACCACGAAAGAAGAAAGGCTCAACTGCTAGAGCTTCCATGCTTCAGTTGAAAGGAAACGATGTAAGAGAGTTTCAACATGGCCAGCCCCCCTTGTCTGTAAGGAATGCTCAGAAGGTGTCCAGCAAGAACTTGATGAATGAATACGCTCCTATGTTTCAGCAAACAGAGAGGTCAAATTCAGATTCCTTGCCTGATTCTTTTGGTTCAGGGAATGATTACAGGGCACTAAGAAGGAAGTATTTGCTGTTGGAGGAGGAAAGCTTCACTCTCGGGATGGAGTTGAGAGGTATTGAAGACGAGTTTAATACTCTAGAAGATGAGAAACTTGCGTTGTTAGATCAGCTCATTGTGCTAGAAGGTCTTGTTGGCCCTTCAGAACAAGTCCCCTGACTCCTCGCTGTACCTATTATGTCTCTGTCAGGACTGATTAACGATAGATGCCCTTGGTTTCTGTTGTTAATAGGTGGTTCATAGTTGTTTCACAGAATCTAATTTAATATTATGTACCTGAATAGAGAGAATGGTTGGAAAGGGAGAATTTTGTTTTCTGGTTTTACAGGCCGTCACTAGGTTAGCATTTATATATTGAGAATTGAGGATACATGCTGAAAGGAGTAACCAGTGCACTTGTAATGTGTATTGAGCTACTACATATGTACTACTGGATCCTAGTGGATATGTTTTGGGTGAATTACTTTCTAGTCAGCCATTCCTATTGTAATTTGTAACTGGGTTCATCTTTGGAGCATTGTTATAGAGTAGTACATTCATTAGAATTGTAGTAACTGCTTTCTTTTTTCACTGCCTAGTTAATGGTGGTTTTTGTGTCAGTGGCTTAATATCTAAGCAATGTGAGGTCTGCTTGCTCCATACAGACTTGCTTTCGTTACTCTGCTGAAGATGGATTTACTGTTGTATTTGTGAAATTTTATACATAAGCTTTGTTTTGATGTATTATGTCTGTATGCTCTTATCTCATGGTTGCACACAAGGTTTGAAGCAGTAGAGAGGTTAGTGTCACTAATTACTCTGTCACAGTCCTATCTGTAACTATGCTGAGCTGAATTCTGACAGAAGTACTGAGTTTGCATTTTTCTTACACCCAGGCTTATCGCAGTTGATGATTTCTTCAGAAAATTAAGAAAGAAGAAGTGAATAATAGTTGGGCTTCTATGCCAGATTGAGTGCTGTCTGCAGATATGGAGTTTACAGATGCTTCTCTCGGTACATAAAATCTCCTACTGCCTCGAAATCTTGCTTTACCACTTGAGTATCTCATGTTTTAGCCTTTTAGATTATGAAATACATTCGTAGCCCTTTCATATGGCATTGCACTTACTTTCACAGACTCGACAGCTTCCGCCTCTTCCTAAAGACGAGAAACTAAAGTAGAACATACAGGATAGGAGATCATATTGTTGGCAGTAGTCAGTTTGTCGTATTAGGAAATTGTGCCAGCTACACGTAATAGATGACATAGTTCTTTGACCAACTACAAAAGGAAGAAAAGAAAAGCCAAATCATACAATAATACTATTGTTGTATATCTGCAGAAAGAGATAACAATGATAAGTAAATGATTAGAGATAAGATAGTATGGGAAGGTAGTTATGTGCATTGAAAGCTTTTAAAAAATCAACAAGATCTCTCTTTCTGTTTCTCCTTCAACTTCTCTTCTTTATTTTCCCTGTAATCTCTGTATTATACACATGCAGACAAAGGCAATCAAAGCTAAGAGAGAAGGAAATTTCTGAAAGGATTCGAAATATCATGATAGTAAGGAAAGATAATCAGGAGGTTGCACCTTTCTATCCAATTCTCTCCAGATTGGATAGCCTTGATCGAACGGTAAGCCTCCCACCTGTTATATCTACTGGCTTGGCTTAGCTAATTTTGATGTTTGTGATCGTTTCATTTAATTGCAGCTGAAGTTTCTGGACGATAAATATTTGCTGACGGGAAAGCCACCTCCTTGTTCTGACATGCCAAAATCGAAAGCCGTGGATGTGGAAGATGAGTGCATCAGTTTATCCTCCGCGCTAGAGCTGGTACAACAGAAAGGCAGTGTGGCGGAGAGACTGGAATTCCTCGAGAACCGCATCTTACAGGTTATTAAAATTTGCAAAACCTCAAAAATCGATCTATATATCATGATCATCAGCATCATTATAATATTATGCATTATTTAGGAGATTTAAAATGGAATCACAGCGGTATGAAGTTTTTAAGTTCATGCTTAAGGTATAGCTAAATCGATTGCATATGCTACTTCAGTTGAGCCTAGAGATGCCAAAAGGCAACAGCACATCCAGGACAAGCTCGTCAACGGTTTACGAAGGAGATGAAGATGGCTGTGAATGTGATAGTCAAGATTTGCTTGTAAAGCCATCACACAAGGCTCCACATCTCGTGGAAACAGTGGTGAATCAACTGGGTTGCCTTTCTTTTGCGCAATATGTATGATTTTAATTATGATGTTTTTGCTGCTTCTTCTTCTTCTTGTAATGCAGAAATGGACAGGGCGTAGTAGTAGAAGAAGACGAAGAGGCAGGAAATGGGATGCAGGATGGAGGTGGTTGCATATCGGATGCACCACATAAAGTCATTAACTCGTCTTTCTGATGGTTGACTGCAAACGTCGAATCCTAAAAGATAATCAAGTTTGTCAGCAGTAAATCCGAACAATAAAACTTTGGAATCCACCAAAAAGAAAAAATTCATAAGTTTATGATTGAATACATGACTACTATCAATAATGTCTTTAAATACTAATTATCTAGCTAAAACCTATTAAGATAAATAAAAATAAAGAAAATCTAAACCTATTAGGATAAGTAAAAATAAATAATATTTTAATATTAATTGTTTAACTAAGATCTATCAGAATAACGAAAAGGACTAAAACCTACTTAAATTAGGAAAAGAACTCAAAGCCAACTCTTCTTCGATTTGGGCCGTAAATTCATTGCATTAGATTCACATGGTTTCGTATTTGTTTGTCCATAAATCTTATATATGCCGATTTTTATATCATAATACTCTTTTTGATTTCTTTCCTGAAAGTTGAACTTAATTTATTCCTCCATAACAATTATTAATCTGTTGCAGGTTGTTTCGTATTAGGTTTTTGGTAAAATTTTGTACATTTCAATGTATGGATTTTCTAAGATTTTGCTAATTCTAAGTTTTATTTGAAGATTTTGGGCAATGTTGTTATTATAGATAGACTACTTTGTTCTAACAATCTTCAACTGGAACCGGATGTTACAACAAATTCATATAATTGAATTGTGGAACACTTTGTGCGTTCTACGTAATTGTGGAACAAAATTGAGTCTAATTGTGTATAGATAGGTTGCGCACACGATGTAATCGAGAAAAAGGCAGGGACATTATGTGCATATCTGATAAGGCTAGAATTTGTAGCAATTATCTATCCTTATATGCATGCTTTTTTAATGATTATTAGTTTATTCGAGCTTCATTCTCGTGTGATTTCGTGTTTTGGCATTATGTGTCTAAACCCATTCATTTGGACCGTTTTGGTCCTTTTGATGTGTTTCTTTGTAGTATTTGTTGTCCGCGGGTACTCTAGAGATATGTTGTCTTGTTATTCAGCTATGAACGTGAAGTAGAGTACGGTTGGAGCTCGAACGGAAGATTGAGAAATGAAATGGAGGAGTAGAGGGGTTGCACGTGCACCCCTGGGATGCTTCCAAATCTCGGCCCTAAAATAGGGGAACGACGTGCACACCTGCACGACGTTCTCCCCATTCAAATATGAGAAATGTTGGAAAAAAGGAGGTGCACGACGTGCACCCCCTAGTTTCAGCAGCTTCCTATAAAAGGGCAGATTTTGAGGAAAGAAGGCATTCTCCCCAACTTCGTTTTTCCTCGATTTTTTCCGAATTTTCTCTGAAAAAAACCAGCACCAAACCACATCTAGAAGCTCAATTGAAGATCCAAAGGAGTTCCTTTCAAGGATTGAAACTAGGATTGAAGATAGAAGACCAAAAGCAACGATTGAAAGAAGAACCAAACTGTTATCTCTTCGACAAGTTGATGGTTAGGGTTTCTTTTGATTTGTTTTCTTCTAGCAATATGAGTAGCTAAATCCTCAGAGATTCTTGGTTGAGATGTAGGAATTGAGCAATGCTACCTGTTTGAATGTTTAAGAACGACGATTGTGGATGTTTGGATTGTAATGAAAGATTGCCTCGTTTGACTTGTTTTCAACCTAATTCTTGATACGGCTAGAATTAGGTCAAATTTATGGAATCCTTTGCTCATGATAGACTTAGCAATTCGTAAGATTTACAATCGAGGATAGAATTAAGTTATCGATGGGGTAAGCCGATAACTTAATTCTACCTTTTGTGTTTCTTCCGGTTTTAAACGATATTCATCTTGTAATTCGCGGGCGCTCTGGTTTGCACCCAATGGACCAAGTTGGGTGTAGTTATCAGTAGTTAGGCGTTGATGGACCAAGTTAACGCGTTTTCCAATTACTCGTGATTTCTTTTAATTCCGGAAGAACACCTTATCACTTTGTAGAACTTCTCGGTGTTCATTACTGGCTAGCCTGATTAAGGTTCTTTCTACCTTAGTTGGGAAGCTAATAGTGATAATCCGTGTGCATGATCGTGCCGCGGATTCATACTAGTGATAGGAGGATTCATTTTATTCAATTCAAGTCCATATTTGTTCATTTTGAATGCATTTAAGAAGTTGAGCGTAGTGACTCTTCTTTTCCAAGAACTCAATTTCTCCATTTGAATCAACTCTTAATTTCTTAGTTTACTCTAATCACTAGAATTATTAAAATCAAAACCAATTAGCTTAGTCTAAACCGTGTTGACGAATTCGAATAGAGGCTTAACTAGAGGACCGTTCGGACACAAACGACACTTGTTTTGTCGGAATAACTTCATAGTTATTTCGGCGATCAAGTTTTTGGCGCCGTTGCCGGGGACTTCTCTCATTCCTTCGAAAGGACTTAGTCGGTGCCGATTTAGGCATTTGACTCCATTTTAGTTTTGTTTTCCCGCTTTGTTGTTTGTTTGGATTTCACTTTGGTGTGTTTTTTTTGGATGTGCAGGAGTTTTGGTGTAGTTTATGAGACAGTCTAGCCGAATTCATGAGCGACGACTTCGGAATCTGCAAAGCAATCTCACACCGCCTCGACTCGTGTTCTCTCCTCCACATCAACCCATCCTCAACTTAGAGATTGTGCTACCAGCACCTTCACCACCTTATTGACCACTCTCATCGGCCTCCTCATCACCAACGGTTTCTTCACATTACAATTCTTCAAGCGAAAAAGCGGATTTGGAGGAACCCATCATAATGGGAGAGGCAGCACGCACGCTTGGGGACTATGCTAAGCCCACACTCATAGGCACTGGCTTGAGCATAGTTCCTCCGCCGGTTGACAACCAGAATTTTGAGGTGAAGACCCCATATGTCCAGATGGTGCGGCAGTGACCTTATTCAGGCAACGATCACGAGTGCCCGAGTCAGCATCCGAGACACTTCACCGAGATCGTGGAGCTCATGAAGTTCAACAGGGTCCATGCGGATGTGGTTCCCATGAGGCTTTTCTCCTTCTCGCTCCAAGGGAAGGCCAAGCTTGGTTGGACAACCAACCGATCAACTCTTTCAAGACGTGGGATGCTTTGGCTAAAGCATTCCTAGAGGAGTTCTTTCCACCCTACAAGACAGATGTAATAAGGGCGCAAATCAGTAATTTCCCGCAGAGATATGGGGAGCTCTATCACGAGACTTGAGACCATTTCCAAGCCTTGTTGTACTCCTGCCCCCATCACAACATGGAGGAGTGGACTCTAGCAGATATTTTCGCGTGTGCTCTTGATTATGAGAACACGCGAATGATCAACCAAGCTGCTGATGGTAATCTGAAGTCGCATACTCCAACAAGGTGTCTGCAGCTATTTAGGGAAATGGCTGTCAAGACTAAGAGTTGGGCGCGCCAAAAAGCACCGAGGAGCTTACAGGCACCAGTTGCTCCACCATCATCAAGCACGGCCCAGCAAGCCCTCGAAGACAACTCCGACCAATCTCTGCATCTCCTCCATTCCAAGGTTGATGCATTGGTGCATCAGATGAACAACATGGCCTTGTCCAAGGCACCAGTCAAAGAAGTAGCAACACCACCCAAACCTTAACCTCGGAAGGCAATGATGGTGTATTATTGCGAGGGTTGTGGACATGAAGGACATGATGTGTCAACATGTCAACTCTTTTCAGAAGAAGCTGCCCCTGAAGAAGATGTGGAGAATTTTGAGCAGGTGGATTATGTCGAAGGGGGTCAGAATCAACAGGTTGGGTATAATGCAGGTGGTTATCAAAATAACTTCCGACCCAACCAAGTTGGATACTACAACTATCCACGGAATAATCAAGGTTACCAGAATTACCAACAAGGTCTGGGACCTCATGGGCAAGTTCCTAACCCGCCATAGACAGCTCCTCAAGGACAAAGACCTCCACGACAACCAAATTCCGGGTACAACCAAGGGTTCCAAGGAAATGAAGGCTACTGACAGGAAAATCATAGGGGTTACCCACCCCAGGGACAACAGCAGGGTTTCAAGCAGCTGGGGTTTCAAGCATCTCCTCCCGGGTTTCCACCAGCAGCTGCACCAAAAGTTGGATCTTCTTCCTCAACAGCACCTCTGATAGACAACAACACCATGCTACTTCAACTCCTTCAGAACCAATAAACTTTCATCCATAATCAACAAACTTCAATCAACAAGTTGGAAGCTCAAATGGAACGCATCCTCTCCATTCGAAAACCAGGTACCTTACCTGAATATACAGAGGAGAATCCCAAGGGTGATTATGCTGAATTGAAGACAATCACTACTAGGAGTGGGAAACAAATAAATCCTATTCCCACAGTAGTGAAGCCTCCCATAACTGAGTCATTGGGGATGAGTTAGCGGACGAGAATGCAACTAATGATGGTGAAGACGGAGACAAAGGGGCTGAAGAAGAAATGCTCTCGCATCCCATGGGAAAGAGGCCAACAAACACTAATGGAGCTAGCTCTAGCTCAAAACCAATTTTGGCACCTTACAAGCTAAAGGCCCCATATCCCAACAAGCTTGATGAGGATTCTCGAGCCAGGAGTTTTGCCTAGTTTTCGCAGATGCTAAGGGGAGTACGACTCACCCTGCCCTTCACTGAAGCCATTGCCAAGATGCCGATGTATGCGAGATTTTTGAAGGAGATCTTCACCAACAAGAGGAAGCTCACGGAAGCGGCCAATGTCACCCTCAACGAGCAATGTTCAGCAATAGTCTCCACATTCATTTCAACCAAACTCAATGATCCTGGTAGTTTCCATATCCCTTGTAGAATTGGTGAATTGGACAGTGAGAAAGGTTTAGCTGATTTAGGTGCTAGCATAAATGTAATGTCATATTCTGTGTATAGAGCACTAGACCTAAATGAACTGAAACCGACTAGGATGAGAATTCAGTTAGCAGATAAGTCATTGAAATATCCTAGGGGAGTGGTAGAAGATGTCTATGTTCGAATTGGACATTTTGTGTTCTTAGTTGACTTTGTGGTGGTCGATACTGGAGATACATACTTAACTCTTATTTTAGGTAGACCTTTCCTTAATACATATAAGGCAATCATAGATGTATTCAAGGGAACTCTCACCTTGCGTGTTGACAAGGAACATGCCACCTTCAATTTGACTAAGAGTATGAAATTTACTCATGCTCAAGATGATATCGATTTTGATGAGGTTGAATTTGAGGATGTAGATGTCATTGCTTCGGTTTTTGAGGTTAATGGTTTGTTTGATCTAGATGCCTTGGATTCGTCCTTGAGTAATCAATTGCTGCAGGAATCACATAACGAACAGGGTTTCGACATAGAACAGCCTGAAGGTCAAGCAGAAGTTACTCCTCTCAAGGGAGTATCTATGATAAAGAGGACATCGTATGAGGAGCCTCCCGAGCTTGAGCTCAAACCGCTTCCAGCTTATTTTGAGTACGCGTTCCTCGCGAAAGGCTCCAAACTGCCGGTCATCATCAACTCATCTCTCACACCAGATCAAAAAGAGAGATTGGTGAATCTTCTCCGACATCATAAGGAAGCGATTGCGTGGCAAATGTCAGAGATCAAGGGTATCATCCCCACCTTTTGAATGCATAAGATTTTGATGGAAGAGAACTTCCGACCGGTGGTTCAGCCTCAACGGAGACAGAATCCAAAATTGCAAGAGGTAGTAAAGAAGGAAGTTGTGAAACTGATGGATGCTGGCATTATCTACCCCATTTCAGACAGTGAATGGGTTAGCCCGGTTCACGTGGTCCCGAAGAAAGGAGACTTCACAGTGGTTGAGAATGAGAAGAAGGAACTCATCTCCACCCGTACCGTTACCGGGTGGAGAGTCTGTATTGATTACAGGAGATTGAATGACGCCACCAGAAATGATCATTTTTCGCTCTCGTTCATGGATCAGATGCTCGAACGTCGCGCTGCCCACGAGTATTTCTATTTCTTGGATGGGATGTCGGGATACTTTCAGATCCCAATAGCTCTGGAGGATCAGGAAAAGACAACGTTCACTTGTCCTTTCGGCACCTTTGCATACAGAAGGATGCCGTTTGGATTGTGTAACGCCCCCGCCACTTTTTAGAGATGTATGCTGGCAATATTTGCTGATTTGGTGGAAGACATTATGGAGGTCTATATGGATGATTTCTCAGTGTATGGGGATTCTTTTGATCATTTCTTGCAGAACTTGAAACGAGTGTTACAGTGATGCGAAGAAACCAACTTAGCCTTGAGTTTGGAAAAATGCCACTTTATGGTGCGTGAGGGAATCGTACTTAGGCATGAGGTATCCGGTAAAGGAATTGAAGTGGATAAAATAAAGCTCGAGACGATTGCAGGTCTTCCACTTCCCTCTTCTGTTAAAGGGGTGCAGAGTTTCTTGGGCCATGCGGGATTCTACCGCCGATTTATCAAGGACTTCTCCAAGATAACAACACCTTTGAACCGCCTTATGGAGAAGGATGCTGCGTTCACCATCACTGATGAGTGCAGACGTTCTTTTGAGCTACTCAAAGAAAAGCTCACAAGTGCACCGATCCTCACTTCCCCTGATTGGTCTCTCCCATTTGAGTTGATGTGCGACGCCAGTTATTTTGCCTTAGGAGCTGTTTTGGGACAAAGAAAGGGTAACCGCTTCCACCCTATCTACTATGCCAGCAAATCTCTGAACGATGCTCAGAAGAACTACACCACCATAGAGAAAGAGGTGCTAGCTGTGGTATTCGCGGTCGACAAGTTCCGATCCTACCTGGTGCTCTCTCACAATGTGGGTTTCAACGACCACGCGGCTATCAGGTACTCGATGAGCAAGCCAGATGATAAGCCACGCCTTCTCCGATGGATCTTGTTGTTGCAAGAGTTTGACCTAGAGATCGAGGACAAGAAGGGCTTCGAGAATGTTCTTTGCAGACCACCTCTCCAGATTGATGGAAGAAGAGGTACGAAAGCCGGATGGGATTTCCATTCAGGAATGCCTCCCAGATGAGAGACTCTTCATGGTCATTGCCCAGGTTGTGGAAGGACCATGGTTTGCTGACATAGGAAACTACCTTGCCACTGGATCCATCCCAAAGGACGTCACACCATAGGGAAAGAGGAAGATTTTGACAGACATGAAGAACTACTTCTGGGACGATCCGTATCTCTTTCGTAGGGGTGCGGATCAGATGATTCGACGATGTGTGCCATACGACGAGACTCCCTCCATCCTCAAACACTGCAACGCCGGGCCAGCCGGAGGACATCTTGGTGCAGACCGCACCGCCCGGAAGGTATTTGACTCTGGTTTCTATTGGCCTGATGTTTATAAGGATAGCTTTGACTATGTGAAGTCATGTGATCAATGTCAGAGAACTGGGACTATTTCTAACCGAGATGAGATGCCCCAAAATAATAACCTTGTATGTGAAATCTTTGATGTTTGGGGGATAGACTTCATGGGGAAATTTCCTCTGTTTAATGGCCTCAAGTATATCCTTGTCGCAGTTAATTATGTTTCTAAGTGGTCAGAGGCCATGGATCTTGCAACTAATGATGCTAGAACCGTAGGGAAATTTTTGATTAAGTTGTTTTCTCGGTTTGGAACACCTCGTGCGATCATTAGTGATAGGGGCACCCACTTTCAGGGTCAGTTCGACCAGGTGTGCCATTGTTTCGGTGACACACACCTTTTGTCTACTGCCTATCACCCTCAGACTAGTGGGCAAGTTGAGGTTACAAACCAAGAGCATAAACGTATTCTCCAAAAGTCCATCGACCAATCGAACAAAGATTGGCCGAGTAAGCTTGATGACGCTCTCTGGGTCTATCGTACCGCGTATAAGACACCTATAGGGACCACTCCTTATAGAATCCTCTATGGTAAATCTTTCCATCTAGCGGTCGAACTTGAGCATCGAGCTTACTGGGCTTTAAAGTTTCTCAACATGGATGCTAGTCTTTGCAGGTGAACATCGTACTTTTCAGATACATGAGCTGGAGGAGCACCGTCATCATGTCTATGAGAGCTCTCGGATATACAAGGAGCGGACCAAAAAGTATCACAACTCCCGCTTACGGCAAGGAAGGAGACCTCTTACTTGTTTTCAACTCGAGGCTCAGGTTATTTCCCGGAAAGCTGCAATCTCGATGGAGTGGACCATTCACCGTGACGAAGGTCTTCCCTTATGGGACTATTGAGGTAACCGCATCCCCGTCCTCCGAACCTTTCAAAGTGAACGGTCATCGTTTGAAACTCTACCGAGTTGGTGACACCGTAAGTGTTGTTGACGAGGTTGATTGTTTCCCACTTTGAATTGTTCATTGGAGGCCGTCTAGCTAACATCGATAAAGAACCGCTCTTGGGAGGCACCCCTTGCGTATCCATTGATAGAATAGTGAATGAAAGCCCTTAGATGATAAGTAGTGAGTCGTTTGATGTGTGTTTGGTTTAAAACTTGTGTTTGAGTCGAGTCTTGAGTCATTGATCGTGTCCTTGGTGATTATTGATGCTAATCAAACTCTAGGAGTGTTGTACTTGTTGGTTGTTGAATGTTGAAAATGCTGGAAATTGAAACAAAATGGTGTTGAGAGAACAGCTTGCACGCCATGCAAGGCTATTTTGGTTCAAAGCCGCGGCCTAGAAGTTGAGGAACGACGTGCGCACCTGCATGCCGCTGGCCGCCACCCTCCTTCTTCCCCCTCCACTCTCCCCAACTGCTGCCCTCCCTCCTCCCCCTCCTTCACAATCCCTTACACCCTTCCCCTACCCTTCCCCTCCATTTCCCCTTCCACATCAACCTTAAATCTTCAAATCCTCCCACCAATACCCAAAACCACCAAAACACAAAAACTTCAATTCCATTCCAATTCGGGCGATTTTAGGTCTCTTGTTGGTCTTCCTCAACTCAGTGGCTGCCCAATTTTGTTCTCCAACGCTTAATTTCAATTTCCCCTAAATATTTAGGTCAAAATATGGTTTTTCTGAAATTGGGTCAATTGGGTAGATGCCATGTGAACATTGTGCTGTAGGTAGTGAACTTGACTGCTTAGAATGTTGCTTATGCCATGTTACTTTTGCTTTGCTTGAAATTTCGGATTTTCAATAACGGTTGAATTTTCGAGTTCGCCCCCAATTTTGAAATTCTAAAATTTTAAGAGGTTCATGTTTCCATTGTGTTTCATATGCCTTGTTGAGGACTTCTTACGCTTATGCCATGCCCGATTGCTCCCCTTTGTGTTGCTATGGTTGTTGTTCTTGGCAATTGTTCTTATACTAGGTGCACTTATTTTCCATTGGTCACTATATTGTATATCTTGTGTTGGAGATTGTGTCACTAGTGTTGAATGTTATGGTCGCCTATTGTGGGATAATTGCAGTTGTGGGATACTCGTTGTGCTTACCTTCATGCTATGCCTTGTGCCTTGCATTGTTTTTCATTTCACAAGGACGTGACCAGTTTAAGTGTTGGGGGGTACGTTCTCATATTTGGGGATGTTTGGATATTAATCGACATGCAATTTTGTGCGACTTTTGTTTGTTAATGACAGTGGTGCAGGATGCATAGAAAGAAGACGCCCGCCATAAGCCTAGGGAAAGTTCCCGGCACTACGAAAAGGCTGCGACCATCCCCTTCCACAGAACCTTCGTCTGTGGGGACTAGTCCACCATCACCTCCACCATGGGCTTTCGTTTCCAGCCGTCCACAGCGGGATGGAGCTTCATCTTTGGATAACCCTCGCCGTTCATCGGGGGGTGGGGGGGGCTTCTCAGCAAGAGACGCCATTAGATCCTATTCTAGCTGCTGCTACGGCTCTACCGAGTTCAGATGTTGAGCAGACAATCTTTGACTTTGAGCCAGGAAGTGAGGTCACCCGCCGATACGGAGTGTATCGGACTTTGGCGACTGCACCATAAGGATATCTCGACTTCCAGAGTTTCATGGAGAAAGGGTGGAGCACCTGGCTGATGGCATACTGCCAGAGAGCGGGTATTTGGCTGTTGGTTTCACTCGATGATCAGGAGCTTCCGCATGCCACCAGGGAGTTCTACTCCACACTAAAGATATTGAGGTACACCTTGACATAAGAGGCGGGAGGCAGCAAATTCTAACTTGGAGGTCGGGCGTTCTCGTTTTCAGCAGATGAGGTGGCACAGAACAAGGGTTTCTATACCCCGGAGCAGGTGGCCAACCTAGAGGTTATGTCGTTGGCCACAATTGATAGGAAGCCGGTTCCGAACCCGAGGGAGTTCTGGAAAGACAACGCTTGGGACGATGCTCCCTTCTCTGCTCGGTCCTCAAAGGTGAAGCGGATAAAGATACCGAGGATGAGGCTTCTTCACCTGCTCTTCCATCAGACCATCACCGATAGGAAGCAGTCTAGCAATGGGGGAGTAGTGAACACCACAGACTTGTGGCTTTTCTACTGCCTCAAGAACGAAGTGAAGGTCCATCTAGGGGACTTGGTCGTAAAATTGTTCATGCACATCTCCGAGCATAAGGGAGTTGGAGTTCTGTTTGGGGGAAGCTACATCGCACGGCTGGTGCGAAGGCTTGGAGTGATGGACTCCTTCGGGGCAGATCCGCTGTTTCAGCGTGGGTTTCCCATCACAGTTCGGACTCTCAAGGAGCATGGAGTCCCGAACCTGCTCGCTAAGATAGTGGAAGAAGGGCCAGATGTTAGAGAGGGGGAAGGAGCAGACTTTCCACGCGATATTGTGGAGACGCTTGCAGCACAGATTGGAGGGCTGTAGATGAACGTCAGTGACGTTCTCGACAGTCAGATCTTCGTCTGCCAGCATTTTCATCGGTTTGACGGTTGTACTAGAGCTGCTTGGGATAACCTGGACCAGAGGATCAAGAGGATTGAGAGTGAGGTGTGAGGACTCTGCTAGGACTTCCAGGATTATGTCGCTGAGAGCAGGGACGCGAGGACTCGTCAGGAGCGATGAGACGAGAAGTTTGCTGAGGCTCAGGCTCAGCAAGGCCAGTGGATCCCGCAGCAGGGACAATAGATCACTTACATCCACAAGCAGCAGCATTAGCAGAGTGGACACATGTCCTATTACTAGGATAGTTACTTCGCGGGAGCTACATACCCACCTCCGTGGCCAGCCTATCCACCACCACCATAGTGGCCGGAGTACGATCCTTACCCTCAGTTCACGGGGTATCCATACCCTCCGCCGGATCAATGATCGCTTGGGACATATCATGACTCGGACTTTTGTGTGTTTCTTTTAATTTCGAGACTATGTCATTTTTCTTTCTTTTTCTTAATTTTTCTCTTTGGCCTATATAACGGATGACAACTTCGGTTGCATCTATCACTAGTACTTTGTTTGTGTTATGATTGGCAGGTCCCAAACAAAGGTTCTATCACATCTCACCATCAATATTCGTTTCATCGGTATCACCTTCTTTTTGGCTCTCTATTCTGACTTCTTTTGAGAAAAGTGTTGAAAGTTATGGGATGAATTAGGATGCTAGTATTTTACTTGATTGCTTGATTGAATCCTTGTCATTCAACATTTGAAATTCCATCTTAAACTCGAAATTTTAGATGAAATTGGACACATGTTTAGCGTAGTATTGCTGCTTGAGGGTGAATAGGATGCATGATAGATTATTTTCGGGCCACCTCCCGTTTTTCTCGAAACGAGTTTAGAATAGATTTATGCACTTGGTTACTCGATCTTGATATTTACCGACTTGTGAGCAATTAATTCCCCTATCGATTCGCTCTAGTTGTTTAAAGTCATATATGACTAGATGGTCCGAATAAGGTGCAAAAGAGGTCAATATGCCCAAATTGTTGTGGGGGTTCGGTTGCGATTCAACACACTGGCTACTTTAAGTCTGTCGTCTGTAAGCTAGTCCCTTCAGGCTTCTCTTCTCACCTCTTCCTAGTTGTGGGTCGGGGTTTCTCGGGTAAACTCGGTCTATGTGGATGAGAGCTTTAGCCCGATTAGGATCGCAACTACCCCCATTCGGAAAGATACCCTCTAAAACTATACCAAAAATTTGAAAAGTGAGTTGCAATTAATTGAGTAATTCAATTGACTCACATGTGTTTAGTATATCATGTATAGTTAAATTGTAAAAGAAGAGGGGAATGCTTTTAATCGAACACATTATTTAAAGTAAGCACTTCCTCCCTTAGGACGGGAAAAATGCCTGGCCAGGACCATTTGTTTTGAGCATAGGTGATAGGGGAAATGTTTTTGTCGGTGGGTGTCGAGTGGTACTAACTACATGCATAAGTTTGCTCTTCATTTGGATTAGAGAACTCGGTAATTATAACTATATGGTTTGGTGATCTAAAATGCATTCTTGGCATCGTGAAGTAGGTTTGAACTGTTAGCATGTTGTGTCGCTTTCACCATATTTAGAGTTTGTTTAGAGTGTGAAAAGTAAAGTTGCTCGAGGACAAGCAAGGTTCAAGTGTGGGGGGATTTGATAGGGCTAGAATTTGTAGCAGTTATCTATCCTTTTATGCATACCTTTGAGTGATTATTAGTATGTTCACGCTTCATTTCTCTCTAATTTCGTGTTTTGGCATCATCTGTATAGATCCATTCATTTGGACTGTGTCAATCCATTTGATGTTTTCTTTGTAGTATTTGTCATTTACAAGTACTATGGAGATAGGTCATTTACAAGGACGTGGTGTGGAGAACAATTGAAGTTTGAATGGGAAGTCGAGAAATAAAATGGCGCAGCAGAGGGACTACACGTCGTGCTGTACATGAAGATGTCAAGAGCTCGGCCTCAAAACAAGGGCACGGCGTGCACCAATGCACGCCGTTCCACCCTTTTTGCAATGTGGAATCTTGAAGAACAGAAGATGCACTGCGTGCACCACTGCACGCCGGTCTCTAGTTTGCAGAACGCGGAACGGAGAATATAAGAAGGTGCACGGCGTGCACCCTCCAAATCCGGCTGCTACATATAAAAGGGGAAGTTTTGAGGAAAGAGAGAGGAACTTCCCCAACTTCTTTTTCCATGATTTTTCTCGAGTTTCTTCTGCAAAAACCAGTACCAAGCCTCCATTAGAAGCTCAATTGAAGATCCAAAGGAGTTTTCCTCAAGGATTTAAGATAGAAGACCAAAAGCATCGATTGGAAGAAGAACAAGCCGATATTTCTTTGGAAGATGATGGTTAGGGTTTCTTTTCAATTGCTTTCTTCTAGAATTATGAGTAGCTAAATCCTTAGGGATTCTTGGTTGAGATGTAGGATATAAACTATGAAACCTGTGTTGAATGTGTAAGATTGACGTTTGTGGATGATTGAATTGTAAAGAAAGTTTGTCTTGATTGTTTGGTGTTCAACCTAATTCTTGTCATGGCTAGAATTATGTCAAATTCATGAAATCCTTTGTTCGTGAAAGATTTAGGAATTTGTTAAATTGACAATCGAGGATAGAATTAAGTTATCGGTGGGGTAAACCGATAACCTAATTCTACCTTTTGTGTTTCTTCCGGTTTTAAGCGATAGCCATCTTGTAATTGGTGGGCGCTCTGGTTTGCACCCAATGGACCAAGTTGGGTGTAGTTATCAGTAGCTTAGGCGTTGATAGAACAAGTTAATGCTATTTCCAATTACTCATGATTTCTCTTAATTTAGGAAGAACACCCTATCACTTTGTAGAACTTCTCGGTGTTCGTTGCCAGCTAGCCTGATTAAGGGGATTTCTACATTAGTTGGGAAGCTAGTAGTGGTAATCCGCGGCATGATCGTGCCGCGGATTCATACGAGTGATAGGAAGATTCATTTTATTCAATTCAAGTCCACATTTGCTCGTTTTGAATGCATTTAGACGGTTGAGCTTAGTGAATCTTCTCTTCCAAGAACTCAAATTTGCCATTTGAATCAACTCTTAATTTCATATTTTAATCTAATTAGAAGAATTATTAAAATCAAAACCAATTAGCTTAGTCTAAACCGTGTTGACGAATTCGAGTAGAGGCTTAAAGAAAGGACCCTTCGGACACAAACGACACTTGTGTTGTCGGAATAACTTTACAGTTATTTCGGCGATCAATTTCCTCTAGCTTCAGTATAACTTTTTCACCGCTGCCCATATCCGGTACTCTCTCCTTCACTATCCTCTAAATCTCCTTCACTATCTTATCTTCCACCTTCAGATATATGCCTCCACCAACCAGAAAAATCAACTCAACGCCACCGATGACGACCTCCCATCTAGTCTAAACTTCACACAGACGTCCTTGAGAAACATCTCCGTACACACTAAACATCATAGATATCTAATGATATCATAGATAGGATAAGGCAAGGTCAAGGAAAAGGAATCCCAGTTTAACAGAGATATTACCAATATTTCTGCTATGATTTTTTGCTAGGTCTATAGACCGAGCCAATAGAATCTAACGGCCGAAAGCGGATTGAATCAAAATGACAAGGATTGGGAGAAAATTCAAAATAAAAAACCCCTAAAATTACATAGGAGGGAAATGATATTGGATCTTGTTTTTATTCTCTTTTTATACTACATTCTCTCATTTTCTTTATTCCTCCCTCATTTTAATTAAGGGTAACATTCCAATGAAAAATGCACCCGGTACAAACGTAACGTGGCGAATTTTGATTGGCCCTCCCACTTTTATGCCAGTGAAACCCTTAAATTTGTGTAATTAACAACTTCATCACCCGAAAAATTAGCCAAGTTGTCGTCGAATATGTTATTTAACATTATCTTCCCTAAAGTTACCATTCATCATCTTCCTCAATTAATTAGGGATTGCCTTTTAAGCATCCTTTTCGTGAGTTTGTGACTTGTCTTCATCCACTGATTTTGATACCCTTTTTCTTAATTTTTATGCTTAATTTTACAGCCATTGATTTCCAAACTCTAGGCTAATCACCTCCTCCACTTCCATAATCATCGTTGAAATTTTGAATGAGTTATCCTCCTCCAACCTATCCACTGAAAAAATAAGCACTCAATGATCTCTATAATCTCTTCTAATCCGCTAGTAATATTGTCGAGTTCTACACGATCAATTCATCTTCACCCTCATGCGATGAGGTAGAAAATTTATCGGCTTGAAGAAGAGAAAATTAGGGAGAAGCATTAAGACTATTTTTTGGGCAATTTTAAATTTGGTTGTGGTCGAATTGAAGAAGATGGTGGATTGAATAAGGAAGACCGTGGAGATGGTTGTGCTCCGCCGGCTGTCTAGAAGAAGCTGGCGGAGGTGGAGGTTTGATTTTTCCGGCATTCGTAATTGGATTAAACATAGATATAGATTTAGTGGGAGAAGGAGTCGAAGCCGGCGACAGTGATTTCCAACGTCTATATTAGGGTTTAACAGGTACTGGTTTGGTTTGTGTTTAGATCTAGAAACCAGTAATGCGGTTCTATTTTAGGGTTATGGTTAGAAATAATCAGATCGATCAAATAAAATAACCAACCATACCTGATTAAATATTGATTTACTTATAAGCATTAAATCGATTTTCATAATAAATTCTAAAATTATAACTGCCAAAGTCCATATTTTTCTATTGCGCCCAATGATTTTTTCCCACCAACTTTTAATGAAACCAAAATACTTGAAAATGATTCAAAAGTACGAGCCTTTTTTACATTTTCACTCTTCACATTGGTAAATGGTTAATTTCGTCTTAGTCTTGTAACGGTAGTGCAATGGATGCTTATAATTAGTCAAGCTTTATGCGTATCCTATTGATGTATCGTACTAATTGAAGATGTTGTAAGTATCACCGACAAACTAACAATGGACATATCAAAATATTACTTGTCATTGCGTGTTGCGCCTCTAATGAATGTAAGGAGATGCTTGAATCACAAAGCATTACTGAATATGGTCTAATGGACTTGATAGTAAACCTCTTTTAAAGACTTGATATTTCTTATGTACTTTATTCTTATGTATAAATTATTGGCTCACTATTATAAAACTAAATTCAAAGAAAGACAAGAACAAGAAGAATGTGGAGAGGGGGAGAGTTTCTTATTGAGGTGTGAAGAATGTTACAAATGAGAGCTCTATCTATATGCGCATGGATATCATAACCTATACTCTCTAATATTATTACATATAAATGGGGGAAAATAAATACAATAATATACATTGAAGATAGGAATAAGGAGTACACAATTGTGCATTCACTATAGTAATTATCTTCATAACACTCCCCTTGGATGTCCATTGGTTGACGATATACATCATTCTTTGAATACACATTTAATACTGCCTCGTTAAAAACCATACAAGGAACTCCCAGTGGGAAACCGAAGGTTAAGGGAAAAAAGTGCAATGCATATCGACTCCCTCTGATGATGATATCAATGGAGGTTCTTTACTCGTCAAACTCTAATTTTCCGAACTAGATTCTCAATTGTTAATATCGGAAGAACCTTGGTTAATAAATCAGCCAAGTTATCATTTCAGCGCACCTGTTTGACAGTAATTTCATCATCCTTTTAAAGGTCGTGAGTGAAAAAGAATTTAGGAGAGAAATGTTTCGTTCTATCTCCTTTGATGTATCCCTCTTTCAATTGTACGATGCATACATTATTATCTTCATACAAGGTTGTGGGGGCCATTTTTTCATAAGTTAATCCACACGAGTTTCAAATGTGTTGAATTATAGACCTCAACCAAATACATTCACGACTAGCTTCATGTATTGCTAAAATCTCAACATGGTTAGATGATGTGGCGGTAACTGTTGTTTCACAGATCACCAAGAAATTGTAGTGTCACCACATGTGAACAAATAACCAATTTGTGATCGGCTAGTATGAGGGTCAGATAGGTATCAAGCATCTTATAGAAGATTTCAGAAATATCACTTAACTTTCTAAATTTGCAGACTGGTCACTGAACTTCTCTGATGATCTTCCAAGTTTGATGGAATGCAAAACCTTTGATCTCACTCTCTCGACCATGATCCCAACGCCGCCCTGATCTCGACTGCCAGAGGCTCCATCTATTCTCGATGCCAAGAACGATCACAAAATCATCAACACATAGAGAAAACCCTAAAACCTAATTCACAAACCGAAACTCTAAAGCTTATATGAAATTTATATTTCCCTTTAATCGATCTAGGGGAAACGATCCCGATATCATCCTTGCGACCCTCTGAAATCTTAAGGTGATTGAAACTTGTTTGCACCATCAAACTTGGAATCTCCCTTAATCAAATTTGAAATCTCCCTTTTTCAAATCTCATTCATCAACAACAAAGAAATTAATTTTGGAGATTTCTAATTATTCTGTCGACTAATAATCCTAGCACCTTTTATACTGAACACATCATAATCCTAACGAAAAGCCAACCAAACCCGTGATCACACTGCACACCACGGTTGTGACCATCAACCACCCACGAGCGTATAAACAATCACTTGCGAAAAACCGACCACGCCGGATTGCCCATTAAATTGAATTGTCCGCCAACAGAGCAACCGCTAACTTAATTAACGCACAACGCAAATCCACTTTTAATACACCTTGCATGGTACACACGTGATTCATGCATGGACGTCCTTTTCTTTGCATGAATTACACCCAGCTTAGTACTCAATCCAAACTCTTAAGCCGAATTAAAGATTGATATGAAGGATTTGCCCGGTTAAATTTTGAATTACTTAACTTGAACATGAAATTCTGAACTAAACTCAAGTTAACCCGATAACTATCCCAATCTTAATAAGTCTTTAATATTTGGTAAATTGCTGAGTCAATTCCTCAAATTAATTAAATTAATTTGATTCCCTCTCTTGACTTCTTCTCAATGAGTAAATTTTAAACAAACCAAAATTTAAATCAATGACCAAAATTGGGATGTGACAATATGACTTCAATTGGTGAGCGACATTCTTGCTCGCCCTAATCATGTGCTGGTGTACCTTAAGACACTTTCAGGCCTTGAATTTTATCTCGTCTTCGATTATTCTTGTAAAGCATGTATAATATCAGTAGTTATGCGTATTATTGCCAAATAATGTATAATTGCCATCTTGGTTACAAAGACATGTCAAATATTCTATTTCAATGTGAGTATGGGAGTTCGATTCTTACTTTAAGCAATTACTTTTTTAAGTGAGTCGTATCTTATTTGGGGTTTTCTTTGTTGTTATTTTATTTATTATTTGGTGCTTTAAGTTGGTGGGGTTTTTATTGTTTTATTGTTAAATACTTACTTTCTAGTTTTGGTTCAACAATAAAGACTTATTATGATTTTTTGCTTTTTCTTACCTAAACGGGAAACCAAAATCCCGAATAGAGAATAGACAGTTTTGAAAGTAGAATCAAATCTAGGTCCTGAATAGAGCATATGCAGTTTGAAAGTAGAAAATGTACTTTCTTCCGCCTTGGGCACTCACTTTCGGGAAGCAAAAAAAGTTTGTCCTATTAGGATTGCTCTTTTTCATGTTATCTCGACAACACAAATGTCGTATATGTTCAATGATTTTTTTTGTTATGTTTTTACTCAAACTTATCTATATAGTATAGAATTAATAATTTGAAAAGAGTTTCTAATGATTTTATTGATTCAATTAAAACTAACAATTAAGTTTTGAACAGAAGGAGAAAATAAGATCTTGGAAGGGATGATTCATCAAGCTCAACTTCCTTATAATAATCGAATCGAACAAATGTTGGACTTGGATTGAATATTAAACTCCTCTTATCACTCGTATGAATCCACGGCACGATCATGTGCGTGGATTACCACTACTAGTTTCCCAATCAAGGTTGAAATCACCTCAAATAGGCTCACTAGTAAGGAACACCGAAAAGTTTTACAAAGTGATAAGGTGCTCTTTAAGAATTAAAGGAAATCATAAGTAATTGGAATTAGTGTTAACATGGTCCATCAATACCTAAACTACTAATAACTATACCGAACTTGGCCCCTCAGGTGCAAATCAGATCTCCCGCCAATTACCCGATGAACAACTCTTAAAACCAAAAGATGCACGAAAGGTAGAATCCAACTATTGATTTACTCCACCAATAGGTTTTTTCTATCTTAATTGTTAACCATAGGAATTCGTAAGTCAATCAAATAGAGGATTTCATAGATTTGACCTAATTCAAGTCATAACAAGAACAAGGTTGAAAACCTAACAAATAAAGCAATCTTTCATTCAATTCCAAATATACAACAATCGTCGACCCTATACTTTTAGGGGGAGTATCATGCTTCAGATCCTACATCCCAACCAAGAAACTCTAAATTAGCTACTCATAACTCTAGAAGAAGACAAATCTAAATATGACCTAAACACCATCTTGATGAGGAGAAGATGCATCGATCTTGCTCCAATCTTCACTTTTAATCGTCTAGCTTCAATCCTATCTTCAATCTTCAATGGGGACTCCTTCGGATCTTCAATCGAACTTTTAGGGATGGAGATATGGTGTGTTTGCAGAGAATATCGTGGAAAAATTGATGGGAATTCGTTGGGGAAGATCTGCTTTTCTCTTTCGTCAAAATCATCTTTTGATAGGGAAAACTGCTAAATCTGAGGGTGCAGCCCTTTTTGCTATGAACACTTTTCAGCAACTCCCGTGCACACCATTTTGCTATGAGAGGTTTTCAATTTAAGTGGTTGCACGGGGTGCACTGACCACGGCGTTTAGCCCTTCTTTTTCACCATTTTTTGCATCGTCCTTCCGTTTGAGCTCCAACCGTGCTCTATTCCGTGTCCATGGTGTCATTGTCAGAACACATATCTCTAAAGTACATGCGGATAACAAATACTACAAAGGAACACATCAAATAAACCGAAACAATCCAAGTGAATGGGTCTAGGCATATAATGCCAAAACGGAAAATCACACGGGATTGAAGCACAAACAAGCTTGTATTCACTTTAAAAACATGTAGATATTGATAGATAATCTCTACAAATCCTAATATTATCAACTCCATAAACACTTAAGTCATTTTTTAGATAAATGTGTATATATATTTACAACTACCATAAGTTGAGCGAAGCAGACGATAAGTTTTTCCTCATTTTATTCTTCGTTTGCATTTTCCCTACTTAAGTAAAGAAAAATGCAGAGTCATCAATTTTCCGGTCGAGCTATTATTCGTGCATCTAATAAACAACTAACGAGCAGTGTAATTCTCTAGCTCAATCTCGAAAAGAATAACTTGTTTGCAACACTTCACACAAATTGGAAGCTTGTGTTATTCAATGGTGTTATTCAAAGCTATCCATTAGTCATTACCATTGAACAACTCTTAACCACTCAAAAACTCGGGCATAAATTTTGTGTTCTGCTTCCATATGAACAAATCTGATTCCAAAAAGTTAACTTAATGCACTTTACTGTACATCAACAAATGTGGATCGGTCTTCTAGAACAATCATGATGTGGTTTGATCAATAAGCTGACGAATGAAACTTTATGATGCAACAACAAGGCGAAACTATGAACTTATTGACTTGGAAGTCATATCCAGAATGTTTTTGTTGGAGTCACTATGTACAATCTTAAGAAACAAAGAATGAATGTCAATTGAATATACACAGGCAGACACACACACTGTTTGCAAATTGATTTTGGTTTCCAACACACTACAAAGAAATACTGTGAAACCCACCCCTAGACGACTCGATCAAACTATGCGATTCGATCCATGAAATGCTCGTTGGTTCACTCAACACATAACATGAGAGTTGGCATATAATAACTGAACTAAAATATTCCGAATACATAATTAAAACGACAGGGGAGAATAAACATAGCATCAAAGGCTCGAAATCATCAACTAAACATCACCGAAAAACATCCCAAACAGGGAAAACAACCACTGGAAAATAAGTGTGGCAAACAACTAAAAATCATGAAAGACTGTCTGAAACTGTGAAAACAATGAAAGAGATAGCTGAGGTCCTCCATGGTACCTCTCTCTGAGACTCACAGAGTCGCTCCGAGGTGGTGTCGCTGCTCGTGCTACCTTCTTAGGCGGTATTGGCTCCTGAAGTCCCAAGGTTGGTCATTCATGTAGAAACATAACAGGGTTAGTGATAAGCACTCCGTAGCTGAGCCTGAACATGAAGAACTGAATTGAACTAGTATCTAGTAATATGACCATGTGGCCATGTAGGCATCATCCTAACGTTACCCACTCCTAGCTATGAGCGGACAGCCTCATGGTGGATTAGACCATGAAACCACTCTGTAATATCGTGAGAGCAGCTCAAGGCTTGCTCATCACATATGTCTGAAGTTTGACTCTAACCTGGGGGATCGCGGGGTGGGTGACCAACGTATAACGTGAGCTAGTCTATCTAGTCCGGGTTCTTAATCCTAAACAAGGATTGTGAATCACACGCATAGTTCCTCACTGTGAGCTCATGTTGGAATCATAAACAACATTCTGTACAGTAGATCATACACTACTCCATAACTTGAATTACTCAACTCCATAGCATAATTACCTGTATAGTAGATCACACGCTACTCTACAGTTTTGAAAATCCAAAAATGGATTCCTAACAGCTAATTATAATTTTTCGCATAAAGCATAAAAGTAATCCAAACCCCTACCTCTGAAAACTTCCCTCTGACGAGTCTGATCTGAAGCCGTCTCCCTAGAGCTCGATTTCCTGATCCGTATGACTTAAAGGGATCAATTGTAGGATTGAAATCCCAAAACGCCAAATCCAAACCTGTCAAGATTTTCCTAACTAGGATTCAGAATAAGGGATTGAGAAAGCAGGAAGAAGGTAGATTACTTTCTATAGCTTCCTCGGCGATCTCTAAGCTCTCATACTAGCCCGGGACTGATCAACAAGCTCCTCTCCTCTGTCTAGAACCCATTGCCGATCGTTAGAGATTCTCAAGAAAAATTAGGTTTCTATAACTCTGAACTTTGGCGACTCTGTGTTTATAAGCTGGCCACCACACTCGTGTCCTACTTACCACCACACTTGCGGTGACATGTCAAAGCCTCTGGCCTATAGTTGGTCATGTTTGTGATCCTCTTGTCTGCCACAAACGGGACTGCCATTGACCACGGCCGTGATCTACCAGATGCTCATGCCAATGACAGACTGTCTGTCATGCTCGTGATGGACCATTTGACAGTGATTCATAAAGACTCAAAGAAACCATAATTAAACACAGAGTCAGACTTTAACCCAAAATCGGGGTGTCACAAATACCAAGCCAAATACCAACCCTCGCAATAATTCTACAGAACACCTGATGAGTGGAATTAGCATTATCGTTTAAAATTGTACTATTTCTTTCAAGCCAAAGTTGGTATGAAAATGAGCCATTGTTCATGTACATATTGTTTGTCATATAATATTATACATTTATCTTCATGCCTATTTCTGAACCAAAACAATTATCACTATGTACCACATTGTATTCCAAACAGTTACATTTCAAAGAATGATATGCGAACACAAACACCATCATACTGTAAATTCCGCGTGAGCAAAAACCATTGTTAAATAACACAAACATCATTACCATACTAATTTGGACATGTCCTTCGATTGTGTCCTGGCTCCGAATATTGCGTACATGTGTGTGGCGTAACTCTATGTGTCTTTGCTTTTCGGGGGCTACACAAAGTCTCTCCACCATGAATGATAGAGGATGAGCTTCCTTATCGGGGGCTAGACGAAGTCTCTCTATCGTGAATCGTAGAGAATGAGCTTCCTTTTCGATGGCTAGATGATGTCTCTCTACCATAAAAAACGTAAGGCCACATATACTGGTACTAAATGAAACTAAGTATCTACGAAGTAGGTTCATCAGAGAAACACTTATTGAAAGCAAGATATATAATTCATTGGTCTCTTATAGAGAAAGACTAACCAAAATCAACTTGACATATGGTACTTCATGGAAATGTCAATTCAAGTATATTACAACTCATATGATCAAGGGTATTTACCGTTGTCCGATGCTCATCTACCAACACGGCGGCAAGACTATCACCATATCCATCAACAATGAGAAACTGTAAAACGAATGAGCATAAAAGATGGATTTTTAACCAAATCATATAGACTATAATAAAATTGGAAATTTCTTACAAAATTTTAGTTCAATCTTAAAAGAATTGAAATTTCATAATCAAAACTGAGAGGGAAAAGTGAAAAAATTGGGGGGAATCTTTATTCCGACAAAAACGTTTACTGAACTATAACCCTACCAAAGGTTCGTTCGACTATATATTTTCATATTGATTAACTAACTGAGAATGGTTTGATTTGGGTGACTTACCAAGACCGAGTTAGTGGCCCGTTCACAATTGTTTAACCAATCGATCTTGGAAATCATCGAATCGGGATGATCGGATCCTACACCACCCTTCATGCACATCGAATCACCATAAAACTTGTAATCGCTTGACCAGTTGCCAAAAACAACCCGCAACCAGTCTCGAGATCCAAAAACAAAAAACCCTATCTGCAATCAAGTGTAAGAATATCAAATTTCTCCATCGGATGAAATTACTTAACCTGTTCAACCGAATTAGGGATTGGAATTAGGGGTACCTGTTAAAATGAATTATCATATTGTAATGGGAGAGGTATTGTTTAAAAAAAATAAAGGTGGAACTCTTTTTTTTTTAATGGTGGAAGACTTTTTGACGAGTTGTAAAAGCAAGGAAGAAGATAAATGTGGTCCCTATCCAAGGGGTTATTTGTTATAAAAAATATATGCGAGATAAATTGATCAATATTTTAGTCAAATCAAAGTTTCAAGTTGAAGAATTGTATCATAATGATATTATATTGACTTTATGGCGGTTTTATAAATTCAAAAATTAGACGTATCGATATGAACTGCAAGCTTCTTGCACCAGTGGTGTCCGGCTTCATCATCAGTTTCGTGTCGGTACAAGCATCAGCAGGGCTCTAGCTTTCTAGATCACTATAGTTGTATGGGTTTAATATGTGCTCTTCATGTCTGTGTATAAATAGGTTCCAGCTTTAAGGGAAAGCAACCAAAAGAGGGTTGCGAGATACTATCCTAGTAGTGATAATCATGTTTCAGAAACGGGCTCCTCTAGTAGTACTGTACCCGTAATTAGGCTTGGACATTTCAAATACCCGCTTGGGTATCTATTCGTTTCGGCCCAGCTTGGGTGGGATTTGCCCTGTCAACGCGGCCCGTCAACTGCTAACAGATAGCCCGGTGCACGACTTTTTCGGTTCGCGGGTGGTGACGGAGCCACTGCTATCCGCCTTAAGACCCATCCGACGTAATCCGTCTTAACAAAACAACAGTGTATTATGCTGTAGTCCTCCTCGTTTCCCATTCCTTATCCTCTCGATTCCCAAATTGGTGATTGACGATTTCGAGTTAGAGTTTACTGTTTATGAGGCCCTAGGGTTTCATTCTTCCGTCTTTACCTTGACTCTTGTTCATCTTCTAGTGTTCTATATAGGGTTGTTTCAGTTGGTTTGGAGATCACTACCCGACCCACAGTCTTCTAAGCACCATCTACTTTCCAGTCTTTAAAGCCAGATTGAAGAGTATATTGTACAGTCAGCTCCATAACCATTTTTTTCATGAGTTAGTTAATTAGTTCGAATGTGATACCTGAATTAATCTAACCCTATTTTTTTACAATTTCCACAATTGCAGGCATAGCCGGTTAGCTTAGTGGATCGATTTGAAAACACAAGGTTTCTACTCAACAATATAGTGAAGGAAACTTTACATTGCTACCATGTTTACTTGTTCTGGTCTTCTGGATTCTATATATAGCACTTAAAACACTGAAACTGTTGATTATGGGAGAAGTTGTTGAGTTATTGTGCAATTTGTTATGCTTTATATGTTGTTTGTTTATTTTAATCTGATATACTTAAGACATGTGAACTATGATCTGCTCACTAGGACTCGTTAGACCTCTCTTCTTAACAAATCTTCAACCCTTTCTTCTGTAGACCTCTCTTCTTAACAAATCTTCAACCCAATCTTTTTTAGACCTCTATTTTTAACAAATCTATGACCCTCTTTTCTTTAGACCTCTCTTCTTAAGAATTATCTTAACTAATCAGTTCTTATCTTATAACTTTAAATCTTGAATTCTGTGAACCATAAACTGTAATCTGTAAACCATAGGTCTATAATGAACTCTCTTCTTAATCTCTAAGCTCTTTTTCTCTGATGGAAGGTGCACCAAATATTAAACTGCAACCTGTAGTTAATGCTCCCAATCCTAATGAAATGCCTGTCCAATCAACTTTAACAAGCTACTCCTACTGCAAATGGTAATGTGGTCGTGGTTAATGAAAATGAAGATGAACCTGAAACACGAGGTATGCTTACTTCTGAGGTCTGACAACGCTTCACTAGGGTTAGGATTGATGGTTTAATGAAAAATAGATGCAAGTACTGTAGGAAGTTACTTGGTGGGGAAACCACCAATGGAACTTCTCACTTAAGGAATCATCCAAAGATGTATCTCCACAAAAAGATTAATGATGGTCAACAAAAGATACTTGGCTCTAATTCTTAAGTTGTTGGCACACCAAAACTAACTGCATCCCAGTATAATGCTGAGATATGTAGGAAGGAGCTCTATTTCATGATTTTGGTTCATGAGTACCCTCTTAGCACCGTTGAGCACATGGGGTTCAAATGGTTTTGTTGTGCCTTACAACCTCAGTTCACTGTCCCTTGTAGAAACACTAGGAAGAGGGAAAAGTTTTAGAGGAAAATTGATGGTAATTAAGGTAGAGTGTCAGTAACACCAATCTATAGACTGCTTCTAATAAGAAAAGGGGGCATATGGCAGTTAGTGGTCACTACATTGACAATGCTTGGAAACTAAGAAGTATTATATGGAGGTTCATGTATGTCCCATCCCCTCACACCAGTGGGAGGTTGGCTGAGAGATTGTTTGATTCATTGTTAGATTGGAACATTGATGGTAAGTTGCCCTCAATTACATTGGGCAACTATTCCACCAATGATTCTATGATGGCTCAGCTGATTCTATGTTGCTGGAAGGTAGATTGAACCATATGAGCTATGGTGCTCATATTTTAAACCTAATAGTGAGGGATGGCTTCGATGTTATCAAGGATGGAATCCATTTGATTAGGGAGAGTGTAATGTACTAGAATTCAACTCCTAAAAGGGTTCAGATTTTGTTTGGAACTTTTAAACAACTTCGAGTTGATTCTGACAAGAAACTGGCCTCGATTGCCCAACTAGATAAAATTCTACCTATAATATGCTTTTTGTTACTCTTCCTTACAAAGATGTGTTCTTCCGTTTGAGGCAAAGGGATAGTCAATATAATACTATCACCTCTAATGCTCACTGGAATTTTGCTTACATTATGATTGAGAAATTGGGAATTTTTGCTGAGTTGACTACGATGTTCTCTTGTTCAGAATATCTTACTACTAAACTGTTTTTCAAAGGGATTTGTGATATGAAATTGCAACTAATTTAGTGGTGTACTAATAGTAATCCTCTGATTTTTTTGCTATGGTTAGTAATTGTGGTTGAAATTTACCAAGTATTGGGATGATATTCATCTCATTCTTGTTGCATATTATTGAATTCTATGCAGCCAAGTTCGGCAGCATGGACACTGATTTAGTGGGTGATCATGTAAAGAACATTATATGTGCTTTGACTCTTGAGTACCAAACTTGAGCTGAAAAGAAAATTGCATCATCTGCATCTTCCTCTAGTAATTCTTCAAATGTGACTTAAACTGACCTTGATTTTGAGAGGTTTGTGAGTATTAGCAAGATAGATGTATGTATGGTTGATGAAAACGTAAGGTAGATATAAATGGGGAAAATGCCGTTATTGAGTAAATTCATACGTAGTTATAACCAACTTAGAGGAAGAGTGTAGCAACTGAGAGATAAACGTAGTTAATAGCAATTTAGAAGTAGTTATTATTTAGTTAAATGTAGATATTAACAACTTACATATAATGTATAAATAAGTATTAGCAAAATAGAAATATGTATTCACAACTTTGACGTAGGTATTAGCTACTTGGATGTATGTATGGTCGATGAAAACACAAGTTAGATATAAGGAGTAAGCGTAATTATTATCTAGTTAGACATAGTTATTAAGGGGAATTCAAACGTAGTTATTAGCTACTTATAGGTAGTCAATATGAACTTAGACATAGTAATTAGTCATGTCAAGAAAATACAACTCATGATTTGGAATGAAGAAGTTATGCTTGAAATACGGTGAAAAATAATATTTCTTAAAGTCGTCAAAATAAAATTAATATCCGTCTCATTAGATTTGCTTTCGAAACACAGAATTAAATCTATATAAATAACATAAAAGTCAGACTTAAGTTAGAGGAGTTACGTTAGTGTTGAAACAAAAGTAAAAAAAAGAATTTAAACCTAAACTGCCCCTGTCCGATATTGACCTTTAGATTCAAAAGGGGACGAGAGCTCATGATATGATGGGTTTTAATGAATTCAACATGGTGTTGAATTATAAATTCAGCACATCACACGCTGTCCATCTTATTCTAGTTGTTAATAACTAGCTCAAAGTTGCTAATAACTACATCAATGTTGTTAAATAACTATCACTAATTAGTTGCTAATAACTACGTCTGAATTATCTTAATAACTATGTCTAACTCGATAATACCTATGTTTCATTCCTTATATCTACCTTACGTTTTAATCTGCAATACATACATCTAAACCGCTAATACCTATTTCAAAGTTGCAATACCTAGGTCTAAGTTGCTAATAACTATGTTTTCCTCTTATATGATCTACATTACTTTTAAGTTACTAATAACTATGTCTAACTAGATAATAACTACATCTAAATTGGGAATGACTACTACGTCTACCTCTAAGTTGCAAAAACCTACATTTGCATCGATGATAACTACGTTTGAATTCCCTCCATAACTAACCTCGAATTGGCTAACAAATACGTTTTCCCCTCTTATATCTATCTTGAGTTTTCATCAACCATACATACATACATACATCTAAGTTGCTAAATACCTACCTCAAAGTTGTCAATACCTACGTTTATAAATTGCTAATAACTTCACATTTCTATAAGCAACTTACGTTTGTCAATACATAACTTACGTTTAAGTTGCTAATACTTACATCTAAGTTGGTAATACCAACGTTTATATCTAAGTTATTAATATCAACGTCTAAGTTGTTAATATCTACAACTAAACTGTCAATAACTACCCGTAAGTTGGTGATAGCTATCAAGTATAGTTTTGAGGCAGTCAACGAATGTGTTTGACCTCGAAAAAAAAGTTCGTCGAAACTATACCATGACTGTACTTATTTTAACCGCATTTGAAAAACTAAGATTTTGACCCCGAAATTATTCAAATCCGATTTTGTATACAAAAGATATTAATTTTTTTTAAAAGAAAAAATATTAATTAAATAAAGAAGTTAGGGGATATTAATTTATATGAAAAATAAATAAATTACATAGAAATGTGAAATTACACAACTATCCCTCTACTCCAAAATTCAGCAGATGTCAGGTTGGGATAGACGAGTTGGCGTCTCCTCCTCAATTTTTCAGGTGCTGAAGTCTTCTGAATTTTTAAGTCGAAGGTCAATTTTTGTCATTTTAGTACTATGTCTCCTTTAATTCTTTATTTTAATCCCTAACTTTCTTATTTAATTAATATCTTTTGCATACGAAATCATATTATAATAAATTTATCACCGAAATCTTAGTTTTGCATTGGCGATTAAAACAAGCACAATCATGATAGAGTTTCTAGGTCAAATACGTGAGTTGACTGCCTTGTAACTAAAGTTGATAGATATCACCAACTTAGAGGAAGGTTTTATCTAGTTAGACATAGTTATTGAGGGGAATTCAAACATAATAATTAACAACTTATAGATGGTTAATATGAACTTAGACGTAATTATTAGTGATGTCAAAAAAATAAAAATCATGACTTGAAATGAAGAAGTTAAACTCGAAATAAAATGAAAAATAATATTTTTTAAAGTCATCAAAATAAAATAAATATTCGGACGGTTAAATTTGGTTGAAACCCGATTAAATCTATATAAAAACTTTAAAGTCTTAAATTAGAGAAGTAATGTTAGTTTTAAAATAAAAAGTAAAAAGTAAATAAATGCATAAACTGCCCCTGTCCGATATGAGCCTTTATATTCAAAAGGAGACAAAAGTATATAATCTGACGGGTTTTAATGAATTCGACATTGTACTGAATTTAAAATTCTGCATCACACGCGGCGTCGGGAGAGACTACAGTTGGTAGCCTGTAGTTCTCGCATTGAAAAACATCCAATCAACCGTTTGGATGGATTTGTTTTATTTTTAATAGTTCAGATCTATATTTTCTTAACTCAAAATGACCTTATTTTGAATTAAAATAAACTACTGTAGGCTATATGTTAACAATAACATTTTCCATATAGAAGTGAATCCAACTTTTCTAGAGAGGAGCTAAGGTGGTTTACTTTCGGAATCCAATAATATGTTTGGTATATATATATATATGAATTATTATTAACATTTAATAATTCTTATTAAACAGTTATGTAATGACCGCATTGGTATAACTCATCCCAAAAATTAGCTTGTGAGAAGAGGGTGTTCAAAAGATTATAAACTCAATTGTTAATTTCATATTCAGAGATCAGGTATTCAATTGGGTACGTAACGTATTATGATGCGTCGAAATCAGGGCCCACGACAGCCTACACTAGTTATCGTATTCCAGCTAGCCTACTCTGTTTTCATGTCGACCCTTTTGCGAGTCACTCCTTTTGTAGGTCGCCCGCTTCATAAATGCAGATAGAGCATAAAACAGGTTCTGATACCAACTATTACAACCCAAAAACTAAAGGGTGCCACAAAATTATAAACTCATTCGTTGATCCTATTTTAATTAGCTATGTGGTATTTAATTTGGTACATAATGAAGTACTACTGAGGTACTAATTATAAGTGATATTTATAAGTTATAACGGCTAAGTAGACAATATTTTCAACGGCAAAAAGAAAAGGCAAGATAGTGAGGAGATCTAGACAGTATGATTACTATTCATTGAGAAAGATCACAAATATTGAAAATGATACACTAATACCACTTGATGAAATTCTTGCAAGTTATCGCGGCAAAAATAGATATGTCGGAGATATCCCATGATGATGACCATGATTAACAGGCTTGACAAAATTTCAGGACTTCAATTAATCATTTATAAATGCTCTTGTATCATGGCTGTACTACCAGGGACGACTACGGTTAAGCAGGCTCAATGTCACGTGTACCAAAGATATGGAAGGATCGCTATTGTCATCTTAATTAGGTCACTTTAATTAATAGAGGTAAATTCTTCTGTATATCTAGCATATCGAAACTTTTAGTGTGCCCAGTTGTTTTTGGTAACGTAAATCCATCACCATCGTTCATTTTCAGTTTGTGATCTCGACGGTTCACAATTATTTGAATAATAAATTTCTATTTCACATTTTATTTTTGATCTCATACATTATCTCAATTTGTAAACTAATCACTCTCTTTAATTCTTATATACCAATTGATACAGAAAAACACAATTCATTAACATCACACAATCCTATCTAATAAATTCTATCCCACTTCCACATCATCTTATCTAACAAATACCACAATATCTATCTTATTTCCCCTTTCCACCCTTATCATCATTCATCACCATTACCAAAATCAGTGAGGGAGCTTGTGATTCTCTTGAATGCAAACTAGACCTTTTTAAAGCCATTATGCACTAAGATGTTTTTTACAGTAAGCTGTAGCTACTCATTGGTCTTATTTTGACTAGGCTTCGGAATTTCTTAGTAGATGGCAGGCATATTGATATCGGCTATAAGGGTTTAGCACTAGTGGAAAATAGCAGAATATTTTTGTAAGGATACACAAAAGATATTCTTATCTATGGGTTGGATGACATTATCCTTGCATGTAAACATCACCAGGGTCGCCTTGTTCATAACTAAAAAGTTTCTGATCTGTTTTGCAAACGCTGATCTGCTGCAATTTTGGTGATGGTGATGAATGATGATAAGGATGAAAAGGGGAAATAAGATAGATATTATGGTATTTGTTAGATAAGATGATGTGGAAGTGTGATAGAATATGTTAGATAGGATTGTGCGATCTTAATAAATTGTGTTTTTCTATATTAATTGATATATAAGAATTAAAGAGAGTGATTAGTTTACAAATTGAGATAATATATCAGATTAAAAATTAAATCTGAAATAGAACTCTTTTATTCGAATAATTGTGAACCGTCGAGATCGCAAATTGAAAATGGACGTTGGTGATGGATTTACGTTACTAAAAAAAAATTGGAGACACCGAAAGTTTCGATATACCAGGTATACTGAAGAATAATGGTTTAGATGTTTTAAATATAAGTAAAAAAGGGGATATGTTATAAAACTAAACTCAAAGAAAGACAAGAACAAGAGAAAATATGGAGAGGGAGAGAGTTTCTAATTGATGTGTAGATATGATACAATGTAGAGTCCTATTTATAGGCTCATGAAACCATAACCTATACATTCTAATATTAATACAATTAAGAGAGTAATATAATACATGATCAATGCAATGGGAGTTACACAATGAGCATTCAACTACATTTATATAAAATATTCATAACACTCCCCCTTGAATGTCCATTGGGTAAAAATTAGACATCATTATCGAATACACTATTTGATGCTGCCTCGTTAAAAACCTTACCGGGAAAACCCATTGGGAAAAACCATGGTTAAGGGAAAAAGAGTGCAGTGTGTATCGCCTCCCCCGATGATAACATCGTCCCCCCTCATTATGATATCAATTGAGATTCTTCATGTCTCGAACTCTCATTGTTAGGACTAGCTTCTCCAAAGTTGACGTATGGAGAGTCTTGGTGATTAAATCAACCAAGTTATCGCTTGAGGGCACTTGTAGTGCGAATATTTCAACTCATTGGAGTTTGTGCATATAATGTATGCATCAATATGATCAATGGTCATCCATAATCAATATTTACAAAACACTCCCCTTGGATGACCATTAGATGAGAATATGCCTCATTAAAACCTTACTAGGAAAACCCTATGGGATAAAAACCTAGTGAAGGAAAAAGAGTACATAATCATCACATCACGTTGCAACATTTTCTTACAACTCAAGGATATATGCAAAATAAATATCATGCATGATTTATAAATATCATGCATGATTTATAAAATCATCTCGTGAAATGGTGGTGTAGCTTTATAAGTTGGTTTCACAGCCCACCAAGTGATAAAATTAGCACATAAGACCAATTTATGGTCAACCAACACAAATATGACCAAGATTATTACTACAAAACCGAATAGTTCTTGTGTCTGAATAAATGTCGATTAAAATGGACATAGAGTCACATGGTGATCTTAATACCATCCATGCATTGATAGCCATGTCATATCCATATAACTTTTTGTTGGATATAATTAGTATATCATTAATGATATATGAAAATCATGTTCGAGAGAGATGCACAATTGGCAAGTTAGTGGTAATCTTCAACATCTTTCATCTCGAACTCTATAGCTAATCAATAGTTGATTGCTTTGAGAAACTCTTTACGAGCTCAATAAAGTGTATGTCATCTATGTAACAAAAGATGATCACATCCAATTATGTCAAAATAAAAGAGACACATTTTAAAATATAAAATTAAATTATAAAAAATTTGGTAAGAATTTTGAAACCATAAAATATGACGAAGATGATTTTTCAAAATAAATCAACTTGAAATGAAGAAGACATTATATGCATAAAGAAATGTATGATATGCTAAATGTACCATGTCTCTCAATCTTTCAATTCATATGACGTCAATTGGATATAATTGAATATCGTTCACGTGAACTTGAATTATTTGCTTATAGCAAAATAAATCCTCAAGGGAATTTCATATACACATGTGTATTCTAATTATGAAAATCATACATATAGGTTGCAAGGACATCCATTAGGGGCAAACTCTTTCCCTTCACAAATTGCTAGACTAATCGAATAATAAAAAGTAGTTGCATCCACCACATGAGAATATATTTTCTCATAATCAAAATGTTATAGGTTTGTTGTACAAAACCTTTCAAAAATGAGATGTTTCATAACTTCTCATACTCATACTTTACATCTCAATGTATAAAGACTTGATGTCTTAAAAACTTTTCATTTCTCTTGGGAATTTGAATTTGCCTCAAATTGAAATTTTTCTTAGCCAATCATTTCTATCTGTGCATGCATTTTGGCTAATGATCCTCATTTTCAACTATCATATTTAGCGTTGCACTATACGCAAATATTTCGTCGACGTTGACTTCATTGGGGTTCCAATATTTTCCATCCAAGATATAGATAATTGAGATATATATTGATATCTTTCAGGTACCTGAGACTCTTCTTCAGCACATTATTTGTTTCTCTTGGTGGCTTTGTTTAAATAATCTTAACCTCAATTTGACGGTCTGGATCTATAGCTCCATTTCACTTTTGAGGAATTTTTTCTTTGGAACCGTGTGGTCTACCATGCTTTATACGGGTTTTAGACTCAGTTGTGATGTTAGATTGCCCAATGTCAACATCATTTTCACTGGAGCATTGCGAGTTGGCACATGAGAGTTTTACTCTGTTTGGGTCGATAAAGTGTCCGGCAAATGATGAATTATATATTTTTCGAACTTCACGTTCACATTGTTTAGTGCGAGGATCAAAATGATATGATGATTATTCATCTAATCTCTCGTGCCAACCTTTGATTTTCTTCACATAATGTTGAGAATTATGATTATATGAATGATAAACCACCAAACGAGTCATCAAAATTTCCTGACAACGATGTAAATATTTTACCATCGATGAACTCGTAATCAACATAATTTCCAAATCATAATTGAGAACTCATCCTAATAAATTGTGGTGGAGCAATTTAGATGTGTATATCACATCCATATATCGAATGATGGTAAGTATAAGGTTTTGACCCAAAAACCACATATAATGGAGGAATTCATAATAATTTCTTGGCGTAATGCGAATTTGTGTTGTTCATGTAAATGACATGTTCACAATAATATAAATGGAAAATGTTTGTCTCAATGACACATTTTCGTTATTGGATAATCATAAAAATATGCTCATAACCAAAATGGTTGAGTTAGCAATCTCGCAAATTCTAGTTTGCTTTCATATATACATGTGACCTTCTAGTTGATACATCAATTAAAATAATTGATCCACATGTTGGGTGTATGGATCCACACACATCACACTTTGTTTTCATCAGGGGGAACGATGTTATCATCAGGGGGACGCGATACACACTGCACTCTTTGTTTTGTTGTGTATAAGATAAATTATCTTACTTTAGTTGATTATTATCCAAACAATCAACTCTATTTAAGAATAAGCAACCAAACAATGAGTTATGTGTTGGAGATTTACCCAACAATGGGTAACAGAAAGGTGAAAATGCTTTCCTAGAAATGAAACCTTGTTGACAGAACAGAAAATCGTTCGTGTTCCCAGGAAGTAGGGGAGTCACAAGGACTACTTAAATCCCTATAACCTTAGGAATCATTTCTTTAGAATACCCAAGTTGAGACCATCATGCACAACAATGTTCAAGAGAACATACTCTTTAGATTATGGAATCATCAAAATTGACCATAAAGGTACTTATCGATTCGCATCATGATTGAACCGGGATGGTCTCACCGGTTATGCCGAATAATAGTTGTCAGGACGAGTAAACTTATAGTTTACATATATATATATATATATATATATATATATATCTCAATCACAATAACATGTGTGTAGTATAAATTGGAGGATAATATTATTGATTCAATAATTATAGAACCATAGACCATATTATTGTTCCTCTCTTGATCCCAAACAATTTGGAATAAGGATTTTTTTTCCTTCGTGAAAAATATAATAGCTCGATCCAAAGCTTGAGAGAAATGTTGTACTACACCATATATCTTGGTGCACTATCGATGTGATATATATCACAGTTAATTATGGTGATTCTCATTATAAAATACTCATTTTTGTCATGAGAATGGTACATAGTTTAAATGATAAATTGAGATATTTCTCAATCATCTATGTCACCAATTAATGGATCAACAATTCTCGTATAACCACAATTGTTATGTCCATCCGAATAAAAGGGTGTCGCATAGTTACATATGCTTTCAAAAATAGTGTAACATATGTGTCTTGCACAATCACTTTGAGGTCTAAAATATCAAAATAAACTTGATAATTGGACCATCTTTCACGTGATTAGAATTTTTCCAACATCAATTCACATCTCTTTCATGGAAAAGTATATATTTCCTAAATTTCTTTCGCATGACCAAAATAGTAGGTCTTATCCTCCACAAGTATTAACTTTGTGAGAGTACATATTGTCACTATGGACATGATATAAAAAAAACATCCACTTCGAGGAATGATATTGTGTCTCTCCATTGGAGACATATTAGCTAGATAGCTTTGAACAACTTGTGTCTCGTGGCACTCATACTTCGACCTATCATTGAGATGATGGCGAGTAAAGAGCAAAGTCTTTGCTTTGTCTTGATAGGATGTTACACTATCATCCTTAATGATTTCGCTAATGTCATGAGCTTGCAAATGGATTTAGACATCCAATATCATGAAAAATATCATTCTCGCCAGAAACATCAAACCCGCAACCTCTAAATTTTGTGATGTTTGAAAAATTATAAAGATGAAAATAAGTTAGACAACATATAAACCGAACAATAAGAAAATAAAATAATCATTAAACACTACGAGGGAAGAATGCCATCTTGTTGTAATTTTGGGTCGATTCCATATGTTATATATATATATATATATGTATGTATGACTTCCCTCGTGTTCATTCAGGAAATTATTCATCACTAAACCATAATTCAAACTTATGAAACAAAATTAATTTATATATACATAACAATAAAAGAATGGTTGTTTTCGTTATTACGTTACTATGCATAACTTGTAAGTAACAAAGATAATGGTGATTGAAGATCAAAACATTTGCTTTGTCTTAATTCTTATTTATCTTTATGCTCATGGCATATATAAGTTTGAGCATCCAACTCAAAATAGATGTTTTTTGTTGGTGATATCAAAAGTCACAATCTCAAAAATCACAACGTGACCAAATATAATGATTAAGTATATAATTATTAAAATGGTAGCTAACACGTATTGAATCAATTAATTGTTAGCAAATAGAAACTTAAAATCATGAATACTTATGAATGGTAATAATTAACCAATCCATTTTTTTTAAAACTCAATCAATTTGTTTCCGCAGCTAACAGTAGCAAAAATATATAAATTCCATAATTGCTAACTAATGGCCATTAAACTAATGAATAGAAATCGTATGAATAGTCTACATAAATTATGAAATAACTGCAATTTTAATAGGTTAGGGTCATAACATAATTCATACATCTATGGGCAAATAATAAATTCTTATTACTATATTTTGTGAAATAAACATGTATGATTTATGAAAGAATAGTCAGTATCATATGCATCATTACCAATAAAAATAATAATAATGTAATGAATGAGAATTATATAAACAATACACTAATGATAATAATAAATAAATAAATAAAATCAAGGAAAAACACTGAATAGTCATGTCCGAATAAATGATAAAACAAAGACAATGACTATAAACCATTAAACGTAAGGTCATAGCCTTTAGAGGCATAATAGATTACTTTGACCTATAAAAACGTTTGGTGGCAATCATCAACAAAAATCGATTTTGAAAACAATATCAAATTTACATAGAAAGGAAAAAGGCTACCATTTTCTATATGATTGAATATAGAAATGGATTCCTTTCTTTAGATTTAGTTTTAAAAAAAAGGATACTATAAGAAAATTAAGAAATGAAAACAAATAAGATAGAAAAATAAAATAATAACTTTGGAAAGCAAGATAGAGCCAATAGCAACCTTCGTGAAACTTCGAGAAGATAACTACAGCATTCGTGCTGATAACGTGTTATAAAACTAAACTCAAAGAAAGACAAGAACAAGAGAAAATATGGAGAGGGAGAGAGTTTCTTATTGATGTGTAGATATGATACAATGTAGAGTCCTATTTATAGGCTCATGAAACCATAACCTATACATTCTAATATTAATACAATTAAAAGAGTAATATAATACATGATCAATGCAATGGGAGTTACACAATGAGCATTCAACTATATTTATATAAAATATTCATAACAGGATAAATGTTTTGAAACGTTTTATTATTAAAGGGTGTGTGGGAATTGGTAGGGAAAAGGGTTTGAGATAAGGGTATGTTTACTATATAAACAGTAGGCGTTGGTTTGGAAAGGGGGAGAAGAGAAATAAGAGTTTATTTCAATTATTTATCTGTTGTTTATGTATTCTTTGTTTGCAGTCTTACTTTATCTTCTAAGTTGTTGTATGTTTCTTTTTTCATAATCATAATATTATAAATCTCACATGGTGTTTGCAGCGGGCATGTTACATATGGTATCAGAGCAGTTCGATTCGTTCGTCATATTCATCAAAAGACTGTTGAAGACAAAGGTTGAGTCTATGGAAGTTATGATAAAAAACTTCAAGATGCTATAAATGCATTAGAGAAAAATGTAACCGAGACCAACATAAATCTTACGGCTTACACGGTGCAGACGAATGAAGGTTTGAAGGCAATGATTAACGTTTGGACCGATTGAAGCAATCATGGGGCACCCATACACCAACGCTCATCGATGTCGTTCACAATCACCCTCCTATTGATTTTCCCATCATACAAACCGATCAACTTGTGCAAGTTGAAAAGGGGGAAAATGGAATAGCATATCAAGTCAAAGAAGTCGTCGCCTCGGGAAGCCATCTTGCTTTGGATCAAACTTATAAATTGACTAAGGAGGTGAAACTTCATGAAGATTTGCAAAAAATTTCCATCATTGTACGTAAAGGGGATGAGGAGTCTAATGAAGATGTAATTTACTCGAATACATCCGATAATTTTTTATTGGACGCACCAAGTCCCGTGTTGGGATATATTTTGGTAGGTACATGTCTTCTGGATCTCTTTGGGGATTACAACTTCTTCATAAATTAACTTCTCATATTGGCAAGCACGAATTCTAATGCATGGGAAGTTAGCAACGTTGAGTCAAAGAATGGTGTTTGACAACTAATGTGTTAAGGCTTTGATCCTTAAATCAAATTCGAGTCTGGGTTATACTCGAGCCAGTTGGGTCAGACCGGTTATGACCGTCAACCCTTCTAAGCGCTTAATGAAACGACGCGTTTGGACTTGGGAACCCTAATATAAATTCTAAGAGGTGCTAGGATGATCCTCAAAAGTTTCACTCTCTCAACTCTCACCTCTCTGCTCTCTCTCAACTAGATTTGGGAATCACTATCAAGACTGCTAGGGTTCTTCCTCATGAATGGTGGATTAGGGATCGGAGCTTCTGCCGTCACTCAGATATGGGAATATTATTTCTCTCTAGTTCTTGTTGAGTCTATTCCTCTGTGTTGATTGATCGCTTTATTGTCTTCCTGGTTTTTTATTGGGGTTCTCTTGTTTATCTTTGTACTCTTTTTGGTGACCAGTGATAGTGGATTTGGGAATATTGTTTCTCCCCTATCGAGACTCCGCAGAGTAGGGAGTTCTCGACCTGCATGAACAATTCCTTATCGATTACTTTCATGCATGCATAGATGAGGGTTGCAAATAATCCGTTTTTGATTCTTATTTTTATCGACTTGCATAAGTCATCGATTTCGGTCCTCAAAGTGGCATTAGAGCACCATTTGGGTGCATCTCTGCTTCTGCTCGTATGTGTTCTTGATTCCTGTTTCTGGTTGTTCTTTGTTAACTTTGCTCTTTAGCGTTGATTTGTCAGATTAGGGTTTCTTGTCTGGTTTGTGTGTTGTCTGTTTTTCTCTCACCCCTATTCATATTTTCTATGTATACACGTAAAGAAACCCTAAATAAAGATGGCAGATGGTGCTCGTTTGAAACCGTTCGATGGAAGTACTGACTTTGTCATCTGGAAGATCAAGATGAAGGCTATCTTGGTCAAGGAAAAGTGCTTCGTTGCTGTAACAACACAGTGGCAGGCAAACACCAATGATCTCTGAAACGTGGAACGACAAAAAATAACACTTTCACAGATCATGATTCGGCTTGCTTACGATGTGATTCATTAGGTGGTAAGCTTTACTGATCCAAACTCTTTATGGGAAGATCTAGAAGCTATTTTTGAAAGTAAATCTATGCCTAGTCGTATCTCACTGCTTAGCGAACTCTTCACTTTCAAAATGAATGCCTCAATGACCGTAAATGAAAAATTTAATCTAATTCTTAGAATGACCCAGGATTAAGCTTGATGTGGGGACACCCTTGATGAAACTCATCAAAATGTTCTCCTCCTTAATTCTATGCCTTTTCAGTTAGATAATCTAAAAGATGTTATACAATATAGTTGGGATGACTTTGCTGTCAGAAAGATTTCTGAGGCCATCTCTCAAAAGGATGATGTTCTTAAAATCTTCAAGTCAAAGTCCAAAGCTAAAACTGAAAAAGCAATCAGATAGTAAAATCGAGGTTCTGTTGGCTAAGGGTAAAGGAAAGTCTAAAAACTGAAAATCTAAGAAAGGTAAAAACAAATATAAAACTAGTTCTGATGATTCTAAACCTAAGGTTGTCTGTTTTTACTATGATAAAGCTCATTATGCTAAAGATTATAATCAACATGCTAGAGATAACAAAGAAAAGGCTGGATCCACTAACATTCTTGAAAATCATGATATGTTGATGGTATGTCTAAGCCTACTTCTAGTGAATGGATTCTAGACTCAGGGTGCAACATTCATGCTACCCCGTCTCTAGATCAATTTACCTCCATGTCCAAGTGTGATGATGGGAAAGTTATGCTTGGAAACCACACATCTCTTAAGATTAAGGGAACTAGAAATATTCCCATGATTATGCATGATGATGTGACTAAAGTCATTTCGAATGTTAAATGGATTCCTTCTCTAAGAAGAAACCTTTTGTCTGAGTCTATGTTTGATAACATGGGTTGCCACATTGTCACTCAAAATAGAATCAAGGATGTTGTTAGAAATGGCATTTTGGTGATGGGTAGCATCATTCATAATGGTCTTTACCATGTAGTTGGATCCCCCCGAGTTGAATGTTTCTGAAAATGGCATTCAACATGGAGATCCCAACTACACTAAAATGTGGCATTCTAGACTTGGTCACATTGGTAAAGCTGGCTTATCTCATCTGTTTAAAACTGCTTCGCTTGAAAAATACACTTGTGATATTAAATTCCGTTAAGATTGTGTTTTTGGGAAAAAGTCTAGACACAGTTTTGGTAAATCTCAGTTTGTTGCCAAATGGACGTTAGAGTATATTCATTAGGGTCTCTAGGGTCCAACATAGATTGAGACAATAAGAGGAAGGACTTACTTCCTTTCTCTTATTGATGATTACTGTAGGAAGGTTTGGATGATCCTTTTAAAGGCCAAAAGTGAAGATTTTGAAGCCTTTAAAACTTGGAAATCCTCTGTTGAATCTCAAACAGAGTACAAGATCATATATCCTAGAACAGAAAATGGTCTTGAGTTCTGTAACATTGAGTTCAATACCTTCTAATCAGGGCATTCATCGTCATCTTACGGTTCCTGGTACCCCCCAGTAGAATGGTACTGTAGAGGGAATGAACCGTACCCTTCTTGAAAAAGTAAATTGCATATTGATTAGTGCAGGGATGAGACCGTGACTATGGGGACATGCAGTGGTTACAACTGCCTACATCATAATTAGATCTCTTTCCTCCGCTATTAGCTTTAAATCTCTGTAGGAAATGTGGTCACGTTCCAAACCAAACCTACACCACTTAAGGCCTTTCTGTTTCACTGCATATTCCCATATCTCTTAAAGAAAACTCAACCTCAGTGCTCAAAAATGTGCTATGTTGGGCTGTCCTGACAGTGTTAAAGCCTACAAACTCTTGGTTATACAACCAGGAGGCTAAAAAGTGATTATAGCTTGTGATGTGACCTTTAATGAGACTGATTTCCCTTTTAAGGGAAACCTAACCCCCTCTACTGAGCCTGCTGGCCAGACAGAATCTGTTGATTTGTCTCCTATAGGTTACTTCTTCCATCCTCCACCAGTTCCTGATAATGGTGAGGAAGAATTTGATATTGGTGACTCCATAACTCTGGATGATTAATACAACTTTGACAACTCAATGCACAGTTCACCTCAACCATCTCATCAATCAGGTGGGGAAGACAACAATAAATCTGTCTCTCCTCATCATACTCCTCCTGCACCAGTAATGTCTTATCATGTCTCTCCTATTTCTGCTTCCAGCTGTAATGTGAATGATTTTTCAAGTCAAAATAATCTTTCTAATTACCAGCCTGTCAGAGATAGGGAGCCTAGGATTAGAATACCTAATAGAAGATTCAATGCTAATGTTGTTGAGATGTCTGATGTGATGAATGTTTTTAGTTTTCTGAACTTTGATATATGTGCTTCTGAGCTTGCCGTTGATAATAATCCTAAAACCTTTGATGAGGCAATGCAATGCCCTAAGTCAAATGAATGGCTTAGAGTAGTGCATGAAGAATACCAATTTATGCTTGCTAATAGAACTTGGATTTTACTTAAAATTGCATGTTCTATGCGTCTTATAGATTGTAAGTGGATCTTTAGGGTCAAAGAAGGCACTGGTCCTCTTGATCCTCCTAGGTACAAGGCTAGACTTGTTGCCAAGAGTCTCACTCAGAAGGAAGGTATCGATTACAATGATAGTTTTGTCACTGTTGTGAAATATAAGACTCTTAGACTCTTAATGGCTATGGCTGTTATGTATGACTGGAAATTGGAACATATGGACGTTAAAACTACTTTTTTACATAATCACCTTAGGGAAACCATGTACATGAAGCAACCTGAGGGATTTGTTGATAAATCAAAACATGATCATGCGTGTTTGTTAAAAAAATGATTTATGGCTTAAAATAATCCATTAGGCGGTGGAATATCAAATTTGGTACTTGTATGAGAGGTATAGGTTTTAATCATATCAAGTATGATCCTTGTCTTTATTACAAAAAAGCTAATTCCAAGTCTTCCGTATATGTCTTGCTGTATGTTGATGATATTCTATTAACGAGCTCTGGGATTCATATCATATCATGCATTAAAATTGATCTAAAAATGAACTTTGACATGAAAGACCTTGGGACTACTAAGAAGATCTTAGGAATTGACACACTCGTAGTAGAAAAGACAGGAGCATTCATTTGTCTCGATCTGACTATTTGAATAAAGTCGTGGATCATTTTGCTATGTCTAATTGTAAATCCTCTCATGTTCCCTTGGGAGTTCGCTTGGATCTTTCAAAAGATCAAAGTCCAAAACCCTTAAGAGAAATGTGAGAAGATGGCTTGTGTTCCCTATGATGTGGCTATTGGATCAGTGATGTATGCCATGCTTTGTACTAGATCCAATCTGGCTTTTTCCATTATTGTCTTGAGCAGATTCATGTCAAATCCTGGTCAACCTCACTGGATGGCAATGAAACATGCTCTTCGATACATAAATGGAACTAAGCGTTTTGGTCTTGTTTACTCTGAGCATACCTCTCGAAATGATCCGGTTAGCTATGTTGATTCTGACTTTGCTAGTAACAGGGATGCTAGAAAGTCAACAACATGCTTTGTCTTCTCCTAGGCAGGAAATTGTATTTTCTGGAAGTCTCAGCAACAATCTGTTATTGCTCTGTCTTCCACAGAAGTAGAGTATATTGCTGCTACTAATGCCTGTAAAGAAGCCATTGGCTTAAAGGTCTACTATCTGAGATTGAGTGTAAACCATATGTTTCAGTTCTGCACATAGATAGCCAGAGTGCTCTGCACCTTTGCAACCACCTTGTCTGGCATGAGCGAACAAAGCACATTGATATGCACTTTGTTTTCATTTGAGATGAAGTTGAAAAACAGCATCTCTCTGTTGTCAAGATCCCTGGATATGAAAATCCAATTGATTTTGGTACTAAGCTAGTTCCTACTGTCAAACTTGTGTTTTGCATGAACCATCTTCTTGTCCATGAAGGAATTTGAGACATGGACTGAGTCAATGATGAAACAAGACATGGAATCCTAATCTACTATCACTAAGTCACTAGAGCAAGAGCTGACTGGATTTGATACAAGGATCAGGAGGGCATTTGTTAAGTCTTTGATCCTTAAATTAAATCTGAGTATGGGTTATACTCAAGCCGATTGGGTCAGAATGGTTATAACAGTCAACCCTTCTCAACGCTTAATGAAACGGCGTGTTTGGACTTGGGAACCCTAGTGTAAATTCTAAGAGGTGCTGATGTGATCCTCAAAAGTTAAACTCTCTCCACTCTCACCTCTCATCTCTCTCTCAATTGGATATGGGAATCCTCTCAAGACTGTTATGGTTCTTCACCGAAGGACTGTGGATTACGGATCGGAGCTTCTGCCATCGCTCAGATCAGATAATATTGTTTCTCTCTAGTCCTTGTTGATTCTATTCCTCTGTGTTGATTGATTGCTCTGTTGTCGTCCTGGATTTGTATCGAGCTTCTCATGTTCATCTCTGTACTTTTCTCGGTGGCCAATGATAGTAGATTTGGGCTGAGTCTCCCTACTGAGACTCCGCGGAGTAGGGATTTCCCGAACTACATGAATAATTCATGTGTCGATTACTTTCATGTATGCATAGATTAGAGTTGCAAATAATCCGTTTGTGAATTTTTTTCTATCAGTTTGCATAAATCATCGATTCCGGTCCTCAAGATGATATAAAGATAAATTTCAAACAAGGTTCTTTTGGAGAGGGGATGGTATGTGACATGCACCAAATACATGGAATCATCGTTATTTTCATCTTAATTATGTCACCTTAATTAATATAATGGTTTAGACGATTTAAAAATAAGTACAAGGGAATGGATGTTTTAAAACGTTTTGTGATTAAAGGGAATGTAGGAATTGGTAGTGGAAAGGGTTTGAAATAAGGGTATGTTTATTATATTAAGCAGTAGACGTTGGTTTGGAAAGGTGGAGAAGAGAAATAAGAGTTTACTTCAATTATTTATGTGTTTTTATGTGTTTTTTGTGACAGTCTTACTTTATCTTCTAAAATTTCGTATATTTCATTTTTCATAATCATAATATCATAAATTTAACAAGATGTTTGCCGCGGACACGTTACATAAAGATGTAATGTGTCCATTGCAATACGTTCGTTAAATTTATAAAGATAACAAACATTGAATAAAAATTAAAAAATTTAAAATAAACAACATGAACATAAACGTAAAATAAATATTTTAACTTTGATTTCTATTCTTCCTCTCTCATCTCAACTCATTCACTCCCTTAAATATTAAAATGTCTCAAACTCATTCATCTCCCTTACATATATTTAATAAACAAGATACAATAATTAAGATGAATTTCATGCCCCCTTACATATACGAAAGAAAATGAACTGAAACCAAAATACATACACGTAATATACCATTTCTCTTCGAAAAAACCTTATCCTCAAGGTTTTAAATTTAATATGAATAATTCACTCCAGGGTGGCTTAGGACTGGGACGTATCCAAAATTCCTGTATGTAGAAAATCCCATAACATGTTCATCTCTATTGATTCTTGGCGTGAATCATATTTCTCTTCCCCTAACAAGGCTCAAGGTCCTTTATTAATGCAAACACGTTGATGACTTCTTTACAAAGCATTAGTTACTGGTCATCTTTAATGAAATGAAATTTTCCACCGAAACTAGTGTGATTTTTAGTTAATTAACATTTTAACAAAAAAAGTGGAATTCGGATTAACAGTCAAGAAATTGAAATTATTTACTGACAGCGAGGAAGAATTTTGGGCATTTATTTCTCAGTTTAAAGTCTGGGTTTTTCATCATTTTAATCAATTGTAATACTGACATTTTACTTTGTAACCATATTTATTTTTAATTTATTTTGGTTTGAGTGTGGATTTAGTGTTTAGGTTTAGTATTAGAGATTTAAATTTAAATTTTTTATTTTGAATTTTAAGGTTTAGCTTTAGATTATTGGGTTTGCAATTTTAGATTTTAGATTTTTCAGTTTTGATTTTAGATTTTGGATTTTTAGGTTTAGGGTCTAGGAGTATTGGGTTTTCAATTTTGAATTTTAAATTTTGAGTTTCGAATTTGGGTTTTGGATTTTGAGATTTAAGGGTTGGGGTATTGGGCTTTCAGTTTTGGCTCGGCTCGAAATTATTAAATTCTTAAACAGTTAATCTATAAATGATGTATCTACCCCTGCTCAGATAATAATCCGTTGGATTGAATTTCCAAAGTCAACGGTTCAAATTTGTTTGCTGCCGATAAATACTTTTTTATTTACTAACTATCCGGATTCCAAAAAGTGAATACATTAAGTCTAGACACATATGACTGTCGAGATGATTACAAAGGGTAAATTTTAGTTAGAAACTGAATTGTAAGGAATAGGGGTTATTGAAAATTAAATTTGGCTGACTTCTAGTTGTGACAGACGCTTTGGATATTATCAACACTAAAAACTTTTATCGGCAACATTTAAAATACAAATATTTTCAAAAAACATTTAAAATACATATAACAAATAATAAACATCTTATAAGAAATCCTAAACACTCAAAATTCAATATTTTTAGAACTCAATACACCCAATGCCATTTAGTTGCCAAAAATCACAAGCCGAAGAACACACTATGTGCCCCAGCCACACTTTCATAACTCCAAATATTGGGATTTGTTATTGATTTATCCCTGAAATTGAAGATTTCATTCAAAAAAAAAAATTTGAGCCCGGAAAAACAGAAAATTTCTTGTGATCTATCTCCACTTTTCAAAGTGTTACTTGAGACAAAGATTTAATTCTAACTTTCAAATACTATATTATAAATTGATACTCAAAAGAGTATTCCTAACTTTATCTTTTGACCATCAATTCAAAATTATAAATCATAAATACCAAAAATTAACCTATGAAATTCTTAAGACAATATCCTAGACCCTAAACATCAAATTAAAATTTAAAACTCTTAATTTTATGTACCAGAGTCTTTTCTTTATAGTTATGTTTTTTTTATAATATAAAATAATGATTTACCTTGTTTGGCTAAAATAAAATAATGAGTTATGATATTTAAATTGAATTGAGTTATTTCAAATACTGCTTCATATCCAAGTATTTTAAATAATTTTATTCAAATTATTTCAATTACTAAAATTTAAAATATCACAATTTTTTTCCAAATGACAAACAATCTATCTAGATAAAATTATCTGATTCAAATATCTAATCCAAACTGGCCCATAATTTAATGAGATTGAGTCCAACAAACCGCCCCATAGCCAAAGATGTATCCTTCATTCTCACTTTATTCTGAATTTTTAAATTTTTTCCTGCAAAATGAAGCAAACCCCATAACTATTAATATTCCCTACTCCCTCACACTGTTCTTAGTTTATCATGTTGATTTTTTCCCTCCCTTCTAGACGTCATCAATGTATGTTTTAACGTTAAGTAGAGACAATTAATTAGGAGCTTAATTAATAATGATATGGCCCACATAGATTTCCATTATGATGATATGTTTGTCATGCTAGCTTTGGCCAGGTTTATAGAATAAATGCTAACTTGAATACTATATATATATATATATTTGTGTGGTGTTTTTATAATATGATGATCGTCTCCTTTTGCGTTTGATGAATGTTCGATTAACATATCACTTTGATTAATCAAGTCAGTGGTAGAATCATAACACAAAAATGCATTGGGTCGAATTTGAAAATAAAAAAAAGTTGAAATAAAAATTTAAATGACCAAAAAAAAATATATAAATATATTACGATACAAAAACTTGATTTTAGAATCTACAACTTCAACTACACGCGACGATTTTTAAGTTTTGCAAACTTGTCAATCGTAGCCTCTATATTCAGCTTTCTAGCATAATCTCTCTCAATAAAGATTAACAAAGCATTAGCGAGAAAATCATCCGCCATTTTGATTCGCATATCATTCTTTAAAAATTTCATTAATGAAAATGTTCTTTTTGTTGTAGCGGTTGATACTGATAGCGTCAATATAAGACCAATCAATTTATATATCATGTTATATTGCTCTTAAAGTCTTTTTGATACTAACATCTTTATCAATTTAACCAAGGGTTGTGATTAGTCATTGATGAATCGGTAACGAAGACGCCTAGGCGGTGTTAAGCGAAAAAAACTAAGTTTCACTTAATGGGCAACAACAACCCTAAATTTTGAATTGCGCTTCTTTCTTTGTTCTCCTTCTCGGCGGCGCCCCAACTACACAGTCCACTCTATCTCCCTGACTTCCATAGCTGGACCTATTTGGATTACGATCTTGAATGATCGTTATGCTATGACTCTATATGAGATTACTTCTTCCAACTATCCTCTTTTTATCCTATTATTTATAATTTAATTTGTTTGCTTTTTTGTGACAATTTGAACCTTATTTAATTTAAACTTCATCATTATAGATTTTTTATTTTCTGAACTTGTAAATTACTTTAATTGATATTAAGTATTAAGCACAAAGTGCTACAAATATTTTATACAAACTTTTTATACAGCCTAAACGAGCGGAAATATTTTTTTAGGCAAGCTTAAATCAGAATTTAAGTAGATAATCAAGTAAAAATGTAAATTACACGATATGGTCATTATCAGCACCTACAACGCGCCGTTAGAAAGTAGCCGTTAGAGGCCAACTAGGATGCGCAACGCATTGTAGCTGGTCTCCAACGGCTATTTTCCAGCCCTATATAAATCATGCATCTTGTGGTGAAACAAATCACCCCTCCTACCAATTCATGTACAAGGATGCGCTGCGCATTGTAGCTGGCTCCAACGGCTATTTTCCAATTCTATTTAAATCGTGCATCTTGTGGTGAAACAAATCACCCCTCCTATCAATTTCTGTACTCCTCGCTTCCTTCTATTTTTCGTCAAAATGTCTTCAAGCAAGTCCAACGAGAATGTTACAAAAACGTTTCGTCGCGCCGATGAGTCAAAGGATTTGTTCACCTACTATGGAGAAGAAGTGAAGTGCGATTGCGGATTTCGTGTAGTGAGACTAATGACGCTGAAGTTTGAGAAATACTTTAATTTTCCTTTCTATAAGTGTAAGTTCGAGAAGATGTTGGAGGTGGTGTTGGCTGAGAACTCGATGACACGTGAGATGCGAGCTACAATGGAGGCGAAGCTTGCTGAGAAGGACGCTGAGATTGAAGCTGCTCTTGCTGAGATGGAAGCTGATCGTGCTGAATGAGTAGTTGAGAGGGCAGGCATCATAAAGTGTAAGGATAGGTATATAGATAGTCTTACTGAAGAGTTGAAGATGCAAAACATAAGCTTAAGCGGAGAAGGTTTTAAATTATGTAATATTTATGTACTCGTCATACAATGTTGAATAAAACAAATGGTCCTTTTTAATAAATCTTACTTATCCTAAATTTTTGTGGTAAATCAATTACATAGGATCCAAATTGTCAAAAGCTGAGTATATGATAGAGCTGACATAAAGCTATATTTTCTGGTCAAAAGATGAAAAAATTTGTCTGGAAGTTGCTGCTCGTGGTCCAAACCTAGTTGCCTAAAGCTGTGGCCCCGTGTCTCGAAGGAGAGTGTGTCGAATTAGCACGACCGCGGTAGGGGACCCACTGGAAGACAAGAGAGGAATATAAATGAGATCATAAGACGGGAGTACTATAAAGAAATAGAATGACGCACAAGCTCTTACCACAAACGGGGTCCCCTCATCCAATAGCTATTTGTACTTTTGGAGCAAGAGATGCTGACTCCTCTTGTGCATCCAGTTCTTCCATCGATATAGGCGGGTGTTGCCAATACGTTCTGAGGCATCTGTACCTTTGAGCCTGTCCTTATGCACTCGTCGTGCTATGGCCGGGAACCTCTCTAGTGCCCAAGATGTAAGCAACCACCGATTTCACCATCCCCCTTCGTAGCTGAAGACTCCAAACTGAACGCTAAATAGCCGAGCTCCCTGTAAAGCCACGACTGAACTGCTACCCCCAAGCGAACGACCACTCCGCAAACAGGTATGATAGGTGGACGTAAGCAGCCAACCTATCCGCAAACAGAAATGCCCCTATGCACACTAGCATGTATGCCCGTACATATTGTCCTAGTGTACGGCCGTCATCGGCTAATGCAATCCGGTTTCTTGAACGTGGAGTACAACCATTCAATCCTCAGTCGTCTGTTATGTAAGACATCCTTCGCCATCATCGTCGTTCCCAAAACCTCCTCTACTAAATCTAGCATCTGCGGCCCAGAATGATCAAGAGGGTAGTAGACCGCATCACCATCCACTAGAAAATATGTCAACATTGCCACGTCCTCCAGAGTGAACGTGTAGTCCCCACGGTACATGTGAAAAGTGTTCGTCTCCGGCCTCTACCTCTCCACGAACGCCGTCACAAGATATGGATCCAATGAAAGGGTCGCAATATCAACAATCAATATGAGTCCGGCAGCCTCTAAGAAAGGGCGTAATGGGGATGGTATGGGGGAATGTAAGACATCCTACGACACTATAGTGTAGCGCTAGGTTGCTATTTAATATTATAGGCAATTATTATTAGTATCTAACATCGCTAAGTAAGTAACTAATATGTACTAATATATAATGAATCTAAAATATTATGTATTTCTTATTAGTATCTAACATAATATTAGACAATTACAAATATTTTCTAATCTTAGGGATAAGCCCACTAATTCTTTCTAACATTGGGCATGAGCAAGTATTAATATTTTCTAATATTAGGCATAATGAAGTACTGATATTTTAAAACAATATGAATTTATGTACATTAGCTAACATAATACTAGGCAATTACTAATATTATTTAACAATAGGTCGTTATTAATATTCTCTAAGTATTATTCAAATGGTACCAACCTCATTGTCGAAAATTTCACCGGCTCGATGTCGGTTGCGCTCGCCCCAAAGTAGTTCTTCATCGATCGGCTCGGGATCGACGCACGGAGGTGTTGTTCCATACAAGTAATCCATCCTACAACGAAAATAATATTAGTAGGCAACAAAATGAGAATATTACAGAAAAGTTACTAATATTACCTACTAGTTGACTGCGGAACAGGAATTTGGTTGTCGGTATCGAAAAACCAAAAAAGGAAGGAGGAGAGAATTAGTGAATGTGTGAGAAATAAAGGAAGGGGAGGGGTTATTTATAGCAGCCGGAGGAGGTCACTTAGAACGTGCCGCGCGTCCTAAAATACACTGCGCGTTGTAGCTGCTAATAATGAACAAATCGTGTAATTTATATTTCAACTTGATTATCTATATCATTTCCGATTCAATCTTGAATACAAATTTTTTTCCCCCTCAACGAGCCTACACAATATTTAGATGAGCTAAGCGCTATGAAGTGCCCAACGCTGACCTAGCGCCTTTTTTAACATTTTCATGCATATGGATTATTAACATAAACCTTGATAGTTTACTGGGAAATGTTAATAAACATATGTAAGGGTGGATAATGCCCGTATAATAATTTCTTACTTGACAAAAGCTCAAACTATTATAGAAACCGTTCATGAATCTAAACTAATAAACCACTCCAAAAGTAAATTTTAAATATATAAATTATGGTCTAAACTTTAAATACTAAACTAAAATCGTAAGTTTTTTAATGGGTAATGTCCATATAATAATTTGTTACTTGAGAAAACCTCACTGTCAGTATATAAAGATGGTTAGATAAGGCTAATATAGCCTAAAACACAAGAACTAATATATAAGCTAAATATGGAATGGAAAATAGTAGCCTTTTGTTTTTATATAAAGAAGGAAAATATAATAGTAGCTAGCTAGTGGGAATTGTGTCCCAAATCCGAATATAATGTGATGTACAGTGACAATTAATTTTGGCGATGATAGATTTGAATGATTTAGACCTTGTAACTATAACTTGGATCAGCATCCCAAGGCGTTCACATCTACCAATTTGATAAAAATATCATTGCACGACTAGCTGCTATATGGATTAGGCCGACTCAGTGGCAAAATATGTACTTGCAAAATGGGAGACAAGAAATGCCAAGAAGACATGAAATGACAAAGCATATTGATGATAATACAAATTAAAGCATTCAATTTCGTCCGTTAAATAAAGTTAGTGGATTGGATCCTATCATCAGTCACTACTTATCATGTACTCATTATAAATAGCAATTTGTTTTTTTTTTTTTTGATAAAAATGAATAGCAATTTGTTTGTTTATGGAAGTGGTTTTCTATATGTGATAGTTGGGACAAAGATCCAAACTAATTAAGGCTGTGAAGATGTCTGCATTCCTATATAGGTATTGGTTTTTCGGCGGTGGATATGTGGCGGAATTAGCATTCTGAATATCTAATTAATTCCGTCGTACATGTTTTGTTTATAATTATTAAGTGATATTTCCAATTTCACCAAATTTGGAGGCTCGATTTTGTTTAATTACAACCTTTGAATTCTGTTTAGAGTGATTCGAATTTGTCAAATCTGATAAATTTTCCCTTGAATCCAAATTCCTATTGCATTGACAATTTCAGCCGCAATTGACAGTACCTTTAATGTGTCGTTTGGATAGGCAATTTTGAAGGGTGATTTGGGGGTGATTTAGACTTCCAAAGAGATTTCAGCTCAAATCATCCGTTTGGTACATCAGAAAGAGAAGAGATTTTAGGAGATTTGAAATCACCTTGTGGGATCGGAGAGAATTTCGTGGGTGATTTCGAATCACCAATGAGGGGTAGAGATTTCGGAGGAAAGATGAGAGATTTGAGAATTTTAACCAAAATTATCCCTTATATGACCATAAATAAATTGGAGACATTTCACATTTTTATTTTTTTTATTGTTGTTTTATTTTTTTCTCTCTATAATAATTGCATCAAAATCACCTATAAATTACCCATTTAAACGTCTATTCCGAAAATAGTAAGCTTCAATCAAATTTTTTCTATTTTAAATCTCTAACTATTTCAAATCCCTTCTATTTCAAATCACCTAAAAAATGACATGTAATAAATAAAAATACCTTAATTACTATCAAGTAGTAGTTCAATTATTAACCGATTTACTCCCAGCAAATAAGGCTTTTGTTTCTCTTCTCTAGGACTAGGGTTATTTCTCTTCCTTGTGAAGATTGCTTCGCCGCCGCTATCATCATGCTGGAAAACAACGATGTCCTCAACAAGTCCTCCCCTTCCTCCAACAAGATCGTCAACGTAGTCTTGACCAAAGCTGCAACCGAGACATCTATGCCGGTGATGGTTGTCACAGATCATGGCTCGAAGAATTCCCACCCCACCGCAAGTATGGCTAAACACAACCCTACCCCTACCATCAATAAATTGATTCCTCCCACCTATTGTGACAACATTAATCTAAACTATTTATAATTTAATTAATTATAATTATATTTAATGGTCTAGATTAGTTGGACTTTTAGGTCATTTTTAAAAATTGTTATTTTACTACTTAAATTAAGTAATCAACAAAGTAGGTACATGCATGAGATCTGATGTACTATGCCTTTTGGTACTCGATTCGAATCAGTCCCCGACAGTGTGTGAGAGACAGCAATGCTATCTAGGCTTCGCCAGCCCTTAGATCCATGAAATTATAGACATCAACTTTGTACTCAAGATAGTTGTGTTGGGTTCAAAGTACTAAATATATCTATCGGTGACATAGAAGTCATAGCTAATAACCAAGGCAACCACATCGGCCATTCGTTCTTCCGTTAGCTTATCACCCTTTAGATCTGACCACCTCATGTACCAAAAGTCAATTGGATTGAATGATCCTACGATATGGTGACAATAGGCTTTATGGAGTCCAACATAAAGAGCGGCGAAGAGAGTGAGTTCTGCAACTCCTCGTGGAATTCATGGACCAAGCAATTTCGACATCTCGTGGCTTTCAAAAGAAGAGAAGAGGACAACGACTCTGGTGGAGAGCATGATAGATTGCTTCATGCACGAGAGAAGGAATACGTGTTTTTTCTGTCCATGATTACGAGGAGGTTCAGATATTTAGCCTGCAGATCTTACTACCTAATCTAATGGTGAATAATACTGTTTTCATGTGATAATAAAAAGACTTGTTGTCATAGTAGGTTTTCTGAATACTATCGGACACAACAAATGCGGATTTGAAGTTATGGAAACCTTATCAAATTGATGTGAAGTTAGCTCACTGATGTCAAATATGGTCCACCTACGCTAAATAAAGGAATGAGCGACCGATGCAAAATTGGCTTACCCTAATCGACTTAAAGTTACTGATATCTTATGGAGTTTTTCTTGTCGGAGTAAACCTCTCTATCAGTAGTAGATAGAAAACTAAATAAAAATTACAATGGTTTTTGTTGGTGGGATGCGCTTAATTAAAACTCAAATCCTCTGAATCACCAGCTGAAACTTTTCTATCTATAAAAGCACAACATGAATAACTATTGAATCAATAGTGTTTGGTTTTTTTATTAGGACTTGACTTTGAGCTTGTGAGGGCTTTCGAAAATGCTATTGATCAGACATCCTTTTCTATTGGATGCATCCGACAGAAAATCCAACGGTCAAAAATAATTTTCACCAATTTCAATATGATGGTTGGAATTTTACTAGGGGTATAACTGGAATTTAAAAAATACTCTGTCTCTTTGAACTTTTCTTTCTATCTCCTCTCTCTACTCTTCTCAAGTAAAATGAATATAATAATGACGACATAATAATGATATAATAGTGACGTAGCATGGATATACAATTTACATATGAAGTCGACATAATGAGCCTATTAAATGAAAATAATAAAACTTCATAACGGAGTCCAATGTATATAGTATCGACATAAAAGAGTGGTAAACCGGACATAGCGATGCTGAATGCAACTACTCATAAGGTGGACGTAACAACGACATAATGAGCCTGTAAAATGGTTGTATTAGCGACTTAACATGCTCGTACAATGAACACTCTCATGTGATTTTTCCAATTTTTTTGTTTCGAAACTACCACATTCAAGTCAATTTGTTTGACTCATTTTCAGTCAGTGGATGAAAGTTGGCCCTAAAGTGGCTTGATTCAACGACCATGATCATTCGGACCCTGCTCTTGGATCCTGCTCTCGGATCAATAGCCGCGTTGGAGGGCTTTACTTTGAGTTCACATATTACCCTATATGGGTCTTGTTCTATTTTTGTCAATTGACATACCTTAAATTATCTCACGTTTTAACTTTGCTAATTACAAAATTATTTATTATATATTTTTTGTAATAAATAAAATTTATCTATCTCTTTTTATTGTTTAAAATTTTCCTCGACGCGGATAACTCTAGTTACTACTAAAACTCTACTTGGACAAATATCTAGTAGGATTATACTGTACAAATTACAAAGGAAATTGAAAGGAGTAGTGGGCAACCGTCCTCCAACAAGTGAGGCAACACTAACAACCGCCCATTAACTGAAGTTGACATAACTTTAATCTTTCATAAAACAACAAGAAGAAATTAAGGTCGACAATTGAGGAGCGGCTATAGTGGCTTGCGGAATGGATAATGTTTAGTTGATTGACATGCTAATATTCAATTAGTTGTAAATCCTGATTCTGATTTCAATAGATCATCTCGACTCGATAGTCAATATTTTCTTAATGATATAAACCGTCGAGATGAACCATACCGTTAAATATTAAACTATAAATATCGTGAGCTTTATTCTTATTTTAGAAAAAAGGTCAACCGATAGAGAGTTCCCTAACTAGGTCATACCTCATTAGTTATTTGGAAACAGTATCTTTATTTTTTTAAATAATAATAATTGTGTAAGAATCGAATTTTTTTGTAACACACCAGTTAAATTTTATTGGTGTGTTACTATAGTTGGACAAGATGCAGAGATTGATAGTCAATCGGTTAGAAAGAAAGAACATTTATTTCATCATTGCTAATTACTTTAATTTAAAAGGAGGAATTAGAGTCTATCTTGATGTGGAGTGGCAGATCTATTCACATCGTTTAATATTCTCAAAATTTTGGTCCGTTATTTGTATGTACTAATAAATAGGGCTATTAGAATCTTTAGCAACAAGATAAATTTCACTAACCAATTAATGTAATAAAATAGTACAAAGAAGTCATACAGAGTTACACTCCACCACCTTACGATTACTATTACTTTCCCCATTTATGTTGAACAGAGTCACTAGTCGATCGGTTAGTTATTAAACGTGGGTGGTTAAATGATGTGTTGGTCACTTATACCGAATAAGATTTATGTATAAGTGAATAAGCTTTGTGTGAGTTTGGATAAAACATATGTTCTATAATATTTTAAAAAAATGAAAAACAATTCATGGTTTGTTATAGATAGTTACATTAACTAATTTTCTATTTTTTATATAAATTTGAAATATTTTATTATTGACTTTTAATTTATGTTATCGAATTTTTCTAGGTGGTATGACCTTGGAACCCCCTTAATCATTTTTTTTGGTCCGTCACTATCAGATAATATTATGGCTAATCACATAAAGATGCACTCAAGTTAAAACTTAGAAGATTAGGAAGATTGTTCTTCTGAAGTTGTATTCTTAGATATCTCCTGAGTTTTATTTCTCAATTTAATTAGAACTGTTGACTAACGGAATATGATGTAAGCTATGATAATCAAGTAATCTAAAGAATAAATGAAATCTTAATCCTACAATTGAGAATTGTCAAGAGTGAAATAAAGTTGCCTACACTTGAATCCATGGTAATGAGTATGCATGGAAGATAACAATGCAATACAAATTCGATTGAGAGTGGATTAAACCTTAATTGAGTGGTTTAATGATGATAGTTCGTGTGTATGACCATTTCACGAATTCCTATGAGTGTATAGTAGAAATTTATTATCCGAATCGGTATCTTATGTGTCCAACTCAATGTCTTAGATAGTTTGAACTAGATCATCTCTTTTCCAAATAACATTATCTCTCCTTTTTTATCAAATTTTGTGTCTTGTTAGTTGTTTGTTTTAGTTATTTTTTTGGTAATCTGCAAACACATCATCGTCACCATCTTTACCATTGTCACTATTGTTGTCTTGTTCTTCTTCCTCCTTGTCTTCTTGTTTTTCCTTGTATTCTTGTTCTTCCTTGTCTTCTTATCTGCATGTACCGGTTTCTTTTCTCATGCCATTTCAGCCCTCAACAAATGAATTTCTTCTTCCAAAACTTGGACATAGTTTAGTTTCATCATGCGGTAAGACAATGCCCTAAGGCATGAGAATGTGATTGACTACCTTCTCCACCATTCAGTCCGAAATTGTTACCCCTCTTAGGGTATCTGCAACCCTCCGTGTAAAATTTTAAAATACAAGTTCGCAAACACCTCCAACCCGCCTTGTATAATATAAGCCGACTAGCTAAACTTGTAGAAATAAATTTCTAAACTTGTAAAAATAGAGAAATATAGCAGCTGCTATATCATGATGTTAAAATAATGGGCCCAACTTGCAACATTCGTGGAAAAATGAAGAGCGATGACAGCCATATGCGTGCGCGACACCGCCCAACCAATTTCCTTTAAAGAACCCATTTGTATTCCACTCGCGAGTCTCTCCATTTCCACGGAATGCCACCCATGATATACTTTTATCCGCTTCAAATGTTGTATATGATTCAATTATGATCTGGGTTTCCAGTTAAACACAATTTTATGTTAGTAAATAGTGTAGTGTAAATGAAAAATGGATCACAAACTATTACTTACCATAAACACATCCAGTGTTGATGCCCTCTATGTCTCACACACATTTTTCCATCCATCATAACCAATAGGAAGAATGTTGTGATCCTTTGCAATCATCCCAAGAAACTAACGAAAATGACTAGCAGCATTTGTCCCATGGGGCAATCCACCTCGAAATGGAATGATGACCTTCATTGCAACATCAAGGGTGAGCATTTCGGGTTGTTACTTGATTTTGGGGTTAATCAGTGTTCGGTGAGTCTGGCAGAAAATTATGGAATTCATATGATTAACAGTCTAGGATAGAAGAAATTTATCTGTGGATTAAGGCAATAGTTCGATTCTACCTTTCGTGCTTCTTTTTGTTTTTAACAGTTGTTCATCGGGTAATTGGCGGACGCTCTAGTTTGCACCTAATAGACCAAATTGGGTGTAGTTATCAGTAGCTTAGGTTTTGATGTCCCAAGCTAACACTAATTCCAATTACTTGTGATTTCCTTTAATTTAAAGAGAGCACCTTAACACTTTATAGAACTTCTCAGTGCATTACTGGTTAGCCTAGTTGAGGTGATTCTAACCTTGATTGGGAAACTAGTAGTAGTAATCCGCATGCATGATCGTGCCGTAGATACATGCGAGTGATAAGAGGAATCATATTATTCAATCTAAGTCTGATCGCCATATTCTATTTATAGAGCGCTAGACTGATCGTCAAAATAACTTCACAGTTAATTCGACAACACAAGTGTCGTTTGTGTCCACAGCTTCCTTTCGTTGTGGTTCTACTTAAACTTGCCAACATGGTTTAGACTAATGATTTGGTTTTGGTTGCTAATGATTCTAAACTTAATCAAAACTAACAGTTCAATGGTTGATTCAAAGGGAGAATACAAGTCCGTGGAAGAGATGAGTGATCAATCTCAACTTCCTAAACGCATTCGGAACGAACAAATGTTGGACTTGGATTAAATAAAATGAATCCTCCTATCACTCGTATGAATCCGCGGCACGATCATGCATGTGGATTACCATTACTAGCATCCCAAGTAAGGTAGAAATAACCTTAATAAGGCTAGCCGGTAATGAACACCGAGAAGTTCTACAAAGTGATAAGGTGTTCTTCCGGAATTAAAAGAAATCACGACTAATCGACAATAGAGTTAACTTGGTCCATCAATGCCTAAACTACTGATAACTACACCCAACTTGGTCCATTCGGTGCAAACCAGAGCGCCCACCAATTACAAGATGACTAACTTTTAAAACTAGAAGTAACACAAAAGGTAGAATTGGGTTATCGGATTACCCCACCGATAACTAAATTCTATCCTCGAATGTTAATCTTAAAAATTCCTAACTCTATCATGAACAAAGGATTCCATAAATTTGACGTAATTCTAGTCATAACAAGAATTAGGTTAAAAACCAAACAAACAAGGCAATCATTAATTACAATCCAATTATCCGCAATCGTCACTCTTAAACATTCAAGAAAGGTACCAAGGCTCAAATCCTACATCTCAACCAAAAATCTCTACGGATTTAGCTACTCTTAATGCTAGAAGAAAACAAATCAAAAGAAACCCTAACCATCATCTTGTCGGAGAGATTGCGACTTGTTCTTCTTTCAATCGTTGCTTTTGGTCTTCTATATTCAATCCTAGCTTCAATCCTTGATAGGAACTCTTTTGGATCTTCAATTGATCTTCTAGGGTTAGTTTGGTGCTGGTTTTTTAGAGAAAACTCGGGGAAAATCGGGGAAAAATAAAGTTGGAGAAGAATTTCTCTCTTTCCTGAAAATCAGCCCTTTTATAGGAAGCTGTTGAAAATGGAGGGTGCAAGTCGTGCAACTCCTTTTTTCCAAAATTTTGCGTAGTTGAATGGGGAGAACGGCGTTCAAGTGTGCACGTCATTCCCCTGTTTTAGGGCCGAGATTTGGAAGCATCCTAGGGATGTCGGGTGTGCATATATGCTCGGCGTGCAACCCCTCTGCTCCTCCATTTCATTTCTCAATCTTTCGTTCAAGCTCCAACCATGCTCTATTTCACATCCATAGCTTCATAACAAGACCACCTATCTATAGAGTACCTGTGGACAATAAATACTACAAAGAAACACATCAAATGGACCGAAACGGTCCGAATGAACGGGTTCAGGCACATAATGACAAAACACGAAATCACACGAGAATGAAGTTCAAACAAACTAATAATCACTCAAAAAGAATGCATATAAGGATAGTTAATTTCTACAATTTCTAACCTTATCATGCTCCCCCGCACACCGGTGCACCCCCAAAAATATTTAAAAAAACGCACATACCTTATCTTCTTCTTTTTCCTTCCTTCCTTCTCTCTCCTCGCGATTTTCCTCCCTCGTCTTCTCCAAATTGTCGCCGCCTCAAAATGACCCTCCTCCTCTATCCAATCCCACACTCCTCATCTCCCCCTTCTTCCCCACTCTTCCATCAATCTTCATGTTGCTCCCATCTCCATCTCCCTCTATCTCCTCTTCTCCACACCCACTAGCGTCCAAAAAAACCCACTAACCACCATTTACCGCGACCACCACCATCCTCCCGCTGGTCGTTCCCCTGACCACCAGTGACCCTCCTCCCTCCTTTATTCTCCCTTTCCTCTCTTCCAAACACCCAAAAACGCAATTCAGGGACTGCCCATTTCCATCCTCCAACCTTCAATTTCGATTTCCCTCGAATTTCGGTTAGTGCCCGAAATTTTAGGTCGAAATTTTTGATTTCCAGAATTTGAAATAATTGGCTAGAATTGTAGTGAACATTTGGAATGAAATATTTTCTATCAATACTTTGGATGCTTATTGTGTGCCTGAATTTTTGTTCACTTGACCTTCATTTTTTCGATATCGATAGAATTTTCGAGTTTAGCCGATTTTCGAAGATCAGAAAATTTGAGTTTTTGTTGATTTCCCGTTGTGTCATATAATTTCTTGTTGCCTTGATTATGTCGATGTGCTGCTTATTTTCTCCACCTCTTGTTGTTCGATGAAATATGCTTTTTCGTCAAATTGTTGGGAAACCGACATTTTGTGGATTAGTTTCTTGTGATTTCCAGCAATCAAAGGTATTTGGAAGTTGGTGTGGGTCGGCGACTTGGAGCTCCCGCATGCGACCAGGGAGTTCTACTCTACCCTGAGGATTGCGAGTTACAGTTCTACTCGAGAGGCAGGTACTATCACATTTCGGCTCAGAGGTCGGGTGTTCTCTTTCTCGGAAGATGAGCTTCCCAACCTATGAGCTAGCAGAGCATATGGGTTTTTACACCCATGAGGAGGTGACGCTGGCAAGCATGGAGAAGAAACCAATTCAGAACCCGACGGGGTCTTGACAGGATATCTCGTGGGGACGTAGCCCCTTTTGTGCTCGCATATCGAAGGCAAGGCAGATGAAGTTGCCGTTGATGAGGCTTCTACACTTGCTGGTTCGATGCGCCATCACCACTAGGATACAGGTTAGTAACGGAGGGGTAGTGAATGCCAAAGACTTATGGCTCTATTACTGCCTTGAGAAAGAAGAAACGGTGCATCTCAAGGATTTGCTGGTCGAGCTGTTCAGACGTGCCCTCAAGGAGAGAGGTATTCGAGTTTTGTACGGAGGGAGCTACATCACACGGCTGATGTGATGTCCTTGAGTGTTAGACGCCTTCGGGAGGACCTGTTATTTCATCACTGTTCAGGGACTTGCTGATAATGGAGTTCCCAACTTGCTAGCTGGTTGTTGTCCAGTAGGACCAGAGGTGCGAGAGTCGGAGGGGACTGACTTCCCTCTAGATTCAGTTGAGACACTCGCAGCACATATGGGGGAATTTGCATATGAGTGTGGGTGATGTTCTGGACAATCAGAGAGGGCTTAGACATGATTTCAACAGTTAGAAGGAGATAGCAGAGCTGCTTGCGAGCGTGCAGAGCAGAGGGCAGAGAGAGTTGAGAGCAAGGTGCGAGGACTTTGCCAGAATTTTCAGTAGTATGCCACTGAGAGTAGAGACGCTTAAGGACGTGAGGACAGGCGAGCTGAGCAGTTTGAGCATAATCAGGCTCAGCACGGCCCGTGGATACAACATTAGGGGCAGCAGATTACCTACATCCATGAGTAGTAGCATTGGCAGAGTGAACACATGTCTTGTTATCAAGACAGCTACTTCACTGGAGTGTCCTATCCTCCTCTGTGGCCAGCATATCCACCAGCACCTGAGTGGCCAAAGTACGACCCGTATCCACATTTCCCGGGGTACCCATATCATCTACCAGATCAGTGATCATTCAGGACGTAATAGTGATTCAGACTCGTGTGTTTGTTTTTCATTTAAGACTTTGTGATTTTTCCTTTTTCTTAATTTTAATTTTTGGTTTGTATAATAGATGATAACACTCTTCTCTTATGTGACCTCATGCGAGGGAAATGTTGTGGTTTTCTTGGATGAATTAGGTTGCTAGTCATCTCACTTGATTGGTTTAATTGAACCCTTGTTCCTCAACATTTGAAATTCCCTCTTAAACTTGAAAAATTTGGATAACGTGGATGCATGTTTAGCGTAGTATTACTACTTGAGGTTAAATAGGATGCATGATAGATCATTTGGGGACCGACTCTCATTTTTCTCAAATGCACTAGGTTACTGGGTCTTCATGTCTACCGACTTTGCAAATAATTAATTCCCCTATCGAGTCGCTCTAGTTGTTTAAAGTCATATGTGACTAGATGGTCCGAATAAGGTGCAAAAGAGGCCAATGTGCTCAAATGGTCTTGGGGGTTAAATGCGATTCACACACATGACGATTTTGAGTATGCTGCTTGTAAGCTAGTCCCTTCAGGCTTCTCTACTTACCTCTTCCTAGTTGTGCGTCGGGGTTTTCCAGGTAAACTCGATCTATGTGGATGAGAGCCTTAGCACGATCAGGGTCGCAACTACATCTACTTGGAAAGATACCCCTCAAAAGCTATACAAATATTTGAAAGATGGGTTTGCAATTAATTGAGTGATTCAATTGACCCAAAGTGTTTAGCATATCATGTATAGAAAAATTGTAAAACAAGACGGGAGTGCTCTGATTTGGATATATTATTGAAGTAAGCACTTCATCCCTTAGGATGGGAAAATTACCGGGCTAGGATCATCTGTTTTGAACATAAGTGATAGGGAGAATGTCTTTTGTTGGTACGTGTAGAGTGGTATTAAGTATATGCATACATTTGTTCTTTATTTGGATTAGAAGACTCAGTAAACGTAATTGTGTGGTTTGGTGATCTAAAGTGTGTTCTTGGCATTGTGAAGTAGGCTTGAGCTGCTAGCATGTTGTTTCCTTTTTACCATGTTTAGAGTTTCTTTAAAGTGTGAATAGTAAAGTTGCTTGAGGACAAGCAATGTTCAACCGTAGGAGATTTGATAGTGCTAGGATTTGTAGTGATTATCTATCCTTATCTACATGTTTTTAAAATGAATATTAGCTCTTTTTCCCTCAATTGAGTGTGGTTTTGTGTCTTTGCATTGTGTGCCTATACCCGTTCACTTGGACCGTTTCTGTCCATATGATGTGTTTCTTTGTAGTATTTTTCATCCACATATAGTTTAGAGACTGGTGATCTAGCTATGAGGCTATGGATGCGGAATAGAGCACGGTTGGAGATCAAACGGTAGAAGGGAACAAGGAAATGTGAAGAAGAAGGGTTGCACGTCATGTAGGCCCTAAAATGCTAATTAGCCTCGTAGCTAAAGGGGGCGCACTGCGTGCAGCCACTGAAGCTTGAATTAGCTACGCTAAAGGGGGTTAACAGCGTACACCCATGCACGACGTGCACCTCCCGGATCCAAAAGCTACCATATAAAAGCCAATTTCGAGGAAAGAGAACGGAAGTTCTTCTTCAACAGTTCCCATCGTTTTCTCCTAATTTTCCTTTGCAAAAACACCATATTTCCATCCTTAGAAGTCCGATTGAAGATCCAAAAGAGTTGCCATTGAAGATTAAAGCTAAGATTGAAGCTAGAAGATCAAAAGCCAAGATTAAAGCAAGTCTGATTCATTGTCTCTTCATCAAGATGGTGGTTAGGTCTTTTTTTGTTAACTCTAAACATTTATCTACTCATAACTCTAGCTGAAGAAAAAATAGAAAAAGCCCTAACCATCATCTTGATGAAGAGATAATGAATCGATCTCGCTCCAATCTTCACTTTTAGCCTTTTAGCTTCAATCCCAGATTCAATCTTCAATGTGAACTCCTTCGGATCTTTGATTAGACTTCTAGGGATGAATAGATGGAGGTTTTTGCGGAGAGATCTCGGGAATTTTTTTGGGAATTGTTGCTGAAGAAGACTCTCTCTTCTCTTTCCTCAAAATCGGCCTTTTATATGGTAGCTGCCAGATCCGGGAGGTGCACGTCGCGCACCCCTTTAGCTATGAGGGTAATTCAAGCTTTGGGGGCTGCATGACTTGCAACTCTTCTTGTTCACTATTCCACGTCCTTCCGTTCGAGTTCCAACCGTGTCCTCTTCCACGTCCATAGCCTCATAGCCAGACCACACGTCTCTGAAGTACCTGTAGATAACAAATACTACAAAAAACACATCAAATGGACCGAAAAGGTCCAAGTGAACGGACCTAGGCGTACAATGCTAAGATGCAAAACCACACTGAATTGAAGCACAAACAAGCTAAATTCACTCAAAAGCATGTAGATAAGGATAGAGAATCACTATAAATCCTAGCACTATCAGGTTTCAAACCTAAGATCTCCAAATAGAAAACGAGTGTCTCTAAAGTACATTAAAATTCTATACCAAACTCTCACCGAGATTATATCCATGTACTTGCTCATAAGATGTGTAAATTCTACTCGTAAAAAAGCTTGGAGTAATTATCCAATTGATTCCACATATATATACTATAATGTTTGGATTGTGTGGAGCAGGGGAAAACACGTACGACAACAATATGTCATCATATAAAACGACTATTCAATCTATATTTCTGTAAACCATACAGTATTGTTGTTGTAATATTATAAAAAAAAGGGGTGGTTTTCAAGTGTTGTTGGTGGGGAAAAAAGCGGAAAAAACGGGAATGGCTGCAGGCAGTCGTCAAACAATCAAACGTAGAATGCAAGTAGTGACAACAACTCAATACCACCTGACACCATTCTTCTTCTATTGTATTATTATTGTTGTTGTATTCCTTTCCAAAATAAAATACCCCATTTCTTCAAAATATCATACTCTATGTTCCCTGTTGTTTTTTTATGTTAAAACGACACCTACTTTAGGATATTTGGCAGCTGGTCTTTCTATTTAGGTGAAAGACCACACTTTGAATATATTATGACGACTTCTATTCATCAAAATACAAAAAATATGACCATCATTATGTTCAAAATGCATTTATTTACTTTTGTATATATTAACGGTTACAAATGGGTAAATCATGTTTGACGGGAGGTGTAGATCTAATAAGAGAGATTATATAGATCACACATTCTTTATGAAAGCAAACATAACAATATTCTTTGTTCTCTTTCAAGACATAAACATTCAAAGAGAAACTCCAAATAAAGTAAACAATAGACTGAAAAATGAAACTACCACGAAATCCAAAATTAAAACCAAAGTAAAGCAAAGAAAACATTCCTAACTAATTTGGGTATTGATGCACCGCCCTTTTTCGAACTGCTAAGAGAGACTGGAACCTTAGCCATTCTAGCTTAGCTCACTAATCGAGGCTCGTACTCGGTTACTTTCATGAAGGCGACACCTCGACCAGCGCCGCGAGGAGCAGTTCTTCCTCTATTGTCTCTTCAAGAGACAGGTCATCCGTCTACTTCTCCATTGTGGTTCATAGTGATAAGCTTAGCCCGCTAACAGAGGATCTTACTCCAATGGCGGCGACACCTCGACCAGTACCGCAAAGGAAACTTCTTCCTACACTATCTCTTTAAGAGACAGGTCAGCCACCTGCTTCTCCATAGTGCTCCATATATAGTGATCAACACAGTCTAATATATTGTTATAGATCAAAAGAAGCAAATAAACTTAAAATGTCGAAACTCTCCAAATGAGAGAAAATCCCAACTCTCCAAATGAGAGAAAACACTAACAGAAATCCGGTCTTTGCTGTAATTAAATATATTTAAACTAAATATTGTATTCACATATCGTAAACGTAGGATTTTGCAACCAAATGATATTATTAGTACATTTTAGCTAAGAGCCTCAGACCTAGTAGATTGTTGGTTCTATTCTAGTTTCCTCGCGTTTAAATTTGCGGTTTGCAATTATCCTCCTAGTTAATGCCTATCTAGCTAGTGTCTAGAGAAAGGCTTTGGTCACGTTCCAGCCATCACATATATATACAGCGTCAAAAAGTAGAACCTTTTCATAAACGACATCAATGATCTTATTATCTGATGGGTGCACTGAATTCACCCATCCTTAGTCCTTAGCTACCTAGCTTCCATTTTGATTCAACTCCAAGACAAACAATTGCTAAAATTCCTCTCATTCTTCTTATGGATCCATCTTCGTTATGACACCAAAAAATTGGCTTGGACTAGCTCGCATGCATCCATCATGCAATTAGAAATCGATATATAACAGAGAGAAACAAAAAATATCTAAAAAAATTAGAATTCATAACAATACATAATGTCTTAAATATCTCATACAACTAAATAAAAATTAATATATTGATAATACCTGACCTAAAACCCAAATTGGGTGGCACAACTGGTCTCGTATAGTTTGGGGCTCCGACCATAGAAATTTCATAGATTCATTAAGATAAGTTTTATGAGTATTAAGAAAACAGGAAAGTCATTGGCTTCCTCTAAATGGTCATTAGTAGTAGAAAACAATGAGAAAACAGTAGAAAGTAGAGCTGAAATTTGGTTAGTAATTACGACCAATAATTGGTTAGTAATTGTATCGAAGTTCGTTGTTTGTGGTTCGATTTGCAGTAGTCACTTTGTAAAATTGGGATTAGTAATTAACCACAAGATTGATGCAATTAATCATAAAATTACGAAGCTCAACTCATCTATTAGAATATCTCAAATCCTAACGGATTAAGTTTTGACCAATAAAATTTATTCAACCTAAAAATATTAGTTACAAGAGTTAAAATACCAACAATTCAGGAAGCAAAATTCCTAATTCTGGTATGGTTAACCACTAATACATAGCTCGTGGTTCTACTAAAATTACAATAAATATTGAGAGACAATTATACAAATTTCCAGCCCTGTAAAGACTAAAGAGAGAGCAGCGAGTAGCTTGAATGTAACTATCTGTACATACATACATATATATATATATGTTTTGTCGGGGGGCATCCATCCAGAAGCTTACAAAAACAAAACATCAAGGATAGATTAATGATTGGCTAGTCTGATGTAGACAACTAGCTAGGCTAGCCAATTGGGAAATGAAAGTTGTATCGTAACAACAAGGGGAAACCGCCAAAAGCCACGTGGAGGAACATGACTGGTGCCAGATGAAAAAGGGCGGCGTACCAAACATACAAAAACAAAATATAACCCGAAGAAATCAAGAAAGGGAGAGAATGTGGTGAATGTGACAGGAACATCATCACCTCACATAAAACAAAAACTAAAGCCATTTGATAAAAAAAAAACAAAACAAAACAAAAACTAAAGCCACAAAATAAAGAATTTTTAATTAAGAAACAAAGTATTGTTTTCCGATCCATTTGTTCTGGATATATGTTTCATAAAATATCATAATTCAGAATTAGTTTCTACTTGATCACATTCTTAATGGTTTGGGGAGAGCTCGGGCATTTTAATTTGGGGCCGCGATTTGGCTTTGCTAACTGTAATAAGATTAATAATATGCGGGAGAGGCGGGAGAGGCGGGAGCAATTACGGTGGAGTAACGATGAGGAGGAGGGGGTTGAGATGCGGTGGTAAAATGCTTCCATAGTACGTACAGGAGGATGGTCATATTAGCGCCAACAATTCTGGATGAAAGATGGGGATCTTAATACTAAGTGTTGTTGCGTTGTAGGTAGATGGGGATCTTATTGGCTAATAGCAGTTATAAGTGTAAGGAAATATAATTTGGAAGGAGTAGTCGGACAAGAGGAATGGTAATTATATCCTGGTTATATATAGTTGTGTTGGATTAATAGGTAATTCGAGATAAAATGAGAAAGAAGGGACAACATTTCACATTTTTGTAGTGGATTTGAGTTGTTTACTATTGATGATGGAATGCATGGCAGAGAGTATACATGGTAAAAGGAAGAGGATTAATGTAGATAGTTTGAGTTACGGATAGTGTTAGGATTTGTAGTAATTATCTATTTTTATTTGCATGCTTTTTGAGTGAATATTAGCTTGTTTGTATTTCATTCCCGTGTGGTTTCGTATTTTGGCATTATGTGTCTAGACCTATTCACTTGAACCGTTTTTGACCATTTGATGTAATTCTTTGTATTATTTGTTATCAATAGGTACTCTAGAGATAGAGGGTTTGGTTATGAGTCTCTGGATACGGAATAGAGCACGATTGAAACTCGAACGGAAGATCAGACGAAGAAATGGTGAAGAAAAGGGACTGCACGCCGTGCAACCCTAAAAATCCAGACAGGCCAAAACAGGGGAACGGCGTTCACCCTTGCACACCGTTCCTTCATTTATGCTATGTGAGATTTTTAAGACAAGGGGGTGCATGGTGTACACCCTAGCACGACATGCACCTCCCATAATCACACAGTTTCCCTATAAAAGGCTGATTTAGAGGAAAGAGAATCAGACTTCTCAGAACGAATTTCTTCAACTTTTTTTACGACCTCTCATCTGCAAAAACACCATTCTCAATCCTTAGAAGTTTAATTGAAGATTAAAAGGAGTCCCATCAAAGATTGAAGGTAGGATTAAAGCTAGAAGATTAAAAGCGACGATTGGAGCTAGATCGATTCATCGTCTCCTCATCTAGATGGTGGTTAGGTCTAAATCTAATTTTCCTTTTCTAGAATCGTTAGTAGCTAATTCTTTAGAGTTTCTTGGTTGAGATGTAGGGTTTTAGCTATGATACTCTCCCTAAAAGTATAGGGTCGACGATTTTTTCATATTTAGATTCAAATGATAGATTGCTTTGATCGTTGGTTTTTCAACCTTGTTCTTGTTCCAACTCGAATTAGGTCAAATCTATGAAATCTTTAATTTGATAGATTCTGTAATTCATATGTTTAATAATCTAAGATAGAGGAAAGTTATTGGTGGGGTAAGCCAATAGCTTAATTCCACCTTTCGTGTGTCTTTTAGTTTTGACGGCTGTTCATCTTGTAATTAGCGGGCGCTCTGGTTTACACCTAATGGATCAAGTTAGGTGTAGCTATCAGTAGCTTAGGTATTGATGGACCAAGTTAATATTAATTCCGATTACTCGTGATTTCCCTTAATTATGAAAGAGCACCTTATCACTTTGTAGAATTTCTCGGTGTTCATTACTGGTTAGCTGAGTTGAGGTTATTCCAACCTTGTTAGGAAACTAGTAGTGGTAATCATGCCGCTGAGTCATATGAGTGATAAGAGGATTCATATTATTTGATCCAAGTCCAACGTTTGTTGGATCCGACTGCTATTAGGAAGTTGTGTTTGATGAATCAACCAAGAGCTTGTTTTCTCCCGTTGATCAAACTTTAATTGTCTGTTTTAGTTGAGTTATTAGAATAATTAGAAACCAAAATCAATTCTTTCAATCTAGACCGTGCTGGTGAGTTTTAGTAAAAGTACGAGATACGACACTTGTGTTGTCGAGATAACTTCGCAGTTATTTTGACGATTGAAGTTGGACATAAAACGGTTGTTATGATTATATTAACCTTAAACTGATGTCGGAACTTAATTAGTAGATATTAATTATATGATATAAAGAAAAGAAAAAGAATATAAAAGTTAAGGTGGAATTGGAAGAGAGACCCACATAGATTTGGGAAAATGACTGGGTGTAGAGATCAGTAGAGAGATTGTAAACTGACTTGGGGGACAAAATTGCGATGGAGAGAGGGTGGCGTGAAACTATGGCACAGCCACGCCGTCCAAACAACATAACACTAAAACAATGTAACCCTTTATTTCTTTCTTTCGTTTCTTTCTTTCTCTATCCATTAAAAACATATATAGCAAGCTTAGCTAGCTGCCACCCCCACGCGCAATCAATACTTTCTTCTCCTACATCTATCCTTGTTTTATTTTTAATTAAAAGCCATTTTCCTCTTCAGTCCCCTATATATATATATATATATATATATATATAAAATTATGGTCAAAATGGCCCCTATACTATTACAAATTAACAATTAAGCTCTTTTATTACTTTTCTTTCTAATCAAACCCCTACACTTTTCTCAGGCCATCAAGTAAGTTCTTTCTCTTTTTTTTTGGGCAGTTGTGATGAATTAACACGCTCGGTTGGACATTTTGTTGATGTGACACTTGTTGATTGAGATTTCTCTATAAATTATTAATTATATAGGTTTTAAAATTAACAAAAAAAGATATAATAGAAAAAAACAGGGTGGGAGAAAAAAGTTGTAGGCCGATTAGAATTAAACAATTCATCTCATAAAAAGAAATAAAATCATATTTTTCTTAATACTCCTCCAAATAAAATCAGATAATCCTCTATGATAAAAGATCAAACTTTTATGGAAAAATTTCTCTTAAACGTTTCAACAAGAAATATAAATTTATTTTTTATAATCTGCATCAATTGGCACCATGAGATGGTGTTTGTAATAAGTTTTATGGTGTCAATTGAAGCAGATTATAAAAAATAAATTCATATTTCTTGTTGAAACGTTCAAGAGAAATTTTTCCAGAAAGTTTGATTTTTTCTTGTAGAGGATTATCTGATTTTATTTGGAGGAGTAAAAAGAAAGAATATGATTTTATTCCTTTTTAAAAGATGGATTGTTTAATTCTAATCGGTCTACAACTCTTTTTTCTCCCACCTTATTTTCTCTCTATAATATTTTTTTGTTAATTTTAAAATTTATCTAATTAGTAATTAATAAAAAAACCCCAGTCAACAAGTGCCATGTCAGCAAATGTCCAACTGGACGTGTTTATTCATCACAACTGCTCGGAAAAAAAAAAGCTTACTTGATGACCTGAGAAAATTGTAGGGATTTGATTAGAAAGGAAAATAGTAGGAGAGCTCAATTATTAACTTGCAATAGTATAGGGACCATTTTGGCCATAATCCATATATATATATATATATATATACCCACCACACACAGAGGCAGACTCCAGAGATAAAGAGAGAAATCAAAACCTTATAGCAGCTAGTTTTTGCAGGAAAAAAACTTATATATATAACTCTCACATCCGATCGAGTTTCTTTTTTACTTAACATCCATCACTTCATCTCCTACGTCTTATTGTTTCTTCTTTACTTAGCATCCATTCATCCTTTCTAGTGCTGCAGCTGCTGCTTCATTCATTTCTGTGAGTACTCTTATCATCATATATGTATATATATATATATTTATCATCGACCCTATCTAGCCAGCCTTCTCATGATGCAATATTATATGATGATGATGATGATGATGATGATAGAATGGTTATTCAGATCATACGCGGATACTTCTCTGTAGCTATGTCTGTTTTCATATAAAGCCATTCTGATCATCATCAGTTTTGTTTCATATATTAGTCCTTTACAATTAGTTATTTTAATCAAACTGACATTGGTTCATAAGAAATTCTAAGTTCGAATCCTAGAAATATTTTGCAACCCATGTGACAAGGCATCCCTATATACAGTAGAGTTCTTCTTACATATAAATAAATATAATAAAATTGATTAATGAGTTTTGGTCACAATTCAATAATTTGCTAGAAATAGGGTTAAACTAAAGGACTCTCGGCAGGTCCGTTAATTAATAAGCATATATAATAAGAAAATAAATAAAAGAGAGCAGTGAACTGCATTCAAAGAAAACACACACATATACTTCATGCTTCTTCCATAACAAATTAAGTCAAGCTTTTCGGCTCCTTTTTTTTTTGTTTACCTATTTTCTTATTCACTTTTTATTTTCTCTTTTTGTTGCATTCCCAACAAATTTCATGCAACAATTAGTGAATAATGTCCCAAAGTCTCATGAGCTTTACAAACTGTAAACACCAAAATGAACTATATATATATATATATATATATATATATATATATATATATATATATATATATATATGATGGGGAGATTTATTTTTGTTTCGAGTCCCGATAACATAATGTGTTTTCGAGATTTAATCTACATCCTAATCATAACATGGAGCATCATTATATTCTCCAAGTGATACACAACATTCTAAATTTACAATGAATGAAGTACATGTAAATAAAGCAAGTCTGTTTTAGAAATATTATCACATATCAAACGTAGGTAAGTAGCTAGAAGTAGCTAGCAATAATGTAGCTAGCGTACCTATATATATATATAAGTTGAGAATGTTAATTTTTTGGAGCTAGGAAGAATGAATGATGGCTCGGTAATATATAACTTGGCATGTGTATAATATGATATATATATATATATATATATGTGGTAGCTCATTATTGTCTTCTCATTTAGCTAGAGAAGTAAGTAGTCTTGCATTTCAATCCACTGAAGAGACATGTAGAGAGGAGGGTTCACACACACCACACACATGTGCTCACTTTTTGTTGTTGTTGTTGTGGGTTTGTAATGATGATCATATATCAGGGAGTGCTCGTGAAGATCTCGATCAGTGATCATATCAATGGAAATGGAATCTTGCGTGCCACCTGGGTTTAGGTTCCACCCTACTGAAGAAGAGCTAGTGGGTTACTACCTCAAGAGGAAAATCAACTCTTTGAAGATTGATCTGGATGTCATCGTTGACATTGACCTCTACAAGATGGAGCCCTGGGACATCCAAGGTCCTACCCCTTTCTCCTTTTCTTCTACCTCATATTCAACCTTAATTACTTTGGCTATTCAACCTTAACTAATACCCATCATGTGTAATTTGAAATGTCTTTTTTTATAACAACTAGCTAGTTTGTATGACAGCACGATTTCGCTAAATGTTCAATTCACCCAAATACTTTTAATGTGTAAACCGCAAATATTATTTTCCCTCGAGCAATCTACAAATTCCGTTCAATAATCCACTTGGAAAATATTACATGGAAACACAACAATACTATAGAGTTTGAATCGCAAGTATGCTCATGTGTATTCTACAGAATGACTCTGTATTCTCTAATTTTAAAGTGTTGATGTAGTCATAATACAATAAATAAATGTTTGATTTATTTTCTAAAATAAAATGTATCAACATAGATGTCATTAGATTAAAAAAAAAGTTTTAAATATTGTATAGAAAGATATAGAAACAAAATTAAAATAGGGGTAAAAACGCTTCTGCTTGGTTACTCTTAATATGAATAGTAAACTACAGTAGTATTTCTTAGCTTTTTTATTGGGGAAAAATCTTCCCCAGGTGGCACATATACTTTTTTTATTAACTAAAAACGGTATAAAAAATGTTTATTTATATTTCTTATTATTATGTTTAAGAGAATGTATTTATCATCTGGTTATTCGATATAAATAAATTTTTAATTTAAATCGAATTTAGTGTATTTTCTATTCTTATTCCGCCGTTGGCTACGGCCTACAAGTAAGAGCTGCATATATTATTTTTTCACATATAAATAAACTACATATAGTTGTCTATCTAGTGCTGCCCACTGTTAGTGATTGCTGCTGGGGGACAAAGAAAAGAAAAGCAAGCAACGACACATGAGAAGACTAACTCATATTTGTTAATACCTTAAACGAGAGACTAAGTAAGTAATTATTAAGGTTTTGGAAGTACACCAAACTAAACTGATGAACTGTGTTCCTGACATAGTTGAAACATGCACTCCGTCGTGTGAAAGGAATTATCAACAGTCAACACCCTAAACCTATAGCTGCCGGATGCTTCACCAATGATTTTTAATAACTAGCAATTCGTACAAATTAACTAAGACTCACAATTTTGTAATAATTATGTATGAAACAGAGAAGTGCAATCTTGGGTATGATGAGCAAAGCGAGTGGTACTTCTTCAGCCACAAGGACAGGAAATATCCAACCGGAACTCGGACGAACAGAGCCACGAGTGCCGGATTCTGGAAGGCTACGGGTCGGGACAAGGCTGTTGTGTCGAAGAACAAAATCATAGGAATGAGGAAGACACTCGTGTTCTATAGAGGACGTGCTCCTAATGGAAGGAAGAGTGATTGGATCATGCATGAATACCGCCTCCAAAATCCTCAAAACGAAGCCCCTCAGGCATGCACGTTTCATATAACTTTCATATTATTATCTCATTCCCCTACTTGCTTTAACTCATAGTAAGATGATTTTAAGTATGTTACATAAGTTTTACATAATCTCCTTTATTCTTATATTATATGCTTACTTTTGCCTAGTACGTAATATATAAATGCCGTTGCATAATGGTTTTACTCTTACGTAACATGCATGCTTAAGTTTGTCCTGTCATGCCAGCAATAACTGTCATTACGTAAACCTTAAATAACGACCTTTACTCTTACGTAACGGGCTTAATTTTACTTGTTACGTAAGATACAACTATCATTATTTAAGTTTTATATAACGGCCTTTACTCTTATGTAACAAGTTTGATTTTACTTATTACGTAAGAAACAACTGCCGTTATGCAAACCTTATGCATCGCTCTTTACTCTTATGTAACATGCTTCGGTTTCCTGTTACATAAGATATAACAGTCATTACGTAAGTCTTACGTGATGACCTTTACTCTTATATATGTAACATGACTACTTATGCCTGTTAGGTAAGGAATAACTGTCGTTATGTAAGGCTTACTTAACGAACACCTTACTTTTAGTTGAAACAAATCATTATTGTAGGAAATGACATTATTATTAATGAACTAATTTGATTCATTTTATCAAGGTCTCGAATCTAAGGCTAATTGAAACGGGCTGTGTTGAATGAATAATGCAGGAAGAAGGATGGGTAGTATGCAGAGCATTCAAGAAGCCAGTCCCCAATCAAAGACCGGGTTTTGATCATTATCATCATCATCAACAATGGAACATGCAGCATAGCGACAATCATGATTACGATCATCATCAAAGGCCACCATCATCATCATCAGAAACTTCTTCAACATCCTACCAATTGCTTCCTCCTCATCACATCCATCATCAACATCACGAGCATCAGCTGATCCTCTCCTCTACTACTTCCCAACCCTTCATGGACATCAACAGCCAGTTAATGATGACCATCAATAATAATAATAATATTCAGCTTCCACAACTATTGGACAGCCCTAGTACTACTACTAGTCACCAGAACAACAACTTGGAGGAACTGTTTCTTGTGTCTTCCCAAGAAGCTAACATCTTTTCGTCGCTCCCGATGCTAGATTCTGAAAGTGGTGCCGCCTCTGCTTCCCGTTTCTTTGAGTGCTTTCCCGATGACTAGGTAGATAGCCTATAAAAGTTTGGTCACAGAACATTATGATCGATGTTGGATTTTTCACTTACTGCTCTCCCCATTTACTTACTTCATAGGTCTTATTATTAATCACTTCCCGTAGCCTTAAGTTTAATTTGGGGGATGGGTTTTTTTTATAATGATTATTTGCTAACTGTAAATTGCATGTTCATGTGCATCGCCCAATTGGATGCATAGGCATTTGCACTTACTACTATATATATATATATATATATATATATTGTACTCTTTTATCTTGTAATTCTGGTGTGTATCGGTCATTAGATGGAGAAAAATAGCTTGTTTTTTATATCTAGCATAATGTGGATTTTATATATTAATAATATTGGTGTATTTTTTCCGATGAATATGTACTTTTATATTCATCAAGCTGCAGAGAGGCAAAGCACCTCAATTCTGCCAATGAGGTTCATACAGGATCGCAAACTCAAGGTACTCAAAAAGAAGAGAGAACTATAAGCTAATTACAAAGAATCCTTTAAATCCAACCTCCCGGTACACGGTTTGGCCAACATCCAACGGAGAGAGGGCCACTTCTCACCAGCGTGCCTACGACACCGCACGTACCACACCTTAATCACAAGAGCCCTCCAGAATAAACGACCCAAGCATGCCTTGTTAATCGCCCCATCAAATGCTGCCATTGCATATATGGTGAATTTCTTCACTCCAACTCGCACGTTTACCATAGGCAGCACCAAAATAATAACTACGAACAAACTCCAGAAAACCAGAATCATGCAATATGTGTACCTTAGGCCTAATTGTTTAGTGCCTTGGAGGTATCGTAGGATTCTCTTCGCTGCTGCAAAATGAAGTTTGCTAGGCTCACTCATAAATCTTGAAATGAGACTTACTGAGTGACATATATCTGGTCTTGTGTGTGTCAGATATATGAGAGATCCAACTAGACTTCTGTAGATTTTTCCGTCAACTTTTTCTGCTGCATCATCTTGTTGCAGTTTCTCGTTCAACGCCATTGGTGTCGCTATGGGCTTGCACGATGCCATTTGAAATCTCTTCAACATACCTTCGGTATATTTCTCTTGAGAGATGAATATTTTTTCAGGTTTCTGCTTGACTTGAATTCCTAGGAAATACTTTATGAGTCCCAAGTCTGTCATCTTGAACTCTGACATCATTGCCCTTTTGAATTCTTCAATCATTTGTGGACTTGTGCCTGTATAGATTCATTGACATATAAGTAAAAAAAAGAAAGTTTTTGTTTTCTCCCTTTTTTATGTAGAGAGATACTTCACTTGGACTTCTTTGGAATCCGTTGTCTTGAAAGTATCGATCAATTCTGCTGTTCCACACTCATGGTGCTTGTTTGAGTCTGTAGAGTGCCTTTTTTAGTCGATAGACTTTGTCTTTGATCGCCGAAATAACTGTGAAGTTATGCTTGTACTCAAAATCGCCAACACGGTTTAGACTAACACAATTGGTTTGGTTGCTAATGATTCTAAAGTTAACTAAAACTAACAATTTAAGGGTTGATTCAAATGGAGAAATCCAGTTTTTGGAAGAGATGAGTCATCAAGCTCAACTTCTTAAATGCATTCAAAACGAACGAATATGGACTTGAATTGAATAAAACGAATCCTCCTATCACTCGTATGAATCTGTGGCACAATCATGCACGTGGATTACCACTACTAGCTTCCCAACTAAGGTAAAAATAACCTTAATCAGGCTAGCAGGTAATGAACACCGACAAAATCTACAAAATGATAAGACGTTCTTTTGGAATTAAAAGAACTCACTAGTAATTGGAAATAGCGTTAACTTGGTCCATCAACACCTAAACTACTGATAACTATACCTAACTTGGTCCATTGGGTGCAACCCAGAGCGCCCACCAATTACAAGATGACTAATGTTAAAATTGGAAGAAACACAAAAGGTAGAATTAGGTTATCGGTTTACTCCACCGATAACTCAATTCTATCCTCGATTGAAAATCTTACGAATTGCTAAGTCTATCATGAATAAAGGATTCCATAAATTTGACCTAATTCAAGCTGTAACAAGAATTAGGTTGAAAACAATTCAAATGAGGCGCTCTTTCATTACAATCCAAACATCCACAATCGTCGTTCTTAAACATTCAAATAGGTACCATGGCTCAATTCCAACATCTCAACAAAAGAATCTCTAAGGATTAAACTACTCATGATGCTAGAAGTAAACAAATCAAAAGAAACCCTAACCATCATCTTAATGAAGAGAAAACGACTTGTTCTTCTTTCAATGGTTGCTTTTGGTCTTCTATCTTCAATCGTAACTTCAATCCTTGATAGGAACTCGTATGGATCTTTAATTGGCCTTCTGTGGAATAATTTATGCTGGTTTTTGCAGAGGAAACTAGGGGAAAATCAAGGAAAACGAAGTTGGGGAAGAAGCTCTCTCTCTTTCCTCAAAAATTCCCCTTTTATAGGTAGCAACCGGATTTGGAGGGTGCACGCCGTGCAGTGGTGCATGTCGTGCACCTTCCTATCTTCTCCGTTCCGCATACCACAAAGAAGGGAACGGCGTGTACTGGTGCACGCCGTGCACCTTCTGTTCTTCAAGATTCCATGTTGCAAAAAGGGGGGAACGACGTGCAGTGGTCCACGCCGTGCCCTTGTGTTGAGGGGGAGCACCTTGACATTTTCATGGACTACACGACGTGCTGCTGTGCATGGCGTGCAGTCCTTCTGCTATGCCATTTTCTTTCTCGACATCCCATTCAAACTCCAATCGTTCTCCACACCACGTCCTTGGCTTCATAGTCAGATCACCTATCTCCACAGTACCTATAGGTGACAAATACTACAAAGAAAACATCAAATGGACCAAAACGGTCCAAATGATTGGATCTATACACATGATGCCAAAACACAAAATCATAGGGAAATGAAGCTCGAACATACTAATAATCACTCAAAAGCATGCATAAAAAGGATAGATAACTGCTACAAATTCTAGCCCTATCAGTCTTCTTCTATATTCTTCTTGTATCCTCGTGGTTGTTCCACATAGACTTCTTCTTCTAGTGTTCCATTGAGGAATGCTGACTTGACATCTAGCTGGAATATTGGTAACTCCACTTGAGCTGCTAGTGCTATGAGTGTTCTGATTGTCTCCATCCGCGCTACTAGTGTGTAGGTTTAGTGAAAATCAATGCCAGGCTGTTGTGAATAGCCTTTTGCCACCAATCTCACTTTGTGCTTCTAGATGGAACCGTCTTCATTAAATTTTTTCTTATAGATCTATTTTAGACCTATGGCCAGTTTGTGTTTTGGTTTCTCCACGAGCTCCCACGTATTGTTCTTCTCGATCATTGAGATCTCTGTGTCCATTGCTTATGTCCAGACTTTGTCTTTTCTTTTGCTTCTTCAAATGTATGGGGTTCACAAGAAAAATATGCTTCATGACTTGATTTATAAATTTCTCTTAAGGATCTAACCTTTAATGGAGGTGAGTCTGAATCTGTCATGACGTCTCTGAAGTTGTCTCTCGTTGGACTTCTTCCTTGGATTGGATTTTGATCCGCCTCATTTGGTGTTGTTGGTGTAGTTGTTGGATTCTCTAGGATCTCATTTTTACATGGAGGTTGAGTATCCTGAGTTTCCCAACTCCACTCGGCCATTTCGTCAAAGATAACGTCTCGTGAAATCACCACCTCATTCTTCAATGGATTGTAGAGTCTAAGACCTTTGGATTCATCACTATATCCGATGAAAATGAGCTTGTCTCCCTTCTGGTGGAACTTGCCTCTATTTGGGGTAGAGATGTGTGCATATGCTATGCATCCAAATACTTTGAGGTGATCCACTTGCGGCTTTTTGTGATGCCATGCTTGAAAAGGTGTTTTGTTCTTCCACTGCTTTGGTTGGTGATATGTTAAGGATATAGATCGTTGTATTGACAGCTTATGCCCATAGTTGGTTGGGAATTTTCTTAGCAGTCATCATGCTTCTTGACATCTCCACAATTATACGGTTCTTTCGTTTTGCTACGCCATTTTTCTATGGTGTGTATCGCACTATCAACTGCCTCTTGATTCCGTTGGTGCGACAGTACTCCATGAAAGGTTTGTAGATGAATTCTCCACCATGATCTGTTCGGGGTGTCTTGATTTGAAGCTATCTTTCCTTCTCAGCTACTGTTTTGAATTGAAGGAACTTGGAGAAAGCTTCTGACTTTTGCTCAAGAAAGAATACCCACATCATTCTAGTATAATCATCCACAATTAGTAGAAAGTATCTCTTACCACCTATGGATGTTGTTCTAGTTGGTCCGCATCTGTCAGCGTGTACCAACTCCAGTGGTGCTTTTGCTGTCCAAGTGGTTTTTGGAAATGGAAAGCGATGCATTTTGCCATATATGCATCCTTCACAAACCTTGTCTTCTCTGTTGATTTGAGGAAGACCAACCACCATATTTTTATGCTTCAACAGTTTAAGGCCTTTGTAGTTTAGGTGTCCATATTGAAGATTCCATAGGAAAGACTCATCCATGCTTTGGGTCTTCATTGCTAATTCTTCATTCTTCGACATTGTGAGAGGAAACATCCTGTTGGAAGTCATTAAAATTTTCACCACCTTCGAGTTGTTGGATTTGTTGATAATCTCACATTGGCCGTTATCAAACAGTAGCTTGTAATTTTTAAGCATTAGTTGTCCAACACTCAGAAGATTTTGAGCTAATTCAGGAACGTATAAAACTTCTTGGATTAGAGTTTTGTTACCTCCCTTTCCTTGTAGAATGATTATACCCTTTCCTTCAACTTCCAGCGTTTTACCGTCTCCAATCTTCACGTGGGACTTATATGTATCATCCATCTCGCTGAAGGACTCTCGATCTCCAGTCATGTGATTACTGCAACCACTGCCCACCACCCATGGAAGTTGAGATTTTTGCTCGGCTTTGAAGCAAGTGTATGCGACCATTTTTTCTTCGTCCTTCTTTGCGAAGCTTGAATCTCCTTCTTCTTTCTTGTTCAGGAACCAGCAAGGATAGGCCTAGCTAGACTAGCTCACCATGTTTATGCGTGTGTCACCCAACCCCAGATTGCGCAATCCCCCATTTGACATATAGGTTTCAAGCAGGATGTATTGAGTATGCTTACAGATGCTGTTCACATGGTTTTCGCGGTGGTTTCATGGTCTGATCCACCATGAGGCTATCCACAATCAGTATATGCCTACATGACTACATGGTCACTTTATAAGAGTACTGATTAGGATGACTTCTATGTTCTATCCTAAGTTTCAGTCTCCGTTCTATACGAGTCTAGATATCCATTTAATGCTTTTCATTAACCCCATTAGATGTTGTTTTCCCTTGTTATATCTATATATTTCAGTCACAGGTACTAGAGATGATGGTGGGGAGAGAGCTGGTCGGAGTTTTGATATCTTTTTTATGTATTTAGAAACTGGAATTCCATCTCCTCTTTTTGATGTGTTGTGATTTGGGATCCGGGATCCTTGTTGGTCAGTTTTATAAAAGTATTTCAGTTAGTTTTTAATGCTTGATTTAAATGCTTGGTTAGTAGTCATGAGTCTAGGTTGGTTCAGGTTGGAACCCAAGTAGTATTCTCGGTTCAACAAGTGGTTTGATCGAGAATTCTAGGGTGGGGTTTCATAAATGATATCAGTGTGTGGTTTTCTTCTACCGCTATCGGTGTGCTACCAGCTTCAGAGGTGTCACAAACCTTAGGAGGGGAGAAGGTGAGTCCAAACATATAACAGTACTAGACTCTCTGTGGGGATAGTAGCTGAAGGTCTAGGTAGTGTCATGATGTGGTTAGGTGTTTTGGAAAGGGAACGTTCCCACATTTTTTTCAAGATTTGAACATTCGCTCTCCCACCAGCTTAGTGTTGAACCTTGAGTGTTTCGGTAAGACTGGGGGTCGTGATAAGGGAAATAGTTGATAGGACTCTAAGAGTTAATCATGTAGAACTATTCATTTAGAGCCATTAATGATTCTTCTCGACCCCAATGGGGAATGGAATTCAGAGTTGAGAGGATGTTTTCACCTTTGGCGGTGACTATATCAAGGAAGCAAGGAACCTCTGGTGTTCAATTGAGAACCATATCTAAAGGACTAAACATGGGAAAAGACAGTATTGAGTGCCTCTGTGGTGAAAACAGCAGCAGCTCTGAATGTTCTCGATGAGAAGTTGGTCAGGGTCGTAACGGGAAGCCTGCCACGGGCGTGACGTGAATTTTATCACGGTCGTGGGGCACAACCAACCACAAGCATGATAAAGGTCAGCCACGGGCGTGGGGGATTATACATAACGGGCGTGACGAAATGGTGGTCACGACCGATGGTGACAGTTGGTCACGAGTGTGATGTGTTGTAGGTCACTGAAGTGGAGGACGAAAACGGGAATAAGTTTCTAGTAGGTAGAAGCAAAAGCAGGAGGGAAAGATTTAGTGGAAACAGAGCAAGTTCGGATTAAAACATGAAAAAACAAGTTCAATCGTATCCATACATTTCTCGGTCTCGAAAGAGGAAAGTGAAAAGCAACAACAAGAACAAGGAAACATCAGGACAATCATGAAATTGCTCACTCGTCCTCACCCTCCTCCTCATCCTCCTGGTCAGTGGCGTCCGAATTGAGCGGAGTGAAATCGGGAGGGGCAGGACAGTCCGAGTACTGTAGAGTCAGACCCGCTTGCATCAAGTCGAGCCAGGACTCCACAAAGTCAAAGCGGTGTTTCAGCTATGTCGGTAACCGATCGATCACCGTCAACACCCTGGAGTTGGGGCCCCTGCACTAACATGGAGCTGGTGGTGTCACTGGAGTATCCTCCTCCCAAGATTGGGCTTCACTAGGAGGAGTAGCCTTTACCGGGAATCCTGGTGACATAGGTACCGTAAGGAATTAACTTTCGAGAAGGGTTGAAGCAGAAGGTCTAGAGAGTGAGGACTAGGAGGTTCCTGAGGTGGATAAGCTCCCACGCCAAGCAGGCGTACAACATAGCCAATTCAAGGAGGGTGACAGCGTCGGTGCTCTTCGTCTGACCAGTGATGGTGTTAGCCATCATGTAGTTGAGGAAACGGTAGACCTTGACTTTCCAAGTAAAGGAAATAACATTAGGGTTAGGGGAACTTAGTGGCAGTGAAGGGGATGTTCCTCCTCACCAGCTAGAGGCAGGACTATACAGCCGAGTCGATGATGGCCAAGGTGATATGGTCCCGGAACCAATCAGTGGCCTTATCGTCCTTCGAGTACAAGCCGCATACCATGGCTAACTCGTCGAGGGAGAGGGAGAGAAGGTTCCAGATGATCATGAAAATGAGGGCCAGCCTGGTTTGCCTAACCGTCAGGTCCACGTGCAGAGTCGTGAAGAACTCATGCGTGAGGACCTTGTAGGCAGACTCGTCCACCTTGAAGACATGCTCAATTCATCCGTTGCAAAGGAGCTCTGCTCCTTGTCCATCCCAAACAGTGAAGGGAAGGTTCCAGATCTCCTCCCAGTTGATCAAACCAATTTGCTGAATGGGTTTTCCTTTGAGCTTCTCTATACGCACGTGGTGAACCTCACACGAGATGTCGGGGAAGCTTGGACAGTGCCCTGGTCCAGACTCGCCTTCTGGGTAGCGAGGTGAGCGGCGACAATAGGGTCCTCTCCTGCTCAACGCCAAGACCACTTAGGCTTAGAAAGCACCAAGTGCTGGGATGATGATCCTTCACAGACATTTGCACATAGTAAACAGACACATGACTTTCAAATGGTTAACCACGGGCGTGACAGACATTTAGCCATAAGCATGATGGGCATGCGACCATGAGCGTGGTTTACAGTCCATCACGAGCATGGAAAGGGAGGCAGTCACGGGCGTGGTGAACATGTCACCACGGGCGTGACTTCTAAAAAAACCCGCAAATTGGCGATGAACTAGAGTCGATTGACGGGTGGAGATTGCAGTTATTACAAGGGAATTGACGTGAGGGTTTTAGAGCCCAAACAATCAAATGATCCTGAGATACCTCAGAGTCGAATTCTCTCGTGTCACTTGGCCTTCACTATTCATCTTTGGTTCTCTGGTTAGTCGATCACAAATTGGAAACAGTTTTATCCTAAACTATAAAATGAAAACAAAACAATTATTAGAGGAAACAGGAAATTAGGAATGAAAATATATCACTCGACCTAAAACCACTCTCAACACCCACAAGTATCTACTCAACAAACAGCTAAGCAACAATCTCACAGGAAAACCCAAATCAAGAAAACTGAAAAAAACTGTGAATCGAATGGAAACGGGACAATCGAGGCAACGAGATAACAAAACACATCATCAATAAACATGAATCCAAAATCATATCACTACACACATCCAAAGGAATCCACAAAATCCAAACAAGAAGTAAACCTAGTTCTACATGGAAGCTGTAGGGAATGCTGTAAACCGCCAATCCATCAAAGTAGAAGGTAAATCCTCCGTTGGGCTTTGATTCCTCAATTATTTGGCTTCAATCTTCATTCCCATGGCGTTCCTAGGCTCCCAAGCACTTCCCCATTGTCAAAATATGTTTTAGTTCGTCATTTTCTGTCTTCTCCCCCTTCTGAAATTGCGTCTCGTGCTGAATTAATTTTGCTGCCCAGACTAGGCGTCATGGCCGTGACAGGTTACCCATCATGGCCTTGACTGGTCAACAACAACATGGTCGACTTCTTTCGGCCATAACTTCTTCATTCGAACTCCGATTTTGCTCTGGAAGGTACCATGGGCTTTGTATTCGAACCCTCTATCCAACAGAACCTTCTCTTGTGTCTCCTTTGGTACTAGTTTCATCAGACTGTTAGGAAGATCCTTTCCACTCCGTAGTGTCACTGCTCATGCGAACTCTCCATATTATGGATTTGGGATAGTTATGCTTGGCATCCTCTTTTTCTTGTCTGTGAAAAGCTTTTTGAGCTTGTTCTCCAAGGCCTTGAGTGTTGCATATGTTTTCTGGAAGCATGCTTCATTCCGCACTTGCAGATTGGTACTGGCAACAATGAATTTTTCTAGAAGCAAGTAGGTGAAGGACTATTGTTGTTGAGGTGGAAAACACGGGACTCCCTGGTTAGATGAGTAGGTGATCTGCCCCTTCTCACTAAAACTCTCATTGATGTTCCCCTGCTGATTCTGTTATGGGAACTGGTTCTGTTGCTGATTCTGTTGGTTATTTCCTGAATAACTCGGGTGCCGCTGTCCCTAATGCTCATAATTTCCCTAATTTATGTAGCTATTCTAGCCTTGCTGCTTGTAGCTTCCTTGAGCTTTGTAGTCGTTCTGCCCTTGCTGAAGATAATTACCTTGATTTTTGTTGCAGTTCTGAACTTATTGACCCTATTTCTTATAAATATTTTGGCTTTGTCCGCCTACATAATCAATTTGTTCATGGTTCACTCCTTGCTCTAAATCTACCATCCAATTTGAAATGTCATGATGAGTTCCTCCACATCCTTCACAAGCATTGGTGAGCACAAGGGTTCTCATCTTCTAAGCATAGGCCGTGCAAGCATCAAGGGCTTGAGTTGGTGTCAAATCTGTAAGATTTCCTTGTATAGACATACCGAGATCCTTATATTTCTAATAATCCAACCCTCTAAAAAGGTCTTAAATTGGTGAGCACACTCAAAACGTGGTGAGGGCATGCACATAGGAGATTCTGGAATCTATGCCATACATCATAAAAAGTTTCATTGGAAGGACTTTTAAATTGAGCAATTCTAACCTTTAGTGCCTCTGTTCTAGATGGACAGAAGAACTCCTTTAGAAACTCTGTACCTCGTCTGTCTCAAGTAGAAAATGCCCAGCTTGATGCTCATACAACCATTCTAATGCATTCCCTTTGAGAGAAAATGCAAAGAGACTAAGCTTGAGGTTGTCAATGATCACTCCTCTTACTCTGTTCGTCTCAGGCAAACGAACAAAATCATGGAAATGAGCATTTGGGTCGTCATCTAGTGCTCCAAAGAATGCTCTTGATTGGATGAGGTTGATTAGCAGCACTGGAGTTTGAAATGCCTGATCTCCCCTGATTGGAGATGGAATGCTTGAAGTAGCTCCTCCGAGAGTTAGTCGACCGTAGTCTGTCAATGGCTTCTCTTGAGGGATGAGAATGAGCTATTCCTCATTATCATTGTGGTTGTTCTAGTTATTGTTATTCTGGTTGATGTTGTTCTGGTTCTTGTTGTTCTAGTTATTATTGGTCTGGTGGTTGTTGTTTTGGTCGCCATCCTCAAAATTGAGTTCTCTGTCCATCTCGATTTCCTTTTCTTCCTTGTAATACGAAAATGTGGGAGGATAATTAATGATAAGATGAATGAAGGAATAGCTAAAAAATCAAAATTTTCCTATAATTAGAAAGCTCCCCGGCAATGGTGCCTATTTGAAGAACGGATTTTTACCCCGTAATCAAATACCCACTAGAATGAACTAATCGAATCGTACTTCCCTAGGGTCTTTCTAATGCTATTACTCAAATTGATTATGCTAACTAAACCAAGTAACAGTGAATGATTGTTTATTTGTTTGTTGAAGTATCCAATTATAAACTAAGAGTGCAAATCAAAAGAAAGCAAATGGAAGAGATTGAGTTTCAAATATGGAATGGAGGTTGTTTGGAATCGAATCCATTCAAGCTAGCAATGCATGGATGAACGATAAGTTATCTCAATTATTCAGGTTATAATGGCTTGGAAATTTCCTATGATAGTCTTAGATCACTCTCGCGCCTCTAAGGATCTATTCTCCTCAACCATAGACTCCTTTCTCGAGCTAATCTGCACCTAAGCAAAACACACTAAAGGTGATCGATGAAATGCCACAATGATAAATGATACCAAAATCCTCAAAAATCCATTCCTCTCTTGAGCTAATGAATAATCTAGAGTTCTTCCTAAGAGACCTATCAATCTATGTTCCAATCAATGACGATGATTCAATCAAGGCAATCTAATGAAATTCAATCAGAAATTAGGTTTAGAAAGAACATATCATAGGTTTGAATAACCTCGATAACTAATCAAAGGGTTAAAACCCCATCATCCATACAAAAGCTAAACTAAAGCTTCATCTCATCCAAACAACATGACAGGTTGACCTACTCATGGTTCAGGAAACACGAAGGGAAGAAGAAAAGAAAATAACCTAGGAAGAAATCATGCTTCGTCGAGAAATCTCTGTCTTGTCGCCGACCTTCAATCCGTCTCCAATCGTTGATTTTATCTCACTTCAATCGATCTCTAGAGCTCTTTCGCTCTCTAAGAAATAAAAAATATGTCTGGAATAATGTGTCTCACGTCAAAAGGGCAGCTCGGGCTATTTATATTGTCTCTTCCGAATTGGAGAAGGAAAAGCATGGAAAAACATGTCTGAAAGAGGGACACGTCGTGTCTTAGAAGAGCATGTTGTGTTCCTTGGAACACACCATGTTCCTAAAGGACACGAGTGTTTTCCTCCCAACAGAAGCTCTCAGGTCACTTTCCAGAGGAAAGGACACGGTCGTGTCCCTGAGGAACACGCCGTGTGCCAGGGACACACCTTGTTATCAAAGGAAACGTCGTGTTCTCCTCTAATTTTAGCAAATCTTCGCCCCAAAAAGCTTAAATCGTGTGTCCTAGTTCCCGCTTGTCCCCAAACACTATACATCACCTGAAAATGCATTAAAACACCCGAAATAACGTAATACGGCCCCGAGGGGCAAGAGAGCTAAACATGTACTCAAAATACTGAGTTTGAATACATTTCGACACACAAAATATAGTTTATAACGAGAACAAGTGTGTCGAAAATACAGCACCTCAACACTATCAACAAATTCAAAACTTGAATCAATCACAAGAATCATAGAACAAACACACCAAAGGATACACAAACCAACAATCCTTGGTGTTTTATTCTCTATTCTAACAATGGATACACAAGGGGTGCCTCCCAAGAGCGCTCTTTTTCCGTATTTGAGTTAAACGATACCTGGATTATCCTTCCCAACATAGAATCTCCTTGAATTCCACTATCTTCTTAAAGGATCTGAGTTGAGTGTCAAGTAGCACCCTTAGAGAGACATGGAGGAGCCGAAGCAGTTGTGAGCGGCAATTCTTTCCTCGTTGCGGTTTCCTCCTTGTGAATGTACATGCTTGACGAGGGTAGAGGTAGGTTGATGAGTGAACATCGAGATCTACAATGCTCCCCATGCTGATGGTGGTACTCGAGTGGTTAGTGAGGTCGTGCAACGGTGGTCCCGAGATGGAGGAGTCCATTCTAGACCGGTGTGGGTAATAGTCCTTGTGAGTTTCCTCACATAGGTACTTCAAAACAAAACATTAGTATTGAAGGATCTCGTTTGGTCTGATTTGAACCACGACTAGAGGAAAACTCCAAATGATGGGTTGCTCAATGGGAGGTGCAAAGTCAAATTTGGGAGGCCTCATACTTCATGTACTTCTTCCTTCCAGCTCTCCATCATCCTCCCTTTCGAACTCTTCTACCCCAACATCAAAGAGAGGTAACTTGTCTTTATGAAAGGTTGATGCCTTCACTTCTTCTTCACACCATCTTCCGTACACCTCTAATTCCGAAAACAATTGAAGTAGATAATCTTCAAGGGAAGGAACTTCTTCCCTTGCCAACTCCTCTCTCTCACCATCGTGATCCGTGTATTTGTCCCGTGGGATTGAGAAGTCTTCAAGATAGATTGTTTATTCACCTTCTTCCCCACCAGCTCGTGTATACATCTCCAATCCTAAATACCATTCAAGTAGCTGGTCTTCATAGGAGGAAGGTTCCTCGTCTTCGAACCCCTCTACTTTGCAATCATGCATCGTTGGTTGGTCTTTGGTGATTGAAGATGCTTCCATTTCCTCGGATGTCACACCCTAATTATGATAATTCCCCTCAACATCGTCCAATTATGGTAGGAGAGGAAGTTCCTCCACAAGTCGTGTCAAAAGGCAAGTTTATTCGTTTAATATCTCTAGTTGGCGGTGACTCAGCTCAGAACTCATGCACGGAAGGAGGGGATTGATATGAATAATCGGGTCTTGAGCATTGATCTTCAAAAAGTGGATGATCTTGATTGTAGCCTTGGTGTAAGTAGGTCAGAGGTGAGTCTTAGTAATAGTAAGTTGAAGTTGAGTCTGGGTAGAAAGGTGTTGGAGATTGGTGTGCACCCAAACTTGGCATTTCTCCTTGCCCAAAGTTACTCCATTTTTGTTGCTCTCCTTCATAGGTAGGTTGGTAGTAGTTTGGTGGACCTTGATGCTCATAATGTTGGTGTTGGTTAGGATATGAACACCAACCTTCATCTCCATTACTTGTACCATAGGAACCTTGCCACTGTCCATTCCAACTATAACCTTGCATATTAACTCAAACACTACCAACCCAAGTAAATCAAGCAAGAGAAAAACAAAAAAGAAGTAACATTATGCATGGGGAGAATGTCCAAAGTGGCACAGACTAAGTTCTTTCAAAGGAACGATAGAGATTCCTCGGCAACGGAGCCCAAAACTTGATCGCGAAAATAATTGTTAAGTTATCTTGGCAACACAATTGTCATTTGTGTCCAAAGGTTCCTCTTGCTATGCTTCCACTCAAACCTAGCTACACGGTTTAGACTGAAAAAATTGAGAATGGTTTCCAATTATACTACTAATTTGATTAATACTAACTATTCAAACTAAGTATTAAGTTAGAACAAAAGGAGAAAATAAGTTCATGGAAGGGATGTTTAATCAAGCGCAACTTCCTATCAGTATTCGGTTCGGGCAGATGTTGGATTAGGATTGAATATTAGTACTCCTTTTACAACTACTAGCTTCCCAATCAAGGTTATAATAACCCCAACTAGGTTAACTAGTAGTGAACACTGAGAAGTTCTACAAAGTAATAAGGTGCTCTCTTTGAATTAAAAGAAATCACAAGACATTGGAACTGGTGTTAACTTCAATCCTAGCTTCGATCTTCAATGGCACCTCTTTCGATTCATCAATCGGACCTCTATGGATGAAAATAGGATGGTTTTACGGAGAAAATTTGGGGAAAACTCGCTGGAATGCGTTGAAGTAGATTGATGAATCGTTTTCTTTAAATCTATCCTTTTTATATGGCAACTTTCAGAACAAGGGTGCGCAAGCTGTGCTTGTATGCAGGGCGCTAATGGGTGCACGTCGTGGATACATTTTTCCGTTGTGAGCTAATTCGAGTCTGTGCATCCCTTTTTCCATCGTGCGGTAATTCCAGATTCTGCATGCATGATGGGCGTGCAACCCTTTTTCTTCACCACCTTTTGCAACGTCATCCCATTAGAGATCCAATCATGCTCTAATCTGTGTCATTAGCATGATAGCCAGAGCATGTGTCTCTAACGTATATGTGGATGACAAATACTACAAAGAAACACTTCAAATACTTTGACATAGTCCAAGTGAATAGGTGTAGGTATAAAATGCGAAGATGCAAAACCACACGTAATTAAAACATGAATGAGCTACTATTTACTTAAAAATCATACAGATAGGGAGAGATAACCACTAGAAACCCTAGCAATATCTTGGTGCTTTGACAGGAAATCAGGATTTTAGGCTGCAGCAGGGGTGACGAGGTTAATATGTGAGGACATTACCTGAAGTTCATAGAGAAGTTACGTAGCGATATATTTTCCTCTCCCGTGTTAAGCTTTGAGATTCGAGTATTGAGACAAAACCTTTTGTAGCAGGGGAGAGTTGTGACACAACGATTTCGAGTCGACTGTCGGTTAGGGTTTTGGCTCTACGTCAGTTGAGTTTTGGTCTAACGGGTGGATGATCACGGGGGTCACTATAAGTATATTAGGAGCGTGGTTGGCAGATGGACCACAATTGTCAATCATGAACGTGACTACCAGTAGATAACAGTTGTGACCATTAGTAGATCTCGAGGGTGGTCATCGGGCAGTCACTAACGTGGAGTTAAGTCCATCACTGGTGTGGCTGACCAATTATAAAAACCAAATCCCCCACCTGCAACTCAGTATTACAGAAACAAAAATCTATGAATAGTGTTTCCTTCACATGACGTGAATGAGATCGATAAAGGAGAGAAAACAGAGCTAATCGGTCCAGGATCATTGATGGATGGTTAGTGATACTAGGAGAGGCATGGTAAGGTAATCAATCCTCTTCTCTTTCTCTTAATCCTACAGTGGAAACCTATGTAGGAGAACCTGACAGTAAGGGTTTTTGGAGATTCAATCCTTGATTAGCCTCTTCAGGTCTATCAAGACAGGAAGGAAGCCATGAATCAGACCCCACCCGGAAGCTAATCAAAGATGGTGGTGTAAGATTTCGTTCTGCTTTATACGTGTATAAATGTAGTAGGATGTTTGGGTATCCATTGATGGGATTCCTATTGTGATTTTATTATGATATTGAGCGAGAACTCTCAGACTGTACAGTAGTCTATGATCTACTGTATAAACATAGTGGCAGGATGTTGAGGAAGGTCACTCAAGATGTACAGTAGCTAGTGATCTACTGTCCAGACAGTGTGCTAGGATTCGACCATAAACTCTTGGCGTTACAACTATGATGCATGATCCACGGTTCATGTTAGGACATGATAGACCTAGCTAAACTAGCTCACGATTTTTATGTGTCGGGCACCCACCCCAAGATTGCGCAATCCCCCAGTTGACATTAAGGTTTCAGGCAGGACGTGTTGAGTATGCTGCACACACGGTTTTCAGGGTGGTTTCATGATTTGATCAACCATCATGATATCCATACTCAGATAGGGGTTGCTGATGCTATGTATATTCTTACAGGAATATAGGGTCACCTTATTAGAGTAGTGACTAGGATGACTTCTGTGTTCTACCCTCAATTTTAGTCTCAGTTCAATGCAAGTCTAGATAGCCAACCCCATTAGATGTTTTTTCCCTTGTTGTATCTGTGTATTTCACTCACTAATATGACGCCCTTCAAAAAAAGCTGATTGCAAATTACTAGTTAAGCGGGGTAAAGAATCCACCAAACTCTTGGACAAAATCTTGGTAATACACTTATAAGGCACATTACAGCAAGCAATTGGCCGAAAGTCTTTAAGATTGCAAGCATTAGCGTTTTTTGTGATGAAGATAAGCAAAGTGGAATTGACAATTTTTGGGGGGATACCTGATCTGAATCCCCTGAATAACATTGCAAATATCTAGACCAACCAGCAACCAAGCCTGGTTGAAGAAACTAGAGAAGAAATCAGGTAAAATGGCTTAGCCCCACTGATCAAAGCAAGCATAAGCTGCTCAGAGTGACGAATCAACTGGAGCTGAATCAAAAATATCTAAAGCAACCAAATCTGTCCAAGAGGACTAAAATCGTAGTTCATAAAAAACTTCCTTGAACCAAAGGAGTAAAAAAAAATTGGAGCCACCTTCTTAGAAGCAACTTGAGTCTTTAGAATTCCGATTATATCAAAATGACATTTATTAATATAACTAGCTATATACCTAGACTTGGAGGGGGAATTAAACCCTTCTGATTGCAAACAAGCACTTTCATGATCGACTGCCTTTCCACTAGCGACCACGACCCCCAAGCACTTTTCCTCCACACGGGTCAGACTTGATATTACTCATAAAATCACTAAGGGTTGCTTGAGCAAGTATAGAGAGAACCATAGGACTAGTATCTGGACCTTTAACAATAATCTCCTCATCGACCAGTTCCTCATCTGACTCTAAACTCAAAACATCAACCTTCCACACATTGTAAGGCCTCAGGGGGTTGGCCTCCTCATAAAGCTAGAATATGTAGTAATTATCAATCCTTTTTAGTCATGTTTTTTAGTGATTATTAGTATGTTCGAGCTTCATTTCCATTTGATTTCGTGTTTTGGCATCATGTGTCTAGATCCGTTCATTTGGACCGTTTCAGTCCATTTGATGTTTTCTTTATAGTATTTGTCACCTACCGGTACTATAGAGATAGGTGATCTGACTATGGAGCCAAGGGCTTGGTGCATAGCGCGATTGGAGTTCGAACGGAAAGTCGAGAAAGAAAATGGAGCAGCATAGGGGCTGCACGTCATGCACCACGGCACGCCGTGTAGTCCTAGCACTTGTCAAACCAAGGGAACAGCGTGCACCCCTGCATGCCGTTACAACCTTTTACTTACGCGAAAACATTGGAGAAAAGAAGAAGCAAGGCGTGCACCCATGCACAACGTTCCCTTCTTTGTGCTACGCGGAACAGAGAAGATAGGAAGGTGCACGACATGCACGCTCCAAATCCTTCTACTATCTATAAAAGTGGAATTTTTTAGGAAAGAGAATATTTTTCCCCAACTTCGTTTTTCCTTTATTTTCCCTGAGTTTCCACTGCAAAAACCAGCATAAATAATCCCATAAAAGGCCAATTGAAGATCCATAGGAGTTCCTATCAAGGATTGAAGCTAGGATTGAAGATAGAAGAGCAAAAGCAATGATTGAAAGAAGAACAAGCAGTTTTCTATTCATCAAGATGATGGTCAGGGTTTCTTTTAATTTTTTTTCTTCTAGCATCATGAGTAGCTAATTTCGTAGAGATTCTTGGTTGAGATGTAGGAATTGAGCCCTGATACCTGTTTTGAATGTTTAAGAACGACGATTGTGGATGTTTGGATTGTAATGAAAGAGTGCCTCGTTTGATTTGTTTTCACCCTAATTCCTGTTACGGCTAGAATTAGGTCAAATTTATGGAATCTTTTGTTCATGATAGACTTAGGAATTCGTAAGATTTTCGATCGAGGATAGAATTAAGTCAGCAATGGGGTAAATCGATAACCTAATTCTACCTTTTGTGTTTCTTCCAGTTTTAACATTAGTCATCTTGTAATTGGCGGGCGCTATGGTTTGCACCCAATGGACCAAGTTGGGTGTAGTTATTAGTAGCTTAGGCGTTGATGGACCAAGTTAATGCTATTTCCAATTACTAGTGATTTCTTTTAATTCCGGAAGAACACCTTATCACTTTGTAGAACTTCTCGGTGTTCATTACTGGCTAGCCTGATTAAGGTTATTTCTACCTTAGTTGGGAAGCTAGTATTGGTAATCTGCGTGCATAATCATTCTGCGGATTCATACGACTGATAGTAGGAATCGTTTTGTTCAATTCAAGTCCATATTCGTTCGTTTTGAATGTATTTAAGAAGTTGAGTTTGATGACTTATCTCTTCCAAGAACTCGATTTCTCCATTTGAATCAACCCTTAATTTCTCAGTTTAACTTAGTCATTAGAGTAATTAGAACCCAAAACCAATTAGTTTAGTCTAAACTCGATTGACGAGTTCGAGTAGAGGCATAACGAGAGGAACCTTCAGACACAAATGACACTTGTGTTGTCGGAATAACTTCACAGTTGTTTCGGCGATCACCTCCACTTCAAGAGTTTCATGCAACCCTACCTGTTGAGCAACAATCACTCCATCCCCTTCCGCAGAAGACTCAATAGAGACTGAAGCTCCCCCTCCAACCTGTGAGCAACTTGCAATCTCGGGTAATTCCTTCCCTCATAAAGGAGGCTCAAAACCATTGGCTGAGGTGTTGCAAGTAGTTGCAATAATAGGTGGTTGGGCTTTCTTCCTCCACAAAGGCTACTTCATGTTCTGTTTATGGGCACAAGCTTAAGGAAGTTCAACAAGTATAGCAACAAAAATCCAATCAACTATTATAGAGATGCTTGTAGGACACACAACATGCGGCTCGATTAAGAGGCAAATCTTCACATTTAATCCATCCCTAACAAATTAACTCATGGGTCGGCCCCACCGACTGAGAAGCCAGCCAATCCCATCGTTTATCATCACTTGAAGGGGTCATCCCTCAATGTAACCCAAGTCCCCATCAACTTCTTTTCAAAGACAATTAGACGGATGCCAGAGGACCAATGATGAAGAACCATCACCGAATGGTGGATGTGCCAAGATCGGTTCAACACCCAGTTACACAATAGGACATAACTGAGCTTAATAAGAAAGAAGCCATATGAGAGTTTAGAAAGGAAGAACTCAACCTCGTAGCCCTAAAGTTGATTAATCATGGAAGAAAAAACCCGCATTGGAGGCGGCTGACCATTGAACAGCACAATAATAGTTAATGAAGCCAACACACAAAGAATGAATCTGGGATCTAAAAGAATAGCAGAGTTCCTTACCAACCGCCAAGTCCCAAGAGGAATCCCTTGTAATCGCTTTCCCTTTCTCCAAGATTGCTGATGTTCCAGGAACCTGCATAGGGTCGGATATGATAGAGGGTGCATGAGAGTGCTAGGATTTGTAGTGATTATAAATCCTTATTTGCATGCTTTTAAGTGAATATTAGCTCGTTTGTGCCTCAATTCCATGTGGTTTTGCGTCTTGGCATTGTATGCCTATACCCGTCCACTTGGACCGTTTCAGTCCATTTGATGTGTTTCTTTGTAGTATTTGTTATCGACAGGTACTTTAGAGAAAGGTGGTCTGGCTATGAGGCTATGGAAACGGAATAGAACACGGTTAGAGCTCGATTGGAATGACGGTGCAAGAATTAGTGAAAAAGAAGGGTTGCATGTTGTGCATCACTACACGCCGTGCATCACCTTAAACTTTAATTAGCTTCATAGCTAAAGGGGGTGCACAACGTGCACACATGCACGTTGTGCCGGCCCTAATGCTTGAATAACCCTTGTAGCTAAAGGGGCGATTTTAAGGAAAGAGAACGACAAGTTTTCTTCAACAAATTCTCTCAATTTCCCCCCGTGTTTTTCCATAAAAAACATCATTTATTTATCCCTAGAAGTCCGATTGAAGATCCGAAGGAGCTTCCATTCAAGATTGAAGCTAGGATTGAAGCTAGAAGGCTAAAAATGAAGATTGGAGCGAGATCAATTCATTATCTCTTCATCAAGATGGTGGTTAGGTCTTTTTTCTAATTTTTTGGTTGGGATGTAGGATTTGAGCTATGATACTTTCCCTAAAAGTATAGTGTCGACGATTGTTGGATATTTGGAATCGAATGAAAGATTGCTTTGATTGTTGGTTTTTCAACCTTTTTCTTGTTACGACTTGAATTAGGTAAAATCTATGAAATCCTCTGTTTGATCAACTTAAGAATCCATATGATTAACAATCTAAGATTAAAGAAAGTTATCGGTGGAGTAAGCCAATAGCTCGATTCTACCTTTCGTGTTTCTTTTGTTTTTAACGGTTATTCATTCGGTAATTGGCGGGCACTCTGGTTGGCTCCTAATGGACCAAGTTGGGTGTAGTTAGGCCAATTTAACACTAATTTCAATTTCTCTTGATTTCCTTAAATTCAAAGAGAGCACCTTATCACTTTGTAGAACTTCTCGGTGGTCGTTACTATTTACCTATTTGAGGTGATTCCAACCTTGATTGGGAAGCTAGTAGTGATAATCCGTGTGCATGATCATCTTTGCGGATTCATACGAGTGATAAGAAGAATTGTATTATTCAATCCTAGTCCAACGCTTACTCGATCCCTTTCAAGAACTTGTTTTCTCCTTCTGTTCAAACATTATTTATTAGTTTTAATTTGAAGTTATAATTGATTTAGTAGTATAATTAGAAACCATTCCCAATTTGTTCAGTTTAGACTATTTTGATAAGTTCAAGTAGAAGCATAACGAGAGGAATCCTTGGACACATACGACACTTGTCTTTGTCGAGATAACGGTGAAGTTATTTTGGCGATCAAGTTTTTGGCACCGTTGCCGGGAAACTCTCTCTCGTTCCTTTGAAAGAAATTAGTCTGTGCCATTCCTTTGGCTTTTTATATCAATGATTTGTTTGATCTAGATGCCTTTAATTCGTCCTTGAGTAATCAACTATTGTAGGAGTTACTAGACGAACAGGATCTAGATATAGACCATGCCAAGGTTTGTGCAGAAGTTACTGCGACTCATTTAGAGTATGCGTTCCGCATAGGAGGATCCAAATTACCAGTGATCATGAGCTATCTCTCACAGCGAGCCAGAAAGAGCGGTTGGTGGAGCTTCTTAGACATCACAAAGAGGCCATTGCGTGGCAGATTTTAGATATTAAAGGCATGGGCCCATCTTCTACACACACAAGATTCGGTTGTTCTACCTCAGCGGAGACATAATCTTAACTTTGAAGAGGTTGCCTGGAAGGAAGTTATGAAGCTGATGGACGCTGGAATCATCTCTCCCATTTCAGACAGCGAATGGGTTAATCGGGTGCAAGTGGTACCGAAGAAAGGAGGCTTTTGGAGTTGGTGCTTCAATGGAGGAAGAGGCTTCTTTCTTCAATGGGGGGGGGGGGTGGAAAAGAATGAGGATGAGGTGGAGAAGAAGGAGAGGAATACATATGGGTGGTGTAGTGGAAGTGGTAGACTGATTATGGTGTGAATCCGGTGGTTATTAGTGGTGGTGAATTATTTCCATCGAGTGTGTGGAGAGGGAGGAGAAGATGAATGAAGAAAATTGAAGGATGAAGAAAATTGAAGGAATAAGAAAAGAAGCAGTACCCATACCTGGACGGGTCCATGGCGTGTTCTTGAGAACACGACGTGTTCCTAAAAGGACATGCTCGTGTTCTTTTTTCCGGATGTTTCGTCTGAAAGCTTCTGTTCATAAGGACACACTCATGTTCCAATAGGACACGACATATTCTCAAAGGAAACGCCATGTTCCTGGCTCTGCCTTTTCCATCAGATAGCTGCTTGTCCAAGAACACGTCCGTGTTCCAAGGGGACACGGCATGTTCCTCCCTTTCTTCAGCCAATTCATATTTTTCTTCCTTGCATCGTCTCCTACAATCATACAAATGAACCGAAACCAAACCGGAACTTCCAAAAATAGTGTTCAACATCCAGATTCTAACAACTTGACCCTTAACTCAATAGGAGACAAAGAGTTTTTTTAAAAAAATAAAGAGAAGAAAAGTTTCAAAACTCGGGTTGCCGCCCGAGAACTGCTCCTTCTTCGTCATGAGCTCAACGCCTGAAATTTATGTTGCAGCTTCCTCAACCTCAGGAAGATTGAGTTTAATTTCTTCAACAACTTCGAGTTATTCTCTAGTGGCATAAAACTTCAGACGATGCCCGTTCACCTTGAAAGGGCTATCATAGGGGCGAGTGATTTCCACAACTCGATGAGGAAAAATTTGTGTGACTGTGAACGGTCTAGACCAGCGGGGTCGTAGCTTCCCCGGGAAGAGATGAAGGTGTTAATTATAGAGAAGCACCTGATTTCCAACTTTGAATTCCTTGACACCTTTCAGCTTTGAATCGTTGATCCGTTTGGTTCGTTCCTTATATGGCTTAGAGCTGTAATAAGCTTGTTCGCGCCATTCTTCTAATTGATGTACCTGCATATTTCTTTCCTCTCCTGCAACACTATGATCCATGTGAAGTGATCTCAAAGCCCACCAAGCACGGTGTTCGTGCTCGATAGGCAAATAACAAGCTTTTCCATACACCAGCATGTAAGGGGAAGTTCCAATAGGAGTTTTGTAAGCAGTCTTATAAGCCCACATGGTGTCATCTAGGCGAATAGACCAATCAGTAAATCAGATAGCGTTCTCTAATATCTATTTAACCTCCATATTCGTCATCTCAACTTGACCACTTGTCTGAGGGTGGTAAGCCGTACCAATATCATGGGCGACTCCATACTTAACACACAACTTATCAAATGGACAACATAAATGAGTTCCTTGGTTACTCATAATAGTCCTAGGAGTACCAAATATAGAAAACAAATTCTTTAAGAACTTTCCAACTACCCTAGCATCGTTAGTGGGAAGAGCTTGAGCCTCTGCCGACTTTCACACATAATCCACAACTACAAGGATATACTTGTTCATATAAGAAGAAAAGGTCCCATGAAATCAATCCCCCATATGTCAAAAATCTCAACAGGCACAATCATAGTTTGAGGCATTTCATCACGTTTAGAGAGCTTACCTGCTCTTTGGACTTGATCACACGCATTGACGAAATCCTTAAAGTCGCGAAATATGATGGGCCAAAAGAACTCAGTAGTGAGAATCTTCTGAGGTGTTCTGATCGCTCCATGATGTCCACCAGTCGGTTCGGAATGACAGTGGGTCAGGACGTCGCGAGCTTGGCTAACTGTAACACATCGGCGAATAACGTTGTCAGAGACGACTCAAAAAAGAAAAGATGTGGATCTTCCCAATAGTATTTCTTGATGTCATACATAAAATTCCTTCGCTCATGTGAGTAAGGTCATTTCTAATCTTCCCACAAACCAAGGTCCTTCAGTTTTGGAGATCATGATGGCGTAGAGGTGTTCTTGTTAGGAAATTTCTCTCGAATTTTGGTAGGAGCCTCTCATCCAGCTGCAGGCCTCTCTAGACGAGATAGGTGATCATCAACAACATTCTCGGAACCCTTCTTATCCCTGTTTTCAATATCAAGTTCCTGAAGTAGAAGTAACCAATGGACCCGTCTCGGTTTTGCATATGATTTTCTCATGAGGTATCGAATAGTTGGACGATCTGTGACGATAATCACATGAGACAAAAAAGATAGGATATGGACTTGTCAAAAGTATACACCACAACCAAAATCTCTTTCTCTATAGTGGTGTAATTCCTATGAGCTTCATTGAGAGTTCTGTTGGCGTAATAAACCAGTCTAAAATGCTTCTCAACTCTCTGTCCCAAGACTGCCTAACTGTGAAATCACTCACATTGCTCAAAAGAATCTCCATACACATAAAAATCATCCATGAATACCTCCATGATCTCACCGATTAGGTCTTTAAAGATGGCCTTCATGCATCTCTGAATTAGTGCAGGCGCATTGCAAAGACCAAAAGGAATCCTGTGATAAACGATTGTACCAAAGGGACATGTGAATGTCGTCTTCTCCTAATTTTCTGGTGCTATAGGAATCTGGAAGTATCCTCAAATCCCATCTAGAAAACAATAATACTCATGTCCTGCCAAGCGCTCAAGCATCTGATCAATAAAAGGAAGAGGGAAGTGATCCTTCCTTGTAGCGTCATTCAACCGTCTATAATCAATACATAGTCACCAACCGTAACAGTACCCTGCGACATTAGGAACTACAGTTATGCCACCCTTCTTAGGTACATAATGCACAGGACTTACACACTGGCTGTGTGAGATGGGGTAAATAATCCCTGCATCCAAAAGTTTCAAGGTCTATTTTCAAACTACCTCCATCAAAGGTGGGTTAAGACGTTTCTGAGGTTGGTGAACTGGTTTCTTATTTATATTGCCTCTTCCAAATCGAAGAAAGAAAAGCCTGAAACAACCCATCGTAAGGAGGGACACGTCATGTTCCTAAAGAACACGGGCGTGTTCTTTCCAACAAAAGGTCGCAGGTTACTCTCCAGAGAAAAGGACACGACCGTGTCCCTGAGGAACACGCCGTGTTCCTAAAGACATGCCGTGTTCTCAAAAGACACACTGTGTTCCTCTTCACCCGAACAGCTTAAATCTTCCATCTTAGTTCCTGCTTGTCCCCAAACGCCTTACATCGCCTGAAATCCATCAAAAACATTCCAAACAACGTAATACGGCCCTGAGGGGCAACAAAACTAAACATGTACTCAAAATCATAAGTTTGAATATATTTCGACACACAAAATATAGTTTATAAGAATAAGTGTGTCAAAAATACATCATATCAAGGCTTCATCATAGTTGAGAATGAGTAGAAGGAGCTCATCTCCATTTGTATAGTTACGGAGTGGAGAGTTTGTATCGATTATAGGAGGCTTAATAATGTCACCTGGAAGGATCATTTTCGACTCCCATTCATGGATCAAATGCTCGAGCGCCTCGCCGACCATGAGTACTTTTGCTTCTTGGACAGGATGTCGGAATACTTCCAAATTTCGATAGCTCCTGAGGACCAAGAGAAGACAACATTCACTTGCCTTTTCGGCACCTTTGCCTACAGGACGATGCAGTTTGGGTTGTGTAACGCTCCCGCTACATCTCAATGATCCATGTTGGCTATCTTTACTGACTTTGTTAAAGATATAATGGAGGCTACATGGATGAATTTTATGTGTACGTCGACTCATTTAATCACTGTTTGAAGAACCTGAAGAGAGTGCTGCAACGATGCGAAGAGAACAACTTAGCCTTAAGTTGGGAAAAATGTCATTTCATGGTCCGTCAGGGGATCATGCTTGGCCATAAAGTTTTCGGTCGAGGGATCAAAGTGGACAAAGCAAAGCTAGAGGCGATTGCTAATCTTCCACTTCCTTAATTAGTCATAGGGGTTTGAAGTTTTCTAGGCCATGAGGGATTTTACCACCGATTCATCAAGGATTTCTCCAACATTGCTACACGTCTGAACCGCCTCCTTGAGAAGGATGGTCCATTCACCTTCACCGCTAAGTGCAAGCGTTCTTTCAAGCTTCTCAAGGAAAAGCTCACAAGTGGAGCAATCCTCACCACTCCGGATTGGTCCTTTCCGTTTGAGCTTATCTGCGATGCCAGTGCCTTCGGTTTGGGAGCTGTATTAGGACAACAAAAGGGTAACTATTTCCACCCTATCTACTATGGCTACAAGTCACTGTATTATGCCCAGAAGAATTACACCACCATAGAGAAGGAGTTGTTAGTTGTGGTTCTTGCAGTTGACAAATTCAGGTCCTACTTGGTACTATCTCACATCGTGGTTTTCAGTGACCATGCGGCTATCAGATATTTGATGAGCAAACTGGATGCAAAGTCACAACTTCTACGGTGGATACTTTTGCTGCATAAACTTGGCCTCGAGATCAATGATAAAAAGGGGTCTGAGAACGTGGTTGCAGATCATCTCTCCCGCTTGATGGAAGAGGAATTACAACAGTTGGATGGGACTCCCATTCAAGAGTGCTTCCCAGATGAGAAGCTTTTTCTAGTCGTCGCCAAGAAGTAGAAGGACCATGGTTTGCTGACATCACCAATTATTTCGCCAGCAGATCCTTCCCTAAGGACGTCACTTCTCAAGGAAAACTGAAGATTTAGTCCGACATGAAAAACTACTACTGGGATGATCCGTACCTATTTTGTAGAGGTGCAGATCAAGTGATTCAACGATGCGTGCCTTATAGCAAGACCTCAACTATCCTCAAGTACTACCATGCCAAGCCAACTAGAGGACATCTTTGTGCTGACCGCAATGCCCGGAAGGTATTTGATTCCGGTTTCTATTGGCCTAATGTTTACAAGGATAGTTTTGATTACGGGAAGTCTTGTGATAGATGTCAAAGATCTGGCAACATCTCTCATCCGGATGAAATGCCGCATAACGTTTATGAGATCTTTGGTGTCTGGGATAGATTTCATGAGACCATTTCCTCAGTTTAATGGACGCAAATATATCCTCATAACAGGTGATTATGTATCCAAGTGGGCAGAGGCCGTAGCTCTCTACACTAATGTTTCTAGAATTGTTGGGAAATTCTTAATCAAACTGTTCTCTCGATTTGGAACATATCATGCAATCATTAGTGATAAGGGTACCCATTTTTAGGGCCAATTTGATTGGGTATGCCACTGCTTCACTGTCTCACACCAGTTTTCTACCCCCTATCACTCGCAGACCAGTGGGAAGGCTGAGGTGACAAACTGAGAACTGAAAACAATTTTAAAAAATTCCGTCAACCAAACGAATAAAGATTGGCCGAGTATGCTCGATGATGTCCTCTGGGCTTATCGCATCGCATATAAGACGCCTATCAGGACCACTCCCTATAGACTCGTTTATGGAAAGTATTTCCATCTACCAGCCGGAGTTGAGCATCGAGCTTACTGGGTTTTAAAGTTTCTCAATATGGATGCTAGTGTCGTAGGTGCAAAGCAAAACTTTCAGATACATGAGCAAGAGGAGCTCCGACACCATGCCTGTGAGAGCTCAAGATATAGAAGGAGCAGACCAAGAAGTACAACGACTCCGACTCGAAGTCCATCATTGGTTTTATGTACGAGGTTGATTGTTTCCCACTTTGAATTGTTTGTGGGAGGACATCTAGCTAAAGATGATAAAAAAGCGATATTGGGAGGCACCCCTTGTATATCCGTAGTTAGTTAAAAGAACAAGGATTGTGATCTTTGTGATCAAATTTTCTCCTCTCTTATGTGACCTCTTTGGGGGTAATGATGTGGTTTGCTTGGAAGAATTAGGGTGCTAGTTCACTCACTTGATTTCTTTAACTGAACCCTTGTCCATCAACATTCGAGATTCCCTCTTAAACTTGAATTGTGGATGATGTGGACGCATGTTTAGCGTAGTATTTCTACTTAAGGGTGAATAGGATGCATGATAGATCATTTTGGGACCGCCTCCCATTTTTCTCGAAATGATTTTCGAAGAGATATATGCACTAGGTTACTCCGTATTGAGGCTTACCGACTTTGTGAATAATTGAGTCCCCTGTCGAGTTTGCTCTAATGTTTTAAATTCATATATGACTACATGATCCGATTAAGGTGCAAAAGAGGCTAATGTGCCTAAATTATCATGGGGGTTTGGTTGCGATTCAACGCATATGGTGACCTTGAGTCTGCCGCCTGTAAGCTTGTCCCTTCAGGCTTCTCTTCTCACCTCTTCCTAGTTGTGGTTCCGGATTTGTCAAGTAAACTCAATCTTTGTGGATGAGAGCCTTATCCCAATCAGGGTCGCACTTACCCCACTTGGAAATATACCTTCCAAAAACTATATAAATATTTGAAAGATGGGTTTGTAAGTATTCAGTAATTCAATTATCCCAAAATGTTTAGCATAACATGTATAGGAAATGGTAAAATAAGAGGGGAATGCTCTATATTGGATACACTGTTGAAGTAAGAACTCCCTCCCTTAGGACAGGAAAAATACCCGACCAGGACCATCTGTTTTGAGAATAAGTGATAGGGGGAATGTCTTTTCTCGATAGGTGTTGAGTGTTATTAACTATATGCATAAGTTTGTTCTTTATTTGGATTAGAATACTCGGTAAATGTAACTATGTGATTTGGTGATCTAAAGTGTGTTCTTGGCATGATGAAGTAGGGTTGATGTGCTAGCATGTTGTTTCCTTTTCACCATGTTTAGAGTGTTTTCGAGTGCGAATAGTAAAGTTGGTTGAGGACAAGCAATGTTCAATTGTGAGGGGATCTGATATTGCTAGAATTTGCAGTGATTATCTATCCTTATTTGCATGCTTTTTAACTGAATATTAGCTCGTTTGTACTTCAATTCCATATGGTTTTACGTCTTAGCATTGTATGCCTAGACCCGCTCACTTGGACCATTTTGGTCCATTTGATGTGTTGCTTTGTAGTATTTGTTATCCACGGGAACATTAGAGACATGTGGTATGGCTATGAGGCTATAGACGTGGAATATCGCACGGTTGGAGCTCAAACAGAAGGACGGTGCAAGAGTTGGAGCTCGAACGAGGGACGTTACTATCGCTCGTATCCTCTTTCTCCACCTTTCAATTGGCCTACTTTCATCTACACCTGCGAATCCATCTCTCAACAATGATGACAACAATAATAACTATGATAAGCGGATGGCTAGCTCTCCCTCGCGTTAGGGTTTCTACAAAAATACCAAGATGCGATTTCCAAAATGTCAAGCGGTGAGTTCCGCTCCAAGTGATGGAGAAATCACCAAAGAAGGGCGGCATGGTGTTGCCCCCTAACCGAATAGAATGATCAAGGACGCTGCAAAAGATCGATTGGCCATCTACAGTAACTCTCACTCCTGTCTAACCGAATGTTTTTTTTTCTTTTTTCCAGATTTAATTTCTTTCTATTTGGGGGTTTGAATTGTTAGCTTCTTTAATCTTCTAGTTTTCTTTTTTGTTTCTCTTTTATTTTGATTAGGTTGAGGATTGTCGGTTAGTCATTAAGGCTGTTGGCTTTTGAATGATTTTGAGGTGTGCTAAGATGTGAAGTTCATTTAACCTATGTAGTTAACTACTTCTCCCGTTACAACCCCTATGAGGGTTGTACCTCCCAAGTTACCAATCATGTGTTGTACAAAAGGATACTCTTATAAATAAGATCAATCATCATGTATGTAATTTTTGTCATAAAAACATTTAGCTTACTTTTATGAAGCATAGAATTTTTAAATTAGTAATATTGGTTGTTTTTATATACTTAAAAATACTGGTTATATGCATAGTTGGTTTTTGCGGCTAATAAGGTTGTTAAAGATTATTGTAATTGTTGGTGTAATTTTTTTTTCTTTATAGAGCTTCTCTAACTTTTGTTTTTTCACTTCTCTTCTCTTTTGCTTTTCGTACCATACTCGGCTGCAATAGTCAATCTTTTTGGATGAGGATAATTGGCGACATTGAAATTGTTAAGAGAGGTTGAAAGATCGGTGCTTTTGTTCTTTTAGGAAGGTGTTTCTTCATTTTGTTTGGTTGTTCACGTTGTTGACGGACGTGTTCGAGTGTAAATTGATCATTTATTTAATTAAATGCATACTTTTAAAAGAAAAGACAAGGAGGGTTGCCTAGACAATGGAGATAAAGCTAACCGAAATGAATAAACACTATGAAAATATTCAATTTCTATCAAGTGTTTTATACTAAATCGTTTATCCCTCAAGAAAACTACTTCTTTTAGCCTTTCTACTCATTATCTACTTATTTATTAGAAAAAAATTCTTTTTTCATTTTATTCTTCTTTTTTTTCGTCTCTGAGACTGGATTTTTTTATCTATCGCCTTCCTTTTTTAGAGTCGTTTTTAAGTAAAAAAAACTACGATTCCATGTTCATAGCAAATTGAGGAGGTCTATTTGCTGAAGCAAAGATCCATCTCAACCATCCATCTTGAAGTTTAAATCTAACACATGAGAATACCAACTTAAATCAGCGATAATCCTTGATACTAATTGCTTGAGAATTTTTTAGAATAAGGGTTAATAAGGTAGAGTTTACCTGCTTGGCATCTTTCCAGTCGTGAAAAAGGAGAGAATTGCGTCAGTTATGTCAGTCCCAATCACGCTCCAAAAGTGCTTATAAAAATCAAATGAGATACCGGCTGGCCCTAGACTCTTACTTCCTGGAATAGAGAACATAACATCTTTGACTTCAGCTTTAGAAAGATTACCCCTGAGAGCAGAGCATTGTTCATCATTAAGCTTTGAAGAGAGGCAGTGCTCCCAATCTCTAACTGATCTCCTCTCAATATCCACATTAACAGTACCAAGTAAACTCTTATAGTAGTTCACAACAACATTAACAATATCTTGAATATTAGTGAAAAAATCCCCTTTAGAGGTTTCAATCCGCGAAATGTGCTTTCACTTCTGTTTGATTTTCACTGCCCTATGGAAAAGAAGCTGTGTTACTATCATCGAGTTTACGCCAATCTCTTTTGCCTTTTGGTTATAATCAGACTCCTCAGCTTGCTTCATAGTGTGCCAAGCAGTTTGCTTTTCATGCGCAAACTGGACATTTGTAGGGGAAGGATTAGCAAGCAACCTCCATTTGCGCACTCTTCACATCTTCTTTTAAATTCTTAACACGACCTGAAATGTGAGAAAAATGGTCGTCATTAAGCTTCTTCAATGCTCCCTTAACAGCCTTCAACTTTGGATACACCGCTCCAAAGTTTACAGAACCTTTGCAAGACACAGAGGACCAAGCAGCATTTACCGTTTCATCATAATCCCCCAAGCTGTCCAACAACTAAAAAATTTGAAAGGATTAGGCAAGGTGTCTTGCTTTTCCTCAGTGACAATCAATACACCACAATGATCTGAGACCCCAAGAGAAAAAAGCTCAATTATATTATGAGGGATACAGTTTAACCAGTGAGCATTGACAAAGCATCGATCTAATCAACGAGCTATCGGAGCCTCAACCTGATTATTTTCCATGTAAACTCGGGTTCTGAAATAGGATGATCAATAATCAAAGCACCATTCACTTATTCTCTAAATTTTTCCATACTACATGTTATGCCAACCTTACTTGAAGCTCAGTAGTGTGCACAGTCTCTTGATACATCTTGAGACGACTATTTTTATCATTAGCAGCATAGACAAACATAAGATAGATCTTAGGATTATCTCCAACTTTAGCCAGAATATACTGCTCGTCATAGTCGATTATTTTCACCTTAACAGTAGATCTCTAGAGCAACCAGACTTTGCCCAACTATTCTTATCATAATTTGCAAAAGAGCTCCAAGACGGAAATTTCTTTACTAGGATATCCTGTAACTTTCCTTGATTTACTCGAGTTTCTAGTATAACTACTATATATATACTATAAGTATATAAACAAGAGACTAAGAAACTATTATTCTTATGGCAATTATACCCCCACATATTCCAAGATAGAACCTTCATCAACCCTTACGTCGGTGATGGCTATAAACAAAAAGGAGGGCAATCTTACCAGAAAGCATCTCTGCAGAACTCCTAGACAAACTGCTAAAAATTGACATGAAAATGGTTTTTGGCAATGTTATGTGATATCCTGCATGATGAGATTTTGGTGAAACGAAGGAGTTTATCTAAGTGTTTCTATTATTCTAGTGATTCAGTACCGCGTGAATTCAGTTTGGTATCATGCAAGTGCCAGATTAAAAATCAACAGCGAAGACCACTCAAATACTGTAGACTATCCTATACTACAAATGGATTTTAGGCCTCGTGTGTCTACTAGATCGTATATCGCTAACATGCATGCCTATTATTCCTTAAGTTGGAGAATCCGTGCTACTAAGAACTAATCAAAGCAGCTTTAAAGAACGAATCAATAGACTTTAATTACTCGCCTAAGTTCCTATCAAGTCCAGGTTCATAAAGTAAAGCAAGCAATTTAAGTTAACCAATCATCAGAAAATTCACTATGCATTCCAAGAAATTCATTCAAAGATTCTTCCACAAGGTTTGAGTTTAGGACTCAACATGCAAACCTAACGACAGAAAATGACTACCTAATAGGTTTCTTATACACATCCCACCCCACACTTAGTTTGGATAGTGTCCTCAATGAACGAAACGGAAAACTGTTATAGGAATACCTGGAACCTAGGAGAGACCAGAGAGGCATGAGATCATAATCTATAAGAAGCTTAAGCTCGATGGTGACACTAACTCTTGAAAAGACACATACACATACAAAACAAAATTAAAAATAAAAAGGAACTAGGAAAAGTGTCCAAACTCCATACAAAATAAAATGGGATATAGGATCCCAAAATTAAAAAGTCCTAAGTAGAACCATGGTACCGGAATCACTACGTGGGCGAAGGCTGGGACTGGAAGGTGGGAGCGGTATATGACTACCAGTGAGGTTATGATGGATGCTCTGAAGGTAGCTCATCTGCTCTTGGTGGTGTAGCTCCTCCCTACGCTGATGATCGAGTTACTATTGATGCATCTCCTCTAAGTTACATTTCATTGAAGCAAAAGAGTGGTACATATAGTGATTTCTAGTGATAAATCACGTAATTGAGGCAAATAGGGCAAATAAACATACTCAACATCTCTAAGGCATGCAATATTAAGTTATTAGCATTTAAAAACACTGTATCAAGGCATAGAAACAATTCAAGGTATTCACGAGTCTATGAAAGCCACAACCGGAACATACACTTAAATTTTAGAACAAAATTCAACATTTTGATGACCAAATCATGCAATTTCAAGGGGTAACATATATCACTAGTTTCCTATCATACCCAAATTCAGTCTAGTAACATTAATTTCATAAACCCTTAATTTTAAAAATTAGGGTTCATCCACCTAGCAAGTAATTTAGTGATTTTGAAGAATGAAAATGAAAGAGAAGTGTTCAAGGGTGTTTGTTTTCCCTAGTGTTTTCCATAGAAATCAAATCCACATTTTGTTGCAAACGAGGCAAAAATTTGACCTAACTCACTCAAAACTCAATGAAATTTGTTTTTATTTGCCATTGATGGGCGAAAATTCGTTTTTCCAAAAAACTTCACGCCACACAACCAAAACAAGCGACACAAGAAGTCTATTAACATGACCAAGATTCAGGTTTAACCTTGTGAGACTCGATCGAACACTTATACATGCAAACTAACTCAAAAACAAAACTAACTCCAGCTATGGGCTGCCACCCATGAAGCGCTCTTTCTTTTAAGCTAGCCGATACCTGGCATTTTACTTTGCAATCTCAAGCTATTTAACCTTGACTCCATTGGCGGGCTACCTATAAGGTACCGTTTGAGACGACGACCGTTGACATTGCATGTCCCTCGCTTTGGATGACTGCTTTCCACGGCCCCGTATGGAAAATATTTAGTACCTATTTATGGACCTGGCCATCTGGTTTATAATTTTCGCATGAAGAGCTGGAGGTGGGAGTTGTATAAAAGCACCGTTTGGCCCTTGTGAAACAGTTGCATCCCTTTAATTCTCGTATCATGAAGGCAGTTAATTTTCTCTTTGTATGCATGGAACCTATACTCCTATCTTTTTCAGGCTGTTATACTAGCATCCATATTTAGTAGCTTCATGGCCCATTACACCTTATGCTCAAGCTCGACAGGTAAATGACAAGCCTTGCCATAAACCAGTTGATACATCAAAGTTTTGATAGGAGTGTTGTAACAAGTTCAATAGGCCCAAAGGGTCTCTTCGAACTTGATGGCCATGCTTTGAGACATTGATCGATCATTTTTCAAGAACCCGCTTGAGCTTGCGATTCAGCACTTCGACTTGACCACTTGCATGTGGGTGGTAAGTAGAGGTTAAACGACGAGTTATGCAAAACTATTGGCAAACTCGATCGAAACCACACTGAAAGTGAGTATCGCTATCGCTTATGATCGAGCGATGGGCCTTGAAATGCATGAAAAGGTGATGGATGAACTTTACCACCGCCTTAACATCATTAGTGGGTAGTGCTTGCGCTTTCGCCCACTTTGACCCGTAATCCACATCAGCAATAATGAACTTATTTCACTAGGACAATGGAAAAGTACCTTGCGGCGGTGCGGTATCCACTGTGATGTCTGTCGGCAAGTCGACTATGGAACTGTCCCAGGATGGTCTCTAGTTCTTTGATTGAAATACATTGGTGAATGATTCTGTCATCTCTTACTAGAAAGAGGTGTGGATCGTCCTTGAGGAAGTGCTTCGCTTCATCAAACATTGTCTTCTTCCGTTAATGGTTGAGAGAGTCATCCACGATGTCAGTAGCTAGATAGTTGGCAATTGGAGCAAACCATGGGAACTTCCCTTCTAGATACTTTGATATTTGATTTGGTTGTTCCAACAAAAGCAATTGTTCATCAGGGAAAAATTCATTGATCCCGGGTTGAAAGGACTTACTTGAGGGGGGTCGTTCTAGACGAGATAAATGATCCGCTACTACATTTTCTCCTCCTACTTTTATTATGGCGATGTCAAATTCATGGAGTAGAGTGATCTATTAATAGAATAGTATGACATAAGACTAAGTAGGAGCAAAATTTATCAAATGCAAAAAAAAAATTCCAATAGCTCCTTCTCAATGGTTGTGTAATTTAACTGTACATCATTTAAGGTCTTGCCTGCAAAATCGATTAGATGGAACCTCTTCTCCCTTCACTGTGCAATCAAGGATCCTACTGTAAAGTCACTTATATAATATATCAACTCAAATGGTTCCTTCCCATTTGGCTCTACCAAGATAGGTGCACTTGTTACAATCTTCTTCAGAACGTTGAGAACCAGCAAGCAGTTCACTTTGAAAACAAAAGGAACATCTTTCTTTAACAATCTAGTAATGGCAATGTTATTTAGAGAAATCCTTAATGAAGCAACCATAATAGCCTACATTTCCTAAGAAGCTACAAACATATTTAACATTAGTAGGATGGGGGAGTTAGAAGATGGTTTTGAGCTTAGTACGATCCACCTCAATACCTTGTTTGGAGACCTTATGGCTTAGGATGATTCCCTTCCCTACTATGAGGTGGCACTTCTCCCAACTCAAAGACAAATGAGTTTATTCAAATCTTGCTAACCCTTTCTCCATGTTTGCTACGCATTTGGAGAAGATTCAGCATAGGCTATGTCAAATGCCGATTCGAGTTTTAGGTTTGAACCAGCTAAGTTTTGGTCTGATGGGTGGATGATCATGGGCGTGACCAATAGACTATCATGGGTGTGGTTGCCAGACAGAACACGACTCTAGACAGCAGACAGCCACGAGCATGACCATCAAGAGATAACGATTGTGACCAATAGTAGGTCACATGCGTGTTGATCAGGCGTGATGACAGGCATTGTGGTAAGTTTGTCACGGACATGGTGGACATATTATATAAGTCAGAACCGTGACCCAAACTCAGAAACACTGAAACCAAAATCCTAAAAATATCTCTATGAATGGCAATCTCTTTCAGACAAGGAGAAGGTTATGCTTGATTGATTTCAGACCAATGATAAAATATTAGAGAGGCTAGGAGATGCAGGAAAAGGTAATAAATCCTCTTCTTCCTCTTTCAATCCTATAAATTGAAACCCATGTAGGAAAACCAGATAGTCGGGATTTTTGGAAATTCAATCCTTGATTGGTCTCTTGAGGTGTATCATAATAAGAGGCTTGAACTTTGGGAAAGAAGCCATGAATCAGACTCTACAGGAAGCTATGATAGGTGGGGGTTAGGATTACTTTTCTGATTTAAGTGTAGAACTATGATTAGGTTGTCAAGAATCCAATGATCTAATTCTTAGGACTGTAGAGTAGTGTGTGATCTACTATACATTTGTTGTGTGTCGGAGCAGGTCTCCCAGTACTGTATAATAGTGTGTGATATACTTTATAGGTGTTGTGATTTAGAGCAGGGCTATCAGGCTGTACACTAGCATGTGATCTACTATACAGACAATTATTATAATTCGAGCTTGAGCTTTTGGCAATTGGAATGTGGCCTGTGATTCACAGTTCATGTTTGGACAGGATCAGGCTTAGCTAGATTAGCTCCAGCTATGCGTTGCTTACCCACCCATGGATTGTGCAATCCCCAGGTTATAATTAGGCCCACACAGGACATGTTGAGTATGCCTACAGATGGTTCTCACACGGTATTTCATAGTGGTTTCATGGTCTCATCTACCATGAGGCCATCCACACACAGCTAGGGGTATATGCCTATAAGGACCACATGGTCACATTACTAGATGTAGTGATTAGATAGACATCTTGTTATAATCTCAGTATAGTCTCAATTCTACGTGAGTCTAGTTTAGCCACTCAGTGCTTATCACTGACCCATTTTGATATTATCTTCACTATTGTATCTGTTCTTTCAGTTACATGTACTGGACTAGATGGTGGGGAGAGACCTGGTCAGAGTTTTGATATTAGATGATATCATTTTGATGTATTTTCAGAAACTAGAGTTGTGTCTCCTTTTTTTCTTATTGTGTTTTAGGATTCGAGATCCTAGTTGTTTAGTTAATTTATGTATTTTCAATTTAGTGTTTAAGCTTGTTTTCACGCTTTTATTAGTAGTTTAGAGTTGAGTACGGTGCATGTTGGAACCCGAGTAGGACTCCTCAATTGAACCAATGGTTTGACGCGAACTATGTGGGAGAAGGTAAGTCCACAACTATAACGGTACTAGATTTCCATGGGGAAGTATATGGGTGTCTAGGAATGGTCACGCCATGGGAGTCAGTTTGCAAAAGATTTTAGGAAAAGAGTTTTCAGAAAACAGTTGTTTTGAAAAGGGAATGTTTTTGTAGTTTTCTCAGATATGAACGACCACTATCCCACCAACTCTAGGAAGACAAAGGAAAGGAATTGAGGAAAGAAGGGGCAGAGTACTTTGCATCCTTTATTGAGAGGCTTACTGTTGAAATTTTAAGAGTTCAAGTAAGACGAGGGGTAGTGATAAGGGAAACAGTGGATGGACTATGGGAGTTTAATCTAGTGGATCCTTTTGATAGAGCCATTAGTAGGGAAATGTTTTGAACCCATAGTGGAAAACAATCTAGAGTTTGGATGACGTTTTCGCTCATTGGGTGTGATTACATCACGGATGCAAGAACCCTTTGATGTTTAGTGGAGGACCATCTTCGAAGGTTAGGATTTGAAGCATCAGACGGCCGAAGGTCAGGAAAATAGTAGATATAGGTCTTTCTTGGTCTCAGAAAGAGTCATTATGTTGAAGATAGAGGGAGCTCTAGGAATTTTGAAAGAATAGGCAGTCACGGGTGTCAAAAAAAGCCAGCCATGGACGTGATGACAGTGTGATCACAGTCGTGGTGTGCAGCCCGCCATGGGTGTTTTAACCTAACAGTCACATCCATGACAAAGGGTTAGTCATGGGCGTTATTATCATGTACATAAAGGACATGGCTGAAAGTTGGTCACGGCAGTTACTGGTGGTTGGTCACGGGCATGATGTGCAGTGGGCCACGAGCGTAGTCGACATGAAACGGAAGAAGTTCCAGCTGGTAGAATCAGTAACAATAGGGGAGGAACTTCAGTGGAAGAACCCATACGTTATAGTGGAAAAAAGTCAAGCAAGGTCGTAAGCAAGATGCAGAAATAAAACAAGTTCCGAACATAATCCATACATGCTACGGTCTTAAAAGAAGAAAAGGAAAAACAAAAATAGAAAACAAGAAAATCAGCATATCACCCCAGGGAAACCGAGCTCACTCATCTTCACCCACCTCCTCCTCCTTTTGATCATCTAAATCCTAGTGGAGCCGAGTAAAGAAGGGAGGCGCAGGCCAGTCCGGCTACTGGAGAATCAAACCTACCTGCATCCAGTCGTGCCTGTAGTCCACGAAATTGAGGCGGTGATTCAGCTATGTCGACAGTTGATCCACTAGAGCGTCCCCCTCCTCAGGCTGGGCTGCAGACGGAAGAGTGGCATCCATCAGAAGCATCAAGACCTCGAGGTGAACCCTCCGCATGATCTACATGTTTAGCAAGGTGGCTTTGCCGATGCGGATAGAAGGGTGGTTGCGGACCTAAGAGAAGTGGTGGAGAAGGCTAAAGTGGGCCGCAATTCTGGTAATGTAGGCGCTACAGGGAAGAACCTTCGGAGAAGGGTTGATGTAGAAGGCATTGAGGGTGAGGGCCAGGAGGTTATCGAGGTGGATCACCTTCCCCACTACGTAAGCGTACAACAAAGCCAACTCCTTGAGAATGACAGCTCTGTAGTTCTCTGTCCGATCAGTGATGGTATTAGCCATCATGTAGTTGAGGAAGCGGTGGAGCTTGTCCTGTTACTCGACGGCCTTGGTCAGGCCTATACACCAAAACCAAAATCACGAGGTAGAAATTTCAAATCCTAACAAGTAAAGGAGAAAATATAAGGGTTAAGAAAACTTACCGGTAGTGAAGGGAATGTTCCTCCTTACCAGCTGGAGCGAGGACTTAGGAGTAGAGTTGATACAGGTCGTCAGGCCTCGGAACCAATCTTTGGCCCTGCCCTTCTTGGTGTAGAATTCGCAGACCATGGCTAAGTCGTCAAGTGAGAGGGAGTGGAAGTTCCCGGTGATTGTGAACATGAGCACTGGCCTGGTCCGCCCAAGCGTAAGGTCCACGTAGAATGTCATGAAGAACTCATGCGTCAGAACCTCGTAGACGGCCTTGTCCACCTAGAAGACGGGCTCGTCCACCTCAAAGACACGCTCAACATGTCTGATGCGGAGAAGCTCCATTACACGTCCCTCCCAATTAGAAAAGGGAGTGTCCCTGATCCCCTCCTAGTCGGTCAGTCCGAAAACTTGCTGAACGGGTTTGTGCCAGAGCTGCTCCATGCAGGAGCAATGAACCTTATCCATGAAGCTAAGGTAACGGGCGGGAGCTTGGGCGATGCCCTGGATAAGACTGACCTCCTAAGTGGCGAGATCAGCAGCGACAACATGGTCCTCCCTTGCTCGACCATGCATGCGGTTGAGCCTCGGTTGCACCAAGTGCTGAGAGGATGATCCTTCACCAGACATCTGCACAGAGAAGAAAGAATCAGTGAATGTTTGAGGGCGACAACGGGCCTGGTGTACATATGACCAGGGGCATGGGTGACATGTGACCACAAGCGTGGTTTACATACCACCACGGGCGTGGGGCAACCCATTATCACGAGCGTGATAGCTTGACCACCATGACCATGATGAGAAGGACAGCCACATGTGTGGTGTACTGACAGCCACAGGGTGACTGATGTAAGAAAATGCAGTTACCACACAATCCTAAGGCTATTACAATGACTAGTTCTTCTTCTCCTATAGATTCCTCCACTCCACCTTCCTCTCCTCTTTCTCCTACTCTCCAACGTTCATTCAACAGTAAGTCTCCATCCTTCGCCTAGTTCTTACATTCCTAAACTTAGAAAATGGAAACAAGGAATGAAGGATAGAATTTACCCAAAGAATTAGAGGTTGACAAGAAATTGGTTGACAGCGGCCGTTAGAAAAATGAAGGACAATTGAAGAGGTTGGAAAATAAAATTAATTAGGGTACGGTCAGTTCACTAGGAGGATCGCCATCCCAATTTAGATTTGCTTATAAAAGTTGACCACGGGCGTGGCCAACATTCTGTCATGGGCGTGGTTGACTGTGTCACCATGGGTGTGGTGACCAGACCACCACGGGTGTGGTGAGTAGGACCGCCGATCTGGGCCCGTAAAATGGGCTAAAATAGTGGCCTAAGATCAACCCAATATGTCTTATAAGGAATTGATCAGTCGGGCTTGGTCTGGAGATATAAGGAGCGTGAACCGGGTCTAGTAGAACCATACTAACGTCCTATTTTTTGTAATATTGTCAATGCATTGGGTGTAAGGACTCGGCTGAAGGTACCACTTATAGTGGGTAACATCACCACCGCAACAGGTAGCTTAATTAGAGACCTTGAACTGTAGAAGCATCAGGGGCATCTCTCTTGAGAGATGAAGACACCTAAAGCAGACAATATCTTATCAAAATGGCCAGGCTGTTACACTATAGGGGCTTCATCCTTCAGAGATAAAAAAGGGGTAGGTGGATGAATGAACCACAACCAGTTAAGAAGATACCCTCTTAGAGTCGAGAGATCAGGGCATAGCTGAGTATGAGATAGAGTTGGAAAGAATAGTATCCAAGCAAGAAATAGGGGATGATAACTTACAAGCCAAGGATTAGTTTCCCTTTGAAGTAGTACACCGGCAAAGACTGTTGCGTCGATAGGCTGGGGGAATGGCTTTTAGTTAATAAAGCACGTGGGCAGGGATGTAGTGGCTAAATAAAGCACACAATCAGACATACATATAAGGTGTCATTCTTATTGGAGACCCGACCTTCTGCAGGATGCTAGGGTGTGCACATAGTTGATTCTGGGATGACTTAGAGATCGGTTAGATCTAGAACAACGGAGGTGAGGCTTCGACCTTAGCTGTTTAGTAGTTATGGGGAGGCTGATAGGTAGTGGCGCTTGACAGGAAGTAAGTTTGACGAGTCGACTCCATAATGAGCATAGTCGACGTTGGTCTTAGGTAAAATGGATAGGCTCATGTTGGAAAAGCATGTCCAATTTAGCCTTGGAATCTTAGCTCGGTAGGGAGCGGTTTCCCAAGGGGTGGACCCGAAGAAGTTTTGTTGAACCAAGGCATTAGCTCGGAGTTCCGCTCAAGCAAGATGAGCTATGGTTTAGGGTTGAACCAAATAAGCTGGGTGAGCTATGGTTTATGGTTGAACCAACTAAGTTTTGGTCTGATGGGTGGATGAGCACGGTCATGACCAACAGATTGTCACGGGCGTGGTTGCCAAATAAACCGTGACCGTGGACAACAAACAGCCATGGGCGTGACCATCAGGAAATCATGATCGTGACCAATAATAGGTCACGTGTGGTGTGATTAGACAGTCACAAGCGTTGTGGTAAGTGTGTCACAAGTGTGGTGGACTTATTATATAAGTCAGAACCATGACCTGCAAACTTAGAAACACCGAAACCAAAATCCTAGAAATATCTCTACGAACAGATATCTCTTTTGTAGAAGGAGAAGGCAAAGCTTGATCGATTCCAGACCAAGGGTAAAAGATTAGAGAGGCTAGGAGATGCAGTAAAAGGTAACCCTCTTCTTCCTCACTCAATCCTATAAATTGAAATGCACATAGGAAAACCTAACAGTGTAGAGTTTTACAAATTCAATCCTCAATTGGTCTCTTTAGGTCTATCAGAATTAGGGGCTTCAGCTTCAGGAAGGAAGCCACAAATCACTCTCTTAGGAAGCTATTAGAGATGGACGTTAGGATTACTTTTCTGTTTTAAGCGTAGAACTATAATTAGGTTTCCAGGAATCCAATGATCGGATTCTCAAGACTGTACATTAGCGTGTGATCTATTGTATATGTGTTGTGTTTCAGAGCATGGCTCCTAGGACTATGCAATAGGGTCTGATCTACTATAGAGGTGTTGTTATTTAGAGTAGGGCTCTCATGTTGTATAGTAGCATGTGATCTAGTGTAAACATAGTTATTATAATGTGGCATGTGATTCACAGTTCATGTTAGGATAGGATCATAGCTCCCGATATGCGTTGGTCACCACCCATGGATTGTGTAATCCCCTAGTTATAATCAGGCTTAGACAAGACGTGTTGAGTATGCCTACGGATGCTGCTCACCTGGTATTTCACGGTGTTTTCATGGTGTGATCCACCATAAGGCTGTCCACTCGCAGATAAGGGGTCGATGATGTTAGGTATATGCCTACAGGGACCATAGGGTCTCATTACTAGATGCAGTTATTAGATAGACACTTTGTTCTAATCTCATTATAGTCTGAGATGATGGTGGGGAGAAGTTGGTCGGAGTTTTGATATCAGATAAGGCTTTCGCTATCCCTCTGATGATGTATTTAAGTTTTTTTCACGCTTTTATTAGTAGTATAAAGGCTTTCGCTATCCCTCTTATGTATCTTTGAGATGGAGTCTTTAACATCTTTAGTTTCGAGGGTGGATAGACTGTAGCTTGTAGTTGTTGGCTCCAGTGTGATGTGGTGCGACACTTGAGGTGGAGCTAGTAGCACTTAGCTTGGTGAAGTCTCCAAGATTTTTGTTCTCCATTTCAGACGGTGTGGGAGAAAGAGTTGATGTGTAGATCTTATATGAGTTTGAATCCGCTGTACTTGTTGAGAGTCTTGTGCGTGAAGAACCTGCTTTGTTTCCTAGAAGGTGGAGAGGAGATTCAGCAAAATCTCCTTCTTCTTCCAAGTCAGATGCTTGTAATGACTTAGATTGTGTCACTAATCGTGACATACAATGAAAGCACACACACAAAAAGAAAAACAATAGAAACCATGAAACGTAACTGTTAAAAAAATTAAACCAAAAGTGAATGACTAATACTAAACACAGTCGTTTCAAACACACAATGAGTCCTCGACAACGGCGTCCAATTTTGACACACTTGTAGTACGCGCTAAAAATAACCTAATTATGGAAATAACTTGGATTGAATTCCATGGGGTTTCAAAGATGGGTTTACTCAAAGTGGTTAAAAGTACTAATCGATTTATAAATTTTTATGGTTTAGGTGACACAATTTGCAAACTATCAATAAAAAATTCAAAAGAAACAAGAGAAATGGTTACAAGACTGCACGAATAGGGGTTTTAACCAATTTAAGATGAAACTGCTCAGAATTTGAACCCGTAGGCTATCTAGACAATCAAATAATATTCCACTTGTTCATTTATGCAAAACATGATAAACACCATTCCTCGTTCCAATTATTCTCTAATCAAGTTATTCCTTTTCAGATTGCTAACTTATTAACAATCCTAGTACCCCAGCCCGCTCTATCGAGACGAGATCTGAAACCTATGCGACGATTTATCAATCTAGAATTGCATTTGTAAATTCCGATCCTTTGATTCGTCCTAGCTCATCCATGCATGTTGTATCGTTACTGAATAATGTATCGAAGTCATTAAGTACGTGAAATCTATTGAAAGCACTCCAAAACTACATCAAGTGCACCCCAAACGGATCTGAGACACTAAAACGAGATAGAAGCTTAAAGTGCATGAAACACCCTAAACTTCTAATTAAAACTATATAAAAATGCATGAAGTATCTCTTAAAAGTTGGTGATGAACATGGTAAATGAAACGTCATCAGATAACATAAAAAAAGACGAAGAAAACCGGAAAAGGAAACATCTTACAACCAAAAAATTTAATTCTCAAGCAGTAATCCAAATTAACTTTATGTCGATCCAACTTCAATCTCGTGTTTCATTGCTCAAGCTTGGTGAAGGACCTCCAAAAAGCTTGCTCTTCTCTCCCCCAGGTTGTTCTATGTTGTTTTAAAGTGTCCAATTCAGTGATTTTCCAAGTCCATGACGTTTAAATGTGACCCACAAAATTGGAAGCCCACAAGCAAAGAAGTTTGCCCTCTCTCACAAAAGTTTGCGAACTTATAGAAAGGGAGGGGGGACGGACTTCAACCACAAGCCTCCAGGAACGTCCAGTTTCACTTGAATGCAGGTTTAGCTCCTATGTACTCGTGGTCAGTCGGGCAATCTTCCCACGCTGCCTTAACCTTTGTACTACAATAGAAACTCAAAATGATGTAAAACAAACCTCAAATGGGTCGACGAGAACACAACAGACCTATAGCAAAAAGCAGTGGAACTACCTAAATTAGTGCACTAAGAGGTCGTTTGTGCGGGTGAATTCGTAGGAAGAGAATTCAAATAGCTAAAGAATTCAAATACCTAGAGAATTCAGGTCATGTTATTTCAAGAAATAGAATGTTTGGTTGTGTCATTTTAGGTGATTGTTGGGACTAGAGAATTCAAAAATGAAATGAAATGGAATGAATTCTCCCAAAATCCCCTAACTAACCTAGTGATTTCAATATGAGCTCAAAATCTCTTGGGTCCCACATCAAGAATTCAAATTTCTAACATTTTCCCATAATTAATTGTGATTCAAACAATTTATTTGACAAAATCTCTAATTTAGAGATTTTAGAGACCAAATCACCCAAAATCACTCAAAACAATCACTTGCACAAACAACCCCAAGTGGCATAAGAATGCATAGGAATGGCGCTTGAAATAGGGTAATGGACATGGGCAATCTAGCTAGCGTCATCAATATATCCAGCTAGTTACATCTATTTATATATAATGATTGTAGTGTAGTTAAAATTGTAACTTTAGTCTTAAAATCTTGGGGCTTTATGACTTTACCTATAGAAACTGATCCTCATGTCACTCTACAAACTCGGCAAATCAAAAATTGGGGTGAAATTGCGATTGAAATCTTTAAAATCTGGAAATGGTTATACTAATTTTATTGGTTTTTTAGTTCACATGAGGAAACCAGTTTCTTACTAATTCAAGCATGGCCTCGTTTTACTCATGGATATCTAATCAAAATTATATTTCTATTATGCCTCAATTAATACGAGGTTGACCTAATTTTTATATTACCCTAAATGAGGAGTTGGATGTTTTATTGGAGAGTTGTGATTGTTGTTATGTTTCTATATTGACAATTCAGTTTAATTTGTCATTTTGGTTACCACCTTGTAGTAGTCAATAAATTTTATCATTTTGTTGATTTCTAACGGTTGATAACAATCAGTCCAAGTGATTTTGAGTCACTCCAACCAATAAATGATTCGTTTATGGAGAGGTATAATCACTTGAGTATCCCCTCCCAATGTGAGAGGCCTCCATGGTTCTTTGGATGATTCCTAACATATAAGTATGGGGAGTTAATGTTTATTTATTATGAGAAAGAGGGGATGATGGAGGCCTTATGCTGTTTATATGAGCCTAGGAATTTGGGGGGCCGCTGATTGTGGGCGAAGTAGGCTATATGGGGAGTGAACAGTGTATGAACCTTCTATAATAAATGAAAGAGATTTCCTTGTATAGTTGTGTTGAGATTTTGACCACATGATGATGTGTCGCGATATAGGAAGCTGATCCATTAGGGCGGATTTGAACTTTGCTTACTGTCTAACAGTCAGTCCCTAAGGTTTTGGCCCATTGCTTGTTGGGGTGCCCTTTTGTGGTTCGGGTTATACTGTTGGGTGAGCTTCATCCGACCTTGAGCCTTGGTGTAAAACCCCAACCAAGAACACTCTGATCGCACCACTGGTCTGACACATGAATCCTATCCAGGGGCTTTACTAAATAAATTATAACTGAAACTAAGACAACTCCCAATAGACAAATCGGGAAAACGGAAGCAATGTCGTTTATTAAACCTTTGAAATGAGGTTAGTGGAGATTCAACTCAAAGTACTCAATATACAATAAATAATGAAAACAAAACTGACCAGCTCTCCCCATCTCCATCTCCAACCGTAACAGAAGGCATCAAATAGAAAGGTAAATGAGTAAACTTCAATATAGATGACATGATATTGAATCCATAGTCGAGTAATGTGACCATAGTGGTTTTGCCGACAAGTTACATCTCAACCTAGTGCCAGCGACCCCTACTGTAAAGTGGATAGCCTCATGGTGGATCAGACCATGAAACCACCCCAAACTCATGTGAGCAGCTACCAGGCATATTGTACATGTCCATTACACCGCCTAGGAAATTTTCCAATATGGTAGCCAACACGCATCACAACTAAGGACTAGTCTAGTCTAGTCATACCACAACCTAGTAAAGGTATAGTAGATCACAAGCTACTATACATAATCAATCAATATCAACCTTAAAAGCATCAAATCGGGCATCAAGTCCCAGAACATCTCACAAATCATCAACTACAACATGGTAGCAGAATGAAACACCACAACTGAATCTATCATGCATTCGACTTGTCCAAACAAAAAAGTAAACAAAACCCCCCCACATCATAAACGAGTTGACATATATGATTCGGATCTGAGTTGATTCCTCTAGATGCCATAAATACACAACTCATGATGTTGAAAAGTTTGAAGCTCAAAAGGTCGAGTTATGCTCCAATTACTCCTCTATAACTCAAAGAAACTTGAAGGGGCAGAACCGTCCTAATTAGCTTGGCAATTACAAAACCATTCATCCAACTTCTAGTTATTACAAAAAAGGCCTTGAACGATTAACCAATTATAGATTAGTCACCAAACTTTGTAGAGATTACAATTCAGTCCCTAAACTTTATAGAATTTCACCAAGGTCACTTATCTTTTAGAACATTGCAGAATGGTCACCTGACTTTTTGATATTGCAAATAGATCTGTCTTCCCTTCCACGACTCCATAAACTCGGCGATCTCCTCATTTTTTTGGAACCTAACTCATAAGAACTTCTTTGATCTCGAACCTGTTGCCGCATTGATCTCCCATCCACAGAGGTTGTACCGATCTTGGAGCCCAAAAAGTCCACAACATATCAGTAAAGGACGAAACTCCAATACTTGACCAAAGTCTGAAAGCCTCTAGATTTGAGTAGATAATCTAAGATTACCTTCAGGTGACATAGGGGAAACGTTCTCAACATCGTCCGTGACAACCCTCCGAAATCAGAGAAGACATGGACCCTGGATCCTTAAATACAAGTTTTAAAACATATAAAAGTGGCAATGCAACTCCATTTCATGAATACATCAAAATGATATTCATTGATATTAATCTCATATATACATACAGAAAGACACTAACTAAACGGGGACAGTCCTAGTCATTGAGAGCCTAAGGGTAAAATTATGTCTGAAACAAAGGGAAGGAAAAAACATCTTAGAAGATAACACATTAGCTACTGAAGTCTACACTAGTAATGTGATTCTACTGGTCGGTAATCATACTATCTAACATAAGCCACCCCTAACATCGTGTTGATGCCTCATACTTCATCAGACCATGAAACAACCATAAACCATTTGAGCAGCATCTATAGGCATACTCGGCACATCCTTAACCTGTCTATTGTATTCCTAAGAGATTGCACAATCCGGGGGTGGGTGACTGACGCATTCGCAACAACAATATCTAATCGAACCTAGTCTATCTTATCTTAATATGAACAGTATCACATGTCATTGTACAATCGTCGAGAGCTTCATGCTCAAAGTTATTAGCACAATTTGTACAGTAGTTCACAAAATAATGTACAACCTTTGACAGCGGCATGCTCAAGATCATCAAGATCATATGTGAAATCCAATCATAGGATTCCACCACATTATACTACAGTTCTACACACTAGACTAAGCAGTAACTAAACATAAATTCCCACCTCTAAGATGATCCAAAACCTCTGATTCTGAGTTGAAGTGACTCTCCTTGCTGCCACAAATTCATATCTTCTGACCGTGAATCATTTAGAGCTCAAACGATCGAGTTAGGCTCCACTTAATTCTTTGAAACAATCCAGAACTCGTTGGGGTAGAAACATTGGCAATATATAGAAGCAGTCCATGAACATCCCCAACCGTAGATTAATCACTCTACATTCAAAAAGTACAATCCAGTCCCCCAAACATATAGAAATAAAGTTATCACTTATCTTCCCAATTTTGTAGACATGTCACTGAACTCCTCCAACAAAGCGAGAAGGCCCACGGCTTCTCCGGTGAGAGTTCCACTATCCACACGACACCTAGGACACTTCCTCTTACTTCCTCTGATGGTCAACTCAATAGCTGATAACATGGATCATCGTCCAGCCGCCATCGCCCACGCCAATCTCCTTTTTTTCCTCCTGATCCGGTGTTGGTCCACTCCTCTTGCAACATCCTTCTCCGCGATGCATCACCGATCCGAAAGTCGACCATGCGTATTAGCCGATTCCATAACCTCTTCCATACCCCCTATCGTGAACGTTTCCATCCGCGGCGTCGATGGCTCGAAGGGGTTTTGGAGTCGCCACCAATCTTTAGAAGCGGATTGGACGCTTTCGACATAACCCAGGTCCTTTTGGACGCGAATTAGATCAGGCCTGCGGAACGGAGATCTTGGATTTGGGAGGCGGTTACGTGCGGGAAGGATTAGCACCCTCGCAACGCCGGATAAACCGGTACTACAAAATTCGATAAGTTATGTTTTGTTTTCTTTGTTTTAGTGGCTTAATTATGTTTTAGTTCGAATGTGGAAAGTTATGTGATTTTTGGTGAATATTTTTATTTAATTATAAGTCTTTGCGTATTCCACTCTTGTGGAAATTTCATTCTATGTTGATGAATATTTTCAGTTTGATATCTTTATTTAATTGTTTGGATATACGAATTCCCACTTTTGTGGAAATTTCGTCTTATGTTGATAAATACTTTTAGTTATATATTTTTATTTAATTGTTTGGACTCGAGTGACTGCCTACGTACCCAATTCTTTTGGATCAAAGTCCACGTAGTTCGCTTGGTGAAAACTTTATTTGAGGATTTTGCATAATCTTTACTATTGTAAAAATTACTTTATCATGTTCATTTAAAAGATATTTATTTAATTGTTTTGATGGCAACAAATTTTAGAACGAAACCCTTGTATTTCGGTATTCCGAAATCAAAGGTGCTGACATGCTGAGGAGAAATACAAAATTTAATGTATTTAATCTTACAACGTTAACTTAAAAATATCGAAGAAGATTAAAGAATTTAAGACCTTTATTATGCTATTATTCCACTTTTATTTCAATTTTATTTCACTCTTAGTAAGACATTAATGAGACATGAATATGATTCAATTGAAAAAGGCTTGACCTTTCTAAATCAATTGAGCCCAAGCTTAAGTTAGGCCCAACCGAGTGACGGGCCCGATCCGGTGGGTGAGAGGAGGACAGCCCTCGCGTTTGACCGGTCGAACCGATTACTCGCAGTTCAACCGAAAAGCCGAAAAGACAAAATTGCCTATGGAGTTTTGTGCGCTGAAGAAGGGAGGTAGGGGCAATTTAGTCATTTCACCCCAACTCCAATCGGCCGCATAAAAGGCCATTTTTACCGGAAATCGTCCTTTTTACAACCTCTCACTCTCTCTCTCTCCTCTCCCCTCTCAATTCTCTCTGCCTTCTCTCTAAAACACCTCCCCTCTGTCTAACTCTCATCCCCTCTTCTTTTCTTCTACCTCTCTGCAGTCATCGCCACCGCGGCTCCTCCTCTTCCTCCCTTCTTCCGCTCCGTCCTCTCCTCTCCATCCTCTCCACTTCTTCCTCTTGTCTGTCCCTTTTTTTTCTTTTTTTCTTCATCCCCTCCCTTCCTCTCCCTTTGCCTCCCCTCTTTTCCTCCGCCCGCTTCGTCTTTTCTTTTTTTACCCGAATTAAGGCTTACATGTCATCAGAGGAGGCTCTGGTGTGTCCTCTGATGACATGCAAGCTTCGATTTGTAGATCTAGGGTTTGCAACTTTTTAAAATTCTTTTATGCTTGTTATTTTATATTATTTGGTTGCTAGTATTTCCTTAGGGGGGGATCGGCGGAGGGGAAGAAGACCTATCGGCGGCGGCAACAAGACAGAGACAAGGATAAAGTTAAATCTCTGTTTATCTCTGTTTTTTGTTAATCTCTGTTTATTCGAAATTAACGATTTCTTTTTTATTCCTTTTTAGTCTTTCGAAAATCGGCAGAATCAAATCATTCTGGAAAATCGAAAGGAAGGGGGAAAGAACACCTTTGGGAGGTAAAACATCTAGAGTTTACCCGTTCTTATTTCTACTTAGTAGGTGGTGGTAGTCTTGTTGTTGATTAAGCCACTTGAAAAAAAACTTGACTATTTTATTTTTAGGATGAACTTAGTAATCCGGATTTCCTAAAACTAACAATTTGCCTAAACACTTAATTATTTTATTATTCTTGATGATATTCCAGCAATATGTTTAATAGGAAAAAAAACAATTTTAGCTCAATTGCAGCACTATGTTGTGATTCTTGGCGCAAAATGGTGTAAAAAAGATGAGATATGTTATGAAGATAATTGTAGTGAATGCCCAATTGTGTAACTCCTCATTCTATGGTTAATGTATCTTATTCCCCTCCTTTATATGTATGATTTAATGTATTTCATTCCCCTCTTTTATCTGTAATAATATTAGAGAGTACAGGTTATGATTCCATTATCCTATAAATAGAGCTCTCATTTGTAGCATTCCACACACCTCAATAAGAAAGTACTTCTCCTCCCATGTTCTTGTTCTCTTCTTTGTTCTTAGTTCTATAACAAGATAGTCTTTTAGTCTCTTGTTAGCATTTTCCACAAACTCTTTAGTAAGTAACGAAACTTATTTCATTGATTTTGTGGTTGTTCATTAGAATGGAACGTTCATTACATTCGAGGGTAGTTTAGAGGATGTGCAAGCACAACAAAGTGTATGAATGGATGGTATGTGAATGCTTTCGAATAGGAATGTTTGAATTATGACTTTTAAATCAAAGCTTCTTTTTTTGTCGTGTCTGCGGCTCTTTGCGAGTGTTGACAAAGCGGATGACGATAGAAGTTTTAGCGTTCAGTTTGAGTGTTTTTTCTTAGTGTGTTTTTTAGGAGATTTTGGGGAAAGCCACTCTCTAATCTCCTCCTCCTCTTCTCTTGACTGTCCATTTAAATCAAGAAAATGGGTTGTCACCTCCCCTTTTCTTCAACCAATTTTTTCAAAATTTCTGAGAAAAAATACAAGAAGTGGCAGCCCCTTAATTAATAACAGTAACGGGCTCAAAATTGGGCCCAAAATCATGCCTGAAATTGAGCCCGAATAGCGTTGGCGGTTCGACGTAGAATAGATCTATGAAACAAAAAATTCAAAAGCCCGAAAAAATTTGGTTACTACAGTTCCCCCTCTTTGTGCTACTTTTGTTTAGAACAAAAGGTAGTACAAAGATAGGAATCAAATATTGAACGGTTCGTTGAATCTGTCCTCACGTTTTGTTCTTTTGTTTAAGTTTTGTTTTTGTTTTTTTTTAACATTTTTATATGGAGTAGTAATAACACGATACTATGAATAAAGTCTATTAAGGTATGTACGGTATGATCGTCCTATGACACTAGGGGTGATTGTACTAGGGATTGAGCTTGACTTATCTCCCGTTCCAGGGTGCGATCCGTTTAACCCAGGATGTTATGGTGAATGTACTAGGGACTCAGCCTGACTTACTTCCCGTTTCAAGGTGCAATCCACTTGCCCTAGGATGCTAAGTGTTGATGTACTAGGGATTCAGCTTGACTTATTTCCCGTTCCAAGGTGCGATATGCTTGCTCCAGGATTCTAAGGATTGATGTACTAGGGATTCAACTTGACTTATTTCCCATTCCAAGGCTAAAACTGTGTTGATGATGAATGGGTTTTGCAACAATTTGAGTAAGGCTCCCTTTTTATGAAAAATATGCATGTGGTGGTGTGATGTTCGAATTTTTTCGAGGAAATTGACTATTTTGTAGAAAACCCCCTGTCAAGTGCTAGAAACTATGCTTTGTTCACAGGTCATCCCAAGACCGCTCGTTGCACAAAGACACTACTTTCGTGATGACAAACATTACGGTGGGATTTTCTAAGGTAAATGTTGACAAGACAATCCGAGCTTGATATAATAATTTCGCTAGTTTCAACCATCGCTCCCTTTGCTTGGAACATGCCCCACCCCAATACAGGTAGGAACGTTACTGATCCATCTTCACCATCCATAATTTTTAATTTCAAGAGCCGACTTGCCGCTTCGTTCGCCCTACATGCTAGTGCAATGGTGTTAACTCTTCTGATAGCCGGGTAACCTTATCATACGTACTCCTTTTCCTTCGTTTTTCCTCCTGACGTCTTCATATTATGCTCAGACCCCGTGATCTTGAGGATCTCCTTCCTACTTTGTCTCTACTTCTGGATATGATCGTAAGACAACAATGACCCTCGTTAGTTGCATTCTAGGGTTAGGAATAAGTGGAGCAAACCTGCCGTTTGGGCTTCTTTTCTTTAGCCTCTCTTGAACTCTTTCGTTCTTTCAATGATTTTGATAATTATTACTATCATTGTTTCCTTCACTTTACAACTAATTTCATATGAAAAATACCTCCTAATGATTAATTAGAACGAAAGTGTCTGCACGAAGGCATTCGTACCAGGTTCATTGTGGGTGTTGTGCCATGTCCATTTTTTTTGGTGGCGCATGAACAACTATTAGGAGAATAGTATTTGAGAATTCATGAACTATCCAAAACGTAAAATCGACCATGTACATCTCCGTCGTGAACTCTAAGCATAGTACTTATTCACTGAATCAGACTTAACAGGGTAAGGGAGTTCGTCTCAATCCATGTTTGTTAGTATCAATGCTCCTCTTAAGAAATCCCTCTTCAGTACATAGGTCCCTTCATAGTTCGGCGTCCACTTACCTCTTGGGTCCCCTTGTCGAATGGAAATCTTCTTTATTACCAACTCTCCCTCGAGAAATACACATGGTTTCACTTTTTTGTTACAAGTTCTAATCAATATGCGCTGATACAGATGTCTGTGGTGGATAGCTGCCAACCTTTTCTCATCAATTAAATTTAACTGATCATACCGCGCTTTTGCCCACTCAGCTTCTTCCAACTTTTCTTCCATGATAACCCTTAGTGAAGGTATTTCTACCTCTATGGGAAGCACCGCCTCAATCCCATAAACCAATTGGTAAGGCGTCAATTCCGTCGAGGTTCTTACTGACGTTCGGTAATCGTGCAGGGCAAACGGTACCATTTCGTGCCAATCGCAGTAGTTAACAACCATTTTCTGTATGATTTTCTTGAGGTTTTTGTTCGCCGCCTCGACTGCTCCGTTCATCTTTGGTCAGTAGGATACCGTATTTTGGTGCTTGATCTTAAACTGGTTGCAAAGCTCATCTATCATCTTGTTGTTGAGATTTTTTGCATTGTCAGTTATTATTCTTTCCGAGAGCCCATACCGGCAAATGATTTCCTTTTTTATGAACTTTGTGACGACACTTTGGTGACGTTTGCGTAGGACACAGCCTCAACCCATTTTGTGAAGTAGTCGGTGGCTACGAGGATAAAACAGTGCCCATTCGACTCTTTTGGTTCTATCATACCTATAACGTCTATCTCCCATGCTACAAAAGGCCAAGGCGATGCCATAATGTGCAACAATGATGGAGGCACTGCTTTTCATCAGATTAACCTGGCACTTGTAGCATTTTCTCACGTATTTTACACAGTGATAGTCCATCTTCGTCCAATAGTATCCCATCCTTATTATCTTCTTAGCTAACGCGTGACCACCGGCATGCGTACCGCAAACTCCCTCATGGACTTCTTTTATGATCCTCTGAGCTGTAGGGGTGGTCACACATCTTAGCAGCACAGAATCGTGGCTTACATTGTAGAGGGTAGTCCCATCATCTTAGTAACCCGGAGGGTTAATAAACACAGGTTGACTTTTTGAAAGGCTTGATCACAAACTTCATCCCATTTGGCAGGGCGGTTCTTCTTTAGAAGCTTGAGAATCAGTTCACACGTCGGGGTCAAATGCAATATGAACCGACTAATGTAATTCAAGCATCCCGAGAATCCCCGCACCTCTTTTTGCGTTTGGGGAGGTGGCATGTCCACTATCGCCTTCACTTTGTCAGGGTCCACTTCAATCCCCTTTTGGCTAACCACGAAACCGAATAGCTTCCCCGAAGTGACTCCGAACGTACACTTTTCTGGATACAGTCGGAGCTAGTACTTCCTGAGTCGTTCGAACCATTTTTGTAGCACGGCTACGTGGTCGTCTTCCTTTTATGACTTTGCTATAATGCCATCCACATATACCTCTATTTCTTTGTGTATCATGTAATGGAATAGTGTGACCATGTCCCGCTGGTAGGTTGCCCCAGCGTTCTTCAGCCCAAAGGACATAACTTTATAGCAAAAGGTTCCCCATAAAGTGATGAAGGTGGTTTTTTCCTAATCCTTCGGAAACATTTTGATCTGGTTGTATCCTGAGAAACTGTCCATGATAGAGAACATATGGTGATTGGCAGTATTATCAACGAGAACATCTATGTGAAGCACCAAAAAGTTGTCCTTCGGGCTTGCCCTATTTAAATCTCTATAGCAAAAACATCCTGGAACTTCTGGAGTAGTTCAACAAGCCTATCCCTTTCTACTCGATCAAAACTGTCCCCTACCTTAACCTCTCGCCGATTCTCCTCTGTTCCCAAATTCACAATCTTTACCGACTCGTATAAAGGTTCCAAGGATCGCACTTCTTGCTCTGCCATCCAATTTGTTTCTATGTCAGAACCATCACTTCCTTCCTCGGTTTCCATCTCATAAACTGGGCGGTGAAAGTCAACTTTAGGGTTTCGAAACTCTTCATTGTTTTCAAACACATATGTAACCTAGTTACGCGAGGGGAAGTAGAAAAGGAAAAGGAAGAAAATGGAAGTGCATAATATGGACGACGCAAGGATTGAGACTTATGAAAAACTGCATAAATACTTCGCCCCTCGGCGGTTCTTAGGTAACCACCATCTATGAGAAGCTTGCATAAATACTTCAGCTGGGTTTTAATCTCAGCAACACCTAGCATCTCCTGATATAGTTCTTCTCTTCCAATCATAGCAACACTATGCCCATCGAGGATTCTTATTGACATCGGGGCGGCTAGGCTAAACTTCAAATTTCAGCCACCATGCCCTTACTAGGTGCTTACTCTATATTTGAAGCTCTTGCAGTTTTCGATCACATGACCGGGTGCCCCAGCATGATACTCGCATCGGGCTTATGGGTCGTACCAGCTGGGGTACGATGGTTACAATGGTTTGAGTTGGACTGGAACGATATGCTTGCTTTTCAATAACAGAGGGAAGAGCTCAGTATACGAGATTGGGATGGGGTCGAGCGGTTCGGACGTCCTATAGTTGTTAGAACTGCTATGCTCGTAAGTTCCAACCTGCTGGCCTCCATGGTATGGCCTGGGTTGATTACCTTGATACCCTCTCGGATGAATAGCAGGATTGGGCGTCGTCCTTTGCTAAGGCATGAACGGTTGATTATGGGCCACTGGCAGGGCCACAGCTACATACGGTGATGCTTGATTGCCTGTGGGCGGTCAAACCCATCCTCCAGTCCTTGGGGCTTCACCGTGTGTGGCATTGACTTCTTCCCTTTTACGGGTGGTATTATGTTTTTAAGTGGATCATGACTATCCACTCTGCCATGCTTGATCCCCTTCTCAATTCTTTCTCTGATTAGCAACATGTCGGAGAAGTTCCTCCTGATTATCCCCGACATGTTATTGTAGAAGGGGGGCTTAAGAGTCTCAAAGAATATTGAGACTAGCTCCTTCCCTGACATAGGCGGCTGCACCTTGGCGGCTTTTCACGCCACCTATGGGCATACTCACGAAACGATTTGTTCTCTTTTTTCTCCATATTCTACAAGTCCCACCTATCTGGAGCGAGATCCTGATTATGCTTATAATGTCTCATGAAAGTATCAGCAAGATCCTGCCACCTCCTGACTCTTGTTCTTTCGAACTGCATGAACCACCTCAAAGCTGAGCCTCCCAAGCTATTCTAGAATCAATGCATCATCAGCGTATCATCATATGCATGGTTTGCCATTTTGTGCAGTACATTACCAGATGACTTCCAGGCAGATGGTGCTGTCATATTTCTCAAAGTCTGGTATCTTAAACCCTTGGGGTATCACAACATCTGGCACGAGGCATAACTATGATGCATTTGAGGTGTTCCATAAAAATAAACACCCACTACAGCCCACAATCTCTCTTCTAGGAACTCTTGCCATTCTTTGGATGGCGTATCTTCGTGAAACTTAGAATGTTTCCCGTGCTCAAACTTAGTGTGAACACCATCCCCACTAGCTTCTTCGAGTTTCCTTTTAGTCTTTTCTTGTTCAGTACCAATCACGATAACTTTCCTTTCTGAATTTCCTGCACCAGTTGGTTCCAGAAGTGGAACATTCAAATCGACCGTTTAGTCTTCATCTTCCCTAACCTTCTTCCTGTCAGCCATCAATCTTACGAGCAACTTCATCTGCTCCTTCATTTCATCAAACCCAGCTAGTCGTCCTTTTATCTCATCCATCTCCTTTTGAAGATTTTCCAGTGTATGTTCGGTCATGATCCTACTTTCAGGCGAGTCAAATATTGGTGCGCCGGGACTGCCGTCTATTGGTGAGCAATGTCGAAAGATTTCCCTGGTGAACAAGCGGTACCAGTTTTTCTATTGTTACATTTTTTTACTTAAAACAAAACAAGCTTTGTTCATGATTCATGATGTGTATGAGTTCGAAAACATGTATGGATGCAGGGATGGCATCATCAACATATAACAACTATTTTATAAACAGCATCATCATTAATAGCACAACACACTCATAACATTCTACATACCACACTCTTACTAGTACAATACTAACACCTGCGGTGTTTATTCCTACACCACATTTTACAAGCCAAAGCACGACACATTGATTGTTTATTTATTACACAATAGAAAAGTAAAAACTACAACTCTGAAATTTTAACCCCGGTTCCGGCCATGGTTCCGTAAGAAGCTAATTCTTCATAGAGGTGGCTTAAGAAGGTTGTTGTCTCACCGCCTTCTTCTCCCCTGGCTTCCATCATCTCCATTTGGTATTCGACGTCTGCTGCCAAAAAGCGTGCCCTTTTTATGATCTTCTTCATCCTACCCATGGCCTGCACTACTATGTGAATATCACTTTCATTTTCCCTTCGCTCATGTACCTCTCTTTCTAGCAAACTGGTTCATTCCTCGTACTCCCTAACTTTTTGTTGAAGCATCCCGACCTGCGCCCTAATCGATGAATCTCATCTCTCTGGCTTTTGATGGCTCCCTTATGCCTTGGGTCGTCCTTCTCTAACTTCTTGATTATCCTATTCAAATCCCAATTATCTGCTTCTGCCAAACTCAACTGCCCCTCCTTAGCTTTCAACAGCCATTTCAGCTTGTGACTCTCAATTTGTAGGTCTTCAAACTTACTCTTCAGCTCGTTATATTTCTCTACACTGACTCAGACATCTTGAGAACTAGACGCAGCCATTCTCCTCTTACTCCCTCCCCTTGTGAATCTTGTGGATCTCCTGCTCCCACGGACCTCTTGCCATTCAGGATAATCATCAGTTACTCAGTCGTGGATATCCCACATTTCTGTGCAACTTCATGCCTTTTCCCAACTCATGAGCGCTGCTTATATCTTGGTTTTGTGGTCACCATTAGCTCCCCCTATCCCTTTCGTGTCTGGTATGAGTTGTAGACATCCCATTTGTCGTCTGAACATGGTAGGAGCATATGCTGGGCAACCCCTTGGTCCTAGCAGGGGGACCGAAGGATTATCCCTACATCTATACAATACATTCATGTTGGTCATCCACGAGGCTTTCCAGTTGAGCTTACTTTCTTCGAAGGTGGCAAAATACCTTTCCCATTGGATTGGTGTTGCGTTCCGGTACCCTCCTCTTCCTTGGATAAACTCGTTAATCGTGACGGTTGATCCGTGGAAAGCTTTGTTGTACCAGACACTAGGTATTGCTAGCTCCGGTGATGGCTTCAAATGTCCAAAGATCCACGTGACTAACAAGGAAGCGCAGCCGTATAGCGTTTCCTCAGCTAGCTGGTAGCAGCTGTCAAGAGCCGCAAAAGTTTCCGCCAGGATTTCATACATGGGGTTCGCCTTGTGATAGTCTGCCAGAAAACCTCTGATATAGTGTTTTCACTAATGAAGTGTATTGCGTTGGGGTGCAGTACTACTCCATAGAGGATTAGTGCCAAAGCGCTGACTCGCCCATGACCTGTCGTACTCCTGTTGCGGATGTATCCTAGTAAATACTTGATGGGTAAATACTCACCAGTTGTCCCTACTTAAAATTGGTCCTTCAGCTTATATTTTGTCTCCGCCAGAATGCGAGACAATGACTTTTAGACCTTGGGCCTAGACTGAGTTGTGTATACCTTGCCCAGTGGGAGGTCCCTGAGACGGAGGATTGATCCATATTCCTTAGCTAGTGGCGAAATATCTATGTCATTGATTGTGAAGCAGTAAAACTGTGGATCCCAATAATTGAGGAGTTCTCGAATCATAATTCCGGGAACCGGGTATTGATCATATCGAACAAACATCCATATTTCTCACCATATAACACTTTCTCTCCATCGGTAAACATTGACCAAGTTCCCCGTAACACATCGGTTTCGTACAACATTGACCGAATGTTAGGAAATGTAAAAAGAGTTTTTTTTACCAAAAAAAAGGCGAATGCAAATTCATGAATGAAAAGGTTTGTTGCACGTAACCAAATCCGAGAATCATGCACTGAGTCATCAGTAGAAATTAGGAGGCTACTTAATTCGTTAATATTATAATGTTCATATGCACCTCAACATTTGCAGGCGATGCCGAGAGTTTGACGCGTGCTAGTGTGTGTGCGTTCGTTACGGTTTACCCTATTACTATAACAAAATTTAAGGTATTCGACTAAAACTTCAAAATAGGCGAGGCGCCACATACTGTCTTGTCTACTTTCGATTATCATACTACGCATGTGCTACCCGTCTAGGTCCAACTAAGGTCCTTCCGAGATACATACACAATTGGGAAGAACTTTGACCATACTATTTCGGATCTCTAGCCACTACCCTCCCCATTTCTGATGAACGAATCGTCTCCGTAAAGTGGTACTCCAAAGCTTCTCCTGAAGTTGACATCCCTAAAGACTGCTTGGTTATACTATGCCTCGAGGTAGAAATTTTTCTCGATCTGTATCTCCAAGAGGATCCCAGTGCTTTCCTTGATTCTGTCGTCGCAGTAGTAGCTATCGACTGACTGCAGGATGGTCGAGATTGGGTCGTGTTCTATATTGTTTAGCACCATGAGCAGTCGTTTCATTTCAACCCAACCCAACGAATAGGGTCGTCTTCGGTCTGAATAGCTGGGTTGGTTGGCCAAGAACCCTCAAAGAGAACGTGACTCCTTTCCATCACTACAAGCTCATCCTCCCAGTAATTAGTAACTTATTCTATGTGAAAGGTGAACAACATGTATTCCCCCGGCCATTCTTGATGTAGGAATGTATTCCACTCGCTTTTGGTTAAGAAGTTACTCAGCTAGCTACCCAAACGGGTGACAGTTTCAGCATTGGCCTCCCATCTGGCGACACAAGCAGTAAATTGTGTCATGTGAAATACTACCCCTATGGTCTCGTTCCTTACCATGAATGCCAACAAGAGTCGGGCTTCAGCTAGGAAGGAGTCGTAGCTCTGCGGAGGAATGAAAAAGATGTTCATGCCCATGTAGCACGGATGCCAATCATGATGTTGGATCAGGGTGCCCACTAGCCCGTTTCTGAGTTGCGTAATGATCCTCAAGGCCTCAACCATGAACGCATTTATTTTGGGGAGCGTCCATTCCACGATCTCCCTTTGCAAGGGTAGCGGGAGGAGCGACCAGAAGGGCTCAAGCTCGCCAAACACATTCATCTAATGACAGAGGGCCTGTAAATCTAGGGATTAGATTTGCGCAACAAACCTTGATTTTAAAAAAAAATTTGACATGATCCATGCTCATGTTTAAATACTATCGCAAAAGAGTATCAATAGGAACTACACACGTTGAGTAATAATACTACATTAAATCATAAATTCCCTATCTCCAGGCTTTTCTAAGTTGTGAGTTGTCGAACGGTTTCGTGAGGCTCTATCCAAGGCAGGTTGAGGGAGGCTTCTAGGTGTACTAAATGAGGCAAATATAGCTAATCATGGTATGACTCAATACTGGGATGATTGTTCACGTGCCCTTACTATTCTAAAGGCAAATGCTACTTCACTCAAAGTTCTACTGTTAAGTGCACAATTTAAAAGGAGTGGAAAACCTTGTAGAACGTTATGAAACCAGATTGTAAATCCAAATCAAACTTTAAGTTCCTTTAAACCTACAACCTCTTGCAATAGTATCTTGTGCAAAATACTAAACTCTATCATGTTTTCAAACAAAACTCATTAAACTGAAATCATGGAACACTTTCCAACTCTTTAAAACTCAACCAGCCCTAAAGGCAACATTTGAACCTCCTTAAAACAAACACATTTAATAACATCATCAAACCTTGCTGAAATCCTTAAGTTCACTGAAATGACCAAAAGTCGATGCCCAAAAAGGGTGTAGGGATTCACCTTTCAAAAATAAAGCCTTTAAAGCAACTAGTTATGCTGCTGACAATGCTCAACGTCTTTTAGATCCTCCTTTCTATTCTACTTCACGTGCCCTAAACACAGCTTCTAGATCGAAAAGCCCCATACTAACATGCACCAAACATGAGAGTACATACACTAATCCTTACGAAATGTTACTTCAACGATTCATCTTGTCAAGCGACTAGCTCAACCTCACAACCTTCACCTCCGGTTTACTCTGTCATCCCCCTTTTTTGTTTTCTCTTTGCTCCAGTTCCCCACCGATGGGTAATACTAAATGCATGGTATTTTAAGAACCTCAGTCAAGTTTCGTGCCATCAAGTCTTCCCTCGCCTTGTAACGGTTCCGAAAAGCCTGACACTCCACTCCACTCAGCTCATGCCCTTCTAGCACTTCTTTCTCTTATCCTCCTTCTGACCTAAACATCAGAAACTCCTTTCTTGCTCTTTTATCTGAGGCATTCTTTGGCCGTAGAAAGCATTCATGTCATGTGACTGGTTTGCGGCCATGTCTGTGGTCTTTTCCTCGCCATGTTCATAATCAACTATCCACCATGACCGTTCCACCTACCAGTCACGGTCGTTGACTCATCTCAATCACGATCGTGTTTTGAAAACCACCACGCATGGGACTTGTACTCAACAATGGCCCTGGTAGTCTCATCACCACACCCGTAGTGGCCTCATTCCTACCTCGTGTTTTGCACAACCACACACGTGCTCTCTACAAACCCACACTCATGGCATACTCACACCACGCCCGTTGAAAACCCACACTACACTCGTGATCACTACATCACCAATCATGTGACTGCACAACCACGCTAATGGAATTTATGAAACCTGCCCCTAAAAGACCTGGTCGAACCATTACTTCGACCCATGCATACTAAATCACGGGTTCCACTAAACCAAACCTTTAAACCAAATATGACAAACAATATGATGATTCCTTACATGTAATTTTAGTTCTATTAGATAAAGGCTGAAAATAAACATGAAACCCACCTCTGTTAGCTTTCCTGAAGGCTCTGAACCGAGGGAAAACGTACAATTGCCTAGATCTGCTCTCCTGAGTGATCCAAGGGAGACAATCCCATAATTGATTTGAACATTAAACTATTAGTAGAACTATGTACCCAAAGCTAAAGAGACTAAGAGAGGTGGTAGTTGATTACCTTATGAGGACTCGTGGGGATGACCTCCTTGACTCTCTAGGTATCCAATGTCAACTAGGGAATGATCCATTCCCAACTTCTCCTTTGATTGACTAGACACTAAGAAAAACGCCATACATTAGGAAAAATAGACAGAAAAGAATAGGGTTCCAAGTTTTCTTAGAGTTCTAGTCGTGGAAGGCTTTATATACTATACCCACCACACCCGTGGTTGAAAACCGACCACGCTTATGGCGAGAATGTGCCAAGCTCGTGACTGCTTAACAAACACAGTTGTGGTGGTCCTCTGACCATGCATGTGGTGTCCCACCAGTCACCCTCATAGTTTCCCTTGCTACCACGACTGTGACGGGCAATCAACCACGTCTATTGTTGCCTTCGCAACCATGCCTGTGACAGACAAACAACCACACCCATGATAAAAAAAAACTCAGCCACAACTCTCTTTAATGTTCAAAACTGGACATCAACTCAAAATTAGGGTATCGCAACATTCAGAGAACTCCTAGAGCTCCTTCTCGACAATAATGCAATGCTTCTTATCATCATGAACAGTAGGGTCTTCCATCCTTGCTTTCAAACTTGTTCCTCAATAAGATCATCAGGGACTTCTTTCCTCTCTGGTGAAACATCCCAAGGAATGAGGACTACTTCCTTGCTCTAATTCCCTTCTCACTTGGGGTTCAAAAGAAAGAAAGAAAATCCTACTAATGGCTCTAAAGAAGAGTTCTGAAAGTCTGAGAGGATTCTCTAAGTCTCACTCTTTGCTTCCCCTTTTCTATCCCCACATCTTACTGGAGCTACTAAGGCCCCAACGTCAAGTCTCATAATCAAGGATCCAAGGAACTCTATCCTTGATTCCACCATTTTTTACTTTGGTCTTCTTGGTGGGAGAATAGTGTTCACATCTGTCAAACCCTTTTTGGAAACGTTTCCCTTTTCTTTTCAAACACTTTTTCTTGAAAAAATCTTTTCTTAATACCATTTGTAAAGACCGACTCACCACACTAAGGAACCTATACAGACTCTCAAATACCATCCCCAATTGGAAATCCAATACTGTTACAGATGTGGAATACCTTCTCTTCCTTGAGGTTCCAAATGCATCAGAGGAGCAAGTAGCACACTCATAAGTAAACGATAAATAAGGCTCTGATACCTGGTGTGAAACCTGACCCTAAAAGACTCCATTCGAATCACTGGTCCAACTATGCCAATTTTCACCAACCATTACTAATCAATTATATAAACGAGCATTAAAGACTAAACTGAAACCTTTATTAAAAAATTGAATTGAAACCTTTATTAAAAAACCAAAACTTGTTGATTTCCAAACTAACTACGAAGTTATCTCGACAACACAAGTGGCGTATGTGTCTAAGGATTTCTCTCGTTATTCTTCTACTCAAACTTAACAGCACGGTCTAGACTGAACAATTGGGAAAGGTTTCTAATTATACTACTAAATCAATTAACACTATCAATTAAAACTAAAAATAAGGTTTGAACAGAAGGAGAAAACAAGTTCTTGGAAGGGAGGATTCATCAAGCTCAACTTCCTAATAGTAGTCAGATCGAGCAAATGTTGGACTTTGATCAAATAATACCTCTTATCATTTGTATGAATCTTCGGGACGATCATACATGCTGATTAGCACTACTAGTTTCCCAATCAAGGCTGAAATCACCTCAACTAGGCTAACTAGTAATGAACACCGAGAAGTACTAGAAAGTTATAAGGTGTTCTCTTTGAATTAAATGAAATCAAAAGCAATTAGAATTATTTTTTACTTGGTCCATCAACACCTAATCTACTGATAACTACACCCAACTTGGTCCATTAGGTGCAAATCAGAGCGCCCGCCAATTACCCGATGAACAACCTTTAAAACCAAAAGAATACAAAAGGTAGAATCGAGATATTGGCTTACTCCACCGATAACTTTCTTCTAACTTAGATTTTTAATGATATGAATTACTAAGTTGATCAAACAAAGGGTTTCATAGATTTGACCTAATTCAAGTCGAAACGAGAACAAGGTTGACAACCAATAATCAAAGCAATCTTTCGTTGCAATCCAATTATCCAACAATCGTCGACCCTATACTTTTAGAAAGAATATCACGGCACAAATCCTACATCCCAACCAAAAACTCTAAGGATTTAGCTACTCATAACTATAGAAGAAGAAAATTCAGAAAAGACCTAACCACCATCTTGATGAAGAGAAAATGAATCGATCTTGCTCCAATCTTCGCTTTCAGCCTTCTAGCTTCAATCTTCGATTGGAACTCCTTCGGATCTTCAATCGGACTTCTAGGGATGAATAGATGATGGTTTTTTCTGTGGGAACTCGACAAAAATAGTTGGAGTTTTGCTGAAGAAGACTCTCCTTTCTCTTTCCTTAAACCACTCCTTTTATATAAAAACTACTAGATCCGGGAGGTGCACGCCATGCATGCCCTTTAGCTACATGGGTAATTCAAACTTCAGGGCTGCACAACGTGCATGAGTGCACACCATGCACCCCCTTTAACTACGAGGCTAATTAAAATCTTAGGGCCTGCACGGCGTACAGTCCTTCTTCTTCGCCATTCCTTGAACCGTCCTTCCATTTGAGCTCCAACCGTGCTCTATTATGTGTCCTTAGCCTCATAGCCAGACCACATGTCTCTAAAGTACCTATGGATAACAAATACTATAGAGAAGCATATCAAATGGACCGAAATAGTCCAAGTGAACGGGTCTAGGCACACAATGCCAAGACGCAAAAACATACTGAATTGAAGTACAAACGAGCTAATATTCACTTTAAAAACATTTAGATATGGATAGATAATCACTGTAAATCCTAGGACTATAACATGTCAACTATGACCCAAACTACATCCTTGCCATTTACGAATGGAAATCCACTAACGATGTCCATGGTGAACATAAGATTGATTGATGACTAAACTGAAACATTCAAGTGTAGGACCCCTCTTTTCTGGGATGAAGAGGGACAAGGATTGTTAACTGGACAATAGATTGTTCAAAAGATGGCTTCACGAGTTCAAGTTATTCTAGCATAGCTAGGCATTGCTCAAAATAACCAGAACCAGTATGAAAAAAAAGGCTAGAGAAGTGAACTTCAAGGAAGGAGACAAGTTTTACCGGCGAGTATCCCCATCAGAAAGAAGTGATGCAAATAGACCAGAAGGGGAAATTGGCACCTCGATATATCTATCCTTATGATATCATTAAGAGACTGGGACCAGTGGCCTATAAGCCCTTGCCAATGGACCTTGATCGGTTCCATAACGTGTTCCATTTAAGTGTGATTTGAGCTTTTATTGGCAAGCCATATCAAGTTATCCGACTAGATGAAGTGAGCTGGCTCGATATTTGACCTTTAAGGAGGTACTAGCAAGGAATGTGGAAGGTAATACATGCAAGTTCAGGAGCAAATAGATACCCGCTTTGAACGTAGTATGGAAGAATGAGGAGGTTTATGTCTTGACTTGAGAGATCAAAGCTAACATGCGGGAGTGATGCCTAAAGCTAGTGGCAAAGTAACTAGCGGGTAAACCGCCCTCTCTTATTATACCTGAAGATTTAGGTTTCAACACAAAACGATTTGTAGGAGGAGAGAGTTGTAAGACCCCATTTCAGGTTGTTGTTTGAATACTGGAAAACATAACTGGGATATTGACTATGATGCTCACCATGGGCGTGGTTCATTGCTCGTCATAACCATGGTTAAGAAATTGCTCATTGAACATGAACATGGTATTTTCACCATGGTCGTGACCAACTTGGGACCATGGAACGTGGTGAGTTTACATCATGGTCGTGGCGTGACTTGTATCTAAGCACATCGCAAAGATAACCTTTCATTATATCTCGTTCCTTTTTCTCTTAATTTCTTGATGAACAAAAACCACTTTCAGAGCATTGGAATATCGGAGGCAGATCATCTCCAAAAATCAAGGACATGCTTAGGGATCAAGGGTGAACGTTTCCTCTCAGTCATTTTGAGGTAATCTGATTATCACCTTGGGTTCTTCCTTTCTCTAGAAGTAGGGTTTTTGTAAGCTTACTTGGCAGCTTTTTGGTTTTGGTTTCAACCTTGGGTTTAGGGTTTCAGTCGACATTCGCGGTTCAGAATCACCAGGGAAACTTTTGAGAGGTGGGGGTTCATGTTTAGTTATTGTTTGTATAGTGTAGAACTGTGTGATGGATTAGTGGTATTTTATTATTGAATACTAATTGCAAAAATAACGTTGAAGTTATCTCAACTTCCTATCATTATTTGGTTCGGACACACGTTGGACTATGATTGAATATTATAACTCCTATTATCACTCGTGGGAATCCACGGCACAATCCTGCACGGGGATTACCACTACTAGCTTTCCCAATCAGCGTTGGAATCACTCCAACTAGGCTAAGTAGTAATGAACACCAAGATGTTCTACAAAGTGATAAGGTGTTCTTCTTGAATTAATGGATCTCACAAAAAATTGGAAATGGTGTTAATTTTGTCATTCAACACCTAAGCTGTTGATAAATACACCTAACTTGGTCCACTAAATGAAAATCAAAGTGCCGCCAATTGCTCGATGAAAAACCTTTAAAACCAAAAGGAACTAGAAAGGTAGAACCAGGGTATGGCTTCGTCAACCAATAACTTTCTTCTATCTTAGATTGTTAATATTATGAATTCCCAAGTTTGATCAAACAAAGGATTTCATAGATTTGACCTAATTTAATTCATAACGAGAACAAGGTTGAAAAACAACAATCAAACAGTCTTTTATTCAAATCCAAATATCCAATAATCATCGACCCTATACTTTTAGGGAGAGTATCATAGCTCTAAGGATTTAGCTACTCATATCACAAAAAGAAGAGAAAACAAAGAAAGACCTAAGCACCATCATGTTGAAGAGATAATTAATTAGACTCTCTCCGATCACTTTTCACCTTCTAGTTGCAATCCTAGCTTCCATCTTTAATGGCACCTCCTTCAATTCTTCAATTGGACTTCTATCGATGAAAATAGGTTGATTTTGCAGAGAAAAGTCGGGGGGAAATCGCTGGAATTGTTGATGATCAAGTTCCAATCGCTTTCCTAAAATTGGTCCTTTTATATGGCAATTTCCAAAACAGAGAGGTTCACGGCTTGCACCCTGAACTCCTACGAAGCTAATTAAGGATTTAGGGCATGCACGACATGCAGCCCTTTTACCGCTATGAGCTATTCCAAATTTAGGGCATGCACGGTGTGCATGGATGGTTCCTATGGCAAGTGAATGGGAAGCTAGTGAAGAATCAAAAAAATTCGATGTTGGTGCAAAATACAGCATAAGGACACCAAACTGGAGAAGTATCACATGTTCGAGAATTTCATACGGGTAAGTCTATAGTTTATTAGTAATGGTACCTACATAATGTTAGATGTTTTAGATTGGTCATATTCTATGTACCTCCCTAATCATGTTTTAGCAAAAATTCTATTGGAATGATGCCAATGAAAAAACTATCCACAAGTACGTTATGAGAGACCTTGCGAAGAAGTGGAGGGAAGATTTCCAAAATATTTGGGATAAAAAGTGCTATGAGGAGGGTACAAAGGAAGACAACTATAAGAGGATACCAAAAAATGTCAATTCGAGTCAATTGGAGAATTTCATCTGCTATATGATGGGAAAGGAAATTCAAGTACAAATCTGTATTTTAGATTGACTTAGTTATAATCTCAAGTTAGTTTTGTAGCTTGTTAAATGTTTATTTGTTGTTTTGGACTTATTCTTCCAAGAACACTAAGAATTGAGGGAAGCAAAAAAATTACTACACTTCTAGGTCCAAGAGTTTCTTGGCAAAGTCATAAGAGATGGTAATCAATTTTTACCAATCCTGAGTTTTAGTATAATGTTATTTCTTTATCATGGTTTGTTATATTAAAGTTATGAAAAAATAGGATAGGGAGTTGAAAAGAGAGCCTACCAGAGGAGATTTGTATCACGAAACTCATAAGAGGAAAGGAGGCGGATACACGAACAATCCGACAAGAATAGTTGTGGTAAGTGAATTCCTCGATCCTTTGATTTCCTCAATCCTTATATTTTATCTAATAGTTTGACTTTGTTGATAGGAACAGGTTGGCTAGTATATCAACAACCCTGAGAGACGTATTGACATTAGGACAAATGATGTTGTAGGTCATCTCTTTCAGGCTAAGCAGCACCGTGGCCATGTTCGCGGTCTAGGACTGGTACCATCACAGGTAACATTATGAACTTAGTTTAGATCTATTGAAATGATGCACATTAGGTTGGACAAAGACCAGTTATTTTGTTGTATGAAGCTTGCAAGTGTTGGATGTGATTTGAAATGTAGTGTAGAAATGTGTTAGAATCTGTTGATTTTGCAGTTTGAAGGGTAGTTGTACTCATAGATTAGTCATGCCGAAATTTCTGTAAACTTAGGTAATCGTGTTATTTTTTTGTAGGTCTTTGATAGCTCTAGCTCACAACGGTCTACATCAACGTCTAGGTCTATTGATAGTGTGTCGATGGAGCACTTCCAACGATTTTCTACAAGGGTAATAAGCATCATTAACCGACTTGTGGAAAACGATCGAATGCCCCCCCCCCCCCCCGAGTTAGCTAAAGATGTCAGTCGTTTCCAAAGTGAGTTTGCACAACCATCACCTCAACACTCACAGCAGGGTGGGAGTAACCAAGGTGGATCGATGCCTACAGCTTTTGCACGCAAGTTTGGCACGGCATCACACTCTTCAAAGTGGATCAAGTGAAAAGCAGAAAGAATCCAATGCTCTGAGTTCCTCTACCGAGGATAGTGATGGTGATGATGATAGGGAGAGTGTTAGCTAGCTAGGTTTAAGTACTCTTGTGGACTTCGTTTAAACACTAAGTGCGTACTAGTATCGTGTTTATCTTTTTGTGTATTTATGGATGAACTACTTTGTTTAAATTAGATTCTTCAGTTCTAAGATATAAAACGTTTTCTGTTATATTTGATTTTTATGTGAATGTTGAGATTGAAACATCAATTAGCAAATTAACAATACTGAAAACAGAACCATTAGGAAAACTGGAAGCAGAATATGGTTTTTGTAAATGCCGTTTAACAGCGCTTTATATCTGCCGCTAAATGAGGCCCAGATTGATAGGGTTTAAATATCTTTGTTAAACGAGGCCCAGTTTAACAACGGTTCAGATCCACTGTTAAACGACGCTCAATTTAATAGAGGTTGTAATCCGCTGTTAATCTGCAGTTAGCAGCGGAACCCACGAAACCGCTGCTAAACGGCTTAGGATTGCTTCGTTTAACAACGGATTTAAACCGGCTTTTAAGACGTTTGGCAGGGGTTTAAAGCGCTGTTAACTGACTTTATAATCCCTGCTAAAAACTATCTTCCTTGTATTGGTAAGAAATACCATTTTGCAACATCTTAAAACATCAATTTTATGCTCATAAGACTTCCCTTTAGATTCAGTCTTACTACATCTCATAGTCTACTTCTTGACCTTTCCCAAATTTACGAAAAATCCAAAAATCAAATCTATAAACTATTCAAAGTTTAGTGACTTGGACTTAACTTCCATAGTGTCATTAACAATGCACAAAGCTACAGCAATTGCAGATCAATCACTTATCTCTTCAAAGTTACAAAATAAACACTCTTCTTTTATAGGCAGCTCTTATATAATCTTTAGACTTCCACCTTCTGCTTTTGTGGAATATTGCTCATTGAAGAGACTTTGAGAATCCTATTTGTACTTTACTTTGACGCGACATTATCCAATACGCCACCTAATTATTTGTTATTCAGATAAAAAATCACTTATTTTATAACACATCTAACAATTCAAATTAAAAAATCGCTCATTTTATAACACATCTAGCTATTCATAAACTTACTCCTCTCTAATATATTTAATATATTCATATTTCATACTAAAAACAAAAAAAATCCAAAAGAATATTATCAGAATATAAGTTTTAACCATCATTTTCTTTCTGTTGCTTTACAATGAAAACGTAATATATAAATAAATATATATATACGGTGATGTCTTCAGTGCACTTAGTGTACCGGATGCACCTATTTAATTGTAGTCATCTTAACCGTTCAAATTTTAAAGGCAATCTCAATGGTCAATAATTCATTAATTTTTAAATTAAAAATAATTAAAAAATTATATAACAGAATGATCACTCAACTTAAATATAATTAACATTGAAACATGCTTTATTTTTATTTTTTCAGATTCAAATTTAACCTTCTAAATTGATCTCTGATCATCCAAACATAGATAATGATCATTGTAGTTTTGCGAATTCTTATTACTTGAATAATGCTATCGTTGATATAATCCAAGCTTATAGAATTTGGATACGTTGATATTTAAGCTATAAAGTCAAATGAAAACATAAGTGGAAAACAAACTATAACCCAGAAACAAATAATATGTGTTTCCATCAGCATAGACGATATAAATTTTCATCAATAATGATCAGAATTAGCATGGTAAAATTTTTTATTCCATCATGCGGGAGACATCCTTTTACCACTATAATCAGCCAACTTCGATTAAACCAAAAAGACCCGTTACCGCCTTACCGACAAGGCCAGTGGCATCACAGTAACGAGGCCTCCACCCGTTCGTTGGTAACCAGAGCTATTACTAGAAAATACATTGGAGCAATTGATGCCTCTGTCGAATGGCCGTCCGCACCTTCATTGCCAATAGGCCAAACGGGTTGTCGCTCCGTCTAGGTTCGTCGGGGACTGAATACATGGCCGCCCGTTCGCTGGCGGCCGCTGATTAATGATAATCATGATTAGTTAGACTTATTTATTTTACCAAGGTGGAAATGTAATATGACTAAATAAAAATAAATTATGATTTGATTTTGATTGGATTTAAGTAAAGTGATTAGTATATTATATAGATTTTGAATTACTTTAAAGTTGAAAATTAATTACTTACTAGTGGTTGATATTGCTTAAAAAAATGAACGGATCAAATTAATTCAAGTAAGTGGGAGCATTGGGTGCACCGGGTGTACTGAAGAGTTTTCCATATATGTGTGTGGGGAGCGCTTCGGTATCTGCTAGGTTCCGGAACCGGAGCCACATGGCATGTTTTAATTGGCTGAAATTAAATAAATTGAATACATGTCTGATAACTCCTTTAAATATCAAATCTGCAAATTTTGATCATTAAAATTTTTAACTTCGGCAGCCTTTTACTCCGTTTCGTTAACTTATTATTTTATTTCTGATATGTTTGGTTGGCGTACTAAAATCCAATTCAATTCACCTTTCTTCTTCTTTCTTATCTCAAACAAACCGCTCATCTACCTCTCCCGCACCAAAACATCAGTCATCATTGCTTTTCATCATAATCTCCATCACCAGAACCTCAAACCCACTCTTCTCTCATGTTTAACTCACCATTTCGTCTATTGAATTTTGGCGATGCTTGGAATAGGAGATGAAAGGCGACATCATCATTGGAGAAGACCATAGATTGTCATCCATTGGAGAAAACCACATTTCGGCTATCAAAATCAAAAGTTGGGCCTCTGCTATTTCGTCACCGAAGTTGATGATGCATGCACAAGCAGAATTAAAAGTTGGGCCTCCGCTATTTTGTCGTCGGAGTCAATAATGCATGCAGATTCAGAATCACAGTTGAATGAACGCTCAGGAATTGAACCAGAAGGTGTCGACGACAAGAAGACGGCTATATTTGGAGGTAAAGTAAACGTGTCAAACAGTCAAACCTATCTTAATTTCTTTTGGATAATTGGATATGAATTCTCATCTACCAGATTGTCTCTGGTGAATTAATTTTCCAGTATCCCCAAATTGGGTAGTTTGTAGTAGTAGAATTAGAGTCTGATTGCAGTTTTTATAATTATCATTTCATATTGAGTTTCGAGGACCTTAAGGATGCAATAATTTGTCGTAATAGACTTGGAGAAAAGTCGGGCTTCCGATGACCTGAAGTGGGTAGAGGCTTTTGCCTTGACTATACGGTTCAGCTCAAACAATAAAATCGATTTTGTAACCAACTCATAACTGAACCTATGTTTTAAAAATCAGAAGCTTTCTCCAAGTTCCTTCAATTCAAAGCAGCAGCTGAGAAGGAAAGCGGGCATCAACTTAAAACACTCCGAACAGATCGTGGTGGAGAGTTCATCTACAAACCTTTCATGGAGTACTGTCTCACCAACGGAATCAAGAGGCAGTTGACAGTGCGATACACACCATAACAAAATGGCGTAGCAGAACGAAAGAACCGTACAATTGTGGAGATGTCAAGAAGCATGATGACTGCTAAGAAAATTCCCAACCAACTATGGGTAGAAGCGGTCAATACAACAATCTATATCCTCAACAGATCGCCAACCAAAGCAGTGAAGAAAAAAACACCTTTTCAATCATGGCACCACAAAGGCCACAAGTGGATCACCTCAAAGTATTTGGATGCATAGCTTATGCACACATCTCTACCCCAAATTGAGACAAGTTTTACCAGAAGGGAGAGAAGCTCATCTTCATCGAATATAGTGACGAATCCAAAGGTTATAGACTCTACAATCCATTGAAGAACGAGGTGGTGATTTCACGAGACGTTATCTTCGACGAAATGGCCGAGTGGAGTTGGGAAACTCAGGATACTCAACCTCCATCAACAAATGAGATCCTATAGAATCCAACAACTACACCAACAACACCAAACGAGGCGGTTCAAAATCCAAGCCAAGGAAGAAGTCCAACAACGAGTCCAACAAGAGACAACTTCAGAGACGTCATGACAGATTCAGACTCACCTCCATTAAAGGTCAGATCTTTAAGAGAAATTTATGAATCAAGTCACGTAGCATATTTTTCTTGTGAACCCCAGACATTTAAAGAACCAGCAAAAGACAAAGTCTGGACAAGAGCAATGGACACAGAGATCTCAATGATCGAGAAGAACAAGACTTGGGAGCTCGTGGACAAACCAAAAGAAAACCGGTCATAGGTCTAAAATGGATATACAAGACAAAATTTAACGAAGACGGTTCCATCCAGAAGCACAAAGCGATATTGGTGGCAAAAGGCAATTCACAATAGCCTGGCATCGACTTTCACGAAACCTACGCACTAGTAGCGCGGATAGAGACCATCAGAACAGTCATAGCTCTAGCAGCTCAAATAGAGTTACCTATATTTCAGCTAGACGTCAAGTCACCATTCCTCAATGGAACACTAGAAGAAGAAGTCTATGTGGAACAACCACGAGGATACGAGAAGAAAGGAGAAGAGGACAAAGTCTATCGACTCAAAAAGGCGCTCTATGGTCTCTAAACAAGCACCACGAGAGTGGAACAGCAGAATTGATTGATACTTTCAAGAAAATGGATTTCAAAGAAGTCCAAGTGAAGCATCTCTCTACATCAAAAAGGGAGAAAACAAAAAATTTCTTATTTTGTGCTTATATGTTGATGACTTGATTTACACAGGCACAAGTACACAAATGATTGAAGAATTCAAAAGGGCAATGATGTGAGAGTTCAAAATGACTGACTTAGAACTCATAAAATATTTTCTAGAAATTCAAGTACAGTAAAAACCTGGAGAATTATTCATCTCTCAAGAGAAGTATACTGAAGACATGTTAAAGAGATTTTACATGGCATCGTGCAAGCCCATAGCGATACCAATGGCATTGAACGAGAAACTCCAACAAGATGATGGAGCAGAAAAAGTTGACGGGAAAATATACAGAAGACTAGTCGGATCGCTCATATATCTAACTCATACAAGACCTGATATATGTCACTCAGTAAGTCTCATTTCAAGATTTATGAGTGAGCCTAGCAAACTTCATTTTGGAGCAGCGAAGAGAATCCTACGATACCTCCAATGCACTAAAAAGTTGGGCCTAAGGTACAAGAAGGAAGAGGGAAGCAAGCTAATCGGATACACCGACAGTGACTGGGCTAGATCACTAGATGACCGAAAGAGTACATCTGGTTACATATTTTGCCTAGGTACAAAACCAATTTTCTGGAGCTGAAAGAAGCAGAAGACTGTGGCATTATCATCAGCGGAAGCGGAATACATTGCAGCAACAGGCAGTATGGCTAAAAAGATTAATTGAAAACTTGCAACAAGGTGATAATGAACCAACCATTATTTACTGTGACAACATGTCAGCCATAGCCATGACGAAGAATCCAGTATTTCACGCAAGGTCGAAGCATATCGAGTTATGACACCAATTTAGACGAGACCTAGTCAACAACGGAGAAATCACAATGGAATTCATCAACATGGATGATCAGCCAGCAGATATCATGACGAAGGCAGTTACGAAGGACAAACTCGAGAAGTTCAAACACTTACTCCGAATTGCAAATTAAGAGGGGGTGTTGAAGATTAATCTACAATTCTCTAGATTAGTCTCTACAACTCTTACAAAAATGTCTCAACTCCTAACTACCAAATTAATTAAGATGTGATATGTTAAAATAATTAAAATTTTACAAACCACAAACTTAAGTTGGTTCCTACTTACTACTTGTATTGTTGCTATTATAAATAGCCTCATTTGTGAGTGGTGAGAGTAAAGGTCCAAATGACCAAATTGTAATATTCACAAATTAAAGTGATCAATTGAGTGCGTTATCAAAATACTATCTTTTCGATCCTAAATTCCGCTACATTTCCGCTAGCGTCCCAACAAGTAGAAGTTCAAAAAGAGTTAGGGCTTCCGATGAGATTTTCTTCCCACCATCGAGACGAGCTTGCTAAAGCTCTCCTGGATTATGATGTTTGATTATTAGTCAGATGGCTTTGTGGAATTATTTTCTGGATTTCGTATTTCCTTCAAGTTTTACCGATTTACATGATCGGAGTGACTAATGGTATAATGAAGATTTCATCTCAATCTGTTTATTAGCTACTCCACTTTTCCAGATGTGAGATAGGTGGGGAGACAAACAAATCTAGTGAGCATTGCTGGAGAAGGGACAAAACCAGAGGAAGACCCTTTTTTATAAACTTCTATCTGCAACAGAAAGAAAAATGGGCGAAGAAGACGACAAACTTTTAATTTGGTCACCAAGAAATATTTACGGACTAGCTCCTCAGTTTAATTTAATAGCGTAATTGGTCACTGTTGTATTAAAAAGTTCATAGTTGAAGCCTAGTTAAGTCCATAATTTTTTAAACCACGCAAAAGGAAACTAGTTGTTTTCCTTTCTCAATTTTCTTGTTTGTTTTCCTTAAATCTTATTTACAGCAAAGGCACGAAGTTGGGTAGAAAGGAGAGATAAACAATAACTGTGAATAGTATCGTGCCACATATATAATTTATAGATAGAAACTAATGGTGTGATATAATTTGAAAAATATTAAATAGTTCATGAAATACAAAAAAATGGCAAAAATTAGTGTTTAAAGTTAAAATATTTTAATGGACCAACGATACACAGTAATCCTTGAATTTCTTAACTAGACAATATTGAAATAAATTAAAGCTAACTTTCCACTATAATATTTGGTAGGTAGCTTTATGCTGATGGTAGTAGCTAGCAAAAAAATCTGATGGAAACCTATTTTCAATTGGACAGTGAATACAAATTCATATGATATTTGGTAGTTAGCGTCTAATAGCCTTGTCTTCATTAGACCGGTCATGTTTTAAATTTTATAAACCATCCGAAGTTTCAGCGTTTATTCAAAAAAGACGATATAAATATTTGAGTCCTTTGTCCATTAACAATCATAATCAAAACCAGGCGAGAAACATGCAGATGCAAATGCTTTAGTTATGTTAGCTTTAATAATAAATTTTTTTAATATCCAAAATTTCCACTTAAATTTGGGCTTTAAAATTAAAAGGTTGAAAAAAGCGATTTGATGGCTTAAGCAATTCAGTACAAGTGTTGAGACTAAAAAATCAGCACCTAACGTGGAGCGCCTATATAATTATTTTTTCACCTTATTCAAATTTGGTCGCTGAGTAGTGAGTTGTCGAATGCTAACAAAAAAATGGCTCGGTAGCCTATTTCATCATGTAGTCATAACAATGAATTGTTTCTCCATACATAGTATTAACATTAAAGTACACCTGACTATCATGGATAGGTTGGGATGCAGCGGACGAGAATAAAGTAAATATATTACATTAATAAATCACACACCGTAAATATTTTTAGGCAGGTTGGAAGTGGCGGTAGTCCGCCACACTTAAAATCACTATAGATGGGTGATTACCACCGCAATACTATAATGACGATAATTAAGCCAACCTCCTTAGACCAATTTACTGTGGTAATATTAATAATGCAATATAAAACGAATATTCTCGAAATTTCCAAGCACAAAACAGTAAGTAAATAACACTGGGATTTACGTAGTTCCCCTCCAATGCAGAGAGTACATCTACGGCGGCAACGACAGCTACGAGCACTTCTTCACTATAACAAGGTAGCTATAAGGTGACCCGAGTCGATCAAAAAATAGTGTCTCTCACGTGTTTCCCAACCCCGAAACAACTACTCACTATTTTATCGTTCACAAGAAAGTCTTCCTACCACGGTAAAAAATTTATCGGGACTTTCATCGCTCACCTATCTACCCAATTGAGATAACTTATCTCAATTGTTAAACAAGTGAAAATTGCTACACTACAACACTAGAGAAATGAGAAAGGAAGAAGAGAGGGATGATTGAAATGGGATGCACTAGCTTCCCTTTTATACTAGAAATGTGGGGAGACTAATTGAAAGCAATTGGTTGTGGCATCCAATTAGTTGAATCCCCAACTAATTTCCATGTGCACTAAATTGGAGGTGGTGGTTTTGTTTATTATTATTTTATTTCATTAATTTTCCCGCCACCAACAATTCTCCCCCTCCCGGCTAATTAAGACTCTCGGGCATCCCTACTGCTGATCAACAATATTCTAACTTCTCTCTTGGAAGACTCTTCGTGCACATGTCAGATCCATTCTGATCAGTATGGATCTTCTCGAGTTATAGTTGCTTTGACTCCACCACATCTCGAATCCAGTGATATCGAACATCGATATGTTTGGACAACTGTGGCGCGCTGGCTGTCACAGAACAACTGTGGTCGTTCCTATTGGAACCCATGTTCACTAAGAACTTCTTCATCCACAAAAGTTCCTTTCTAGCTTCCGTTGCGGCAATGAACTCTGCTTCTGTAGTGGAAAGAGCTACACATTTTTGTAGCCTTGACTGCCAGCAAATAGCTCCCCCTTCAAGGTATCTTAGAATCCACTTAACAGCTGCCCAGTGTTCCTTTCCAAGATTTGAAAGAAACCTACTGACAACTCCAACCGCGTGAGCAATATCCGGCCGTGTACACATCATAGCGTTCACACTTTCCACCGCTGAAGCATATGGAATACTTTTCATCTCTGTCTTCTCTGCATCAGTAGACAGGCACTGTTTGGTGCTAAGTTAAAAGTGATTAGTAAGAGGACAACCAACCGCTTTTGCACCGTCCATGCTGAATCGTTGGAGTACTTTCTCAATGTACTTCTTCTGCGACAACCAGATCTTCTTGGCAACTCTATCCCGTGCAATCTTCAAGCCAAGAATCTGCTTCGCAGACCCCAAGACTTGCTCAACTCCTTCTTCAAGTTGTTGATTCTGGAAACATTCCGGCCAACAATCAGCATGTCGTCAACATAGAGTAACAAGATGATGAAATCATCATCTCCGAACTTCTTCACGAATACGCAATGGTCTGAAGTGATCTTCTTGTACCCTTGCTCTCCCATAACAGACTCGAACTTCTTATACCATTGTCGTGGTGCCTGCTTCAAACCGTACAAACTTTTGTTAAGTTTGCATACGAAATCCTCTTTTTCCTTCTTCTTGAAGCCTTCCGGTTGCTCCATATAGATCTCTTCCTCCAAATCGTCATAGAGGAATGCAGTCTTCACGTCCATCTGCTCAACCTCCAGGTTGAAACTTGACACCAACCCTAACACTGTACGAATGGATGTCAATTTCACCACCGGTGAAAATATCTCGTCAAAGTTGATGCCCTAACTTTGACTAAAGCCTTTGATGACGAGCCGAGCTTTGAACCATGGTTTACTATTGTGTTCTTCATGCTTGATTTTGAACAGCCACTTGTTCTTCGAAGCTCTCTTCCCCTTTGGCAACTTCACCAACTCAAATGTGATGTTGTCGTGTATGGAGTTCATCTCATCCTCCATTGCCTCCATCCAATTCTTCTTATGTTCATCCTTCATAGCTTCCTTGAAGCTATTTGGTTCTTCCCCATCAGTGAATAAAACATCTTCATTTGACGAAGATCTGGTAGAGGGATGCACGACTCTGCCAGATCTCGTTCGGGGTGGAGAACCTTCGGCGGCTAGCGGTTGATCATGAGAACCATCATAATCATCATCAGGATCATCAGGCTGAACGTCAAGAAGGGCTTCAGGTTCAACTACCTTCGGATGAATTTCTCCAACAGCAGGTGTTGGAGACTCTAACTCCTCGGGTGTTGAGCTAGCATCAGTGTTAGGAGCATCTCTCCCAACCTTCTGAATGTCTTCAATGGTCTCATTCTCGATGAACACAGCATCACGACTCTTGATGACCCGAGTCGATCCAAAAATAGTGTCTCTCAAGTGTTTCCCAACCTCGAAACAACTACTCGCTATTTTATCACTCACAAGAAAGTATTCCTACCACGGTAAAACATGTATCAGGACTTTCTACCGCTCACCTATCTACCCAATTGAGATAACTTATCTCAATTATTAAACAAGTGAAAATTGCTACACTGCAACACTAGAGAAGTGAGAAAGGAAGAAGAGAGGGATGATTGAATAGAATGCACTAGCTTCCCTTTTATACTAGAAATGTGAGGAGACCAATTGAAAGCAATTGGTTGTGGCATCCAATTAGTTGAATCCTCAACTAATTTCCATGTGCACTAAATTAGAGGTGGTGATTTTTTTATTACTTTATTTTATTAATTTTCCCGGGACCAACAAGTTATTCATTTAAATTATAACATAATAATTGCTAACATGTGGAACTTGTTGGACAAGTGGTTAATACATTTCTCTCTCGGTTGTTTACCAACATTGAAACAAATCTATTGTATAGGTGGGTTTGGGTAGGTTGACTAATTGAGTGAATCAGAATTTAAAACAAATCTTCGTATTGTTAGAATGAAATATTAAAACTCACGAGTTAATAACTACTATATTTTTCACAGTGATTACACTTAACGTTAAGAACATGGTCATCACCAATTATTATAATTTATATGTGATTTAACACAATTTAAAAACTTGAATTCAACCTTTGGTTCAAAAATTGTACTTAGAGATGTTCGATTTCTGGACTTATAATTCATCCTTCAATCCCAACGATCATTTTTCCAAAATTCATATGTTCTCATGTCTAAGGATTGGAAAACAACCTTCAATTTTGCTATTGAAATTTGTTTCCCCATGTTAGATGCTCAAAAAGGACTTCTGTCAAAATCAAAACAATTTATTTTTTTAATGTTTAAATAAGTTTGAATTTGATTCCGTACCCAAATAATTTAAAAAGAGGAGGACATTATATTAACTTCCATCCGAGCGAAATTTGTGGGTTCACTGCCACTGTTGGATGAAATAATAAGACTGTTTCTAAACAACCGTACATTCATCACCCAGATCTGGAGCATACTCATGATGTTATCTCAGAATAAAATAATTTTTATGTAAAATTTCAGATATGATTCTGTTGATGTTTCTGGAATCTCATCAGAATGTGGTTAAAATTGGATCATTCATTTTCTCGGTTTCATGTATATTTGTGTGCAGACTATGCTACTTTATTTATATAATGTCCCCAATAATATTTGCAAGTCATTCTCGGCGTGGAGTAGAATGGAAGATTTGGATGTTCCTTGAGAGTAGGGAAGGTTCAGAGGTTACTTTTATGGTTATAGGAGAAAAGTTTAATTTGAAGCACACAAGGCATAAGGTAGTATTCGATCTTTCTCGATCAAAATTCTTTGATAGTTAGGGAGGTAGTGAAGAGATAGTCATTACTGACAGATAGATAGCTCAACGTTGTCAAGGTCGGTTGATTTTATACTCCTATTCTTTAGCTTAAGTCTCGCTTTGTTTCATTATCAATGACCGGACATATCGCATAGGGAATGCAAATTCATTAGAGAATTTTTCCTTCATTGTTAGAGAATATAAAAATAAACTTCAGATGATGCATTAAGTACTATAGAAATGTTATGATATTATGATGATTTAAATTAAATTCGTCAAAATCAATCTTTTATTTGATAAAATTGAAAAGTTATAAACTTATTAATTACTGAATTTAAATAGAGTAAATATTTTGTAAGTCATTTTTCTTATTTTCTAAAATTCAAAAAAAAAGGAATGATTCTAATTTAATTTGAAAATAGACAACTCAGATTTAATGTAAATAATGGGTGCACTCAGTACACCGGATGCACTGAAATTTTCACCATATATATAATAAAAATGAAATATAAAATAAATAAATAAAGTTTTTTGGATATTGGAAAATGATTTAGGCTGAGATTTGATTCCTTCTCGTCGATTTGAGAGTTAGGATTTCTTCTCATGTAGAGCGCCGATATGGTTTATCTCCACGCCATCCGCTACCACCTAAAGCAGCTTCACAATCCTGTATCCCTATCGCAAAAGTTTTGCTTCATCACCCGAAATCCCAACATCCAATCTTCATACATGCAAACCATCGATTCCTCCAACACCACCCTATCCATGGAGCTTGTCGAGGCTATAACTTACCCTCCAGCACTGCAGATGCACTCCGCCACCACCACCATCACCTCTACATTACGAACTGCAACCTCCACTCCCACCACTCCGCCCACCATCGATACGTTCGAAGAACAGGTTGCTGCCCTGAGCCTGGATGAACCACCACTGCCGGCGATGGCTCTCGCTGATCTGTTCAAGTAATCACCGACCTAGAAATACCACCAATGTGTGGTCGGCTCCTTCCTTGCAAAAAAAAGAGGTGAACCTCAACACCGTTCGTCGCACGATGGCGGAGATCTGGCAACCGGGACGAAAGGTGGAGATTGACGCCTTGGAGAGGGGATTTTTCCTCTTCCGTTTCAACCATTTCATCCATGTTGCCCACGTGATCGACGGTGGCCCATAGAGCATGGATGGCATGGTGCGGCTCACACACGAGCTCCACTAAGGGGAGATTCCTCAACAGGTCCCACTCAAGACGATAGCATTCTGGGTGCAGATTCATAACTTTCCCTTTGGATAATTCTCTGAGACGGTCGGCGAGACAATGGTGAACTACATCGGGAGCAGATGAATTATAATAAGAAGAACCGGATCTACCAACATGAAGCCTACATGCATATTCGAGTTCTCATAGATGCTCGAGTCCCATTGAAAAAGGAACGGGTGGTCACCTTGCACGACAAATGCAAGATAATCTACCAATTCATATATAAAAGGATCCAAAATTTCGACTATATTTGTGAAATTGTGGATCATATTGAGAAAAAATGTGAATTACAATTTCACTACCCAGCAGAACATCTAATTCAACAAGAGTAACAGCAAGGTCCCATATTCGATCCTTATCTCCAGTATTATTATTTTTATTTATGTTATCCCCCTTCATCTTAGTCAAAACAGCGTAGTTTCGGTGACGAGGTGCTGACTCAGAGAGCATCCAATCAGTGGACGACACGTCACCATATGGTGACACGGTGATGGCATTGGCGATGCCGTCAGCTTCTCCTCCTCCATCTCCGCTAAGCTCGTCGGGGAAAGTCCCGAAATTTCCGGCAACCAGACTCTTCCTTTCCGTTTTGGAATCCGATGTCCCGCCCTTATATAAACCCAAGAATCCTAATCTACTACCCCTTGATTTCGCACCCAGAACAAATCATCACCTGCATTCTGATTTAGATGAACCAGTAGCCGCTCTTCCGAGTTTTCAAGTAACGGCGATGTCCTCTCCTTCGGGCAGCGGCCCGAACTCAGCTCGATCAAGAGAGTGGTGCCGACGACTCTGCAAATCCAAAGAGACGGCGGATTTTGAACCTGAACGAGAGATTGCGACACTTAAACACCGGTGACGACGCAATCATGGTTTTATCGGATCGCTGATACACTCGCGTCCTCGGGATGTCTCGCTGTCGAGATCAACGTCGTCGGATTCCAAGCTGCCTAAACAAAATCATTTAAAAGCATGGTACTAAGGTTAGGAATTTGATTCGATGTGTTGGTTCTCGATTTCTTTCGAGTTTAGACGTTTTATGTACTCGCCGGCTTCTGCATAGTTCCGCCGGATAGAAGACGACTCTGGGGAACCAGCATAGAAGACGACTCTGGGGAGAAAATTATAGCGGCGGTCCCTGGAAGAACTCAGTGACCGTTATGATCACTAAACTTCCATACTTTGAATTCTAGACACTAGCGTTTCCGGTAATTTTCAATTCAGTAACTATATTTCAGGTAATAACATTTCGAGTACAAAACTACTAGGATCAGACAACTTAGTCCATAATTAACTGGGTGTTATGCCACACCTTGTAACTTTCAGACTGTGACAGATTATATCCAAATAATTTACTAAATAGTTCAACCAAGTATATTTATTTTAGATTATTAGACTATAGAATTGATTTTTAATAGATTTTAAGCTTGTCATTGATAATAAATTGCTAGTATAAACCTCAAAACATATTAGGAACAAAAAGATATAAATTATTAATTAGTTATTGTTGGTGGATAAATTATAGACTCTTTAGTCTTTAAATTAGACATAATCAATATTTCAATTTTTTTAGAATAACTAATAAGATCATAAGATTGAATAATAATGTGATTGAGATGAAAATAATTAGTAGGCAAAAATCGTCATTAAGTGAATTTATTTGTCACATTTCACAACTGACTGTGAAATGGTTTTCCCCAAGTCATCAAATAGTCGCCCTAGTCAGCTCCAGCTTGGTTGGATCATAGTATAATATTACTCCCGTCTTTAGGTTCATAAAGACGATCCAGTCTCCAGTTTTTATCGCTATTCCTCGTCCAGACAATCACCGTTGGATTTTAACGTTGGTGGTTTAAGGGAGTAATTCTTATCGTTGATGTAGTATGTTTATGCTTGTTTTATGTTATGTTTAAGTATGCAATTTAATTCATTTATAATTATGTCATTTAATTTATTCTTATGATGCTCTTATGTGTCTATATGATTAAGTTAGCTAGAAGATTAACCGATTAGCTAGTTAGTGAACAAGAAAGAACTACCCTAAGTCTAGACCTTTAGTAGACGACCTAGTATTCAAGTGATATAGCAGAACGTAGCTCTCTAGCTAGACTCTCGATCCAGATTGTCGGCGTATGACCTTGGACCACTAGGGATTCAACCAATAGCTAGTTGAGCCACTAGAGACCCACTATTATCAATTGGACCACTAGAGATCCAATGTTAACATTTCGGACCACCAGAGATCCGTTATTAGTTATTGGACCATTAGAGTCCCGTTATTAGCTATTGGGCTACTAGAGTCTCGTTTTAGCTATTGGGTCACTAGAGTCTCACATGATAGTAATGAGCCACCAGAGAACCACAGTGTTATCTTAAATCCGACAAATGGATGGTAGCTCTAGTTAGATGAGTTCAGGGGACGCTATATAGTTATGATATCCTAGATGAATGATGCTAGTAGAAGTTAGACAGCCTTAGTAGTGGTAGCATAGTAGAAAAATGAATGTTAGCTTTATATAGCATAGTTGAATAACATATTAGTTGTGCCTTTCTATCAGTATATTGATTATTAAGATTAGAGAACGAAAGATAACCCTAGAACCACCCACTAGGGTGTTTGTTAGTTGATTCGGGATGTGGAGTGGTGGACTTAGCCTTCAGGTACAGATATTTGTTTAAAAGTGTTTTGTACGAGACTTGATTTCATTTTCATGTTGACCTTATGTTATAATAGTTTCCGCTATTTGTTAAAGTATTTAAGTTTGTTTTTACGATATTGTCTTTATGTATCCAAATTTAGTTTTGAATTCGTTTTCAAAGAGTCCCAGCAGAGCAATTTAGTCATTTAATGAATATTAGAAGTTTAGGGTGTTTCACTGGATGACCCGATGGATGTTGAATCGTCCGGTGGATGGAAACCATCAAAATCACCGAAAAAACTGGGAGAGGTGCAACAGGGAGTAAACTCGATCGAGCTACAACACGGTCTCGGACGTACCGGTTAAACCAAGGCCTCACGACCATTAAGATCCTAACCCCTCTTAGCGGATCCAATAAGGATGTCACATCCAAGTTTGCTAGGTTTCATTTTTTTGTGTCTTTTCCTTTTCGGCTAGAACTCAATTTTTCCTTTTGATTATTATTTCTTTATCTTGGTTTTATTTTCAGTTAGAACATTAGCTAGTAGTTTTTTTTCCGTTGTTTTTACTTGTCTAATTAGCTCAATTGCAGTGGTCGTACGAGGTTTTGTGTTTTACAGGATGATCATTCTCTTGCAATCTATATTTGGTGGATTACCGTCTAATGGTTGATGATAGTGCCTCATTATATTAACGATCTCAGTCAAGTTTTAATAATGAAAATTCAGCGATGAATGTGTGATTTTATTGAAAAAAAAAGTTTTTTGGGTGAATATAAAAATATAATTTTGGTTCCCTTGTAAAACGAAAAATAAGTGCTCCAAGTGATCCCATCTCAATCTCCGATTCCTAATTCTCAGATTCAGAACACAGAGCGAGATTTTCCCAATTTCATTTTGAAACTTTTGGAAGAATTTGTGGGGTTCCCTCTCCCTCCTCAGGAGCCCAGATTGAGATGGGTCAAATCCGGCGGTAAAATTAAGCTTATTTGTTTCTCTCTTCTGGTGGTGGGGGCTCTTCGGAGGAGGGGAATTTTGATTTATGGCGGCACCTCGAAGTATTGTGGTGGAAATTGGGGGTTTGACTGGGAGTACCGGCGGCATTAACAGGATTGGAATGAGGGACGAAGAGAAGGCCAAAGATGACGATTCTCCGTCCAGCAAGAAATCTAAGTTGGAGAGGTTCCCCTGTTCTAGTTGGGAATTCGCTACTGCTATCTCCGTTTTCCTCTTCTTCTCCACGGGTTTGTTCTGCATATACCGTACAATGCCTGCTGCCGAGTACGGGAAGCTCAAAATGCCTCGCACTGTCTCGGATCTCCGATTGCTCAAGTAAATATTCGGGTTTCTTTTCTTCCTTTTTTTATTTCCTTTGTATCTATGAGATTTTGGGTTTTAGTTGATTTAGAATTGAGAAATACCAGTTATCGGGATGTGTGTTTGTGTTGGTTTAGGGTTAGCAAGTAAGGTTGTCCAGGTTCTTCAATAGTTTTTCTTGGCTCATCTTTTGATTTTCTGGGTTGGAGTTAGGTTGTTCTTTTCTTTGATAAATTGTCATTGTGGCTCAGTTAGTCAGTTTTACTTTCATTGGTGAGTAGTAGTTTGGCGTCCTGAACTCATGGAACTATATTATCTAGTTTTACTTTCATTGCTCGTTAATAATTTCGTCAGGGTAATCTTATTCTAACTAGATTTACTTGCAATCACCATCACTAAGTATGTGTCTCTTTTATTGAGCTATAGTGAATCGCTGTATATAAGGGTCCCTGAATCGATTCAATGAGGTTCAGTCCTTGGGAAAGAAATGTGTGTGCCTGTGTGTAAGGAGAATAACTTTTCTCATACTTGCATATATTGTTGCGATTGCTCCAAAACTTGTCGATATTGAATATTAATGTCTGTAATGGAAACTAATGACTTGTTTATACTGCACTTTTCGCTCATCTGTGTAATGATCCCTGGTCAGAGAACATCTTGGAACATATGCAAAAGATCATCCCGTACAGTTCATTCTCGGCTACTGCTCAACATACATCTTCATGCAGACCTTCATGATTCCAGGAACAATTTTCATGTCATTGCTTGCTGGAGCTCTATTTGGTGTTATTAGGGGACTTTTCTTGGTTGTTTTCAATGCAACGGCGGGAGCATCTTCTTGCTTCTTTCTGTCTAAGCTGATCGGCCGTCCTCTCGTTAGCTGGTTGTGGCCTGATAAGTTGAGATTTTTCCAAGGAGAGGTAAGTGACGCATGCAGGACTTAGTAACTAAGTAAGCAGTTTGCTTTCATTTCATAGCATCGCTTTCTGCTATGATTATCTAATTTGTCTTTCCATCAACGCAGATAGTAAAACGTCGGGAAAAGCTACTGCATTACATGCTCTTCTTGAGGATAACACCTACGTTGCCTAACTTATTCATCAATTTAGCATCTCCTATCGTTGACATACCGTTTCATATTTTCTTTTTGGCTACTTTGATTGGTCTCATCCCAGCATCTTATATTACTGTGAGGGTAAGTTTCTTTGTCCCGCTTCCTCTTCCTGTTCCTTTTGATATGGTCTCATCGGTATTTTTTGTTGACTTGTGATTTATGTACTAGTTTATCCATCGGATCATAGTTGCAATGTACTTGTAAGCAGTTTAGCCTGCTGCATTTTTTTGTGTATCTTTAGGACTGCAACCTATTGTTGTGAAGGTCACCAATATGTATGTTCTTCTTGTCATCCAATATGCTTTTTGAGGAGGTCACTAATATGCAAATGCACATACACTGCAGTAAACCTTCCTCGTGTCTGATTTCCTTCTCTGCTTTTGGTTTTTATTTGATTAGTGATCGTGTCATCATTTCTGAATTCTGAAGGTTATATCTGTTTTGAGACAGTAGTAACAAGTTTGTGAAGGTTGGAGGGTTAGCATTGATCAAATGTTTTGATATATAGAGTAGTTGTTATCTTGACGTTAAATGGAGATCAATTTTCTATCTATTTCTCTTGTTTGTTATGTTTGGTGAAGGGCCTGTGAGTCTGCTATTTTGGTGCTGAAACCATTTTGACTGTCTTGAATTTGATCCTGTTGTGTTGTGTTCTTTGGTTTCTACCACTAATTCAGCACCTTGGTTCTTCTGACTGCTGCTGTTACTGATGCACATTTTGCATGATGACCAATCAGGCCGGGCTTGCGCTTGGGGATCTGAAGTCGGTGAAAGATCTATACGATTTCAAAACGTTATCAGTGCTGTTCATCATTGGCTCCATCATCATATTCCCTACACTCTTGAAAAGAAAGCGGATATACGAATGAGCAAGCGATCACTCCTTCACCACATGCATCTAACAACAAAGATGAAGGATTCCGAGGAGAACCTCACCGGTGGCGTATTATTTTTGCTACCGAGAATGTTGGAGAGGGGCATCTTCTTCTAGCCATTGCCTCCAAATGTGATACTTCAAGGCACACAGTATGGAATGAGTAAATAGATGCCTAAAATGTCAAAAAGTTCCCTCTTGTATTCATATAAAATGTAATGTTCAAACTGATCAATCTCCCATCCATAGATATTACCTGATAAGCTGTTTATGTGATTGTTGTACTTAATACTAAGCTGATAAATGTTGTATTGGGCAAACCATGTAACTGTCCACAGTGAAGCTAAATATTAGTACACGACTTTTAATTGGTATGGATATATTGTATCTCCATTTGTTCTGTGTGGAGTGGGGATTTCGAAGTTGAGATCTTGTTCCAGACCAACTATGGCCCTAAAATCACTGCCTTACACTGCAGATCCGAGCAATGAACAAGTCATATGGGTTCGATCAAGCTAAACAGTATCAACCATAAATATTAAGTATTTTTAAAATTCGAATTTTACCACCTCAACACTATTTAGACTTCCACTCAAATTTTTATGCTTTCAGTCAATAAAAATATTTCAAAAATATTTCAACTTATTTTATTAATTAATTTTCCACTCACTGTCACCAATAAAAAACTCTCCCCACTTCTTTTCCAGTTTTCCTCGAAACTCGTACTCTCTGCTCTGCATTTTTGTTTAAAAGGTAATTCTACCACTTTTTAAAAAAAACTCACGTCATGTCCTTATCTTTTTATTTACCAAACCAAAAACTACCACTTTTATTTATTCTTTTTTTTATTTTCTTTACATATATAAAATTATCGGGTATAAATACTATATTTAACATTTAACTTTAACTTTAAACACATGGTAGTTATTAAATTTTACAAATTATAGATTCACACCAGAATTACAGATAAATCACTATTTATATACAATAAATTTTATTAAATATATTAATTTTTATACGTAGATCGTAGTTGTTGAAGAATTAAAACATGTAATTGACATACGAATAACATAGTCATCGGGATTAACCACTAACTATGTGAAATCAAATTTATTGATTAAATTAATTTGTTATATATAAACTTATCCGGTCTAACTGCTACATCAACTAAACATTGTTTTATATACATCAACTAAACATTGTTTTATATACATCAACTAAAGTTTTGGATTAAATATTAGTTATCGGGAATAACCGTCAATTATATCCAGGTGATCGGGAATAGTCACTAATAATGTTCAATTAATTTGATTAATTATATTAATTTTCATATATAGATTTATCGGATCTAACTGTTATATCAACTAAACATTTTTTTATACACATCAACTAAAGGTTTGGATTAAATATTAGTTATTATTCAGTCAATTATATTCAAGGGGATGGAGAATAGTCACTAATTATGTTCAATCAATTTGATTAATTATATTAATTTTCATACATAAAACTATTAGGTCTAAGTGCTACATGAATTGAACTTTAGTTTTTTATTCTACATACAGTGTAATTGTTGAAAAGTTAAAAATGATAGATTAGCACAACAATGTCATTGAGATTAACAACTAACTATATAAATAAAATTTATTATTATATTAATTTTTTCATATATAAGCTTGTCGGGCCTAAATGTTAGTATATCGATTGAACATTTAATTATCAAATACATCAGCTAAATGTTTAGTATTTACATAATTTAGTACTTTTTATTATGTTTACTTTTACGGCAAACTTAAATATATTAATTTTACGTTCACAATTTATAATAGCAGTGATTTATCAAAAATTACCACTCATCTTGACTAATTCAAACTCGACATACAAATTTAAAATGCAAAAATGTTACACATGTTATTAAAATAATATAAAGCAGCCAATAGGCCGATAATTATTAATTTGTAAATAAATTGCACATCTTTAAAATATAACTATATAGAAAGCCAAAGGAGAAGATAAAAAAAATGCGGCCAACGGGCCGGGTATGCGTCTAGATTATGGGTTGTGTTTGTTCAGCATAACTAGGCATTTTGTGAAGTGAACGAAGGCACCATTTTTGGGAATAGATGATTGGTTATTAACCATCTCTTGAGCAGAAAATACATTAGACAAACCACAAAACAAACTATACGGCAATAGGTATGGCCTGGTGTTAACAGCTACTAGACAGACATGATTTAGCAGCAGCAACGATTAATTATTCATCAAAATAAATAAAAAGCTCAGATCAGCGAATTTGGTTCCTTTTTGGTACAAGAGTAATTCACAGTACATCTTTACCACTAACTTCCCTATAGAGGAGTCGGCATACAACAACAGTAAAGGGGAAAGTGAAGTCGAAGGAATGTGTTGTAACCTGCCACTGGTGTTGCGTCGCTTAGGGTTTGGTTCAACTTGAAGCAGCTACTGATTCGAGGGTGGCACCTGGGTAGTTTTCAAATCCAGTGATGCCTGTAATTCTGATTCTGGTGTTTGGCTGCAGGTATAAGGTGAAGCACATTAATATGTATAAAAAAACAGTTATTGGATTGACAACGAAACACTGGGGTGGGTGATGTAACAGTACTATCATTCATGACACCAGTTGCATCAATAATCCTGTACCTATGTAAGAACATGGAGTACAAATTTATGCTATTTCACTAAATCTTTCATGAGACACTGAACCATGGAAATTATCCAATCTGTTTGAAGACTGAAGTCATTGGCAGGAAATGTACTAGTAAAAACTACTACTGCCTACCACTTCTGTCAATACGTTCAACAGATCTTCTTCAACCATTTTAAATCGTTTTGCTGAATGAAAGGTTTGGAAGCTGGATGAGATTCATTCGAAGCAGGATGTATAATGAACAGATTGATTCAGAATACAGACAACTAGATAGAGCATAGCTAAGTGCTGTTTCAAGAAAAACACAGCCATAAAGTCACCCTTGTCTGTTATCCTCTTCAGTGAAAAACTCTTGCTCAAAACAAACAACCCGAGGAACCACTATGGCACATGATTCCTACATCTTAATGCCAACAAAGGTGAGAACATGCCAACATAACTGTAAAGAAAACCTAGAGATTGAAAAACAAAAGCAACCAGTCATCTCAGCAAATTCAATGATGGCTTCAAGTTCTTCTAACCACAAGACACTAAGTGGTGTACCTGTCTGTGGCCAATCTTCCTCCTGTAGTTCTTCTTCTTCTTATACTTAAAGACAATAACTTTCTTGTTCAATCCCTGCAGCCAACACAAAGAGACGGACAATGAAATTAGAATAAAGAGCAAAATCGATTGCTGGAACAAAAAAGGTGAAAAGGAAGTTAAAACCACCTGCTCTTCAACTACAGCATGAACAACTGCATTGGTCACTACAGGTTTCCCTATGTAGGTAGTCGTTTTTGTTCCCACTAGCAACACCTTGTTCAGGGCGATCTAAACAAAAGCAACACGGATCAGGTCACAGAGCGAATGCAGAAACCACAAGCCTTAAACGGGAAACTAGAACCATGAAACGCAACAATGCATTAGATTTACCAACTCACTCGTAATGCAACCAAATAATGCATCCCAGACGAATAAGCAAGCTCAACAAAGTAGTAGTAGTAGTAACATTGCCACGAGAATTGGAACAATAGTTTAACAAATTCAGGGAAACTACATACCTTATCATGGACATTTGCGCCTTTCAACCTCTGAACATAGAGAAATCTTCCAGGGATTACAATGTATTGTCGTCCACCCACCTGAAGCAGTAGCAACAAATTCCTTGAACTGAAAACACCCATCAAACTGAGACATAATCAACACCATTCCTCAAACCTACCATAACAACAGCGAAAATCTCTTCACGTTTAGCTTCTTCCTTAGCAACATCGACAATCTGGGTTGGCTCGGCTCTAACTTCGGAGTCGGAGGCTGGCGTATCCGGTTCGGTGACGGAAGGAGCTTCAATTTCAGAGACTTTGGTCACGACCAAGGGAAGATGATTAGAAGAGAAGGCGAGTCTTTGCGGAAGTTTGAAGAAGGACCCACAATTGGGATTGGCAAAAGAGAGGGGCTTTGAGATTGAGTGAATGTTTTGGAGGTGGGAGGAGGTGATTTTGCAGTGGGCATTGAAGGAAGAGCAGAGTGAGAGTGCGTAAGAGGTGGACGCCATTGTTGCCCCCAGCAGCAGAAGCTCTCCTTGGGTATCTTTGCAGCTAGACGAGGAGAAAGAGGAGAAAAGCGCGGATTCTGCGAAATGACAACTCTATTGGCAATCCTATCCGTTTCTTTGCTTGGTCGTTTTGGATCTTGGAGGATAACTAAATCGGCCTTTTAGCTAAATCATGGAAATTGGTTTGATTTCGATACAAACCAAAAACCAAAATTGGAACATTTGATAACCAAATTTGAATCAAAAGAACTTCGGTAAAAGTCATTACTCAAACCAAAAAATTTCATTCCGTTCGTTATCATATAAAAAATCAAATAATAATTTTTTTCTGAGATAGCTCCACGAGGAAGGACACACCAAGGGCCAAGGTAGTAAGCTGTAAAATCTAATAATTTATCCCGGAAATAAGGGCTACCGACAATACCCTTAATAAATATTTAAGAGCTAGAGTCGCTAGAAAGTGGGCGGCTCGATTAACCGTAATACTAATTTTTTACGGAACCCGAATGAGAATATCCATCGAGCGGACTTGAATTAAAAATTTGTATGTGTATCGAGTAACTATATTTTGACGAATTAATCCTAATTTTATTGTGCTACTTTTAGTTTAAAATATAATATATGTGTCACTGATGAGTTTTTTGAACTAAATTTATGATTATTACTTAGTCTAAGAAACTAAGTAGAAGAGCAGAACTTCAAATACTATTAGCCAAGTTATTAAATCATCAAAATTTTATTTATAATTTGGTACTCCAGACCAAAAAATAAGATAGTCGGGACTCTCACTAGCTCCCTCTGGTTCTGACAGGACCAAGCACTGAGTCTAGCTCAAAATTGCCCTAAGCCGAACTCGTAAAAGTTGTAAATATACACCCGAAATTAATGGTTAGGACCGAAACTAGGGTGAGCTAGGACTCCCCCAGCCACCCCTTAGTTTCGCCCCTGTCGATTACTAGAAAGACGACCCAAAGAGTGGTTGAAATGGATTCCCTCGGTTGAAGGTAATATATATTATAATAAGAAGAATTTTACTCTTGCATGCGTAAGAATTCCCACCAACTGGGTCGCATCCCTTTTCTACTTCTATTATGACCCCTAATTTTCCAATTGAGTTGGAGGTAAAATTGTAACTCTTCGCCTTTTATGAGCTCGTTTGTTAGTGATTGACAAATTGAGTTATGGGTAAAGAATATTTTTTTTTGACTTTATGGCGAGACATTGCTCTCTAATTGACATGACCTCCACTCCATTTATAGTACCATCCCCCACTTTTTCACGGTGTGCAAAGCAATTACTCTCTATTACACGCAACTTTATAGCACAAGCAAGAGCTTTTCTCTTGGTCTCTCTTGCTCAACAATTTTCATAAGAATTGTAACTGAGTGCTATACACGAACTTGTTTGTTAAAGATTGACATGCTGAGTTGTAGGTTATAAAGACTCTTTTATGTCCTTATGACGAGCCATGACTCTCCAATTGACATGACATGACATCCACTCCATGTGTAGTTTGATCCCTCACCTCTCCATGGTGCACAAAGCAATTACTCTTTACTACATGCATCTTTTTAGCACTACTAAAGAGCTTCTCTCTTTGTTTCACTTGCTCAACAATATTCATAAGAATTGGCATTTTATTCGTCAAATTAAAGAGCGCCCAAATTAGGAAAAACTCCGCCCAAAGTAACACCAATACAAAATCTACCCACCAGCTAAATGAAAAGGAACACAATGACTATCTATCTCATATACTATAAACAACTTTCGTATCTCGACAAATTTTCCTAGCTATCTCTATAGCTGAATATGATGGTTCCTTATCACTTCAGATGCACCTCTCATACCATAGTGAGGTATAAATAGCTCTCCACACAAGCCTCAAGAAACAATATACATAAAAAGCCCCAGAGTGAACAAAGGCAAAATTGGAAACTTCAGATAACCAGTCAGGGGAAGCAGCAACCAACTTCCCCAAACAAAACTTTTTGGTTTGTTGAGTAAAATTGCAATCAACAAAGATATGATTAATATCATCAACACCAAAATCACATAATAAGCACGTAATGTCCATTGGCAGCCCTCAAGAGGCCATCTGCAAATGGGTGATCAACCTTCCTTGAATAGCAAGCCAAATGATGAAACAGTACTTCTGAATAACAGGGGCTCTTCAAACTAATTGATGCCACTCCACAACATTCTATTTCTTGCAGATAGTTTGTCACAATTAAGATACTGGGTACTTGGGCACATAATTTCCACACCAAAGAAGAATCTGATCATGATCAAATGAGAGAAAACTAATAACATCATTACAAACATGCAAGATGCGCCTCTAAATCCATGAATGATATGAGGCTCCAACACAATCAAGAATTGAACATCCTTTGAGTGTGTACTCTTCTACCCATGCAATCCAAAGTGACCCATATTAAAAGCAAAATACTCCATATATGACAAAAATGAAAGTAAGGTTCCACACATTAAGCTCTCTAACCCCAAATCCACCCTCTTATAAAGGGAAACCAATGTTTCCAAGCAATCTTGGCTCTTTTCTAACCCCCTTCTCGAACATCCCATAAAAATCATTGCAGACTTTCTCAATTGCACCAATCACTAACTTAAGTGTAAAACTCGTGGGTTCAATAATTACATACATACAAATAACATATATAAGGAAAACAAAAAACTTGAATACCTGATAACATAAGTTAAACGACAGCAAAATGAAAATAGAGCATCTAAGTCTCAAATCGAGTATTAAACAAAAACAAAAAACATCCCAAAATAGGGGAATTAACATGTAGATGTATGACTATCAAAACAACTGAGAAATGTCCGATCAACCGGAAACATGAAAACGTCTGAAAAGATGAAAAAGGGATAGTTGAGGTCCTCCATGGTACATCTCTCTACGATTCTCCGAGCCACTCGGTCGAGGTGTCACTGCTAATGTAGCTCTCTTAGGCGGCATTTTCTCCTAAGGTTCCATAGTTGATCATGCATAGAAAAAAGCACTGAGTGGCTTAACTAGACTTCATAGAACTGACCTAGACTTTAAATAAAGTGACCATGTGGTCTTGTAGGCATCATCCTAACATCAGCCACCCCTAGCTAGTGGTAGATAGCTTCATGATGGACCAGACCATGAAACCACCCTGATAACCACCCGAGCAGCATCTGTAGGCATACTGGACACGTCCTGCATGAGCATGAGCATGAACATGACCTTGGAGATTGCGAAATCCATGGGTAGATGACCAACGCTTATCGGGAGCTAATCTAGCGAATCCTGAATCTTGTCCAAATCATAAACTATGACTCATAGTTCAACGTCATGAGCTTATGCTCGAATCATAAACACATGTATAATAGATCATCACTATTGCACAGTCTTAGAGCCCGACTCTATTTCACATCCCTTGTTTAGTAGATCACACACTACTAAATAGTGCTGAGATCCCGACTCTATAATCACAACAACCGTACAGTAGATCACACGTTACTGTATCGTCCAGAGAGCCTGGCTCTGAAACACAAGATATGTACAGTAGATCATACGCTATGGTACAGTCCCGAGAATTCGATCATCAAATTCTTGACAATTGTAATTTCAGATATACTTTCTAAGCATAATGAAATCCTAATGCCCCACTTGAAAAAAACTTTCCCTGGTAGAGTCTAATTTGAAGTAGCCTTCGTAGAGCTTAATCTCATGTTTCGTCTGACCTGAAGAGATCATTCATATGATTGAAATCCTAAAATTCTAAATCTTAACCTATCAAGATTTTCCTACGTAGGATTCAAATCAAAGGATTACGAAAGGAGGAAGAAGATAGATTACCTTCTGAAGCTTCCTCAACAATCTCTAAGGCTCTCCTACTGATCTGGGATTGATCAACTTGGTCTTCTCTTCCTAAAATCGATCATGGTTTGTCATTCAGAGACAATTCTAAGTTTTTAGGTTTCTGTATTCTGGGTTGTAGGTCGTGACTATGCTTTTAGAATAAGTGTGCCACGCCCGTGGACGACTTACCACCACACATGTGGCCCACTGGTGGTCACGATCGTGATCTCTTGCTAGTCACGATCGTGACTGATGCCGACAACCACGCCCGCAACAACCTGACAGTCACCCACGTGACTGTGTGTTCATCAGCCGATTCTCAGAATTCACAAAACCCATATTAAAACTCAGACTCAACTATAGACCCAAAATCAGTAAATCTCCCCTCTTACAAAAGGTTTTGTCCCAAACCTGAATGCAAAAGCTTAGCAAGGGATAGAAAATTACCTGCTAGTTAATCCTCCATGAGCTCCAAGTAGTGTTTCCAAATGCTAGCGTCGGTCTCCCATGTTATAGCGTCGTCATCCTAATTTCGCCAGATCACCTTCAACATAGGCATCTCCTTGCTCCTCAGTTTACGGACCTTCCTGTCCACAATATGAGCTGGTTGCTCTTTGAAGGTCAGGTCTCTCTCCAACTGGATTTCATATGGTTGGATCACCTGATTCGGCCTACCAATGTAAGGCCACCGTTACAACCAGCAAAATAACCAACTGTCCCACCGTTAAGTCCCACATTATACATCACTAAATCAATACAACCTTTAATCCACTCAATAAATTTCTGTGGAATTTCCATAGCTTCCATCACCATAAACAGATAGTGAAGATTAACAGTGTCAAAAGCTTTCCTAAGATTGATATGTAGAGCACATCTTGGAGAGAAATGCTTGAAGTCGTTAGCATTAACTAAATCATAAGCTAAAAGATGTTATCTCCAAACAGTCTGCCTTTGACAAAAGCAGATTGTGTATTACTAATGATTTCAGGCAGACACGACACCATTCATTTAGAGAAGATATTTGCAATTACCTTATAAATTTTTTTATGTCTCCTCTACTTCTCTCTTTTTAGTTAATCCCTCAACTTGTATCTTGCCTCAAAATTGAAGTTTTTACGGTTTTTATCAACGACCATCACATCCCTTTTCGTAATCTCAACGGGTTTTCGAATGTTAATAGATATTCTATACTTGTGTGTTCATGTTCCATTGCATACATACATCACAGAGCATGAAAGGTCTTAAGAGGTCCCTCAAAGAGGAACTCAGTTTGAGAAGTCAATAAAAAAAGGACTGCACACTCTAAAGCTATCAGGTTAATCTCTTGCTATCTTGATCGACTATGCCAGTACTTAGTTCTAGTATGTTGTATTTACACAACTGTTTGTGATGAGTTGTTGGAGACTTGACTTGTTTTAGAACTTATCAAAACCTTTGTTATTTTATTTAGTCTTGTTCCCTCCTGTAGATGTAAGATTGATCTTCAAATTACAAGCAAAGATGAAATGAAGCATCTGAAGATCTTAATGGTATCTTCAATGAGTTGTGAGGATATTGTAGAGGTCTAGCAACATGCTTAATTTTATAGTTTCCACTATAGCTGTCAGACCCCGAGTCATCATTTTCCACCTTTAATCTTGCATGAACTTAAATAATCTTGTTCTGAGAGGTGTTACAAACCATCTAGTTTAAATAATTAGCCCTAGATAAGCTCGAATGGTGGTATGTTGTGTGGTGTCCCTGACACATTTTCTTTGTAGAAAGGATTGGACTTTCTTGGTACAATTATTACCAAGGATTCAACTTTCTGGTAAAACCAGTGATACTGAATTAAGATGATGTAATATTTGTTCATCAATTTCAGCTCCATCATCAACAATTCATGCAGGTAACATAGAATGTTTGCCTATAATTTTTCTTAGCAGCCATCCAAGGCTGCAAACCTTCAGATCAACAGAATAAGAAAATGGTTCATCATCCTCTTGAGGAATTATGCCTGTTTCACAAAACCCAAAATCCACTAAGAATCTTATTAAATTTAAAATTAAATGCGATCCATGTTCTCACTAATGCAATATCCAAAAATCCCAAAATGTCAAAGTTAGTCAAAATCATCTATTTGAAAAACTAATCTGTTGAATAATCTAGAGAATTTGAATAATTTTTATCAGCTGAAGGATTTACGCTTCCTAAGTTCTTTTAGTTGCGCTCTTCTCGCGCGTTCTCCTTGGGTCATTGATTGATAAAGTGTTGAAACTTTGGTGTTTTCTCAGCAACCTGCATCATTATCGTAGTAAGCACTTCGTTGGGAGCATCCATTACCAACTTCATCGCCAATAATGGCGTTCCAGAGGTACAATCTTCTGTAGTAAAAATGATAAAAGTTATGCTACCTACTACACATTTCATGCATATCAGAGAGTTGAAAAAAGTTTGATACCTCATAATAATTGTACTTATTATCTCCTATTCCATTCAAGATACAATTGCAAACCTAGAGGCCACAACCATACCTATCAGTTTTTTAATATAGTTAAAGGCCACTCAATTCAAATACGCTGATAGGCTTGATATAAATAAACAATAATAGACTCACGATTTTCCTTGTTTCAGACCATTCTCTTGTGAGAGTATGTCAAAGTCGATAATCCTTGGGACTTCGGCTAACGGATTAAATACGGGCACCATCTCATTAAGCATGAAGTATAAGAATTTGACCTGCAACATTATAAGGTTATGTGCAATATTGAATAAATCATAATACCATGGATTCTTAGAATATAATCACTTATAATACACATCACATTCTTGATAGCTTTCATGCGCAATATCGTTTTTGATTTAAGGGGTAGAGAGTCGACCATGTGTATTTTATTCTCGTCCATCTGTACTACGACCAGGTAGTAGTGGTCATCATCCTTCATCGGAACATATATCTACAAGTTATAAATTAGAATTTTGTTAGTGAATGACTACTTTATTAGAACAAATAATATTTTCAATATTACCTTCCCGCACTTGTTTGAATTCCGCAATAGAGTTGTATGTCTGTAAACATCCACTGCTTGTTCATAGGTAGGTCTCTTAGTCATCAAATCTGTATGCACAGTTTAGTTCATTTAAATGGTCACATGAATCTGTTTAGACAACAACTTATGGATAACGTTGCTAGCAAGTACCAAACTACGCGTTCATTTTCGTCCATTGAAATATGTTGCGCGGTATGATGTTGCAGCTATTACCTACAATATGAAACATTGATATTCATGTTCTAAGAACCCATACAAGATACTTCAAAATATGATATTTTTATAACCTCGCTATTTAGCCATTTCTTAAGCAACAAGGTTTATAAGCCAAACCACGAAGTATATGTTGCCTCTAATCAAATAATACTTCCTCTTTAGGAAACCCGTTAGAAAAAATGTAGCATAAAACAACCGTTTGTTGATTTGTCATGGGTGAGATAGTTGGGAATGGACACTTCAACTTGACAATCTACATGTGTTGTCAATGATTAATATTATATATTTATTTTATGCAAGTATTAATAACAATGTTAGGTTGATTTCAAAACAATGTCAATTTTGAATTAAAGAAAAATCAAAATCGAAGTGAAAAATGAAAATGAAAACTTTATATGGAAATTTTGGTTCCGATTGCGAAGATTTATTTTTTAGAGTTGATGACAACAACAACATGAGACGGTAAGTTTGCATGTTTCTTTCTCTTGGAGATGGTATCTGGAGTAATAGGAGCTTTCGCTAGAAACTATTACTTTGATTTATAGTGCAATTATTAGACATTCTTCCTCTGTAACTATTACTTTGAATGGTCACCACCTATTGAAGAGCGCCTAATTTGGTCCCTTTTGGCTCATTTTTCCTATTTAAGCCGTGGGCTACAAACTATTACTTTTATTTGTAGTGCAATTAGTAGACATTCTAAATGAACAATTATTTCCCAGATAATGTTGTGGCTATTACTTTTATATGTAGTGCAATTAGTAGACATTCTAAATGAACAATTATTTGCCAGTCAATGTTGTTGCGAGGCAAAATTTTGACAAAATGGGTACACAATTTCCCATTTTTTCACACTTCATTATAACCTTCTTTGAATTGAGTCGCGGTAGCGATTATAATAATTTGTTAAGGAATGATTGCGGTCTTTGGGTGGCTCATTGGATAACTCATGATGATTATGATTACAATTACAATGAGGTATGCATTTACGTTGTCCTTATTTACCAATTTTAAGAGGCAAAAACCTTACCATAAATGTGTTATTTGTAGGAAATTGCGCCTGCGTTTCGTGCTATGTTGAGTATTGGAAATCGAGTATTGAAAATTTTTCTTAATATTGTATCCGATAACTAGTACTTCATATTAAATTTTCGGTCCATATTTTTTGTTATGGGATTGATTTCAGGATTCAAGATAAGATATGTCGGATTGGGTTTTTTTTCCAGAATTTGGGGTTGGGGGGTTTTCTTTGTACTTCGTGAAATTTCATGTTGTTATTTACATTACATTGGGTAATTTATTTTGTTTAGATTTTGGCATGTAATCTATCTTACGTACTGTGATGATTTTCATTTAATCTGTTTTTAATCATTTTCATAATGAAGTGAGTTGGAGAGAAAACTTTGTGTTGTCATCTACAATTTATTTTACGATTGTCTTAAGTGGTTATGGTTCTGTCGATAGAATATTTCCTTGTTGTATCATTGAAGACCAAGTCGTTGGTGATTCACCAACATCATCCAAGTTTAGAGTGAGTCATACAACGTGGGCATCACTTAGAAGAGGAAATATATTTCTTTGGTCTTATTATGTATATATATTGTGATATTATAGTTGCCAAGAATGTTGATAAGGCTAGAATTTGTAGCAATTATCTATCCTTATATGCATGTTTTTTTGAGTGATTATTAGTTTGTTCGAGCTTAGTTCTTGTGTCATTTCGTGTTTTGGCATTATGTGCCTAGACCTGTTCATTTGGATTGTTTTGGTCCATTTGATGTGTTTCTTTGTAGTATTTGTTGTCCACAGGCACTCTAGAGATAGGTGATCTTGTTATGAAGCTATGAACATGAAGTAGACCACGGTTGGAGCTCTAACGGAAGATCGAGAAATGAGATGGAGGAGCAGAGGGGCTACACGCCGTGCACCCCTAGGATGCTTCAAAATCTCGGCCCTAAAATAGGGGAACTACGTGCACACCTGCACGCCGTTTGTCCCATTCAACTACACAACATTTTGGAAAAAGGAGGTGCACGGCGTGCACCCCCCAGTTTCAGCAGCTTCCTATAAAAGGGCAGATTTTGAGGAAAGAGAAAGATTCTTCCCCAACTTCATTTTTCCATAATTTTGCCCGAGTTTTCTCTGCAAAAACCAGCACCAAACCTCCTCTAGAAGCTCCATTGAAGATCCAAAGGAGTTCCTAGCAAGGATTGAAGTTAGGATTGAAGATAGAAGACCAAAAGCAATGATTGAAAGAAGAACAAGCCGCTATCTCTCCGACAAGATGATGGTTAGGGTTTCTTTTGATTTGTTTTCTTCTAGCATAATGAGTAGCTAAATCCGTAGAGATTCTTGGTTGAGATGTAGGATTTGAGTCATGATACATGTCTTAAATGTTTAAGAATGACGATTGCGGATAATTGGATTGTAATGAATGATTGCCTTGTTTGTTTTGTTTTTAACCTGATTCTTGTTACGACTAGAATTAGGTCAAATTTATGGAATCATTTGTTCATGATAGACTTAGGAATTCGTAGGATTAACATTTGAGGATAGAATTAAGTTATCGGTGGGGTAAGCCAATAACCTAATTCTACCTTTTGTGTTTCTTCCAGTTTTAACCGTTTGTCATCTTGTAATTGGTGGGCGCTCTGGTTTGCACCCAATGGACCGAGTTGGGTGTAGTTATTAGTAATTTAGGCATTGATAGACCAAGTTAACGCTATTTCCAATTACTTGTGATTTCTTTTAATTCTGAAAGAACACCTTATCACTTGGTAGAACTTCTCGGTGTTCATTACCGGCTAGCCTGATTAAGGTTATGTCTACCGTTACCACAATAAGCAGAGTGTTCTACATATAGCAGCACAAAGACTATTTTTGCTTAGTTCCCAGTAACATATAGTTAGTCGTTATGACGACCAATAATGGGAAGTTTCAATTGATAGAATTAGACTTTCATTTCTTAACACAATTGCAAATGTCAAACTGCAATGGCAAATAGAAACTGTTAAATTTCTTCTCATAAATATTAAAATATATAGATGTGCAATAACAAACAAGAGCTGCAATAGCAAATAAGTGTTGGTTGATAGAAATAGACATATAAACATTATAGGACTTATCGTCAACTACTCATAAGAATCATACAAAAGGTACATATTAATTAGAGATAGTCGTCGTCCCAGATTAGATTACCAAATCGTAACCAACTGAGGTGAGATTACTCTGGGAGTTAGGAGACCTTATTCACGAGGGATTTTCAAAAACCCATTAAGATTCATTAACCCACACAGAGCGTCCGATTACATTAAGATTTTCTGGTTATTCTTCTTCCGACTGCGATTCGACGAGTCGGAGACCTCAGTGAATCGCTTAATCTCAGTGTTAATTTAAAAAGAAGCAGCAACATCTTAATGTAGGGAGTGGAAATTGGGATGTTATGCAGAGGCAACCAGAGGATGAATGTGAGAGATACAACAAGTTTGTTGAATTCAGGATCACTAACACATCGGGGAATCCGAATTATGGGAATATGGATTAGTTTCGACCTTGGTAGGGGAGTGGAACTAAAGGGAATGACTCCGACGCGTGCGTGTGGAACACATTGGTGGAATGACGTCGGAGAAACGGCAGCAATACATAATCAATTTATCTATATAAAAACTCAACATAATCTACAAGTGAATTGAATGTTTTTATGTTTTTCTAATTACTAAGTGAAGATTTATACTCTTATTGACAACCAATTCGAATTCGATATTACTCAAACCAATTAAAATGATTGATTTGAATATACAAAATTGATATTGTCGTGTTTTGATATATTCTAAACTACAAGGACTGGAAATGACATTTGAAAAAAATAAGAGGTGTCGCATATGTGTCATCTAAGGAACACTTCGTCGGATGCGACATACGTAGAATACCGGAGCGTTCACCTTGAATTATTATAATCTTAGTTTTACTTTCTACTTTGATAGTTTGATAATCATACAATTATTCCCCCATTGTTATGAATATTTTATACAAATATAGTTGAATGCTAATTGTATAACTTCCATTGCATTGATCAAGTATTATATTACTCTCTTAATTGTATTAATATTATAATGTATAGGTTATGGTTTCAAGAGCCTATAAATATGACACTCAATTATATTATCCCTACACCTCAATAAAAAACTCTCTCCCTCTCCATATTCCTCTTGTTCGTATCTTTCTTTGAGCTTAGTTTTATAATACGTTATCAGCACGAACCTCTACCTTACTGAAAATTTACGGAGTTGTACTTTTTGAGATGTTATTATTCCAAGCTAAGATAATCATATCTTTTTTTTTTCGATTCGGCGCTTTCCCTATTAATTTATTTTTCCTGCAGTTGTTCTATGATTTAATCTGAGTTTGTTTTAGGGCTAATCTTTATTGTAATTTGATCTTTTGTGTTCATCAACCAAACCGGGCGGAAGAATATAATTTTTTTTTCTTAGCGTTTGATGCTTTGCTAGTTAAATATATCGTATTCCTTTTATCCAATATTATTTTCATTTTTGTTAAAAGATAAATATTATTCTAATATGTTGAGATTCTACAAAATTATCATTCTGACCTATCAACTTTGTTACTGATTATACTAAACACCCATTGGACATGTTATTCTCGTCATTCATATATTGGTTGTTTTCGTTATTGAGTTATTTTTATTATATCTACTATGTAACCTTCATATTTTGGGCCCTAAATTCTTTTATGTATTAGTTCTGATTTGATCAAAAATATTATAATGATAAAAACGTAAGGTATACAGATTACTTTTTGAAATCTTCATTATATTGATCTCTTTATTGTTTTGGTTAATCTCTATTTTATTCTCATTTATATTATTTTAATGTTAATAAACTAATTTTACAATTATTTTTCATATGAAGTTCATTATTAAAGTTGTGATAGGATATACTTGATTGATTTATCATATGATATTCAATTTTAGTTATCTTTATAACATGTTAATATTCAGTTCACGACCTTTGAACAGAATAAAGCACTAGTGATGTATATTTTACCTATTTTACTTAATATTAAAGCATATTTATCAAAAGAAAAACAGATTGTGATTATCTTATTATTATCATAACCATAATTTTTGTAACATTGATCATCATATAGTACATTACGCTTATATTACTATTTTTCAATTATCATCAACGATTGTCATTAAGTATTTAAATGGCATCATAAGTTACATTTAAAGATTAAATAAATATATTATATATTTTGCTATTTAAAATTTTACTATAGTATATACATGTCATTATTAATTCGTTCATAATGTGATCTAATTTATTTATTTATTTTTAAAATTAGGTCAAACTTTTTGAAATTTGAGTATGTGGTCTTTGATATTTCGGGCAAGAATTACTCTTCATGGGCATTAGAGGCTAAAATCCATTTATAATGGTATTGGTGAAACCAGATGATAATGCACGTCTTATCAAGATAAAGCTAAAGCTTTGCTATTTACTCGCCATCATCTCAATGATATGCCGAAAGATGAGTACCAAGAGACACAACATATCGAAAGGATAAAACTATGAAGATATTTTCTATGTCTCGAATATTGAGGTCGAAGTGACAAAATATCAATCTTTGTAGTGATTGATTGTACTCATAAAACCCCATATGATTGAATGTCCAACGAGACACATATCTTGAGAAACGGGGTATCTTATGACTCCATGAAGTTAGTGCATATAATAATTTATCCACAAAGTGATTAGATAATATATATTCCCACAAAGTCAATACACTATTATGGAGAAAAAGACCTATTTCGGTAATGAGACAGAAATTTGAGAAGTGCATATTTACCCATGAAAGGGTGTTGTGAATTGATGTTGAAAGATTCCAATCAGATGAAAAGGTCATACAACCATCAATTTTATTTTGATGACAATATCCAAATGATACTAATTTGGCCCTCAGAGTGAATGTGCATAGACACATATGTTACACTATTTTTAAAAGTATATTTAACTATGCGAAACCCTTTTATTCGGATGGACATAACAATTGTGGTTATACGAGAATTATTGATCCATTAATTGGTGACATAGATGATTGAGAAATCTCTCTATTTATCATTTAAACTATGTACCATTCTCATGAAAAAAATGAGTATTTTATGATAAGAATCACCATAATTAATTGTGCTATATATCACATCGATAGTGCACGAGGATATATGGTGTAGTACAACATTTCTCTCGAACTCTAGATCGAGCTGTTGTATTGTTCACGAAAAAACAAAATCCTTATACCAGTTTCTTTAGGATCAAGAGAGGAAGAATAATATGACCTATGGCTATACAATTGTTGAATCAATAATATTATCCTCCAATTTGTACTACACATATGTTATTGCGATTGACATACATATATATAAATGTAAACTATAAGTTTACTTGTCCTGACAACTATTATTTAGCATAGTTGGTGAGACCATCCCGGTTCAATCATGATGCGAATCGATATGTACCTCTATGGTCAATTTTGATGATTTCATAATCTAAAGAGTATGTTCTCTTGAACATTGTTGTGCATGATGGTCTCAACTTGGGTATTCTAAAGGAATAATTCCTAGGGTTATAGGGATTTAAGTAGTCCTTGTGACTCCCCTACTTCCTGGGAACACAAATAATTTTGTGTTCTGACAACAAGCTTTCGTTTCTAGGGGAGCCTCATCGCCTCTCCATTACCCATTGTTGAGTGAAATCTCCAACAAACCTTAACTAATATTTGGGTTGCTTGTTCTCAAATAGAGTAGATTATTGCATATTCATCAACTAAAGCAAGATTATTCCTCTTACACAAAAAATAAGGTTGATATTTATCGATCTATACACCCAACATGTGAGCCAGTTATTTTAATTGATGCATTTACTAGATGGTCACATGTATATACCAAAGCAAACTTGAATTTGAGAGATTACTAGCTTAACCATTTTGGTTATGACCATATTTTCATGATTATCCAATATCGAAAATATGTCATTGAGAACAAAAATTTTCCATTTATATTGTTGTGAACATTCTATTTACATGAACAACACAAATTCGCATTATGCTAAGAAATTATTATGAATTTCTCCATTATATTTGGTTTTTGGGTCAAAACCTTATACTTCCGATCTATGGATATATGGATGTGATATACACCCCTCTAAATTGCTCAACCACCATTTATTAGGATGGATTCTCAATCAAGATTTGAAAATTATGTTGATTACGAGTTCATCAATGGTAAAATAATTACATCATTGTCAGGAGATTTTTATTACTCGTTTGGAGGTTTATCATATATATAATCATAATTCTCAACATTATGGGGAGAAAATCAAAAGTTAGCACATAGATGAGATGAATAATCATCATATCATTTTGATCCTCGCACTAAGCAATATGAACTTGAAGTTCAAAAAATATATAATTCATTTTCTGCCAGACACTTTACTGACCCAACCAGAGTAAAGTTTTCATGTACCAACCTGAAATGCTCCAATAACAATAATGCAAATATTAGGGAATCTGACATCACAAATGAGTGTAAAATCCTCAAAAGCGTGGTAGACCACTTGGTTCCAAAGAAAAAAAAATCCTCAAAGTGGAATGGAGCTTTATATCAAGATGGTCAAACTAAGGTTAGATTATTTAAACAAAGCCACCAAAAGAAACAAATAATGTGCTCAAGAAGAGTCTCAGGTACCTAAAAGATATGAACATATATATTTAAATTATCTATATCTTGGATAGAAAATACTGGAACCACAATGAAGTCAACTTCGACGAAATTTTTGCATATAGTGCAACACTAAATACGATAGTTGAAAATGAGGATCTATCATGGCTATAAGTGCCTTGATGGTGGTACGATCACTATATGTGTATTTATGTCGAGTTTAATTGACCTTCATAAAGTCATGAAACTACTTAGTGCTTTGTGAAACCAACTAATAAAGCCATACGACCATTCAAAGACATGAACCATATAGATCATGCATGCAATATTTGTTTTGCATATATCATCGTGTTGAAAGAGGATTGTGATAGATTTATTATGTCATTGTGCATTATTGCACAAATGCTTTAGAAAAGCGTTGCTCCAAATTATTTGATCAACTTGAACTCCAAGAAAATGGTAAACAGTATTATGATGGTTATGTATTCTTTTTCCTTCATTAGGCTTTTACCCCCATGATGTTTTTCCTAATAAGGTTTTAATGATGCATATTCTCATCTAATGGTCATCCAAGGGGAGCGTTTTGTAAATATTGATTATGGATGACCATCAATTATATTGATGCATACATTATATGAACAAACTCCAATGAGTTGAAATATTCGCACTACAAGTGCCTTCAAGAGATAACTTGGTTAATTTAGTCACGAAGACTGTCCATACATCAACTTCGGAGAAGCTAGTCCTTACAATTAGAGTTCGAGGCATGAAAGATTTCAATTGATATCATAATGAGGGGGAATCGATGTTATCATCAGGGGGAGGCGATACGCACTGCACTCTTTTTCCCTTAACCATGATTTTTCCCAATGGGTTTTCCCGGTAAGGTATTTAATGAGGCAACATCAAATAGCATATTTGATGATGATGTATAATTTTTACCCAATGGACATTCAAGGGGGAGTGTTATGAATATTTTATATAAATATAATTGAATGCTCATTGTATAACTCCCATTGCATTGATCATGTATTATATTACTCTCTTAATTGTATTAATGTTATAATATATAGGTTATGGTTTCATGAACCTATAAATAGGACACTCCATTGTATCATCTCTACACCTCAATAAAAAAACTCTCTCCCTCCCCATATTCCTCTTGTTCTTATCTTTCTTTGATCTTAGTTTTATAACACCCATATTATTTTGGGTTAGTTTTAAATTCTAGGTTGAGTAATAGTATTAGAAAGAACTTACCAAAGAAAAATTTCATTAGAGTATTCTAGTGAATTATTTTAGAGGTGGTGAAAATCCCTATTTATCAAATTGGCGTCGTTGCTAGTGAGTTTTCCAGTTTTAGGCAAGACTTTGATTGCTAACTATTCCCTCACTCTTCTTATCATTTCTTATCTCCCCTGAATTATTATACTACTTGGTATTGTTGTTTTTGTTTTGTAGGCACCATAATAGGTCCTTTGACTCTTCGAAAGAGCAAAAGGTTAGCCGACAAAGCTTGAACTTTATAATCTCATCTCGGTCCAAAAATAAAGAAGAAACTCATGCTGGACTACTCCTTCTCTAGAAGGGGCAAACACTAGTATTAATTGTCCAACTATCAATGCACCTAACTTCAATATTTTGGGTTCACATATCAACATCATCCAAGGATGGGATACCTTCTACTGATTTCCAAATGAAGACCCTAATATTCATCTCATGAACTTCAACAGAGTTACAGTACACTCAAGATGAATCAAGTGGATAATGCTATTGTGAAACTACTTCTTTTCCTTTCTCTCTAAAGTGGATTTTGAAGATTCGTTATATGAGCAACCAGGAGGGCATTTAACATCTGGGGTCAATTAATGAAGGAGTTCTTAGAGAAATGTTTTTCTCCTGCTCGAATAGAGGTTGTAAAGGAGAAAATCATGATGTTCGGTAGTGATCTCAGGAGACATTCTTTGATGCCTGGTAGTGATTTCAACAACTTCTTAGAGTGTGCCCTCATTATAACCTTGACAACTATATGAAGTATACGGTGTTCACTAGGGGTTTGGATTATCTAAAGAGGAAGGAATTAAGTATGCATGTGACTGGGAACATCAATGAGCATACCCCTTACAAAGGCCTTAGCATCATACAAGAGCTTGTCAATGAAAACCAAAACGCTCATCCAATATGCCAACCTTGGATTGTAGATTATTTCTAGGAAAACACGATTGTTCATGAAGGATGAGAAGGAAACGACTGTAGACAAACCCGAAGCAAGCGATCTAACTAAAGAAAACATTTTGATGCATATGCAGTTACTTAGTAAGAAGCTTGATGCCATGGGGTTAGCCCACATCTCCAACGAACCTGCTCCTTGTGTTTATGCTTGTGAAACTTGTGATGCAACTAATCATGAGAATCCAGATTTCCAATGGACGCCTAAGAATAATTATGGAGTTCAAGAACAACAAGAGGAGGTAGACTTTATAGGTGGCCAAGGGCACGAAAATCTGCAGAACTTTCAGCATGATCCACAAGGCTAGAACAATAACTTTCAGAACAACTAAAGAAGTTAGAAAAACTATCAACAACCATGTCAAAACAATTATAGAAGTCAGAACAATTATCCACAACAACATGGCCAAAATAATTACGAAAATGAGAATAACTATCCAGAACAACAACAAGGACAACATGGTTCTCAAGGGAATAATAACCAATGGTTTCAAAGCAATAACCAGTACCAGCAACAAAACCAAAATTTTGGGAATCAAAGTTTTGGCAACAATGATTCAAACTCTTCCCAAGGGGTTTCTAGATTTCAACCTCAGCAACAATAATCTTCCACAGACTTCCTATTGGAAAGACTACTAGCTGAACATTCTGCCTCTCAAGCTCGCATGACTGTAACAGAAGCATCAGTTTGAAATTTAGAAAATCAAATGGGTGGTATAATATGCGTGATGATGTGTGGCAAGTTGCAAAATTTCTTATGCGGTCTTAACTTTCTAGATTCGATTTTGTATAAGGAGAAACTACCAAAACTACAGGATGAGGGAGTAATAAGATTTATGGTTTGTATAGTAGTCTTGAGTTTGGAAATTTCACGTGTTTCTATTTATGGTTTCTCTGGAGCAACATTGCAAAATGTCACCCTCCATCGCGCTTACGGCTCTATACCCTAACCAACTTCTAAACAGGCATTTTCGGGGGCTAGCCCAATCGAGTGACGTCCATTTGTAGGTTATTGTTAATGCATTTATCTAGTTTTACTTGAAGGACAAGCAGATGTTTAAGTGTGGGGTGATTTGATGTACTTGATTATTAGTGCATTTTGTCTGGCTTTAAACGAAATTCCTTCGATGATTCATCTTGACTTTCTTTTACTGTGTTATAACTTTGATTTGCTCGTTTCTCACTCTTGGCCTTTGGGGGTTCATTTTATGTTATTTGCATGTTTTTATGTATTTCAGGAAGTAAACAACATGGGGAGATGACTCTTATTGCCTAGATTAGATGAACCTTTAGATTCAATCAGATGTGCATGATGATGGGGTTTTAATCCTTTTATTACGATTGATGATATTCACACATTGATGGGTTTTTCCTGATTTAAGGTTTTGATTTCGTTTTTGCTTGGCTGCGATTTGACTTCTTGTTATTAGTTTGTGGGTCCAAGAGGCACATTCATTGATAGACCACTGATTCAGTTACACCCGATATCAATTTGCTTTCATCAGTTGAATCGCTACCCACCGGATGACATGTACAGGATTTCGTTTTTTAAACCGATGTTGATTTTGTCTTTGCAATCTTCCATAGTAATTCGAATTTATAATTCACATCATTTATTTGATGTATTTGTCACAGGTATTGATCGCCGAAATAACTATGAAGTTATTCCGACAACACAAGTGTCGTTTTTGTCCAAGGGTTCCTCTCATTATGCCTCTACTCGAATTAGTCAACACGGCTTAGACTAAAATAATTGGTTTTGATTTTAATAATTCTAATGATTAAATTAAACTACAAATCAAGGGTTGATTCAACTGGAGAAACTGAGTTCTTGGAAGAGATAAGTCATTAAGCTCAACTTCTTGAATGCATTCAAAACGAACAAATATGGACTTGAATTGAATAAAATGATTGCTCCTATCACTCGTATAAATCCGCGACACGATCATGCACACGGATTACCACTACTAGCTTTCCAACTAAGGTAGAAATAACCTTAATCAGGCTAGCCAGTAATGAACACCGAGAAGTTCTACAAAGTGATAAGGTGTTCTTCCGGAATTAAAAGAAATCACTAGTAATTGGAAATAGAGTTGACTTGGTCCATCAACGCCTAAGCTACTGATAACTACACCCAACTTGGTCCATTGGGTGCAAACCGGAGTGCCCGCCAATTACAAGATGACTAATGTTAAAACTGGAAGAAACACAAAAGGTAGAATTAGGTTATCGGTTTACCCCACCGATAACTTAGTTCTATCCTCGATCGACAATCTTACATATTCCTAAGTCTATCATGAACAAAAGATTTCATAAATTTGACCAAATTCTTGGCGTAATAAGAATTAGGTTGAAAACCAATCAATCAAGGCAATCTTTCATTACAATCCAAACATCCACAATTGTCGTCTTAAAACATTCAAACAAGTATCATTGCTCAATTCCTACATCTCAACCAAGAATCTCTAAGAAATTAGCTACTCATGATGCTAGAAGAAAAAAACCAAGAAAAAACCCTAAACATCATCTTGATGAAGAGAAAACGGCTTGTTCTTCTTTCAATCGCTGCTTTTGGTCTTCTATCTTCCATCCTTGCTTCAATCTTTGATAGGAGCTCTTATGGATCTTCAATTGACTCTTTATGGGATGATTTACGCTGGTTTCTGCAGAAGAAACTCAGGAAAAATCGGGATAAACCAAGTTGGGGAAGTTGTTCTCTCTTTCCTTAAAACTTCCCCTTTTATAGGTAGCAGCCGGATTTGGAGGGTGCACGCCATGCACCTTCCTATATTCTCTGTTCCGCGTACCGCAAATAAGGGAACGGCGTGTAATGGTGCACGCCCTGCATCTTCTGTTCTTCAAGATCCCACGTTGCAAAAAGGGAGGAACGGTGTGCAGTGGTGCACGTCGTGCCCTTGTTTTGAGGCCGAGCTCTTGACATTTTCATGGACTGCATGGTGTGCAGCTGTGCATGGCGTGCTATTGTGCACGGCGCACAGTCCCTTTGCTGCGCCATTTTCTTTCTCGAGTTCCCATTCGAACTCCAATCATTCTCTACACCACGTCCTTGGCTTCATAGTCAGATCACCTATCTCCATAGTACCTGTAGTGACAAATACTACAAACAAAACATCAAATGGACCGAAACGGTACAAATGAACGGATCTATACACATGATGCCAAAACACGAAATCGTAGAGAAATGAAGCGTGAACATACTAATAATCACTCAAAGGCATGCATAAAAAGGATTGATAACTGCTACAACTTCTAGCCCTATCAGGTATCCACTACGACTGTTCCCATGATCTCTATGTTATTGTGGCAGACATTAGATCTCACAGGTATCCACCACGACTATTCCCACGATCTCATATTAAGGCGAGACCCTTTTTGTCCCTTACCCTTTCAACTACATCCACAATCCAATGTACAATTTTTTTACTTGATATGTTTGGATGCTTAATCTTGCATGGCTTGTATTTGAACTGAACATCGTACGTAATTATGAAATGATTCTTGTTGTGCAATGTTACAGTCTTTTTCGTATTCTTTTTCATTGTAGTGTGTCCTAGTTTAGTATGCACTGCTATTTTTTTTAAAATTATGATTTTTTTGAAAATGGAAAATTGGAAAATGAAAATCGTGGAAAGAAAAAAAAATAAAGATGATAACCAAATAAAAAGGAAAGATAATCTCATCGTATCAATAATTTAATCGATTAAGAATGTAATCATTATACTTGATCTTAGCCAAAAGGTCGAGATGAAAAAAAATCAAGGGTTAGAATTAATTATATTTTTTAAAGATAATTTTCATTATCTTTCTCTATAATTTCCCCCTAAAATAGACTGGCCACGTTTGGGATAGAAAAACAAGCTTGTGTTAAAGTGAAACTCACAGTTTTTAACAAATCTTTATTTGTTTAGGACTAGTGAGTTGGTGAAAGTGAAAACACAATTCACTTTAGGCCCATATTTATGCTTTAAAATGTTTTCCTTATTATAAATATTGTTATTATGGTGCATGAATGCCCATTGTGTAACCTATACATTAATTATGAGAATCAATACCATTATCTGCTATTCAAGTGTAGTTATGTTAGTCATTAGGGGTTATGTATCATGAGCCTATAACTAGTGCTCACTATTGTATGTTTGACACACCTCAATAAGAAACTCTCTTCCTCTTCATATTTCTCTTCTTCTTGTCTTTCTTTGAGTTTAGTTTTATTAGCTAGAGAGTTTGAGATGAAAGATGTGGAAGATTACCACTAACTTGCCAACTATGCATCTCTCTCGAACATGATTTTTATATATCATCAATGATATAATAATTATATCCAACAAGAAGTTATATAAAAATGACATGGCTATCTGTGTCTAGATGGTAGTAAGATCGCTATGTTACTCTATGTCAATTTCAATCAACTTTTGTTAAGACACGAGAACTATTCAGTTTTGAAGTAGTAATCTTGGTCATGTTTGTGTTGGTTGACCATAAATTGGTCCCATGTGGTAATTTTACCAATTGGTGGGGGTGGTGAAACCAACTTATAAAGCTACACCACCATTCAAAGACATGATCTTATAAATCATGTGTGATATTTATTTTTCATATATCGTTGAGTTGCAAGAAAATGTTGTAACGTAATGTGATGATTATGTACTCTTTTTCCTTCACTAGGTTTTTATCCCATAGGGTTTTCCTAATAAGGTTTTAATGAGGTATATTCTCATCTAATGGTCATCCAAGGTGAAGTTTCATGTGAATTTTGGATGACCATCGATCATGTGATGCATATATTTTATGCACAAACTCCAATGAGTTGAAATATTTATCAACTAAGTGCACCTAAGTGATAATTGGTTGATTTATTCACCAAACCTCTCTCTGCATCAACTATTAGGAAGAAAATTTGGAGTTGGTGACTAAATGATCTCAACTGATATAATGATGAGCGAGAGTTGATATCCTCATCAGGGGGAGTCGATGTGAAGGATATCAACGGATATCATCATCAGGGGGAGCCAATACGCAACTGTACTCTTTTCCCCTTAACCATGGTTTTTCCCACTGGGTTTTCCTGGTAAGGTTTTTAATGAGGCAGTATCAATAGCGTACTCGAACATCATAATATATATTCTTATCCAATGGACATTAAAGGGGGAGTGTTATGAATATTGTTCTTATGGTGCATGAATGCCCATTGTGTAACCTATACATTAACTATGAGAATCAATACCATTATCTCCTATTCAAGTGTAGTTATGTTAGTCATTAGGGGTTATGTATCATGAGCCTATAAATAGTGCTCACTCTTGTATGTTTGACACACCTCAATAAGAAACTCTCTTCCTCTCCATATTTCTCTTGTTCTTGTCTTTCTTTGAGTTTAGTTTATAACATTTCTGAAATTATTGGTTAACACCAACATTTTAGAAAAATTAAGAGTTTTTCTGGATCACTTAAAGTGTTATTTTCGTCTTTCATTAATGTCCCCAAGTAGTTGAAGATCCTTACCACCTCCAATTAATAAATAAAGGGTAATCCGGCGAATGCACAAACTCTCATTTTCCAATTCTCGTACACACTCTCTATCAAATAGTGAATTTCAGATTTACTTGTAATTCACAGAAATTCTGATTCCTCAATTCACAATCCTCAAATTTTCTTTCCCCACCTTCCCTCGTACACAAACGTGCCCTAACAATGAAAATCTTCGAATGGCTAAAATAAATACAACACCCATGTTGAAGTCAATTTTCAACATCGGAGGCGGCACCCAGTTGATGATGTTCTATTTAACGTGTTTATCCCACTCATTTAAACGACATTTTATGCATAATTGTATAACTTTGGGTAGAAGTTAATGGTGTTTCTTTCATTTTAATCTTTTATCTCCATTTAGTATCTCGGACCTGGTCGAGGTCCATTTGATCTCGTTTAGAGTGGGTTTGATAGATTTCAGTTATATGACGGTATTGAGACATTAATCGAATTGATACAACATGCATTGATGGTCTAGGAAAAGTAAGAAGAAGCAATTCGAAATCGCGGGACAACTCGGGAAGCGCAAGGATCTCTACTTGGTCGGAAAACATTGCAGTTTCGTATTTTGGGCGTATCTCCTATCTCAGAAATCTGATTGATGTAACGCCTGCGGTGTTAGAAAGTTAGTTCAATTTCTTAAAATACAAACAAGAGATACATAGATTGTTTTACCAAATATGCGCCTACGATCGACCAAAATCGTGGCGAATTTTTGTTCCACCTACAACACACTTTTGGTCGCCCGTCAGACTTAAAGAATCCTTCTCTATAAAAGTCTAGCTCTTCCTTATAATTCAGCGACCCTTTTGGACGAAATTTGGAAAAGAGAATAGAGTGTTTCAAGCGACAAGTAGACATCAAATTTGAGGAGTTTGGATCGGCGACGGCGTTATCAAGATTTATGAATCGGTTTTTTTGACAGAACTTGACAAAATTATGGTTTTGAGATTTCTTCTTGTAAATCTAATTTCAATGTCTTCTTTTGTTGGTTTTGATTTGTTCTTCATGATTATGAGTAGGTAAAATCCTTCTTTCGTAAATTAGATGAACCCTAGGTGATTCCATATGAACGAATGATACTTTGATTATTTCAATTTATGCAAGTTTGATGTCTTTCAGTTTACGATTGATTTTGATTGGGTTCTTTTTCTTTCATAGCCATCTTGAATATGATCTTGATAGAATTTTTATCGACTCGAAAGAGTTTGCATATCTTAGAACGCCGAAATTAAACAAATAGGTTAGTCGTTAACCCTTACCCGAGAGCTAACAGACTAGTATGTCACATGAGTAGTTCTCATTTGTTTTACCACCTAGCAAATTTTAGATCTTTGACTTGGAAGAGTAGACTAGGATAGTAAATAGATAGCGGATTAGCAGGACCCGAAAAATAAATATATCTATAGTAAATAGATAGCTGCATACATTTTAACAAACCCCACTAGATTAGGGTTTTTGAACGGCTTCCAGATGATCCAAGGGAGGAGAGGCGAATCTAGACGAGGAAAATAAATATATCTATAGTCATCGTCATCGAAGCTATCTATATATTAGCGCCATATGGTTTATATACATAATATGCGGGTTGTTACTCTTTAAGTATTTTCATAAAAGTAGAAGGAAAGAGCTAGATCGGATCAAGAATATTACTGAAGGAATCGACAAACTAAGCGAGCTTCGCGAAAATATTTTGCATCACATTCTCTCCTCCTCAACACTTGATCCTAAATCTTAAACCAACATTCTGTGAAGAAGGTGGAGATCTGTGTGGAAGTACGTTCCAGTTCTCACTTTTTACGGAGGCTGGTCTAGGCAGCTCAATTTTGTGGACCACTTTCTATCGATATTTTTAACAGGATCATGAAACACACCACCTCTCATGGTATGTAGCACTTGCGTGGGCGGGCTTTTAGGTGACCCTATAGTAGGCAAAGACGCCATTAGAGCAGTCGGCGGTTGCTGCTGGTCTCTCAAGATTCTGAAATTAGATGATTGGACGAGGCAATTGTCCGATCGTTGTCTCGTTTGCAACAGCTCGAAACTCTCAAATTGTTTACCTGCCTCCTCGATGGCTTGCTGAATAAAACTTTGAACTACAAGCTTTCTCTCCTGGTCCTTGTTCATCGGAAAGAGTTCTCAAAATATATGGAACCCAACTGCTAAGGTTGGTGATAGGTTGGACACATTTTGGCATTATTGAAATTGTCACAGCTAATTAGCTTCAATATTTGTGTTTTTAGCATTATATTTCGGTAAAAATTTGCTAACTGACTTTTCCAAGTCAAAGCTTCTTTCCCTCGATCGTGCACACGTTTGCTTATTTGTGAAAAAACATATGTTTCCGGAAATCTCCAAGAAGTAACCGATGCTCGAGTAGTGTTGCAAGGTTGTTCAATGGTTTCTATAACATATGGTTTTGGCATTTGCACATGGGAACCTTAGAGCTATATTGCCTGATACATGTCTACTTAGTTTCATGCATTTTCACAATAACTAGAAATATCCCGTGCAATATTGTGACACTTATTTAAATCGAAATATTTGTAGTTTTAGATTAGTTTAAAAATATAAAATAATTGTTTTGAAAAAAATAATATATATAAAATTAAGGTAAATTCGTCAGTACACACGAGTACACCGGTGCACCTCTACATGGTCGTCTATTTTGTACTACTGCAAGGTGATGAGTAAGCCGCCTATGTGGATTTTGATAATTTATTTTTATTTAACCGCATATTATTTCATATCTGCAATTAAGTATATTCATTTTAAATTATTCTAAAGTCGATCATCAATTTAATTTCGTCAATAATTTGAAGAAATCGGTTATTCAAGAAGTGGATCGAAATACATTTATTGCTTATGTCTCGATTTACTAAGTTATTCGATTAAGATTCAATTAGGATTCTTTCGAGTTTTAATTCATACTATTTACTGAGTAGCATCAATTAGGATTCTTAATGAGTTCTGGAATTAAAATTCTTTGTGAATTCTAAAATTAGAGTTCTTATTATGAGTATATGATTCCTACTCAACTTAGAAATATTTTGGTTTGTTAAATGAAGCAATGATAACTTCTTATCATCTGTGATGAAATGGAGATTCATTCATGTCAGTTATAGCCACATTGAACAGAAGAGAAGAAACAGCCACCTAGAGCCGTTGAAGCGCTTCATCCCTTCGTCGCCTTCCGAACCGATGGATTGGATAATCTCTTGGAAGGTCTCCAGTAAGGCTTGATTAACTTTTGGTCAGAGATGTCACAATCATCAAAACTCGATCTAGTGGGATCGATTGACCGCCGCATTAACAATCATGATAGGAACTCGATCAATTGGATGATGCCCCTGTTGAAAGGCTGCAATTTTTGTTTATGAAGCTTCTGCAGAAAGACCAAGATGCCTAAACCAAATGTTTGCTGCTTAGATTTTATACGCATTGATTTCTATTATTGAGCACTGTTCACACCGTCAATCCTGATGAAGCTAATTGGTTCGCACAGTCCATCTTCCAGCAATTGTTCCAGGCTCAAATAACAATATTCAGTCATGATGTTTTCATCTTAATTTTCGTTTTCATCTCTTTCAACTCATTCCATCGATGGTTCACCTCTTTGATTCTTCCATTCTTTTCCTTTTCTGATATGTACTTCTGAAACAATGGTTTCATTTGTGACCTGGCTTTTTCTGTAGTTTTCGCAATGGACCAGCGGGGTGGAAGAGCTTCAATGGTGGGGTTTGAAGGGCTTCGATGATGAGATTGACGGCTACGTCACTTTCTCTTCCGTTGAATCTAGAATTGATATCCATTCAATCTCTGTTGCCTAACATGATACTAAGAAATTATAATTGTAACAAATTTAATTTAACAATAAAAAAACCTTCCCAGGTGAGTACAAACATTGATAAGTTCAATATAAGAACACTAATTCTATAACTCATTTATAACCTTAATTGCTACTACTTAATAAACCGCATGGATCAAAATTCGAAACAATCCTAATTGAATCTTAATCGAGTAATTCAGTAAATCAAGACATGAGCAATAAAATTATTTCGATATACTTCTTGAATAACCGATTTCCTAACAATTCACGAAATTAAATTGATGATTGGCTTTAGGATAATTAAAAATAAACATACTTTATCGCAAATATGAAGTAATATAGGGTTAAAATAAAAATTAATCATCAAAATTCACACAGATGACTTACTCAACCTTGGAATAGTACACATAAGGGCCATATGGGAGTGCTTCGGTGCATCCGGATGCACCTAATTAATTGACAATAGTAATTGTAGAACTTAGTATAATCAAACATCCTCTAAATTCAAGAAGAAATGGTACAAACATGGATAAATCTGAGGACACATACATAGAGCTTATAATAAGAATGGTTTTAGGGAGCCAAACACCATAATAATTATTTTTTTGATAAATGAACACCAAACTACATTATTGTAATAGTAACATCCATTCTGCTTTTATGTGTAGAATAAATATGAATCACTTTTAAGTCATAGCGCAATCTATGGCATCTTCATAGCACAAAAGTTGACCATCATTCTGAAAATAATTGCATTATAGATGGTCAAACATTACGCTATGACTATAGCGCAATGTTTGACACTCCTATAGTGCAATTATTGACAAATCAGATAGTTTAAAGGATTTTGGAATTTCTATTTAAAACCTGGTTCTCCTCCATTCAAAGATAGACTTTCTTGGACAAAATTGAGAGCAATATTGAGATAGCGACTAAAAGTCAACTTCAAGGAGCTCGGAATCAAGACGACGAATCAAGTTCTTGGGAAGATCGGCAAAATTAGGTTTTTCATAATTATTTGTGTAAACGTAGAATCAATATCTTCCTCTTCTGATACTGATTTGTCCCTCAAGATTATGAGCAGCTAAACTTCTCTTGCATAGATTTGATGAACCCTAGGTTAATTCTTAAGAATCGACGATTTATGCGAGTTGGGTCAATTTTATTATATGTTTGATTTCGAATTCGATTTCGGTTTGTTCTTGCCTGGTCAACTTGAATGAATCTTTATTAGATTTGTCTTAGAGTCGTGAGAGCTTACATATTTAGAACACCGAAATCAAACAACTAGGTTAAACATTAACTCTCATCCAGGAGGGGATGAACTAGTCTGTCGTGTGAGGAATTCTTATTTGATGAATCTCCTAGCGGGTTTAAGATCTCTGTGTTGAAAGAGTGGAGTCGGATACTAGATAGGTAGCAAACTAGCTGTCCTGAAGAGGTGTGATTTGATTATAGAAGAATTAAGATAATTTATTGACTTTATCTTGTTAATTTTACATCTTGGAATTTGTGTGTCATTTGTGAATTTGAATTGCCTTGCGGGATTCGAAATCTACGCAGTTTCATCGCTGATTGTCTAAACTATATTCGTGCAGTCTTGGAAACCCTACTTTTAAAGCAATTTTCATCTTCATTTTGATTGTTTGATTGGTTCTCGTGGCACCTAAACCACACTTCTTGTTACATCGATTAGTACTTATTGCAACTCTGAGTAAGATACTTAAAGAGACTCTAGGGAGATTCGACTCCGGTTAATTTATTAACTGGATTATTTTGAGGCGTGTAACAAGAGTTCATCACTTGTGCCTTGGTGAAGCATCAATCTTCTCTTTAAGCGAATGAAGTCGTTAAGTTTGAAGTACTTCGAAGGATCCCATGAGGTACCGCATGAACTCATTCGTTACTTTCTCCAAGACTCCCCAGATGAAGAAGTTAAACATCATTTTACCATTGAGAAACCATCGCTTTGATAAATTCTAAAAGGTACTATCTCCAATGCAAAGTTTCAAATTGCTTATTTGAGATTTTGTAATGAAATTAAAAATGATTTCTTTTGATATATTGGTGATGTCGTCAGTCCACTGGGTGCTCCCACTTATTTAAACTGATATGGGCCATTTGTTAGAAGAGCGAATCTAAGCCGTCCATTTTTATTATAACTTTGAATTTTTATGATTGAGAAAAAAAATTATTGAATGATCACTAAACTTAAATCCAATAAACATGAAGTGTTGATTTATTTTTTTCCTTTCATTTTGATATTTAATCTTGGTTAATCAATTTTTGAATATTCTAACATATGCATTAAATCACTTCCATTTTGTGAAATAATATATGGATGGATGAACCTATCATCATTGTTTTTCAATTTAAACTCTTATTATTATTTTTGTCAAGCATACAAATTTTTCATTCACCGGTATTCTAAAATAAAACCGAATCCACTTTATTTTGGAGGATGAATGAATCATTTCGCCATTTAAAATACAGAGCATCTTCATAACCCGAGTACTGGTTGAACCCAACAGCTGGCTGACCCAATAGACCGATGATATTATCGGTTTCCCGTTAAGATTCAGCCAATATTGATAGAGCCGATAAGACCGCGATCGTCGTCGAGGCAATGTTTCCGCATCCTCGCCGCCACTGCAGCTCCATCGTTGACCAAAGAGACGTTAAGGAGCTTAGGATTTAGGAAGGTGTAGTATGATAGTTCTGGTGCATAAAAGATTGGAATTTGGTTTTGTTTCTGTATTGGACGTAGATGGCAGCTAGTGGAGCAAAGAGATACGTTTTTTTCCTTTTGATTCTTTTTCTTGTTTTTGTTAATGGCTTTCCTTAATTAGGCATAATGATAATGGTAGGATGAATTAAATTAAATTCACAAAGATCCATCGAAAAAATTGAAATATTGTAGACTTATTAATTACTAAATTTAAATAAAAGGCTTATTGTGTAAATTATTTTTCCTATTTTTCAAAATTTACAAAAAATTGAAAAAGGACGGGCAAAATTCAACCTCAGAATGAACATCTCATATCTGATGAAAATACAAGATGCACTAAAAGAAAGAATGTACCTACAAAATATACAAGAAAAGCTTATCAAACTTCAAATAAGAGAAAAAAGAAACATCAAACCCACACCCACCATAAAAGGAGCCCAAAGTCGGATAACACCAAAACAAATAGTCCCACTCAAGAAACCCAAACAAAACAGAGGAAAAGAAGAGACGAGAAAACAGCAACATCGACAAGCACCATGCATACAGAAGATCAGCAACACGAAGAAAGAAAGGACTCCCTCCATCAAGCACACATGGTTAGAGCCCAAAACAGAGCCAAATAAAAGAACCAAAAAAGAAACCCCATCAAGCGTTTGCTGCATCCACATTCTGAATTTATCCTATGAGAACCTTCCACTTGCCAACATTGAACAAAATTCTTCTAGCGAGCGAATCCATAGATTTTGATTTTCTACGAATATCCAGCCGTTCCTTTCGACCGACAGATACCAATCCAGGCATGCAAATGTTAGGAACAATGAAGCTTTAGCAGGAAACAAAAGTATGAGTGCAGCAATATGAAAATAAGGTGATCGTGAAGAAGCCACTGCCCTTAAAGCGATTTTCCAGTCACTACAGCAATCAAGGTGATAGGAAAGCTTCCAAGGTAATCACCAACTAATCAATGTTTATAGGAGCTTAATTTCTATAGTTGTAGAACTATCTGTTCAGGGGGGTTTGCTTTGGTGTTCTTATAGTACTTGTATCCTCCAGGCCCCCTTGTTCCGCCGTGTTTTACTCCACTCCTATTGACGAGTTGTTAGGGGTTGTTGAGCAATATAAGGAGGAAGATCAGATCATGATCATCACCTCTTCCTCTGTTCTAACGTTCATAATTCTGTTTTAGGGGAAGGCAGTCCCGTTAGTTGCAATAGTGACATTTTGCTCTGGTTATGTCTGTTTGGTTTGCTCAACTGGTTTTGGTTTGAGTTGGTTGTAACTTCTTATTCCCAACAGTCCCCCGCAAATATGGAGTTTCAACCTCTCGTCAACTTGAGCCAAGAACTTTGCACTTAAGTTCTAGTGTCTGTAAGACTTGAACTGAGGGTAGTGATCATGTTGAACTGAGATGTAGGTGACTAGGGTCTTTAACCTGACATTTCAAGTTCAGCAATGGCACGTGCATTCTTGGATGTTGAGAACTCCCTCATCATGGTCATATTTCTAATTACCTTGTCTCTTGCTTGGTTAAACCAGCAGGCTGTGAACCTTCCCCTTCTTTAAACAATCCTCATCAAGTTCCTATGAGGAACCACCTGGCTTCCCAGGCTATGCGGTGTTCTAAGTTCATCAAGTCACTCTGGACCACCTTGTGTGTAGGCTATGAACTTTAAGTCTTTTAGGATCAGTCAGGTTTCTCAAATAACCTGCTGCCTTTCCTCAGTTGGACACAATGGACATTGCTAGCTGGCTCGTCCCAGGCAATTGTTTCCATTTTTTCCTAACTTTTCTGGATCTTTCTATGACTTGGTTTGACTCACTTCTGAAGAACAAATCAGCAGAAGAGGATGTCTGTCATAGATTCTCCAGTTATCTGAGTGTTATTAGTCCCATACCCTTGGAGGATTCAGCTATCATCCTTTTGCAGAGGCCTTTAGTTAGGGGATTTGTTAAGTTTTGACTCAGATCTTACAAACTGTATGGAGAGAACTCCTGTTTCCAAGAGACTCCTTACAGTTTCGTGTCTGATCCTGATGTGTCTCTTCTTACCATTATAGGTTTTGTTCTGTGCTATACAAATTGCAGCTTGAGAGTCACAAAGAAGAGAGACTGATGGAGTAGGCCTTTCCTAGATTGGGAAATCTGGCAGTAGACATCTCAACCATTCCGCCTCTTGTCCAGCCATATCCAGGGCTATAAATTCAGACTCCATTGTGGATCGAGCAATGCAGGTCTGCTTGGAAGATTTCCACGAGATAGCAGCTCCTCCTAGAGTGAAGATGAAGCCACTGGTCGAGCTTACTTGTTCACTGTTGTGACCTAGTTGGCATTAGTGTACCCTTCTAGCACTTCTGGAAATCCTCCATAGTGCATGCTCCAATCAGTAGTGCCTTTGAGATATTTGAGTAATCTTCTCAATGCTATCCAGTGCTCAGACCCAGGGTTGTGAGTGTACCTGCTCAACCTGTTTACAGCATAGGCAATGTCAGGTCTAGTGTAATTCATTACAAACATTAAGCTGCCAATAATTTTAGCATATTCTTCTTGTTCTACACATGTTCCCATGTTCCTTTCGAGGTGAATGTTGGGATCATAGGGTGTTCTAAAAGGGTTGACCTCCCAGCTGTTGAACTTCTTCAGTAGACTTTCAGTGTAGTGTGATTGACTTAGAACGTATCCTCTTCCTCGTCTGATCACCTTTACTCCCAGAATTACATCAGCCTGACCTAAATCCTTCATTTCAAACTTGCTAGACAGGAAAGACTTAGTCTCCTTAATGGCTGAGATGTGAGTATTGAAAATTAACATGTCATCTACGTATAAACACAAGAAAACATAGGTGTTGTTAAACATTTTAGAATAAATGCAGGTATATGAATTATTTGCCTTGAATCCAAAGTCAAATATGGTGTTGTGGATTTTTTCAAACCATTTGGGGCCTATTTCAATCCGTAGAGAGACTTCCTTAGCCTGCATACTTTATGTTCAAGACCAGATTCTATGCAGCCCGGAGGCTAAACCATGTAAATTTCTTCATCCAGATCACCGTATAGGAATGCTGTTTTCACATCCATCTGATGCACGTGCATGTCATAGATGGGAGCTAGAGCAAACATCGTCCGTATGGTTGTGATCTTGGTGACTGGAGAGTAGGTATCAAAGAAGTCGATCCCTTTCTTTTGAGTGAATCCTTTGATAACTAGTCTAGCCTTAAATCTCTCAATTGAGCCATCAGTCCTACGTTTCCTCTTAAAAATCCATTTACAACCAATAGCCCTGCAGCCCATAGGAAGATCTACTAGATCCCAGGTATGGTTGGATTTGATGGAGTCCACCTCACTATCCGAGGCTTCTTTCGCAGGTGAGCATCTACTGATTTCATGGCTTCTTGAAAGGTTATAGGATCATCTTCTATGAAGTAAGCAAAAATAGTAGAATTCAAAAACTCACAGTGACTGGAATGTTCATATAGGAAGGAAGTTAGGAAGTCAGGTCCAAATGAGGTCTCAACTCTGGCCCGTTTACTCCTCCTTATTGTCAGGTCGTTGGTTTCAGTAGGTTCATCCAACTGAACACACCTGGTAGGGCTGCTTTCTTGAACTGGAGCACTTTTGGTTAGGTAGGGAAATGTGTCTTCAAAGAACTCAGCGTCCCTGTACTCGCACATGCTCTTATCATGTAGCTTCATGAACCTGTAAGCTGCGTTGTTTTCTGCATAACCAACAAACACTGCGTCAAATGTTTTAGGACCAATGCTATCTCTTTTGAACCGTGGGATTAGAACTTTAGCAAGGCACCCCCAAACCCTCAAGTAAGAGAGATTTGGTGGGAAACCTTTCCATAATTCGAATGGAGTTACAACCAGAGATTTGTGAGGCACCCTATTAAGGATCTTGGTTGGAGACAAGATAGCCTCCCCCACATTTCATTTGGAAGTCCAGAGCTTCAAAGCATAGCATTCATCATGTTCTTGAGTGTTCGATTTTTCCTTTCAGCTATTCCATTCTATTGAGAACAGTAGGGAGCAGTGAACTCATGTATAATTCCATGAGTTTCACACACTTCTTTTAAGAATGAGGTGCTGTATTCACCTCCTCTATTTGTCCTAAGGCGTTTAATCCGTTTATCTAATTGGTTTTCAACCTCAGATTTAAACACTAGAAATTTATGTTCTGCTTCATCCTTTGATCTCAGCAGATAAACCTTCATATACCTAGAGTAGTCGCCACAAAAGTAATGTAATACTTCTTTCCACCTCTACTTTCATGATTCCCGAAGTCAGCTAAATCAGAATGGATTAAATCTAAGAGTTCTGACTTCCTTTTCTTTACAGGTTTAAAAGGATTGCTAGCTTGTTTAGATTCAACACAAATTTTACATTTAGGTGGAGAGACAGCAGTTTCTAAGTTAGGCAGTAGGTCCAGAGATTTCATCCTTTTCAATGAATTATACCCTACATGACCTAACCTACCATGCCAGCAATCAAAGGACTCAATCAAATAAGAAGAAGCAGTGTTGTCATTCATAGCAATTGCAGAAATAACAAATAACCCCCCTGATAGGTAACCCTTTCCCACAAACTGGTTGTTTTTTGTGATGACTAATTTGTTTGCTTCGATCACTAGCTTTAATCCTGCTTTGTTGAGAAGATCTGCAGATATGAGGTTTCTGCAGAGGGAGGGAACAAAAAGAACATTAGTTAGCTCCAAGTTATTTCCAGAGCTCAATTTTAGAATAACCTTCCCTTTCCAAATTACAGTAGCAGTGCTGGAGTTTCCCATGAAGACTTGGTCCCCAGATCCTGCATCTTCAAACTGAGAGAACATCTCTCTAATTCCACCAGGTTAGCATTGACTGAGTGTGAGGACCTGAGAGATAACTTATCTTTGTGTCTGTTGGCCTCTTCAATCTTGATGTGTCCAATGAGCTCCTCCAATGTCATGTCCTTCCTTTTGTGTTTGAGATGATGTTTGTAGTCCGTCCATGAGTCAGGTAGTTTTTCCACAAGGGATTTTGCCTGGAACATGCTGCATATGTTCATGCCATCTACAAGGACATCTGCTGTGAGACTTTCGAATTGGTGGACTTGATCCATGATGGGCAGGTTGTCCACCATTTTGAAGTTGAGCCAATTCCCCACTGCATACCTCTTCCTACCAGCATCATCACCTCCGTACTTCTTCAGTAGAGTTTCCCAGATGGTCTTGGCGGATTTTGTGTGGGCCACAAGGTCAAAGATGGGATTGCTCAGGTGGCTGAGAATGTGAATTCTGACAGTTCTGTTGTTTCTTTCATATTTCTGATTATCCGTTATGGAGGGTATTTCTGTGGAAGTGTTCTTATCTCCAATGTCTATGGATGTTTCTAATGATGATGCAGGAATGCCACTTGTTCCAGTGGGTGGATCATTGAATAGCACATCATCAATCTCGAGATGTTCAAGAAAGATAAGCATTCTCAATGGCCATCTCTTATAGTTGCTTCGATCTAGTGCTTCCAACTTGCTCAAGTCAGGTACAGTCCTTGCTAAAGTGGACATTGATCCTTGTGAAGAAAAGATCGCTTTAAGATTGTTAGGAACAATGAAGCTTTAGCAAGAAACAAAAGTATGAGTGCAGCAATATGAAAATAAGGTGATTGTAGAGAAACCACTGCCCTTATAGCGATTTCCCAATCACCACAGCAATCAAGGTGATAGGAAAGCTTCCAAGGTAATCACCAACTACTCAATGTTTATAGGAGCTTAATTTCTATAGTTGTAGAACTATCTGTCCAGGGGGTTTGCTTTGGTGTTCTTATAGAACTTGTATCCTCCAGGCCCCCTTGTTCCTGCGTGTTTTACTCCACTCCTATCGACGAGTTGTTAGGGGTTGTTGAGCAATATTAGGAGGAAGATCAGATCATGATCATCACCTCTTCCTCTGTTCTAACAGTCATAATTCTGTTTTAGGGGAAGGTAGTCCCGTTAGTTGCAACGGTGACGTTTTGCTCTGGTTATGTCTGTTTGGTTTGCTCAATTGGTTTTGGTTTGAGTTGGTTGTAACTTCTTATTCCCAACAGCAAATTCACATCCATAGTAGCTTTGAAAATTGTGTTGCCATTCCAGCCTTTCCAAGAAGAAATGACCTCCGCTATACCATTAGGAAAAGGTCTATGAATGGACATGAGTGAACATATTTTATCCCGAGCAGCCCTAGGAAAATGCCATTCCAAGAACATATGATCAATTCTTTCGACACTTTGTGATAGTTGTCAGAGCGTCTATTGGGACGACGGGTACAAGCTATCGAATACAGTTTTCAAAGAATCGAAAGAAATTCAAATTGAATGGAATAGTTACCTTGCCGCCCAAGCGGTCGCAATGTCGAAGGGAGGATCAAAGTCTCACGTTGTAGAAGGTGCCACGAAGAGCGGGTGATAACCCGACTACGATAAACCGAATACGCTTTCCTAGCAACGCTGTGCTTCAAATAAGACGAATTGAAAAAGCATAAGTCGAAAATACTTTAACTGATTTCAAAGGGGGTATGATTTGATTACATGGTTGAAATACTCCTTTTATAGGGAAAGGAGGTCGCTGAAACTTGCAAGGAAAGAAAGAGAGTTTTAGGGTTAGAAGGATCCTTGTTAGACAAGTCTTGTTCTTCCTTTGGAATCAAGTCTTGACTAGGTCAACCCGTGACACCCTGATTTTTGGTTCAGTTTAAATTTCAGACTGATTTAAAATATTACTCGATAAGTGAAAGTCGGGAATTAAAAACTAAATTAATTTAATTAATTTGAGAAGTTGGCTCAACAGTTAACCAGGTATTAAAGGCTTGTAAAGCTCACGATAATTGGGTCGTCGGATAGATCTGATAGTGAGGAATGACCTTGAAAGGTCCAAGTGCAAGAGGAAGGCTGCAACTTTCTACTGGACTCAGACTTCGTTGTGGACCAAGGGGCCCAACAAGAGTCGGGGTAACGGAAGGAGACGATGCGCCCAACCACGAGATCAGCTCAACTTACGTCCAAGCGGAGAGGCTTTTGTTATTTAGTTTTTTTTCCCAAAAATCAAAATCGTAACAGAGAAGAGGGTGTGCGTGCGGCGGCGCCGAATCAAGGGAATACGATGTTATGGATTGTGGGTTGAGTTGTGAGGGCTTCCTAGAGATTGGAAGCAGCGACGGAAGAGGTGATGATGAGGACTAGATCGGAGCAGACTCTGGGCAGCCTCGCCGGCGTCAACTCAGTTCGCCCGGGAAGAAAGGGGACCATTCTACAAATCCCTGAAGTTAAGTGATCAGTTAGTATTTTCCCCTAGTTAGTTGTGAGTTTTGTTTCCGTAGTTCTAAACTAATGGATGGTTTATAGTTAAGGATTTGGGACTGTTTTATCAACAACTGGAAGTTCTGGATCAAGTAGAGTAACAGAGGCAGTTAGAGGACTAGCGAGTTTTAGATTATTGCAAAGAAGTAAATAGAGCATAACTCGATTATCTGAGCTCCAAACCACGCACGGGCAGAAGCTATAGAGTCGTGGAAGCAAGAGGAATAATGTCAAGTCAGAATCAGAGGTGTCAGCTTATCATACTGGCTGTGGGGGGTTAGGATTACTTTTCTGCTTTAAGCGTAGAACTGTAATTAGGTGGTCAGGAATCCAATGTTTGGATTCTAAGGACTGTACAGTAGCGTGTGATCTATTGTATAGGTGTTGCATTTCAGAGCAGGGCTCTCAGGCTATACAGTAGCGTGTGATCTATTATACATATAGTTATAGTATTTCGAGCATAAGCTCTTTGCGATTGAACTGTGGTGTGTGATTCACAGTTCAGATTAGGACAGGACTAAGCCTAGCTAGATTAGTTCCCATTATAAATTCGTTGCCCACCCTTGGATTGTGTGATCCCCCATGATTCTGCCAGGTTCAGACATGACGTGATGAGTTAACTTTCAGAGTTACTCTCATGGATTTTCAGGGTGGCTTCATGGTCTGATCCACCATGAGGGTGTCCGCTCATAGCTAGGGGTGGATGACATTAGGATGATGCCTATAGGACCACAAGGTAATATTATTAGTTTCAGTGTTTAGATAGACTTCTTGTCCTATCCTAAGTAAGGCATAGTAAAGTCTCAGTACATGAACATTAAAGTTTCAGTACATGCATAGTAAAGTCTCAGTACAGGCACAATAAGGTCTCAGTACAGGCGTAGTAATATGTTAGTTCAGTTTTAGTTCTATGCAAGACTAGTTTAGCCATTCAGTGCTTAACTGACCCTGTCAGATTTTATACCCTTGGTGTATCTACGTGTTCAGTCACAGGTACTGGAGCTCCTGGTGGGGAGAGAGCTGGTCGGGGTTTTGATATAAGATGATATCATTTTTGATGTATTTTCAAAACTTGAGTTGTATCTACTTTTTACTTGTTATTTTTTGAATCCGGGATCTTAGTTGGTTAGTTTATTTAAGTATTTCAGTTCGGTTTAATTCTTGTTTTACCATATTTATTGGTAGTTGAGTATTGAGTATGCCTCAAGTTGCCCAAGTAGGACTCTTTGGTTAAACTAGTGGTTCGACCGAAACTCCTAGGGTGGGGTTTCACAAATAGTATCAGAGCCTGGTCGTCTTCTATCGGTACCGGTGTGCTACCTGCTCCTCAGAGGCGTCGTGAACCTCAGAGGGGAGAAGGTGAGTCCACACTTGTAACGATACTAGATTTCTAAGGGACAGTAGATGAATGTCTAGGAATGTTATGATGTTGTGAGTCAGTCTTTAGAAAATAGTTTTAAGAAAGAGTTTTTTCAGTCTGAGTTGTTTTAAAGGGAACGTTCCCACTATCAGATTTGAACGACCGCTCTCCCACCAGCTCAAGGAAGACAAAAGAAAGAGGTTGAGCAACCAAGGGCAGAGTACCTTGCTTCCTTAATTCAGAGTTTTGCTGTTGAACTCATGGAGTTCTAGTAAGACGAGGGGTAGTGATAAGGGAAACAGTGGATGGACTGCGGGAGTCTAATCCGGTGGAACTCTTTAGTAGAGCCACTAATAGGGAATAGTTCTAGCCCCATGGCGGGAAAGAACTCAGAGTTGAGAGGATGTTATTGCTCATTTGGGGTGATTACATCAAGGAGGTAAGGAGCCTCTAGTGTTCAATTGAGGACTATGCTCGAAGGTAAGGATGTGACGCATTCAAGGGCCGAAGGAAATGGTCAGGGAAAGAGCGGAAAATAGGTCTCTGTTGGTATGTGTTGAAAATAGGTCTCTGTTGGAAAGAGCGGAAAATAGGTCTTTGTTGGAAATGGTCAAGGAAGTCTAAAATGTGTAAGTATTGAAGACAGTAGCACCTCTGGAAATTTTCTTAGAGAAATAGTCAGTAATGGGCGTGACGGTAATTTAGCTACGGGCGTGATGACCGTGTGGCCATGGTCGTGGTGAGCAGCCTACCACGGGCGTAGTAAATGATCCATCACAGGCGTGACAAAGAGTTGATCACAGGCGTTATGTGTAAGCTCGGAACGGGCGTGACAGAGAGGCGGTCACGATCATGGGTGACAGTTGGTCACGAGCATGACGAATATTCCGTCATGGGCATGGTTGGATGACAGTAACGGTCATGACACACAGTACGCCACATATGTGATTGTGCAGTGAGCACATGCATGGAGATGTGGTAACCACGAGCGTGGTTGAGTGCTGGTCACGGCTGTGGTGGTTTCTAAACCATGAGCGTGACTAAGAGGAGCCAACGTTCATGACATGGAACGAGGTAACGGTCGTGAGTGGCAAGTGGACATTGCTATGGTTGATGGTCAACCACGGGCGTGGCAAGGAGTGGACCACATGCATGGTAAGGAGCGGACCACATGAGTGGCGGTTAAACAATCACAGGCGTAATAAGGCTAGTCACAGGCGTAACATGCTTTGGACAAAGAGATAGGGAATAGCTCTTAATCAGAAGGAGGTTAAGAGAAAGAAGTGCTAGAAGGCATAGGCTTAGTGGAGCAAAGTAATCAGGCTTGTCAGAACCATCATTATGACAAGGGATGACATGATGTAGAGAGTTGACTAAGGTATTGGCATTACTATTTGATTAGTATTATCTGTCGGTGGAAACATGAGTCATGAGAGGATAAGAAAATGGGGAACAGTAGTGTATGCAGCAAGATGAAGTGCAAGGTTGAGCTAGCCGCTCGACTAGCTGCATCTTCTAAGGAGTACTGCTAGGAATGGTCTCTGTATTCTCATGTATGGAATATTGTAGTGTTGGTTGATGAGCAAGAAACAATGCTTAGGGGACAAGAGTCTGTAAGGGTACTGAAAGTGTGGAACTGATGCTCGGTAGGTCAAGAGAAGTCCCTCCCAAATGGTGAGTACCAAGGGGCTGGTAACATCTGGGAAGGGCAGGGAGTGTTCAGAATTCAAATGAATCATTTAAGGATGAAGCAACAAAGTGTTGAGAGGTCATGAGTGAGGTGCAAGGCTCAGATCATCTAGTCAGGAGGAAGAAGAGTTAAGGAATCAAGATGTGGAACATAAAGGATGGTCTAGAGAACTTTGAGGATGATCTACAAGTTGAATAGTAGCTTTCAAGGTGCCGCCTTTAAACAACGAACCCCTACACTCTTTATGGGTGTCGACTTCTGGTGAGTGAAGAGGAATCCAACATAAGGTTGGATTTTAAAGTGTCTTAACATGGTGAGACAATGTTCAGGGACTAGTGGAAGCTCATCCAAGGAGTAGTGGATTGCTTGGAGTAAATAAGGTGGCAGTAGTATCTGGGTTCTTGAATCCACTATTAGTAATAAATTGGATGAACAAAGGGGTATTGATAACATATATGATCGGAAGTGGAAGCATATGGCGTTGTGTGATAGACAACGACCGAGGTTAGTTATAAGCCAAGAGTGTGGTACTCTGTTGGTCACAAGAGAGGTAATTAGTGGATCACGGGCGTGGTGCCAAGGGGCACTGTCGTGCTTGACATGTGGACCCCGTGTGCGACAGTGTAAGCCGCGGGCATCGCAAGAGAACTAGAGGGAACATGGTATAGTAGATCATGAGCGTGACGCGTGAGGAATTCACGAGCATGGTAGTCAATAATGTTACAGACCATGGTGAACATGAGACTAGGTTTTCGTTAAGGAATGGAGACAACATGAGATGTGTGACAGACAGATCGTGGTCAGATAGCAAGACCAAATGTATGGTGCTATGCTGGCCACGAGCGTTGAGTATGTCTCAGGTTGAAACCCGAGTAGGACTCTTTGTTGAACCAGTGGTTAAATCGAAAATCCTAGGGTGGGGTTTCACACAACCCTTGATCCCCAAGGAACCCATTCCGCCAAGGAGCCTTCTCGGAAGGAGTCCTTGTGTCTCTCTATACTAATCCTACCTAATATTGGAAATCCAAATACAATCCAAATCCGAAAAAAACTCAGGAAAATGATAAATGGGTAATGGACTAACTTAAGCTCGAATGAGATTAGTGAGTCCTGCACCTTGGTGGAGGCTAGATGGCTTGGTGTCAGGACTTGGATACACTTATGGTAGCCCCATGAGTGATTGAAAAGCTACTTGTGCGAGCTGAGCTGGTCCGAGCTCAAAATTGTTGAAGAGGCCTCGTTTCGGAAGCTTCAGCATCATCGACACGAGTTAACTTTTGGGCCTCGAACCCAAGCTTGTTTCTCCCTGCTTCCAACAGCCTAGTTGCTCTTCAAATGGCCCATTAAACACTTGGTCTAGATATGGTGCGGGAAAACTGTTACACTCCGACCTTAGGGATATATATTAAATTTGAAATCCCTAAATTACCCATAAGCAAGTTCAAGAGGAATTCAATTACGATGAATTATCGTTATCATTATTACTAATTATGCATGACCATGATTAAATGTTATGGCTATCATGATTAGATAACTCTCTAACTTTAATTGATTTAATTGCATTTAATGACACTAAGAGAGTTTGAAACATGAAACTATTTGTTTCCAACCGGTTAAATATTCAGGCCCATGACCCAACGGTTGCGCGTTCGACCCACTGCATGTACATTCTATTTTTATGTAACTCCGCGTATGTTGATGTCATTGATGACGTCAGCTCATCTTCTTCCTCACTTCTCTATCACCGATCTGGCAGCCCATCTCCTTCCTTTTCTCAAATTCGGATTGTCAATGATGATTCCTATTTCCTTTTCCTCTCCCTTTGATCGATAATATGATCATCAAACGGTCACCCTACCTCTTCTTGTTGTCACAAAAATGCAAGCATTTGTTCTCATCTCCCTAAAATGGACATCAACGACGACGACCATTCTCCACGAAGCTTGGAGATTTATGGGAAGGAAGTTGTTGACGTGTATGATTTTGCTTGCGGTGGTTAGTTTTGTTCGTCTGTTCTGGCTGCCGACCCACTTCGATTCTTAATTAAGAAAGGCGACCAAGTTCGTCGGGAATGTATTCAAGAGATTGAATCGTCATCGCTGCAGTGATTCAGACCCTCTGAGACCGTCGATCGACTTCGAACAAAGGTTCTTAAAGATGATCAAACCTCTCAGTGTCAGTCTTTATCCCTCGGATTGGACCTACACCACTTTAGATAGGTGGGTTGACTTAAGGGTTTAAATCTTTATATTCCTACAGTTAGGTTATGTTTTATTAATTTGTATTATGTTTATGTTCATTTCTATTATGTGCAAAGTGATGTCCTTTGAAATTAAGATAAGGCTAGATTAATATGTTAACGCTAGACTAACAGTAACGCTGGACCGTTAATGTTATAATTATGACAATGATAGATGAAGAGTGAGGAGTGAACAAGAACACCACACCTAGATGATTAATAAGTGGATTAAAAGCATGAACTCACTACCTAGACTATCGCCCACATGATTCGGGCCAGTATTGCCCGCCATAATATGTTGTCTGATGGATACGATCTCCCAACCATCGAGGACTTTCACGATATGTTATTTGAGGATAAGTTCTCCCAAACATCCATGATTTTCATGATATGCTGTTTGAGGATATGTGCTCCCAAACATCCACCATTTTCATGATTTGGGCGGTAGGACTAGTTAGTTGGGTTGGGGGACACCCCACAAGAAATAAGTTACCTTAGATAAGGTTAATAAAGTACAAGAATAAGGTCATATGTTTGACTTTCACGAACACAATAGTCATAATGCACGTAACAAGATTGATTTGAGTTTCACACTTCGATGAGGATTATTTGTTATGACCACTTTTTGTGTTAAGCTTACCTACACGTTTTGAGTACATAAAGATGAATGCTTTATGTGATGTGTTTATTTAGAAAGTAGAAATTATTCTTATGAAATTACATGACTTGTATTCAAATGTTTAGTTGAAATTATTTTATGATATAAGTATGAAAGACTGAAACCGAACCACCCATCATGGTATTTGAAAGTTATCGGAGGAGCAAAGTGGAGCTCATTCAGGGGTGTGGCAATGTGGACTTGGTTTAAAGAAGGTTGAAAGTTTTCAAGTGTTTAAAAGAGACTTGATTTCATTGATTATGTTATCTACATGTAGTTATTAATATTCAAGCTTTTTTTATTCTCTTTTTTATTTAATTTTATTTCAAAGTACTATGGCTGAGGTATTTTCGTAAATAGTCAAGATATTGTTAAAGATGGTAATCCCTCATGATTTTGAGTTTTCCACTGTTTTAAGGGCACTTTAGTCATTTAATAAATCGTAAAAGATGAGGGTGTTACACAAAGTCTTCTCGTTGGCCCTGGGTGCGATTTGGTGAAATGCTTCAAAATTGATTGACCCAATTTCAAGCAACTTCACACCTTCAAATCCAAATGTGCTCCAAAAATAGTGCACATTTTTTTGTCCCGAACGTTCGTTCTTAAATTTTAGGTGCGGTAGTAGTGTCGATGTGGATACGAATGTTGGCATCAATGCCTTGGGCTAACTTTTTGGCTCCTTGGTGAACTGGTTCTTCTTCAAGGATGAACTTATCATTGTTGATCTAGTCAAGCGTTCCTTTAGCGCCATCTAGCACAATTCCTCTCTCAGATGCATTGCTTCCGCACCAAGCTAGTCCAAATCATTCGAGCTCCTTGACGATTTTCATTGCGAACCTTTGAATCCTTGGACCCCGAGCTTCAAGACTTGGAACTGTGAGGTGGATTTCATCATGCTCTCACTCTTGAAAACTATTCATCCTCAAATATGTGAAGTCATCAAAGCCATGAGGTACATCACATTTTACACGCATCAAATCACTTTTAACTCGAAATAGGGAGGAACTTCACTGATTTTTGGTGAAGGCCTCGATGGGGTGCTGGTCTTCTCGTGACAATCCAGCTCGAGGCTTCACTCCCCAAGCTGGAGGCTCAAATGTGTTCTTCACTTATCAAGCTGAAACAACATAAAACTCTACACAGCACGAGTTAGGGCTTGTAAACAGAAGTCGATATTGATAGCTAGCAATGAATCCTCTAGCACCATTTTCATGAGGGTAACACCTCATATGTATAGACCAGTCCTTGTTACAAAGTGATTTTAGCCTAGGTTGTTTAATGGAATCAACCAAACTAGCCAAATATGCAACGATTTCAATTACAACCATAATCCACGGAACATGCTTATAGCTCACCTTTCTAGCTACTTTCTTGTACTCATACTTATTACATCCTTCGAAAGTTAAATCTCATTATAAATTAGATATTCATCAAAAAAATTTGAGAGATAGGGAAAGACGGACGTAGGGCTTTTATCAATTGTAGCTGAACTGGTTGGGCTAAAAATTGTTGAAGAGACATTGTTTCGGAAGCTTCCGTGTCACCAAACCAAGTCTACTCGTGGGCTTTGACCCCTAGCTCGTTTCTAATTGCTTCCAAAGGCCTAGTTGGTGTTCATATAAAATGGCGCATTAAACACCTGGTCCAGAGATGGTGCGGGCAAAGTCTTCTCGTTTGGCCCCGGGTGCGATTTGGTGAAATCCTTTGAAATCGGTGGACCTGATTTCGAGAAAATTCACGCCTTAGAATCCAAATGTGCCCCAAATTCTCCCAAAACCCAGGGCACGTCTCCTCTCATCAATCCACACCTCTGCTCCAAAAATAGTGCGGACAAAGTTATCTCGAACGCTCGTTCTTGCGAATCTTGAATTTTAGGTGCAGCCGTAGTGTTGATGTTGATGCCGATGTTTGTATTAATGCCTTGGGCTGACTTCTTGGCTCCTTGGTGAATTGAATCTTCTTCAAAGATGAACTTATCACTGTTGATCCACTCAAGTGCACCTCTAGCTCCATCCAGCCTCATTCGTCTCCCAAATGCATCTCTTCTACTTCAAGCTACTCAAAATCCTTCGAGCTCCTCGTTGATCTTCTTTGTGAACCCTTGAATCCTTGGACTCTGTGCTTTATGACTTGGAACTGTGAGGTGGATTTCATCACTTTGCCAGCATAACACATAACAACTTGGTAATTGAAAGCCTCGTTGTTGGAGATTGTCTTGCGAGGCGATCTTGTGATAGAGTTTGCAGCAAAAACCTTGCACTTTTGAAGGCGCACCTCTTACCCAGATTGTAGAAAAAGGAAAGAGAGTCCATCCTGTGAATTTTTCAACAATAAGAGCACACCTCAAAGAGAAAATAGAGAAGGTGCGAGACTTCTCGAATGACCACACAATATAGGTCGGACCAGCCGTAATTCAGCACTCTGGAATGTTGTCAAGATGATGAAGGAGATGATTTAAATCAAAAAAGCCCCTCCCCTCAAGGAAGTGGAAAGAGGGATGTTCCAAGTCCACTCATCATCCAACGAATACATGTCAGAAACATTAGATTCCAAGGATTGTGCAGCTACAACAATTCTTGGATAAGAATCAGCTAATCTTACCCCTAGTAATCACACCTCAAACCAAAATCACACACACCCCATCCCCTGAATCTATATAGCCATACTTCTAGAATATAGATCTCATAGATTACAGCTTTCCACATCAAACAGCCTGCTAACCCAAAGTTCTACCTAGAATTCCGACTCGATGATCTGATGCCATACTTATCGACTACCAGGCCTCTCCCCTAGGCGTTCCTCTCAACTGTGAACCTCCACATCCGTTTACTTAGTAACACCAAGATCAATAATATACAGACCCTCAAGACTCAAAGAGGTCTTAACCGTTTGCCAATTGATCCAATGAATCTTTTCTTTTCCAACATTTCTATTCCACAATAATTATTTTGGATTCTTAGAGATGAAACTAACAGATGAATTTAACAAAGGCATGTAGTATACTAGCACACTAGAGAGCACAGTTTTAAGCAACATGATTCGTCCTCCGAAAGACAGAATTTTTGGGTTTGCAACACTCCATGATGCGCGGATTTTACCCCGCTATCAAATACCCACTAGATTTCTCTAATGGAATCGTTTATTTCCCTAGGGTCTTTCTTCTTCTATTACTCAAGTTGATTTGCTAACTAGACCAAGTGACAGCGTAATGATTCTTTGTTTGATTGTTTCGATATCCAATTACGAACTTCAAACTGAAATAAAAAAAATCAAAATGCAAGGAATCGAGTTGCAAACATAAGATGAAGGTTGCTCGGATTCAAATCAACTAAAGCTAGCAATGCATGGATGACTGACAAGTTATCTCAATTATTCAGGTTATAATGGCTTGACAATTTCCTAATGTAGTCTTAGATCATTCTCGCGCCTCTAAGTATCTATTTCTTCTAACCGTAGACTCCTCTCTCGAGCTAATCTACACCTAAACAAAACGCATTAATAGTGTTCGATGAAATGCCATAATGATAAACGTGCAAAAAGCCTAAACGATTCGCTCCTTTCTCGAGCTAACGAATAATATATGGTTCTTTCTAAGCGACCTATCAATCTATGTTCCTCTCAGACCTACAAATCAATGTCGATGACTCAATCAAGATGATCATATAAGAATGAATCTGAAATTAGGTTTTAGGAAGAACACATCATAAGTCTGAATAAACCTCGATAACAAATCAAATCATCCATACAAAAGCTTAGCTAAACCGTTATCTCATCCGAACACCACAGAAAGTTTAGCTACTCATGGTTCCGGAAAATAAACCACAAGAGAAGAGAAGAAAAACTGGAGAAGACGACATGTTCTTCGTGGAAATCCCAATCTTCGACCTGATGATTTTCTCTTCACCAGTCGTGGTTGATCCTCTCGCTTCAATCGTCTCTCTAGAACTCTAGCTCTCTCCAAGAGCTCAAAAAATATGGGTCTATTCAGTATATGGAACCATCGCTCTCTCCAAGAGCTCGTCCACGGGGTCTCGGGGGTATTTATAGGCTTCTGGACCAAGTCGAGGAAGGAAAAGGACTTGAAACCCCATCTGGGGGTGGGACACGGCATGCTGATATGGAACACGCCGTGTTCGGCCCCTCTAACTTTCCCGGGAAATTTCAGCGGAGGAACACTCCGTGTTCCTTCATTATACGGAGTTTGACCATAGTGTTAACATTAAAGTTATAGAAAATCGAATTATCTTTCCAACGCCGCAAACCTTGCATCAATTGGACTTTGGAGCGATGAGTTATGCTCAAAATACTAAACAGTGACGCTTTCTTCCCAAGTCGAACACTTTGAGTTGTTCCGGCCTCCCCGTCATGTCTAGGTTTATCTCTAAATGTCATATGACACCTGAAATATACCAAAAACATACCAAACACCATAATACGGCCCCGGGGGGCAAGAGAACCAAACATGTACTCAAAACCCAAATTTGAATACATTTCGACACACAAAAATATAGTTTATAACGAGAAAAGGTGTGTCGAAAATACATCACATCACTCCAAATTCCTCTGCATGTTAGAGAACACCACATCTCAAATAGCTGAAGAGCTCACTCTAGCACCCAACAGAAACCCCAAGTAAATAATAGGAAATGAGCCAACTTGACAACCAATCCTATTCGCCAATTCTTGCACATTTGGGAACGAGACAGTCATGAATAAGGAAAATCTTTTGCAGGTTCACTCTAAGAATCGAGATGCTCTCAAAACACGCTAAAGATCCAATCAAGAAGTTCACTTGGCTTTCAGAGGCATCATCTGCATAAAAAATATGGTTCACAATTCCAGAGAGGCTAGACTACTTCATGTGGAAGCCCTGAATCCAACCTTGGGATTCCACAACTTATCAAGGATACCAGAAAGAACCTACATAATCATGATGAAAAGGAACAGTGATAGAGGATCCCCTTTTCTCAGGCCTCAGCTACTCCGAAAGTAACCAGAGGCTTTTCCGTTAACTAACACCGAGAAAGAAGGCATGGCGACAAAGCACTTTAAACATCCAATCCATTTGTCCTGGAAGCAAAACTTCTCCAGCATTTTGAACAAACACCCCTAGTTGACATGGTCATAAACTTTCTCAATATACAATTTAAGCACAATACTAGCGTTTGAGCTCCTGATTCTAGAATCAATGAGCTCCTTCACAAAGAGAACTGCATCAAGAATTTGTCGATCACTCACAAAAGCACACTAATTAGGGGAGATAATGCCACTCATAACAGGTTTCCGTCATCCCAAAATCATCTTGAAAATTATCTTGGAGATCGCACCAATCAGGCTAATCATCCAGAGGTCTTTGAAGTACGTGACAACATCCTTTTTGGGGATAAGCACTTCAAAGTACTCTTAAGGCTAAAGGGAATAGAACAAGTGGTGAAAAATTCTAAAACCGCCTCACACACCTCATGTTTGATAGTGCCCAAATTCAGTTTGAAAAACACCAAAGGAAAATCATTCGGCCCATGAGCTTTTTCACCATCACAAGCTTTAACAGCCTCCTAAACCTCATAACCAGAAAAGTTTGCCACCAAGGATTCTGTCATACTATTCATAATACCCGAACAATTCCAATTGTATAAAAAGGAATATGCATATGAGTTTCCTTATAAAGCACATTGTAAGATTTAACTGCTGCATCCGACATGTTCCGTTGGCCCTCCAACTGAACTCTATTCACGATAATACTTTTATCCAGGTGGTTCCTCCTTCGATTGATTTAGCTATTCAGTCAAAATATTTGGTATTCCAATCCCCAAGCTTCTGTCAAGTGTCTCTAGACTTTTATTTCCAAGATATTTCCTCCAACTTCTAGAGGCTATCCAACTAACATTTTTTGTTAACCTGACAAAGTCAATCATCACGAGAAAGGGACCCTTTCTCTTCCTTTTTTTCCAACTCCACAACCAGCCTCAAACCATTTGCAATTTCTTTATCGATCATCTTAAAGGTGGAGTTATTTCAACTCTTGAGGAGACTTTTTAAATCTTTTAATTTCCTAGCCATTCTAAGCAAACTGCCCCTACCCACCGTCGGCCCAAAATAAATCTTCGTGCTCAAACCACATAATTTCAAAATACCAGGGTCTAGAAATAGAGGAAGTTTTCTGACATTCCAGAGGAATAGGACAATGATCTGGACTCGTTCTAGTCAAAGCTCTTCAACTACAACCCATGAAATGACTGTCTCACTCCACCAACATGAAAGCACATTATAATCTAGATAAGGAAACCACCTCCTAAAGTTTTTCCAAATAAATTTCGCACCCTCAAGAGGTAACTCAATCAACTCAAGTTCCACCACCCAATCATTAAACTAATCCATCTCAACCCTATTTCTAACACCTCTCCTAGCATGATCGGTATGCCAAATGAAGTTGAAGTCAAGAATAATACATCAAGCGAGAGCCCATCATTCTCTAACTGCCTTAAGCTCAACCAAGAAATCATCCTTACGTAGATGAATACAGTGACCATACACATTAATTAGGCACCACACAAAAACTCATCAACTTTGTATCTAAGTATCACAACCAAGAAGAATTGTCTTATCCATTGGGCTTCTAAGAAAAATCTATCATCATCCCAAAGCGAAATAATACCACCCGAAGCACCACTCCACATCTTTGCCGCCCACTCCTACCTAGCCTTTCCCATAATGCTTCAGATAATACCGTCATCAACAGACTGTAACTTAGTCTTTTGAAGACAGATTATCCCAGGCTGACAACCCCTAATCCTCTCCTTAATTCTATATCGCTTATCCGGGAAACTAAGTCCCCGAACATTCCACAACACCAGTTTAAAGTTCAATAAAAGGGAAATGTTTCGTTACTCACCTTCCTCCTTTATCCGCTAACATTGAATCTAAAGTTTTCGAAGTCGGGCATTCTATCCAAAGGCTGCTCTTACTGAAACCACTTTTGTTGGACAGCTACGATCTCGGGAGGTGGGCCATGATCATCTTTCTCAAATCACCGTATACACTAGGAATGGCCAGATCGAATCTCGCCGGCAATGGAATCTAGCACAAAAGCATCGTCTAGAAGTTGGTGCCCTTGGGCTTTCACTGGGAGAAGAAGTTCCCCACGGAGTCACCCCCCTCTCCTGCTTATGTGCTTCAACCTCAAACCTAATAGGAAAACCCTTAGAGCCAAAGCAAACGGGTATCTCCTTCGAGAGGAAAGAAGCAAATCTAACTTTGATGAAGACATATGACCGCAATGATCCTTCATTCGAGCAAAGAAAGCCCCTCCACAAGTCACCAATCGATCTGAAGAGGTCCTTTGATCAGAGATGCAATGGTATTTCCCGAGCTCTTACACACGTCATCCCCTTTTCCATCGAACCGTCAATCACCCTACCTCTAGAATCCATCAATCCATGAAAATTGTGTTTCCTTTAAACTCTCGCCGTTTAATTGCCAAAATCCTATAGACTCCCTTCTCTAACGAGCACTCAAGGAGCCACAAGTAATCACTAATATCTCTGATAGAGAAATCAAGTCCTATACCCCAAGAGACCTTCGCCCAATTGCAAAATTCTGGCCATATTATGGGTTCATAATTGGCTAATCGGAAAACCAAACAGAGTTTTAAAAATTATAATATTTCATTCATCTCTTCCTCTTCCACCATAATCACCGTCTCCCCTTGCATAGCCTTTCTATTGCATATGGCCTTTGATGACCAAGTTGCCTTAGCGACAACATCAACATAACTCTTGAGCTTCCCCACCACACTATTCGCTGGGTAAGGTCGACCACACTTTGAATAATCCTCAACAAGGGAAACCATCACACGCTGTTTTTTGTGATTTTCTCTCTCATCTCTCTATGAAACTAAGAATGATTGAAGAAGAGAAGAATAGGGGAGTGAGACTTGCTTTCTCATTAAGGTGTTAAAGAGATGCACGAATTAATTCTATTTATAAACTCATGAAATCGTAACCTATAATCATAAGGAGTTACACAATGAACATTCAATAGAATAATAATATTCATAAACGTCTTATATTTTGTTTTTAATAAAACTGTATATATAGAGAATTGATGGTACATATTTATTATTTGAGTCTTATAATTTGAGATTTTAGATTTTTCAAAAGATGTTTTACTTTAATAATGCATGCATTTGTATATTTAGCAAAGACCGATATTTTAATAACTTTAATTTGTTGTTAAATCGGTCATTTTATTTTAAAATTTAATCATTATTTTGTTGAAAGAGGATGATAGTCTTAAGTTTCTGAAGGGTTCTTTGTTTTATACATCAAAGTGAGAAGTGTTGCTCCAAGAAGGTAAATTCATAAGTGTGGCTCATAAAAATTACACATCAGCTGAGGAGTTGGGTGTCAATCTAGTTGAAAGAAATTAGCATTTGTAAATGAGGAAGGACTTCACTCATAGTTTCCTCGATTGCACATTTAATTTATACAAGAAAATGGAACCATCTACGTCTACAAAACAAAACAATTCAATAATGTTACAGTTGGCACACTTTACAAACTAATAAAATTGAGGTTTATTTTTTAACTAGTAGACAAGTGTGAATAGTTTGTAAAACCTAAATCTCAAATATTATATTGAAAAAGTCCGTGACTTAGCTGATCGATAACCTCCAATTTTTGTGTTCCGCTTCTAACATGAACTAGTTTGGAATTGCTGATCACTACTCTACGGCACGACGTGCATCAGCCAAATGAATTCCCTCGAGACTGCCTCTCCTGGTTCTTGTCCTCCCTATTCCTCCATCGCAACTCTTCCTCATCATCGCAGTGAACTCTTCATAGTCTATTCTTCCATCCTATATATGTGTACACCACAAACCGAGTATTATGAAATGTTAATCTAACTAGAGTTTACTAAACAAAAATATAACTATAGCAGGTAAGTATAATCTTGTTGAGAAAGACCATGGGTTCTGAGGTTTGAAGTCCGAAATACATAACTATTTTCGGCGTAACTATAATGACATCATCGATCTCACCTAGGTTGACGGCCGACAACACTAAAGTTTAGTGACGCTCATCCTCACGATCAATGATAAAGATATGAATTTTAAAAGAAAACTTACATTGTCTTGATCAATTTCTTTGATCATTTCTTCCAAAGGGTCTTGTACCCCAAATTCTTTACAAGCTTGTTGAAGCTCGTCAATGGTGATGTAACCACTACCATCTTTATCAAAGTAAGCGAACGCTGCCGCCAAGTTCTCTTCTCTCTCCATCTTGTTCAGATGCAATGTAGCTGCTAGGAATTCACCATAATCTAGCGTCCCGCTATTGTCTATATCAGCCTGAAAATTAACACATGCGTTCACTAGTCATCAACCATTAGTACATATTCCATCTCCAACTCCAATTTCATCCAAATTTCATTTTCACTAATCAAACGACCCCTTGTTGCATTTGTTGTGAACTTAATTATGGTACAAGTTAAGTAATTAATTTCACTTACAGCATCCATTAAAATCTTAATTTCAGACTCCATTAGCTCAGAACCGACTCTCTGTAGACCGGTCTTTAGTTCATCTAATGTTATTGTCCCACTGCTGTCGGTATCTATCATCTTAAAAAGCTCCTTTAATCCTCCAATTTCTTCTTCCGACATTCTCTCTGCGATTACCTACAAAATTATATTTTAAAATTTTAATGAGAAGGCGAATTATATATGAAAATGTACAGAGGAAGCAAAAAAATTAGCACATTTGATTCATCATAGTAAACCAAGAAAATGATTGTGTCGTACACGTAAGGCCATTTTTTTGAGCTTGTTCATGGCATAGAATTTCTTTAAACGAGACAAGACTGCAGAATCCAAAGGTTTATCTGGGGCAAGATCGTCCACAATCCATGGGTGACCTGTTCCCATCAAACACTCCCATTTTATATATATATTCTCACAATAAAAATTAATACTCAGCGAAATTTCAACAAATTTTTTATAATAAAATTAGAAGAATTCATTACTCAAAACTCCATGAGCAGAGATCCTCTTCTTAGGGTCTTTCTCGAGCATTTTCTTGATGAGTTCCTTTGCACTATCTGAGATAGTTGGCCATGGCTCTGATATAAAGTCCACCTTCCCATGTAGAATTTGTCTGAAAATACCAGATTCTGTCTCTGCAATTTTTTAACAAATTTGGTATCGATATTGGATCAAATTTACAATCAGTACGTATTATAAGAAGGGTAAGGGTGTAATTAGCTAAAGCACCGGCCCAGAAAGGAGGAACTCCACATAGTAAAATGTAAAGAATAACGCCAGCGCTCCATACATCAATTTCAGGTCCATAATATTTAAGCAAAACCTCTGGTGCAACGTAGTAAGGACTCCCAACCACATCTGTAAAATATTGTCCTGCATATATATATACAAACATTTGGTTTCCAAATTGTCACTCCAAGATTATTATTTACTTCCTAAATCATAGGCTATATATAATACTAGTTACCTGGCTTGTAGAAAATGGATAGCCCAAAATCAATGGACTTGAGTTTGGCTTCATCACTAGGGTTATCAAACAAGAAATTCTCCGGTTTAAGATCTCGATGCATCACACCGAGAGAATGACAAGTCTCCACGACGCCGACGATTGTCTTAATCAACTTAGCAGCCTCTTTCTCGCTGTAATGTCCCTTAGCCACGATCCTATCGAACAACTCACCGCCTTCACAAAGCTCCATGACTAGATGAACAAACATGGAATCCTCGTATGTGTCGCGGAGCTTCACCACATGTCGGTGCTCTGACAAGTGGTGCATGATCTGAATCTCGCGCCAAACATCCTCGTAGTCCTCCTTGCAAATGAGCTTCCTTTTCGATATGGATTTACACGCATAGACCATATTGGAAGTTTTGTGGGTGCATAGGTACGTGATCCCAAATTGGCCTTGTCCTAGTTTCTTGCCTAGCACATAATGATCTCTAAGCCTTGGGGTTTGGTGGGGGAGGACCGATAAAGTTTGTTTCCTTGATCGCGAAGATGACCTCATTTTAGAGCGTTATTTTCTTAAATTAGAGTTCTTTAGTGTCGGTCTTCATTGGGCAACAAGCTTCTCTCTTGATATGAGAAGGGAGGATTAGTGATTTCCATTATAGGGTTGGTAAAGAAAATTGAATTGCAAGTTGGGCGTATATGGAGAGGGATGAAGAGATTCATCACCATTCAAATTCTTTCATTTGATCATCCAGTAGTTAATTGAAATACCCTTGCGTCAATTGAAAATGTTAGAGAGAGAGAGGGAGAAGGGGAAGGGGATGCAAGTAATATGTGGATATGATTTAATGCTCATACTAACCCAATAAAAGTTACCGAGATAGGTTGTAAAGATTGGTAGTTTTGTGGATATGATTTAATGCTCATACTAACCCAATAAAAATTACCGAGATTGGTTGTAAAGATTGGTAGTTTTGCGATTTTGTTGGGACTTTATGACAATTGAAAACGATAGTTTCTCCATCTAATTATAGTTGTCCCTTGACTATTAGCTTTGTTCCATATGGCAAATAATATCCTGCTGAAGTGGAGTGGGCTTCAGGAATTCCATGCTCAAGTCTTGCCGAATTTTTCAGGTAAGAGCAGTTTTCTAATTTCACCTTATTATTATTATTTTTTTATTATTATTTCCTAACTTTTTTATTTAATAAATATCTTTTACAAACAAAGTCACATTCGAAAAAAATAATTTGTAACTTTCTAAAAAACAATTAAAACTAGCACAACCAAAATATAATTTCGACAAACATATAACAGCGGATAGGCAACAGCCGTAAGACAGAGCGACAATCATTAACAAAAAATGTGTGACATGTGCCTCAAACTGGGTCAACTAGAGATAAAAGGGGATTTGGAGTCAAAGTGAGACTTTAATATAGTTTCTTTGTACATAACTTATCTGGAAGTTAACAGTGCTTCAATTCGGTAGTTATTGTCGTACATGGTTTAATACTATATACAAATTTCATTAACGAGAAAAATTATACCTAATGCTTATTAGCGAGTTCTTAAACATAGCTAGTGAAGGTATATGCAGTGGAAGAGCTATTCACAGCAACGAGATTCCGCCAAACCCCTTGACATTCCCAAATTTTTTACAAAGTGTAGATGTTTGTATTAGCCTAATAGATGTGCAAGCCTAATAATTGGTGTGAAACCAACCGCTAGACGACCTGATCGAATCACATGGTTCAACTCATACATTATTCGCGAGTTCATTCATCGCATAAATACATTTAACATAAACAAGGGACTGAAACCTAAAATACCTCATGGCATAACCAAGCGGTAGTGCAATGAAAACAGAGCATCTAAGGTTCGAATCAAGTACCATCCAACAATGAAAAAGCATCTCTAGACATACTTGACACATCCTTCCGTAGCCGTAGAAATATCCTGGGTGATTGCGCAATCGGGAGCTAATCTAGCTAAATCTACATCCTGTCCTAATCATGATATATGAATCACAGTTCAAACGTCATGAGCATATGCTCGAACTGAAACATCAACCTGTACAATAGATCAAAGCTATTGTATAGTCTTAGAGCCCGGCTCTGTTTCACATCTCATGTTCAATAGATCACCCGCTACTGAACAGTACTGAGAGCCCAGCTCTACAATCACAACAGCCGTACAGTAGATCACATGCTACTTCATAGTCATAGGAGCCAGACTTTGAAACACAACATTTGTACAGTAGGTCCCACGCTACTACACAGTCCAGAGAACCCAATCATCGGATTCCTAACAATCCTAACTACAGTTTGATGCTTGAAGTAGAAAGTAATCTTAATCCCCCAACTGTAATACGCTTTCCTGGTAGAGTCTGATCTGAAGCAGCCTCCCGCTTGTGATCAGCTCGATTATTAGCACAATTATTCCTTCTTTAAATGATGTTTTTAGATATTTGGATGTCTCACTTAGATCATATTCAGGGTGTTTCATGGGTATTCTATTTCCCTTGGTCCCTTTGGGCTGTGTGATGTTGTTTTTGGTGTTTCGGTGCGTTTTAGGTGTCATACGACATCAAGGGATGGCCCACAACACGTTTCAGAAGTTGGAAAAGTCGATGAGATGAAGATTGCTGACGGGGCACTAGCATAAGTCGTGTAATAGCGTGTGTTAAGCAATCCGAGAGTGCTTTCTATAATAGACGCCCGTGTGTTGTTAATACACGTCGTCTATTGTCTTTAGCGGGCTGTTTTTCAACCCAATCCTTCTTGGAATTTGGAAGACGATTCATTCAAATTTCCAGACATATTTTCAAGCTTTTAGAGAGAGAGAGAGAGAGACAGAGAGTTCTAGAGATCGATTGAAGTAAGGGTTCATCAACGATTGGCGACGGATCGAAGATCGGCGATAAGACAGAGATTTCTCGATGAAAGATGTTTTCTTCCCGGGTAATTTTCCTTTCTTCTTCCCTTCTTATATTCCAAACCATGAGTAGCTAAATTCATCGTTTTGTTTGAATTCAATGAAGTTTTAGCTTAGCTTTTGTATAGATGACGGGGTTTAACCTTTTGATTTGTTAACGAGGTTACTCACTTTATAATGTGTTCTTTCTAAACTTAATTTCCAATTCTTTCTCGTCTGGCAGTCTTGATTGAATTGTTGTCATTGATTTGTGGGTCCTAGGGGAACATAGATCAATAGGATGCTTAGGAAGAACTCTAGATTCCCCATTAGCTCGAGAGAGGAGCGGTTCGTCTAGGCTTTTTGTATCATTTATCATCGTGGCATTTCATCGAACACCTTTAGAGCGTTCTGCTTGGGTTTAGATTAGGTGGAGTGAGGAGTCTATGGTCAAGCAGAATAGATCCTTAGAGTCCCGAGAGTGATCTATGACTATCGTAGGAAATTTCCAAGCCATTATAACTTGAATAATTAGATAGCACATTTGAAACTTAATCTCTTGCATTTTTTTTTCTTTTGATTTACATTCTCAAGTCATAATCAGATACTTCAACAAACAAACAAACAAACATTCTATGATACTTGGTCTAGTTAGCATAATCAAATTGAGTAATAGGGTTAGAAAGACCCTAGGGAAATACGATTCCATTAGAGCAATACGATCCCATTAGAGCAATCTAGTGGGTATTTGATAAGCAGGGTAAAATCTGCTCGTTAGTCTGTCCTGTAGAGATCAATCGTAAGATTGAAATCCCAAAGCCCCAAATCCTCACATGGTAGGATTTTCCTACGTAGGATTCAAATCAAGGGAGAGATAGATTACCTTATGAAGCTTCCTCAACGACCTCTAATCCTCCCCTACTGATCTGGGATCGATTAACTATGTCTTCTCCTCATCCTAAAATCGATCGGCGTTGGTTAAAGAGAATTGTGAGTTTTGGGTTTCTGTAATCTGAGTTGTAGGTCATGACTCTCCTTTTATAAGAAATCCACCATGTTCGTGGCCGATTTACCACCACGTATGTGACTTCTTGGTAACCACGCCCGTTACCTACTAATGATCACGACCATGATCTCCTACTAGTCAGGATCGTGGCTGATGCTGACCACGGTCGTGGTTTATCTGACAACCACACCCTTAACAGACTGACGATCACGCCCGTGACTGTCATTCATCAGCGGATTCCGAGAATTCCCAGAACCTAGATTAAAACTTACAATCAACTATTGACACGAAATCGGGGTGTTACAATTGGTGATCCCAAAATAAAAATTTACTTAACCCATTGTTTGGTATCAATTGAATCAGGGAATTCATTTCATTTTAAAATGAATTACTTGTAGAATTCATCATTCTAAAATAAATTCCTATGTTTGGAATGTCATATTCAGTTCTTAAAAATAAATCATGGCTGGTATACGATTCAGAATTGAACTAAATCAACAGTTTCCACATATACCCTTTGAGCTGACAAAACATTACTAATACTCATTGGAAGAACTAATTAAATTAGCAACTATATTACCTTAATATACTAAAAAAGCAATAACAATTAACAAAGAACGAATGCGTATATATGATGGCAAAAATAATAATTAATAATTAGAAAAATTGTGATGGTTATTGTTAGAAGAAGAAGAAAGGATGTATCTAATCTCTTTCAGATTGGTATTTTCTTGCAGGCAGCAAGAATGAGAATGTTTGAGCAAATAAAGAATCGACAAACTCTAACTATATATTAGGTTTGATGGGTATAGTGTTAATTTAATTATTAGTAGAGGGTAGATAAGTCATTTTAATGTAATTAGTAAATTTTTGTTGAATTCTTTTCGAAATATTTATGCTCAATTCCATAGAGTTCAATATTTAGAATTGGAAATAAATTCTTTTACCTACCAAACACAAAAATATCATTTCAAAATAAACTCAATAGATTTTTGAGAAATTTATTTATACCGTTAAGAGTGTAAAAGATTAGTTTACCCATAGTCCTCACAACTCCAATACTCCACTCCATTGCAATTAACGATTTTCACATATTTCTCAATTTTTAGTTTTGATTAAAAAATCATTGCATGCTAAAAAAGAAAAATTAGTTTCTCCATAATGTGTGGTATCGTTGGTTGCTCATCATGACCCTTAATTATAAGGTCGAAAGTTCGAATTTTACTTGTGGGAATAGAGTACACCTTGCGACAACCCATTTACCACTTTGTGCGAGCGTCATGGTGAAGGGATCAATTATTGCTATTAGAGATGAACATAATAATTATATATTTTATGATTGACTTTTATTTTTATTTTGAGTTGACTTTTTGATGATATGCACTTCGAACCCCAATGAATAATTCGATCTGAATTGATCATATCAAATCCAATTTCAATGGATTTGGATTTAAATCTATCCATTTTACTTGGATACTGATGTTATCCTACCTGTTAAGATGGATTGGACGGATATCTGCAAGCATGGATAAATTGTGACCCTGATCAAACCTGAAGGCAAGTTCAAAGATAAACTTTGTAAAATCAAGGTTGTGTTCAAGGAGTTCCGTTCTGAGTATTACTCCAGAAAGTATGAGAATGAAAGTCGAGTCGTTGGAATAACGGGTATGGAAGCACAAGAATTTGATCGAGTTTAATGGATGAGAAAAATGTCTCCGAAAATGAATTCACCAAGAAGCAATGATGATTAAGTAAATTATTTTGAAACTGTTATGCCTAACTATATGTTAAAATATAATTACCGCTAGTAATCCAAAATTAGAATCTAAGATTTTGTATTATAGATTCCCTACTAGATAAAAATATAACTGCTCTGTTGAGACTAGTTAGAGTTAATTACCAAGTGCATTGATATAGCATAATGATTAATCAGAAAATCAATTCCAAAGTGGATTGACGTTCCGCCTCTCTTCCAATGTAGCGGAGACGATGATTCTAACCCTTGGCGTTTGGGGATTTAGTCGCACTTTTTTTATCTAAACCAAATCCCAACGATAATCTTACAACTGGAATTCGAAAATTGCCAGATATGACAATAGCTAAATGCAAAAGAAAGATATGAACGAAATTAACGATAGTGCATCATAAACCACAATTGAAATAATGTCGAATTAACACATAATCAAGGTTTCATCAAATCCAGGCAGGGTTGGAGCTTAGTTACAAATGATAATCAACTTAAAACTCAGAAATTGAGATAATACATGTACCTGTGGCTCCGAGATTCAATAACTCTTCGCCGTCGGAAGATACAACAATGCCGGTGATGCCGAGTAGAAGTTGTGAAATGGATTTCTTCACCTCTGAAGTTCCGAATTGCATGTGGTTTAAAATAGGATACCAAAGCTTGGAAGTCTTTTATGGTGTGTGATATGGTTTGTTTTTAAGTGGAGATGCCCATATATAGGCTCGAAAAATGACGTATTAAAGTCTCCGACATTGGCGCACGTACTCCATCAGCTTTATGCAAGCTGTATTTATCCTTGGAGGGATTTTGGATAGATCTACATGTGCTAGACGTCGTTAAAAACCTTACGGCGATCGGTTGAGCGGTGGATTGTAAAACGACCGTAACTTCTTCTTTCGGAATCTGATTTAGCTCTTGTTTGTATTCTTTGGATTCATAATTCATCTCGTTATAATTGCCTGACCTAAAATGTCATTAAACATAATAGAAAGAACAAAAAATTGGACCGTAAAAGTTCAAGGGTTCAATTTAAAAAATTAAGTGCAATATAAACGATTTTCATTGAAACTTTCATTTGCAATTAATATTATCAAATATTATGGTATATTTAATTTCATCACACCCCTAATTAGAAGAGAAAAAAGGGGTGAGAAGACTTCTAACATCATTAAAATCTTCCAGCACTACCTAACAGTTTTCTGAGATTGTGGGAGAATTCTTGTATAAGTTGAAGCTGTTACATTTTATTAAATTTTTTTGGTAAACTATTTATTATACACGTAAACAAACATTAAATAACATGGATTTGAATTTACAATCTCAATCAAGAGAAAAGGATAATCTTTCTTGACCAGATTAACATGGATCCAATCTTTAATAACAATCCAAATTTTCTCTAAAGGGAGTAATCATAGTTGTGTAGAAACTACCACCCATCATAATTCCTTTTTAACTATATCAGCATGGTTGTGCAATTATGCTAACTTTGGTTTTCATATTTGGTATGACATTAACAGTTACACTTTAAAATTTTATTATTTGTTAAATGAATAAATTATCTTGTAGAGGTTCAATTTAAAAAAATATTCAAATTTTTATTTAAATATGTAAATGCAAATTATTATGAAGCCAAATCTTTTAAATCAACTGCGGAAATACACATCATAAACTTTCAAATTGAAATCAAGTATCATAATAAAACTATCAAATAACAATCTTCAAATTTCAAGTGTACATCGTTACATCCTAAATCAACCCCCAACTCTGCTCCTACAACATCTTTAAACAACCAGGTGGGTGGTTCAGAGGTCTTTCGTGCTAACATCATAAAAGAAAAAAATTTAGAATAAACAACACATTAATGAACACCAATTATTAATATTTTCAAAATAGACATATCACATAAAGTCTTCATTGTTATATGATCCTAACATGAAAACCATCTTGTTCGTGAAAGTGAAATTACATTACCCTTATACTTGTACCGTTCTTAACCTTATTTAAGTTATTATGTTTGATTTATGATCCCCCTAACTTATCTAACTATCCTAATCGCCTATTGTCGGACTTAAACATCAATGACACTTGAACCAAAAAGACCACGAGGACTTGAACCCACATAATAATAATTCGGGGACTCAAACCCACAAAAAGACTGTGGAGCACATATCCAACCAACCATCACACATATGGACTTTAACCCTAAAAATCTAAACGGACAACTAGTCATGGTAGGGCCTAGATATTGAGATACTTGTTATTCATCATCTTATCATTCATATCCTTAATTATTATCCGTCTACTTGGTAGTGCTATTCTCAAGGCACATCACTTTGTAACATAAATATAACCACACATAAATAACTACGTACCAATCATGTAATTCAATGTAGAATTAAAACCTCACATAGAACATAGCACGTACCCTAACTACAACAACATAAAGAATTTATCCCCTTAAACAAACCTTTGGCACAACTTAATCTAAATTAATAAAGAATTTACCCCCTTAGTTCCAAAAAGGCTATCTTCTCCATTTGGCTCCCATGATGTAGAGACATAAAAAACTCCATGATTCTTGGAACGCTTGCACCTTCATCGTTGTTTATACAAAAAATTAGCATAAATACCACATTGGCTAATTTCAAAGTTTTAAGGCACTATATTAAGGTAAAAATAAGTGTAAGCTAATGTTAAAGTAGGAGAGTACTTGGGTTTTTGGTCCAAATGCAGAAGACAACAATGGCTCCCAATTCTAGTGGACGGTCATCAAGCTACCCACCATCATCAAGCTCACAATTTACAATACCCACTGTCATCAAATTTAACAAGTCACCCTTATCATCCCAACTCACCTTCGTTTACCTTACCCAGGGTCATCTAGTGGACACGTAGTCATCAACCCAAGTCACCCTCGTTTACCCTACTCACGGTCATCTTGTGGACATGCGGTCATCAACCTAGGTCACCATCATCACCTTTACCCTACTTAAGGTCATTAAGGCCACCATACTTAACTTATCAAGGTGGCCACCCTCATCAACATAACACGAGGCCACCCTCATCAAGGGAGGGAAGCTCCCTACCTACGATCATCATGTGGTCATCAACCTAGGTCACCCTCATCACCTTTACCCTACCTAAGATTATTAAGGCCACCATCCTTAATTCATCAAGGTGGCCACCCTCATCAACATAACAGGAGGGCACCATCATCAAGGCAGGGAACCTGCTTACCCACGGTCATCAAGCTCAACAGGTCACCCTCATCATCCCAAGTCATCCTCATTTACCCTACCCATGTTCATCAAACTCATCAGGTAACCCTCATCAACCCAATGACCCAAGTTTGCCCTACCCACGGTCATCATGCTAATCAGGTCAACCTGATCAAGAACTACAAAGGAAACCATCACTAAGGCAAATGAGGGAGTTGTTTCTTCAATCGGTTACTTTTGAAGACTATAAATAAGAGACCAAGGCGACAGAAGTAGAGGTTCCCAAAACCGCATTTGATACCACTTGTCAAGTTATATTTTTCTCTACGTTTCTCCATCACTTTTAGCCATAGTCGTAGTCTTGGAGGTCTCACTAAACCTCCATAAGAGTAGGGATAGCTTAATGTTGTTTGTTCTAGACTTTTCTAAATTGAAACACCTTTGTTTGAATATTTTTTGAAAAGGTTTGAAAAGTTAATATTAATTCCGATTACTCGTGACTTCCTTTAATTCTGAAAGAACACTTTATCACTTTGTAAAACTTCTCAGTGTTCATTACTAGTTAGCCTAATTAAGGATATTCCAACCTTGATTAGAAAGCTAGTAGTGGTAATCCGTGTGCATGATTGTGCCGCGAATTCATACGAGTGATAAGAGGATTCATTTTGTTCAATCCAAGTCCAGCGTTGTTCGATCTGATTGCTTTTAAGAAGTTGACCTTGATGAATCATGTTATCTAAGAGCTTGTTTTCTCCCCTTTGATCAAACCTTATTGGTCTGTTTTAATTAAATTAATAGGATTCTTAGAGAAACCCTTTCCAATATGTTTCGTCTAGACCGTATTGACGAGTTTGACTAGAAGCTTAACGAGAGGAATCCTTTGACACATACGACACTTGTATTGTCGAGATAACTGTGAAGTTATTTTCGCGACCAAGTTTTTGGCGCCGTTGCCGGGGACCTCTCTCTCGTTCATTTGAAAAGACTTAGTAGGTGCCGATTTAGGCATTTGACTTCATTTTTGTTTTTGTTTTCCCTTCTCTTTGTTCTTTGTTTGGATTCCACTTTGGTTTGTTGTTTTTCAATGTGTATGATTTCAGGTATAGTATATGAGACAATCTAGCTAAATCTGTGAACGACGACTCCGAAATGTACAAAGTAATCTCACGCCACCTCGAGTTTTTTTCTCTCCTGAACATCAACTTAGAGGTCAACCCACCATCAACTTAGAGGTCGTTCTACTAGCGCCTTCAGCACCTCCTTCATCACTATCACCTTCAGCACCTCGCTCCTCACCTTAAGCATCCTCCTCATCACCAACGATTTCTTCTCAGTCTAGTTCTTGATGTGAAGAAGAAGAATTCCAAGAACCAACCATAATGGGAGACGCAGCCTGAAAACTTGGGGACCATGCTAAACCCACACTTGGAAGAACTATCTCGATCATAGTCCCTCCGCCAGTTGACAACCGAAATTTTGAAGTGAAGACTCCATATGTTCATATGGTGCAGCATAGACCATTTTCAAGCAACGATCACGAGTGCCTGAGTTACATCTGAGACACTTCACCGAGATTGTAGAGCTCATGAAGTTCAATGAGGTTCATGCATATGTGGTCCCCATGAGGCTTTTCTCCTTATCACTCCAAGGGAAGGCAAAAGCTGGGTTGGACAATCAACCAATCAATTCGTTCCGGACATGGGATGATTTGGCTAAAGCATTACTAGAAATGTTCTTTCCACCTGGGATGCAATCAGGGCTCAGATGAATAACTTTTAGCAGAGATACGAAGAGCTTTATCATGAGACTTGGGACCGTTTCCAGTCCTTGCTGTACTCATGCCCCCACCACAACATGGAGGATTGGACTTTGGCAGACATCTTCGCGGGTGCTCTCAATTATGAGAACACGCGAATGATCAATCAGGCTGCTAATGGTGATGAAGTCGCCTCACTCCAGCGAGGTGTTTGCAGTTATTTAGAGAAATGGCTGTAAAAACCAAGAGAAATGGCTGTAAAAGCCAAAGAGCATACAAGCACCAAGTGCACCATCATTATTAAGCAAGCCACATCAAGCTCCCAACGACAAGTCCGACCAGTCCCTCCATTTTCTCCACTCCAAGATTAATGTATTGGTGCATCAGATGAATAGCATGGCTTTTCCCAAGGCACCCGAACAAGACGCCGCACCACCTCCAAAACCTCAACCAAGGAAGCCAGTGATGGTGTACTACTGTGAGGGTTGCGGACATGAAACTTCATGTCAACTTTTCTTAGAGGAAGTTGCTCCGAAAGAAGATGTGGAGAATTTCCAATAGGCATATTATGTCCACGGGGATCAGAATCAGTAGGTTGGGTACAATATTCAGGTGATTACGAAAATAACTTCCAAACCAACCAAGGTTGATACTAAAAATATCCACGGAATAGTGAAGGCTACCGGAACTATCAATAAGGTCTAGGACCTCAAGGACAGGCTCCAAACCAACCGCAGACGGCTCCTTAAAGACCTCAACGACAGCCAAATTTGGGGTACAATTAAGGTTTTCAAGGGAATCAAAGAGGTTATCCACCTCAAGGATATCAACATGGTTTTAATCAATCCCCTCGAACGCCTCCTCCCGGATTCCCACAAGCAGCTGAACCTCAAGTTGGATCATCATCTTCATCAGCGCCTCCGAAAGACAGCAACGCTGCTCCAACTCATTCAGAACCAGCAAACTTTCATTCAGAACCAGCAAACTTCCATCAACAACTTGGAAGCTCATATGGGATGCCTCCTCTCCACTCGACAACTAGGGCCCTTTTATGCATGCATTTGAGTGGCTAGAATTTGTAGCAGTTATCTACCCTTTTTATGCATGCATTTGAGTGGTTATTAGTATGTTCGCACATTCATTTCTCTACGATTTCGTGTTTTGGCATCATGTGTATAGATCCGTTTATTTGGACCGTTTCGGTCCATTTGATGTTTTCTTTGTAGTATTTGTCATCTACAGGTACTATGGAGATAGGTGATCTGACTAAGAAGCCAAGGACGTGGTGTGGAGAGCGATTGGAGTTCGAATGGGAAGTCGAGAAAAAAATGGCGTAGCAGAGGGACTGCACGTCGTGCAGTCCATGAAAAACCTCAAGAGCTCGGCCTCAAAACAAGGGCACGGCGTGCACCCTGCACGCCGTTCCTCCCTTTTTGCAACGCGAGATCTTGAAGAACAGAAGATGCACGGCGTGCACCCCTGCACACCGTGTCCTCGTTTGTGGTACGCGGAACGGACAATATAGAAAGGTGCACGACGTGCACCCTCCAAATCCGGCTGCTACTATAAAAGGGGAAGTTTGGAGGAAAGAGAGGGAAAACTTCCCCAACTTCTTTTTCCATGATTTTTCTCGAGTTCCTCCTATAAAAACCAGCACCAAACCTCCATTAGAAGCTCAATTGAAGATTCAAAGGAGTTCCCTCAAGGATTGAAGCTAGGATTGAAGATAGAAGACCAAAAGCATCGATTGGAAGAAGAACAAGCCGCTATTTCTTTGCAAGATGATGGTTAGGGTTTCTTTTCAATTGCTTTCTTCTAGAACTATGAGTAGCTAAATCCTAAGGGATTCTTGGTTGAGATGTAAGAATTAAGCTATGAAACCTATCTTGAATGTGTAAGATCGACGTTTGTGGATGATTGAATTACAATAAAAGTTTGTCTTGATTGTTTGGTGTTCAACCTAATTCTTGTTATGGCTAGAATTATGTCAAATTCTTGAAATCCTTTGTTCGTGAAAGACTTAGAATTCGTTAGATTGACAATCGAGGATAGAATTAAGTTATCGGTGGGGTAAAACGATAACCTAATTCTACCTTTTGTGTTTCTTCCTGTTTAACATTAGTCATCTTGTAATTGGCGGGCGCTCTGGTTTGCACCCAATGGACCAAGTTGGGTGTATAGTTATCAGTAGCTTAGGCGTTTATGGACCAAGTTAACGCTATTATAATTACTCGTGATTTCTTTTAATTACGGTAGAACACCCGTTCACTTTTTAGAACTTCTCGGTGTTCATTACCGGCTAGCCTGATTAAGGAGATTTCTACCTTAGTTAGGAAGCTAGTAGTGGTAATCCGCGTGCATGATCGTGCTGCGGATTCATACGAGTGTTAGGAGGATTCGTTTTATTCAATTCAAGTCCACATTCACTTGTTTTGAATGCATGTAAGCGGTTGAGCTTAGTGACTCTTCTCTTCCAAGAACTCGATTTCTCCATTTGAATCAACTCTTAATTTCTTAGTTTAATTTAATCATTAGAGTAATTAAAAACCAAAACCAATTAGCTTAGTCTAAACCGTGTTGACGAATTCGAGTAGACGCATAACGAGAGGACCCTTCGGACACAAACGACACTTGTGTTGTTGGAATAACTTCACAGTTATTCAGGCAATCAAGTTTTTGGCGCCGTTGCCGGGGACTTCTCTCGTTCCTTCGAAAGGACTTAGTCGGCGCCGATTTAGGCATTCGACTCCATTTTAGTTTTGTTTTCCCTTCTTTTGTTGTTTATTTGGGTTTCACTTTGGTGTGTTGTTTTTGGATGTGCATGAGTTTAGGTGTAGTTTATGAGACAGTCTCGTCGAATCCGTGAGCGACGACTTTAGAATCTGCAAAGCAATCTCACACCGCCTCGACTCATGTTCTCTCCTCCACATCAACCCATCCTCAACTTAGAGATTATGCTACCAGCACCTTCACCACCTCATTCACCACTCTCATCGGCCTCCCTATAACCAACGGTTTCTTCTCACTACAATTCTTCAAGCGAAGAAGCGGATTTCGAGGAACCCATCATAATGGGAGACGCAACACGCACACTTGGGGACTATGCTAAGCCCACACTCACATGCACTGGCTTGAGTATAGTTCCTCCGTCAGTTGACAACCGAAGTTTTAAGGTGAAGACCCCATATGTCCAGATGGTGCAACAACAACCTTATTCAGGCAACGATCACGAGTGCCCGACTTAGCATCTGAGACACTTCACCGAGATCGTGGAGCTAATGAGGTTCAACGGGGTCCATGCGGATGTGGTTCCCATGAGGCTTTTCACCTTCTCGCTCCAAGGGAAGGCCAAAGCTTGGTTGGACAACCAACCGATCAACTCGTTCAAGACGTGGGATGCTTTGGCTAAAGCATTTCTAGAGGAGTTCTTTCCGCCCTACAAGACAGATGCAATCATGGCGCAAATCAGTAATTTCCAACAAAGATATAGGGAGCTCTATCACAAGACTTGGGACCGTTTCCAAGCCTTGTTGTACTCCTGCCCTCATCACAACATGGAGGAGTGGACTCTAGAAGATATTTTCGCTCGTGCTCTTGACTATGAGAACACGCGAATGATCAACCAAGTTGCTGATGGTGATCTAAAGTCGCTTACTCCAATGAGGTGTCTGCAGCTATTCAGGGAAATGGCTGTCAAGACTAAGAGTTGGGCGCGCCAACAAGCACCGAGGAGCTTACAGCCACCATTTGCTCCACCATCATCTAGCACGCCCCAGCAAGCCCTCGACGACAACTCCGACCAATCTCTACATATCCTCCATTCCAAGGTTGATGCATTGATGCATCAGATGAACAACATGGCCTTGTCCAAGGCACCAATAAAAGAAGCAGCACCACCTCCCAAACCTCAACCTCGGAAGGCAGTGATGGTGTATTATTGCGAGGGTTGTGGACATGAAGGACATGATGTGTCCACATGTCATCTCTTTTCGGAATAAGCTGCTCCTGAAGAAGATGTGGAGAATTTTGAGCAGGTGGATTATGTCCAAGGGGGTCAGAATCAACAGGTTGAGTACAATGAAGGTGGTTATCAAAATACCTTCCGACCCAACCAAGGTGGACAATACAACTATCCACGGAACAATCAAGGCTACCAGAATTACCAACAAGGTCCGGGACCTCAAGGGTAAGTTCCTAACCCGCCAAAGACAGCTACTCAAGGACAAAGACCTCCTCGACAACCGAATTTTGGGTACAACCAAGGGATCCAAGCAAATCAAGGCTACCGTCAGGAAAATCAGAAGGGTTACCCACCCTAGGGACAACATTAGGGTTTCAAGCAGCAGGGGTTTTGAAGCATCTCCTCCCGGGTTTCCACCAACAGCTGCACCTCAAGTTGGATCTTCTTGCTCACCAGCACCTCTGACAGACAACAACGCCATGCTACTTTAACTCCTTCAGAACCAACAAACTTTCATCTAGAATCAACAAACTTCAATCAACAAGTTGGAAGCTCAAATAGAAAGCCTCCTCTCCATTCGACAACCAGGTACCTTACCTGGAAATACTGAGGAAAATCCCAAGGGTGATTATGATGAATTGAAGAAAATCACTACTAGAAGTGGGAGACAAATAAATCCTATTCCCACAGTAGTGAAGCCTCCCATAGCGGTTCCTCCAAACTTGGTTGTTTTAGATGAAGGAGTCATTGAGGGTGAGTTAGCGGACGAGAATGCAACTAATGATGGTGAAGACGTAGACAAAGGGGCTGAAGAAGAAATGCTCTTGCATCCCGTGGGAAAGAGGCCAGCGAAGACTAATGGAGCTAGCTCTAGCTCAAAACTAATGTTGGCAACTTACAAGCCAAAGGCCCCGCATCCCAACAGGCTTGATGAGGATTCTTGATCCAAGAGTTTTGGCCACTTTGTGCAGATGCTAAAGGGAGTACGACTCACCCTTCCCTTCACTGAAGTCATTGCCAAGATGCTGATATATGCGAGATTTTTGAAGGAGATCTTCACCAACAAGAGGGAGCTCACGAAAGCGGCCAATGTCACCCTCAACGAGCAATGTTCAACAATAGTCTCCACATTCATTCCGACCAAACTCAAGGATCCGGATAGTTTCCATATCCCTTGTAGAATTGGTGAATTAGACATATTATATCATTAATGTAATTCCATATTCTATGTATAGAGCACTAGACCTAAATGAACTGAAACCGACTAGGATGAGAATTCAGTTAGCAGATAAGTCATTGAAATATCCTAAGGAAGTGGTAGAAGATGTCTATGTTCGAATTGGAAATTTTGTGTTCTTAGTTGACGTTGTGGTGGTCGATACTAGAGATACAAACTTATCTCTTATTTTAGGAAGACCTTTCCTTAATACATCTAAGGCAATCATAGATGTATTCAAGGGAACTCTCACCTTGCGTGTTGACGAATTTGAGTAGAGGCATAACGAGAGGACCCTTCGGACACAAACGACACTTGTGTTGTTGGAATAACTTCATAGTTATTCGAGCGATCAAGTTTTTGGCGCCGTTGGCAGGGATCCAACCCGGGTCACCCGCGTGACAGGCGGGAATACTTACCACTATACTAAAACGTGGCCACCTTCAATTTGACTAAGAGTATGAAGTTTACTCATGCTCAAGATGATATCAATTTTGTTGAGGTTGAATTTGAGGATGTAGATTCCATTGCTTAGGTTTTTTAGGTTAATGGTTTGTTTGATCTAGATGCCTTGGATTTGTCCATGAGTAATCACATGCCGAACACGGTTTCGACATAGAACAGCCTGAAGGTCAAGCAGAAGTTACTCCGCTCAAGGGAATATCTACAGTAAAGAGGACATCGTACAAAGAGCCGCCCGAGCTCGTGCTCAAACCGCTTCCAGCTCATTTGGAGTACGCGTTCCTCACGGAAGGCTCCAAACTACCAGTCATCATTAACTCATCTCTCACACCGGGTCAAAAAGAGAGATTGGTGAATCTTCTCCGACATCATAAGGAAGCGATTGCGTGGCAAATTTTAGATATCAAGGCCATCAGCCCAACCTTTTGCAAGAATAAGATTTTGATGGAAGAGAACTTCCATCCGGTGGTTCAGCCTCAATGGAGACAGAATCCAAAGTTGCAAGAGGTAGTAAAGAATGAAGTTGTGAAACTGATGGATGCTGGCATTATCTACCCCATTTCAGATAGTGAATGGGTTAGTCCGGTTCACGTGGTCCCAAAGAAAGGAGGTTTCACAATGGTTGAGAATGAGAAGAAGGAACTCATCTCCACTCGTACTATTACCGTGTGGAGAGTTTGTATTGATTACAAGAGATTGAATGACGCCACCAGAAAGGATCATTTTCCGCTCCCGTTCATGGATCAGATGCTCGAACGTCTCTCTGGCCACGCGTATTTCTGTTTCTTGGATGGGATGTCGGGATACTTTCAGATCCCAATAGCTCCGGAGGATAAGGAAAAGACGACGTTCACTTGTCCTTTCGGCTCCTTTGCATACATAAGGATGTCGTTTGGATTGTGTAATGCCCCCGCCACTTTTTAGAGATGTATGCTGGCAATATTTGCTGATTTGGTGGAAGACATTATGGAGGTTTATATGGATGATTTCTCAGTGTATGGGGATTCTTTTGATCATTGCTTGCAGAACTTGAAACGAGTGTTACTGCGATGCGAAGAAACCAACTTAGCCTTGAGTTGGGAAAAATGCCACTTTATGGTGCGTGAGGGAATCATACTTGGGCATAAGGTATCAGGTAAAGGGATTGAAGTGGATAAAGCAAAGCTCGAGATGATAGTAGGTCTTCCACTTCCTTCTTCTGTAAAAGGGGTGCGGAGTTTCTTAGGCCATGCGGGATTCTACCACCCATTCATCAAGGACTTCTCCAAGATAGCAACACCATTGAACTGCCTTCTGGAGAAGGATGCTGCGTTCACCATCACTGATGAGTGCAGAAGTTCTTTTAAGCTACTCAAAGAAAAGCTCACAAGTGCGCCGATCCTCACTTCACCTGATTGGTCTCTCCCGTTTGAGCTGATGTGCGACACTAGTGATTTTGCTTTACGAGCTGTTTTGGGACAAAGAAAGGTTGACCGCTTCCACCCTATCTACTATGCCAGAAAAATCTCTTAATGATGCTCAGAAGAACTACACCACCACAGAGAAAGAACTGCTAGCTGTGGTATTCACGGTCGACAAGTTCCGATCCTACCTGGTGCTCTCTCACACCGTGGTTTTCACCGACCACGCGACTATCAGGTAATTGATGAGCAAGCCAGATGCTAAGCCATGCCTTCATTGATGGATCTTATTATTGCAAGAGTTCGACCTAGAGATTGAGGACAATAAGGGCTCCGAGAATGTTGATGCAGACCACCTCTCCCGATCGATGGAAGATGAGGTACGAAAGCCGGATGTGATTTCCATTCAGGAATGCTTCCCAGATGAGAGACTCTTCATGGTCGTTACCCAGATTGTGGAAGGACCATGGTTTGCTGACATATCAAACTACCTTGCCACTGGATCCTTCCCAAAGGACGTCACACCACATGGAAAAGGAAGATTTTTACAGACATGAAGAACTACTTTTGGGATGATCCGTATCTCTTTCGTAGGGGTGCAGATCGGATGATTCGACGATGTGTTCCATATGACGAGACTCCCTCCATCCTCAAGGACTGCCACATCGGGCCAACCGGAGGACATCTCGGTGTAGACCGCACCGCCCGGAAGGTATTTGACTATGGTTTCTATTGGCCTGATGTTTATAAGGATAGCTTTGACTATGTGAAATCATGTGATCAATGTCAGAGAACTGGGAATATTTCTAACCGAGATGAGATGCCCCAAAATAATAACCTTGTATGTGAAATCTTTGATGTTTGGGGGATAGACTTCATGGGGCCATTTCCTCCGTTTAATGGCCTCAAGTATAACCTTGTCGCAGTTGACTATGTTTCTAAGTGGGCAGAGGCCGTGGCTCTTCCCACTAATGATGCTAGAACTGTAGGGAAATTTTTGATTAAGTTGTTTTCTCGGTTTGGAACACCTCATGCGATCATTAGTGATAGGGGCACCCACTTTCAGGGACAGTTTGACCGCATGTGCCACCTTTTTGGTGTCACACATCGGTTCTCTATTGCCTATCACCCTCAGACTAGTGGGCAAGCTGAGGTTACGAACCGAGAGCTCAAACGTATTCTCCAAAAGTCTGTGGACCAATCGAATAAAGATTGGCCGAGTAAGCTTGATAACGCTCTTTGGGCCTACCGTACCGCATATAAGACACCTATAGGGACCACTCCCTATAGGCTCGTCTATGGTAAATCTTGCTATCTACCGGTCGAACTTGAGCATCGAGCTTACTGGGCTTTAAAGTTTCTCAACATGGATGCTAGTGCTGCAGGTGAACATCATACTTTTCAGATACACGAGCTGGAGGAACTCCGTCATTATGCCTATGAGAGCTCTAGGTTATATAAGGAGCGGACCAAAAAGTACCACGATTCCCGCTTACAAACTATCAAGGAGTTCAAGGAAGGCGACCTCGTCCTCCTTTTCAACTTGCGGCTCAAGTTATTTCCTGGAAAGCTGCTATCCCGATGGAGTGGACCATTCACCGTGATGAAGGTCTTCCCTTATGGGACTATTGAGGTAACCGCATCCCCCTCCTCTGAACCTTTCAAAGTGAGCGGTCATCGTTTGAAACTTTACCGAGTTGGTGACACCGTAGGTGTTGTCGACGAGGTGGATTGTTTCCCACTTTGAATTTTTCATTGGAGGCCGTCTAGCTAACGGCGACTGCACCACAAGGATATCCCGACTTCCAGAGTTTCATGGAGGAAGGGTGGAGCATCTGGCTGATGGAATAGTGCCAGAGAGCGGGTATTTGGCCGTTGGTTCGACTCGATGATCAGGAGGTTCCGCATGTCACCAGGGAGTTCTACTCCACACTGAAGATATCGAGGTACACTGAAGATATCGAAGTACACCTCGACTCAAGAGGCGGCAGGCATCAAATTCCGACTTGGAGGTCGAGCGTTTTCGTTTTCAGCAGATGAGATGGCGGAGAACATGGGTTTCTACACCCCGGAGCAGGTGGGCAAACTGGAGGTTATGTCATTGGCCACCATTGATAGGAAGCCGGTTCCGAACCCGAGGGAGTTCTGGAAGGACATCGCTTGGGACGATGCTCCCTACTCTGCTTGGTTCTCGAAGGCGAGGCGGATGAAGATACCGTGGATGAGGCTTCTTCACCTGCTCTTCCTTTGGACCATCATCGCTAGGAAGCAGTCCAGCAGCGGAGGAGTAGTGAACACCACATACCTATGGCTTTTCTATTGCCTCGAGAACGAAGTGAAGGTCCATCTAGGGGACTTGGTCGTCAACTTGTTCAAGCACATCTACAAGGAGAAGGGAGTAGGAATTTTGTTTGGGGGAAGCTACATCTCACGGCTGGTGCGAAGGCTTGGAGTGATGGACTCCTTCGGGGCGGATCCGCTGTTTCAGTGCGGGTTTCCCATAACAGTTTGGACTCTCAAGGAGCATGGAGTCCCGAACCTGCTGGCTAAGATAGTGGAAGAAGGGCCAGATGTCAGAGAGGGGGAAGGAGCAGACTTTCCCCCAGATACTATGTAGACGCTTGCAGCACAGATTGGAGGGCTACAGATGACCGTCAGTGACGTTCTCGATAGTCAGATCTTCCCCAACAAGGATTTCATCGGTTTGACGGTTGTAGTAGAGCTGCTTGGGATAACTTGGACCAGAGGACTGAGAGAATTGAGGGCGAGGTGCGAGGACTCAACCAGGATTTCAAGGATTATGTCGTCGAGAGCAGGGAGGCGAGGACTCGTCAGGAGCAACGAGACGAGCAGTTTGTTGAGGCTCAGGCTCAGTAAGGCCAGTGGATCCAGCAGCAGGGACACCAGATCACTTACATCCACAAGCAGCAGCATTGGCAGAGTGGACACATGTCCTACTACTAGGACAGTTACTTCACGGGAGCTACCTACCCACCTCCGTCGCCAGCCTATCCACCCCCACCATAGTGGCCGGAGTACGATCCTTACCCTCAGTTCCCGGGATATCTATACCCTCCGCCGGATCAGTGATCGCTTGGGACATATCATGACTCGGACTTTTGTGTGTCTCTTTTAATTTTGAGACTATGTCATTTTTCGTTCTTTTTCTTAATTTTTCTCATTGGCCTGTATAACAGATGACAACTTCGGTTGCATCTATCACTAGTACTTTGTTTGTGTTATGGTTGGCAGGTCCCGAACAAAGATTCTATCACGTCTCACCATCAATCTTTGTTTCATCGGTATCACCTTCTTTTTGGCTCTCTATTGTGACTTCTTTTGAGAAAAGTGTTGAAAATTATGGGATGAATTAGGATGCTAGTATTTCACTTGATTGCTTCATTGAATCCTTGTCGTTCAACATTTGAAATTCCCTCTTAAACTCGAAATTTTTGATGAAATTGGACACATGTTTAGCGTAGTAATGCTGCTTGAGGGTGAATAGGATGCATGATAGATTATTTTCGGGCCACCTCTCGTTTTTCGCGAAACGAGTTTAGAATAGATTTATGCACTTGGTTACTCGATCTTGATGTTTACCGACTTGTGAGCAATTAATTCCCCTATCGATTCGCTCTGGTTTTTTAAAGTCATATATGACTAGATGGTCCGAATAAGGTACAAAAGTGGCCAATATGCCCAAATTGTCATGGGGGTTCAGTTGCGATTCAACACACTGGCGACGTTAAGTCTGCCGCCTATAAGCTAGTCCCTTCAGGCTTCTCTTCTCACCTGTTCATAGTAGTGAGTTGACGACCATCACTACTAGGAGTGGGAAACAAATAAATCCCATTCCTACAGTAGTGAAGCCTCCCATGACGGTTCCTTTGAAGTTGATTACTGAAGATGCAGAACTCGAGGAGGATGAGTTGGGGGACAAGGTTGAGTAGCTGAAGTTGAAGATGGAGCCGAAAATGCTGAAGAAGAAATGCTCCCACCTCTCGTGGATAAGGGGTCATCAAAGACCAATGGAGCTAATCCTAGCTGAAAACCGGTTTTCGTAGCCTACAAGCTAAAGGCCCTATATCCCAACCGGCTCGATGAAGATTCTCGACCCAGGAGTTTCGCCTAGTTCGTATAGATGGTAAGGGGAGTGCAACTCACACTTTCTTTCACTAAAGCCATTTCCAAGATGTCAATGTACGCCATGTTCTTGAAGGAGATCTTCACCAACAAGACGAAGCTAACATAAGCTGCTAACGTCACCCTCAACAAGTAGTGTTCAACAATCGTCTCCATATTCATTCCAAAAAAGCTTAAGGATCCAGGTAGTTTTCATATCCCTTGTAGAATTGGTGAATTGGATATTGAAAAGGGCGTAGATGATTTAGGTGCTAGCATAAACGCAATGCCACATTCTGCTTATACTGCACTAGATCTAAATGAACTAAAACCGAATAGAATGAGAATTCACTTAAGTATCCTAGAGGAGTAGTAGAAGATGTCTATGTGCGAATCAGAAATTTTGTGTTCTTAGTTGATTTTGTGGTGATCGATCCCGGAGATACTAATTTATCTCTTATCTTGGGTAGACCTTTCCGTAAGAATAGATGTATTTGAGGGAATCCTCACCTTGCATGTTGAAAAGGAAGAGGCTACTTTCAAGTTAACTAGGAGCATGAGCTTTTCTCATGCTCGAGATGCCATTGATTTGGATGATGTTGAAATTGACGATTTTGGATGTCATTGCTTCGGCTTTTCAGGTTAATGCTTTGTTTGATCTAGATGCCTTGGATTCGTCCTTCAGTAATCAACTATTGCGGGAATCACCTGACAAACAGGATACAGATATAGATCAGACCGAGGATTGTGCAAAACGTACTCCACTCATGGGAGTATCTAAATTGAAGAAAACGTCATATGAGGAGCCACTCGAGCTCGAGCTCAAACCACTTCCAGGTCATTTGGAATACGCATCCTCACGGAAGGCTCCAAATTATCGGTGATCATCAGCTTGTCTCTCACGCCAAATCAGAAAGAGAGGTTGGTGGATCTTCTCAGACATCACAATGAGGCAATTGTGTGGCAGATTTCAGATATCAAAGGCATCAACCCAAGCTTCTGCACACACAAGATTTTGATGGAAGAAAACATTCATTCGGTTGTTCAACCTCAATGGAGACAGAACTCAAATTTGTAGGAGGTTGTCAGGATGGAAGTTGTGTAGCTGAAGGATGCTAGCATCATCTACCCCATTTCAGATAGCAAATGGGTTAGCCCGGCTCAAGTGGTGCCGAAGAAAGCAGGTTTCACAGTGGTTGAGAACGAAAAGAAAGAACTCATCTCCACCCATACTGTCACAGGGTGGAGAGTCTGCATCGATCACTTCCCACTCCCGTTGATGGATCAGATGATCGAATGCATCAATGGCCATAAGTATTTTAGTTTCCTGGATGGGATGTCGGGATACTTTCAGATCCCGATAGCTCCGGAGAATCAAGAGAAGATGACTTCACATGTCCTTTCGACACCTTTGCATACAAAAGGATGTCGTTTAAATTGTGTAATGCCCTGCCACTTTTCATAGATGTACGTTGGAATTCTTTGCTAATTTGGTAGAATAAATCATGGAGGTCTACATGGATGACTTCTCAGTCTATGGTGATTCATTGGACCATTGTTTGCAGAATCTGAAGAGAGTCTTTGCAGCGATGTGAAGAAACCAACTTAGCTTTAAGTTGGGAAAAATGCCATTTTATGGTGTGTGAGGGAATCGTACTGGGGCATAAGATTTCTGGTAAAGGGATTGAAGTTGATAAAGCAAAGCTCAAGATGATAGACAATCTTCAACTCCTTCTTTAGTCAAAGGTCTTCGTAGCTTTTTGGGCCATGCAGGATTCTACCACCGATTCAACAAGGACTTCTCCAAGATCGCAACACCCTTGAATCCCCTTACGGTGAAGGATGCTATATTCACCATCTCCAATGAGTGGAAACGTTCTTTTGAGCTACTCAAGGAAACGCTCACAAGTGCGCCAATCCTCACTTCATCGGAGTGGTCGCTTCCATTTGAGCAGATGTGCGATGCTAGTGATTTTGTCTTGGGAGCTGTTCTCGGACAAAGAAAGAGTAACCGCTTCCACCCTATCTACTAAGCCAGCAAATCACTGAACGATGCCCAAAAGAACTACACCACCACAGAGAAAGAGCTGCTAGTTGTGGTGTTCACAGTTGACAAGTTCATATCCTACGTGGTGGTCTCTCACACCGTGGCTTTCACTAACCATGCGGCTATTAGGTACTTGATGAGCAAGCCAGATGCTAAGCCTCGCCTTCTCAAATGGATATTGTTGCTGGAAGAGTTTGACCACAAGATCGAGGACGAAAAAGGCTCCAAGAATGTGGCAGCAGACCACCTCTCCTGCTTGATGGAAGAAGAGATACAAAAGCAGGATGGGCTTCCCATTCGGGACTGCTTTTCGGATGAGAGACTCTTCATGGTCGTTGCCAAGTCATGTGAGGGCCATGGTTTGCTGACATAGCCAACTACCTCGCCAGTGGATTTGGACAAACATGGAGAACTATTTATGGGATGATTCGTACCACCTTCTTCTCCTCCCTCCCTTCCTCTTCCTCCTCCTTCTCCTATCCCTCTCCTCCCTCCCCGTGCTGCCCTCCTCTCTCTCCCTTCCCACCTTCCCCTTCCCTTGTCGTAGCCCTTACCCGACCCCGCCGGGTGTCTCCTCTCCAACCGGCCGTCTCCACGCCCGCTGGTGACCCATCCTCTTCCCTTCCCCTTCCCTTCCCGTTCCTCTAAACCCCAACCCTTCACCCCACAACCCAACTACACCCAAACACCAATAATCACCCAAAACATCCAAAACCTAAATTCCATCTTGATTCGAACGATTCTAGGCATCACATCAGTGACTACCCAATTCCATTTTCCAAGCTTCAATTTTGATCCGCCAATTTCAAGTAGTGCTCAAAGTTTCAGGTCAAAATTTTTGATTTTCTGAATTTTGGTGAATTGGGTAGATTTAATGTGAGCCTTGTGCATGGGATGTTGTTTTTGACTACCCAGGTTGTTGCGTGTGCCGTAGAACTTGAACTTCGCTTGGAATTTCAGTTTTTCGATATCGATAGAATTTTAGAGTTTAGTCGATTTTTGAAATTTTGAAATTTCAGGTTATTGATGCTTTCCAGATGTTCAATATGCTTTGTTGATAACTTCCTATGCCTCTGTCATGCTTGTTTCCTCCGCCTTTTGTTGGGCAACTGACACTGTGTGAAAACTGTGAATTGGATTATGTGAGCTATGTTTGATAGATGCTTTTCTGCTATATTGTTCTCCGGTGCTAAGTTTGATGATCTTGACGGATGTTTGATATGCTTTGTGCTATTGCTATACATTGTTCCATCCATTGAATTTTTTGCACTTGGGGGCTTGTGCTGTTAATGGTGTTTGTTGTGATTGTTGGAATTTTCCTATCTTGTTGTTCTTATGCCCTGTTTTAGCACCATTACTTATCATGGGCGAGTTGCATACTGTGGATGCTCATTTGATTTGTTTATTCCTCCTCTAGCCTAGGTGTGTTAGTTGCTCTGTCTCAAGCCTAACTACTTTGTCCTGTCCTTTGGTTGATTTTATCCAATGACTTGTACCTTGCCATGATTAACAACGTGAACATTCTAAGTGTTGGGATGTTATGGATGCTAACCAAGACGTAATCCTGTTTCGAATGGTGTTTAGTGATAGTTTTGCACGATGAATAAGAAGAAGAAACCCGGCGTTGGGCTAGGGAAGGTTACTGGCGCTGGGAAGAGGCCACGATCAAACTATTCCTCTGAGCCTTCGTTTGCAGGGACTACTCCACCATCATCTCCACCACAAGCTGCTGCTTCTAGCCGTCCGCAGCAAGCTACAGCTTCGTCTTCTACTACTCCTCACCGTCCACATCGAGCTACTCATGTTGCTCCGGGGTCACCACGAGATCCCATTCCAGCCGCAGCTACCGTTTAACCGATCCTAGATGTCTAGCAGGCAATCTTTAACTTTGAGCCAGGGAGTGAGTTGGCCCGCCGATACGGAGTGTATCAGACTTGGTTAATTGCACCACAGGGGTACCTTGACTTTCAGAGCTTCGTGGAGAAAGGTTGGAGCACTTGGTTGATGGTGTACTGTGACAGGGCAGGTATATGGTCATTGGTAAGGCTCGATGATCAAGAGCTTCCGCACGCGACCAGGGAGTTCTACTCTACAGTTAAGATAGCGAGATATGCTCTACCCAAGAGGCCGGTGGCATCAAATTTCTACTTCGAGGTCGACCATTTTATTTTTAGTGGATGAACTACCAGAGAATATGGTTTCTACACCCTTGAATAGGTCGCCAACTTGGAGGTTATGTCATTGGCCACAATGGAGAGGAAGCTTGTTCCGAATCCGAGGGAGTTCTGGAAGGATATCCCTTGGGATGCTTCTCCCTATTCTGCTCGGTCCTTGAACGCAAGATGCCTTAAGATACCGAGGATGAGGCTTCTTCACTTGCTCGTCCGATGCCCCATTACTCCTAGGAAGCAAGCTAGCAGCAGAGGAGTAGTGAATTTTATAGACTTGTGGCTGTTTTACTGCGTTGAGAATGAATTGAAGGTTCATCTTGGAGATTAGGTGATAGGACTATTCAGGCATATCCTCGAGCCGAGAGGGGTTGGAGTTCTGTTCGGAGGGAGTTTCATTGCACGGCTGGTGCGAAGGCTTCGAGTGATGGATGCTTTTGGGGCTGACCCGTTGTTTCAGCACGGGTTTCCCATCACAGTTTTGACCCTCCTGGAGCATGGGGTTCCTAACTTGAAGGCTTCCCCTGTGGATCAGGGACCAGAGGTGAAAGAGAGAGAAGGGGCAGATTTTCCTCCAGATTCAGTGGAGACACTCACAACCCTAATTGGGGGACTACAGAGGAGCGTGAGTGGCTTCGACGATAGTCGGACTTTTCTAATCAATGATTTCCATCGGTTTGATGGACATAGCAGAGCTGCTTGGGAGAAGGTAGACTAGAGGACATAGAGGATAGAGAGCGAGGTGCGAGGACTTCAACGGGATTTCAAGGATTTCGTTGCCGAGATCAGAGAGGCTAGGAGCCGTCAGGAGCGACGTAATGAGTAGTTTGCTGAATCTCAGGCTCAGCAAGGCCAGTGGATTCATCATTAGGGGCAGCATATCACCTACATCCACTAGCAGCAGCATTGACAGAGTGGACATATGTCCTACTACCAGGATAACTATTTTACTAGAACGACCGACCCACCTTCGTGGACAGCTTATGCACCATCACCGCAATGGCCGGAGTACGAGCCAGACCCTCAATTCCCGAGGTATCCATACCCTTCCCCAGAACAGTGATCAGTTGGGACGTATCATGATTCAAACTCTTGTTTTTTGCTTCTCATTTTGAGACTGTGATTTTTCTTTTTCGTATGTGTAACAAATGATATCTTCAGTTGCATCTATCACTAGTACGTTATTTGTGTTATGGTTGGTTGGTCCCGAATAAAGGCTCTATCGCATATCACCATCAAACTCCATTTCATCGGTATCACCTTACCTCTTCTCTAAATGTGACTTCTTGTGAGGATAATGTTGTGGGTTATGGGTTGAATTAGGATGCTAGTTATTCCACTTGATTGCTTAATTAAATCTTTGTCCCTCAATATTTGAAATTCCCTTTTAAACTTGAAAACTATGAATAATTTAGATGCCTGTTTAGCATAGTATTGCTACTTGAGGGTGAATAGGATGCATGATATATCATTTTTGGGCACCTCCCGAGTTTCTCGAAAAGAGTTTAGAACAGATTTATGCACTTTGTTACTCGGTCTTGATGTATTCCAACTTTGTGAACATTTAATCCCCCTATCGAGTCGCTCTAGTTGTTTAAAGTCATACACGACTAGATGGTCTGAATAAGGTGCAAAAGAGGCTAATGTGCCCAAATTGTCATGGGGGTTCTGTTCCGAGTCAACACACTAGCGACCTTGAGTTTGCCGCTTGTAAGCTAGTCCCTTCAGGCTTCTCTTCTCACCTCTTCCTACTTGTGGGTCGGGGTTTTCGGGTGAACTCGATATATGTGGATGAGGACCTTAGCCCGATCAGGGTTGCAAATATCCCTACTTGGAAAGATACCCTCCAAGCTGTACAAAATTTTTAAAAAGAGCGGTTGCAATTAATTGGGTAATTCAATTATCTCAGACGTGTTTAGTATATCATGTATAGTTAAATTGTAAAAGAAGAGGGGAGTGCTCTGATTTGAATACATTATTAAAGAAAGCACTCCCTCCCTTAGGACGGGAAAAATACAGGGCCATGACCATCTATTTTGAGCATAAGTGATAGGAGGAATGTTTTTGTCGGTGGGTGTTGAGTGGTACTAACTATATGCATAGGTTTGTTCTTCATATTAGAAGACTCCGTAAATGTACCTGTGTGATTTGGTGATCTAAAGTGTATTCATGGCATCGTGAAGTAGGCTTAAACTGCTACAAGTTCTTTCCTTTTCACCATGTTTAGAATTTGCTGAGAGTTTGAATAGTAAAGTTGCTTGAGGACAAGCAAGGTTCAAGTATGGGGGGATTTGATAATACTAGGATTTGTAGTAATTATGTATCCTTATCTGCATGCTTTTTGAGTGAAAATTAGCTTGTTTGAACTTCATTCCTCTGTGATTTCGTGTTTTGGCATTATGTGCTTAGACTCGTTCACTTGGACCATTTCGGTCCATTTGATGTATTTCTTTGTCGTATTTGTTATCCACATGTACTCTAGAGTTAGGTGTTCTAGTTATGAAGCTATGGAAGTGAAGTAGAGCATGGTTGGAGCTTGAACGGAAGATCAAGAAAGGAAATGGAGAAGCAGAAGGGCTACACGTCGTGGAGGCCTGGAATTGTTGAAAATCACGGCCCTAAAACAGGGCAACGGCGTGCACCCCTGCACGCCGTTCCATCCATGCAGCTATGTTGGATTCTGATGGCAAGGAGTTGCACGGCATGCACCCTCCAGTTTCGGCAGCTACCTATAAAAGGGCAGATTTTGAGGAAAGAGAGAGACTTCCCAGAACGAAATCCTTCAAGTTTTTCACAATCTCCCCTTTTGAAAAAAACCATTCTCCATCCCTAGGAGTCTAATTGAAGATCAAAAGGAGTCTCTATTGAATATTGAAGGTAGGATTGAAGCTAGAAGATTAAAAGCGGCGATTGGAGCAAGATCGATTCATCATCTCCTCATCAAGATGGTGGTTAGGTTGAATTTTGATTTGTCTTCTTCTATAATAATGAGTAGCTAATTCTTTATATTTTCATGATTGAGATGTAGGATTTCAGCTATGATACTCTCCCTAAAAGTATAGGTCGATGATTGTTGGATAATTGATTCAAATGAATGATTGCTTTAATTGTTGGGTTTTCAACGTAGTTCTTGTTACGGCTTGAATTAGGACAAATATATGTAATCCTTTATTTGATAGAATTAGTAGTTCATATGATAAACAATCCAAGATAGATGAAAGTTATCGGTGGGGTAAGCCAATAGCTCGATTCTATCTTTCATGTTTCTTTTAGTTTTAAAAGTTGTTCATCTTGTACTTGGCGAGCGCTCTGATTTGCACCTAATGGGCCAAGTTTGGTGTAGTTAGCATTAGCTTAGGTACTGATGGACAAAGTTAATACAAATTCCGATTACTCGTGACTTCCTTTAATTCTGAAAGAACACCTTATCACTTTGTAGAACTTCTCGGTGTTCATTACCGTTAGCCTAATTAAGGTTATTCCAACGTTGATTGGGAAGCTAGTAGTGGTAATCTACGTGCATGATCGTTCCGCGGATTCATATTAGTTATAAAAGGATTGATTTTGTTCAATCCATGTCTAGGGTTGCTCGATCTAATTGCTTTAGGAAGTTGAGCTTGATGAATCATCTCATCCAAGAGTTTGTTTCTCCCCTTTGATCAAACTTTATTTGTCTTTTTTAATTGAATTAATAAGATTGTTAGAAACCCTTTCCAATCTATTTCATCTAGACTGTGTTGATGAGTATGATTAAAAGTATAGTGAGAGGAATCCTTGGTCACATACGACACTTGTATTGTCGAGATAACTGTGAAGTTATTCCCCAACCCTCCTTTGGAGGACCCTACTATCCACCACAGTGACCGGTCATGATTCCTCTTTTCTCTTGACTCTGACTCTTTGTATTTTTATTCTGCTTTTCAGACTCTTTATTTCTCGCACAACGACTATTCCACTTGTTTTCATCTTTTCTTCTCCTTTTGGCTTCTACCGTGGATAGTTTGTATAACACCCCCAATCTCGGGTAATAGGGTTGGCCAAAGTTTGGTCCAACCAAACTGGGCAGCACGATTGAGATGGGGAGAAGCCCACATGCGTGGTGCAATTCTTGCCATAGTCGTGGTGGAAGGCTCGTCACTGGCATGATCGTCGTATCATTGTAGGCATGGAGAATAGTTCATCACGATCGTGACGACAGCCTAGCCACGGATGTGGGGTATTTCCCTATTAGGAGAGGTGTCCAACCGTTAGAGAGTTTTATTTTCCCTTCATCTAGATAAAACTTCTATGTGCGGCAAGAGTTGAATGAGGTGGGAGCGGGATTCCACCCTAAGGTTGTCAGGGATTGGGAGTGTAGAGGTGTATTTGATCGGAGCCCCTCTAAGGTAAGTGTGACACTCCGATTTTTGGTTACCGGTTTAACTTGAATTTGGTTTGGAACTTCTTACTTATGAAGTGATTTAAGGTCCAACGGGTCGGACCCTTGATGTAGACTATTAATAGAGGTTGGACGTTAGAACCGATTTGTGTTGCATGTTTATTTTTGAACTCGTGCAAAGTTTGATTTCATGGGTTACGTCCAGTATATGCAATAGCTGTGGACTTGGTTATGTTAAGCAACCTAATGAAGTTAAGTTACGTGGATCATGCATGCAATGTGTGGAAGGCTTAAGTTTGGGATTATGGAAGTGTTACATATTTGATCTTTGTAGGGTTACAGCTAAGTAGAGTATTGGATTGGAGGTTGGGATTGATTAAAGGAAAAGCGGAGGTAACGCCCGTGGGCATAATTAAATGGAGGTCACAGTCGTGGGTGATTAATGGCTACGATAGTGGTGTGCACTGTGGCAATGGGTGTGTCAGCTTTTTGTCACAATTGTGGTGTGTTCAGTATATAAGCATTGGTACGGCTTTAGATGGCAAAAATTTAAATCCTCTAAATCAGTTTTTCTGTGTTCGACCAAGGCAATTTCGAAGAAGGGCAATCCATGTTTGAAGGTGCAAACGGGCTCCGATTGCCTCAAGATTCAGAGGTCGATAAGGATAATGTCGGGATGTTTTTCACTAGATTGATCAGAGGTAAATATGAATTTCAGATAGGCTTCAGAGAGATTCAATTTTTTGGAATTAGGTTTTGTGGTTTTCTCCATATGTTGATGTTTTGTGATGGTTCTTGGCACCGAGATTGATGGAGCCTTCAGCGATGGAGATCAGTACGACGTCGATAGAGAGAGAGAGAGAGAGAGAGAGAGAGAGAGAGAGAGATTGAGTCAATTCCTAGAAACTTGGAAGATCACCAGAGAAGATAGCCTTTTCAGAAAGTAGGGAAAGTTCAGTGACCAATCTACAAGGTTAGAAAGATAAGTGACCTTTCTGTAGGGTATGTAAAGTTCTAGGGTTGGATTTTAGTTTCTGGAAAATTGCATGACTAATCTGACAACAAGATAATGTCCAGGAACTAATTTTGTAATTTGTCCAGCTGGGCAGTGAAAGGATGATTCTTCCCTTGCAAGTTTCAGATTGTTTTATAGAAGTAAATGAAGCATAACTCGATCGTTTGAGCTTTAAACGATAATGAGGGGAATCACATCAAGTCAGAATCATAGGTGTCAGCCCTTCTTACTGATAGGGTTTAAGATTACTTTCTGCCCTTTAAGCGTAGAACTGTAATTGGATGATGAAGGAATCCTTTGATAGGATTTTCCTGATGTGATGTAACATGATCTTGAGCGAGAGCTCTGAGGCTGTGCAGTAGCGTTTGATCTACTGTACAGATGATGTAACATGATTCAGGCTATAAGCTATTTACAGGTGAACTGTAGTATGCATCAGTCATACTAGACTAGTTCACGATTATGTTGCATCAGTCACCCACCCCGGATTGCGCAATCCCCTATGAAATTCATATAACAGGCTCAGGACGTGTAGAGTATGCCTACAAATGCTGGTCACATAGAGGTTTAGGGTGGTTTTATGGTATGATCCACTATGAGGCATGATGTTAGGGGTGATTGATGCTTACAAGACCATAGGTTCACATTACTAGAGTAGTGACTAGGTAGACTTTTATGTTCTATCCATGGTTTCAGTCTGAGTTCTACGCGAGTCTAGATAGCCACTCAGTGCTTATCACTGACCCCCTTAGATGCTTGTTATCCCTATTGTATCTATGTATTTCATTCATAGGTACTAAAGATGATGATGGGGAGAGAGCTGGTTGAAGTTTTGATATTGTTTGATATCAGTATGGTTGTATTTTAAGAACAGGAGTTGTATCTCCAGTTTTTATGTGTTTTATTTCGGGATCCGGGATTCTTGTATGTTAGTATTTAAAGGGTTTACTTACAGGTTTCAATTTAGTATTGAAAGCTTCTTTTTATGCTTTAATTAATAGTCGTGGGTCGAGTTAGTTTAGGATGAAACCCAAGTAGGTTGCCTGGTTTATTTAAAGGTTGTTTTAGAATTTAACGCTTGTTTTTATGCTTTAATCAGTAGTCATGGGTCGAGTTGATTTAGGTTGCAACCCAAGTAGGTTGCCCATTTGAATTAGTGGTTCGATCGGGACTTCTAGGGTCGGGTTCTACGAAAGGTATCGGAGACCGGTTTGACTTTTACCTCTATCAGCATGCTACCTGCTCCTTTGAGGCGTCGCGAACCATGGATGGGGAGAAGGTGAGTCCACACCTATAACTGCACTAGATTCTCCACATGGGATAATATTTGAGGTCTAGATGGTGTCATGATGTTGTGATCTCTATCAACATGGTACCTGCTCCTTAGAGGCGTCGTGAACCACGAATGGGGAGAAGGTGAGTCGATACCTATAGCTGTACTAGATTCTCCATATGGGATAATATTTGAGGTCTAGGTGGTGTCATGAAGTTGTGAGTTAGTCGTTACAAGAGTTTGTTGATTGTTGAGCATGACACTCGTTTATGTTGGTATAGTAGCATGTGTGCTACTATACCTTGTTTGAATTGTGATGTCGAGAGCTTGATGTTGTAGATGACTATGCAATAGCATGCGATCTACTGTACTTGGATACGATCAGATAGAGCTGGCTTAGTTAGATGTTGTGGATGTGCATGTGCCAATCACCCACCCCTGAATTATGCAGTCCCCTATGTGATGTGTGGTGATATTACAGATGTGTAGAGAAAACCAAGGTCGCTGCTCACATGGGCATGTAGAGTTTTCCAAGGTCAGTACTCGCAAGGTTTCGACAATTTTTCGGTCTGATCCACTACTAACTTGTCGCATATCACTATAGGGGTAGCTTATAGTAGGTGTATATGAGAACTTGATTTGTTGGTTCATTATGTTCACATTACTTGAACTATAAATTTAGTACTATGTTGATGCTTCCTGTTATGGTTGTTTGCTAGACACAGTGATTATCGCTAACCCCGTCTTGGATATGTCATCTTTTTGTATAGTATCTGTGTGATCAACCACAGATATTGGAGCCGGAAGTGGTCGGAATTTTGTTTTTGTTTTGGTTTATTTAAGAGTTGGAGTTGTATCTCCTTTCTCTTGTTTTTGTTAAAGTATGAATTTAGGGATCTGAGATCCATGCTTTGACTGACTCAAGAGTTTAATAAAGGTTTCAGATTATTTTTTTATTGCGTTGATAATGTGGATCTTGGTAAATGGAGGTTTAGTTTGGTGTAAAGTCCCTGGTTAGGTTCCATGGGTCAAACTAGTAGTTCGACCGGAACCGTTTAGGGTTTTGTTTTACAATTTGAACGGTCCTAATTTTATGTGTCCCCCTAAGCTAGTCCTCCGATCTTACTCTCCTACTCCATTTCGTTACCCATTTTGTATCCATTTTTTGACCTCCGATTCTATATTGTTTGGCCCTAGTGATTACTAGCGCTGGACTACGGGTCAGGTCAGCTGAAGCCCGATCCGGGTTTCACTAGTCAACTACGGTCTGGGCCCTTTATTTTGCATAATAACATAACCAAAACCCAACCCTTATTAAATATTAGGTTGCCCTATATCCGTCAACTACGGTCCGGGCCGGACTGTGTAGCCCGCTACATAACCCGATTGTAAGCAAAATGAAACAAAATTTTACTTTTTATTCGGTTGGAGCTAAATTAAAATTAATTTTGCCCAAATAATGTTTTCTTCCCTTGCCCTACGCGGCTTTCGTGAGAGTTGAGAGATGGCCGACAACAAAACTCAAACCTCCACACAAATTTCACATCTCCAAATCGTATTGGCGATCTCTCTGTCTTTATCCCAAAATCTTTCAACCTATATTTAATCACTATTTCCCAGCAAGAGAAGGATGGTCACCATTTTTTAGAAAAAAGAAGGAGGTGGAAAAAAAGAAGAAGATTTCTACTGTGTTGGATTTGATCCGTGTTAGGTCTTGTTTGGTATAGGAAATTGCAATGTGAGGGGTGGAAGGAGGGGGGACTTAGAAATTGGAGATTCGGAAATTATGAATTGGTTTATTCTGAGGAAGTACAAAGTTATTGTTTGGTATCATCAAATTAAATCTGAAACATTTTGAAAAGTCAAGGTCGATTATTCATTGACCATACTGTTCTTTTTGCCATAAAAAGGTCTTTTTCTTCCTTATTGAACCAAAAATTTCTAACTCTTAAGATAAAAACCCTACATCCTTCTTCGACAAATGAAAGGGAGTCGACTAAAGCAGCTTCCATTTATTGAACACTATTAATATTAATCTTTGTATTTATTGTGATTCATTTCATACACATTCGCTTAGATGATTATTTGACATGAGATGGTAGCTGCTCAGTTTTTTTCAAAGAACGTACACTACCCCAGAAACAATATCAATTATCAATTATACAAAGACACACAAGGATAAAAAAACAATAAGGCAAATCACACTCAGCTACTGAAAAACAATATCTAACGAAAACTGAAGACCGAAAATCCCTAGGCTACCCGACGATGAATCCAACCAGTATGCTCTTGAACTAAAATATGAAATTGCCTCCTATTCTTCTTTTAGAGGAACGAGTGAGATTTTGAAGAAGGAGAGGACAGGGAATGAAGCAGACTGTAAGGAGGGTAAACTTAAAAGATTTGAAGATCAACATTAATGGTGTTGATGGGTTATGACAGAGTCTGGGAAAAGCGAAGGGCACGGGAATTGAATCCTTAAATGACGTCCTAGTTTTCGATTTAAACGACGCCTTAAAATAATGAATTACTAAATTATCCTATAATAAATTTCGAAAACTTATATGAATTTCAATCTTCGACAAAATCAATCATTCTCATATTCCTGGCGATAACTCGTGCATCCAACCGATACTTCAAGTATTAAAATTAGCGAATCGATCTAAACGAATTAAGAGATTTAATTAAATTTCAAAAAAAAAAAAACCAAACGAACCAACGGGACGGATCCGTCCGGTCAGACCACCCAGACGGAGCGATCGTCCGTCTGGTCAGACCACCAAGACGGAGCGACCGTCCGTCTGGTCAGACCACCCGGACGGACCGGTTGTCCGTCTGGTCAGACCACCCAGACGGAAATCCGGTCCGTCTGGTTATTCTCGTCAGAATTTAGCCTCGACATGAACATGAAAGTTGTAGACAATCGAACTAGCTTTCCACTGGCGCCAGTCTTGCATCAATCGGACATCGGAGCGATCAGTTATGTCAAAAATACTAAACTGAAACGTTTTTCGACCAAGCCGTTTATTAGAGTTAGTGTTTAGGGTTTAGGGGTTAGTGTTTAGGGTTTAGAGTTTAGTGGTTAGGGTTTAGGGTTTAGATTTTAGTGGTTAGGGTTTAGGGTTTAGTGTTTACGGTTTAGGGTATAGAGTTTAGTGTTTAGGGTATAGAGTTTAGTGTTTAGGTTTTAGGGTTTAGATTTTAGTGTTTAGTGTTTAGGTTTAGGGTTTAAATTTTAGTGTTTAGAGTTTAGGGTTTAGTGTTTAGGGTTTAGGGTTTAGAGTTTAGTTTTTAGGGTTTATGGTTTAGATTTTAGGGTTTAGGATTCAGGGTTTAGGATTTAGGGTTTGCCGTTTAGAGTTTAGGGTATAGGGTTTAAGGTTTAGGTTTAGAGTTTTGTGTTTTATTTTTAGGATTTAGGATTTAGGGTTTAGGGTTTAAGGTTTAGTGTTTAGGGTTTAGAGGTTTGGAGTTTATGGTTTAAATTTTAGTGTTTAGAGTTTAGTGTTTAGTGTTTATGATTTAGTGTGTAGGGTTTAGCATTTAGGATTTAGGGTTTAAAGTTTAGTATTTAGGGTTTAAGGTTTAGGGTTTAGGGTTTAGTGTTTAGGGTTTAGGGTTTACATTTTAGGAGTTAGGATTCAGGGTTTAGGGTTTAGGGTTTAGTGTTTGTGATTTAGGGTTTAGGATTTAGTGTGTAGGGTTTAGTATTTAGGATTTAGGGTTTAGAGTTTAGGGTGTAGAGTTTAGTATTTAGGGTTTAAGCTTTAGGGTTTAGGGTTTAGCTTTTAGGGTTTAGGGTTTACATTTTAGGATTTAGAGTTTAGGGTTTAGTGTTTATGATTTAGGGTTTAGGATTTAGTGTGTAGGGTTTAGCATTTAGGATTTAGGGTTTAGAGTTTAGTATTTAGGGTTTAAGGTTTAGGGTTTAGGGTTTAGTGTTTAGGGTTTAAACTATAAGCTCAAAATCCAAAACCCTAAATACTAAACCCTAAACACTAAAATCTAAACCTTAAACTCTAAACCTTTAAACCCTAAAAACTAAACCTTAAACCCTAAATCCTAAATCCTAAACACAAAACACTGAAATCTAAATACTAAACTCTAAACCTATACACCCTAAACACTAAACCTTAAACCCTAAACCCTAAATCCTAAATTCTAAAAATAAAACACAAAACTCTAAACCTAAACCTTAAACCCTATACCCTAAACTCTAAACGGCAAACCCTAAACCCTAAATCCTAAATCCTAAACCCTAAAATCTATACCATAAACCCTAAAAACTAAACTCTAAACCCTAAACCCTAAATACTAAACCCTAAACTCTAAACACTAAAATTTAAACCCTAAACCTAAACACTAAACCTTAAACACTAAACACTAAAATCTAAACCCTAAAACCTAAACACTAAACTCTATACCCTAAACACTAAACTCTATACCCTAAACCGTAAACACTAAACCCTAAACCCTAACCACTAAAATCTAAACCCTAAACCCTAACCACTAAACTCTAAACCCTAAACACTAACCCCTAAACCCTAAACACTAACTCTAATAAACGGCTTGGTCGAAAAACGTTTCAGTTTAGTATTTTTGACATAACTGATCGCTCCGATGTCCGATTGATGCACGACCGGCGGCATTGGAAAGCTAGTTCGATTGTATACAACTTTTATGTTCATGTCGAGGCCAAATTCCGACGAGAATAACCAGCCGGACCGGATTTCCGTCTGGGTGGTCTGACCGGACGGACAACCGGTCCGTCCGGGTGGTCTGACCAGACGGACGGTCGCTCCGTCTGGGTGGTCTGACCAGACGGACGATCGCTCCGTCTGGGTGGTCTGACCGGACGAATCCGTCCGGTTGGTTAGTTTGGTTTTTTTTTTCAGATCCAAAATTCAATTTCGTACCTTTCCAATTTTGATCCGTTGTTCGTCGAGAGTGTTTTCGACCAACTAAAACATACGAAATAAGGATTTTTTGGATTGAACTAGTAAGTTTTTTATGTTTTTCATTTTTACGGAATGGACGTTTAGCTCATTATAAATGTAGGGCGTCGTTTAATTCGAAAACTAGGACGTCGTTTAGAGACCCTCCATGGGAAAGGTGAAGTGGGTAGGGGAAGTAAGAAGGAAAAATGAGGGCACTGTTGGCAATAAAAATGATTCTACAGAATTTTCAAAAAATACTGATCCTCACCAACATTTCTATGAATGTACAAATTAGGGAAAAATATGTACCCAAACCAAAATAATTATCTGAATCTCCAACTTAATGGTGCAAACAAACAATGTATTCTTTAAAATATACTTATTTTTAAAAAATTACCCAAAATTCCCCTAACTTTTCCTATAACAAACGAGGCTTTAAACTAGATCTGTTTTTCAAGTTGGAATCTAAAGAAGCTCAAGAGAGGAAGGATGAATAACCCACGGTTAGCTTTTCTTTAATAGGGTTTAGATGTAATTTTTAAGAGCTTAAGATGGAGAAGTCGAGAAGAAAAAGAAGTTGGAGAAGTTTAGTTTAGACATTATAGATGTGGATGGATTGGAGATTTTAGACTAGGATTTTATGTTTGGACCGGGCCGGCCTGGGCAAAGGGTTTTATCAGTTTTTTACCCAAAAATCTCAAAGATCGTCCCGCAATTATTAGGGAACCCAAACCTGGCCATTACTACAAATGAACGTGTTTATGAGTTACTAAATCTGGTTTGACCGGGCAAGTTTGGATAAAAGCACGGTCAAACGGGTTGGATTCCAATGCCTATTAAGGACAATGTGATTTTAATTGTGGTGTAGGGTTATATTGAATGGGAATCTGATTAATCTATACCTTTAATTATGGGTTGTCATTATGCATATCTTATATTTGTAACTCGCTTGTCGAGACTCCCTTTTGAATTAAAGATTATGCTAGCTTGTCAATGGATGCATGATTTAGTATTTTCATAGTGCGTGAGGATTAATAAGGTGCATAATAAATCATTTTAAGACCATCTCCCAATTTCCTAAAACTAAAACACTTTGAATTTGTATATATAACCTTTATGGAATGTCACTTTTTGTCGTTTTCTTTTCTTGTTTTTTTATGTGTATGATGGATCCCCTATTAAAGTTTCCTAGTGGTGTTATGAAATTAATGGGATGCTTTTGAATGAGTTTCAAAAAGGTCAATGTGCCCAACTATGTTGTGGAGGTTTGGTTGTGATTCAATACACAAATCGGACTTCGAGTCCACCGCCTGTTTGCTCACCACTTCAGGCTCTTTTTTTAACCCTTCTCGTTGTTGCTCGGGGACTGGTAGCCAGTGCTATAAAACAGTACTGGAGTTAAGCCTAACAAGAGTCACGGCCACCGTCATTGGGAAAAACAAGCTTATACGAAAAAAAATGGTTAGGTGTTTGTCACCATAGAGGCAGAAGTGTTTAGGATGATGTTTGATACACTATGATGGTTAGGTGTCAAGTCATGAACATTTTATACATGACTTTGTCTTTTACTTTTCCAAGGACTTTGGTGCTTTGTAATTATGTGGTTTGGTGATTGAATTGTATCCTTGGCATCATGATGTACGCTTGAACGACTATGAATTGTTTTCTAATCACCACGTTTCAATTCCTTTTTAGTTTGAGTAGTAGTCTTGCTTGAGGACAATCAATGTTCCAGTGGGGGTAGCATAATTTTACCTTGAAACTTGGTAATTATCTCACCTATCTTGGCACTGTTGATCTCATTCCAATGATTTCACTCGATTTTAGCATCCGGATAGGTGCAAATCGTGTTTTGTTTTGAATTCTCTCAAAGGCCATTTTGGTTTATTTGAAGTGTTTCCTATATAAGCAAAGCTTAAGTGATATTATGGGGAGTTCCATTCCACACTTTCATAGTCCGATTTTCAAACCTCTCCATACTCCTTCGAAAATTCTAATTGACACCTTGAAGATCATTTAAAGCTAGGATTCCTATGAGGAAGATCTAATTAAAGATTGAAGATTTATAATGAACATTGAAGCTCTCCCAAATGCAAGATGGTGTTATTATTCTTTTCATTCCTTTTGATTTCTTCTACCATGGTAGGCTAGTCTAGTTTGATGCTAGATGAGGATGATGTCGTTGCAAGGATAATTCTTCAAAAGTATAGGGTTGAATATACTTTGATTCCATTTATGATTATAACGTGCTTCAGATAGGGTGTGCGCACCCTATTTTCTGTTATGGCTTGATTTATGTCAAATTAGGTGCTTTCTATGCATGAACATGGTAGGAGTTGACTGGTGTGTATGTCAAGATTGAAGTACGATATGCATGGACCAAGCCACACCCTAATTCAACCATTTGTGTTGCGAATTCCTTATCCGCATTGTATCAAACACTAGTGTGCACTCCAAATGTGTTGGTTAAGTTGAGTGAGGGATTGGGGGTTTGGATGTGAATGGGATAAGTTAGCATCCTTACCAAGGGTTTATGGCGGCTCTAGTGGTTTTTAAGCACCTAGGTATGTTTTTTACAATAGGTGTTCATACATCCAATGATGGATGATATTAAGTTCATCTATCCATCAATTCATATCACAAAGTTGGAGTGATTAATAAGTGCAATGTTAATATCTAGATGTTCACATATGAATAAACTAACACCAAATATCAAAATTAAAAGATAAAATTAAACATGATCTCGTATTAATTACAATTAAATCAAGTGGCAATTAAACTGTTTAAAATTTAGGGTCCTGCTTCGGTACAAACCCCCTATGCTTACACCCCCTACGTAGCAGCCATGTCAAAGATTACTGTACCCCGAAACTAATGCTCTAGCGGCCATCTAATATTTTATTTATGACATTGTTGGTCCTCGTAGTTTCATTGTTATTAAAAAATCGCATGAATAGTGTAAGCTCGATTTAAGGTGTGGAGATTAGTAAACAAAAATATTCATTAAATTGTTCAGTTCATACATACATGTTCGCCCGATATTTGTTTTTGTGAATCAGCTCAAATAACCATTTTGGTCTAATGTTCAAATTAATCAGAAGGTTCGTTCACTCCGGTCGGATATATGATCTTTTTTATTATTTTATCCAAATTAATAAGAGTTCCAACTGAACATGGTCGTCGTTTACTCCATAAAAATGTCTCATCCTGAAACACGACATTGAAGATCCAATTGAAGCTTATGTTCTATGCCTTTGGAATACCGATTCAAAATTCAATTCTGAGACAGCACCCAAAACCCTAAGTCCTTCGATTACATGCCAATCTAGATTCAAAATCCAATTCTGAGACAACACTCCAATCCCTTATCCCTTCGAATTGCTCATACATTTATAGATCGAACGATGGTGTGGAGTTTGAGGTTTGCAAAGGCTGAGAATTCAACCTCCTATAGCGATCGAAAATCATGAATAACACTGCTTCTCATTTTGTAAGACCTTTGTCTGAATCTTGATAAAACAGTAGCTAGACGTTGTGAATTCTCAGCACCTCTCTAAAATTGTTAGCCACTATTCTCAACTAATGGACCGGAATTCTCAACTTTAATCTTGATCGAATCCCTACACGTTGTGAATTGATGTTGGTTCATGTTGGTAATATGTAAGTTTCAGTTTATGCTAGCTCTATTGTGAATCAATGGTTATGAAATAGTTGATGTTGTAATTTGTTAAAGCAACCGTCACGTGTAGAAATCGAGCTTTGTTGGGAATAAGTAGTTGCAACCAACTCGAACCGGAAACCGGCTGAGCAAACCAAACAGACTAAACTAAGGCAAAACGTCACCGTTGCTCTAAGTGAGACTGCTCATTTCAAGGAAACTAATATGACCGTTGGAACAGAGGAAGAAATGATGATCCTTACCTGATCTTCCTCCTGATTCTGCTCAATCACTTCGCCCATCTCATTAGCAGGAGTGGGAAGATCTTATTGAAAATCAAGAGGGTAGTGTTCTATAAGAACCTGATGAAAAACCCTCTGGAAAAACACATACAGAACGTGGAAATAAAACAAGATTGAAGTAGATTAAGTAAGTGATTACCCTGGAAGTCTTCCCATCACCTTGATATGGAATGATAAAAACCAAATATGGAATGGATATTCGTTCAAAACAAACAAAAAAGTAAAGTAAATAGATCTAGCAATTTTTATTCATGATCTTAATGAAAAAACTACATAGAGTATTTATATTTTTAGAAACTAATCCTATCCTTAACCGAGTCCAACAAGAACAGGTAACTACACTACTAATCCGAAACTGATACTGCTATTTATCTTAAACTAATAATGAGATATAAATTATTTAAATAAACTATAATTATATTTGTAACAGCAACACTCCAATCTATTCGCATCAGAAGTTTTAGCCTTCAAAGAATCATTCATACCTATATCACCAAGTTGAATTGAGTAAATTACCTATAGAAATCCATCATGCAGCAGCGGAATTTCTGATCTATCAAACATGGTCTAGAGGCTAGAAGGATTAGAGAGAAGCCTTTTCATGCTCTTCCGGCAGGGGTTGTACTTTTAGAGAGGCGTTGAGAATTGAGGAGCGGGAAGTAAAGGAGTTGGTAGGTGTTGAGAATTTCTGTCGGTTCAAATCATCCAGTGGTTTGGTTCCGGTCTGTGAAGGGTTCGGGTTTGGTCATTTTTGAATTCGGAGTAAAAATAAAAATTTCTTTAACATTAGTGATCAAAACAGGCAGAGATGTATATTGCAGGCGTTGTTGAGGCGAATCCAACTAAGGGAGGACTAAACCAAATATTTGACGCCGCATAGTCAGTCACGGGCTGACGTGGCTGGTATTGTAGAAGGACTGTAGGCGTAAGGGGGAGTTCTACCGAAAAATTTATTTAGAATTTATTATTTTAAGTTTAAATTTTTTAGTCGGAAGTTTTATTGTTTATATGTATGTATGAAGTCTCCGCCATTGATTAAAATATGATCTTCCTTAAATTATATATTGACCAAAGAGGAGAGAAATCAAACTTTTCTACCAGGATCGGACAACTGTGCAGTGCAGTGCAACCCTTGGGAAAAGATCGAGATCCCCTTTGTGATGTCCAATTCGGCCAGTACGTAATCAAATTAGCTTCCTTGTGTCACAGAGCCACATAGCGTTTAATCATTTTGCCTAAGAATATGATAAAATGTAGGAACAAAACAATGAAAGGTGGGGAAAAAGTACTGAAACCAAGTATCTTCCTCTCCCCTTTTAATTCTTATTCCCTTCTCCAACTTTTACCTTGTGCCATTTGTATTTGAGGGCTTTGCCAAGTGAATCCTGAAAATGTAGGTGTGGGCATATATATATTTTACAATAAGTCCACATCTCAAGAGGGACGTGGTTAAGAAAGGAATATATAAATCTCCATCTTCTTCAACTTATCGGCACAAAAGAAAGATTGAAGAATTTGGAATATATGTGATGGGTAAGTTTAGGGGTGAATGAATCCTTCTATTCTGTCCCCCCATTCCTAAAGAAGAAGAAGAAGAAGAATGGGATGAATCCTTCTAGAATTCTAGACAAGTGGAGGTTGTTAATAACTGGTAACAACACTGATCAGGAAGATATTCTTCCCACTATACCTAGCTCCCTTTTTCCCTTTCCTCATTTTTAATTTCTTACCACAAACTAAAATTATATTCCACTAAACTGTCATATCGTAGCTACAAGGAAAAGTAGAGTTCAATATTCCAATGGTATGTATAAATGGATATACTCAATTTCACATCTTATGTATCTTGGTTGATCAGTTCATATAACATTATATATTTCAATCATATTGTTAATACGTATGTGTTCATCCTGACTCAAACCTGGATTTTTTATGAGGTATTATTTTATAATTTAGCCAAAAAACATGCACCTATGAATAAATAAAAATAGATGTATACTAGAAATTAAATGTACCCGAAAGAAAAGACATGATTGCATCATGATTCAAAACCTGCAAAACGACGTGGACAGTACGGAGTGACATGATAACACTGCATGAAACAACAATTAATATAATGTGCAGTCACTGTTGATAGATCACGAAGCCTTGTTCACGAGTTCAAAACATCATCATGAAGATCCATGAGTAGGCAATCTAACATGGATACCAAGAATGCTGGGTAATGTGAGAACAGGTGTATGGTAATTAGTAAACAATATGCAAATGCAATTCTTTCTTCTTCTCCATCGTACCGTACGTGTTCCTAATTTGCAGCGGCGGGTATAGGGGTCGTTCCAAGCCTCCTGTCCAGCCTTCCACCTTACATTTTCTTCATCATATATATCAAATCCTAGCCCACTGGCCTATGACCACTACTACTATCTCAACAACTCCAAGCATCCGATATCACTATTGATCGGCTCCCATGTGACCCAATTTGCATTTACTTGCATAGCTGTCTCAGAATTTTTGGTAAGTGATATCACCGATAGAGTGGTAGATAATTATATTTGAACATGTGATTTTTTTTGTAACAATCGGAACTCGATTTTTTAGTTCATTAGATGAAACACAATCACATGTAGTGTAAAATACATATGCTTGCAGATTGGATTCAAAATACTGTTCTATACGAGTTATAGATTAAAAAATAGTCAGAAACGCAACAAATAAATTTATGATAAACTTTTAGTTCACTAGAATATTTCTAGCATTTTATAGGAGTTACAGTAGAATGATGGTTGTAGAATTTGACTTTTTATTAAGAAATTTTGCGATCAAAACTCTGAATGTGCAAATATTTCGGTGTGAAACGTGGAAGAGTAGAGTTGATATCAGGTGGCATTTGGCAACCAGTTGCTGCAACGGATAAGTGGTACACAAGTCAATAGCATAACTCGATTGTGCATTAAAATCCGCATGCATTCACCTTGGCTACCAACCTATATATGTCTCATCACTTTATGCAATTAATTAATGGGATATGTACACATAGTTGAAATGTCATGTTATCTGAATTTTCACTATTATAATCACCAACATCATCTTATATGATAATATTTATTTAATTAGTTTGTTTAGTTAATAATAACCAATGGTTAAAATTACAACCCAATCAAATATAATAATCATATTAAAATCAAATTTGAACGGTTAAATTTGATGAGTTTTTAATATTCTTATTAAAACGATTAATCATTGAATATATACTAACCGTCGAATGGTTGGCAGACTAACTAGCTACGTCATTGTTTGAACCGTTTCTTTTCCTTAAATAATTGGATTTGAGAGACAAGAAAACATCATACAATGACGAATATTGTGCAAAGAATACATTGAGAGAATATTTGGCCTACAATTATTGGCCTCTCCTACCTATTCCTTCTCAAATGTTCTCCTTATCTGTGTTGTAAAGGATAAACCCATTTGAGTAAAATAATAATTTTTCACTTATAAAAAAATAACCACCTTGAAGCTTGTTTTTTTAGCAAATAGAAACCGATTTCCATTCCATAATACGATCACGACATAATGTACAAATGTTTCTACCGGAGGTATAGACTCCACAACGGAGTTGTATGGGCCACGGGTCCCTACAGCTGCAGAAACCTCAGTCCTTGCTCACCAGTTACGACAAAAGGAATGCGCCACCTCATATTACTGTATCTATGACACGACATAAATTCTAGCTACTGGACTGTTGGTAGTCCTTTACACGGAACCGTTACAGTGCTAGTTCTGTAACCGCTCCGTGCCAGAAAACTATTCAAGTAAGAGGCCCAGTACTTGGCCCGGGCTTTGCTTTTGTTGTGATTTCTGGACTTTGCCCCCGGTCGTGCCTTCAATTTCCATGAGATCCAGAGATGTCTCCTCGCAACGGTGACGTTTACGTTCATCGAGGTCCTGGATATGCAGTCCATCTTGCTCCGAAATTAGTAAGTCCAAGTTGCTTCCAAAGTTGAGCACCTGGAATTTTGTTTGATCCCATGTTGTAGATGATGACGCAATTGTGTGTGCGGGCGCGTTAGGTTTTGGCGCCGCGGTCTTCTGTTGGCAGTTAGCGATGCTCCAATGTACTGTCTTAGCTACCTGAGTCTCCCGACATGATGGTACCTTGATCAAATCATCCCATAGGAAAGGGAATTGCATTGTTGGGAAACGGAATCAGAGGTGACACTTCTTCTCCACATGACCTAGGATACCACAAATATAGCAAAACAAGGAAGTCTCCATATTTGTACTTACAAATAATATCTGTACTGTCGTGCTTTATCACCGATCTCTCCTTTAGTAACGGTTTGCCAATATCAAGAGCCACAAGGAGGCGCATGTACGTGTTAGTAAAGAATTGGTTTTTCTTCTCATCATAATCTAAAAAACCGCCTACTGAGGTTGCCATTGCCTTCCCCACTAGGGCGGAGAAGTACCCGTTTGGTAGATTATGTATCTGGATCAAGAGGTTTACTTCCTGCAATGGGACCGTTTTTGGATCTTCTCCTTGTAGCAATTCATGCAACAGCATTACATGGTTGTTGAAATACCATGGCTCAAAGTCAATGACGTTCCTAACATCTAGTTGATGAGCAAAAGAAAACAGAAAGCACCGATTATCCAGTGTCGTGATCTCCACTCCATGTTCTAGTTTCTAGGTGTTTGGTAAGCTATGACTCATTTGAACAAGGTTAATGTCATTCTTGGTGAGGAAAGTCTCAAATGCATAGAGCTTGAACTCCTTGGCTGGCGACTTCTAGACCAAATCGGCCACCGACAAAATCAAAATCTCTGGACCTTGGCTTATGAACGACGCCGGCAGATCCGCTGCTCCTAGAGTACCATTCCTCATCGCGACGCTCTCTCCCGTTAGGCTTCCTGCCGGTTGGTGGTAACCACCTTGAAGTTTAATTATCTTGATCGCTTTTCGACGCCTTATGTTTTTAAATTATTTATCTCAACTTTCGTGATATTATATTACTACCAAATTATAAGAATTGGAAAACTCAAGGTGCCTTCTTGGCTCTCATGAGTTCATCATATATAATTGTCAAAAAGATTTTTGCAGATACATAATATAATAAAGTCTAAATCAAATTAAATCAACTCCCTATTCTACAAATCTCGGGCAGACTATACAATTGGCGAGAACTACCAAAATGAGAAAACTGAATCAAAGGAAATAATCGAAATATAAGGAATGGGAGTATGGAAGATAAGTGCACAATTTGTGCAATTAATTTTGATGTTTATCATTCCCCGGCAAGCTCTGGGGGGGGGAGAACATGAAGTTTGGATCGAAGCAAGGCGAAGCGAGTTGACAGAAGGGCGTTGGTGAGGACATCAACAAGTTGATCAGTAGCAGACATGCAGGTTCTTAGAACTGACTTGTTCACAAACAAAGTGGAAATCGATCTCCAAGTGCTTGCCGCGAGCGTGGAAGACGGGATTGGCGGCCAAATAGGTGGTGCTCAAATTATCACATCAAAGTTGTGGAGGGTGTGCTGTGGGGTAGCCAATTTCTCGTATAAAAGAGTGCAACCACAATATTCAGAGGAGATGGTAGCTAGATCTCGATATTCAGCCTCAGCCGATGATCGTGAGACGGTACGTTATTTACGGCTTGACCAAGAGATGAGATTGGACCCCAAGAAGACGGCATAGCCGGAAGTTGATCGGCGATCGGTTGTATCATCAGCCCAATCCACATTTGTGTAGCCAATTAATTTGTGAGAACTTATTAGAGTGAGGTGGAGACCGAGAGTGGATGTTCCAGCTAGGTAGCGTAAAGCACGTGTGAGATGAGTCTAATCATGTTTTGTTGAGAATGCATGGACTAAGCGAAGCAGGTGACAGTATAAGCCATGTCTGGATGAGTCATGGAAAGGTATTGAAGGCTGCGCACAAGTTATTGTAGTGAGTCGGGTTGTGATAAGGAGTGGGATCATCTTTGTGCTTTGAAGTTGTGGTTGGTGTGGCAACGAAGGAGCTGCCCGTCAGGCCGGCGGGGTGGAGTAAGTCCATGATGTATTTTGTTTGATGAAGATAAAGTCCATTAGCTGCGCGTTGAACTTGGATGCCGAGAAACTAGGAAAGACAGCCCAAGTCTTTGATGGAGAATTTGGGGGCGAGGTCTTATAAAAGAATAGCAATAGCTTGCTCGGAGGAGCCCGTGATGATTATATCATCAACATAGACAAGTACAAAAATAGTATGATGTGGTGTGTGAAGTTAGAAAAGAGAGTGATCGGTTTTTAACCAGTGCAGCCGTAAGCCAAGAGAGCATCATAGAGACATCCAAACCAAGAACATGGTGCTTGCTTGAGGCCATATAGTGATTTTTTCAAACAAAACTTGTGGTCTGGTTTGTTAGGGTCAATGAAACCCGTGGTTGAGTCATGTTGACAGTTTCTTCGAGTTGACCATGGAGGAAAGCATTTGATACAAGTTGACAAATTGACTAGTTGTCAGTGATGCCTAGAGAAAGAACTAGTCGTACGCATGCCGGTTTGATAACCGATGAGAAGGTTTCATTGTAGTTGAGACCCTCGGTTTGGTGATTAACTTTGACAACAATACGAGCTTTGTAACGAGCAATAATACCGTCCGGATTGGTTTTGATGTGGTAGAACCATTTGTTGTGGAGTATTGGGTGGCCGTCGGTTGGAGGTGGAATAATGTCCCAAGTTTAGTTTTGAATGCACGCGTCGAACTCGGAGTGCATGAAAACCCGTGGCATGTGTATAACAAGTAGGTATAGTGAGAGAATCAATATGGACAGTGGTTGTAAAAAATTTGGGTTTTAATCGCCCTATCTTTGTGCAAGTGACCATCGAATGTAAAGAGTTGGAAGCCTGTCGATCGACTGGTGGAGACGGGGTCCGAGGTGGAGTAGGCAGTGACGAAGGTTGTTGTCCCATTTGAATCCCGCTGAAATGGGCGGTTGTTGCATCTGAACCCCGCTGAGATGGGTTATTTTCCCAACTAAACCCCGCTAAAATGAGTTGGCGTCCTATACAGACCCCTCTAAAATGGGTTGACGTCTCATCTAAACCACGCTGAGATGCAACTATGGTCTCGTTGTCTGTTTCAGGATGAAGAATGTTTTTCTAATTGAACTATTTGATGAAGATGGTTGAAGATTGAATTAGTGGATGATTGTCGAGAGATTGTCAAGATTCGTTCGGAAAAAAATGAGAAAATTACATTTAGCGTTTTTGTGTTTAATGGTGGCTATTTAACCTATTTATAAAAGTTAGGACCATTTTTGTAAAATTACTAGAGCATTCAATAGTAATCCTTTTATTCATCATGATGATTTTTGTTTACATTTTTTTGTTCATCAATAAATTTTTATTTGCACTGTATTTTTTAGTGTGTTTGTTAATGTCTAAATCATTTATATCAGTGATCAATGTACTTTAAAAAGTTAGTTCTAACTCCACAAAGTTTAGGCTTGTACACTCATACATGATTTAGAATATGAATTTTTGCAGTAAAAACTACATAGTGATTTGTGAATAGGCATCGCGTCTAAATTCGTTAAAGAACTTTCTTCTGCTACTATACCACAAAAAAATCTTCCTAGTAGAAGTTAGATATCACTTTCTATCTTTTAAGATATCTCACGTGCTAAGTCTGTGTGAGATTTACCTAAGTGTTATATTATACTCTTCTTCAAAACTCAATATCCTCATTCAAATTTATCTTACTAATAGTATAGGTGGTGTGACACAATATGCGTTAAGTTTATTTACGTAATTTTGAATATTTTTTTTCTAAATCTGTTATTCTATATTACTTTGTGTCAAATGATAAAAAACACCTAGTGAAAAAGCCATGCGTGAGAATATGTTAAATGAACCAAATTATAACATCCTAAAATGAATTTTTTGCTTCGGGCCTCGACTCTAAATTTTTTTATTCAGATGTATCGGTGTTGATGCACAACGTTAAGAGATACAAATTAAACCTTAAAAAGCATAAATCACAGTAAGACGTGATACAATAATTGAGTGAAAATGCATGTCGATTCAAAGGATAATGAAAGAGCCTCACGTGCCATAAAATGGGCGACGTAGTTATCGTTCCGAGAGGCAAAAATAAGATAAAGGGTGGAGAATGAATTGAAGAGGTTCCTACATTCTTGACGTAGTTGACCAGTGCGGATGTCGTCATTAAGACCTGTTATTATCCGAACCACTTCTTGGGAATATGAAAATATACAAATCAATTCATGAAGTGGAGGGAGATCTGCTAACAGGGGATATCGTATTGCCATGACCACCAAGATCAGGGGATCTGTAATTAAAGGTATCACAACTCTCGATGCCGGCACCGTGAATGGCAGGCCCGTCAGAGAACACCACTAATTGCAACAAATCCAATCCGAGAACAATCCTCAGAGTTGGATGTACTGCTGCATCCACACTAAATCTCCAATACGGTCTTCTAGCCTGCAAACAATGGGATCGAGAATATGTATAAGGTGCCGCACGTAACTCCCGCGAGGAAGTCGCCAATCTAGGTCTTTCATACGAATGGACAAGAAATTGACGATGAAAAGAAGAGATGGACTGCGGATAGTGATTGAAAACTATGCAGTTTCTCAATTTCAAAATTTTCCACCAAAAGAAAACCAATTTAATCGCCAGTACAAAATCCGTGGAACAAAGAAGTTGCCAAAATATTGCTGGATGATGGTTCCCGAGAGAAAGAAGAGAAGATGACGAAGAGTTTCATCCAGATCACCACAAATGGGGCACGTAGGGTACACAATTACATTACGAGCGAGAAAACCATCTTTTAATGGAAGAACACCCTGTAAAATCATCCAGACGAAGAATTTTAGCTTGGGTTGCAATGGAAGACCCCATGTAAGAGCCCAAATCAATGAGTCGATAATAACAGGTTCGTACCTTGGAAAAGTAGCTCGAGAAATCATATCCTACTTAAGGCGATATCCAGACGAGACAACATAATTGCCTGCTCGACTAAGCGACTATATCCATTTGTCTGCAACCGGAGAAAATGATAGTGGGATTGAAAGAATAAGGTTAACTGAGGCTGGCACAAATAAGGCATCCAACAAAGGTACATTCCAGCGAAAATGAGAAATAACAGATGCAACCATATCCGGTATTAGGATCGTGGAAGGTCAGAGAATTGGAATTGATGGTGGCGAAGTCGGTAGCCAAGGCAATTTAATGACCAGGGTCGATTACCATACCCAACTAGCCATCGTCCACCCTGGAGTAATAAATCCCCACCAATGATAATGCTACTCCAACCACACTAGGAGAGGACCCTTTCACCACTGTTAGTAACGTTCCAATCGGGATTCCACAATAATCTCCAGGCGATAGCTGCTAGACGAGAATAGTTGATAGACACAAAATCCCTAAAACCCAATTCGCCTTCAATTTTTGATTGACAAAGAGAGTATCAAGATTTTCAATGGACTCTTCTAGTAGTAGAACTGATAGATTCCCACCAAAAACAAGCTTTCTATTTGTTTAATCGTCGGGCTAAACCATCAGGAAGTTTGAAGATAGACATTGTGAATGATCAGGAGTATTTCGACTAAAATAGATTGCCGATTCCTAAGTTTGAAAAGATGAAGAAGATTAGCACAAATCGGCAGATGTTGCCTTACGAAATAAAAATGTATAATCTACAAACCAAATATCTGATAAAATCGGACAATGACTATTAAGTCCAACACCAGAAAGCATTCAGGAAGAGATAGTAGTATATAGTAATGAGATAAGACCTTCGATACAAATTGCAAAGAGAAGTGGTGAGAGAGGATCCCCTTGACGGAGACCTCTAGATGGTGTGAAAGTTGATGAGGACCCCATTAACAAGGATAGAGAAGGATGCCATAGTTAGACATTCGCAAATCTAGTTTATCCACTTAGAATAAAAACCCATGGTTTGAAGAATTGAAAAAATATATTTCCATTCAATTCTATGTAAGCTTTTTTCATATCCAGTTCGATGGTCATAAAATGTTATTTACCCTTATTTTTTCGATTAGGATAGTGAAGAACTTCATGAGCTACAATAATATTATCTAAGATGGCTCTAGATTGGAAAAATCCTTTTTCAGTAGGACTAACAATATGAGGTAGGATAGAAGCCAGAAGATTGGCCAAATGCTTTGATATGATTTTATACACCATATGGCAAAGACCAATAGGACACACTTGAGAAAGAGAAGAGGCACCCATGACTTTTACGAATAAGAGTTAACCTGGTGTGATTAATGCTTTTAAGTATTCTAGAAGAATGAAACCGCCACACATACGTCGGGTCCAACGACTCCCCAAAATTGTTTGGAAGAATCCAGATGTGAAACCATCGGGACCGGGTGATTTCCCCGTACCAATGGTAAAAATCGATCGACGGATGGCAAGGTCTGAGAAAGGTCGAGTAAGGAGTTCATTCATTTCCGCCGTAACCCGAAATGATCCCAAGTCCTTTTTTGGAGGAATTGGTTGCGAGTCACCTTTTATAAATTGACTGGATAACAAAGAAGAGTAAAAGGTCACCGCGTGCGTCGATTTTGATTGTTCAGAAGTAGAATTTATACATGCATAAATCATTAAAGGGCCAAGTTAATTGTACTACTGACGTGCAATAGTCGTTCAATGAAAAAAGTAGTGTTTTGATCTCCCAAATCCAATAAGTCATTCCTATCTTTTTTACGCTAATATCGGCTTTCTTGAGTCCAAGGAATAGAAATTTCACGCTCCAACTGCTTAATTTGATCCCAAGGTACAGGAATTTGACTTCGAAAATCTAAAGAGGCATCTTTGAGAAGGCGTATTTGCCTTGCAGAGTTCGAGATTCCAGATTGTTGCCACGTGTGTAGTGAATGACTCAAGACCTTTAATTTAGAATGAAGAATAAACATATATATGGAAACCCTGGACAGGCGTTGACCAAGCAGCCGTAACAAGGATAACAGATCGGATAATCTCCGGTAAGTAATCAACAGATCGGATGATCTCCGATAAATGATCAAATTGTGTGGCATGAATGGAAGGATAACAAAACAAGTAAACACCCAACTGTAGAACTTTAACATTATTATGAATAATAGTTGTAGCAGCAATAAAGAAAGAAGATGAAGCATCAACATCGACATTACAACCAGGGAGCCAAGCTATGGCCAAACCTCCCGCAAATTCACAGTTATAGTCTAGTACAACTTTATTAGAATGAGGGTAGTTTAGGGAACATAATAGTCAATCCACACAATCAGTAGTTGGTTTAGTCTCTGATAGGAAGAGAAAACAAGGATGGTAGCGGTTGTTGAGATTGCGGAGACTGTCACTGATGAGGGAACCACCCAACCCTTGATAGTTCCATGCAAGACTACTCATTTGATGGAGTTGGGCCTCTCAAGGTGGGCCTCCACCACCGTCGAAGTAGACAAGGTTGCTGACATGATAATCATATATGGATCTTCATCAAGCATACCATCAGGAAGGAGTTCAAGGTCCAAAGGATGAGGTGGGAAATCATCTATAGTCAGCGGTGGTGCCCATTTATGTTCTTAGGAGTATAAGAGAAATTTGCACCATCATCTGCATTTTCAAATGAAGAACAATCCCATTTCTTATCGACGATCATTAAGTCTTGTAGATCTGCACAAGGACGCAGATTAAGATACGTGAAAATAGCAAAAGAATCCTAATAAAAAAGGAGGTATATTGCAGTAAAACGCAGATGGAGTAACCAAAAAAACAAAAAGATTCATTTAAGTAAGGTTTGAAAGGTGGTTTGTGAGAAAGAGAGATTAGTGATGAAGAGTATTCAAGAGTAATATGTAATTAATTAGAAGATATATAGGAACGAAAAGGATGCACAGAAGGATATTTTTATGGATTACCTGCAGCTATAGGGACGTTAGCATCCGAGAGGGGTGAACCCTGCTCTAAAATAGACGAGCTTGTCATTGGGGCCTCTGAGTGGATCACATCATTGCCATCAACATTGACGTAAGTGTGTAATATGTAAGGAAAAGGCTCCAAGTATATATTCTTTTGTTTGGATCAAGAAGCCTCTGTAATTAATTCGGTTCGTCAACCTTATGGCCATACGGAGTTACAAGCATCCAATTTCCATGTTCCCGGGGATTCTATGAATAACGGCCGAATATGGGCAGTGACCATAACCATAACCCAAAAGACCATAGATATAGCATATAGTGGGAAGGTCCACCAATTCGAGCCCTGATGCAACCTTGACAATGCACTTGACAAATGATGGCCCTACCCATCCGGACTGGTAGAAAAAATGTTTGAGTCAATCACAGTCTCAAGGGGTCGAAGCAATGATCTGGCAGATTCTTCTATTCGATAGTCAACGACATGAAACATAAGCAATCGAATAGCACTTGCATTGGTGTCTCCCAAGCGACAAGATGCATAGTCGAGCTTTTGAATGCCCAAGGTTGCTTCTCAAATACAATCGCTTGGTCCTTTTTGGAAGTGAAGACAAACTGGGTTAATCCATAAGCAACCTCAAATATTTGGATTGAATGGGGATTAAGTCTTTAGAGTCTTGCCATCGCCTGAAGCACATAGTGCACGAGCTTAGGCAATGCTTAGAAAGTTCTTCCGATGAGACTCAAATGAGTATGAATCCGTACCTCCGCATCCTCACCACCGGAGAAGTCAAACGTGATAGCACCAAGGATAACATTGACAGGAGGGGATCCATAGGAACAAGGTTTAGAGAATTATAGTGGAGGACAAAATCAGTGAAATAAAAATGGGAAAGAAGATAGCCTAATAATAGAAGATCTAAAAAAATACCGAATAAAAAGGCATAGATCGGCGAGGCATCTGACATTGAAATTAGATAAGATTGGAGGATATCTCCATAAGATGTTATACTCCAATTGAAGGAAGTTATAATTTTGAAAAAGAACCGTCGAGCGGCGAAGAAATGTCGCATATTGGGAAAGCCAGCGAGGCATGCTGGAAGGCGAAAGGGCTTGGAAAAAATTGTAATTCCAGGGAGAAGAAGTGTGCGAGATGAGTTGTAGAGATCACTGAGGAAGGATTAGGGATGATCGGTGGAGGAGAATCGGTGTAAGGGAAGGCAGAAAGGGATTGGAGACAAGAGCAAAGAGGATTCATTTTCGCTTTTGAGTTGTTGGAAAACAAAAAATGAATGAAAAATGAAAATCGACTCTAATTCATAATTTTTTTTGGGTGTAAGACTGTGACTCTTGAAAGGTAACTCTTCTCTGTACAACTACTAATGAACCACGTTTAATCTGCAAATTCATATCAGGGTTCTTGCTACTAGAAAGTTGGATTTGAGAATTCAGCTTATACTTCTAAAGCAATAACATCCGCAATCTTTCAAGTCCATTATTGGTCATTGGTTGTCCATGCCCTTGAAGGAAATGAGACGAACATACTGAGGCCTCCTTGAGCTCTATGTCTTAGAGCTCGTGGATGCTTGTATGTTTTTGCTTGGTGTTTCCTACATGTATTTGACAGATGGACAACAAGGGCAATGCTAAGGTCATTCTCTCCTGATTCACTCAATGGTGCAGGTGCTGTAGAGGATAGTGATGCATAAATTTAGAGGTCTTGGCCTCCCTGACTACTTTTCTTTGGTTGCATGTGCAGGTTGTTCAACGGTCAGCTAATGGAGCTGCCCAGTTAGTGGTGCGTGAAAGGCTCTATTATATCTCTCATACTATGATCTCACAGCTTGGGTCAATTCTTTAGATTAGATTTTTTTGCTTGCTATCTTGATCTCACCTGTTGGGAGCTATCTATTACAAAAAAGTAACCATTTTTCAACAGTAGTAGTCAAACACAAGAAAGGTAAAATAAAAATAAAAAGCAGCAATAAAAAAACTATAGCCATCGTACCTTTAACTGTTTATCTCCTCCTTCTTTGATTCTGATTGTGTCTACCAGTTGTTAAGGTTTTGTTCTCTAGCCTCGAGTAGGGTTTGTTATCCCCTCGAGTAGGATTTTGTTTCTACCCTTGAGTCGGGTTTTCAGCTTCTTCTTATTTTACAATGGCAGCTCTGCTTTCCCGATGACCCTCCACAATCCAGCCAATGAAACGCAAGGAAGTCTACAGTCAGAATTCGTTGAAATCAATGAAGAATGGAGGACATGCTCCAACAATCATGGTACATGCGGGTCAGCTTGAGGCGACCCGACCAACTATTTGAGAAATTTCTAATTGATGAAGTCTCCGGCGACTGTCATCGCAAGGGATCAAGAAGCCGACTACACCTTTGTTGCTTAGCTTTATTTCTCTGGTATTTTCATTGTAGTGGTGATTTTTTTTCACGTTTTGCTTGTGTCGGTTGTATTATGTTAGGTTATGCAGTCGGGGGTAGTGTTAGTCGAGTGTTATTTTTTTCTTTCGGCGAGTCTAGAGCCGATCTTGATGAAGGAGATTGAGGATGCAAAGCAATGTATTTGCAATAATTACTTGCTTTTCCCTTATAATCTTTTTTAGAAATCGCTGATAGCATTATTATACTATTTATATCTTTGCTCTATCTATAAATGATAATCTATTTAATTTGTAAAAAGAAAAAAGCAGCAATCAATTGCGTTTGGATCTCCCTGTATTTCTGAAAAGCCATATAAAATTTGACGTGGACGTTATCATTGATTAAAAAAAATAAAAGATGAAGTTTGGTTCCAGAATCCAATTTCTTTCCCGTACACAAAATATCACACAAATATATCTACTTAAAGTGATGCTAGTTACAGAATCTCTATTATTGGTGGAAAAAAATACCTTTTTATTATTTAAATATTGTCATTCAAATATAAGAACGAATGTGAATAAATTTAAAGCATAGCATGGTGGGCATGCCCATTGTATTTTTTTATTCTTATAATTGCAAGAATAAAGCCGATGTTCATTTTCTTCCTCTAAAATAATATACGAAAAGTTGAAATTCACCACTCGTAAGAAATAAATAAGGACAAAAGGAAAGAAAAAAGAAGTTGAAATCAGAAGCCAAGCCAAACAGAATATTGCCGCCTCTATGGAAATTCGGGACACGTTACATAGTAATTTGCTTAGAAGCAATTCACTTACTTGTTGTTCGATTGTTATAATTAATGTTAAGAATTGTTTTATTTTAATAATTTGAGTTGTTGGGAGAAAATTTTAATTGATATTTTATTTTACTGAATAATACACCTTTTTAAAACAAAAGCTTAAATAAGAGTTGAGATTTACACAACTTCGATAAATTATACACATGAATTCGGAGCTATCAATATTCGAAATGGAGAATCTGTTGCATCCCAATTATTCGAGTTTTCGAGAGAGAAAAAATGACGAAAGAGAAATCGAGTTTTCTCTGGATACATCAGCCAAAACCTTTAAGACATGACACCTTTAGTTAATTATCTGGTAGTTGAACGGGGATTTTTTTTGCAAACACAATTTAATCTGAAATAACCCAAGAAGACAATAGGAAACTAAAATGTTGTGAAATGGCCATTACAGGACACTGCACAGCGAGGTGATGGCTGGATAGCGCCGACTTGTGCATGTCTAGCCTTTGGAGCAGGACACTGCACAGCGCGGTGATGGCTGGATAGCGCCGACTTGTGCATGTCTAGCCATTGGAGCAGGACCTGCACAACGCGGCGCTACCCAGCTAGCGCTGCGTTGTGCAGGCCCCCCAACGCCTATTTTCCTGTACCAACATCATATATAAGTGCCTAACAAGGGATCCAGAACTCCCTTGATGTCCAACCTCTTCTGTCCAGCCATTTTTACGTCTCTTCATTTCACTATCAACCATGGTTGTTTTCACATTCACGCTCAGATGGGTGGTTCGACCTTTTCCAATGAAAATGTCGGACTCGATTACAATGGTGGCCAAAATAAGCATGTGAAGATGAGAAGAACACTAGCCTTTGACTTAGCGATTCCTATATTCTGATCCATCATGCAGATTCCTATTGACGTGGTCTCCTGTTCCATATGCTATTGGAAACCCATAATGGCCAGTAATGTTATTGTGGGTTACTGCTTGTGTACGAGATGGTCAATAAGTTCCAAGCGTGTAACAACCTGGAGCTGTACTTTGATTCTGATACCAGAGCTGTATGCACCAGAATGATCTGAGAACGCCAAGTTGGAGATTACCTCTGTTAGGGCTATACACTAATATGGGGGATGATATTGGCAGGGCAATGTCTATGGGCCAGTACGACGTCCTTAGGGATATTATGTCGTTCGACAGCGTCTGAGACAATTTTTCACATCCGTCGA